>CM064326.1:307254909-308732409 GCA_032595735.1 Pelochelys cantorii | reverse complement strand
TTACAAAATTGTCCGTTGCTCAGATATTGCATCAACGTGGCAGCCTTTATTATAAACCACAGTGTTTATGCCTTTTGATAGTGTCATTGATCTTTCTGACCATGCTATTTGCGGAGGAGTACTGAAGCAGAGCCTATATATTTTGATCCTCAGCATTTAGGAGCTTATAAAAGTATATAAACCTGTATTTCCGTGCGACCCTTGGATAAAATTGTGCATTAGTGGCACTGTCTCAGCATGAGCTATCAGAGGCAGTTAGGCTCATAGAGGCCCAGTGCCTCCCAAAGTACAGCTGCTATGCTACCTCGGGATAGGTTTGCTGTATATCGAGTTGGTTGGAACATTTGGTATTTTGTTCAAGCATTTTGCAGAGATGTATTGGTTTTGAATAAGTTTTTTTTTTCCAGGCCCAGGGCTCTCTAGTCACATGTGATGAGAAGAAAAAAGCTAACTCACTCTATGGGCTGATAGGGCACAAGCCAAAGATATAGACAACTCAGATGCAAGTTCTTCCTTTGCTCTATTCACAGTGGTCTGGGATAAAAAATTCTGCTCTGCATCAAGAGGCCCTGAGGTTTCTATCCCTGGGGAAGTCTGCATAGCTGAGCTGCAGGCCCTGGCAGCTGCTGAGTGAAACTGACATTCTAGGCCAGTCTACACACATATTTTGAACTTGTATTTTACTTATGTTAGGGAGGAATGTGATTTTTAACCACAATGACAATAATTAATAATAGTTCCAGACGAGGGCTGTATTAACTAGAGCATACTGCTTCCACTATAAAGGCACCTCATACTTGCATAGCTTGTTTCCCTTTCTTTATGGGAAACATAAAGGAGCTACAACAGTTTAAGCTCCTTGGTACCAATATATCTGCATCCACGCTATATTTTTCTTTTTTTCCCCTGCTTCAACTATATTGATATAGTTAAAGCAGTACCACGTTTGTGTACACGTGGATGCAAGCCCTTAAGTGATTAAAAAATATTACCCTTTATCATATTTATCTACCCAGAACACAATTTTTCTTACATTGCACATTCCAGGGAGTGGCTAAAACTAATCCAAGCTTGCTTGGGAAAAAGCTTAATAAGAATCTTGATTTCTGATTATGACAGAACTTTAGTATCTATAAATACTTTCCATACACTTTACAGTTTTGTGCCTCTTAATTAGGGGGGTTATAAAACAAACAAAACCATCCTCTTGCTCCCCATAGAATCCATATTTAATTTATATTCAGGTAGTTTAATTTAATGGAGTGTAAGACAGCTGTTATTTCAAGGGAGTGACTATATTCTGAAGAATTTTGGCAACTGTCCAAAGATGGGATAATTTTAGAGAGGGGAGTTCCATAATCAGAGTTAGTTCCTTTCATGATGGAGATGTAAATGTATCTAAGAAATGGAACTTCTCTTCAGCAGACCCTTGTAGGAAAGTATGATACTAAAATGTTGTATCTTGTGTGGTTTCTGCCTCTACAAAACTGCCATACTCTTCATTACTTATTTACAGGGTATCAAGCATACCTGGCAATTTACAGGTGAATAAAAGGAGAAATTTACATTCTACATTACCTAAAAAACAAAAAAATGCAACAAACAAGAAGGCAAATACTGGTCTTAAGGGGTGTAGTTTTGTATATTTTATTATGCTTTTCCTTATTTATAAATAAAATTCTTGTCACTGATGCATTACTGTTTTTGCCTCGTGCATTCCAGAAATAACTGTCTCTTCCATCAATCACCAGTCAGAAGCAGGATTGAAGTGGCTAAGGAAGTGGGGGAGGGGAGGGAATTAGCACATTTTTATTAAGATCTTAAATAGGATAGATAGTGCTATACCAAGATCACCAGGCCTTTACGTTTGTTAAGAGGAACCCAAATTTCTTCAGACCAGGTTAATTCATCTAGCATTGACATTTATTGATAGACCTTGTTATAGTTGCTTACGACTCTGTTGTCAAAAATGCCCTTTGTATTAACTTGGTATGCATCTCAGATCTTCTCACCAACTTAACACTATCCAAGTTTTATTGGAATGAAGCGAGGACTTGTAGCCTCTTCAGCTTCTCAGAACGTATTTCTCCTTTAGAGTTCTAGTCCCCTCAGGAGGCCATGAAATGTAATTGTTTTTTTGAATAGCTCCAGTGGTTTTACTTTAACAACATTGCCTGGTAGGCTGTTGCCCACATTTCTGATCTTTTTCTATGAAAAAGTGCTCCATGAAATCTGCTTGGGGTTACTTTTCCTTTAGTTTTCAACAATGTCCTTGCTCTATTATGTCTGGGAGGCTAAATAGCCAAACCTTTGATGTGATAGATGCCATTACAAATTCCATGTGCTTCATTTAAAGCCATCTTAACCACTTTGTCCAAAGTTACAGTATATTCTGGTGTAGTGTCTGTCAGGCTATACTCATTTTTTTAATTCAGGAACCAGCTTGGCATGGTTTGCTAATATCTATAATGTGTGTTTTTTATTATGTTTGGCTGATGAGTTATGCTGATTTTTCTTTCACAGAGTAGCCCTGACTAGACCACAAAGCAGTTTTCACTATGCCCTTAAATTTTGAACCAGCAGCAACTGCACCATAATTAGGGATGAAACTAGTTTCTCGCTCATGAGTTCACTTCAGTAACCTGCTAGCAATCTGCTAAGGTGATAGACACCCTAAAATCTTCATTGGGAGTAGAATGCACCTAGCATCTCATGGAAGTACTCAGCATGTTACAGAATGGACTCATTTTCAAATATACCCTGCTATGATTGCCTGAAAAAGAGACATGGCCCTTGGAATTTTCTTAGTCCGGGTGTGATAGGGCATCTGCCCTGCACTGGCCCGACCAAGGGTTCAACCCAGCCCTGGGAGAGGGCTGAGACTGTGGAGCCTGCATCTGAGGAAAATAACAGACAATTAGAGCCCAGCTGAGGCTGTATAATTAGGAGCTCTTGGAAAGGAGAGAGTACACTCTTTCTCCAGCTGTGGAGTAGGAGGGACCTGGCTACCAGGGATGCTACAGGGGGTACTTGGTATTGGGGAAAGGCAGGCAGAGCTGGGGAGCTCTGGCCAGGCAAATTCCTAGGGTGAGGCCTTGCTTTCAAGGCCTGAGGGTACCAGGATTCCAGGGAGGCTGCCAGGACGGTAAAAAGCAGCAAGTCCACATACTTGCTAATGATGAGTGACCATTTCAGACTGCAGTTTGCCCTTAGGGCAGGGGCTAGATGATGTCTGGTTACTGAGACAAGGTGGGTATACAGAAGCTGGGGTTCCCCAAGAGGAGAGGACCCTAGAGCGTGGCAGCATTGACGTCAGGCAGTACCTTGAGGAAAGGGCACCATGGACAGGAAGGGGCATAGGGCCTGAACTAGATCAGAGACAGGTAACTGAAGGAGAGACACCTGCCCACAGAAGGCTCTCCAGAGCTGAAGAGCTAATTCCTGAGGAGGCCAGAAGGAGGTGCCATGGCTTTCTGACTTCCCCAACCTGTTACCCATGTTATCCCCAATTTCACTGGAAAGCGCCCCAGGGTTACACTCACATGGATTTATTAAATGAGGAATTAACAATCCACTACAAGGTTAAACTCAAGGGCTGCGTCTAGACTGGCATGATTTTGCGTAAATACTTTTAACGGAAACGTTTTTCCGTTAAAAGTATTTGCGCAAGAGAGCGTCTCCACTGGCATGTGCCTTTGCGCAGAAGATTTTCTTTTGTGCAAAAGTATCCGTGCCAGTGTAGACGCTCTCTTGTGCAAGAAAGCTCCGATGGCCATTTTAGCCATCGGGCTTTCTTGCGCAAGAAATTAACGCTGCCTGTCTACACTGGCCTCTTGTGCAAGAATACTTGCGCAAGAGGGCTTATCCCTGAACGGAAGCGTCAGAGTATTTGCGCAAGAAGCATTGATTTTGTACATTACAACGTCAGTGTTCTTGCGCAAATACTCACGGCCAGTGTAGACAGGCAGCAAGATTTTGCGCAAAAGCAGTCGCTTTTGAGCAAAATTTTGCCAATGTAGACACAGCCAAGGGGATTGAGCTATCTTTCACCAACACAAACACATTCATTAGACCATTCATTCATGCCCTCAGGCACTCACACACTTACACAGGCAAAAGGTTGCAGAGCAAGCCAAGGCCTATTGACCCCCGAGGTTTGCCTCTTGCCATGCCATCCAGGCCCTTGAGCTGGTCAGAAAAGAGGGCTTCTACCACATGATCTCTCTTTTTATTGGAACTGGGTGGCTCATATCACTCATGCAGGGGTCCTTCCTCCATATTGGTCACTGAGAAACATGCCCAGACTTCCCTCAGGCCAGGTCCTTTGTTTGCTTAGGGCAGCCATGTCTCTTTAATTATTCACCTCCTGGCTGCAGGTATTTAGCCTTGCTGTTTCCTTCACCCCAAACACGCTCCATTCACACACTCTTATCACAGGGTGGAATGCAGCTTAGAGCAAGTTACAAGCAAAGTGGCTGAGGGTCACAAAGTTGCAAGGCTCAACGATCACCAAGCTCACGGTAGGTTTCTGAACTTATAAATCAAAGTGGCTGAGAGTTACAAAGTTGCAAAGCTCAACAATCTTACAACAAGGTGCAGAATTTAAAAGGCAAGGTAGCTGAAAGTTACAAAGAAACAAGTACAACACTTCAAAGCTCAATAGCTACAAAGATACCTTACAGAGCACAGCATCTGACTGAGACTTAGACAACTGCCCCCCTTAAACATGTTCACAGCAATGCAATCAGCAGCAGGTTTTGTCATTCTTTAAGTCATGTGTTGGCAGGACCTTACAGTTTAATGTATTTCCAGAAAATTTGTGTGTAAATCAAGTAATAGCTCGGGTGGAGGCTTTATGAACAACCCACTCGAGCAATCTACACAGGAGTATGCCAGTCCTCACTTTGCCTTTCAGGTGAACACATAGTGCACCCTAGTTCCTAATCTCCTCTGAAGCCTCTCATTAAACATAATGGGTGTGTCTAGACTGGCAAGATTTTGCGCAAAAACTTGCCAGCTGTCTACGCTGGCCGCTTGAATTTGTGCAAGAACACTGACGATCTAATGTAAGATTGTCAGTGTTCTTGCGCAAATACTTTGACGCTCCTGCTCGGGAAAAAGCCCTCTTGCGCAAGAGGGCCAGTGTAGACAGGGAAGGAATTTTTTGTGTAAGAAAGCCCCGATGGCGAAAATGGCCGCCGGAGCTTTCTTGCGCAAAATAGCGTCTCTACTGGGCACGGATGCTTTTCCGCAAAAGCATTTTTTGCGCAAAAGCATCTGTGCCAATCTAGACGCTCTTTTGCGGAAATACTTTTAACGGAAAAACTTTTCCGTTAAAAGTATTTCCGCAAAATCATGCCAGTCTAGATGCAGCCAGTGATTACCAGGACAGTCTGATTGGTACAACTCAGGATCTTTACAACACCACCGCATTGAAATATATCTCTAGTGAAACAAGCATAAGTTTATTTTCAAAGGCTAAGTTTAAAAGCTAGAGAGTGCAGATAATAAATGGAAACAGAATGGTTTCATGTATAAAATGAAATATAAAATGCAATCCTAGCTATATGCCTTGCTTAATTGGTAAATTAGATTTTTTTTTAACCAAGGCTGCAATCTTCAGAGCTGATGGATCCAAGGTGTCTTGACTTCTTTTCAAAGGGGTGTGGCTTCATGGCCAGAGACAATGCCACCACCCTTGCCTTCACAGAAGTGTGAACTCATGTCTAGATCAATGCCACAGCCCTTGCCCTGATAGTGGTGTGGCCTCGTAGCCAGAATCAATGTGGTTGCCTTAGTCCACAAGGCAGGGTCCAGAATCAATGTGGCTGGCCTCATCTTCACAGCAGTTACTTTTACCCTTACTTCCAGCATCAGTAGTGTTCTGGAATCAGTGGTCTCTTCTCTGCTGCCTTGGGAGTTGACTGGGAGATAGACTCTGCAGCCTAAGTCCCCACCTACTTCCTGATACATCTGCTCTCTTCTTTAGGAAGCCCAGACTCAGACGTTCTCTTTTATACTCTGTTTCTTGTTGGAGCATGCTTACCAAGGGGCATGAGCTCTTCAGCCCACAGGGTGTGGTTAACGCTAATTGGGCCAGTGTGAGGTTGATACACCTCTCACAGAGATCTAGAGTACAATGGGAAAGTATGCACGGGGCTGAAAATAGATGTAAATATACATGCCAAACTGAATTAAACCTTTGGTGGTTATTACAAAAATTGGAAATTTCTCAAGCAAAAATCTTAATAGAAAAGAGCTATAGCTTACAGTGTCTTTCACCACAACTACCATCCCAAAGGGCATAGTACAGAAAAATATTCTTTTAAGAAGCAACTAAAGTATTAGAAAGTCTGGGAATGGCTCTATGACTTCTGTTAGTTCCTCACTTTTTTATAATCCATCATCAGTCAGCTTCACCACTTCCTGTTATCCAACCAGCCCTGCCGTAACGTGGTTCCATGTTTTATTTTGCAATCTGCTGTTGATTGTATACACTTTATTAAAAAGGCTAAAAGATTTCACAAAGAGCCTAGCTTCAAGATACATTATGTCAGACCTCTATGAATACACTGTTGTCTTGCACTGTAATGATTTGTTAGACTTCACAAGTATTTTTAGAATAAATTGGAATGACTGATCTGTTTTGTTGTGTGATGTATATTGAACATACAGTTCTTTAGACTTTTATGTGGAACTGTATTTCAATTTCACTGCATATTAAGTAACATTTTTTTTATTTTTTTGTAGTAGGTAATGTTGCAATATATGCTAGTCTGATCATACAGTGTATTGGAAATGTAAACCCTTGAATAAATCATGGGATTTTAGTGGCCTAAATTCCACACTGTGGTGTCACTGTGATACTTCACACTGCTAGCACAAAATTCTGCAATGTAGAACTGTCAGGTGTGGAAAGACCACAGAGACATTATATCAGTGACTATATTATCACCTTCTCATCTTTGGCATAGGGAGCATACTTGGGGAAAAGGAGGTTGGCAGGGATTATCTGTCCCCAGGCATTATCAGCTATTTGAAGATAATGTCAGCTGGAGCAAGTTGGAGCAGTCTTCAGGCTGCTTTATTGCTCCTTGAAGAACCGATCACTACATAACTGGTGCAAAGTAGGAGTCAAGTCTAATCCTCCTTCCCCTCAAAAAGCCCTTTCTCCAGTTTCAATGCGTCTGATGCTTGTTACTTCCCTACTCAGTGTATCAAAATAGGGAGGCAGAAAAGGGTGTTGAGAAGAAGGTGGAACAAAGACTAGGGATGCTGGTGAAGTAGAGTTTATTGTCACAAATCCTGAGCTTGAGTCTGACATTGAACCCTATATTCTTCACAGTTGTATGATTATGGTATAATTATGACATAATTATGATGCATTTTGTACAAAATATGTCTTGCCAGGTGTTGATGAGAAAGTATGCTAAATATGATTATCTTATTTGTGTGTATGTATCATTTTTATATCTGAAGTTATGAGTATTGCCTAAGTATCTACATTTCAAATGTACCCCAGTTCCATGTGGCACCACAGGGTGATAACTCATCACACTGGAGAAAGATGGAAAATCAGATCTGTTGCTGCACCCCATCTCCCCAGGCCTGAGTGAGTGGGTGAGATTCTGTTCAGATACTATGTGACCACATTCTGGTGATAGTCATGTTATAAAGACAAGAATGAGAAGAGCATACGCTAGGGCTACGTCTACACTGCAGGACTTTTGCACAAGAGCATATGGCAGTGTGGACACTCTCTTGCGCAAGACCTTTTGAACAAGAACTCTTGAGCAAAACAGTTCTTATGCAAGAAGCCTGCAGTGTAGGTGTAGCCTAGAGTTCTTGTGCACTCACACCCAGGAAAAGAGAGAAAAGGCAGTTCTCTAGATCTGCTTTAGGCATTCCTTAGATCATTGGGGATAACTATTTTGGAATTATGGAGAGGGCTGGGTATGAAGCAGCAAAAGAGATAGAAAAGGGGCAGGTGGGTGTGATAGTGGAGGCTGCCACAGTGAAAGATAGGTTTAGGATGATGAATGAGCATTATACGTGCCCTCCACACTGCCACCTTGCCTCTAAAATACAGAGAAAACAGGTAATGACAGGATAGTTAAAAATGCAAGTTTGGAGGAGAACTAGGGGGAGAAGACATTTGCCTGGAGCACAAGTACTCCTCAGAACTGGTCTTTCCCCCTTTCCTCCATCAAATCCCTCCATAGCCCTGCACACACACTATGAAGATTCATTGACTAAATTAATATTGACTAAGACATCATTGCTTTGGCTTCTCCTCTGTGATGTGCTTAAATAGCCAATGGCTGCCTGGGGAGGTTCTTATAGTATGACATTCAGCGAACTGCACTGAAAGGGAACTGTAGAGAAGTGTTTCTCAACCAGTGGTATGAGTACCCTTGGGGGTACTCGAGAGAAGTCTGGGGAGTATGTCAACACAACTGAAATTTGGAGAAAACTGAATTTTTGTTTTAAGTGTTACAGCACTTCATTATTTTTGTACTTTTTATACTCAAAAATTTCATCGCCTGCCTGGCTACAATTAAATTGTTTAAACAAATGTGTTGCAATTCTAGAAAAAAAATGGTGTCTGAAAACTGTAGGTACTGGGGGTACTTAAAATTTTTGTAAAGGGGTACTTATAAAAAAACATTGAGAAACACTGCTGTAGGGGATAGATTGAGCTTCGAAGTATTTGGCATCCAGATTGATAGGCTGACTCTTAAGACTTATATGTAGACACATGGGTGTATAGGATGTTATGTTCAGCACCTTGGGCCATTCTTAGAGGAAAAGATTCTTCTTTCTTCACTGAGTCAGGAAATTGCACAGAGGTTCTTCTACCCTTCATAGGTTTTCTCCTGATTACAGATGCTCTGACCCAAAGCTGTCAATTCTAATGATGAGGTGAAATCAAAATAAAAGCCAGTTCATTCTACCAGTGTTGTATTGTCTCCTTTAGTGCTAACAGAACTAAAACTTCCTTCGGTGAAATAAAGTAAGTGGATATGAGCTGGAATACTCCCAGAGAAAAGATCTGTTGAGGAAGAAAATATTATGCTTACAGTGTAAATATTCTGACTTGAAAAAAACAAATACAAATTTGGCTGCAAATGGTAATTCATCTACTACTACTACTACTACTAAATGTATTGTAATGGAATGGTTTAAAAATAATGAAATATTAGAAATAAATCTGGTATTAAAGTGATGGAAAAAATACATTATTTGAAAGATTTCAATTAAATAACCATTGTACATTGTAAAACAACAAATAGTCCTGTGGTACTCTAGAGCTGCGTTTCTCAAAGTGGTCCATGAAACCACTTTGAAAAACCAGCTAACTGGCAACTCCGGTGTGTTTATTTACCAGCTCCATCACACAGTCTTGTGGCTCCCATTGGCTCTGGTTTGCTGTCTGCAGCCAAAGGGAACTGCAGGAAGTGGAATGGGTTGGGCCGCCACTACCCACTTACATTTCAGGTGAGCATAGTTTTAACATTATTTATTGTTTTGTTGTCATTTTTCTCATATGAAAGGGAAAAGTAACATATACTTTATTATCTAGATTTTTATAGCCAACACAGCAGAGGAGTCTTTTAAATGGGCCTTGCAAATTTAGTACAAACTTACATTCACGTGCCCAAATAACCATTTGGAAGACAAAATGAGTAGATGCCTGCAAAAAGGACTGCTTGGATGAATACTTGTAATTTTTTTAAATTCGAATGTAAAGTTTTTGTTCATGCATAGAGGAATGCTTATCAATCTTTCATGCATGATTTTGAAATTATAACTCATTTTCAAATTGCAATCTAAACCTCAAGGTTTTTTCATTTTTCTGGAATAGGCATAAGTATACTGCATAAAATCCTGACCCCACTGAAGCCTTTGACTTTCATAGGGTTAGGTTACAATGCACAGTGTTTATTAAAAGACTTCCATCATAAAAATTGTGGGGGACAGAACAGGGTGTTTTCTTAGAAATGTTTTTTCAAAGAAGATGATGGATTGTATCTTGTACATTCTTAAAAGATCTTGCTTTTAGGCAAAAAACTTACTTAATCCCTATTCCACAGGAAAAAAACCAGGAATATTTAAGGCTGTGGGTAAACATCGAAGGACATTATAAGATTCACCAAATATTAGTAACTGGAAAATGTCAAAAGGTTCAGTTTGGCATCTAGAAATTCAGAATGCAATGTCCCTAGAATCCTTGGGTTTTATAAGAGATTGGATGAACTGATGTAATTTGCTTTAGATATCCCCATACACACCAGCTGAATTTTTTTAAGTGACTAAAGCATATTCTGACAACCTCTAAGACCATCATCTGTATGTAAGAGGTTAATTCCACTCCTTGACTTCAAATAACTCTGCATCAGACCTTTGGGATTTTGAACTACACTTGAGGCTCCTTACTCCCAATTATTTTATTTAATCACTGATGTAGCTGGGCAATCAAGCTGGTAAAGAGAACACTGTTTATAGACTCTGGATAACAAACTAAAATGTTTATAACAATAAATACAGTTTTAAAACTGAAATCAGTTCAGTTCAATCTGAAACAATTGCTCAGCTCTAAAAGGTGAACGAGTAATTTGGGGATGTTTCACAAAAGGACTTGGATGCTTAAGGCCAACATTTATATGCTACTGACATCCTCAAAACCATTGCTCTGCTAAGCTGTCTAACCCTGTAGATGACTAAATTTCTACCACTTGGCACTGAACAAAAGCCCCTAACTCCTCATGCAACCCCGCAACAAATTAGCTGCTTGGAACCTTTTTCTCATACCTGAGCTGTGACAGGATTCTCACTATTCCCCCACCCATCTCACCTGCAGGACCAGTCCTTACTCCATCTGACTTTAAGAAGGGACTTCAACATAACTATGTCCATAAGCTGATGGCACAGGTTTCTTTTCATCTTTCCTGTTGGAGATGTTCCATTTCTTATACATAATTAAATGCATATTGGTTCAGGACTTCATAGACTCATAAAACACTAGAACTGGAAGGGACCTTGAGAGGTCATAAAGTTCAGTCTCCTGCCCTCATGGCAGGACCCAGTACTGTCTAGACCATCCCTGATAGATGTCTGTCTAACCTGCTCTTAAATATCTCCAGAGATGGAGATGCCACAGCCTCCCTAGGCAACCTATTCCAGTGTTTAACCACCCTGACAGTTAGGAAGTTTTTCCTAATGTCCATCCTAAACCTCCCTTGCTGCAGTTTAAGCTCAGTGCTTCTTGTCCTATCCTCAGGGTTAAGTAGAACAATTTTTCTCCCTCCTCCTTGTGACACCCTTTTAGATACCCGAAAACTGCTATCATGTCCCCTCTCAGTCTTTTCCTTTCCAAACTAAACAATCTCAATTCTTTCAGTCTTCCTTCATAGGTCACGTTCTCTAGACTTTTAATCATTCTTGTTGCTCTTCTCTGGACTTTCTCCAATTTCTCCACATCTTTCTTAAAATGTGGTGCCCAGAACTGGACACAATACTCCAACTGAGGCCTAATCAGCGCAGAGTAGAGCAAGAATGACTTCTTGTTAATGCATCCCAGAATCATGTTTTTTTATCTTTTGTTTTTTGCAACAGTGTCACACTGTTGAGTCATATTTAGCTTGTGGTCCACTATGACCCCTAGATCCCTTTCTGCCGTACTCCTTCCTAGACAGTTGCTTCACATTCTGTATGACTGATTGTTCCTTCCTAAGTAGAGTACTTTGGATTTTTCCTTATTAAACGTCATCCTATTTACCTCAGACCATTTCTCCAGTTTGTCCAGATCATTTTGAATTATGACCCTATCCTCCAAAGCACTTGCAACCCCTCCCAGCTTCGTATCATCTGCAAACTTGATAAGCGTACTCTCTATGCTAATATTTAAATCATTGATGAAGATTTTGAACAGAACCGGTCCCAAAACAGACCCCGGTGGAACCCCACTTGTTATGCCTTTCCAGCAGGATTGTGAACTTTTAATAACTACTCTCTGAGAACGGTTATCCAGCCAGTTATGCACCCACCTTATAGGAGCCCCATCTAAGTGGTATTTTCCTAGTTTATTGATAAGAATATCATGTGAGACTGTATCAAATGCCTTACTAAAGTTTAGGTATACCATGTCCACCGCTTCTCCCTTATCCACAAGACTCATTATCCTATCAAAGAAAGCTGTCAGATTGGTTTGACATGATCTGTTCTTTACAAATCCATGCTGGCTATTACTTATCACCTCATTTTCTTCCAGATATTTGCAGAGGAATTCCTTAATTACTTGCTCCATTATCTTTCCTGGCACAGAAGTTAAACTGACTGGTCTGTAGTTTCCTGGGTGGTTCTTATTTTCCTTTTTATAGATGGGCACTATATTTGCCCTTTTCCAGTCTTCTGGAATCTCTCCCGTCTTCCATGATTTTTCAAAGATCATAGCTAACGGCTCAGATACCTCCTCTATCAGCTCCTTGAGTATTCTAGGATGCATTTCATCAGGCCCTGGTGACTTGCAGACATCTAACTTTTCTAAGTGATTTTTAACTTGTTTTTTTAAATTTTATCTTCTAAACCTACCTCCTTCCCACTAGGATTCACTATGTTAGGCATTCCTTCATCATCAGACTTCTTGGTGCAGACCAAAACAAAGACGTCATTAAGCATCTCTGCCATTTCCAGATTTCCTGTTACTGTTTCTCCCTCTTCACTGAGCAGTGGGCCTACCCTGCCCTTGGTCTTCCTCTTGCTTCTAATATATTTATAGAATGTCTTCTTGTTTCCCTTTATTTCTGTCACTAGTCTGAGCTCGTTTTGTGCCTTTGCCTTTCTAATCTTGCCCCTGCATACCTGTATTGTTTGCTTATATTCATCCTTTGTAATTTGTCCTAGTTTCCACTTTTTATATGACTCCTTTTTTATTTTGAGATCATGCAAGATCTCCTGGTTAAGCCAAGGCAGTCTTTTGCCTTACTTTCTATCTTTCCTACTTTACTCTCCCTGCTTGCTTTCGGGCCCTTAATAATGTCCCTTTGAAAAACTGCCAACTCTCTTCATTTGTTTTTCCCCTTAGTCTTGCTTCCCATGGGACCTTACCTACCAGCTCTCTGAGCTTACCAAAATCTGCCTTCCTGAAATCCATTGTCTCTATTTTGCTGTTCTTCCTTCTACCATTCCTTAGAATCATGAACTCCATGATTTCATGATCACTTTCATCCAAGCTGCCTTCCACTTTCAAATTCTCAACCAGTTCCTCCCTATTTGTTAAAATCAAATCTGGAACAGCTTCCCCCCTAGTAGCTTTTTTAACCTTCTGAAATAAAAAGTTCTCTTCAATGCAGTCCAAGGACTTATTGGATAGTCTGTGCCCCACTGTGTTAGTTTCCCAACATATGTCTGGATAGCTGAAGTCCTCCATCACCACCAAATCCTGCACTTTGGATGATTTTGTTTGCTGTTTTAAAAAAGCCTCATCCACTTCTTCCACCTGGGTAGGTGGCCTGTGGTAAACCCCTAGCATGACATCACCCTTGTTTTTTACCCCTTTTAGCCTAACCCAGAGACTCTCAACACATCTGTCTCCTACATCCATCTCCACCTCAGTTCAAGTGTATACATTTTTAATGTATAAGGCAACACCTCCTCCTTTTTTTCCCTGCCTATCCTTTCTGAGTAAGCTGTACCCTTCTAGACCAATATTCCAACCATGTGTATTATCCCACCAAGTCTCTGTGATACCAACAATGTCATAGTTGTATTTATTTATTAGCACTTCTAGTTCTTCCTGCTTATTACCCATACTTCTTGCATTTGTATATAGGCATCTAAAATACTGATTTGATCTTGCCTCCCAGTTCTGCCTTGTTCCTCCTTTTTCTCTACTAGTATAGCCCACATTCCCTCCCATTTCCAACCCTCCATCTGAGTCTCCCAGATCCAAACTCAGTGAACCAACTACAAAGCTATACATCAGTGTTTCTCAAAGTGGTCTGCAAAACCACTTTGAGAAACATGCTAACTATCTGTGCCAGTTTGTTTACTTACTGGCACCATGGCCACAAAGCCTTGTAGCTCGCATTGGCTCCAGTTCACTGTTTGTAGCCAAGAGGAGCCGTGGCTGCAGCATCAGTAAGTAAACAAACTGGTGTGGCCAGTCAGCACGTTTCTCAAAGTGGTTTTGTGGACCACTTTGAGAAATACTGATATACAGTCAACCACACTAATATATGCTGTGGCTTAATGAATATTTAATTATTCATACACAGTAGAGCAACTATGGAAAACTCCACACAAGAATAATCAATTTCACTGTGTTTAGACAGCTAAACTAAAACATGTAACTCCTGCTCCAAATCAGGCAGGTCTCCAGTTTTCCAAATGAGTGCCCTCATCTCAGGATGAATTGTAGTAATTGGAGAGGATCCTTGCTGTGATTTTTCTTGAGAAAGGGCTAACCTGGCTTAGGCACCTAATTCTAGGAGAGGGATCACAGCTGAGAAGTCTGAGCAGAGGGAGGCACCTCCCTCTTGCCCATCAGTCAGCCAGGGACCAATGTCCAGATCAATGGGAATTATATGTCTATGGTTATATCTACACTGCATGGCTATTTCAGGATACAGGAGGTCCCGCATCTACACAAGCTGGACATTATTTTGAAATATTTTTTGAAATAATGGGCATGCAATTTTGCCATCCCAGTAAACCTTGTTGCATAAGGGATAGCTTGAAATAGTGCTTTATTTCAAAATTTGGCATTGTGTAGACACTCAAGATAAGATACGCAATTTGCATAGTGCAAATTGTGTATCTTATTTCGAGTTTAGGGTGCTGTGTAGATGCACCCTAAGTACCTTAGAAGAATTAGGCTGTAAGCCCCTTTCCCCAACCTTTCACTCCTGGCTGTTGTAGATAGCTTCCCAATCAGTTAGCTAGCTTATGAAAATTCTGCATTGTACAGGGAGTTCAGGCACCTACTTTGTGACTCTAAATTCTACAGGGCAGCAGGATATCTAAGAGTTAGCATTACAATTCTGAGTGTTGCAACACAAATGTCCCCTTTTTTAATCTAGCCCTGGAACCCCAGACCACAAAAATTCTTAAGCACATGCATGATTTCAAGCAGGTGACATCAGTAGCACGCTGCAGTGTGTGCTGAAGTGTTTTATAGCATCAGGGTCACAGTGCTCAGTAGCTTACAGGGACTGAGCTCTAAGTTTCAGTCTTGCTTTTAGTATGTCTTCTGCACCACTGAAGAAAAGCTTGTGGAGCTACATTGACTTAAGTGTATTGAGGTAAGGCGAGAAGGATGGCTCAAGGTTTAGGCTGCTAGTCTAGAATGTAGGACCTTTCAGATTGAGTCCTTTACCACAAACTCTCCATCTGACTCTTGGTAGGCCACTTACCATGGTTGTGTCCCAGTGTCCCATCTGTAAAATGGGAATAAAAGCACTTCCTGAACTCACAGGTGCATGGTGAGAACACATACATTAAAGAAGTGCCCACATGCTCTGGCAATGGGGGTCAGTTAGACCTGATAAAAGGTGTAGTTAGTCCATGCAGGGGCTGAGTTGCTCTCCTCAATCTTACTATTCTCCTCACTCTTACTATTCCATTCTTCTCTCTCTTCTATAGCATTATCAGAGAGCTGGTTGAGCATTCAGTCTATATTTGAAACTTTGAAGTTGACTAAAATTAATAAATTCCACTGTATACTCTTTATTGTGTTGCTTTGATTAATAATACTCATTTGTATTTCTTTTTATGATATAGATCTCCCACACTTCTTTTGTCTGTGGGAGAACATATATCTGTGGATCCTCCATAGTAGTGGGTAAAAGAGTTGTTTTATTTCAACATTTCTTGCATATACCATTAAGGGAACCCTCTAAAGACACAAGTGTGATAACACTGTATCTTTGTGCAACTGAAATTTAATTGGGAAGTTCTATCCTGCACCTCAAATATTTTAATTCATGAAAAGTTATGTGATTATACAAAAAGTTAATGGCTTCCCTAACTGAGCAGAAATTGCATTTACACACACTAATATTTTGAGCAGGTGGTACTTAAAAGTATTAAAACTATTTGGAATCTAAATGAGAAACAATAATAAGTGTGCCCTGGGATATGATTGTCCTCTTAAATTTGTAACTTCAAAACACCTAACTAAATGATTGAAGATCCTGATTACTTTGCTAGACACCAAATTCCCATATCAATGGAAGTTTGACATCTAAATAGCTTTTGGAGTCTGGGCCCATGCTTACTGTCCTTTTCTAACACTTCATAGTTGGATTGTACTATATTCTTACCATGCAGACTCTTTGTCATTCAGTACTTGAGAATGAAGTCATTCTGGGAGGTGAATTGAACACCGGGGAATTCAGGCCAATTTTACATTGTAAATTTAACAGTTAGTCATTTAGAACATAGTAAGACTATAAAGAATAGTTGTCCAGACACCATATAACCAAAAATAGACTAGACATTTATGGTATATCTAATTCCATGGATAAAAAACTGTATAGGGATTGATAATTTTGATCACTGTCATAAATACCAAAGGAAAGAAAAAAAGAGAGAAAAAGTTATAGTTGTGCATCAGATCTGTATTCATTCAACTGCATTAGCATTGACTGCCTTGAGAAGTCTAATATAATAGAATTTAGGATGTTTTTTATATAAAAAGGTATGTAAAATTAAAGTTGAGTGGAATATAAGACCAGATTCTAACAGCAAAATAAATAGGAATATTCAAAGAATATGGGACTAATCAATGTAAGTAAGGATGGCAGAATTTGCCCCCAAGTTAGGAACTTATAGGTTACAAAGAGACTTTAATTGAAGATGTGGCCATTTTATGCTTAATAGAGTAGCTAACAAAGCCCTGAACATTTAAAGTTTATGTTATTGAGAATGGACATGTTAGTAGAGGCAACATATAATGTATTCTTCAGCAAAAAATGCCATGACATCTTAAACTCTGGCATTCCAGACATAATTTTAATGTAAAGTCTCATTCAAGGAATGGAAACTGTATGTAAGAGAGCAGTATGATTGCTTAGAGCTCCAGTATATACAGGGAGAAAAGTCTGTTGAGAGTCTTTGGGTTAAGCTTAGAGGCGGGAACAACAGAGCTGATATTCTGGTTGGTGTCTGCTATAGATCTCCAGATCAGGTGGATGAGGGGATGCTAAAATGAGGGGAAAAGGAGTCCAGGAGAGCTGGCAGTATTTTAAAGAAGCTTTATTAAAGGCACAGGGACAAACCATCCTGATGAGCTGTAAGAAAAGCAAATGTGGTAGCTTGACTTAGCAGTGAAATCCTTGGGAGCTTAAACACAAAAGGGAAGCTTACAAGCAGGGCTGGCTTGAGCCATTCCTGCACCCCGGGCAGCGGGCGCGCGACATGTGTGTGGCTCCGCCCCCGGGCACACGGCACATGCGCAGCTCTGCCCCCCAGCGCGCTGCGCACCTTATAGCTGCAATCGGGTGCACGGCACCTGATGGCAGCTCTAAGGGGTGCCGCGTGGCCCCTGGCCCCAGGCGCATGGTGCCTGATGGCAGTTCTAAGGGGTACCGCGTGGCCCCCGGCCCCGAGCATGCAACACCTGATGGCAGCTCTAAGGGGCGCTGCACGGTCGGGCGCAAGGGGAAGTCAGCGGATGTGATATACCTTGACATTGGCAAAGCTTTTGATATGGTATCCCACAATATTCTTGCCAGCAAGTTAAGGGAATATGGATTGGATAAATGGACTGTAAGATGGATAGAAAGCTGGCTAGAAGGTTGGGCCCGACGGGTAGTGATCAATGGCTCGATGTCAGGTTGGCGACCGATTTCTAGTGGAGTGCCCCAAGGATTGGTTCTAGGGCCAGTTTCATTCAACATTTTTATTAATGACCTGGATGAGGGGATGGATTATATCCTCAGCAAGTTTGTGGATGACACTAGGCTGGGGGAGAGGTAGATACATTGGAGGGTAGGGACAGGGTCCAGAGTGACCTAGACAAATTGGAGGATTGGGCCAAAAGAAATCTGATGAGGTTCAACAAGGACAAGTGCAGGGTTCTGCATTTGGGACGGAAGAATCCCAAGCATTGTTACAGGCTGGGGACTGACTGGCTAAGTAGCAGTTCAGCAGAAAAGGACCTGGGGATTACAGTGAATGAGAAGCTGGATATGTAGCCAAGAAGGCTAACAGCATATTGGGGTTCATTAGGAGGAACATTTTCAGCAGATTTAGAGAAGTTATTTTTCCCCTCTATTCAGCATTGGTGAGGCCACATCTGGAGTATTGCATCCAGTTCTGTGCCCCCCATGGTAGAAAGGATGTGGACGCATTGGAGAGGATCCACTGGAGGAAAACCAAAATGATTAGGGAGCTTGGAGCAAATGACCTACAAGGACAGGATGATGGATTTAGGCTTATTTAGTCTGCAGAAGAGAAGAGTGAGGGAGATTTGATAGCAGTCTTCAACTTCCTGAAGGGAGATTCTAGAGAAGATGGAGTGAGGTTGTGCTCGGTAGTGACGTATGGCAAAACAAGGAGCAATAGTCTCAAGTTACAGTGTGGGAGGTTTAGGTTGGATAGTAGGAAAAACTATTTCATGAGGAGGATGGTGAAGCACTGGAATGAGTTACCTAGGGTGGTGGTGGAATCTCCATCCCTAGAGGTTTATAAATCCTGGCTTGACAAAGCCCTGGCTGGGATGATTTAATTAGGGTTGGTCCTGCTTCGGGAAGGAGGCTGAAGTCGACGACCTCCTGAGGTCTCTTCCAGCCCTAGGATTCTATGATTCTATGAAACTCTAAAAATGTAATCACTTCTCCCTTGAAAAGAAATGCATAAATGTCTCTCACTGGACAAATGTTAGATAAGGTCAATTTGAATCAACTAACAGATTATTAGAAGTAAAAGCAACACGACAATAACCCAACAATCATCCATCAACAAGTACACTTCAAAAGAAAGAAAAACTATAATCTGTAATACTGACTGTCTTGCATGTCAATGAAATGCATTACAAAATGTCTTCACAAAGTGAATCTAGTCAAGATGTCCTTTAGATAAAACATAGGCCATAGGACTTCCCTGAATATATTCCTTTTCTAACTAGAGCATTTCTTTTTGAAAAAGTATCCAATCTTCATTTTAAAATGGCTACCGATGGAGAATCCTTTACAAACCTTGGTAAATTGTGTCGGTAATTTATTACCATTCATGTTGAGAAATTGCCCTTTATTTCTAATATGAATTTGTTTACCTTCAACATCCAGCTATTGGATCTCATTGCATTGTCTGCTAGACTGAAGAGGCTTCCGTTATCAAATTTCTGTTGTCCATGTAGGTATTTACAGATTGTGATAAAGTCACCATTTCAACCTTCTCTTTAGATTAACCAGATTGATCTCCTTGATTCTTTCACTAAAAGGCATATTTTCCAATCTTTTAACTATTTTTGTATCTCTCCTCTAAATCCTCTTCAGTTTATCAACATTCTTCTTGAATTGTTGACACCAGTTCCTTGAATTGCAGGATTCCAGTAGAGATTGAACCAGAGTTAAATACAGAAATAACAAAATCTCCCTCCCCCTTTTATACATTCACAGACTGCATTATTCCATTGGGCTACAGTGTTGCACTGCTAGCTTATTCAGTTGATTGCTCACCATGACCCCCAAGTATTTTTCAGAAGCACCGCTTCCCTGGATAGAGTTCCCCATCCTGTAAGTACAACCCCTACAGAATTTTTTAAAATGTGTATAGAAAAGATTATAATTCCCTGTTGAATATTTTCCTTATGGGAAAAAAAAACCCCTACATGAAAAATGTATCCAGGTCTCCTCAGTGAGATATGACCAAAAACTAGGGTTTGATTTTCCTTTATGTCAAAGTAAAATAAAAGCAGGAGAACAGTCTCCTAAATCTTTGATAATCCTGTCCACCAATTAACCTAGCAAGCGTGGTTTTTGGCCTGAAGCCAGCTACTTTATACAGATTTAATGCACTGGATCTTCCCTACTCAAAAGGTCCAAGATATACAAAGTTAGCAGAAGTCATTGGCTCAGTTTTACACTGATATAAATCCAGAGTCACTCCATTAAAGTCACCACAGTGACAGAGAATTTAACCAGTTATATTTATTACTCAAGGTCTATATCTACTTGGATTGTCATTCAGTAGCCAAAGTGTTTTCAGTCTCTTAAGTAGTTAGGTAAATTATTGGTCCTGTGGGTAACACTTTAAATGTTTTGGCTGTGAATGCCTATTGGATCATATCAGTTAAATGGGAATCAATGGTTAGGTTTAAAAATTATATATAGCAATAGGATTTAGAATGATGTTTTCCAATTCAGTAAAGAAATTGACCAGACTGAATCAATCATTTCCATTGATATGCAAGTGATACGTTGATAACTTTTTCAATATTTGCTTTTAGGAATAGTTATGGAAAGTGCAGAACCAACTGATGAACATTTTGGCTTTCACTACATCAGAAAATGTGAGCTTTATCTAGTCTTAATTAGAAAGGGCAGGCAGAAAAGGAAGCAGTAAGCACAGAGGATTTCTTCTGAGACATGGAGCCAGGTTCTTTCCCCAGATTCCATCTGCTTTTGTCATTCAGGCAGTGCAAAAAGCAGACACTGACACTCACTGGCTAGCTAGTGCAGGGAAGTTCCCAGCAAGCATGAAACAGAACAGCCAGCTTCTATAGCAACTTCTCCCTGCACTGTAATGTAGAGAGCAAGAGTGGGTAAGAGAAGCAAGGGTGCAGTACATTCATTCTCTGCTCTCTCTCATCTGGCCTATGGGTGTGTCTACACTGCACCCGTAGCTTGAAATAAGCTACGCAATTTGAGCTATGCAAATTGTGTAGCTTATTTCAAGTCAATTTCGAAATAGCTTATTTTGTCTATACAGCACCAAATTTCAAAACAACCTGCTATTCCATAACGTCCCTTACTCCTTGTGGAATAGCAAGCCCATTATATTTCAAAATAACGGGCACGCTGGTAAGAGAAGCTAGATAATTTCATGGAGGTTAGGTCCATAAAAGGCTATTAGCCAGGGGATAAAATGGTGTCCTTGGCCTCTGTTTGACAGAGGCTGGAGAGGGATGGCAGGAGACAAAGCGCTTGATCATTGTCTTCGGTCCACCCCCTCTGGGGCACCTGGTGCTGGCCACTGTCGGCAGACAGGATACTGGGCTAGATGGACCTTTGGTCTGACCCGGTACGGCCGTTCTTATGTTCTTATGTTCTTATGCAGGATAGCTATTTCAGGATACCTCTGATATTTCAAAATAGCGCTGCAGCATAGACGTAGCCACAGAGACCGTAGGCCAGATGGTTTTCAAAGTTGGGTTGTAGGCCTGCCTGAGTAAGCTGCTGGCAGGCTGTGAGATGTTTTGTTTATCTAAGGGTATGTCTAGACTACATGCCTCTGTCGCCAGAGGCATGTAAATTAGACTACCTGACATAGTCAATGAAGCCAATGAAGTTTCATGAGGCATAAGGGAGCAGTCAACAAAGGCGTCTTGACTCGCGCGCTGTGCCAATGATCAGCTGAGCCGGAGCAGTGCAGCGGCCATTTTTATTTTAATGAAGCCGAGGATATTTAAATCCCCGGCTTCATTGACTATGCCGGGTAGTCTAATTTACATGCTTCTGGCGACAGAGGCATGTAGTCTAGACATACCCTAAGTGTCCATAGTCACAGAGCTTCACAGTTCTCATTAGCTGCAGTTTGCTATTTCCAGCCAAAGGGAGCTGCTGGAAGTGGTGTGGGCAAGGCTGCAGCTCCCCATAACTCTCCTTGGCAGGATTTGGTGAACTGTAGCCAAAGGGAGCTGCAAGGCTTCATATCCATGGATGCTTAGATAAACAAAACATCTCACTGCCCGCTAGTGGCTTAGCCCACTAGCTTACATATGATCCAGCTTTGGAAGCTACTGCTATACATTGCATTGAGGAGCTGGGATTAGCACATCTGCACCATGATAATTCCTGCTCCCCTTCTATCTGAGATCTTGACTAGATATTTATCATTTTTGCACATTTCAATATATTGTCTCTGAAATATTTGGAAGACTTTCTTGAGCAGGAAAGGCACCTCATTCATGGGATGGAGTTTTCTGCTTATAGTTTCAAGTGTGTGCATTTATATATGTACAAGAAAAAGCACTTTTGAATGGAGTAAAATAGCTGCATGTTTGCAGATCTATTGTAATGTACATTTTAGCTGGTTCAGTTTCTCTCTGGGATCAAGAAGGAGTTGACTTGCAACACAGAGAGGGACATCTGGAAAGCCAGAGTGCTGCATACATGGCAGGAATGTGCTCTCTGGGGAATAATATCTCACAGTGAGAGATTTTGCAGCAGCTTTCACTTCGTTCAGCAGAGCACTATATTATAATACCTGAGCACAGTAGACGCTCTTTCATTTATAACATATTTTTCATCCCAAAAAAGCACATTTGTCCCTTCTTATATCATTGTTTGGTTACTACACAGAGAGCCCAAATCCAGCATGTGCTTTTCCTTTCTTTTTAATTTCCTGGGTGATAGTGTGACTGGATGAGTGACTCCTGATAGTAGGAAGAGGAATAGTTGAAGTGGAGACCTATGGATCTCTGTAGATCCTTGGGCTTCCTAATAGGAGATACAGGCAACTAAATTACTGAGTGAAAACTAGCCTGGATGATGGGAAATTGAAGAGGAAGTATCTACTCTGCCAGAGGACCTCTCTGCTTATTTTTAAAGGACAAATCCATTGTCACCCTAAGGCTGCTTTTTAAACCTTCCAAAACTTTCTGCTCCAGTTGAACTCTTCACTTTGTACTTGGGAAGGTGGTGTGATTGATGCAACCTGATGTGACACATCCCAGAGTGACTCAACACTCAGAAAATTTAAAATGACAGGGGTTCAGAGAAATGAGTGGAAGAAAATGCATTTTCAAATGCAAATGAAAGGCTTTTATCAGTCTTTTTGCCTTCCTCCATCCCCCACCCCATACATAATATACAAACAAGCTAACCATGGAAGACTGAATACCAATTTCCTATTTTATAATGGCAAAATGCCTCAATCAACTTTTCTTCAACTCACATAATTCCAACTAGCATCTACAACAAAGAGGCTATCCACTCCCCACGGCAATGAATTGGAGGGCTACCCTCCCCATTGTTAATTATACGATGAATCTTCCCTCTTCTGAAAGAAGAGGCCTCCAGGAAAAAGCACAGGTGCCCTAGTGGCCACTCCATCCATTGTAATCCCAACTTAAATGCCAGTCAATGTGGACGCTATCTTTTGAAAAAGCAGATCGCTTTTTCGTTGCGCTTTTGCTGTGTGGACACTGTCTTTTGAAAGAAGTTTTTCCAGAAGATCTCTTCTGAAAAAGCTTCTTCCGAAAGAAGCCTGCAGTCTAGATGTAGCCTATCTCTCACCCTTTGGACTCAAGATAATACAGAGAAGACCCCCCCATATTCTGTGGCTACTGGGACTCAGGTAGTGCCTCCATTGCCTACTCCATAATCTTGGGGAACAAATGCAGGGAGCAGCCACTCAGAAATTCCTGCTAGTAGGAACAGGAATAGTTAAAGTGGAGACCTTTGGACCTCTGGACATTCCAGTCAAATCTACAGAATGTTCTGACTTTGTCTTCCCTCTAATTGGAAACATCTCTAATTGAATGTTTGTGCCAGCCCACACTCTCCCTTACAATCTCTTCACCTCAGATTCATTTCCCATCATCCCCTTCCATGCCCTGTCCCCCTCATTATCCTTCCTTCCCCTTCCTTTTCCTGTCCGTTTAGTGGATTCCTTCCTAGACTTCCCCTCCCCCAAATCCCACAACAACATCACACAACTAACATGTTGTCTGCTGCCCTCATGTTGCTCACTCTGCTCATGTGTGCTAGCTTGTCCTCCTCTCTGAGTCTGCCTTGTCTGTTTACATGACATTGTGCCTTTGTTCCCTTATATTCTCCTGTTTGTTGGTATCCATCTGTTGTCTTTTCTTTTATATTGTAAACTCTTTGGAACAGGGACTTCTTTTTTATTATGGGTTTGTTCAGCAGCTATCACAACAGGCTGTTAATCCATGACTGAAACTAGTAGGGTCTACAATAATATAGGAAAAAATCAACAGCATATGATTTGTTGCCCTTGTTAGAAAGCTTTTCTTTATCTTCACTGGCTGCTTCTGCTCATTCTCTCCCTTGCTCAATCCAACGCCTGCTCATGTTCAAGAGTTTCTTTTGGTTTTGGACACATTATGGTCTGTTTGCTACACCTGCCTATTTATTTTTAAGCCCAGTATTCATTATTATGGTATTTGTCAGCATTTAGTATGATTTGCTGCATCAGCCTGTTTACAAACCCTTCTGAATTGGACTCTGTGCAATTTCCATGCTCTCTCAGTTCCCCTCACTTTTGCATTATTAGCAAAGTTGATTTGTCTCCCTTCGGTTCCAGTCTACAGGCCATTTATATTGTTTGAAAGCAGCAGAGGACCAAGCAGTGATCCTGTGCAAGTTCAATTACTATTAAACTAAGTTTCTGTGTGGCACATTTGTGTGCATTCTCTAGCTTGTCTATGGAAGCCTTCTCTTCATCTACAATTTATCTGGGCCATGCCATAGTTAAGCAGTGGAATGGTAATGTTGCTGATCTCTCATACAATAAGCTGTCAGAAAAATTTTACCTAGAGGAGAGGGGACACTGGTATTTCCAAATAGCATATTCTGTTAAAATACAGAGCTATAACTGTGTTTTTTCTCTGCTGTGGTAACAGTGCAACTTTGCCATCTCAAACATTTACTATTAACCTTTACTTGAGGTGTATTAAACATTTATGTTTATACTAGCAACAGTTTTTCTTTTTGCTTCCGTATCTGGTTTAGGTATGCTCTGTACACCCCACTAGCACTTGATTTAAGTACTTAAATGGTGGTCTTTTGGTTTTCAGGGCCTTTGAATAGAAGAGCTCTGTTATCAGACAATAACTTTCTTCTCCCCTTTTCTATGTTAGAACACAGACAGCTCCAGTACTTCTGAGGCAGTGACTGAATATCTCCATCCATCCTTTAATTCCTGCGTTTCTCTTTTCTGTACAGATTTGCTATACATATATATGGTGGCTGATGCAGATGCTGTGCTAAACCCTGGACACACTGGACACACTACTGCCCATCACTAAAGTATCTGAGTGCCTTGTTTCATGTACTATTACTACTATAGTGCCTCAAAGCCCTAGACATAGGCCAGTACCAGTCCATCAGTGCTGTACAAACACAGAACAAGAACAGATTAGCAATAGCAAAACTAAAAAGATTTTGGGGTGAAATGCAATTGTCTCTGTCTCTGAAGTTATCTAGATCTACCTGTTATATTTATTTTGTGTTTAATATGCTGTACCTTTCCATTCAAGAGAAATTACTGCACATATTCACTTGAGAGAATGAAATGCATATTTTCATCCTCACTGTCTACCAATATTCCTGGTATGATCTCCATAAATATCCCCCCTTCCTCAGTCTTTTTCCATTTTATGTACTAAAGTAAATGTAATCCTTGAGAAAAAGACATTTTATTTCCAAGCATTTTAGTTTGGTAATATCTTTGTAGAAAATTAGCCACTTAAATGACCAAACCCTCTGGCATGTAACAGAGCTGAGCCTGGTAATTAACCCTAATTGGATCCTAATGATACAACGTGGAGGGAGAGTGCATAGATCAGGCTATGATTTACCTGATAGCCTGGGGACAGGTGCTTAACATTTCAGGTTCTTTCGTTGTGGAGGATTTTTGCTGCATGTGAATTCTAACAGTCACTTTGGCATTGTGCTAGGAAGGTCCTCCTGAGGAAGCCTCCATTTTAAAACCCTTATAGTTAGAGGACAAGGCAAAAGAACTGATTTCAATCCTAGACCTATCCTCAAATTAGGGAAATGTTGGTTCAGAAGTACCCTCCCTCCCGAAACAAAGAAACTACTTTCAGTAAAAAGTGACTCAATAGTTACAGTTGGGCTTGAAGTTTTTGCAGCTAGAGCACTGGCAAAAACCTATGAGGTAAATGCGAGGACAAACTCTGTAATTGTCACTAAAATCACCATCTTCCAGTGACCTTTGCCCTGATGCCCTTCAAGGAGTACAAAGATATTTTCTGCATGGATCTTAATGTAGAAATAATACTATATGGGTCACCCCCCACCCCCAGGTATTATGAAATGGACTTATGGACATAAATGTACATAACTCAAAGGTGCTTTGAGCAAATTATTTCATGTAACCTATCAATCTTCATGTCTTAATCTGCTGGATCTGTTTCTCTTATTTTGGTGAATGTATCATCCTTGTGTGTAAAATTAGACATATGGAGTAGGGAATACTTTATGGATTTTAAATGTGTGAATCAAAGTCATCAAGGGTGGTTCCACTGCTGGGAGGCCTCCCTCTCTGGGCAATCATATGCAAATAGCCTTTTGTCCTAAAGTCTTAGCAGTGGTTGGTAGGGACTGGCCAGGTGACTCCCCATGCAGTAAGGGAATCTTTAAAAACAAAATTTGAAAATAGGTGTCTAGGTTCTTTTGACTGGCTGCTGTGGCACATCCAAGAGGGGGAATCAGAGACCCCAGGGAAAAGGAGACTGCCCAGGTTTGGAAGGCTTAGCCAGGAAAGAAACAGTTTTAGGGTGAGCTTGTAGTAAATATGTAATAAGTTTGTACTGAAGTTTTAGTGTAGAATTAGCTAAGTGTTTTCTGTTATTTTGAGTTTGTAACCTACTTTGCTCTGCTTGTTCTCACCTATTACCACTGCTTGCACTTAATAAAATCACTTTTATTTTCTATCAAACCCAGTGTAAATAATTATTACCCGGGGGAGCAATCCGTGTGTACATTCCCCTTTTCATTGATAAAGGGGGTTTACCTAAATAATTTCTTTGGGGTTCTGAGCCCATTTGGGGAGTGGTATCCCAGGAAGCTGGGCCCCAAACTGCATTCTTCTTGGACTTGAAGAGATTCAGCAACTGTCCTGCTTCTTGGGAGGGCATTGATCTCAGCTTGGGGCTTTGCCTGGGGGAGACCAGCAGAGCTGGCCCAGCAGGACCGCGTGGTGAGAAGCCCCAGAAAGCAGGAAGGTGCGTGGCAGTGGCTTTGTCAGCACTCCGGGAAGCCCTCCCAAGGGGTCTTCTGTGACCTGACCCTATCACAAATACATTTCAAAAGCAAAGTATACCTACATTGTGAATCACTTCCTGGATCTAGGTAAAGCTCATCAGAGATATTATAAACATGGGACATATCTACTGCCTTTGGAGCCTGAGGTTGTGGGTTTGAGCCCTACCTTCAAGCAACATGGACTTGGCATCCTTGAAACTAAGGAAGGATAAGGGGGGCCTGGATTGTAGTGGAGTGGCTCCTCCAGTGGCGCAGTAGATAAAGTACCTGGAGCCAGAGATCAAGGACTCAAGCCCTCCTCTTTCCTTTCTCTCCCTCCCCTTGACACAAGCTTGGCAATGGATGGACCTGGCACCCTTGGAAGAAAGGACAGATCAAATAGAATGTGCCCTATATAACCCACTCTCTCCACTGACAGGACTTATCTGCTTGGATAACTTAAAGCTGACCTGTGGCAGGCCTTTCAGTTTCTTCCAAAAGCTCAGCTAAGAAGCTGGCTTGGGCTAGTCTGGCTCCTGTTATCAAGGTAGATCTGACGTGACTTCTTCCTCTAGGCAAATCTAGCTAAAATCCTTCTTTCCAGCATGTCTGGTTTGCACCTTCCTAGAAAAATGTCAGATCCAGTCTGGCTCAGCTTCCCTGTTACAGCAAGTTCCCTCTGAGCGTGTTATGCAATAAGACATCAATCCTCCTTTTATGTCAGCTTCACTTGTTGCCATTTACTCAAAGGCCTCCAGCCCCCCGCAGTCTTTGACAAGCTAGGGTAGCCTCTGCAGGAAACATCTCATTTCCCCAACACTTGTAAGCCTGATCCAAACAATCCAACAATGAAATAAATGGTGCTGATCACTGTAAAAACTACAATAGTTTGTTACAACTACCAAAATACCAGCCTCTTGAGAGCCCCAATGGTTCACTTTGTTGTTCCTGTTCTCTAATTGAAACTGGATATATTTATAATATGTAATATCTTCCCTATATTCAGACTTCGAGTAACTAGTCTGACACTTCTTTTTTAGACTGGAAATTGGCAGCAGCCATTTGTTACTCTGTTCGTACATCATCTAATACAACTCCGATTGGGGCACTGTATTAGAAATAAGTAAAGGTGGTATTAACTCAGACCTTCTCCATTCGTGTGTCACAAAGATGACCTGTACCTGCAGGAGCTTGAGTCATGCCTCCCTCTTAGCGGCCCCTCCCCACCCCTCTTCCTGCAGCTCCCAGCTGTTCCTCTGCCTCTTGTAGAAGAATTAAATCAGCGGCCCCTCCTGCTTCTCTTTCTTTCCTTGCCTGGTGCAGCTCACTTGCTTAGTTACTCTGCAGGGAGGTGGCCTGGCTGCAGCGTATCACTGAACAATGTGGAGAGGAATGCAACCATAAATAGCCGTGTGTTGGCTAGGCAAGTCAGCAGGCAGAAGAATTAAAAGCTTTTCATTTATTTTTTTTCAGACTAATCTAATCAATATTTGTGTCAATAAAGTTTACTTCAAGACAAATCATCAGACTGGATGATCAGAATGGCCCCTGCTGGTCTTATAAGCTATGATCAATATCTGCTTATGCATTTTTAAAATTTGGAGTATAAGCTTGTTATGTCTTTTTCATAGGGCAACAAAATGTTGACAACGTGAAGGATGTGCTGATGCCAGAAGGTACAGAACACAACACATTCTTAAGCTTTTTCATAGTTCATAATTTGAATGATGGTCTTACAGGTAGTTTTGTTTTGAAAATGAAAAATGAAGTGCTTAAAAGCCAACTACACACAAGCAACAAATAGCATACAATGGATGGGCTTTGTCAACACTTCCAGACGCCTACGAAAAAGCTTGTGATGATTTCAGTAGACGTACTAAATATTTAATACTATACAGTGAGCACAGGATCCCCCATTGCTGAAGAATATGTATGATACAATTTTTTGTAGTTTTGTTTATTGATTACACCATAGCAGAGTTATGGATAATGTCATGTACAACATGCCACAACTAATAATCTTATACTAAATCAACTGGATAATGCAATATCTGATTGCCACAGTAGATATTTTTCATCCTGGTCTGGCCAGATTGTGCATTTTGTATCTCCTGGCTAGGGGAAGCTCTACAAGTTCTTCGCTATACAATCAAAAGAAACAAATCATGATTCCAGTGTTATGACCTTACCAAATTCACATTCTAGAATGTTATGGTGTTATAACCATGGGGATAGTGACCCACAAAAGTTGGGGGTGGGTAGAAGGCTATTGTAGGGAGGCTGCAGTATTGCCACATTTACTCCTGCACTGTTGCTGATAGTAGCATTGCCTTCAGAACTAGGCAGCCAGAGAGCAGTGGGCAGCAAAGAAATGAAGGCAGCATGGTATGGGGATGGGAGGGCAGAGGGTCATTACTTTCTTCATTTCTCCTGGATGCTTTTCTTTTTTTATTCAGCCTCCATTATCCTCCCCCCCCTCCCCCCCCCCCTTTTTAAATATCTTATCTATTCCCTGGCTATTTTCCAGAAAAAAGCCTGCCTCGGCCAAGGAAGAGTGCAGAACTTTTAACCATGAGCTCCTTTATACTGCTTTTCCAAGTTAATTGACAACCAGTCAAGATGCAAAAGCTCACCCTCACACTGGGATATTTAATAGAGACCCTCGTTTAACTCCCACGTGGCTAATACAGTCATCTGACTTTTAGAGCAAGAACTTACACACTGTAGAATTATTGTGCCATTTCCCATTGGCTTCAATGTACAATTTATCTGCAGTTACATAAAATGAAAATAAATATTTCTAAAGCACTGTCGAATAGAATCATAGAGCTGGAAGAAACCTCAGGAGGTCATCAAGTCCAGCCCTCTGCCCAGGCAGGACCAATCCCAACTAAATCAACCCAGCCAGGGCTTTGCCATGCTGAGACTTAAAAACCTCTAAGGATGGATATTCCACCACCTCCCGAGGTAGCCCATTCCAGTGCTATCCCTTCTAGTGAAATCGTTTTTCCTAATATCTAACCTAGACCTCGCCCACTATAATTTGAGACCATTGCTCCTTGTTCTGCCATCTGTCATTACTGTGAACAGCCTTTCTCCATCCACTTTGGAACCTCCCTTCAGGAAGTTGAAGGCTGATATCAAATCCTGCCTCACTCTTCTCTTCTGCAGACTAAACAAACCCAATTCCCTCAGCCTCTCCTCATAGGTCATGCGCTCCAGCCCCCTTATCATTTTGGTCACCCTCTGCTGGACCCTCTCCAATGCATCCACATCCTTTCTATTGTGGGGGACCCAGAACTGGACACAAAACTACAGATGTGGCCTCACCAGAGCCGAATAAAGGGGAATAAGCACTTCTCTGGATTTGCTGGCAATGCTCCTCCTAATGCAACCTAATATGCCATTAGACCTCTTGGCTACAAGGGCACACTGTTGACTCATATTCAGCTTCTCATCCACTGTAATGCCCAGGTCCTTCTCTGCAGAACTGCTACTTAGCCATCCTGTCCCCAGCCTGTAACAATGCTTGGGATTCTTCCGTCCTAAGTGCAGGACTCTACACTTGTCCTAGTTGAACCTCATCAGATTTCTTTTGGCCCAATCCTCTAATCTGCCCAGGTCACTCTGGACCCTATCCCTGCCCTCCAGTGTATCTACCTCTCCCCCTAGCTTAGTGTCATCTGCGAACTTGCTGAGGGTGCAATCCATCCCCTCATCCATTAATCATTAATAAAGATGTTGAACAAAACCAGTCCTAGAACAGCTCCTTAGGGCACTCCACTAGAAACCAGTCACCAACCTGACATCGAGCCATTGATCACAACCCATTGGGCCCGACACTCTAGCCAGCTTTCTATCCATCTTACAGTCCATTTATCCAATCTATATTCCCTTAACTTACTGGACAGAATATTGTGGGAGACTGTATCAAAAGGTTTGCTAAAGTCAAGGTATATCACATCCACTGACTTTCCCATATCCGCAGAGCCAGTTACCTCATCATAGAAGCTAATCAGATTGTTCAGGCACGACTTGCCCTTCGTGAATCCATGTTGACTATCCCTGATTACTTTCCCCTCTTCCAAGTGCTTCAAAATGGATTCCTTGAGGATCCCCTCCATGATTTTTCCGGGGACTGAGGAAAGGCTGACTGGTCCGTAGTTCCCTGGATTGTCCTTCTTCCCTTTTTTAAAGATGGGCACTACATTTGCCTTTTTTCCAATCATCCAGGATCTCTCCTGGATCTCTACGAGTTTTCAAAGATAAAGTCTAAAGGCTCTGCAATGACATTTGCCAACTCCCTCAGTATCCTCGGATGCATTAAATTTGGGCCCATGGATTTGTGTATCTTTAGCTTTTCTAAATAGTTCCTAACTTGTTCTTTCCCCACCAAGGGCTGTCCACCTCCTTCCCATATTGCATTGCCTAGTGCATTTGTCTGGGAGCTGACCTTGTCCATGAAGATAGAAGCAAAGAAAACATTGAGTACTTCAGCTTTTCCCACATCATCTGTCACTAGGTTACCTCCCTCATCCAGTAAGGACTCCACACGCTCTCTGATCATCCTCTTATTGCTAGCATGCCTGTAGAAACCTTTCTTGTTACCCTTCACATCCCTTGCTAACTACAATTCCAATTGCGCTTTCGCCTTCCTGATAAGTCCCCTGCATTCGTGAGCAATATATTTATACTCCTCCCTAGTCATCTGTCCAAGTTTCCACTTCTTGTAAGCTTTCTTTTTGTGTTTAAGCTTACCAAGGATGTCCTCGGTAAGCCAATCTGGTCACCTACCATATTTGCTTTTCTTGCTGCGCATCGGTATGGTTTCTTCCTGTGCCTTTAATAAGGCTTCTTTAAAATACTGCCAGCTCTCCTGGACTCCTTTCCCCTTCATGTAAGCATCCCAGGGAATCCTGCCCATCAGTTCTCTGAGGAAGTCAAAGTCTGCTTCTCTAAAGTCCAGGTTGTGTATTTTGCTACTATCCTTTCTTCCGTTGGTCAGGATCCTGAAATCTACCATCTCATGATCACTACTTCCCAGGTTGTCACCCACCTCTACTTCCCCTACTAGTTCCTCCCTGTTTGTGAGCAGCAGGTCAAGCTGCGCATGGCCCCTGGTCGGTTCCTTCAGCACTTGTACCAAGAAGTTATCCCCAACATTCTCCAAAAACTTCCTGGATTGTCTGTGTACTGCTGTATTGGCCTCCTAACAGATTTCAGGGTGATTGAAGTCCCCCGTGAGAACCAGGGCCTGCGATCTGGAAGCTTCTCTCAGTTGTCCGAAGAAAGCCTTGTCTACCTCATCCACCTGATCCGGCCGTCTATAGCAGACACCAACCACAACATCACCCCTGTTGCTTCCACCTCTAAAATTAACCCATAGACTCTCAACAGTCTTTTCTCCCTCTAAATACTGGAACTCCAAGCAATCATACTGCTCTCTTACATACAATGCAACTCCTCCTCCTTTTCTCCCCTGCCTGTTCTTCCTGCACAGTTTATACCACTCCATGACAGTGCCCCAGTCATGCGAGTCATCCCACCAAGTCTCCGTTATTCCAATCAAATCATAATTCTTTGACTGGGCCAGGGCTTCTAATTCTTCCTGTTTGTTTCCCAGGCTTCTCGCATTGGTGTACAAACACCTTAGGTAACCAGTTGATCACCCTACCGTCTCCATCCGAATCAGGGGTCCTCCCTTGTTGCTCGTTCCTCCTTGTGTTTCTTCCTGGTATTTGACTTCCTCACTTACCTCAGGGCTTTGGTCACCATCCCCCAACGAACCTAGTTTAAAGCCCTCCTCATTAGGTTTGCAAGCCTGCACGTGAAGATGTTCTTTCTTGGTTAGGTGGATCCCATCTCTTCCTAACAATCCCTGTGCCCAGAACAGAATCCCATGGTCGAAGAAACCAAAGCCCTGTCTCCCACACCACCTGCGCAACCACGCATTTACTTCCTCAATTCGACGATCCCTACCCGGACCTTTTCCTTCAACAGGGAGGATGGACGAGAACGCCAGTTGCGCTTCAAATTCCTTGATCCTTCTTCCCAGTGCTACATAATCTGCTCTGACCCGCTCAAGGTCATTCTTGGCCGTATCATTAGTTCCTACATGGAGAAGCAGGAAAGGGTAGCAATCCAAAGGTTTAATCACTTTTGGAAGACTCTCGGTCACATCCTGAATGCGATCTCCTAGTAAGCAGCACACTTTTTGAGACTGCAGGTCTGGACGGCAGATGGATGACTCAGTCCCTCTTAGGAGGGAGTCCCCAACCACCACCACCCATCTTCTTCTTTTGAGGGTGGTGGTCATGAAACCCCCATCCCTAGGACTACGCATCCCATGCCTTCCGGTAGATGGTGTTTCCTTCTGATTTCTTCCCTGAGAGGTCCCTGTACCTGTGGAGAGAGCCTGAAAGTGGTTACTTACCTCTACAGGAATGGGGGATACCTGAGCTAGCCTTCTTCTTCTTCTAGAGCTTACATGCTGCCAGTTCTCTTCTTTGTCCTGCACTGCCCTCATGGGCTCTTCAGCCTGCTGTGCCTGCAGGATTAAACGCTACCTTCTACTGAGGAAGTCTTCATCCTCTCTGATGAAATGTAGGGTTGATACATGGTCCTCAAGTCCTCTAATTTTTTCTTCCAAAATGGCGACCAGCTTGCACTTAGTGCAGATGAAATCCCTTCTTTCTTCCATGAGGAAAACAAACATGGCACATGCTGTGCAGGTAACAACAGCAGACTTATCACCATCCATACCTGCCTTCCTTCTGAGAGATTCCTCAGATGTTATTAAATGCCTCCTTGAAGGGGAGGAGTGTAGTGAAAAGATTTTCAAGAATGGTGAGTGTATCTCACCCCCTTCCCACTTCCCTTCCTAACTCCCTCTCCAAACTCTCTGTTAGCAGCCCCTGTTCACAAGCTCCCTGGTTGCTGACTCACTCTTTTATAAAGCCCTGGATTGCCTGATAGCCCCTTCCCTGATTAAGGCTCAACCAATGAGCAGAGGCTTCAAGATTTCAAACCCTGATCAGAAGCTCACAGCTTCCACCTGCCAGCCACAGAACATGCTCCTTGGGGGGGCAGGAAAGAGAACCCCCCCCATATGTCAGACAGACAAACACAAGCTCAGCACGCAGCAAGAAACCCCCAAACACAAACACAAATGTATAGATTTTGGACCTGGGAAATCTTGTTTCTCTGTAGGTGAGCCACAGACAAAAGCATAGTAATTAAGTTTGATGTTGTTTAAAAATGGCTCTTTTCTACTCTTAAGGTCTACATTTTGTGTGTTTGCTTTAGTCATAGCTTCTCTTTGCTTAGGCACTGTGGACTGGATTCTGTTCCTCATGAAATCAACATCAGAATCACTTCGTACATTTTCATTACTGAGCTACTCAGTGTTGCATGCAATTTCATTTAAGTTAATCAGGTTGCGCAGGTATCATTTAGGGCTCCATGTGAAGATAATGAATAGGTATAATTTAGGTCTTAATTAGGCCGATATAACTTTTAATCCTGGTGATTACAATGGATTAGAATTTGGAAGTACTTTTCCAAAGTCATTGGGATAAATCCTGCTCTCAGAAACATGGGTGTAAATCTGGAGTAATTCCATCCATGGATACAGGAGTATGTTGATCCTTAGAATATAGATATTTTCCAGACTATAAAAACGCTGTAGCACAGAGGTAATCAAGAGGTGAACCATAGACCATATCTGGAGTACCAGTTGCTTTTGAACAGATTCTAAAATCTTTATATTACTGTTGTTGTTGTTGTTATGTTTAATGTAATAATGCGGATGGTGCTAAACTGTTTAAGATAGTCAAGACAGAAGCAGACTGTGAAGAACTTCAAAAAGATCTCACCAAACTGAGCGATTGGGCAACAAAATGGCAAATGAAATTTAATGTGGACAAGTGTAAGGTAATGCACATTGGAAAAAATAACCCCAACTATACGTACAGTATGATGGTGGCTAATTTGGCTACGACAAATCAGGAAAGAGATCTTGGAGTTATCGTGGACAGTTCTCTGAAAACTTCCACACAGTGTGCAGCGGCGGTCAAAAAGGCAAATAGGATGTTAGGAATTATTAAGAAAGGGATAGAAAATAAGACACAGAATATCTTACTGCCCCTGTATAAAACTATGGTACGCCCACATCTTGAATACTGTGTACAGATGTGGTCTCCTCACCTCAAAAAAGATATTTTGGCCTTGGAAAGGGTTCAGAAAAGGGCAACTAAAATGATTAGGGGTTTGAAATGGGTCCCATATGAAGAGAGGCTAAAGCGACTGGGACTTTTCAGTTTAGAAAAGAGGAGACTGAGGGAGGATATGATAGAGGTAAAATCATGACAGGTGTGGAGAGGGCGAATAAAGAAAAGTTATTTATTAGTTCCCATAATAGAAGAACTAGAGGACACCAAATGAAATTAATGGGTAGCGGGTATAAAACTAATAAAAGAAAGTTCTTCTTCAAACAGCGCGTAGTCAACCTGTGGAACTCCTTGCCAGAGGAGGCTGTGAAGGCTAGGACTATAACAGAGTTTAAAGAGAAGCTAGATAATTTCATGGAGGTTAAGTCCATAAAAGGTTATTAGCCAGGGGATAGAAATGGTGTCCCTGGCCTCTGTTTGTCAGAGGCTAAAGATGGATGGCACGAGACAAATCACTTGATCATTGTCTTCGGTCCACTGCCTCTGGGGTACCTGGTGCTGGCCACTGTCGGCAGACAGGCTACTGGGCTAAATGGACCTTTGGTCTGACCCAGTACGGCCATTCTTATGTTCTTATGTTTTTATGTTAATTTTCTATGCAGTCTGGCCCTTGACTATACCTTGAGCAAGAAATTTGGACCTTGATATAAAATAATTAACTAGCAGTTATATTCTGTGCAAAAATCTAAGTCCCATGAATCAGCTAAGCATTTGCATCAGAGCATGGAGCACTAGGAGGCGGTAGGAAATACTATACAATTAGGGGTGGGTCATGTTTTTTGATTCTGGCTTGGCCAGAAAGAAGTAAGAGCCATTTTTCCAACCTCCTCCCCCTGTTCAGCTACTCAAAGGTCAAACACAAGTGCAAGATATTAGATTTAAGGCCTGATTCAGAAAGGCACTCGGATGTTTGCACTGGATTTGCTAAATACAAGGTCTAAATTTCATTTTTCTTGTTAATCTTAGAAATGTCACTGTTCTGAGGATTAAAATATTTCTTAACATCAAGCAACAGCTCACTTCATTAAAATGCAACCATATTTCCAAAAATGTGGCATATAACAGTTTAATTAAAACATGGATCATAGCATCTCCAGCTATATCAAGTACTGGAAATATTAAGTACTCCGATCACATTTATTAAGAATTAATGGAAATACTGTAGGAAATTAACATAACAAATACCGTTCTAATTACAGGAACGATACATACAATTACTGAAGGAACAATCATCATTAGCAAAAGAGCTTTGTTATTGTGTTTGAGTGGGCATAATTTGCAGTTATATTTCTCATTGAAAGTTCTTCCAAGCCAAATAGCAGCTGCTTCAGATTAGAAATTAGCAGATCAGTTTTGCCTGAATACTGGGGTACTCCAGGCACAGAAGATAAAAAAATAGTCTCTATCAGGTTGATTTTAGGTTCCTTACTCAGGATAACCTCTCATTGACTGCCATGTGACTTCTGGTCAAGAAGCCTCTGCTAGATTATCTAGAGTCAAAACTGGGCAACTGTGTTTTTAAATCAAAATGTTGTTAACTTTTTCTATTTGCTGGAAGAAGCAGATCTCTAGGATGAGCTTCAATGATAACTTATATTAACAACAAAAAAGGGGAAGTTGTATTCTGTGCTTATTTGAAATGTGCCTATATGATCAGTTCTGCTATTTTTGGTTGATAAATTTCATATACACCTACCATAGAAAACATAATATAGTTGAATAAGGACCTTACACATTTTAAAATGAAATGGGTTCCCCCATTCTATAATAAAACAAGTATTCTTGCAGAAAAATTAATATAACATTAGTGCTATATACCGATTGAGTTATGTATAATAGGAATTACCATACTAGTAATTTGAATCCTAGAAATGATTTCCATTGTTAAATTAAGTCTCACTCTCCTTGATAATATTTAAAGGTGAATAATAAATGTAAACCCTCAACATAAATGAATATGCCTGTTCTGCATAATCTTATATATGAACACTTACATGAATGCAGGGGACTGAACTGGATGATCTCTTGAGATCCCATCCAATCCTATGATACTATGATTGGAAAGACCTAGATTTCCTAGTGTGTATTATTTCCTTCATTTCCCACTTCCTTTCTTCATCAATTTGGTTGAGGTATAGGGCCAGAATGTAAGGATATTTATGTGCCCATGGATCCTAGAGGGATTAAAAATGTGCCTAGATGCCTAAATCATTTTGAGAGTTAGGCTCCTAGGTGTTTTTGAAAAATCTCACCTATCTGCACCTTTAGGCTCCTAAATACCCCCACATTGACCAATAATTCTGTAAAATGATCCTCCTTTGCATTATAGTGCACATGCCAGGTCTCATTCTTTCTGTAAATCTGTCTAGCTAGAGGATTCGTAAGGTTTATGTAAGCCGCACAAGATGATTTTGAAGTTTTGAGATGCATTTTCTATTATTGCTATGGCAGCATGGTGTGTTTCATTATATTTTTGATCAGCAGGAGTAGCAAGAAACAAAAAGAGGTCATCAGAAGAGGACAAGGGAGGTTATTTCCTCAGTGTGATAATGCAGCTGAGCTGCGTACACATCGGATAGCTTAGAAATGGATCAAATGTACTGCCTTGAATGCATGCTGAAAATAAAATATAAAAGTTAGATGTCTGATACTTAGGCCTTTGCCTGAAGGAAGAGCAAGTGCAGCCATTTGTGATGAAGGACAGAATACAGATCTCATAGGAGAGAAATAGGGCAAATTATAAGAAACAAGCACTAAAGGGCGAAAAAAAAGAGAGGAAGAAAAAGAAATCAGGTAAGAAGCTAAAGGAGAGTAAGTATGATTATATATGATCAATAGAACAGAAGGCAAGGTACTTTAAGAGGGCTGAAGGGGAGACTGCAATATCCGCTCTATAGGATCTTTCTCAAATGATAACTTTGAAATGTAACTCTCATCTCTTCTCTGTGAGGCAGCTTCTTCCATTTCTCTGTCTTTCATAAATGGCTAGGTGTGCTCCTGGCTGGTATCACTTTTCTCTCTTGGGTGTAGGGTTAGAGTAGAGAAGGGAGAGATGTCTTTTTCCTCTCACTGTGTTTTAGTATAGTGTGTCTGATATTTGTCTTGTGATATGCACTCTTTTCTTTCTTAAAGCCTGCTGGTACTCTAAAGAGTGTATGTATTTGAATGCATTGTTTATAGAAAAGAAATAGCTAGTGAATGCCAACCAAGCATCGAAATGTCTATACTTTGATATTTGACCTTTCTAATGTTTATGGGTAAGCATACATGAGGTTAATTAGACAATTATTTTAGATAATATATGGCATCATGCACATAAACTATTCTGGTTGTTATTTATTCCATCATTTGCACAGCAACTCCAAATCTATGTACTGTTGTATACATAGTACAGTGCTACTTCCAATGAAAATGTACTGAATGCTCTTCTTACACACAATGTAACAACTGAACAGTTAATACTTCTGATATATGTAATTCTGCTAATGTTAGTGTTACTTCCCATTTATATAATGTAACAATACATCTTTATGTGTATTTTGGGCCCCTATTTACATAATTGTATATAGAGTCAGAGGCACTCTGCTTCCCTAGCTCCCGAGCCATTTACTCTGTGTATCTGCCTGTAACTTGCAATGGTATTGATGAATGTCTGAAATCACTTGTCTGTGACTCCTAGTACCATATGTCCTGCCTCAGAGCATTAAGTGATACAAGTAAGAAATCCAGTTTATTAAATGCCACTGTTTAATGACACTGCTTTAATGTCTTTCCAAATTATATGTCTGTGTTCAACCATACATGACTGGGCTCCATGTGGAAAGTACTATGGCCTGTATTACAGTATTCAGTAGCTTAGATTCAATAAACATCACAGCATCTTTGATGCTTAAAATCCATGAATCTCTAAGTCACTCTCTGGACAAATGACCAGCAAATTTTTTTTATATTTGAACCCTAACTCTTTACAGAAGCCTGCTCGATAAAATAAAATAAAATAAAATAACAGCATATGATGCAAGATACTTGCCAAGATTTACTGAGTTAGAAGAATAAGAGCTAGAGTTACCAAACATCATGATCTACACAAGTTGGATTCAGTGAGGTAAAAAGGAAATAAAGAAACTACATCTTTTTTTTTTTTTTTTTTTTTTGCTTTTCCTGAGTAAAGGAAAAATGGGACACTGGAGAAGTAAAATTCATCCCCAACGAACAGTTCAACAGAAATATGCAGAATTTCAAAGTACATGAGACAGAATATGTCAAGTCAACATAAAAATCAACTGGCAGTAACAAGCTGTATATGATTCAACTTTCTGCACCAACAGCCATCAATTGGAATAAAGAGGGAGAACTGAATGAAAAGTTATACATACTGCCAAAGATAAGAGGAATCTCTTTGGCATTTTTTCATAGTGCTGGCAGAAACAAAAAAGAGCCAAGCAAAATACCTTTTTAGGGTATAAAAATTAAAGAGGAGACCAACTGTTTGAATGAATTCTTTCAGTTTTCTTAGGTCTTAATTGCTGTTCTAGAAAGGGAATTGGAAGGCCTAAAATCAAAGTGAAGCAGCAAATAAAATTTTGTATTCATTATAAGCACTCAGGTGTTTGATTGCTTTACAAATGCCTTAGATAGACATATAGATCCCTAAATAATAGATGTTAGTTGTTCTTGTCAATAATACAGCAGCCGTGGCCCTGGTATGGGTTGCATTAAAGTGACCAGGTTTTCAGGATATAGGTCATAAGACTTCACCACCTTGGCAAAGGCATACTTCCCTTTTAACTAATTTTTTAGAGGACTGTCCCTTCAAACTATCAAATAATAGATCTCTAAAAATCACAATTACTTCAGGGGAGCCTTCCCAAATGAATAGAACATTGATTATTTGGATGGGGTTCTTAAATAATACTTCTAAATATTTCTACCCCGGACTACTACAGGACTTGCACAATTGTGCCTCAAGCAATACATTTGTCAAGGCATGCAAACTTTATGACTCCCATAACATGGTGGCATTAACCTGATCCAGATATTAGCTACTCTATCATTTTTCTTTTCTTTGGTTAAACAACAGTAAAAACTGAAGACAGTGATTCACTGATTGATAGCCTTAGGCCTATATAGCTATATCATTCTCTGTGTTGCCAGAATCTGAAACCCACTACCTGGCATCCCCCAGTTTTGCTTTGTACCATCATCAGTAGACCATGCATCGGTATGCTATTTTGTAAGCTAACTCTCTTCCCTTACAAAACCCACTTGTAATGCTGCATTGTGTCTCTTGCCTCGCAAAAAGGAAAGGAAAGGATATAAGACCAGCAACTTATATCTGGCTGCCACAGTGATTATAAATGTATGTAAGGTTAAAAAAAAAACGCTATTTGTGGGAAGGGAGATTGCTGGAGCTGGGCGTCTGTGTTCTACTTTATAAAAGGTCATATAAAACCTAGTATGAAATATTTGCAACTAGGTATAGTAAATAGAGACACTTATGCAGGACTATAGTGTGGAATATATTGCTGATATATTGCCAGGGAAAAGATGATGGCCAGATAACTGTAAAGGTACACAATGATGAGTATTGTAGCTTAGTGTAAAAAGCCACTGAGCAGCACAAAATCAGAGGACAGCAAAATAGATCAGTTTTGCTGTGCTAAAGTCAGATCCATATAGGATTATGTTCAGAGTAATGGGAAAAGACTAAGGCTTTGTTTCTGAAGGGAGTGCTTTGCTAGGAGTTTGAAGAGCTAGGGCAAGGATGCCTCTTTCTTATTTGTAGGACATTTCACCCACATGGCTTACTCAGTTTCTGGGGCTGCTAATATGGTTGCTATAGCTATGCAACATTTTGACAAATAGCTTTTTAAAGAATAATGCATCATCTCTTATATGAAGACAGTGTTGGCAGGTGTGGGCTTAGTCAATGCATGATAAAATTAATCACTATGGGCACAATCCCAGATATGGATTGACCTTACTGGGAGTGAACCCTCATCACCTCTAAAAGATGTGGCTTTAAATAATTTCTGCCAGCTACTGTTTTCTTGCTAAGCTGCACTCCAATGAGTATGTATTCAACATGCATGTTTGCTGCTCACTTTTACTGGCAGGTAAATCTATTTTGTTTTGATTTGGGGAGGGAGACAGAAGAAGCACTTTTCTTCTTTACTTGGAATAAATGCTTACAAAATCAAAGGACAGTGCCTTTTAATCAGGAATAGGGTACATTCATTGTAATGGAAAGCTATAATCCACAGTCCTGTGCACAGCATGCCATAGCTGGCTTTTTGAGTTTAGTTAGCTCTCCAACAAGAAGGAAAGATCCCTCTCAGGCCAGAGGGAGACACACAACCAGACAGCACCAAAGATGGAGCAGGTGTTGTAGACAGTAAAAAAAAAGAGTATCAAGAGACAGAGAAGAAATTACATTTAGATCTTTGAAGGTGAATTTAAAATGGAATGGACCTGTTTAAATATGATCAGAGATAACAATGCAACTTTTAGGGACAGACCTTTGACACATCCCTTTAATGCTTCCTCTGGCTATGTAATGTGAAAGAGGAAGAAGTGGAGCATGTATGTAGAACAGAATAATCTTAATCTCTTAGAAGTTGTGAGATCTTTAACACTGTACTGTGTTTTCTAGAGAGTGCTCTGTCAACCACCAAAATATAATGTATCCCAGGCAGTTGAAATTTTAGATCAGTTTGGACCTGATACTAGAATGGAAAACAAGTGGGAAGGCTCAAGCAGTCTTTCCCCTTTCCCTACCATGATCACAGCCCCTGTGTTCTCCCCAGCACAGGGCCTGCTTTCCTGTTAATGTCACCATGGATCATTAGTTAACTCAGATAAGGTGGAAAAAAAGAGAGAGATGGGGGCCTTGACCCCACCCACGCTTCTGTATTGATCACCATAGCTGGTTGGAGGCACAGGAATATTACAACTTCTCTTTAAGGAAGGGGAAGCCAACATGTCAAATTCCAAGAGGCACCATAACTGCTGGATCTAGGGGTGCTGGGAGTGCTACTCCACCCCCTGTCTTGAAGTGTCTTCCATCATACCCAGCATTTACAATATGGTTCAAGTGCTCTCAGCACACCCACAATATAAATTGTTCCAGCACACCAGCACCGCTCAGATCTCCCTTGTGCAACGTACACCCATGCTACTGGGTGCCATCTATCTCTATGTAACTAAGAAATTCAGATAATGACTGGAAGGGGAGTTTGCACTTGCAACTCAGTTTAACAGCCACTTTTAACATCTAGTAAAATCTCCACTCTTTGAAATTTAATATTTTTTTCCATCTCAGGTTATAGCTGTTTTGCTATTCAATTAACTAAGATACATTCTTATTTGATATTACTTCTGCATGAAAACCCATATCCATTTTAACAGTCACTTTTCCTCCACCCCCACACCCTCCTTAATTCTGTTTTGAGCTGTGCAGAATTGTTTAGACTGATCACTGCAAATCATAACTATATCTCACCATATAATTATAGTAAACAAACAAGTCTGCTTAATCATTTCTGTCAGAGCTTTCTCTCAGACTGGAAAAAAGTCTCAGGCACAGGTCTTTTATTAATGGTAGTCTTCTGTTTCACTGACTCTGTTAAAAGGTTTGTTAATTGAATTATTTGCATTCATATGTTCATAAGTTCCTCCTGAGCTCAAAACAACATAGTTATTCATGCTCATAACAAGTTTGTGGATTTCTTTAGGCTTCCAGTATGCTAATTTTATTGAACACTATATTTGTGATTCATTTACAGTGAAAGAAAACAGCATAAGGAATTATTAGTAAAAAGTAACTCTAAGCACTTGCCTGTACTAAAAATTTACTGAAATAGCTGTTCCTATAGTTATTTGATATAAGCCATTATATGAATATTCCTATTCTGGAAGATGGATTTAAACCAAAATAATTATTCTGGAAAAGCCATTTCAGTAAATTTTTAAGTGTAGACACACTCTAAAGATATTAAGGACAGTCGGTTGTATTCTAAGTGCATTGTATCAGTTCTCAGCCTGTTAATGGTGAAGGAGATCTAGACCTGATATGTGCTCTCAACTTATGTTTTATGAGATATGTGCTATAACATGTTCAAGTGCTAGGTTTGCCTGGTTCAATAACTGCATCAACAGCCAAAGGGGGATTGCAACTCATTTGTGATACCAAAAGTGTGTTGGGTTCAAAATATAGAAATCAATAGATCTGACGAAAGACTTCCTGATTTGATTGTACTGAATTTTATTTGCAATTAATAAGGGGCTCTTGAAGAACTTATTTATTTTTAAATTATAAACAATCAAAAAATACTCCCTATGTTAATAAGGTATCATTTAGCTATCTGACTTTAGGACAGGTTGTAGCCTATTTTGTATAGCTAGAAGGGGAGTAAAAGAGTGTTTCCTGGTAGAAGAGTAAGGGAGCCTTATGCCCCATGCCAAAAACCTGCTTCATAAATATGGGTGTGTACAGGGAAGTTGATCCTACACAGCTGCTATTTCTCCTCCTGTGATGGCAAGTAAGGAGTGAGTGGGCAGAAAAATCCATGGGATTTGTTTTGTTGTATAGGACTAGTACAGGTGATAATAGAGGGAGGAACAAGGGAGTAGATTATAGCAGTAAATTCCAGTCTGCTCCTAGAGTAACTTCACAATGCATTGCATGGTTCTGGGGCAATGCTGTAGTTTAGCTCCATATAAAGCCAATGGATTTTTTTGTTCTTTGGTGTATGACATATCCAGCAAACTAAGATTTTGCGTAAGGTTACTGCTGCCATTAGCTATTACCATTCCAATCAGCTGGTAAGCATAAACCAGGACTTCGTAAGTTCTTATCTTCATGTGTCAGCCTGGTGAGTAGACTTTCTATAGAACTGTGGAGAATAGCTTTCCTTCTTTCCCCAAGCTTGCTCCCACAGTTTCAGTTGCACTCATTTCCAGTGAAATTTTAATTCTTAATTAAATAAGTTGGCTCTCTAATTTTTCTATAGATTGGTAGTGGTCTACTGCAGACCACTGAACTAGAAGAGGAGGTGGATATGGATTTTTTTAAAACAAGCAGAAAATAACACAGCAGAGCACAGATTATCCAACAAGTTCTAGGAATGTATTGGAGACATTTTTTTTATTTCAGAAGGTGGAGAAAACCACTAGGGAGAGGATGATCTAGGTTTCATTTTTAACAAATAGGGAGGAACTGGATGAGAATCTGAGGCTACGTCTAGATGGCAGGCTTCTTGAAGAAGAAGCTTTTCTGGAAGAGATCTTACGCAAAAACTTCTTGCGCAAGAGAGCATCCACACTGCAAAAGCACATCGAAAAAGCGATGCACTTTTGCGAAAGAGAGCATCCAGACTGCCTGGATGCTCTCTTGCAAGTAAGCAATGATTGCTATGGACAGAATGGCTACCAGGGCACCTGTTCTTTTTCCTCTTCCCTCTTCTTGCGCAAAAAAACCCTCAAGAGCACTTGCACAAAAAGGCATTCTTCCTTGTAGAATGAGGATTACCGATTGCGCAAACGCCCCTCTGATCTTTCAATTTACTTGTGCAAAAACGTGCTTGAGGTGTGGCCGCTCCTCTAGTTTTTGCGGAAAACAGCTGTTTTTCTGCAAAAACTCTATAGTGTAGACATAGCCGGAAAGCGGAAGGCAGCTTGGATGAAAGTGATCATGAAATGATAGAGCTCATATTTAAGAGGAAAAATAACTGAAGACAGCTGACAGTTTTTAAAAGAGATATTATTAGGGGCTCAAGAACAAACTATTCCACTGCGTAGAAAAGATAAGAAGTATGGCAAGAGTCACCCTTGCTTAATAAGGACATCTTCAATGATCTAAAAATTAAACAAGAGTCCTACAAAAATTGGAAACTAGAGCAAATTAGAAAAGATTAATAAAAACAAATAACACAAGTATGTAAAGGTAAAATTACAAAAGCCAATGTACAAAGAGAGCTCAAACTAGTTAGAGACATAAATGGTAACAAGAAAACAGTCTAAAAAGACATTAGAAGCAAAAGAAGACCAAGGACAGACTAGGCCCATTACTCAATGAAGAGGGAAAAACAATAAAAGAAAATGGGAGGGGGCTTAATGACTTCTTCATTTCAGTTTTCACCAGGAAGACTGGTGATGATTAGATAGTTAACATAGTGTATGCCAGTGAAAATGGGGTAGGATCATACTCTAAAATAGGGAAAGAGCAAGTTAAAATTACTTAGACAAATTAAAAAACAACACATGGTCTGGTAGCACTTTAAAGACTATCAAACCATGTAGCTGGTATCATGAACTCTTGTGGGCACAGCCCACTTCTTCAGATGACTGGAGTGTTGGATGTCCAGAACCAAGAATAAATGGGGAAAGGAGGAAGATGGGGGGAAGGGGGAAATGGAGGGTGGAGGGAAGAAAGAGAGGCAGCGGGTAGATAAGTTTCAAAGGGAAAGCCCAGCCAGACTGTAACAGAAAACGTTGAAAAACAACGGATATCTATTAGCACCTTAAAGATTAGATAGTGAAAAGAGGCTGATAACCATGAGTTTGCACTTGGAGAGGAAGAGTACTAACAGCAGATTCTATACAGACATTTGCACCTTCCTTTTTTGGTTGGTTGTTTTGTTAGTCTTTAAAGTGCTACCAGACTATTTGTGGTTTTTTAAGTTTTTCCTGTTACAGACTGACTCGGCTCCCCCTCTGAAGCTTTTTAACAAATTAGGTACCTTTAAGTCACCAGGGCCTGATGAAATGCATCCTAGAATACTTAAGGAGCTGACTGAAGACATATCTCAGTCATTAGCTATTATCTTGGAAAACTAAGATAAGGGAGATTGCAGAAGAATAAAGAAGGGCAAACATATTACACAACTATAAAAAAGGAAATAAGAACAACCCAGGGAATTGTAGACCAGTCAGCTTAACTTCTTTACCAGGAAAGATAATGGAGCAAATAATTAAGGAATCAATTTGCAGATGTCTAGAAGATAATAAGATGATAAAAAATAGTCAGCTTGAATTTGTCAAGAGCAAATTTTGTCAAACCAACCCGATCACTTTCTTTGACAGGGTAACAAGCCTTGTTGACAGGGAGGAAGTGGTAGATGTAGATCTACATGTAGTAAGATTTTGATACAGTCTCACATTACAGTCTCATTAATAAATTAAGGAAATACAACCTTGATGGAGCTATTATAAATTAGATGCATAACTAGTTGGAAAAAGATTCCCAGAGAGTGTAATTATCAATGGCTCACAGTAATGCTAGAAGGACATATGAAAGGGGTTCAACTGGGATCGGTTTTGTGTCCAGTTCTTTTCAATATTTTCATCAATGAGTCAGATAATGACATAGAGAATACACTTATAAAGTTTGCAGATAATACCTAGCTGGGAGAGGTTGCAAGTGCTTTGGATGATAGGATTATAATTCAAAATGATCTGGACAAATTGGAGAAATGATCAGAGGGAAATAGGATTAAATTCAATAAGGGGAAATACAAAGTATTCCTCTTAGGAAGGAAAAAGTCAGTTGCACACATACAAAATTAGAAATGACTACCTAGGAAGGATACTGTGGAAAGGGATCTGGAGGATCATAGTGGACCACAAGCTAATTATGAATTACTAGTGTGACACTGTCACAAAAAAAGCAAATAGCATATTGGGATGTATTAGCAGGAGTGTTGTAAATACGAAGTGAGATGTAATTCTTCCAATGTACTCTGAACTGATTAGGCCTCAACTGGAGTATTGTGTCTGGTTCTGGGTGCCATGTTTTAGGAAAGATGTAGACATATTAAAAAAAGTCCAGAGAAAAGGAATAAAATGATTAAAGGTCTAGAAAACATGGCTTATGAGGGAAGATTGAAAAAACTGGGGCTTTTTAGTCTAGAAAAGAGAAGACTGAGAAGGGACATGATAATTGTTTTAAAATATCTAAAAGGTTGTTACAAAGAAGAAGAAATTTATTCTCTTTAACTTATGAGGATAGGACGAGAAGCAATGGGCTTAAACTTCAGCAAGGGAGGTTTTAGATTGGACATGAGGAGAAACTTCCTATCCATCAGGTTGGTTAACCACTGGAATAAATTGCCTAGAAAAGTAGTGGAATCTCCATCATTGGAGATTTTAAAGAACAGGTTAGATATCCGTTAGGGATGGTCTCTAGGCTGCTTGGCCCTGCTGTAAGTGCAGGGGACTGAACTTGATGACCTCTCACGACCCCTTCCAGTCCTATGATTGTAGGATGCTATGATGCATCCCATAAGTAATGCTGTCCTGTTGCCAGGTGACCTTCCCTTAAAACAGAGAGGAGGCTGAAGGGGGGAGGTTAGGCAGCAATGCCAGATGGCCTGAAAGAATTAAATGGTTCAATACACTGCAAACCAGAAGCCTGGGAGAGAGGAATTTGTGAGAGACGGGGGAGTATCCAGTTCCCCTCACAGGGTGTATCTAGATTACAGGGTTTTTCTGAAAAAAGTGGCCTTTTTTTGAAAAAACTTCCCCTGCGTCTAGACTGTCGCCGAGTTCTTTCAAAATTAAATCAAAAGAACATGGTGGTTTTTTCGACCACGGTAAACCTCATTTTATGAGGAAGAACACCTTTTTTCAAAAGTGCTCTTTCAAAAAAAGGCGTTCCTGAATGAAAACAGGGCTTTTTCGAAAGAGAGCATTCAGACTGCCTGGGTGCTCTCTTTCAAAAAAGCGGCTCGCTTTTTTGAAAAGTGGTTGCAGTCTAGATGCTCTCTTTCAAAAGAGGCTTTTAGTCTAGACGTAGCCACAGAGTGATTGTTTTTGTCAACTTTCCCAGTCCTCAGTTGGGACTGTTGAGATAGGTTCTTGCAGCATCCACCACACCACTATCATGCAAGTGACTGCCTTCTGGACAATTCATCTGGCTGCCACAGCAGCCTCAGCCTGCAGCCTGATCATAGACAGTTACCTCAGCCAGAAGGGCCATGAGTTCAGAATGACCTGAGGAAGCAAAGCATACCCCACATCTCATGAGTGTGTAGCCTCACAGGTGCCAGTGACAATACAGAATGTTAATGAGGGGCACACTTAAGCTATGTCTACACTCGCGGCTTCTTGCGCAAGTACGGCCGTTCTTGCGCAAGAATCTGCAGAGCGTCCACACTGCCTGCCTGCTCTTGTGCAAGTAAATTTACAGTACGGCGTGGTAAGAGAGGGCTTCTTGCACAAGAGCTACGCTCTTTTTTAACAGGTGTAAGCCCTCTTGCACAGGAGCTCTTGCGCAAGAGGGCAGTGTGGACGCTCGGCAGGGATTTTTTGCGCAAGAAAGCCCTATGGCTAAAATGGCCATCAGAGCTTTCTTGCGCAAGAGAGCGTCCACACTGCCATGGGCACTCTTGCACAAAAGCACAGGATGCACATGGCAGTGTGGACATTTTCTTGTGCAAGTCTTCTTGCACAAGAACACTTGCGCAAGATGTTCTTGCGGAAGAAGCCACCAGTGTAGACAAAGCCTTAGGGTATGTGTACACTGCAATCTGAAGTGTGATTGCAGTACAGATGGGCATACCCATGTTAGTTTTACTTGTGCAAGCACAACTGAAAATAGCAGTATAGACATTGTGACATGGACTTCAGTGCAGGCGAGCAATACAAGTATGCATCCAGCTTCACTGGTGTGCTGGTACAGCCCATGCTGAAGACTATGCCTCTGCAGCTACAGTACTGTTTTTAACCAAAAATACCTCAGCTTGTGGTATAAATGTACCCATAGAAAGAGTCATTGGTGACAGATGAACACTGGAGTTCTCCCTACCACAAAAATGGAGGAGAAATTTGAAGTAAAATACTACAGTGGATCTAGCTTCAGAGTCTGATCCTGCAGTCATTTCATATATAGTCCTGGAAATCAATGAAAATGCTGTATGTGGAAAGTCTACGGGTCTTGGTAAGTCTTAGCATGCAAAATCAGTGCTCAAAATCAGTGATATTTCCTGACTGATTTCTCCCGAAACATTCAATTACATGTTATTTTCTCCTCCAGAAATCAAATGCATTTCATAGATTATAATAAAGGAACAGAGTGTGCTCACTTTAACCCCAAAGGAAATGTTCTGTTTGATACTTTTAAATATTATTTTATTTGTGAACCAGTAAATATAACATGGATCAACACCAGGCTCTTTTTGACAGAAGATAATTGCAAGCTTCAAAACAGCAAGCCAATTACCCTTTCCAAGATGCTGTATTTGTGATTACAGACCTCCTAAGTACTCACATAAACAAAGACTAGGTACTGGAATCTAGGTGGTAAATAACAACCAGTTCAGAGTACTTCTGCTGAAAATAAATTGCCCTTTTTATTCCCAGATATATTATTTAATAATATTATGGAACTAGTCTTTCTTCATCTACACATAATCAGTCACCTACTGCTTCTGCAGTTCTCTTATAACTAAAAATGTGCCTGGAATAAAAAGACATGTTGCTTTACTTTCAGCAGAGGACAGCAGAAAAAATATTTCGGGCCAGATCATGCCAGCAACGAGCCCACAGACAGTGCATGCACTTTACCATGGGTGTGTCTATAGACTACAGGGTTTTTTCGAAAAAAGTAGCCATTTTTTAAAAAAACTTCCCCTGCGTCTAGACTGCAGCCATGTTCTTTTGAAAGCAAATAGAAAGAACGCAGCAGTTTTTTCAGTTATGGTAAACCTTATTTTATGAGGAATAACGCCTTTTTTCGAAAGAAGGAGCTTTGTAATGCAAACTGTGCTTTTTCGAAAGAGAGCATCCAGACTGCCTGCGTGCTGTCTTTTGCAAAAGCGTCTTGCTTTTTTGAAAGTACTGGTTGTAGTCTAAACGCTCTTTTTCAAAAGAGGCTTTTTCAAAAGTATCTTTTGAAAAAGCCTCTTTCGAAAGAGCCTTGCAGTCTAGACGTAGCCCATCTGTTTAACCACTGTGGCTTTTTTCATCTGTGTATTGGGCCAGCTGTGCTAGGTTGAGAGCGGTCTGGCTGACCTCTTTTCTATTGTTACTCTTCTGCTGTGCTGCTTTGTGCTCACAGGGGACTGACTCTGTCACTGACATCACGTAAACCCGAAGGACAGGCAGCATAAGGTGGAAAACTCTGCAAGGTCCCATCATGCAGTTTCTCCCAAATCATTGCAATGTTTTTTTGTGTCATCTTTAAGATTTCTTGGGGGAGCAGCTGCATCATGAAACAGGCAGACAGAGAGGCTTGAATTAATTTTACTAAGAGCAAACAGGAAGAGTAGTTCACATGAATATCCACTCACTTGTGATACCTTTAGAACCATAGTTAGAGGGACATCTGTTACTAACTCCAATACTTTAATACGTTTAGGCCTTCATCCTTCACACGTTTATGTCTCCCTTTATATCTTTGCCAGCAAAGTCCTATTCAAAATTAAACAACACATGCACGAGTGATGGCAGGAATGGAGCATGACTTCTGGAACTATTTACCTCATCTAGCCTGTAGGTAGCAGCAAGCATTGTGGAAGAAACTGAACTTCTGCTTTCATTCCTACAGAAAACAAATTTTATTCTATTTGCTTTATTCACTGTCTTCCAGCTGGATGGAGGATGAGCTTAGCAACTTCTGTCTCTACCATAATTGGAAATGAATGGGCTAGTCATGGAGAATCTGTGATAACAGTTTGAGCCATTGAGATCCCTACTAGTACTATCTCTAAGCAGTGAAGTGCTTGTATAAAGCAGTCACAAGTTCCTTTGACAGATGATCAGGACAGATCCCAGTTTCCCTGTTTTATTTTTTCATATATCAAAAGAGGTGATGAATAACACTAAAATATCAAAGTCCAGATTAGTGAGTCAGTGAGTACCTTGGTGTACATCTAAGTTTAGTTTCTTGTGATGATATAGCCTACAGAAACATCAGGTTTTGGGCATTCATTTTGGCTGGGTCTTTCTAGATGGATCAATCTGATTTGTGTCTTTTCACTCTTCAGTTAAAGATGCAATCAGTTTAACTGTAAACCATGTGCCTGATTTTCATGTAATCTGGGGCTCAGCAAACAATGTAGTGTTACTTGCAACAGACTTACATAGACTGTGTCAGTGTTACAGTTATTGCAGCAAGCACAATGTCCATAAAAACATACTTGCAGTGAGCCTCCATCTCCAGCCTCAAACTCTTTTTCTTAATCAGTCAAAAATATTTGTGAAATGGTAAACAACGTAAGTGCTTTTACAGCAATAATGATTGTAAAGTTTTGTGTTGGGGTCACTTTATACCTTGAACCTTTCTGGGTTATGAGGCAAATTCTGCATATCAAAAAATGAATGCATTTTATGTGTATTAGTTTCATAGATGGAGAGGGTGTGCCATACTGATAATAGTGTTGGTTATTGATGGTTTGTAAAATAACCCCATCCTGTGATGGTAAGAGGAAGTGGCATCATCCTCTGTGTGAGTTCAATATCACACATAGTCGATCTGTTTGGGTCCCATTTTATGGGCATCTGCTAAGGGTATATCATCTCACTTTAAGAACACTTTAGGGTATTCATGGAAATGTAAATGAATAAATCCCTCTCAGGAAGATGGGGAAAATCTTTAATGCCCATGTGAGCACAGTTATCCTTTAGATATGCAGAACAGGTGCTTTGTGATCTAAGCCCCTGGTTTGTCAATTTTACAGGCTATTCTGTTACAGGAAACAAAATAACTAACGCTGCCAATGTTTCCATGAGAATTTTTCTAGGGGAAATGTCACTGCAGGTATATGAGTTGGAATATTAAAACCTATGGGGAGCACACAGATAACTATTTAAAATGACCTTTGTTTATTATGAATAACACACCTAAAGCTCACTATATTTTGATCAAGATCAGCTACCCAGGAAACTTTCTATCTGTTTGTCCAATTTGTCATCAAAGAGACAATATGGATTAGGAGTATATGATTTACATGGCAAATGTAGTTTCTTTCAGTGTTGGGGAATCTATTCCAACTGCTTTGTAGTGGGAAGCCAATTATAAACTATATTATAGAGAGAAAATAATTGGATTCATTTTCTTGGGTGGTGAGAAATGTGACAAGTTTGATATTTGGCATATTGAGCAGGATAACTAATATTTAAAAATACTGAAAATATAGAACAAAAAAGTTGGAGTCAATGACAGGAATGGATGGGGAAAAAACTCATGAATCTATTGTGAACACAATATTTTATTCTTTTGGTTTGAAATGAAGAATTTGTTTCTGAAGTAAACAGACACACACAGAGAATATAACAGGTAGTGATGGATATGTGTAATATCATGTCACAAAACAAGTTTTACTACAGCTTGCTTTATAAATAACAAGGAGCCTGATTATTTCATATGCTATTTTAAATCCCAAACATATTATATTATTGAGGGGTAAAGGAAAAAAATGCAAATTTATAATTCTCTAGTTGACAGTGGTATGGCCAATAACAAAGAACTGATATGCTAATAAATTAAATAATCTGAGAAGCAGATTTGACGTGGCTATTGTCCTTCACTGTGAGGTTCATATAGTCATAGAAATAAGTGTGATGGTTTCATTTCAGATGCCAAAAGAACAGCCTACAATATCCTTTCATAGACTGAAACCATTATTTAACGGCTAGCAATAGCCAATAGTCACCACATAATGAGACATCTCATTTCCCACTATATATGGAACTAGCAGATTTACCTGGCACTGCCTAGTAGTGCCAAAAGAGAGCACTATTCCAAACTTCTCTGTTTTATTTCTTTTCTGGAAGGTTTGTTGAGAAGCAATCCTATTCCAGGTTCATCCTATTTTTCTGACTCATACTGGCTCAATCTCTTTCAGCATTTGCTCAGTTATGTCAGTTGTCAGGGCTCGTAAATTATAGAAAACCCTACTCGCCAGACAAAAAAGAGACTTGCCACCCCCTCTGTGTGACCCCCACAGCACAAGTGTGCACTACCCGGAGAATGGGATGACCAGGACGGCATGTTTGCTTCTGTGACGCGGCGGGGCTGCTCCGCAGTTCAACGGCGCTGACCCCTGTGTTGCATGGGGAGCGCGGCATTCTGACAGCAGTCTGCACCACTTGCTCCCGTGCGGCTGCACAGCTGAGCTGCGTGCAGGGGGGCTGAGTCCTGGGACAGTAGCCAGAAGCGGGGTCGGGGCTGCACGTGGCCTTGGGGCGGGGCCAGAGCGTGTGTGCATCCCTGACGTCAGGGGGAGAGGCCCCGGTGCAAGAGAGCGCCGCATTCAAAAGGGGAGCAGAGGAGAGCGGAAGAGAGGAGGGAGGCGATGGAGGAGAGTAACAGAGGGAGAGGGGAGAACAGAGGAGTGAGCTAGAAGACAGTGGTGGGCTGAGGAGTGAAGGGTGAGAGCGGAGGAGAGAGGAGGGGGACGGGAGTCGGAGGAGGTCAGAGAAGGCAGGAGGGAGACGGGGAATGGAGCAGAGAACAGAGCATGGGGGCAGAGGACATAAAAGGAGAAGCGGAGGTAGGAAGCAGCCCAGAGTGGAGACACTAAGGAGCTACGCTCGAGTGTGGCCCCACCCCTGCTTCCGGATCCTGTCCCAGGACTCGGCCCCCTTGCACACCACTCAGCTGGGCGGCCGCACGGGAGCAAGTGGCGCAGACCATTGTCAGAATGCCGTGCTGCCTGTGCAGCATGGGGGTCGGTGCCGTTGAAGTGTGGGGCGGGTCGCTCTTGCCGCCGCGGGGCGGCTCCGCCCCATCACAGCTTGCCAGCTGCCAAAATCTACTCACCATGGGTGAGTAGGCGACCGGATTTGTCAAGCCCTGTCAATTGTGATGATTGTACTTGCTTTGGTGATTGTGTCTCTTTTCCATTTGGTTTTATGTGAAGCAATTCCATTCCAGGCACATCCCATTTTCCTAGCACAATCAAACCCTTATGTTGCTTTAAATGCTGCTAAGAGGAAGTTATATAATTAATTTGGTGGTCTTAGATCTTACTGTTTAGGAGGAGTTCTTGATGAATCAGACAGAAAAACAGACAAACTCTCTAAAATATATAGCATATAGAAAAATTGGTAACTGTGGTCAGTGAAGGTAAAGGTAGATTTATAAAGTGTCAATCACTTTGCTTCTATTTTTATCCAGAAAAGACAACCCAACAGCAAAGTACTGGATATACTAACAGAGTAGCGCTCAGAAATAAGGCATTGCGGATCTGTTTTGTTTTTCTTACTTTCATTTAGGGTCTCATTTCAGTAAAAAAAAATCACATTTTTTGTAGTGATTGAACAAGATTTAATTTCAGATCTATGAAGAAGAAACAGGATAAATAGTATTAAATTATGATGATGAGCACAATCATCACGATTCTGTTTAGACAAATAAAAAGTTATAAAATAATATACTGTAACAGCACATGCCACAAGCTAAGTATCCACTCATTGCCATGCATCTTCATTTCGTTTTAGATAAGTTAACAATAACAGTTGCACACAAAAGTATTTCACTGGGAAATGATACTTCACAGACAGAGAACAAAGATGGAACTGAGCTGTGCATTTTGTTCACTGTTTGATATAACTATTTCCATTTTTGTTCTTCAGTTGTTAGATCTGTTTCCTCCAGACAAATACAATTTCCTCTAGATACTGATTTTAAAAAAAATTATTTATGACACAATGAATATACATGGAGCATGCTAGTGTTTTTAGATGCTGTACTATGTTACTGAAAACAGCGCTTGCTGTGTCAGAGACATCTTGAATTCCGACAAATAAGGGAGAAAGCAAAACAAAAAATAAAACCAAAAATTGGATATGACAAATTAATACTTGATTTGCAGTGCTGACAATTGTTAGGTGACTCAGTAGGGTGAGGCTGAAAAAATCTCCAGTATCACTTCAGGCATTCTCCTAATCACACGATAACATACCCTTTGGGGGAAAAAAAAGTCCTTTTATCTAAACTGTAGTGAGGGCATAGTTACTTGCCACAACATGGTATATTATTTCTGACAATTAGAATAGCAATTATAAGAATAAAAGAAAGCTCAGTGTACCACAATTCGAGGTCAATTGTGGGAGCTCAGCTATTTGCTGATTACTTGAAAAATTTAGACAATTTGCTTTAATTCATGGCAATTAAGAGGATATTCTATGTTACAAACTTTAATTAAGGCTTCTTATCTCAAGAAATTTGGAACAAATATATTTAAGCACTGTCTAAAATACAGACAAACTCATTTCTGCCGAATATTTTAAGGTTGAGATTTAAGGGTGACTATCAAGGTATAACAGTTCTCTATTGTTAACCCTATATCACTGTTCCTTGGAAAATTTCAGCCCAAAATTGAAGTAAAAATGTAGGAGAGAAAGCAGACCAGCAATTCAATGGAATTATAATTTGTAATTTGCAATAAATACATATGGAAGTCCAAAATCTCAGTAGGCATTTATAAATTCCCCAAATTACACACAGGCCTGTTTTCTAGCCATTTTTGTGTGCTTTGAGATAATAATTGATTTACCCACATACTGCATTTCACAGATGGATAAAGTAATTATACCTAGAGTGACCCAAGGTGTCTGGAGCAGCTCTGTGAAAATGGCAAGGTCAGGGCAGGCTTCAAAAAGGCAAGCAGATTCTCCCAAACCTGGTGGTTAACACTGCACCACACTGGCTATCAAGAACCACGCCCCCCCCCCAAAAAGAATCATGTGTCCCCCTTTATTGCATTCCATTTCTCTGGCTCCCAATCAACACATAAGTCCAGTACAGTGAGAAGTTATTTAAAAACTCTGATCACTCTACAAAATGTTTTTCTGATCCCAAAGTGTCAGCCATGTTACCAATTCAATATTAATTTGGCTCTTACCCAAAATACTAGGCTGCCAATCAATCACTTGGTGTCTAAAACAAAAGCTTTTCAATAAAGGAAAAAGAACAAGAAGAGAGTTGTTAAATTATAAGCCACTCAGACATATACAGAGACTTCAGAGTCCATATATCAGACTCTTAGCAGTATTGAAGACAAAATGGAGATGTGACTGCCCTTTATATTCCTTTTGACACATGGCTTGTATTTTCTGAGTCCAAAACATAAGCTTCACAGAACAGGATATGGAAAAAAATGTGCAGTGCCCTATCCTTAAGCATGCCTGTACAAGTCCAGCTGATTCATAAGGTGTATCCCATTGCTCCTTTCAATGTGTTAATTACATAGTTTATAACCTTCAATGGTCCATCGAACAGGCTTAATGTGGATGCCATTCTATCTGAGTAAGTCACTCAGAAACGCATTGAAATTCTGAAATACATGCACACATACATAGAACTAATTCACAATACGAAATTGATATAAACATGATTATTATACTTGGCAGATCAAAACATTTTCACAGATACCTTACATGGCATATCCAGTCAAATTCCTTGCAGTTTTATAATATTGGTATCACCGATATCATTACGTGTCTCCCATATTTCATAAAATGCTATGCAAATTTCTGACTAGAACATATTTTATCATTTTATAAACAGGTGTAAAATTATTACAAACCGCACATTCCATCTTCAGAGGGAGGGGAGGGGAAGAAGATTCAAATTATCCAGGTTTTCCAGGACTGTTTTGCCCAGTTTTAGCTCAAACTAGTATGATTACTTAACGTTAAACAGAGGTCTGATTCTCCTCCTACTTATATGGATATAAGGCTAAATATTTATTTAGAACATTAAATAGCTGCCCTGGCAATGCTTTAAAGTGAAAGTTTGGCCACAGCAAAAAATGTAAATCACCAAAACGAGGGGAGTAGCTGACAGCGTAGGGGTCCAGGAAACACATTTAACTGGTGCTTTACAGCCCTGTAACTTCTTGTATTCAAGGTAGCTGTTTTTTCACGCCCCGGAGCGAGAAAATTGCAGCACTGTAAAGTGGCAGTGTAGACCTGGCCTACTGAAATCAATGGCATAGAAATGTCGACATAAAGGGCATAAAGGAGAGAAGGTACAGATCCTGATATTTTATAAGCATTTAGTCATCCATGTGAAGTAATGTAATAATAATAATAATAATTAATAATAAATCGATTAATGATAACCCCCCAAAACATCTATTAGTAGTTAGTCTCCCTAATGCTGATTGACTCTGATGCAGGAATCCTATGTGATTTGGCTGTGTTATGGAGATATTATGCTGATGTTTCCATCATATATTCTATTATTAATGTGGACATTCCAAATGTGAGAGTTTTAAGGGTTGACTTACCAATCACTGTTGACTGTTATTTTACATTTTAAAATATTAGATATACTGAAGAGTGGACACTAAAGCATGAAGAGATGGAGGTTACAACAGGGTAGGTGAGAAAGCCCAGCCATGTTGTGAAATAGTGTTTTGGTGGTAGGGCCTATGGCAGGATAGAGAGAAAAAGGCTTTGTCCACTTCCATTTGGCAAGAATATTGAACCTACTACTCACAAAGACATGGATACAGTTAATTCTTCAAATCCCTTTGGGCATGCCTATACATCAGGGCTAAAGCTGAAATAAGCTGCGCAACCTGAGCTACGTCAATTGCATAGTTTAAGTTGAAATAGCTTAATTCGGCTTTTGGTGCTGTCTGCGTAGCAAAAAAACTGAGAAAGAGCACTCTTCCTCTGACGTCCCTTACTCCTCGTAAAATGAGGATAGCAGGAGTTGGAGTAAGAAGTGCTCCAGCCTGACATTACTTCAACATTATGTTGAAATAACTTCTTGTAGTATAGACATGGACTATGTTACTTCAGAATAACGTCTACACAGCAGGACTAAACTTGAAATAAGCTATACAACTTGAGCTACGCTAATTGCATAGCTTAAGTCGAATAACTTATTTTGATTTTTGGTGCTGTCTACACAGCAGTTATTTCAAGACAGACTCTTCTTTCTGACTTCTCTTACTCCTCAAATAATGAAGGTTACAGGAATTGGAATAAGCAGTCCTCCAGCTTGACATTATTTCGACATTATGTCAAAATAACTGCTTGTGTGTATATGTGGACTATGTTATTTCAGAACAATGTCAGTTATTCTGAAATAGTGCTGCTGTGTAGACATAGTCTTAGTGGGCTTTGGTGTCCTAATTGTATGAAGGACACTTCTCCCCATGAACTTTCCTAGAATATTATCATCAACAGTGCTCAATATTCAGAGGCAGCTTTTTAGAGCTTGCAACCAAAATATTATCAGTAAGAAGCAACCAACTGTAGAACTTTCTGCCACAGGAAATCAGAATGAGAACCAGGAGCCTGGTATAATGGTGCATCTACAACATTAAATGAAAACTTTTTAAGCATAAAATAAATTCATTAACACTGGAAAATGATACATTAAATATGTTAACTGTTAGAGTTTTTCATCTTCAAAGTTCTGTGCCAGAGATAACTAATGAATCCTTACCATATGAGGTACAGAAATGGTGTTTCCATTCTGAAAATGGAGAACTGAGGCTTTGAGATGTTGTCCAAGTTCACATAATGAACATTAAGACCACTTGCTGCCTGGCTGCTGCTCCAACAAATTCATTCTACTTGACTATGAAGTCTAGAGTCAGATATAATCGTCATGTAACTTGCATGTTTAGGTTACATTTATATAACCATATTCATCTGTAACTTTAAGAAAATGAGTAATCCTGTAGCACTTTAAAAGCTGTCTGTCTGTCTATCCACTGCGGCAAAGTGAGGACGAGAACATTTCTTAACTCCCTGTCCTTTATTCTAACATCTAGGCAACTGTGTCTGCCCACACATTGCATATATTTTATAGGTATTAAGGGGATTGTTTTATAATACTTAAGTGTAACCCTTCTGCCGGGTAGGCCTGGCAGCAACCAGGGCCGGGTTCAATATCTAGGGCTACGTCTAGACTGCAAGCCTCTTTCGAAAGAGGCTTTTTCAAAAGATACTTTCAAAAAAGCCTCTTTCGAAAAAGAGCGTCTAGACTGCAACCAGTACTTTCGAAAAAGCAAGCCGCTTTTTCGAAAGAGAGCACCCAGGCAGTCTGGATGCTCTCTTTCGAAAAAGCAGTTTGCATGACATAGCGCCTTTTTTCGAAAGAGCACTTTCGAAAAAAGGTGTTATTCTTCGTGAAATGAGGAGTACCGCTGTCGAAAGAAAAGCCACGTTCTTTTGATTTAATTTCAAAAGAATGCGGCTGTAGTCTAGACGCAGGTGAAGTTTTTTCGGAAAAAGGCTACTTTTTTCGAAAAAACCTGGTAGTCTAGACACAGCCTTGGGGTCCATCTCACACAGAACCGGCTCGAGCCCCCACCCAGTAACCTGGGAAATTCACACACCCCTGACTGCCTCTGAGAGGCAATGCTTCCACACTCGCAAGCACAGAGTCTGAGTGTAGGAAAGAAACATTTAATGAAACAGAGAGAGAAGTCAGACGGCATTAACTTGGGAAAACACCACAAACAGAGTTCATAGCCCAAACATGAGCTAAGCCCTCCGCCTCCCAGCCAAGAATCACCCGAAGTCTCAAAGTCCGACACCCCAAAAGTCTCTATCCCTGGTCAGTGCTGCCCAGAGTCCAAAAGTTCACCTGTAGGGTTTTACCTCCCAACCTGGGTAGAAATGGGGGTGGGAGGATAGATAGGGGCACTTACGTGGTCCGAGACCGACGGCCCCACCTCTCCGTAGGGTTCTGCTGAAGTCTTTAACGTGAGCCACTCCACCACGCTCCACCAGCTGTCTTGTCCCACTTCACTGGATGCTCCGCAGGTCGCTTGCTGCTGCTCCTACCAGCCGCGCCATGCCGCTGGTCGCCTGCCACCGCTCCTCGCCTGCCGCCGCTCCTACCAGCCGCGCCACGCCGCTGGTCACCGCTCCTCGCCTGCCGCCACTCCTTGCCTGCCGCCGCTCCTACCGGCCACGCCATGCCGCTGGTCGCCTGCCGCTGCTCCCACCAGCCACTCTGCTGGCCGCCGCCGCTTCGCTGGCCGCAATGGGTCTGGCTCCGAGCCAAACCAGTGATTTCAGCTTTTAGTGATTTGAACTCTTTAGCCGCCACCTAGACTGGCAAAGGATTCCAGCTTCCACTGGACTAGCAAAAGACTCCTCATGGAGTCTGCTTTAGGTCTGTCCTTAAAACAAAGGGGGAAAGGGGCAGGTTGGGCCAGTCTTACAGCTCACACCTGGCAGGTGTGAAGCGGGTTGACTCAAGCCCTTTAACCTTTCCCCCCAGCTCAGTTCACTCAACTCTGGAAGGGGGAGGCTTGTTCCTCAGAGACCTCTTACAATGATGGTGTCTCTCCTGCAAACACTGGTGTCATGTTTTACAGTTCCCACATTTAGGGGTAGCATGCGCCACAACAGCCCCAGATTATTTACAATACACCACATTCCATTCCAACACTGATCCTCCATCAGCCCTGGCTGAATTGGATTTACATAGCCACACCTCGGATTCCCTCCCCCTCCTGGCATGAGCTGTATTTACATATCAACAGTTAACAGTTAATTATCTTGCAGAGCTAAACAATTGAAGTGGGCACACCCATGCCCATGGCAGCTCTCTCCTTTTAGCTGGCTGATAGCAAGCAGCAGTTCAGCCCCTGCTTACATAAGGTTGCAGCACACATGACATCTCAGTAATTAGGTATAGTACTAATTAAATTTGTGCTTGTAAGATATTGGTTTCTAAGTGCAGAATTTTCCCAAGACAAACATTGGTTCTGATAATCATGTTTTCAATGCGGGTCAGTGTATAGAAGTGTGAATAACATTGATTTTTAAATGAAACAAAGATACACATATTGCTCATTTGCAAAAGTATGCAGCTACTTAAAAACTCAATACCCAACCTGACTAAGGACATATGGTCCAATCAATTTTTCAGCATAGTCACTACACTAAGTATCCAGTCCACTTGCATATTTACAATGCAAACTACATTTCCATCCATCCACATGGAAGAGGATTTTGCCTGTGAAAAGACCAGAGAATTTGGGGACAGACTGTTAAAGGTAGTTAGGTGCCTAATTCCCATTGACATCAATGGAACATAGCTCATAAATACATTTAAAGAACTGATCCTTGCCTGGGAACTCTTTGGGTATATCTACACACAATTTTTATTTTGGGAGAAGGATACAAATAGCGCTGAGCATTTGCATACTTCTTCCGGGGTTTTTTGGTTTTTTTTTTTGGGAGACACTCTTCTAGTATTTACCTGTGTCTACACGCAGCCGAATTTCAAAATAAACCCATATTTCGAAAGACCCCTTATTCCTCCTGCAATGAGGTTTACAGAGGGTAAATACTGGAAAGAGCATCTTCAGAAACGCCCCCCTGGAGGAAGTATGCAAATGTGCAGCGCTAGTTGCATCCTTCTCCTGAAATAAAAATTGTGTGTAGACATACCCTTGGAGTCCGTTTGTAGACAAGCCTGCCTGAATTTATAAGATCAGGAGAGGGTCAAAGGAGTTTTCACTCCATGAATAGTAATAAAACACACAGGAATTCTTGCATGCAGAGAGCCATGACTCCATCCTTATCCGATAAAGCTTGCCCTTGGCAGACAGGCTTAGAAACTGTACCCTCGGTTAGCATAGTAGCTGTCTGCCTTGGATCTGAGTAAGGCATTGTGGTGGATAAGGCACATTTCCTTTTGAAAATCCCATAGGGTGGTAGGCCTCTGCACCATCTCCAAGGGTGTGGTTGTGGCTCCTAACCACATAGGTGCTGTTAATTTTGACATGTATTTTATACAGTATTTCAAATTCCACTTTCAGGCTTTAAGAAGTCCTCCAGTTCGGCATTATTTCAAAATAAAGGCTTGTAGTGTAGACATGCTCTTTGTTTTTTCGGAATAACATCAGTTATTCCGAAATAACATTGCTGTGTAGATGCTGTTAGTCCCAGAGGCTATGTCTACACAGCAGTGTTATTTTGGAATAACTGACGTTAGTCCGAAATAACTGACGTTAGTCCGAAATAACAAAGAGCACGTTTACACTACAAGCCTTTATTTTGAAATAATGTTGAGCTGGATGACTTCTTACTCCAACTCCTGTAACCCTCATTTCATGAGGAGTAAGGGAAGTCAAAGGAAGAGTGTAGACAGCGCCAAAAGCCGTAATAAGCTATTTCAACTTAAGCTACATAATTAACGTAGATGAAGTTGTATTGCTTATTCCGACTTTAGCCCTGATGTGTAGGCATACCCTCTGGGACTAATAATAGAGTAATTACCCATCCACAATTACACGTTACCACATAGCACTTTCTGTGCAAGCCTACTTTATTCTTAAGATAAAAGCATTGCAAAGAAAACATAGCAAAACAGCAAAAGAGCCTTACATAAATGTTAATAAACTTAGCAGAGTTAATATTAGTTTTGGCAGGAGTACTCCTGCAAAGCCCCACCCAAGAGATTTCCTTCTGCTTTCAAGTTCATCACAGTTTCAGCTCAGAGCAAGCACACTTATGACATGTTTAGTCACATAGTTCAAGGGTCTTTGATACGGTGTTTCAAAAAAATAAGGTAAATAGCAGAAAATTGCTTTCTTTCCCCAGAACCTTAACTTCCAAATGATGAATTTAAAGTGGGTTATTTGGATTCCTCACCACTCCACTAGTACTTCCTGGGGAAATTATTTTAGATGCATTGTCCCCCAAAATCAACTGATTTTACTAACACTTTATATTAGTCACATCCAATGTTCTTTGTAAGATGAGCACTTGAGTGGCTGCCCATTGGAGATTCAAATTCTACCCAACTGGTTAGCAAAGCTCCTACAGCCTCCCACAGCTAGCAGAATGCATTTCTAGTGCTGGTGCACATGTGCATATCTACACGTTTTGGTCAACATAACAAAATGTATTCCACACATGGATGGAACAAATTAGAAGGAATATTGGCCAACTCCCTATGAAAGTTATATACAATCCTTCAATAACATATACACAATTGCATTTTCAATATAATAGCCCCAAAGGTAGTACATCAAATACAGTATAATTTAACATAATTCTACAATGTTTATCTTAATTCCATAAGGTTTTTCTAGGATATAGTAGGCTACTGTCAGTCTGTCACAAGTATTTTTATAATATACTTTTATTTCCACAAGACTTACATTTTTCCCACACTTTTTATGCCATCTATTGTATACAATATGATGTTCCTGCATGAATCCTATTCTTTATTTATTATTTGCAATTACCGTTTATAAATGTGTAAAGTTTATTAACTGAAACCAGGAACATTTTACAAAATGTGAGTGGAATAGTAAAGAGAAGTGCATTAGTAAATAGCACCTCATTTTTGTTGGGTGACAATCAGAGCATATGATAAAACTAAAAACTAAATCTGGACAAAAAAGTAGGGCATATGCTTTCATTTGGAAACATCTGAATGTCAGACTTAGCAACTTACTGCTGTGATCAGTGCCTTTATTGCTTGGCAGAGAGAATGATACAAGAAAAGACTCTACTTAACTTAATTGAGACCTCTTTGGGGAAGAGATCATGTCTGCTTATACATTTGTAGGCCACTGAATGAGAACTACATAATAATTTTTCTAATCCTGCTGAACTTTTACAGGTTTTGCTGTACTTTTATACAGGAATATTGTTGGCTCTTATGTTCAGGATTTATTGTTCTTTTGGTTTTTGTTACCTCTGCCAATTTTTTTCTAATAATTTTATTATATTTGAGACAGACAGACAGACATAACAAACTCTACATAAACTTCTCATACTATATTAACCATTTGCTAACTAACCTTAATTATATTTGAAACATTGATTTTTTAATATATATACTAGAAGACAGTGTTGCTTGAGTACTTCTGGGCAGGGGGCTGGCACTGTATGTGTGGGAGAGAGGGGTTGCAGGAGTCAGGGCAGGGCCTTGGGGATGTGTGTGGGGGGGCAGGGCAGGAGGCTGGGGATGTGGGTGGGTTCAGGAATGAAGGTTGGGAGTGAAGAAGTGCTCAGTATGGGGGCTTCCGTCCAGTAGGACTTTCTCTCTCCCCCGCAGCCTCCGTGCCTGGCAGGAGCCTTTTCTCTACTCCCATCTCCCCAAGCCAGCAGGGAACTTTTCTCTGTCCCCAGCTCCTTGAGTTGGCAGGGACCTTTTCCCCCTGTCTGGCAGGGCTTTCTCCCACCTCACCTTCAGTGTTGCAGCCAAGGGCTGGGAGAGGGAAAGGGTTTGGGGCTACTTACCCTCTCTGGTGGCGGTCAAGATGATGAGCCCCCGCCAAAGCTGGCCACACTTTTGGTGGTGTGGCTACCTCCAGTGCTCACTCTGCAGTATAACTTTCCCCTGTGCTTGCTGACATCAGTGGCACTGTGAGTATAATGTCACAGTTCTCTATAGCCTCCCTTTCCAAGTGGCAGTGCGGGTGGTGCTGCTACAATGAAGGTTCCTTCCAGGGGCCTAGAATGTGTTGCCCTGGCAGCTCCTCCTAGGGGGGTGGCCAGCTGGTCTTCAAGTCCCTTCCCAGCAGCTCCTCAGAGGATGGGGAGGATGGGGCTGGGCTTTCTGCCCCCTCCCCAAGCTCTTTGCTTCAGGAAGCTAGGGCTGGGATGCCTCCCCCTTCAGTGGCTCTTCATGGAGGGGTACAGGTCTGGGTTGCCCGGATTCCTCAGTTGATGGGCAGGTGGCTCCTTGCAGGGAGGAAGCCAGGGCTGGGAGGGAGGGATCTGGGGACAAGAGGACCACTTACCAGGACTGGTGGGCAGCAGTACGGAGAGCTTTGGCCCAGCTGGCCACTCTCAGGTGAGGCCGCCCCCTTGCATTTAAAACAAGAATATGGAGCTGACAGTCTCAAACAAGCACAGAGTTCAGTTCAAACTATTAACCCCCTGTGGTCATTGTCCTTTATGGTCATTGAGGAGCATAACTACCCCTCTGATCGGCCCCTACCTTTCTATGTCATGGAGAACAATCCCATTCTAGGTACATCCAATATTCCTGGCAAAATCAAACCCTGACCTTGCTTTAAATTAGGATATGAGGAAGCTGCATACCACATTTGGTGGTCCTAGCTTCCTACCTCCTACCATTTAGGAGGAGTTATTGAACAAACTGACTCATACACATATAGGCAGACATGTGAACACACACACATACACACACAAACCAATTATCTATTACTCAAAAAAATTGTTCATAAAATCCAACTAGTTAAGGAAAAAGTTTAGATAAAAAAAGATGCATAGTTCAGAGGAGGGGGGAAAGAGTTGTGGAAGTTAAAAAGTGGGCAGAGAAGAGGGGGCAGTGAAAGGAAGCTCCTTACCTTTGACAGGATAATTCAGATGATTCCAGTAAAACAGAGAATTTTATTGTGTAAAATTGGGTATTTCTGTGATAGTATAGAGTTTTTCCATGATGCCCATGCTTATGACATCTGTGTTCCAGTTGCCAGTTGTTGGTCACTTTCTGGATTTTAATTTTTTTGTATTGCTAATCTTTTAGCAGTTGTTTGTGCTCTGCTTAGTTAGCCAAAGTTTTTCAGATTTTTTTATCTTCCAGATAACATCCATTAGGTTTAAAATTCTAAGCTTAGTTTGTAACTCAATTTTATTTGATAGGAAGAATATTTTTTCAGTCAAGTTCTACCCAAAACATACCAGTGGAGGAGCATTCCCAGAGCATAGTGGTTGAGTTAGTATCTGCTGAACCACACTGACAACAGTTGTCCGATTTAACAACACCAACTTTTAACAGTTGGAGAGGGGTCCAATACATCTTCCATAGCATATTCTGCTGGATTAGTCTTGAATCAAGGTCCAATGGACTCTTCAGAACACTGTCTAAAATTTGTTTTCATTAGTTAGTAGAGAATAATTGACTCAGGGCCTCCCATTTCTTTCTTAGAAAATCTGTGTTTTATTCAAATTTGCTGGTGTGCGCTATCTGAACCATATATTTTTTTCCCTCTTAAGTGGGAGTGAACCATATCTCTCATTGCTTTTTAAGCCTCTTAGCCAATATTTTTTAGAGTATTTTTATATCCATATTGATTAACGATATGGGTCTATATTTATTAGACTTTGTTACATCCATATCCAGTTTAATTAGTATAGTAATTACAGCTTTTCTCATAGTAGATGCCTTTCTGTAAGGCACTTCCATACATTATAACAGCTTAGAAGCCAGAATTTGAGACTTTGATTAAAATTCTATTGGCAATCCATCAGGACCAGGGGGATTTTTCAGACTCATTTCTTTCATATCCTTGTTTCCTGTGATTGCAAGGGTGAGGCTAACCTGGTCTACTGCTCTTCTGAGATTTGTGGGAGGTTAAGAGTGTTAACAAAATTATTCTGTTCTTTTAGGTTAAGTAGTGAATTATTATAAAGAGCATGATAGAATTTCAAGAATGGATTATTAATCTCTTTTTGTTTAATAATAACTGCCCTCATTCTGAGTGATAATATTTGAGACTTTAGAGTTCTCACTTTTATTCTGTGTGTCAGGATTTTCCCTACTTTTTCCCCTGACTCCCAGCATATTTGTTTGAGTCTAGAAAGAGCAAATTTGACTTGTGCAGAAGTCAATCTATTTACTTCATATGGATGCTGATCTTTTTTTAAAGATTTCCTTGAAAATAGCAGTTGATACATTCTAAATCCAAAGGTTTAAGTTGTTTGGTTTATTCCAAGAGCTGAGCTTGACTAACCCTCTTTCTATCTGCTGAGTAGGAAATGATGGTGTTCCTAATAAAACTGTAGTGCATCCCATAGAGTGGATTGGGATATTCCATTGTGTTAATTTGTTTTGAAGATAAAACAAATTTCTTCTGTGACATAGTTTTGAAAATATTTTTCAAAAGAGAGGACGTTAGTCTCCATCTTTTATAAGTCCATATAGTCTCAGGAGGGTAAAATTGTAATATTATTGGTGCCCGATCAGAGATTATGATACACTTGATCATTACTATTAAGCACCAAGTCAGGAAGAAACATATTTGCGTATATGTGGAAATTAGCAGAGGAAAAAAGTAACATCCTTCATTGTGGGGTTCTGTCATACTTCTTTGATGCCTAATTCTTCCATATAATCTTTTATATGTTTCTAGCATGTGATTGTGTTTGCTTGAGCCAGCCAGACTTAATTAAAAAGGGTCCAATATCTAATCTCCTGCTACAGTTATTGATTCTAGTGGGCTATTAAATAATTTGGGGAAAAAGCTTGTTTAAAAAATCAGATTGTCTTTCTTGGGCCCATATACATTAATCAAGGTATACAATGAGTCAGAGATCTTAGCCTTCAACAGGAAAAAGGTCTACCTTCTTCATCTTAAGTGACATCTAGAATTTGCAAATTGAGTCTTTTGTGAAACGGTGTTGTGACATTTTGACTGCAGAGGAGAAATTCTTAAACAACCCTTTCTTCATCCTCCCATTCTTAACTTTCCTCTGTCTCCATGCAATTAAAGTGGGTTCCCTGCAGGGAAACAATATCTGCATTCAGTGGGTTTAGATGGGTGATAATTCTTTTTTGTTTTTATCTAGTGATGTACCCACTTTGGTGTTATGGGAAACCAAATGTATATTAGCCAGAAAGAGCATTTGAGTCAAATATAACTTTATCAGGTACCGAAATAGTGTCATTGCTTGGACCACTGTTAGTTCCTGGTCTAGGAGTGATATCTCTAAGGGCATGTCTACACTGTGGAGTTATTTCAAAATAACTCCCCTTATTTCAAAATAACAAGGGGAGCGTCCACACAGCAAGCCTGTTATTTCAAAATAATGGGATTGTTATTTTGTAATAATAACTCCTGCTTGTGAAGAGGAATAAGCTTATTTCAAAATAGTTATTTCAGGAGTTATTATTTCAAAATAGCTTATTTCAAAATAACCTGGCAATGTAGACATAGCCTGAGTACCCCTCACTGTTTTGTGGGCATGTAGAAGAGATAAGGAAAGGTAAAAGATAGGTAAAATATGGGTAACAGACAAAAAAAAACCCCAAGAAATGGAAATGAGGTGGCCAAAACTGACCGAGGATCACTTTAAAGATACATAACCCTTATCCAAACAGAAATAGGATCTAAGTCACAGAGGATTACAAGGACATGATCTCATCAATTATTCTTTCACCTGCCATTTGGGGCATAACTGGATTTCCTTTAACTTTTAAAATAAGAAATAATCTAATATCAAGGCAGGGCATGGTTTCTACCCTGTTCACAGTCACAACAACAAAAGGGGGTAGAAGGCCTGCATCTTAACATCAAAACAAGCCCATATTGGATAAATTAAAAAAGTTATACAAATTGCTTAAATAACCTTATTCTAAGATGACTGGATCATTGCAGATACGGATTCACTCAGAAACAGTGCTGCCTAAACTTTGTCATTAGATCCTTGTCTACACTCAATTATATTGTGAATGCCATTGTGCAATAATTATGTTAGCAGCATATATCAGCATAACATTTATTTTGACACATGTAACAAAAATAAAAACTAAAGAAAAGCACTGGACTAATATTCACAACTGGTAAGCTCATATTAACACATTATCAGTAATTTGGTGAATCATAGTTGCAGGGTAGAAGGATAAAATCATCTTTAAAGTGAATTATATCTACCAATATAACCTCATGAATTATGGGCCCTCTTTTTAGATTAATGGAATTTTATAAATGAAACAGTGTTAACCAGTTCTGGATGAATTTGCTACTAACCTGTTAAGAATACCCTTTGAAGAATCTGTTGTAACTTTTTTGTAACATTTTTAAACTGTTAATACAGTGTAACTAAGGTGACTCCATATTGCAACTGAAACCCCATTTTAAACTTTATACTGTTTTAATGCTCTTTACAGTTAGGTTTGTGTCTGTAATCTCATTTAAAAGTGTGAATCTGGATGTGTATGAAATGGGATCAGTCTCTGACACCAGCCTGTCTCCGTGACCAGCTCCCAGCACCATCCTCATGGTCAAAGAACAATGTGAGTGAACACTGCAAAAGAACCTACCCAAGAAAGAGACAGCCAAAGCCCCATCAAGAAAAGAAGATCTAAGTCCCATCTACTATTAACATCATGGTCACACAGTGCCCTGGGGCAGTGGGACAGAACAGGCTCTATGGACTAAAAGATGGGTTAAAATGATAGGACTGGGTCTTTTGATTTTATGATCTTCCTCCAGGAGCATCGGTGGGCACTAACATGACCCCACAAGAGGCTCCCTTCCTCATGTCTAGACCTCCTGGCCAGTGGACTAGCATGAGCAACTGAGTCTGGTAGTTATATCCCATCCACAGAATTGTGCATACGTGTGTGTGTGTTTGTGTGTGACAAATAGTTTTAGTATCTAGGGACAGTAAAAGGAATTCTGCAGTCACAGTAAATGCTGCATATTGCCTTATCCCCCAGACAAGATTCTGCTAGTTCTATTTCTCTAAGTGTGACATAACCACATAAACAGCAATAATAATTATTCTTGGATAGGATTAGAAAATCTGATTTCTTTTTAGATGAGGAATTGAACAGATTCAGCATGGAACTGAAATCTTCATTATATTTTTTTAGATCTGAAATCTCTTACAAATTACATTGGTTTTAGTGAGTCTATAATTGAATATCATCTCAGAGGGGCAGTCAGTCTCTAATCAGCCATCCTGGCTGTCCAAGGGCTGTCCAACAGCTTTTGATTTTTAGTATTTTGTAAAAAGTCTAGTGATGAATCAACACCCATAATGTTATTCAATTAAAAGAAAGAAGTTGCAGAATAATATCTCACAAAAATTAGATGTAAAGAAGTGCCATTTGTTGATGGCTTGGGAGATGGGGAAAGAAGCTGTAAAATTATGCAGTCACTATTTCCACTAGAGGCTCCTAGAAGTCACTCTTCTGCTTAGTTTTTAAGCAACTGAGTTCAAACTGGATATGCTACTCTAAGTGGAGTGCCTTTCTTCCTCACTACAGAATAATTCTCCCCAACAGACAATAGCACTATGAATGAAAGATCATGAGCCATATCAACAGTGGCACAGTGACATAGCTGTCATTGCAGCATGGTACTGAGTACTATAAAATCAGCCTTATTTACTGTAGCTTTTCTTGTAGTCTGATGTTAAAAAATACAGCTGATGGGAACTGACACTCTCCTGAGGTAGGATGTGACTCTGTAGAGGAGACATTACAAAGACTTTCAATGTTCTACAGGGGCATAAAGGAGTCATACCTAATAACAATTTCAGAGGGGTAGCTGAGTTAGTCTGAAACAGGAAAAACTTAAAAAACAATGAATAGTCTAGTAGCACCTGATACCATCTACATGTTTTGTTAGTCTTTAAGATGCTAGTAGACTATGCGCTGTGTTTAAGTTTGTCCTAATAAAAATTGTAACCTACTATTCAAAATAAATTGTGCTGGTAGTTCTGAAAAGCTGTGGGGACAGGTATAAGCACATAGGGTACATCTACACTAGCTCGTTAGTTCGAGCTAAGTAGGGTAATGAGGGCAACTGGAGTCGCCGCCATTTTTAAATCCCCCTTAGTCTGAACTCCGTGCCCGCGGCTACACGCGGCACGGCCTAGGTAGTTCGAATTAAAGATCCTAATTTGAACTACTGTTACTCCTCGTGGAATGACGGAATTCGGAGTAAGGGGGATTTAAAAATGGCGGCGCCCGGGAACATGCAAATGAAGCCCGGGATATTTAAATCCCGGGCTTCATTTGCAACTCCGGTTGCCCTCATTACCCTACCTAGCTCGAACTAACGAACTAGTGTCGACGTACCCATAGAGAACTTTATCCCTTGGCTTCCAGATTACCTATAGAGACAGACAGACAGACAGATAGATACTCTATTTATATGTAAGTTCCCCTTTATTGGACACTGGTGAAGCCACATCTGGAGTATTGTATCCAATTCTGGGCCCCCATTACAAAAAAGGATGTGGACATATTGGAGCAAGTCCAGTGGAAGGCAACAAAAATGTTTAGGGGGCTGAAGCACATGACTTATGAGGAGAGACTAAGAGATTTGGGCTTATTTAGTCTACAAAAGAGAAGAGTGAGGGGGGATTTGATAGCAGCCTTTAACTACCTGAAGGGAAGTTCCAAAGAGGAAGAAGAGAGGCTATTCTCAGTAGTGACAGATGACAGAACTAGGGTCAATGGTCTCAAGCTGCAGTGGGGGAGGTCTAGGTTGGATATTAGGAAAACATATTTCATTAGGAGGGTGGTGAAGCATTGGAATGGGTTATCTAGAGAGGTGGTGGAATCTTTTGACAAAGCCCTGGCAGAAATGATTTAGTTGGGATCTGTTCTGCTTTTAGCAGGACTCGGTGACTTCCTGAGTCTCTTCCAAGTCTATGATTTTGTGATTCTATATGAGCCAGGTATGTAGTGACTGAAAGCTCCATTAGTCAAATGTTTGTGACTAAAAGTCTCGGAGGTGTAGTCATGTTAGTCCATAACTTTAAAAACAATGAATTGTCCTGTAGCCCGTTAGAGACTAACAAAAATATATATAGTATCATGAGCTTTCATTGGCAATACCCACTTCATCAGATGAGCTTGAAAGACTATGTTTGTGACTATCCTTCTACAACAAAATATAGGGCATTCAAGTTAAATATAAAATTATCATTGAAATAAAAAGATACTAGAAATGAAACCCAAGTCTCCTAGGGTATGTCTACACTGCATTTCTCTTTTGAGAGAGGAATGCAAATGCAGGCGAACGAAATTGCAAATGAAGCACGGATTTGAATTTCCCATACTTCATTTGCATAATCACATCTGGCCGCTTTTTTGAAATACCCTATTTCGAAAAAAGAAACGCTATCTAGATGCGGTTATTTTGAAAGAAAACCCTTCTTTTGAAATAACCTTTAAACCTCATTTTATAGGGTGTGTCTAGACTACAGGGTTTTTTCAAAAAAAGTGTCCTTTTTTCAAAAAAACTTCACCTGCATCTAGACTGCTTCCTCATTCTTTTGAAAGTAAATCAAAAGAATGCAGCAGTTTTTTCGACCACGGAAAACCTCATTTTACGAGGAATAGAGCCTTTTTTCGAAAGTGCTCTTTTGAAAAAAGGCACTGTGTAATGCAAACTGTGCTTTTTGAAAGAGAGCATCCAGACTGCCTCACTTTTTCAAAAGTACTGGCTGTAGTCTAGACACTCTCTTTCAAAAGAGGCTTTTTCGAAAGAGGCTTGTAGTCTAGACGTACCCATAAGGAATAAGGGTTATTTCTTTCGAAATAACCGCATCTAGACAGCGTTTCTTTTTCTGAAATAGGGTATTTTGAAAAAGCAGCCAGACGCGATTATGTAAATTAAGTGTGAGAAATTCAAATCGGTGCTTCATTTGCAATTTCGTTCACCTGCATTTGCATTCCTCTCTCAAAAGAGGAATGCAGTGTAGACATACCCTAGGAGACTTGGGTTTCATTTCTAGTATCTTTTTATTTCAATGATAATTTTATATTTAACCTGAATGCCCTAAACATTCGTACTGATATAATGGGGTTCCTTACAAAGCATTCTTTACACATTCTCCATACACAGCTTTCACCCTGTGCCAGTAAATCTCCACTGCACACACTCAGTGATACTAATCCAACTAATGTTCATAATTCCCAGTATCTAACAGGTGAGTTGTGAAAGGTATCTAAGGTTCCCTGGTGAATATTTCTCTTGCAGGGAGAGATCTTCTAGTTTTAGAAAGTGGGCTTCATTGATCTTCACCGATCTTCTTTCTTTCCAGCCATTTCTTCCATTTATGTAAATATCCAGTGTTAGATGGCCACTGATCATCTTTATGCTTTATGCCACAATCACCAGATATGTCTATGACTTCTTTAGTCTTAAGAGCTATTCACAAATTAAGCTCCCAAAAAGTATTTAGGCATCTAATTCCCATTGAAATCAATCAAGGCATTTAAATACTTTGAGGCTCTGAGCTGAAGTTAAGATTCCAGTACTCTTTGAAACCAATGAAAAGTAAAGTACTGTCCAACTTGACTAAAAATACTAGAATTATCCCTAATTCTTCCTGTTACATGAAATGTACATGAGAACAAAGCTGCAGAAAAAAAACATACTTTTATAATCTCCACTATGATAGACAGATAGATACATACATACATACTATTTTATAAGTAACTGATAATGCTAAAGTTATAATGGTGACAACACTTATTATCTTGTTCATTATTTTATGTATATATGTATGTTGCAATAATTATAGGGATCCTAACCATAAACCCAAAGCTCATTATGCTAGTCACTGTACAACAACTTTAAAAAGACAAGTTTTTTATCCAAGGAAATTGCAATCAAAGTATAGGACAAGAGAACAACAGATGGGTACAACTGACAGACAGGGGGATCGCCAGGTCAGTAGTAGATTTAGAATTAGTGGGGCCCTGTGCTCAGCTTTATTTTTGCGCCCCCTCCCCCCCATAGACCCAGACAAGAAAAAAAATAACTACTCTTCCTGCCCCTCCCATTTTTCATTCTTTTTTCTTCCTCCTCTTCCTATATTATAAGTAATAAGAAGTAAATAAAAATAAAGTGAGGTACGTTGATTGTTTTTGTAGTCTTTTTTTTCCACAGACCACTTGAAAATTGCTGAGGGTCTCGGTGGACCATTTAATGATCTTCCCAAATATAGTTTGTACCATTAGCTAACTATTGTAAAGCTATTGTAAAACTGTTGTAAAGCTAACTATTGCTTTGGATAAGAGCACTTTATAAAAAAACCCAACATAATAAACTTTCCTCTTTCCACCTGAATGAAGTTCTCGGAGCACAGTTTGAGAACTTCTAATCTAGATGAAAGCTTGCATTTGCATTAAACTAATGTGAAAAATGTGTAAAAATAAAATGTATAGATGACACATTATATAAAAATAAGTTAACTTCTTCTGAAGAAACTTATTCAATTTGAAAAAAATTCAGATAGCTTTCTTTCTACATTTTTTCTCCACAAAATCAGTTAAGTCATTGTAAGTAATATTTTGTATAGCGGCACTTTCAATAATCAATATTGCTGAACTTGTAAATGTTCTTGACTCATCAAATTTCACAAATAATTTAAACTCATTTCAATACTAAAAAAGAACTTTACCCAGAAGTATTTGTGACAGGTATTGTTAAAAATATTTTCTGAATGGTTTCTACATTTGAAAAAGATTGCCTGCAAACCGTCATGTACAAGTCTACACAAATCAACTGGTGATCTTGAAGCACAGACGTCATCATTTTCAATAAAATGAATGAAATGTTTCACTTCATCTTCAAAAAGATTTGTGTCTCTGTCCTCTCGGTAGCATTCACTTAATTTCTTACTGTATTGGCTTTTAGCATCTTCATCCATACTTCTGTCAAAAAACATGCAAAATAAATCAACAGTTTTCTTTAGAGATTCACCTCTACTCTGCAACTGTGCTATTATTGTGCCACAAAGAACATTGATAGTCTCAACAATGATCTTCTCTTTCCCTTTTAAATTGATTTAATTTTCTCTAGTTTCATTGAAAAATAACTTCTTGAGGTTTTTTTTACACTTTTCATCAAATATATCAGAGGAACCTATATTTCCTGTTAATGTTAGTGTCTCTGCTTTTACAGGCCTATAGTCATTTCGATCTTCCATGACAAAATTTGTAACTGAGGCTAACAATTGTACAGCATTTAATAAATTTGTATCAACTTTTTGCAGTGATTTACTGACAGCAGGGCCGTGATTTACTGACAGCAGCAGGGGAAACCCTGCGCTCACCTCACACCTCCTGTGGCACTGGCAGCCGTCCCACTCCTCCTCCAAGGCTGACGCCCCCTCCACAGCGCGCCCAGCTCACTTCCGGCTTCAGGGCACAGGGCCCCTTTAGGCGCAGGGCCCGATTAGGGGGAATCAGGCAAATCGGCCTAAGGCTGGCCCTGACTAACAGCACTAATTCTTCGAAGTAAATGGTTCCAAAATAGTAAAAACATCAATATTATACTTTCCAAACTTTTCTGCTAAGGATTTTGCTTCAGTTTTCGCATGTGGTTTTTCAGAATTTGATGTGGCTATATCTAATAAGATTCACTTTATAACGTAATAGTTTATTTTCAAAGCCAAAATAGCATCTGCTCAAGTAGACCACCCAGTATCACAAATTCTTTTGACTGTCAAATACTTTCCATTTGAGTGCTCTAAGCTTGATTGTAGCATACTCCACCGATGTGTGGAAACTAAAAAAAGCATACAAGTTTTGAACGAAGTAAAAAAAATGTGTAGTTCCCTCACAAGATGTGGCTGCAGTATTGCAGTTTAAATTTAAGGAATGGCTTGAACATGGTATGAATAAAGGAGAGAGATTTGCATTGTTCAGTCTTGCCTGTAAACTTGAATATTTCCTGCCATATCTGTGGCATTATTAAAGCTCCGCCTATAACAATTTTTTATGTCAAAATCTAAATTTGCAATGATTTCCAAATGTTGTCTCTCGACATTCAGAAGTGTGGAATTTTAGTGGGACAAAATGAAGAAATCGCTCTACAACTTCACCATTGCTGGTCACCTATCTTAAAATTAATGTTAACTGGTTTGCATGACACATCTGATGTTGAATTGACTATTATGAAATAGTACTTGGCATCCTTTACTTCAACAGTGAATTGACTTCTGAGCTCCTCTGCCATTATAGTAATGAATTTATTGTAGGTTTGGTCTATTAAGAAGTTGGGTCTTCTCTGAGTCACAATACTGATAATTTTTCAAATGTTCGCTGAGAAATTGTCAAATTCACTAAGATATTCAAAGCAGATTAAAAAATTACCGTTTCAATTTGACACTGATGACTCGTCATTTCCACTCAGAAGTAGTCCCAGAGAAGACAGCAGTTTCGCCGGGCCCACAACATGTCTAAGAACTTTCTTCCAATAAGAATACTTCTTCTCAAACGGAGCTGATAATGCAGAATAAATTCTTCTGGACAATTTACATCTTTGAACAAACTAGTATTACTAGCAATACTTTGAACACATAGTATTAATATGTGTCCATAGACAAATGTTTTTTTCCTTTACTATGTTCAGGTAATAATTTACAAACATAACAGTAGATCGCCTTGGTGGTTTCTGAAATAAATCAACCAGTTTCTCATTTCTGTGATCCCATTTTTCTTCATCCTCAGAAAGTGAGACTCATAAAGATCTCTAAATTAACTTTATCCTCCAACCTCATACTCTTTTCTCAAATTTTCCACATTATATATGTTTTTCTGGTTTATTTACTAAGAAATGTTCTATCATATCCAATTACATAGATTCTGACCATAATGCAATGTCTTCAGGGTAGGTTTCTTCCCTTACTTTGACAAAATTACCAATATTTTGTTGTTCCATTGCCACTTCAGAGTCCGCTTGTTCAATTTTTGCAGCTCTCATGGTATCCCCACAACTCAGCAAATGAACAGATAATTGAGATGTTGCCTTGCCGATACTTTTTGATGAATGTCCTCTATTCAATACTTCAAGATTTTTAAAATAAGATGACAAACTGTCTTTTTGCTTAGCTTTGTCTTTCTGCCTGGCCTTTTTTTTTTTTTTTTTTGCACTTTTGACTGCCAGACTCTCAGTATCTTTTCATTATTGCTAAAAACTGACCTTGATTTTTAGGCAGATTAAAAATATCTGAAAGAGCAGGGGTGTAACTACAGGTGGGGTTGGGTGGGCTGTGGTCTGGAACACCTATTCCCCATTAGGTTTGACGCCAGTGGCACTAGAACATTTATAATAATGGGGTGTTGAAAGCCAGACCCTGTCTCTCCTAGGTGCAGGTCCAGATGTGGGTGCAGGGCACAGGCACAGGAACTAAGGTTTCAGACAGGGCTGCTGACAGAATAGGCAGACCCATGGGCAAGGTGTGTGTGTGGGGTGGGGAGGGGGCAGGGATGGCCCCCTCAGAAGGTGTGGCCTCAGATGGAAGGGGGAGAGCTGGGGGCCCAGTGCAGGAGCAGAGCCACCATGGTGGGGCTGGAGAAGAAGACATTACAGGAGCTGGAGGACTCAGGAGGAGGGGACAGCACAACCACACAATCAGCTACTGGAGAAAAGTGAAGCAGTGTTTTTCCCTTTTCAAAGTGTGGCTTTTTCCTGCCGGCTGTGCAGTTTACAGGCTCTCAAACCCCCTGTGGGGCCCGCCCCTCCTCTGCAGGCAGCCACAGCTGGCTGCCCTCCCTACTCTGTGGGCAGCTGCCACTCACAAGGTGGCAGCCAGAAGCATGAACATGGTCTGGACAGCTTCAAAGGAGCACTGGGTAGCTGCACAGCCTACAGCTAGAGAGAAGCATTGGTTTCCCACTTCATAGCACTGCTTTTCTCTGGCTGGCTGTGTGGCTGTCTCATGCTCCTCTGAAGCCTTCCAGCCATGTTTGCGCTGCTGGCCGCCTCCTGCTGACTCTCCTAAGGCTGCAGCGTGCAGGTGGTTCTCCCTGCTCTCCTGCACTCATAGACTCATAGACTTTAAAGTCAGAAGGGACCATTATGATCATCTAGTCTGACCCCCTGCACAATGCAGGCCACAGAATCTCACCCATCCACCCCTGGAATAATCCTCTCACCTATATCTCAGATATTGAAGTCCTCAAATGATGCTTTAAAGACCCCAAGATGCAGAGAATCTTCCAGCAAGTGATCCGTGCCCCATGCTACAGAGGAAGGCCACAAAGCCCTCTCTGCCTGGTCCTAGGGGCCTCATGTCGTTGTGGGGGCCTTGTGCCAGGCTAAAGTGTGTTTCATTCTAAATCTGCCGCTGCACCAGGTAACAATGAGACAAAGTGTGAAAATGGTGATCACAGGAAGCCAGCTTTATGAGATAGACAAAATGACTGAGAAATAATTCAAATTTATTACAAAGATGCACATATTGATATATATTAGGCCAAATATATATATATATATATATATATAGGCCCTTACGTAACTCCCTTGAAGCCAATGAACATAAGAATAAGAACATAAGAATGGCCATACTGGGTCAGACCAAAGGTCCATCTAGCCCAGTATCCTGTCTGCCGACAGTGGCCAGCACCAGGTGCCCCAGAGAGGGTGGACTGAAGACAATGATCAAGCGATTTGTCTCCTGCCATCCCTCTCCAGCCTCTGACAAACAGAGGCCAAGGACACCATTTTATCCCCTGGCTAATAGCCTTTTATGGACCTAACCTCCATGAAATTATCTAGCTTCTCTTTAAACTCTATTATAGACCTAGCCTTCACAGCCTCCTCTGGCAAGGAGTTCCACAGGCTGACTACACGCTGTGTGAAGAAGAACTTTCTTTTATTAGTTTTAAACCTGCTACCCATTAATTTCATTTGGTGTCCTCTAGTTCTTCTATTTAGGGAACTAATAAATAACTTTTCTTTATCAGCCTTCTCCACACCACTCATGATTTTATATACCTCTATCATATCCCCCCTCAGTCTCCTCTTTTCTAAACTGAAAAGTCCCAGTCGCTTTAACCTCTCCTCATATGGGACCCATTCCAAACCCCTAATCATTTTAGTTGCCCTTTTCTGAACCCTTTCCAAGGCCAAAATATCTTTTTTGAGGTGAGGAGACCACATCTGTACACAGTATTCAAGATGTGGGTGTACCATAGTTTTATACAGGGGCAGTAAGATATTCTGGGTCTTATTTTCTATCCCTTTCTTAATAATTCCTAGCATCCTATTTGCCTTTTTGACCGCCGCTGCACACTGCGTGGAAGTTTTCAGAGAACTGTCCACGATAACTCCAAGATCTCTTTCCTGATTTGTCGTAGCCAAATTAGCCCCATCATACTGTACGTATAGTTGGGGTTATTTTTCCCGATGTGCATTACTTTACACTTATCCACATTAAATTTCATTTGCCATTTTGTTGCCCAAACACTCAGTTTGGTGAGATCTTCTTGGAGTCCCTCACAGTCTGCTTCTGTCTTGACTATCCTAAACAGTTTGGTATCATCTGCAAACTTTACCACCTCACTGCTTACCCCTTTCTCCAGATCATTTATGAATAAGTTGAACAGGATTGGTCCTAGGACCAACCCTTGGGGGACACCACTAGTTACCCCTCTCCATTCTGAAAATTTACCATTTATTCCTACCCTTTGTTTCCTGTCTTTTAACCAATTCTCAATCCAAGAAAGGACCTTCCCTCTTATCCCATGGCCATGTAATTTGCACAAGAGCCTTTGGTGAGGGACCTTGTCAAAGGCTTTCCGAAAATCTAAGTATACTATATCTACTGGATCCCCCTTGTCCGCATGTTTGTTAACCCCTTCAGAGAACTCTAATAGATTAGTAAGACAGGATTTCCCTTTACAGAAACCATGTTGACTTTTGTCCAACAAATTATGTTCTTCTGCGTGCTTCACAATTTTATTCTTTCCTATTGTTTCGACTAATTTGCCCGGTACTGAAGTTAGACTTACTGGTCTGTAATTGCCCGGATCGCCTCTAGAGCCCTTTTAAATATTGGTGTCAAATATGAAATTTCATTTGCCATTTCAAATATGAAATTGTATCTATTTACTTTAGAGCTTAATCTGGCTCTTTATTAAGTGTTTTCTGATGACAATCTATTACTAAAAATGTTAGTATAATAGTCACATATAACTAACTGTACTAGCAAGTGACAAAATGCTGTGTCTGCTATTTTCTGTTAATTATTCCGTCTAGTTGTTAAAGCAATGTTAGGTGTTAGGTGTGTTTTGAATTGCAAGAGGTTATAGCAAGTTATCATGTCACTTGAGTCAATATATAGTGTCCTGCAGAGCAATTAAATTCTTCCTTCAATACAAATTGTAATAGATCTGCTGCCTTCCGATAAAATGTGAGGGAAGCAAAGCACTTTAATCCAGATGTAAAAATGAGAACTGGTTAAGATTTTAAACAGTAATTAAAAGAGGGAAGGGGTATAAAATGCTTTTTTGTTTAATGTACAGCATGCTGGTTACATAACTGTAATTAGAAATTGTTAGATCATTAATATATTATTCCTGATTTAATCTATTTAGCACAGACAGTTATGTGCCATAATTCTTAAGTAGAAAGTATAAAAATCTCTGCCGTCATCTGAACTATTTGGTTAAAGAACGGCCAGATTCCATGCTCCCCTAGTTATGTAAGGTGAAGCGGAGATGGGAAGAGGGGCATCAGTTGTGACTTTCTAATTCTCCATCTAGTTCAAGGGTTCCCTGAATGTTAAAGCCTCCATGAAAATACAAACAATTTCTTGCCTTCCAAAATCCCTCTACCTGCTACCCATGAATTTGCTATTTTTATAGTGTTCATGACAACATGATACACTGTGAAATAATTACAGCTATGAAAAAACAGGAGACAAGAATACAAGTTAACAGAACATTTTTATGGCTTTGGTAATGATTTAAGTGATACTACAGACAAGGAAAACAAACTAAATTAATATTGAAGATAGCTGAGTACTGTTTTTATACCACCTCTTCCCCATACAGTCACCATGGGAGTACTCATGCATTGCACTTCATAAATGCTCTGAGAAGAATGTCAGAAAACATCGTGAAGAAAGAAATGCATGAAGTGCCCCCCAAAACTTTACAAAACTTTTTAAAAAATTACTTTAATAATGTTTCATTGCTCCCAATGAAGGAACTGAAAACTAAATAGTTAAGATATAATACATTGAGCAATGACGCCCTTAAAATCACAAAATCACAGCCAAAGGTATTAGCTTTGAGGGTCCTCCCCCAGTTGTCTGCTTTCAGTTAGGACATTAACATCAGCTGCTCTGATCAAAACCCACTAAGGTGGCTCACAATAGATGTATGTGACAATAATCTTTTCAGCTTTTTCACCAGCACAGTAGTGTCTCTTGGACAGTATCAAGTCATCTTCTGACTCCCTGCTGATGCATAACAAGTGAGGCTAAAGGGGATATTACAGCAAGTGGGCATAGGACAGATCTGTTGTTTTTTCAAAGATTAGACAAGCAGATTCCACCCATGAGCACACAGCTCCTGGTTGACCAGGGAGATTTATGAAGCTGTTTGCACATGGAAGAGGTAACTAGTGGGGTCCCCCAAGAGTCTGTCATGGGATCAATCCTTTTCAACTTATTTATAAATGATCTAGAGAAAGGGGTAAACAGTGAGGTGGCAAAATTTGCAGATGATACCAAACTGTTCACTATAGTTAAGACTAAAGCAGATTGTGAAGCGCTTCAAAAAGATCTCACCAAACTAAGTGATTGGGAAACAAAATGGCAAACGAAATTTAATGTTGATAGATGTAAAGTAACGCACATTGGAAAAAATAATCCCAACTATACATACAATATGATGAGGAGGAATAATTGGCTACAACTACTCAAGAGAAGAACTTGGAGTCATTGTGGATAGTTCTCTGAAAACATCCACTCAGTGCAGCGGCAGTCAAAAAAGCAAATAGAATGTTGGGAATCATTAAAAAAGGGACAGAGAATAAGACAGAAAATATGGCCTGTATATAAAACCATGGTACGCCCACAGCTTAAATACTGCATACAGATGTGGTCTCCTCATCTCAAAAAAGATATATTGGCATTGGAAAAGGTTCAGAAAAGAGCAACAAAAATGATTAGGGGGTTGGAACGAGTCCCATATGAAGAGAGATTAAAAAGACTGGGACGTTTCATCTTAGAAAAGAGGAGACTAAGGGGGCATATGATATAGGTCTATAAGGCTGGTTATGATAGAGGTCTATAAACCCATGATTTTTGTGGAAAAAGTGAATAAGGAAAAGTTATTTACTTATTCCCACAAAATAAGAACTAGGGGTCACCAAATGAAATGAATAGGTAGCAGGTTTTAAACAAACAAAAAGAAGTATTTCTTGGCTCAGTGCACAGTCAACCTGTGAAACTCCGTGCCAGAACATGTGGTGAAGACTAGGATTTTAACAGGATTCAAAAAAAGAGCTAGATAGATTCATGGAGGTTAGGTCCATCAATGGCTATTAGCCAGGATTGCTGGGAATGGTGTCCCTAAGCCTTTGTTTGTCTAGAAATGGGTGACAGGAGAGGAATCAGGAGAGGATTACCTGTTGTGTTCTCTCCATCTGGGGCATCTGATATTGGCCACTGTTAGTAGACAGGATATGGGGCTAGATGGACCACTGATCTGACCCAGTACTGCCGTTCTTATGTTCTTGTATTCTTATCTGGCTTCCTGTACAGGCTTTGAAAAGCAAATCTGTCTTTTGCCCACTTGCTGTCAAGTATTCTTTAGCTTCATGTACCCAGTACAATGTAGTCCTTCACAATAATCAGAACCATGTTGGCCGTGATGGCATCCAAAGGGATCTGAAGGCATTACCAACAAGATGCCAACCAACCAAAGACTTACTCCATCATTCTTCTGCAGCAATTCAGTCTGTATTTGAATTCCCTTTTGCTTAGGTCAACAAAGTCAAGTATAACTTCAAACATCACAGTAGGAGAGTCCTTAAAAATAAATGTTGCACTGAAATACCGTAATGAATCATGTAATTTCTGGAGAATTAAATATTTTCTTCCTGTCTCTGGTACAATTTGGACCACCTGAGCGTCCTGGTGTCATGGACCTTACCTGTGTGTCTAACACTCATTTACTGATCGATGCTTTTTTTGTTTAAAAAAAAAAAGGTGCCGGTACTCTTTAAGACCCAGCCACTGTCGGCCATTTTCATTACAGAGGTGCTGGTACTCTCTGTTCTTTCCAGGTAAGCTCTGATTGGAGGTGCCGGTACTGCGTACTGGGCAGTACCATCACAAAAAAAGCACTGCTGATCCCTATGAGCCACTAAGCCTCAGATAACTGGTGAATAGTAACTTTTCTGGTTCTGTGTTTTACTATCCTCTTGAAGTTGAGAAACGTCATCCTTTGAAGTCCAGCAATCATTTCAAGGACTTCAGTTATGGCAACCACCCTTCATGTTATGGCAACCACTCCATGAAGGTCTGCTTCCTCCTGCCATAGGACTTCATTAATTGTCAACCCAGGTTTCCAAGACTATGTGATCCCAACACACTGCAGTGGTTGTCAAGACCAGAAGAGTTTCACAAATGGGCAAACTGCTGAACACCCAGAATTCAATATGTCTGTTTCTTGAGATCACAGTGGCTTTTCATTTGCCCCCTGGGTTAACCATTTTCACCATCTCAAATGTTTATAGAATCATAGAATACTAGAACTGAAACCACCTGGAAGGGACCTTGAGAAGTCATCAAGTCCAGTCCCCTTCCCTCACAGCAGGACCAAGCACCATCTAGATCATCCCTGATAGATGTCTATCCAAACTGCTCTTAAATATCTCCAGGGATGGAGATTCCACAACGTCTCTAGACAAGTTATTCTAGTGCCTAGCCACTCGGACAATTAGGGTATGTCTACACTACAGAGTTAATTGGAGTTAACTTAATTCAAAATAGTTAATTCGAATTAAGCTAATTCAAATGAACACATCTACACACAAAACCTATTTCGAAATAGCGTTTTGCTATTTCAGAATAGCACGTCCACACTGAGTGGACCCTGAACCGAAGTTAAGGCTGGCCGGAATCAGTACCAGCAGGGCATCAGGTTAGGACTTAGTGAGTGGGGCTGCTGCCTGAGGCTAACTGAGCTCCATGCTTAAAAGGACCCCACCCCGGACACACAGTACTCAGGGTTCCCTGCTTGCTTGTCTACCTCGATGAGGGACAGCAAAGCAGTCCTGTCTTGGAGTGCCCTGAGTGCCTGCACTCGGGACACCACAGCACTCAGCCACATGGAGCCAGAGCTGCCCCTGGGCACGCCGGTGCGTCTCGCGGGAATGTTGTCACCAGCCCGGCTGCACTTGCTGCAGGCTGCCATCCGGGGGGTCCAGCAGGGGGCTGTCAGGATCCAGGAGGCCCTGCAGGAGAGCATTCACCCTGAGGAGCCCTCAGAGCCTCCCCGGTCCTCCCCACCGGGGACTCATTCCCCATTCCTCCCTCACATCCTTCCACTTACCCCTCCCTAGCCCTCCTTCCTGATGTCAAATAAAAGACATGTTTTTTTCATAAACACAAACTGTCTTTATTTAACAAAACTGGGGAGGGGGAATGAAACTCTGGGGAGACTGGGAGGAGAGAAGGTGGGAGAGGGGAGGGGGAAAACTGGGAGGAGGGAGCTGGAAGGGGGGAGCAAGGGGAGGAAGGGGGAGGGGAAGCTCAGCGCTCAGGGGTGGGGGTCTCGTCTGGCCACATGACTCCCAGCATGGCAGGTGTGGGGGCCTCGGCATCCCCAGGGGGATGGGGAGGAGGGTGTGGAGGTTGAGGTGGGGGGTGTGGAGATTGAGGAGGAGGGTGTGGAGGTTGAGGAGGGAGAGGTGGGAGGGGGGGCAGGAGTGAGAAGAGGAACAGTAGCTGGGGGGGCAGCAGGCGCTGGGGCGGCACGGGGCAGCATGCTCTGCAGCAGGGCCTGCAGGTGTGAGCACATGGCACGGTCCTGGGCAAGCTGCTCCTGGCAGAGCTGCAGGTCCCCCTTCACCCAGCCCTGGATGGTGCGGTGCAGGGCTCGCAGGGCCCCCAGGTGCTGCTTTCGGTACCCCTGCAGTGTTGCGGTGGTCCTGTGGAGCCCTCGGGTGCGGGAGCATGTCCCAGGCGGGGTGGCGCGCCCTGCACGTGCATCTGGTGCGGCTGTGGAGAAAGAAGGGGAGTGGTCAGTTCTCCCTGGGGACGCAGTGGATGATGCCCAGCGCCCCCTGCGAGGTGAGGACGACCATGCCCTGCGCTGTCAGAGCTGACGTGCTTGCACAGAGGCCATGGTCGGGATGTCTGGCTCTCCCCAGGAGTGGGAGCTGCCCCAAGACCGCACTCATGCCCCTGTGCCATGTATAGTGCGGCCAAGGCGGGGGGGGAGGGGGACGTCCCCTGCCTCTGTAGCGGGGGTGTGTGAAGGGATGGCATCCTGCTGGGTCCTGCTTCGGGGTCAGGAGCATGTCAGGTCTCTTCACACACGCAGCTGGAGCCACCCACCCAAGGGTGGCATGACACGTGCCCGCACATGCACAGGTGGCTACGTGATCCATGGGAGGCATGGCCCACGCGCACAGTCCCTGGTCTCCTTCCTCCTCCACCCCCCCTCCGGGTAGGGAACAGTGATGGCACTTACCTGGTGTGGCCTCCCCTGACGACCCTGCTGACTCCGGTGCCAGGACAGCTCGGGGGGGCCTGCTGGTGTGGCACCCTCCATGCTGGCCCCTCTGCCGCACCTGGGTCAGGGTCCTCTGGTTCCGGCTCACTGCCCCCTGGGCTGGCACGGACTGTCCCGCCCCCCAGGATGCAGTCGAGAGCGGGGAAGTAGGGTCAGGTGTCAGCCCCTGCTGCGGTGCCGCCCCTGGTGGCCCTGGTGAACCCCTGCCGCAGCGCTTTAATTTTCAGGCGCACCTGCACTTGGGTGCGCCTGTGGCCTTTCTGGGCCATGGTGGCTGCTATGCGGCCATAGACGGCCGCGTTCCTCCACCTGGTATGGAGATCAAGGACATCGGGGGCCTCCCCCCAAACCTGTATGAGGTCCATGATCTCCGCATCAGTCCAAGTGGGCGTGCACAGTCCATGGCCCCTGGCTGGCCCCTGGGTGCTGGAGGACTGGGCGGGGGACGGCTGGCTGGCACTGGCTGCCTGGCTCATTATGGGGCTACTGAGTCGGGGCAGCAACTGCTGGCAGTCCTGGCTCTGGCATGTGCTATCTGGCCAGAGTCTACCCCTTTAAGGGCTCCGGGGCTGGGGGAGAGGAGAGTAGTTTTCCTGGTTTGGCCCAGAGCGGCCACCAGGGGAAATTGGGAAGGGCTAGAGGCCAGCTAATTCGAATTAAGTGTCTACACAGCACTTATTTCGAATTAGCTGTTTCGAATTTGGCGTTACTCCTCATAGAATGAGGTTTACCAAATTCGAATTAAGTGCTCCCCTATTTTGAATTAAATTCGAAATAGCGGTTTTCATGTATAGACGCTATTGAAGTTAATTCGAAATAATGGCTGTTATTTCGAATTAACTTTGCAGTGTAGACATGCAAAGTTAATGTCCAACCTTAGGAAGTTTTTCCTAATGTCCAACCTAAACCTCCCGTGCTGCAGTTTAAGGCCATTGCTTCTTGTCCTATCCTCAGACATTAAGGAGAATACATTTTCTCTTTCCATCTTGTAACGCCCTTTTAGGTACTTGAATGCTGCTACCATGTTCCCACTTAGCTTTCTCTTTTCCAAATTAAACAAACCTAATTCTTTCAGTCTTCCCTCATAGGTCATGTTTTCTAGGCTTTTAATGGTTAATCATGGGCTCATTCTGTCCAATATCCAGTGCTGCACAGTGTGGCCATTTGTCCACAGAGTATCAGCAGAAGCTGAATCACCTCATTGCATGCCCTCCATTTCTCCAACACCATTTGGAAGGAGGAAGAGATGAGCAGGCACTGCTGTATCCAATTGTGTGAGGGCAGCATATACTACCAGGAACACACAGAAAGTCTGATCCCAAAGTGTCTCCAGTGACAGCTAGATGACTCTGGGATGCTGCTCCTGAAATGGCAGTTACTAAATACAGCTACTGTAAGTGTAACCCCTTTTCTAAAGCACTAAATAAACCCAGCATGTTTAGTATTTTCTAGTTACTGTTGCATATCTCACTTGCCATATCTTGCTCAGTTTCATAAAATGGTTTGCACCAATCATCTCACCTTACAGGTTATGCCTCCCCTCAAATGCTCAGCTGTGTTCATAGCTGGTGTCACTCAGCTTTATCCCCTCACAATATTTCTGGTGGTAAGGATGCAGTCAACCAAATACAATGCATAATTAACAGAATATGGGCAACTCTATCATAAAGGGAGATGCTCATCCATTGTAGTATTGAGTATGGTACCTTTTTCCTAAATGAATGGACTGGCTTTTTGCAACACCTGGCCAGGCAGAAACTTTTTCTCAAACACATTGCAGGAATTTCTTTTGACAGAGAGAGGCAGCTGTGATTAATATTGTGAATTATTTATTTCTCCATCATTTATTTTAATCACTTCATGGACTGAGGATGTTGTTGCTGCACATGACATTACTGAACATGTCAGTCATGCTGAATCCTTTGGAATCTGACCATGGCTTGACACAAGCAGAACTACTTTACTTTTTGTTATATTTATCTGATCATATGTGATCTGTGTCGCTTTGCTGTTTTCTTTTCTATCCCCCTCCCAGTTTTTTTTCTCCTGTCCTCCATAAACGTTGTTAGGTCTGCTGTTAAGAGCTGTGGATGGCTGTTGCTATTGCATCCTTGTTCTTGCAGCACTGATGTCAGCTGCATCAGCAGACAATGCAGTGGCTTAATTTAGCAGATGTCGGTATTGCTCATAACAAAGATGAAAGGCTTGATTCAGTAGTGAAGGAACTTGATTAGAATGATTGTTGACAAAGCATGGTATTAACACTCCAAGGCTGTGTCTAGACTGGCGCGATCTTGCGCCAGAGCTATGCAAATGAGGCTCAGCGTGGAATATCGCCGAGCCTCATTTGCATAACTAATGAGCCGCCATTTTTGCGGAAGAGGCTCTTGCGCAAGACGGAGCTGTCTACACTGCCCCGTCTTGCGCAAGAAAAACCCTCTTGCGCAAAGCTGTTATGCTGATTATTTTCAGGCATAACGGCTTTGCGCAAGAGAGTGTTTCTTGTGCAAGATGGGGCAGTGTAGACAGCTCCGTCTTGCGCAAGAGCCTCTTCCGCAAAAATGGCGGCTCATTAGTTATGCAAATGAGGCTCGGCGATATTCCACGCTGAGCCTCATTTGCATAGCTCTGGCGCAAGATCGCACCAGTCTAGACACAGCCCAAAGGAACATGTAAACCCATGACAGTTTTACTCAGCACATCAGGATCCTGACCCCTCCACTGGCCAAAGATGCCCCTAGGACATCTCCTTTTATAAACTGATACAAACAAGTTGTGTATTACATTCCAGAAGATGCTAGTTAGTATCCTTTTGATTGTAGCTGCTAGTATGAAGAAAACATCCTTATCCATTATCCTGTCATCCCCACATACATATTCTTAAAAAGGGGTTAGTCTTCCTGTACTGTCTCTTAAGAATGTGTTTATGTAGTTACATGAGAGCTCTGTGTGTTTGTATCATCCTCTTCAGTCAGGAATGTGCTTATTGGGTGTTACTAATACCTAGTGTTATTTTGCCAACAATATCCCTTCTCCGATTCACAGCCTTTGGTTCCCATTGTTAGTTATACTTAGGGCTCCAGCAAGGCCTACATTTGTTACTATAAAATGTTTGCATTCTTTCCCTGAGTGAATTGATTACATTTTTATTTTTTTATACCGTTTGACACAAACATGTCTGTTTATTTGAAGGTTTTTCATGAGTGCTCCTCTATTTACCATTTCATGAAGTTTTCATAAGGACATAGAAGGTTGCCCAATAAATATTAAAATTGCTTTCCCCTACACCAGTTTAAACTGGCATGCTTTTTCTACTTTGATAGCAATAATATACATTCATCACCCTTAGTCAAGTATGTTGATGTTCTGATTGAATCAGGCTTTACCATTTGACTGCAAGGGTGAAATATTTCTTGAATTCACCCTTCCCCCCTCCCTTTTCAAATGTAGAAACTTTGATCTATGTTTCTCAAGTTCTCCACAATCAATTATTATAATACTCGATTTCCTTGATTTATTGGCATTCCAACACAGTTGATTAAGAAGCAGCAAGCAATGCAAAACACAGCTGCTAGAATTTTGCCTGGTGCTAAGTTACTTCATCTTGTGACTTTAATTTTCAACAGTTGCTCTGGTTGTCAACAAAGTTTAAAATTAGTCATAAAGTAGATAGGGGATTAAAAAATATTTAGTGAATACCATATTTATGGAAATTGTTCTAAATATTAAGGAATCCTAGACATATGTGAAGATAACTCTGACAGAGGGGCTGACAGTACATGTTATCAGCATGAGGAACTCCCACTGGGAATAATGAGTTTCATAGCCAGGGTATGTCTATGCTGCAGAGAAGATCGAAGCTGCCACTGTCGATCTTCCAAAATTCAGATTAGCAGGTCTAGTGAAGACACACAGATTTGAACTGAGAGGGGCACTCTGATCAATGACTGTAGTTCTGCTTCCAAGAGGAGTAAAAGAAACCAAAGGGAGAGTGTTCTCCCTTTGACTTCCTGCAGTGTGGACACCACCAAAAGTCAAGTTAAGGTACTTCAACTTCAGTTATGCAATTAATGTCGCTGAAGTTGTGTGTCTTAATTCGACCTTATCCCATAATGTAAACACACCACCAGTGGGCCTATCAGTTTTGGGCCCTAAATTCATGCTTGCTTCCTTCAGACAGTATTGCACATTGATGGAGCCTGTGCAATACTGTTTACTGCAATTAAATTCCTCTGCATTTCCCTTCATCGGAGCAGATGTTGATTTCTATTACAATAGTATCAATCTGGACAGTATCTAGATTTTCTGATTTACCCAGAAATAAATATAATCAGTGGCAGCCAGCAAAGCTCCTCTATTCCTTTAATATAGAATACAGATTTGTACAAATGGTAAATTTCTTGGAAAAAAATATTTTAAAATGTGTTTGCAGAAATTTTCTCTTTTTTTTCTGATGAAAATCTGACATATTTTGTGTGGATTTCCTTACTCTTCTAGTAGTGTATTTTCCTGTTATTTCTTTTACATTAGGGTAGCTTTGGCATCCCATTCCTTTTTCCACCTGAATAGTAATATTAATATATAAAGGTTGCAGAGAGGTATTATTTATAGTGCATTTCAAAATAAAAACAGCAAAGGTGATTGTCACTCGGAGAAGAATGGAGTTACATACTTCCAAATGTGACAAAGTTTATTCATATACTTTTATGATAGTCCATTGAGAGTTGCATAACTAAAACTCTGATTACAGATGTGAGACTTAAAGCTGCCCAGGGCTTCTCCTCCTTCTGTACACCACTGCATTTTTTTTTTTTGCAGAAGAGGATATGCAAATGGAGCACTCATTTGCATATCTTCTTCCGATTCTTTTTGTGGAAAAGATTTTGCCACTAAAAAGCCCCGTGTAGACGGGGCCATTTGTTGGGAAAAAAAAAAAAAAACCTTTTTCACAAGATCCCTTATTTCTTAAAAATCGAGGTTTACAGGATCTTGCGAAAAAAGGGTTTTTTTCCTGACAAATTGCCCCATCTACATGGGGCTTTTTAGAGGCAAATCCTCTTCCACAAAAATAATCAGAAGAAGATATGCAAATAAGTGTGCTATTTGCATATTCTCATCCGCAAAAAAACCTGCAGTGTATACATAGCTCAAGTGTGCCTGTTATTCCCTATAAAAGAGTCTGAGCCTTTGTTTTCCTTAGAAATGGTTAACAAGTCTGCTAGAGAGCCAACCTAATAGGCTTAGTTTTCAAGCTCAAGCAGCCCAGGTTTGTGCACTGAAGATGCCAGGTTCAGACCTAACTTTCAGCGCAAAGCACAGCTGCTCACATGTCCTCAGCAGCAGCAGGGTATAATTCCAAGCTAGTGAGCAAGGAATTGAGGTGTAAACCTCTGCTCACTAATGCATCACTTCCCCAGGGAACTGACCACAAAGCCAACTCTGGTCCTCTCCTTGTCCCACTCAGGCTAATTAGATTAACCCTCCCTTTAATAAGGTTCTATAAATCAGGAAAGCAAAGTAAAATAATAGTATTAGAATCAGTGAAACAACAGAACAGCAAATATTCTTGAAGTAATATGTTGGAACTTGTCTGGGCAAGCAACAAACAAACAAAAACTTACTGCTATGGAAATCAATAATCCTAATAACATCAGGAAGAATCTGCTACAAAGTAGTTTCTGTATATAAAAGTTAATCCTAAAATGACTCAAAACCCATATGCTCTACTGAGATTAAAAGTGTCTTTCAAGTATATTTGCCTTGCTTTGACATTGTGGTGAATCCACTGGAGCATAATACCGAATAGTGTAGCTTATGGGATGCTATGCAAACTGGGAGGGGAGGATAATGTAAGAAGGGAATACATAGGCCTACTGTCTTCTTAGGTTAATGCCAAGGGAGATAATCCTACAAAGCAGCTCACTTACTTTTTATCACCCCAGAACTGCTCCTCCTGATGCTGACAGAAACCATGTCTGTAATAGCATAGGAATGATGTTGCCGTGTTATGATTTCACAGATGGGAATTATTCCAGTGAGTAAGAGCGGCATGAACTTAACCAAGGCAAGACCTTTGAAATATACATTAACTCCCATTCTCTCTAGATACTTTTGAAGTATACAAGAAGCACTTTCCTCCCAGTTGGAGTCCAGGTAGAGTCCTCATAAGGTCATTTCTTGTATGTTCCCAAATCAAGGATATAAAAGTGTTTCTTCAGTTCTCACTGTATGATGTGCAGAACATCTTCTCTCACTCCTCAAGTTGATCTGAAAGTTATGTCATCCACAGTCCACAAATTGCTACCAATCCTCCCACAGCCCCTCTCATTTACCTCACTGTCCGTGACACTGACATATTATACTCTTGAACCTCAAATAAAAACTGTGGGGAAAAAAAGATTTTTTTCAGACTACAGCACAGACTGCTTTAGAAGAGAGGCAGTTAGGAGACAGAGGTATAGATGTACATATCTGTAGAAAGGACGTGAGTCTAGTTTTCTTTAAATGAAATAATTCTCAATGACACCAAACCCCTAATAATAACTGTACTGGATATGGCAGATATCTCTGTCTATAACCCACAGAAATGTCACTGCTTCATTCTTTATAAACCCTCTGTAGTTTATATACACACCCAATAGTATTACCACATGAATTTAAATAGAGTTTAATTAATCTGTGTATTTGAAACCTGGGCTATGTCTATATTGCAGTCTTTGTGCAAAAATTAGCAGAGCGTCCACACTACAAGCGCATTTTTGCAAAAGAAAAAGTACAGTAGATCGTCAGAAGACAGGGCTTTTTGCACATGAGTTATTCCTCTTTCTCCGAGGAATAAGCCTTTTTGTGCAAGAGTTCTTGTGGAAAAAGGCATGTGTGGACAGACCACTGGGGTTTCTTGCGCAAGAAACTCCTATCGGAAAAAGCCATTTTGTTAATGGCCATCAGAGCTTTCTTGCACAAGAGTGTCCATGGCAGTGTGGATGCTGTCTTGCGCAAAAGCACATCTCTTGTGCAAAAGCACATGGCAGTGTGGACGCGCTCTTGTACCAAGAACTTTTTGCGGAAGATCTCTTCCGCAAAAAGTTCTTGCGCCTTCCGCAAAAAGTTCTTGTGCAAGAAGCCTGCAGTGTAGACATAGCCCTGAAGTAAGTCTTCTCCTGAGCTTGTTTGCTATAAGGTTAATCATGTATCCAAAGGTGACTTGGGTGTAGGAGAGAGGAAAAAACCATTGGCTGCTGGCCAATATAGGCATATCAGAGGAATCAGGTCTCACTTTCTCTCTGCAGATCGGAAAACTGGAAAAGGAATTATTCTCTATCCAAGGAGAACAAAGCCTAGAGCCTTGAGTGATACAAAATTTGTATCCTCATTCACATCTGTAGCCACAAAAATGAACCATGGATATCCACGTTGACACTTGCAGATGTGGATACCCAGGGATATAAAGTGAGTATTCATAAATTTGCAGGGTTATTGATACAAAATTAGTATTTGCATCCACATCCATATCTGCAAAAATGAGCTGCAGATATCCTCATTAACATCTGTGGATGCAGATACACATAGATATAAAGCGGATATCCATGGATTTTTGCAGAGCTCAAACAATGCCAGATTATCTTCACCAAAATGTATAGCCCTTCTTGACTGTGTAGAGTAAAGCACATTAGTTATATTACATATCACATTATAGATGTTATTCTTTACTACCAGTAGCCTACCGTACACAGTTATTTTCTAGTCCAGTTCTCTATATTGTGTGCTTACAAATAGTGTATATTGTATGTTACCATCCAAATACAGGCCCTGATCTTATACTCCTTACCTGGGCAGTAGTCTCAATGCAAATTTTGTCCAGGTAAGGAGAGCAAAATTGAGCCCATAAACCCTGCTGTTGCTTTTCACTCTTTATTTTGAGAACATTTTAAAAAAACACTATTTTGAATGTGCTACATCATATTTAAAATAAAGGCAAGAAAGGCAAGTGCTTTTCATAAACCACAGCGAACAGCAGGGAGGTGCTTCATAAAACAGGATGCAGCTCCTCATTTCCCAAAGTGAGGTAGATAATGGAGAATTAATCTGTTTAAAATTAAACAAGCAACTAAGTCTAAAGATACTAAATAAAGTATCTTTACAAGTTATATGCAGTTCCTTCCGAGGAGCTCTTAAGAATCCCTTTTCATCATTGTTTGCAGCTGTGATTTTAAACACTTAAAAATGAATGATGTGGAGTTGCAAAATGAGCTGCACTGAGATCAAAGGGATTTACGTTACAGAAGTGAAGTCTATCTAAGTAGTTTATTTTGTCATCACATGACTGAAATCCCTCTCCATGAAATTTCATAAGTCTCAAAATCCATTCATACTTTGGCAACATCCACGCCTGTGTGCTTCCTGGGGTCCCCTGTGCCTGTTCCAAGTGTCCACATAAGCCAAGTGGAACATGGGTACATGCTGTGCACCTAGGCCTGTACTTCCCCATTCCAGTAAAAGCTGGAACTCAACAAACATGAAAAGATAAATTAACATTGCATTTTGCACTATGAATATGGAATTAGTTCACTGACAAATTGCTGGGAAGCCTTAAAGGGCAAAGATCAAAAGCATAGAAATTAGGCCTAGATTTCTGAAGATGCTACATAACTGGATTTGCAGCCAGATTATATTTTTGAGTGTATAATAGGGAGCAGAACTCAAGCATGCTTGCATGCCACCTCATTTCCTTCTCCTGCCCCCAACTCCATAAACCAGGGCTAAGGTCAAGTGCAAACTTTACACTTGTTGGAAGAGAGGGGCTACTTTCTGACTCTTGGTTGTACAGCTGTGGGCACCAATATGGAACCTAAATTGACGGATATGTACTCATAGGGGCACAATACAATTGAAAAGTGATAGTGAAAGGTAATGTCATCAGACTGTAGAGCTAGTTGATTGTTGAGAGGGGAGTTAGCTGCACTACCTCTACTTCAGGTTAAACAACTGAGGGAGGGATGCATATATGTAACAGTTCTGCAAGGTGTTGTCAACATCATCAGATGCTGGTTTCAATTTTCTAGGCATTTCTTCAGAAAGTGTAAATAATGTTGACTCAAGCCCACATTCAGAATCCTGGGAATCAGATAATATAATCTTGGTGCCCTTGGTAGGCAATATTTCCCCAATGAATCTAGAGGTATAAAACAAAGAAAATTGTATTAACAGGAAGAAGAGGAGTTCAACAGAATAAAATTTGAAAACTCATCAAATAATTGATTTACAATATTTTTGAGATAGGAATCCTCCTCCTCCTCCTTTAACAACAGTTCCAACCTCAATCCTCCTTCAGCTTTGAGTGGCTAATCATTACTGGCAACTTTCCTGTGTCCAAGCTCCCCATTCACAGTTTGTTTTCCAGGGCTAAAGATGTCCAAGAATTCTGGTAGGTCAGTCTCCAGCTACTAAGGGGAATACTGTCTGGGCTATGCTGGGGATTCTGTATTAATTTAGATAGAACAAATTGCTCTGTGATTGAATGCATGAACCTCTTAGAAATATCTCTTGGGTGAAATCCTGCAGTGCCTCTTGTCAACTGTTGCCCTTGACATTATGGTTTCCTGCTAAGTCACACATAGTTAAAACACATGGAGGAAGCCCTTCAAGGGTAAAAAGAGTTTGTCACATGATCTGCCCTTACTAGGATCTTTACCCTGATTCTGGGTCCATTTAAAATCTAGACTTCATCAGATTTTTTAGTACTAAGTTGTATCCTCTTCTCAATGATTAGGCCACTTCCTCAGCAGCTGGTGGAGAGTCCAGACCCACACACAATTCCAGATTCCAACCCTGGAACCCTATAAATAGCATCCATGTTCTGCTTCCCCTTAGTAGCTGCTGTTGGATTCTCTGGTTGCTTCCCATTCAATCCCTTCACTCTCTTGGGTTCTTTGTTTGTTCCTTGTTTGAGCTGGTTATCATGGAGAGCTCGGAACAATCTCTGTCACCTTTAAGTCAGAGTTCTCTCTCTGATGAGTAGGGAGAGATCACTTCAGATCCTTGCATGAATAGGGTCACTTGCCTGGAGTGTCTCAGAGCCTTCCAGTTCTTTTTTCAACCTTCCAATCCTAGTCAGCAACTGATTTACTGATGCCCTGTAACTCCTTTTAACTGAGCCTGCTGAACTCTAATTGGCTACTTCCCTGCAGCCTTTACAGGCAGGTCTGGAGGACTTGACTTCACTGTCCTTTTCCTTGGGATATGATGTGATAGGTCAGCAAGTCCTCCAGGAGGATCTAGTATGCCCTATCACAGACCCGAAGGGTCAAAGGTGTTAACATGACCCAATTATTGTCCAGCATTAAACAAGGTTTGGTGTACAGAACACTCAAGCTTCCTAGTAAAATGGTAAACACATCATAAAAATCTCTGAAAACTGTAATTAAAGACACAGAATAAGAGAAAAAAGAGTTATGGAATTTGAAACATAAAATGTTAATATAGCTTCTGTTTTTACAATATCCCTTGTTTACTTTTCCTTAAGCTGGAAACAGTTTTTCACACACAAAAAAAATCCTTTCTCTCTATTTGAAAGTCTTTTATATAGTATAAAAGATGATAATAACTGTCCATATTGGGAAAAAGAGAAGTGAGGTGATGTGGTGTGGAGCTGTTGTTATTAAATACTGATACTAATTCCTAAAAGCAAAAGAAGGCAAATATACACAAAGGAGAGAGAAAAGAACAGCAAAGAGAAAAAGCAGTTCTGTCTCTGGTGTTAACTTTCTCTTTCAACGTCATGCCTGGAAAAACAAAGGCACAGCACATTTTTTTATCAGTTTCTTCAAGACCTGGCAAACTGGTGCTAGCATCAAGCTATTTAAGGCCTTGTTTTGGGGTGTTTCTTTCTGGTCAGAGGCTCAAAGCAATTTTGCAAAATATATAAGCCAGACTCTTATTAAACAGACAGCAAAAGAAGAGGAAGAGAGGAAAAAAAAACAAAGAAAAAATAAGGTGGGGAGGAAAAGAACACACAGATTGTGTGTGTGTAAAAGTCTCACACCCCAGGTTGTGGTTGGGATTTAGGCAGAGCCGGTAGCAGTACTGAAGTAATTTTTATTCCTCTTTTTGGTCAGGGGAAGACATTTCTCTCAGGATCAGGACCACAAAGGCAAAATATTGTCACATTGTAGCCTGGAGTACCAGGAATTGAGGGGATGAAGCTCACTGGAAGAAATAACACACACCCTCATGAACTGGGCCTAATTTATGGCAAATTAGTTTTGGCTCATTGATTTCTAGACCAATATTTCCATTTTTAACTAACTTAATCTTAACAGAGTTATTTCATTTGGCCTTGTTTAAACAAATTCAGTCTGGCTCTTTTTTCACCTTTTCTCACCATTATTACAGATTGTGACATTTTATAAACTTTCACGCATAACCACCAGCAGGGTACACGTGTAGATCCATGGTTACAACAGCTCTATCCAGCTGAAGTGATTACAGCTTTTCATTGTTGGGTATGAAGGCCTGAGTCAGAGCTACTGGTCTCTATAGCTTCAGCCCAAGCCGACCAAACCATCTGAGAGCCATCTCCAGTCTCAGAACAATCTCAAGTCTATCTACTACCCAGAAGTCATCTCAGTTCAGCATTCTCCATTGTGTCAAAGCCATCTGCTGTCTTGAAGTTCCTTTGTGCTGAATCTTAGAAGAGGAATCACATAGGATTCCAGAAGTAATAGGACCTTTAACAAAGTTCTTAGCACTGGAAGATAGATTCCCCTTCTCACCCTCCTCCTGTCTAGCTCCCTTTTCCAGCTAATGCCAGGGTGCCTCTCACAGTCATAGCCAGGGTACCTCTCACCTCAGAAACATTTAGTGCAGTTCTCCTTTGCTCTTCCCCTTTACTACTCACTGGGGCGAATAGCATTTTATTGTCCTCATATTCCAAACATAACTGTATTGTAACCAATATGCCCTGTCACATAACTGAAATGTAAATAAAGTCTGGCGCATTCAGTCATTTCTCCTTGCTCTTCAATAGATGACAACAGAAAGCTCCTGCTTGTACGGAGCACTTCCCAATCCAGAGCTTTAGGCTGCTCGTCTCCCTGTTTACTAACAGATGTCAATAGCGAGCTCCCTACTCTCTCAGGGTATGTGTTTACCAGTGGTTCTCAAAAAGGCATACACAGAGGTCTTCTGGGGGTACATCAGCTCATCTAGATATTTGCCTAGTTTTACAACAGGCTACACAAAAAGCACCAGTGAAGTCAGGACAAAATACAGTTTCAAACAGACAAGAGTATGTTTATATTGATATAGATACAGGCTGAAACTCTCTTAACCAGGATTCTCTGGTCTGGCAACATCCATGGTCCGGCACGGATGTTGCAGGACCAGAGAGTCCTGGTGGAGGGCCAGTGGCAGTGAGCCTGCCGTCAGTGCGTGGCAGCAGGTCTGCCCAGCAGGATTGGGAGACATGCACATGGCTGCCCGGGGGGCTTGGAGATGTGATAGCTCAGTGGGGCAGTGATCCATGGCACACAGCTGCTCTGTGGGTCCTGGAGCCCCAGCGCGGCACTCACAGCTGCCTGGCAGGACCTGGAGCCAGGGCAGAGATGGCTGCCTAGTGGGGTCGGCAGGGCAGTGGGGCCAGCAGGAGGTGAGGAACCGGCCTGGAGGCTAACATGCTGGGCAAAGGGGAGCGGCTGTAAGGAGTCCAGAAATGGCCTCCCCTAGTCCAACAAAGTCCCTCATCCGAGACCAGTCAAGTTCTGAGGGTGATGGATCAGGGAGGTCCAATCTGTACTAGAAACTGAAATGTAAATACAATATTTAAATTTCAGATTATTCAGTTTATAATTACATGGTAAAAGTGAGAAAGTAAAGCAATTCAGTAACAGTGTGTTGTGACACACTTGTATTTTTATGTCTGATTTTGTAAGCAAATTGTTTTTCAAGGGAGGTGAAATTCAGGGGTAAGCAAGACAAATCAGACTCCTGAAAGGGGTACAGTAGTCTGGAAAAGTTGAGAGCCACTGGTTTACACAGCAAAGATAAACCTGTGGCTGGCCTGTCTCAGTCACCTTGGACTCATGGGCTGTGGTCTGTGGGGCTGTTTCACTGCAAAGTAGATACCTGAAATTAGGCTAGAGCCCAAAATCTTCCCACTTCACAAGGTCCTAGAGCTTGGGAACCAGCCTGGGCCTGGAAGTCTAGATAGTAGTGAAACAGCCACCCAGCCCGAGCCCTGAAGCCTGAATTGGCTGGCATGAGCAAGCTGTGGGTTTGTTTTTGATGTGGAGACCTATCCGCAGGGTAAATGAAAGGCAAAGATACATTAATACTAGTAATGAAAACATGATCTGAGATGGCAATGTCCATAATATGTAAATGTAAGAGTTTTAATCAACATGGGATTGAAAGCTCCAAAGTGTGTCCCAGGACAAAAAACAAAACAACAAAAAACCCACAAAACAAAAAACCCTCCCATAGTCTAAAAGAGTTTGAAAAGAACTCAGCAGCCATGAAAAAAAGATAAATTAAAATCCACAGTGTAAATGATTTTATCTGTGCCAAAGTAAGCAATAGAAAGATAAACAGAAAATTCAGTAGAAAAATCTAAATTATTTTTCGGAGGTAAATAAGAGAAAATATAAAACAGAAAGTTATATATTTTATGGCACAGAATGGTTTCTCCTTGACTATAATTTGCTTTATTTGTAAAGGGTTTTATATACGCTTACAATCCTTGATCTTTTCTTGCAGAAAAGAAGTGCCCTTTTTTGTTTTGTATTGTTTGTTTGATCTCAGCATTGTTTAAAAGAATTTGCTTCAGAGTCAGGAAATCCACTGCAGCACAAGTGGAATTTTAAGGTTCCATAATTTTATCCTATGAGTGAAATTGACTTCAAGGGGACCAGGATTTCATCTTGTCAGTACAAACAACTATTTTGTGTTCGCTTCTTATGTTATGCTTTAAAGAATAACTATAGTAGTAACATAAAACAGATGGCAGACTGGAGCAAAGGCTGGTAGGAAAACTAATCATACTAGATGCAGTCTTGGAAGGCACCCTGGCCATTGCACTGTTCTGGGTAAAATTCTTCCTCTGCTCCTCTGCTGCTTCATTTAAAAAATAAATGACTGATATCATTGTAAATGTGAGAGCCATTCTTCTCACTTTGAAAGTGGGTATGAGAGAGGAAACAGATCCAAGATACTGCCTTTTCCCCTGTGCCCATTTCCCATGCACTAGGTCACAAGGAGAAATATTTGGAGGACAGGGGACATGCTCAGCAGCAGACCCTCACTAATGGGGCAGAGGTTTCATTCTCTTGCATGGCCAACTAAAGCTATGTCTAGACGGCAGGCTTCTTTTGGAAGAATCATTTCCAGAAGAGATCTTCCGAAAAAAACTTTTTCCGAAAAAGCGTTCCCTACTGCCAAAGCACATTGAAAAAGCGATTTGCTTTTTCGAAAGATAGCGTCCACACTGAATGGATGCTATCTCACATTTACACTGTGATTACTATGGATGGAGTGGCCGCCTGTGCTTTTTCCTCTTTCCTCTTCTTTTGAAAGAACTCCCTCTTCCCCGTCCACACACGCCTTTTACCGAAAGAGTTCTTTTGGAAAAAGGCTTCTTCCTCGTAGAAAGAGCGTTACCAATTATGGAAAAAACCCTCTGTTCTTTTGATTTTTTTTCAAAAGAATGTGATTGCAGTGTGGACATTTTTTTTTATGAAAAACGGACTTTTTTAAAAAAAGCACTCTGTAGTGTAGACATACCCTAAGAGAAAAGGTCTATCCCTGAAAACATTATCAAATGGTATAACATTGACTGTCACTTGGATGGCTTCTCATCTAACAGAGAAATTGAAGTTATACTTAAAAATCTGTAGGTGAAAAATAATCTGCATGCTTTACATTTAGCATGAAAGAAAATGTCCCCAGAATTGGGGCCTAGTAATGCCCATTAACGGGGAGCCTGTGATAGACACCTATATGTCACAGATACAAAGGTTTTTCATTTGACCTCTTCCTCTATCCCCTCCAATTGTCCCAGTAATCCCATCCCATCTCATCTCCTGAGTTGCGTCATGTCCACTTTCATCCTTTCTCTTAATTATTTTAACTTCTTATTCTCATTTGGCTTTCACTTGTCTCTCTCAATAATGGCCCATCTCCCCTCTCCCTGTAGTCTCTAAACTCAGAGAAAGTGTTCACTATCAATCTCTGGAATTCTGTTTTCCAGTTCCATCTTGCAGTTTCTCAAATCTTCCTCTGAATCTTTCATTCAACTGAAGACACTTTCACCAAAGGTGCTGATAATCTCTTCTTGTCAAGATCTCAGAAACAGTACTGAAGCTTCATCATTCTTCACCTTTCATTTGTGTTCAGCACTTTTGGGCTATGTATCCTGGAAAAACTCCACAGTGTCCAGGGAACGCAGACGTGCTCTTTTGGAAGCCCTATAAACCTCATTTCACGAGGAAGAAGGGCTCTTCCAAAAGAGGAGATTTTTCTGAAATTTGGCTCAGTGTAGGCAGGTCAAATTTCAGAAAAGCATCTTCCAAAAAAAAATTGGAAAAAGGTACACAAATTGGGGAGCGCAATTTGTGTGCCTTTTTCCAAAAAAAACATGTAGTGTAGACATAGCATTGTCCATGCAATTCTTCTTGATATCTGGTGCTGCCTCTGCTTCTGTGACCCTGTCATCTTCTGAACCTCCTCCCGCTTCCCTCATTGTTCCTTCAGCATGCCCTTCAGAGGATCCTCCTCATTCCCTCTCCAGTTATCTCTAGGGGCTACACAGATTCTGTCTTTAGTCTCCTTTTTGTCTCCCTCTGAACCTTGTCTCTGAGTAATCTTGGCCACAAACACAAATTCAGCTATATGTTGCACCTTCCTGGTCTGGCACCCAGAGGACCTGAGTGGTCCCAAACCAGGGAGCTTACCAGACCAGGGGAGGTCAATTCTCCCCTGATGGCAGCCAGTCCACTCCCAGGCTCCTCTTTGGCTGTGGAGCTTCCTTGGCTGGGGCTCCCTACTATGCCACTGGCCCAGCTGCTTCTAGTCTGGTTGAGGCTACCCAGAGGCTGGACTCCCCACTCTGATGCTGGCCCCCCTGGCCCAGGCTCCCAAGGCCAGGATTCTCAGACCACCACTGGCCCCACCATTGCTGAGGCTCCTCTGGGTTACTGGCCAGGGATCCCTGGGGTACCCGGATGGGTTCCAGGCTCCCCAGCAGCTGCCATCTAGATCCACTAAATCAAACTCTGGAAGATCGACCATGGCAGCATCCATCTTACACATAGTGAAGCCAAGCCCTTACATAGTAAGCTGTTAGGGACAGGAACTGTCTTGTTCTTTGTTTGTACCGTACCTACCACAGTGGGATCTTGGGCCATGACTGGGACTTCTATATACCGTGATAATAAAAATAAATACTACCACTATTACTATTACACATTGAACCTCCCTAGTCTGGAACCCTCAGGACCTGAGCTGTCCTGAACCAGGGAGTTTGCTGGACCAGGGGAGGCCAATGCTCCCCTGCCGGCTGCCCACCTTGGGCTCCCAAGATCTGGGGCTCCCACCCTCTTGTTTGTGATGCCACTGTGGGTGGTTCCTTGTCAGGGCCACCCGGCTGCCACCTGCCCCACTTGGACTCTGGCGGCCCTACTGCTGCTGGGGATTTCCCAGGACTCCCTGACCAAGGCTTCCCTGCTGCTGCCTGGCCCTGCTGCTGCCGCGTGTTCTCTGGCTGGGGCCACTCGGCCACCTCAGCCCCACTATCACTAGGGATTTTCCAGGTTCCCTGGTTGGGGCTCCCCAGGCACCAGCCCTCATTGACGCTGGGGGTTTCCCGACCTTTTCTGGCCCTGATGGTGCTGGGGAGTTCCCTTTCCAGTGCCTCCCGGCTGCCCAGTCTGCTGCTGCTGGGAGTTTCCTGGGGTTTCTCAGCTGTGGCCACCCAGCAGTCCTGCTCCTGATGGGCGTTCCCTGGGGTTTCCTGGCCTGGGGCCTCCTCTGGCCACTGCGTGGCCTCAGGGCTGCTGGGGGCTCCCCAGCCAAGGCAGGGTCTGCCAGTATGCTTTCTGGCCTGCTGACACCGGGGGTTCTCTGGCCAGGATGGGGACTCCCCATTCACTGTCTGGCCCCACTGATGCCAGGCTGGGGCTCCCCAGCCACCCCCCCACCCAGTCACTGTTGGCCTAGCCAGGGTTTCTCAGCCCCTGCATTCTCCTGGCTGGCTCTCGGATGTTGCCAGACCAGAAAATCCCAGATGTGGGAGGTTCAACCTATACTAAAGTTACCTACTGTATCATAACAGCCTGATTATTAGTAGCAGTTTTACTGTAGTGCCTAATTAGGGCATCTGTGATAGATGCTTTATGAATACAAAAGCCTTAGTGACTTTCTTTGATTTTGTGGCTCTTTGTCTCACATTTAATGCTCTTTACTACAAGGGTTTTATAAGTTCTATAGTCAAATCTTTGCTTTGTGATGGAAGTTAATAATACTCCATTTTCACTCTACAGGTGCCCTTAAGAGCTAAACATTTGAATGTTATAAATAGATTTGATTATAATAAGGATAATTACCTAGAGAATTAATGAGTGAAGCCAGTAAAGATAGAAAACCTTTATATATCATCAGATGAATGTATTGTAAATGTTCTATTAATTATTTTGATTATAAAGTGGCAGGAATCCCAAACGTGTTCTTTGTGATTATTTATTTCTCTATTCCTTCTGCAGTCCTAAATAATATCGTAAAATCTGAAAATTATAGAAATGAATTCCATGATCTTTTTTTTAAATGGTCTCAAGATTTAATTTGTAATTGTCAATTTACATAGCAACAACAGCATACTAATTTCTGTCCCCCCCTCTGTTTTACAAGGCATAAAATATGGATTTAATTTATGTATGAAAAATGAATTTCCGTAGTCCATTGCCCTTGCCCACTCTTACAGATATTACAAAGCTAAATATGTAGTTCTAATATTTTACATCATTGGTATTTATGACTTTCCAAGCTGCAGCAAGTTATTGCTCATAATTAATCTTCTTTATAGTTACCTAACTGCTAAATTGATCATTATACTATAACGTTATTTGCGCTATCAAAGGTGCGATGGTACAGAATTAAACACTGGAGAGGCAAATATGCAAGTAATTCACATTAGCAATCACTGCAATCTAGCAGTCATCATACCATTGCTATTTTGGGTTCTTCTCAAGTGGGCCAGACATCATTTAGCATCTGCTGGGAACCATTCAGACATTTACTTTTACTTCCGTTACCTCACGGTAAGATTTACCCGATAACTGTTCTTTGCATTTGGATTACAATACTGCATCTGGTATGCATGACTCAGGCTGTTGGTATTCTGCAATTTTCTTTGTAGCATAAAAGGGGCATTGCTATAGAAATTAACAACTCATTTCCCTTCACCGTGCTTTGCTTCCCCTTCCTTTATACAAATACACACTTTCTGCATTTTGTAGTGTACCTTCTCTCTGTCTTTGCCTCCTTTTATGTTCTTCACTGCTGGCTGGCCAGGAACCCTGTCCTCATCACCACTTTCATTTTCTTGCCCAACTTCCTTTTCTTTACCTTCCTCTATTTCAGAAGTTCTCAACCAGGAGTACCGGTACCCCTGGGGATAAGCAGTGGTCTTCCAGGGGGGTACATCAACTCATATAGATATTTGCCTAGTCTTACAATAGGCTACATATAAAGCACTAGTGAAGTCAGCACAAACTAAAATTTCATACAATGACTCATTTATACTTGTTTATACAGTGAATTGTAGGTGCAATATTTATATCCTAATTGATTTATTTTATAATTATACTGTAAAATGTGTACCACAGGTTTCACCTCACTTAAAAACTACAGGTCAGCCTCCTTTGTCCGGCACCCTCGAGACCTGAGCGGTCCTAAACCACAGAGTTTGCCAGAAAAGGGGAGGTCAAGGCTCCCTACCCAGGCTCTGCTCCCAGCTGGGGCTACACTTCCTGCTGCCTTCCGGTGCCTCCAGACCTTCACCGTGCCAGCCCTGGCCAGGGTTGCATCCCCCCACTGTGCTAGCCCCAGACAGCGGCGGGTGCCACTGCCTCCAGACCCAGCTGGGGCTGCACACCCTACAGTACCAGCCTGGGCTGCACTCTCTGCCTCCAACCCCAGCCAGGACTGTTCTCCTAGCTGCCAGCCCTGCTGCCCGAAGCCCCAGCTGGGGTAGTGCTCCACGCTGCCAGGCCTGACTGGGACTGCACCCCACCACGCTAGTCCTGACCAAGGCTGTGTTTCCTACCATGCCAGCCCTAGGCGGGGCTTCACTCCCTATCTCGCCAACCTCAGTGGAGCTGCACTCCTGGCCACTGGTCTCGCTGCCTCCAGCCCTGGCTGGGGCTGCATGCCTTGCCATCAGCCCTGGCCAGGGCTATATTTCCCACCACGCCAGCCTCTCTGGGGATGCACTCCCCACCTGCAGGCCAGCCCACACTGTGCTTCTGAACCTGGACAGCTGGGGCTTTCTGGTCCAGCAATATCTGTGGTCCTGCCAGACCGTGGATGTTGCCAGACCAGAGAGTCCTGGATTTTAGAAGTTCAACCTGTACCTTCTTATAAAATCAGAGTCCTGAAAGGGGTACAGTAGCCTGGAAAGGTTGACAGTCATTCTGCTATGTTGACTCCTACTCTTGGTTGAATCTCCAAATCAAAATTTGTATGCTAAGCCATCTTCCTCCCCTCATTCAGATCCATCCAGAAAACCCATTTTTCCATATTGCTGGAGTGAAGGAAGCTAACAATTACATTAATTGTACTTAGATTTTAAGCTTTTTGGAGAAGGACACATCTATGATTTAAATCACTTAGCAAAATGGTGTCCTGTCCTATGAATGGGGTTCCTAGGTGCTACCATAATACAAATAATGGTAATAAAACTATTTTGAAAATAATCATTCTATGTAAACAACAAAGATTTGCATATGAGTTATTGAATAATGAGGGCCCAGATCCACAAATATACTGAAGCTCCTAACTTACACTGTTGAAGTTAGCAGCACCAATACCTTTGTGGGTCTGGGCCCACATTCCTGTAATCCTTTACCCACCTCCTTCCTTTCTCCTTTTGTTTATCATTCTCACTTGTAAGGCCTGATATTCAGCTGGTCAACTGATGTCAGTGGAGTTATGCCATTTTACACCAGCAGAGTATTTGGCTGTGTGTATAAAGTCTCCCATTGCGGAAAACATCTGCAAAGCAATGTAATCAGTCATGCATCTGGCAATAAAGGATCCTGCTACTGCTGGGCATGACACCTACTACTGAGTTGGTATAGTATGTGCTGGGCCATTCATATGTTGGAGAATGAAGCAGTGCTATTTTTCTCTGCTGTATATGCATTTAGACCTTTAGGTATAGAAGATCAGAGCAGGTTCTGGGGTGAAAAGATTCATGCATGCTTCCTATACAGAAGACTAATAGTGTTTTGCCTTTTTACCTGATTTCCTAATACTTAGATGCACCAAGTCTTGCTCCTTCTTCCTGCAAATATTATTATAGCATCATTGGCCCACACCTGCTATGCTGATTTCCTTGAATAAATGGTAGAGGAATTAATACACTTCCCTGATGTGGCATTAGCCAAATTAGGGATCTAGATGGGTCAGGAGATTTGCTCTCACCCCCACTGATTATTGTGGTAGCTGAATAGGGCCATTCTCCCTGGACTTCAGCTAGCCAGCCTTCATCCTGAAGTCACCAGATCCTTGCCTGCATTAACACTTACTACTGATCACCTGCCCAGATTATTGTGCGTGTCTGATTCACATATTTTGTTGTGTTTTTCTTTATTAATTAATCCTCCCATCTGTGATTTCTTAACCTTTCTATTAGCTGCTTTTATTTTAACCAAATGTCCATGACTTCCTAGCTGTTCAAGTGGCTGTTTCTAATTTATCTACCTGAATGCAAGTTCCTGGACGTTTAGGTAATTTCTTCTAATTAATGAAGCCATCTGTGACTCCCTGCCATTTTACTGATTGCTTCCTAGTCCAGGCATCTGTTCTTTGTAGCCATTTTAATGTCATTTCCAGTTGCCCTGGCCATCTCGGCATATAATCATTTCACTACCTTGTTGTCGCATAATTGACTTACTAATCATGGTCATTTGTCTCTCCCCTTTGCGTCTCACTCCATCTCTCTGCACTTGCTTTCATACTTTCCCTGAACTAGCATTTAATGACACTGCCCTCTACTTTAAATCCCTTTTCAAAGTCCGTTTCTATCATGGTGCCTAGAAGAAATTGCAGACTGCTAATGGTAGAGAGCCAATGGGTGATTTTAATGTTACTTTTTCACTTTTTATTCAGTTAATGTTTCTTCATTTTCCTTCACCCCTCATATGGATCTTGTCACCTTATAATATGAGTGACTTGAGGCAAGGACTTCATCTGATTATATATTTGGAATGCAACAAGCATATTGGGATTACTACCAAAATAAATATAAACCCAAAAAAAGGAATGATCTAGGGATGGGGGCACTAGCCTAGATTTTGGAGTCTGGGGTTTAGCTATTTGCTTCTCTTTACAGCCTGTGTGACCTTGGGCAAAATGCTTAGCCTCTCTGAGCTAGAGTCATAAAAAAAAATTAGGTGCCTAAATCCCAGAATCAGGACTCACTGGGATTAACAGAACCCTTGCTCAGCTGCCACCAAGTCCTGTCAGTGCCTCAGTTTGCAATACAAATGTCCTAGGCAATACTGTTTCTGCCTTAAAGGGAGAGATGCCATAGCATACTACACTATATTGTACCATTCCGCCACTAGTTGCTGTAGTGTATAATATTTCTCATTTAAGCTCACAACAGCCATTCCTAGCAGTGCATTAATGGATCTCTCATTAACACAACTGATGTGTCTCTCTGGGAAGCAAGATCTGTATCCAGTCCATATTTGGCACAGAAGCCTGACCTGTTAGTAGTAGCCATATAGAAGAGGTACCTGACACTGGAGATCTCCCGCATCCCAGGTGAACTAAAACTGGGCTAAAACTTATGAGGGATTTCCTCCTCTTGCTGTTGCTGCCTTATACAAAGAGAAGGTTTGCTACTGAGAATCCCAAGTAGAGAGAGGGCCTTCCTTTAGCCTGGCCATATGTGTCAAATTCTGTGAGGGAGGGGAGAGGAGTGAAGCTTAGCATACATCCCTCTCCTCAGCATCATCCACTGACTAGCTTAGATGAAGACTGCCCAGCAATCCCATTCTGAGGTAGCCATCTCCCTTGCAATCCCAGGATCTAACTTGAGCTTTGTGAATCCCAATGATTTTCTAGGCATCTAAAAGGTAGGCATGGTGACACTCATATCATGCCTAAATTCCTTTGTCAATCTAACCCTCTGTCCCTGGGCCCCTCATCTGTAAAATAGGGATAATTGCACTTCCCTGCCTCAGAGGGATGCTGTGAGGATAAACACACTAAAGATTGTAAGGTGCTCGGATTCTATAGTGACTGGACCATATAAAAGTAACTTAGACGGATAAGAACTTGATGACTTAATTTATCTTGTTCCATAACAAACCTACCTCAGTCATCACATACACAACTCAAACCTTGACCTTCTCAAATTCAGTAAAAGGAAGTCCAGCAGAGAGTGCAAAAGAAGAGAAATTTACCATGAATGACCTCCCCGTACACATACTATGTGAGCCAGTGACAAGAAGTGATGCACGTGGGTGAATCTAAGTCCCACAAAAATTTACATATTTATTTTGTCAAATTGGTGAATTTTACAAATTTTTAATTATCTTGCTGAAATGGGGCTCAACAATTTTTTTAAATATTCTAAGAAATTATTCCAGTTAGCGAAATCTCAGTTATCCAGAATTCTTTGTAATCCAAAACAGAGACATCATCATGTCCCTCTTTGTTGCCTAACTAAATCACCAGCTATCCAAACTTGTGTAATATCCTCTACAACATCAAGATAACAGAAACTGTATTGTAATGAAAAAAAATAATGGGCCTGATTCTCTTCTCACTAGTGTAACTGCGGGAACATCTCCACAGCAGTCATTAAAACTGACATAAGAAGAAAATTGGGCCTGATATGTCTTTATTCCTGTCAATAAAACATCTATAAAGCCCCAGGACCCAGACTCAAAGATAATCTGTGCTTATTGCTCTGATCTTAGAGCAACATTCTCTATTTATAACTCCTGGCTGATGCTAGCTGCTGCAGGCAGTGTATGTGCTGAACGAATTGTTGTCCTTTTGCTTGATCCGGCACGACAATGAGCGCCTTTTGATAGGTGCTAAGTTCCCTCTTCCAATTGGTTATCTTGCGGGATGGAGTCTGCAATAAGAAGAAAAGGCAGTCATCAGCTTCTATAAGGTTTTTTCTTCTTTGCACTCTTGTGCTATACAGGGAAGGATTCTGTTTCATTAGATCACTTAATGTCTTTCTTTTTATTTCAGTGGTTAACATAGTCACTGCCAGACATTCCTTCCTGGGATACACTAGAATGACCAGGGATTTCATGATTTTGGGAATAAACGATAAACCCCATCTATTTACATTTTATTTCTCACACAGACAAAGAAGAAATGACAGTGACACTTACTATGCATACTCAGCAAGGGGAAAAAATGTTTAGTTGCAAATCCCACATTTTTATTTTAGTGTTTATATTTCAGGTTTTGGGGCCCTCTTCACTTTCTCGGCTTCTCTCAGATGGGGTTAGGGTCAGATGAAAGGTGGAGAGGAGAATTAGTTTTTCCTAACTGCAAAAAAGGGGAACCTAGGAAAAAAATCCAAGTTTCACTTGTTTTTTCAATACCAAAATAAAATAACAAAAATGTTATAGTTGTGAAAAATCCACAAGTAATTGATAGGAAACAAAAAGTACCATTTCCTTTGACAGTTATCTTGGAAATTATTTTTTTAATTTTCAATTAGCCATAGCCATCATCTTTTTTGTTTATTAATCAAAGAATAGGGCCATATTATTAACCAAGGAATAGGGCCATTATTTTCACTGGTGAATACTAATCTTCCATTTTAAAAGGACTGAATCTGTTCCAATTAAAGTCTATGAAAAGACTTATTTTGCATTCATACTTTAAATTACTTCAAATGAATGAAGCTAAAGTTCAGACCTGGAAGAATTTGTTGGAGTCCATAATAAATATTGTTTACTTTCTCCCCTTCAGTGATATTTTCAGCTGATACTCACAATTAATGGCTGCATGGAATAATTCTCCACATGTATTATTATTATTAAAATAATAATTACATGATATTTTCCTTATGCTGATACTATTTTGTAGAAGTGCAATGGATGAGGATAACTTGTCTTGGAAAAACAAGAAGGGTTGAATCAAATATTGTGTAATAATATAAGGACTACAGTGATGTAAAGTATTGGTTCTCAACCAGGGATACATGTACCCTTGGCAGTACTCAGAGGTCTTCCAAGGGGTACATCAACTCATTCAGATATTTTCCTAGTTTTACAACAAGCTACATAAAAAGCACTAAAGATTGCAGTATAAACTAAAATTTCTTACAGACTATGACTTGTTTATACTGCTGTATATATTTATACTGAAATGTAAGTACAATGGTGGAGATTCAACAACCTCCCTGAATACCTCTTTCCAGAGAGTGATTGCCCTTTTAGCTGGAAAGTATGGCTTAATATCTAATCTAAATCTCCCTTGCTGCAGATTGTGTCAATTCCTTCTTGTCCTACCTTAAGTGCACATGGAGAACAACTGATCATCTTCATCCTCTTTATAATGACCTCTATTATATTTGGAGATTAGTATCAGGTCCCCACTCTGTCTTCTTTTCATAAGACTAAACATGCCTTGTTTTTTTAATCTTGCCTCGTAGATCAGGTTTTCTAAACCTTTTATCATTTTTGTTACTGCCCTCTGGATTCTTTCCAGTATATCCACAATTTTCCAAAAGTATAACATTCAGAACTGGACTGATGAATACAGAATTACCTCCTGTGTCTTACATATGACACTCCTGCTACTCTATCCAGGAATGATACTGGCCTTTTTCACAATTGCATCATGTTGTTAAATCCCAGGTTACCTCACAGTGAGCCATTTATAAACTAGTTTCTGTGTACAATCTTTCAAATAGTTGCAGGAATAGGTAGTATAACCGGCAGAATTTGTGCTCTCAAAGCATTGATTAGAAAAATATGTAAGAAGGTATGGGAGCAGATTACAAATTAAAGGCTATAGTTGTACTAATCCTGAAGAAAGGGGAGCCTGCTAATCCAAATAATGATAGAAGTAAACACTCATTGTCAATACTTTAAAAAATAACCATGAAGGTAACTGTTAACAGATTAAGGCCAATTTTTGAGCAAGTAGGAGATGAAGACCACTGCAGCTTTATACCAGGCCAAAGCTGCACTGGTCAGATATTGAAGCTCTGACAACTGATGAGAAAAAATGGAAAATAGTATTTAAAGATGATTGCTGTTTTCTATGACTTCAAAGAGTCATTTGATTCATGTCAAAGTTTGATCTAAGACAAAGAGTCATGGAATCACCATAACTTCTCATCATGTTTTTATTCTGGATGTTAAGAAATGTAGACTATTGAAGATTATAGCACTGGATGATCGAGAGTTACACTTCTTAATGCATATGCCATTGTACAATTGGTGGACACATTTGAATTAATTATGATATTCTTCATTACTATGGAAAATGTGTATGGTTGACTTAGACTTACAGTAAATGCCAAGAACATGAAGTTGTTGCTTCTTGGAAAATGGTCAATAGATAGAGTTGAAATACAGCAGTGGTGAAGTGATAGAACAAGTAGCATTTTTTATGACCACACAGAGCTTGTTCAGAGCCCATGGCTCCATCAAGGATAAAGTTAAAAGTAGATGTTCCTTAACTACTAATTCTTCAAAGACGTTGATGAAATTATGGATTGATAAAACATTATGTTTGATAGAAAAGTGAAAAAAAACAATGGTATGCCCACATCTTGAATACTGTGTACAGATGCGGTCGCTTCATCTCAAAAAAGATATATTGGCATTGGAAAAGGTTCAGAAAAGGGCAACAAAAATGATAAGTGGTTTGGAATGGGTCCTATATGAAGGGAGATTAAAAAGACTTAGACTTTTCAACTTAGAAAAGAAAAGACTAAGGGGGGGATGTGATAGAGGTCTATAAAATCATGACTGGTGTGGAAAAAGTGAATAAGTTAAAGTTATTTACTTTTTCCCACAATATAAGAACTAGGGGTCACCAAATGAAATTAATAGGCAGCAGGTTTAAAACAAACAAAGCACACTTAGCGCACAGTCAGCCTGTGGAACTCCTTGCCAGAGCACGTGGTGAAGACTAGGATTTTAACAGGTTTCAAAAAAAGAGCTAGATAGATTCATGGAGGTTAGGTCCATCAATGGCTATTGAATGGTGTCCCTAGCCTCTATTTCTCTGGAAATGAATGACAGGAGAGGGTTCATGTGATGATTCCCTGTTGTGATCCCTCCTTCTGGGGCATCTGGCATTGGCCACAGTCGGCAGACAGATACTGAGCTAGATGGACCTTTGGTCTTAACCAGTATGGCCGTTCTTATGCTCTTATGTAAAAACTATCAAATCCATGTACTAACAATATTTTCTGGAAGCAACTGCATTAAATGAAAGTGACATCAGAAGACTGGAAGCAATAGAAATGAGAGCTCTTCGAAAAATGGCAGGTATAAAGTGGAATACTTTTAAGACAAATGAACGATAGTAAGCTATTAAATCAGAGTTTGGGACAGGCTACAGTCCAAGTGATTACAATGGTGGGAACACTGCTGAAGAAAAATAAATGGTAGGATGCCAAAGAAAATAATGGAAACATAACCATGGTCAGTCTGACCAAAAGGCCGATCACTGACTAGATGGCAAGACACCCTATGCAGGGACATCAGCAGGGTGCGCTTAGTGTGAAAACAAACCATGAACAAGTATGAATGATGATGTTGTATTATTACCTGTGATTTCTCAGAACACAAATAGTGGAAACTTAACTGTTCCTCTTCAGGCTTTGTCAAGATTAGATCAGTTGGGGGCAAAACTCATCCATCTGACAAATGATTAATGCAAACAAGCGTGCTTTTATCTAAAACTCCTATTTATTAAATTTTAAGCACACACACACACACACACATGCACAACTGGTAGTTACCCACAATCTGAGATGGTTTAGAGCGATCACCAGTGAAGCTTTCCACCCAGCTGATGGAGAATTTAGATGTCAGCTGTGTGCCCAAACATAAGCTCCCTCGGACTGCTCCAAAGCATATACTTTCACCTAGTCTTTTATAGCCAACTTCAAACAAAGTGAATAGCAGTACATGGATTCTCCTAACTTCAACAAACTACTCATTATTTAAAAACATTTCCAGTATTCCTAGTCATAACAATATGTCAGGGGCAGTGTTGCCTGCAAGTTGTGTGCTTGTGCAGCTGGTCAGGAGAGATTCAAATGCTGCCCAGCTCTATTAGCAGAGCACCCACAGCTAGTTGTTTTGTTTCTACTGGTGATGCACATTTACACATGCCTCAATGCACCTAAAATATTCCATACATGAATGGAAAAAATGTAAATATGGATGGAAAAGATTAGATCTGTGGTGTCCAGAGAACTAGCCACACTCAACCAACCAAATAGCCACATGTGTCTAGTAGCTAGCATGTTGGACACCATGCGATTAGAGCAAATATTGGTCAGGGGAATAAAACTCAGGTTACTATTCATTCACTCTTTTCCATAACTTTCTATCCCATCTTCCCTGCTGATTATCAAATTACAAGTATGTACCTGTAGCTCACAAAGGGCTAAGATTTTCCTAGAGATCCTGGATTTTCCTAGCTAGCTAGTTATGTCAGCTGACAGTGTCTGAATATACAAAATGGCAGATCGCAGTACTGTCAGGTAAGGCTCACGTACACGCAGGAATGTCAAATTTTGTGATAACAGTACAGCGTCTCATGTTTATAAACATGCTCTGTTTGATGATGAATGAGAGACCATTTTATTTGTATTACCATAGCATTTAGGAGCTTTAGGATTATGAATTAAGACTCCATGGTGCTAGCTGTTGTACAAAATAGAGAGCAGAAAGTCATTCCTCGTCCATTCTGTCACTCCATCTCAAAAAAGATATATTAGAATTGGAAAATGTACAGAGAAGGGAAAAAAGGGTTCTGGAACAGTTTCCATATGAGGGGAGAATAAAAAGTCAGTTGCTTCTTTTGCAAGCTGAGAAGTTCTAAAGAGATAATATGATACAAGTTGATAAAATCATGGCTGGTGTGGGGTAAGTGAATATGCAAATGTTATTTACTCCTTCACATAACACAAGAGCCAGTGAAATTAATAGACAGCAGGTTTAAATAAATAAAAGGAAGTACTTTTTCAGACACTGCATAGTTCAGCTTTGGGAATTGTTGTTGGGGATATCGTAAAGCCTAAAACTATAACATGGTTTAAAAGGAATTAGAGAATTCATGGATAGCTCATTCAATGGTATTAGCCAACTTGGTCAGTAATGCAACCCCATGTTCTGAGTATCTCTAGCCTCCAGTTGCCAGAAGCTGGGATGGATGACAGCTAATGAATCACTGAATCTGTTCTGTTCATTCTCTCTGAAGCGCCTGGCATTTGATCACTGTCGGAAGACAGGATACTGGGCTAGATGGACCATTGATCTGAGCCTGTAAGGCTGTTTGTTTGTTCTTATATTCCTTTCCCTGAAACAGCTTACAATTTAATATCATAATCATGGCATTCACCACATTCTTGACACTATCAGGTCCTGCCTTATCTCAGTTACAAATGCCCTCTCCCAAAAACAAACAAACAAACAAACAAACAAACCCCACTATACACGTAGTATGAGTGGATGCAGTTTGATAGGACTTTTTTTTCACCTTTTGTTTTCCAGTGCAGTATTTAATCAAAGGAACTACTACAAGTGAAAAATTGTTTCTTTAATCTATAGTGCTACCTTCATAAACCATAAATTAGAGTGAGAATCTCTGAAGTCTGAAACATTAATGTAATGATTTATCAGAAACCCACTACGGTATAAATGAGAGCACTGCAAGCAAAACCATTCTGAGGAGTGTTCAGTCATTTCTATGAGGACCTAATGTTGATGCTATAATAAATAGTTGAGTGCAACATAACATCCTTGAGATATTACTTAACACATTACTTCCAAGGTTGCAGTTGCATTTGACCCAGTAAAAATACCAGTAATGGTTGTTTACTCAATTTTATTGCTGCCAGAGATGGAGAGGCACAGTTCTGTGCAAGAAGTAGGTAACAATATGCAACCTCCTGTCACATAACAAGATGATGTATGTCAATCTTTAACATGCAGATGAGGATTAAACTGAAGATTGATTTAAAAAATTGATTGTTATAAGAGCTCTTAAAATAACCTCAGTATTGTTTAACTTTATATAGTGTGTTTCAACAAGGCAAAGAGACAAATGATTACTTTTCTAGTTGTTAAAGAGCTGTAGGACAGTGTGGTTATAAAATATATAAAATGATTCCTCTTCTAATTCCTCTTTCCCTTTCACTGTTTTAATTTAGAGCACATATCTATTTCTATGTCACATGTTAGCCTATGGGCTGTGTCTTTCAGTGATATTTCAAATGCTCACTGAAACAACACCACAAAACTTGCCTTAAAAAAGGTTATATTGCTCTGGTGCATATGTAACCCACACACCTAGGCTTTGTCTACACTGGTGGCTTCTTGCACAAGAACATCTTGCGCAAGAAAACGTCCACACTGCCATGTGCAAGCTGTGCTTTTGCGCAAGAGCACCCATGGCAGTGTGGATGCTCTCTTGTGCAAGAAAGCTCCGATTGCCATTTTAGCCGTAGGGCTTTCTTGCGCAAGAAATCCCTGCCGAGCATCCATACTGCCCTCTTGCGCAAGTGCTTCTGCGCAAGAGGGCTTACACCTGTTAAAAAAGAGCGTAGCTCTTGCGCAAGAAGCCATCTCTTATCACGCCGTACTGTACATTTACTTGCGCAAGAGCGGATGGGCATGTAGACGCTCTGCAGATTCTTGTGCAAGAACGGCCATACTTGCTCAAGAAGCCACGAGTGTAGACATAGCCCCAGTGTGGTTCACTGACCAATGCAGTGGCACCTACACCACAGCAACAGCTAAGATCAAGAGGCCTCTACAGCATGGGCTGGGAGCCGGGTGGCTTTTAGCTCAGAGGATAGAGGCTCCTATACTCAGCTCCAGAGGTCCCAGGATCAAATCCACCTGGTGGTGGTTACACATACATCACTGTAATTAGCCTCAGCCTTGGCTTGGCTATAGTCACTTTGAGCCTCTGGGTTCCCTATGGGATCTCTTAGGAAATCTTTCTATTTGCAGTGGAGTTCAACTCTATCTTGGGGTCCTTTCTGAGTCCAATTACTTAGGGTGCATCTACACCGCACCACTTTTCTGGAATAAAGACTGTTATTCCGAAAAAACAATACTAATGTCCACACTGCCATTCTGTTATTTTGACAGAAAGTCGAAATAGCGGCCAGCTTTTTCCAATGGCGGTAAACCTAATTTCACAAGGAATAAACCTTTTTCTGAAAAAGCTTTTTCGGGAAAGTGTGTGTGTGGACGCTCTATTTCGAAATAAGCTTTTCCAGAAGTTTTCTTCCAGAAAAGCTTGTTCTGAAAGAAGCTTGCAGTGTAGACATATCCTCAAAGTCCTGGTGGCACTGCCCAAGTCCCACCATAGGTTGCTGGTTGGGAGCAACGCTGCAGTGTTCCTCAGCTGCATCAGGCTTGTGGTGTTGGTCTGCTCCCAAACAAGTGGGGGAAAGGAAAGGCTAATCACTTCCTCAGGCTTGGTTCCTCTTGTTATAGGAACTCATTGGCAGTCCATAGAAGCCTCTCCTCCTGAGTAAACTCCCACTCTCTGTACTGTGTTTCACTATTTAAATGTCCCCTTCTCTAGGTAGTATATGTTCTTCAGGGGCATCTAATTGGCACCGGTTGAGTGAAGGATGTTTGTTAGCCTATCAGTGGGAAGCGGGTATGTTCCATCACAGTCAGTAGTGCTGACTCTCTTTCTAAAAACATCTTTAAATCTCTTGTATGCCATTCTAAATCAGCAGTAAGTATTGCTTCAGGCAGAAAGCTTTTTTAATATTAAGAGTATATAATGGCAAACACAATGTTAGATAATAACCTTGTAGTTAACCTTTTCTGTTAACAACAATGATCTAACTAAAGCTTATTTAGTTAGATAAAGTTTATTATCTAACTAAAGCTTCTGTGGCCACTGGAATTGTGTTGCCTTTTGCTGCCACTAAGGGTATGTCTACACTACCACCCTAGTTCGAACTAGGGTGGTTAATGTAGGCATTCGAAGTTGCAAATGAAGCCCGGGATTTAATATCCCGGGCTTCATTTGCATCTTGCCGGGCGGGCGCCATTTTTAAATCCCCTTAGGTTGAACTCTGTGCCCGCGGCTACATGCGGCATGGAGTAGATAGTTCGAATTAGGATCTCTAATTCAAACTACCGGTACACCTCGTTCCACAAGGAGTAACGGTAGTTCGAATTAGAGATCCTAATTCGAACTACCTACTCCGTGCCGCGTGTAGCCGCGGGCACGGAGTTCGACCTAAGAGGATTTAAAAATGGCACCCGCCCGGCAAGATGCAAATGAAGCCCGGGATATTTAAATCCGGGCTTCATTTGCAACTTCGAATGCCTACATTAACCACCCTAGTTTGAACTAGGGTGGTAGTGTAGACATACCTTAAGACAAGTCTTGGTTATTGCTGAAGGTGGTTAACTTAACAAAGTTTAATTGGAGATACATGAAAGAGAACAAGATTCCAAAAGGAAAAAAAATTAAATATGCTTTTCAGTAGGTATAATGCTCTAAAGAGTTGTATATCTTATGGGATCTCATATTACCACCTCATATTTTTTCATTTCTGTCTGTGTTGTTAAATAGAAAATGAAGCTCAACAATTTATCCTTGCATAGGATTTTTGTCTACACTGTCATCTATTAAATCACATTTAAATTAAAAAAAATGTATTTTTTAATCAAATCATCCAAGAAAATTAAAACAACTATGTTTTGCAGTGGTTTACAGTATACTGGGATGTTTTTTAAGAAGGACATGTTTTTCCACATTGTTTACTGTGGCTTGACTTTTCTTAACATAAAAGTGGAAACTGAGATGCCATAATATCAAAACCAAATCAAACCTGTACATATTATTCACAAGAAAAACAAAACACTCAGTATACTCTCAGCACACTGAATTGAATAGCATTTCTTAATCTGATGACATAAAGTTATATGGTACTGTTTTTAACTACTTACTCTTTTATCCTCTGTAAGGCCAGGTATATAAATAGGCAGGTATGTATGACTAAAGTATTTAGAAACCCACCAACATCTATAATCTCATTTTATATTGGACTGGTGAAAGAGACACAGAATATCACTATCAGGTTCATGTAACTGATTTAAATGGTTTTGGTAGAATAAGAATAGCCTGATGCATATCAGGTAAGTCTGAACAACAAAAAAAAAACCATTGTCATTCAGTGTGTGCAATTATCAACACAATAAGTACTAAAACAATAAACATGGGAACATCAGAACAGTATTTTTTGCAAATATTCATTTGATATTTTTAATACATCCTGTTCTGCCATGCATTCTCTTTGTGTTTCATCCAATACACATTAAAGTGATGTGCTCTGCTTAAAATGTTTAATTTTCAAAAACAAGATTGAAAAAATCATGAACATTTATGGAAACTGAATGTCAAATGTAAACATGCAAATATCTACCCCAGAAATGCTTTCACACTAATTTATCAAGTTAGGATAAGGCATTTTAGTTCTATAAGTTAAGCTAAGCCATAAAGCTTTATAATCAACCCACAAAAATTTAAAATATGTAATATATTCACAGAATAAACACAAGGAAGTTATGTTCTGCTCCTGGGTATCTGTGAAAAGAAAGGAAGAGACTAAAATTACTGAAAAAGCAATTAACCAGAAATAATTGTTTATTTCTCTTTTAAAAGGCTAAATTAATGATACATTGTTAGATTTAACAACTGTTACATTTAGCATATTTATTTAACAGTATAGATAATAGTTCTTCATAAGAATATAAAAAAAGTATTCTTTTAAATGGATGCAGAGAAAAAGAATATTTCTTGGGCTCTTTTTCTTTTGTTTTGCTTTCTTCTTCTGCTTCACACTTTCAACATTTATTCAGAAATCAATAAATCATGTTGTCTTTGAAATTATATGATTTGTCTTTATACCTCATCTGTTGTTTGGCTGACAACAATATTTTTAAGGCAATAGTTTCTTCTCAAAAAGCTTGTATAAACACCACCACCTCTCTTTTTCTATTGTTATTCTTTGTTTGATACAATAAGATGGAAATTTGTATGAAAACAGCGTCAGTTGAGAACTTTTAAATATTTGCTTCTTTCTATGTTTCTTTTTAATTTTCTCTGAGTCCTGAAGATCATGGAGAACTGGAATGGTGAGAAGGTAAGTCACAGTTTCAAGAAAAGATCCACTACTTAGATAAGGTATATGGGATAACCTAGGTAATTACAGGCCTGTGAGTTTGACATTGATCCCAGGCAAGATAATGCAATGGCCGATTAAAAAAGAATTAAAGAAAGTTAATAGAATTGATACCAATCAACAGTGGTCTATTGAAAATAGATCCTGTCAAACTAACTTTCTGTGTTTTTAGTTTATGAGACTACAGGTTTGACTGATAAAGGTAATACCATTGATGTAATATACTTAGAGCTCTGTAAAGCCATTTTATTTAGTACCACATGATTATTTAAAAAACTAGAACATAACATTAAGATGATATGCATTACATGGATTAAAATCCAGTTTACTGATAGGTCTCAAAATGTAATTGTAAACAGGGAATCATCATCAAATAGGCATATGTCTAGAAGGGTCTTAATGGGGCTAATTCTTTGCCCTAGTCTATTTAATATTTGTATTAATAACCTGGAAGAAAACAAAATAATCAGAAATGAAAATTGTAGATGACACAAACATTGTGGGAATGGTTGTTAGTGACCAAGACATGCATGGTTGTACCAAGTGGTTAGATCTGGAGAAATGTCTAGTGGTTGGAGCAGAAGATGGGAGTCAGGTTTCAGAGCCAAAGGTCACAAACAGAATCCTGAACCAGAAGTCATAACCCAGCATAAGAACTAGAGTCAGGCATCAGGACTGGGAGTAAGTGGCAAATCAGAAAGCAGTGATCGGAGCTGAGTTTCAGACCTGGGTTATCTGGAGTGAGGCAAGGTGAAAGCAGGTCAGGAACAAAGGCAGAAGCACAGCTGGAAACAAGGAGCTATTGCTGTCAGGAAAAACTGCTTTGAGCAACCAGAATCCTGCTTCTGATCTTCAGAGAAGATCTGCTAATCCCCTCAGCCAATAGAGTGGCTTGGCCTATCAGATGTCTCAAATGGGATCCAACTGCACTTATATAAGACCTTCTGGGGCTAAGCCAGTAGGTAAGCTGACTGGCTGCAGGTCCTTAAATCTGATAGTGGTAAATAATGAAGAGAACAAGTTACTGATATAGAGTGATCTGAATTACTTGGTAAACAAAAGTTTCAAGCAACAATATATGTTTTAAAATGGCTAAATGTAAATATATATATCTAAGAACAAGGGGCATACTTACAGGATGGGGGACTATATGCTGGGAAGCAGTGTCCTGGAAAAGATTTGAGGTCATGGTGGATAATCAGCTTCATATACATTCCCTGTGTAATGCTGTGGCTTCATGAGCTAATGTAATCTTTGGACATATAAACAGAGGAGTATCAAGTAGGAGTAAGTTAGATGACTTTGTGTTTGGCACTGGTGTGATTACAGCTGGAATACTGTATCCAATTCTGGTGCCTACAGTAAAAGGAGGATGTTGAAAAATTAGAGGGGGTTCAGAGATAAGCCACGAGAATGATTAGAAAACAATGGACTCTTCCATCAAGCAGAGAGAGATGTAACAGAATCCAGTGGCTAGAAGTTGAAGTTGAGAAAAATGTAGATAGAAATTAGTAAAATTTTTGAGAGAGTAGTTATCTGTGGAAACAATTTGCCAAGGATCATGGTGGATTCATGTTTGAGTGTTTTTCTAAAATCTATGCATTAGGATTTATTTTGGGAAGTGCCATGGCCTATGTTATCCTAGAGGTTAGTTTAGATGATTACGGTGATCCCTTATAAAAATCAACAGAAAGGGATACTGTCTTTTACTCACTTTTTACTTCAGAATATTTCAAATCAGTTATTCTCCACTAAAACAGAACTTTACATGGGATATAAATTCATGGAAAGATTTATAAGAAGAGGTTATTTGTGTAAGTGTCTTAATTATGTGTATCATTGAGCACCAATGACTTGCTATTTTGAACCCTGAATTGCTAAATCCAACATCAGTGTTAATGATATACTTATTTTTAGGCCACTTCAGCTAGAAGAATTCATTACTCTAGTAATACTTGTAAGTCACATTTTCTTGCTTTCACAGAAGCAAATTCCCCTGGAATCCCTTGAATCTCTCTTCCTGGATACATTACTCCAAATTTCTCTCTCCCATGTGTGCATTTCCACTGACCTGAAATTCTTTCTGCCTCATCCAAAGCCCCTTGAAAGTCAATGGGAAGACTTCCATTAACTCCAGTGTGATTGAATCAGGTCTACTTCAAATTTGTAGAGTTGAATGCAATTGGGACTTGAATTAACTCATATAAAGTATAGTGTTAACGATTGTATTGATGTTTATTTGACTGAAGAGACTATATACTATTCTAAATGCATTGTATGGTACTGTGGAGTCAAATGTTTTTCAGCTAAGATAATAGCTTTATATGGAGTTTGCTTTGATGCCTGTATGAGCTTTTCAGAGAGGTTTTATGTTTTTGTCTTTAAACTACCTGACTAATTACTTGGAGCCTTTAAGTCATAGGACTTCAATAATTCAGCCAAAGTTAAGGAGTCTATTGCATGAGCGTGTGTGTATGGTACTGATATGCAGGAGGCAGGCCTGCCGACAGGGTGGAGGGCAAAAAGGGCAGTTGCCCCAGGGCTCATTGATTCAAAAGGTCCTGGGGTTCTCAGCTGCCATCGCTGCTACTGCGGCAATGGTTGCAAGCGGAGCCCAGGACCCTTTAAAATCATTGCTGGAGCACCATGGCCTCACCTCTGGTGGCTTTGAGAGCTGCCTGGGGAGTGTGTGGCATGGTGTGCTCCAGGCAGCACTGAGGGCTGCCTGCCCCAGCCTTGCCCCTCCCACCTTAAGCCCTGCCCCTTCTGGGAGTACAGAGCTCCCTCCTACACCTTGCCCAGGGGCCCAGCAAGTCTGTCTGCCCTTCTGGCAGGAGGTCAGACTAGATGACTGTGATGGCCCCTTCTGCCTTTAAAGTCTATGAGTCTCTGACACTAAGCTAGTTGCCCATCACACTTTTGGTCACCTAAGCACCCACTTCCTTTACTCCATTATCACTCCATTTGTTTAATCATCAGCTTTACATAATCTAATTTCACAAGGCTTCATCTCTCTAGTTCCCGACACTTTGAGTTTCTTTTATCCAAGTAAACTGAATCACCACAAATAACAGTGTATTTCTCTTTTATAAAAGACGAGACAAAACCAAAGTTCCGGGTCCTAACATACTAAACATATCTGACTATTTGAAATCAATTCTCCCTTTTCCACATATTTGGGCTGATGCTCATCCTTTCTTTTCATTAAATTCAGAGAGGTAGCCGAGAGGTAGTCTGTTTTTTAAGTTTTTCTTTTCATTAGTAGTTACCAGTGTTCACCTGACTTCTCTGGTTATGAACTGGTTCCATACAGGGCTCCTTTTTAAAAACATAACCTGTCACTTCTTTATCCCACTTGAATTTGTGATAGTCTTGTCTGGATCAGTCACATCAGAAAATAATCTCTCTCCAACACCTTAGATTTCTGCTTGGCACTCATGATTATCTCTCTGCCTTAAAATAATTCCTTTTTCCAAACTATTGGCTTTTCTCCACCAAACTCTTTTGCAGAAAGATGAAGAACTCTCCATAATAACAAAATAACTCCTCTTTTAAATAGGATATAATAAGCCATTGATTATTACTAAAATGTCACCATTTTCTTATTTGTGTAATTATAATTATAATTAATGAGTCTTTTCTTTCATTAATATTTTTGCCTGCAATGGCTGTTTTACTTTACTTTACTTTTTGCCTCTCCCATTTTAACTAAGCTTTCTGAATATAAAACTCACCTATGGAGGTTGTTTTTCCAAGCTAGCAATCAAGTTCTCACATCAAGTAGAATAACTGGCATCAGTGTTAACATATGTCTTAATTATGGCTGTAAGCACTTAATTAAAAGAGGGGGAGAAAAACCTAGAACTCTTCAAAAAGAACCCAAAACTTCCCTTGGTAAAATAGCGATTGAAAATGTGGAAAGGTCAGTGTAGTGGCCTAGAGATACTATCCTGCAGTGCTGTCTGGGAGACCTGGATTTAATTCTCCTCTCTTGCTTTTTTGATCTGATTGCCAGAATTAGGAGTGCCACGTAGGTTAATCCAGGAGCTTTGCTTATAGCCTTTGTAGGGAATTCAGTCCAATCCTCTGCAGCTGAAAGGATGTAGACTGTAACATGGATTCTCCACAATGTTATTCAAATCAGGAGAATGGCGATCCTTCTGCAGATTTGAAGGAGCTTTCAGAGGGAAACCAAACAATGTATTTGGGTATTTTCAATTAAAAAAAAAAATAGAACAGGTTCCAGCCGTTGAAAACCATCCCAACTCACCGCTCTACCTTTTTGATGGTTCTTAGAAAGGAATAAGGAGCAAATGAGATTTCAGAAATTGAAATACGGCATTTTTAGTTACCAGTAGATTTGCTGTTGTGACTTTTACTAATCCCACATCTGGATCAAACACACATTCATACATATTGGTTCCATCAGCAGATCTGATGCATTTATTCCAGCATTATCTAGTTAAGCCAAATCTGCCAATCTGTGAAATACCATTCTCTATGAAACCATTAATGTTAAGCACAAGCAAAATATCTGTGCATTTTATACTGATCTACAGACATACTAATACCCGTATCTATCCTTAATTACAGTTCTCAATGCTATATCAGCTTTTCCTATTGCTAAATTAGCAAATTTTCATTCCATATTGCTTTTAAAATTTTAGACACTGCACCTCTTATTTACATCATTTATATTAATTAGACCAATACGGAGAAAGTTTGTCAACATTGTCCTGAAGTATAAGCCATTCTAAGAAGTGCTGCAAATGTCAAGCCACCTTGATATGGACAGAGAGTTTTTGTAGTGGGTATATTAATATAATTGCTCTGGTGCTTCACACTCTGTTACAATGGTGACTCTTGTTTGTTGACTTCTTTTCTGGGCTGTGGTAGACACAGTGTTAATGTGCCTTCTTTTATGAGATCTCCAGCTCTTCCACTTATTGAAATAAGTTTCTCTGGTTGGTTTGTTGGTGTTCTTGTGGTCACAGAGATTCTTGTCATTATTCTTGCCTTTGCATGACAGGTAGGCAGAGAGACTCCACAAAACATAGGATGTTTCTATTGGCATAGTTAAATACCAGTATGATTTCCATCTCTTCTTCCAGGTATAAGTTTTAGTGTAAGGTACTAATATGCTACTATTAAACAGTATCTCATTGTATATTCCCAAAGTTTTGAAATCAAGGTTCCAGTGACATAATGATCATGAGTTGCCACAAAGCAGCCTCCTTGTCATTGCTTCATTTTGCAAGTTAGAAACAGCAGATTCATGCTGATTTGAGCTTCCCATATGGAATCACAACATCTCCTGATAGAGACTGAATTAGCAATTTAAAGGGAGATTCAGTGTTACAGGAGTTCTTGGGACAAATTTATCCCTCATGTGAATTACATTTCAATGCAACCAATGTCAGAGATTAATCTAGCATGCCAAATAAGGGAAGTGATTTAGTCATTTGTCCCATCTTAAATTAGGAGAGCTCCCTGACATTGTAGGGAAGGAGATAATGAGGGAAGAGAAAACAAGGAAATTATATATGCTTTTCTCACACCATGGGAGAGGAAATGAATATATATTTTAATCTCCCATCACATAGATAGTACTAGATGACAAAAGTATTATAAAAAGACACAGTGCAAATTATGAAAGTAAAAAATGCCAACCGTTACCTCTCACAACCTCAGATACCATTGTACACTAATAGATGGAAATTCTTTAATGGTTAGGTATTTACCAGATGTCTTATCTGTAGCCCTGTGACTTTTGATATATGTGTAAGCAGGGACTGAAGGACTGCTGCAATGCAGCTAGCTGAAGTTGTTTAGCCCTGCAAGATAATTAACTGTTGATATGTAAATACAGCTCATGCTGGGATGGGGAAGGAAGCTGGGGTGTGGTTATGTAAATCCAATTCAGCCAGGGCTGATGGAAGATCGGATGTTAGACTGGAATGTGGTGTATTGTAACTAATTTGGCTATTGTGGGGTCACAAATCATGCTACCCCCAAATGTAGGAACTGTAAAATATGACACCAGTGCTTGCAGGAGAGACACCATCATTGTAAGGGGTCTCAGATAAACAAGCCTTCCCCTTCCAGAGTTGAGTGAACTGAGTTGGGGGGAAAGGGATTGAGCCAGTCTGCTTCATGCCTGCCAGGTGTGAGCTGTAAGACTGGTTCAACCTGTTCTCTGCCCCTTCCCCCTCCTCCCTGTTCTAAGGATAGCCCTAAAGCAGACTCCATCAGAAGTCTTTTTGTTATTCCAGTGGAAGCTGGAATCTTTTGGCCAGACTAGGTGGTGGCTAAGTGTGGAAATCACTAAGAGCTGAAGTCACTGGTTTGGCCTGGAGCCAAACCCATTGTGACCGGTGGGTGGCTGGTAGGAGCAGTGGCTGGCGGGAATGACCAGCAGGCGGCCAGTAGGCGCAGTGGCAGGCGACCAGCAGGGCAAGCAGTTGGCAGAGCAAGCGGACCACAGGAGCAACACAAAGGGGGCATGGCTTCAGGCTCAATGAGTGGAGTCATCAGGGTGATGTGTCGGGGTCCACACTGACTGGACAGAGCTGTAAGTGGGGCATTTGAAGTGGGGTATGGAGAAAGTTTGGGTAAGTGAATGGAACCCTTACATTGTTGGACTAGTGAGCCTGAGAGGCAAAGGACATTGTTCAATCCATTTGAGCTGGGACGGTTACGCGTGGGGGGGTTATGAACTCTATTCGTGGTATTTTCCCAAGCTAATGCCATGTGACCTCTCTCCCTCTTTCATTAAAAGTTTCTTTTCTACACTTAGACTCTGTGCTTGTGAGTGGGGAAGCATTGCCTCTCAGAGGCGCCCAGGGTGTGTGAATTTCCCAGGCTACTGGGTGGGGGCTTGATCCAGTTCTGTGTGAGATGGATAAAAAGGGACCCCTAGATATTGAACCCGGCCTGGCTGCTGCCAGCACTACCTGGCAGAAAGGTTACATACACGCAATACAACTTTCACAGTATTGTAACCAAGGAAGTATACAAGTATCATAGGCATCTATACCCTTTCAAAAGGAAATGCAACAAGCATGAATACTAAAGTGTAGATTTTCCACATCCAGTGCATAAATGGTGATATAAGATCTCACAATCTTGATTCTTTACATTAGCCAAAAGTTACAAGATGATCCTCAGTAAATGGTTTCAGATATTACAAGTATTAATTTAATTTTCATTCATATCCTGGATCAGAATGTCCATATTCTCAGAAGATTCTTTTTGTAAGCTTAATAGAGCTTTTCTGACTTGAACTCTGATAAAAGCAAGATTTCTTTTTTTATTTCTTCTCTCTTGTAATATTTTTATAGAAATGTTTTTCAATATGCCCTGGTACTCTATGATTGAATGTTTGACTTTTTCAAAGAAGTGATATAGGATATTTTACTATCAAGGTAACACTTGTATGTAGAATATAAATGAAGGGAAGGCTATGTCAAAAAAGTTCACATTGGTAGCTGGTATAAGAGAAACAACATTTTGTAACTCATGTGAATACTATATGATAATGTTATTTTATTTTGAGCCACAAGTATCAAAAGAAAAATCTCAGATCCTGCATTTTATTTAGGAAAAAATCCCACTGAAATCAGTCCTACACATTCCATTCTTCAAATGTAGTGGACTTTATGGAAATTACAAAATAGAACAGAATCCATATTCTAAAACTGCTCATTCTGTGCCCCAACAGAACAATTTCTAACTGGACAAAGAACAGAACAACTGATCATAAAAATGAGTAGTTGCTTATAATCCCAGCACTGATCTCTCTTTTTCCTTATAATTTATTAGATGCTTAGTGACCCCAGTTCCTGTCCTTGATTCGTGTCCTCTAGAGTGTGGAGCTGAAGGACAAGAAGGATTGAAAATGTAATTTGGGGGTATGATTCTAATTTACTTGATAGTATACCAGTTTAACTTTCTTTGACTTGAATTAAGTTATTTTTGGTTTACACCAAGGTGAATAGAATTCATTTTTTTTACTTCTTGTGTAATAAAGTACTTGATACTTTTTTTTAAATAGCAATACTTCTAATTTATTCTAATAAAATAAAAATTTTGCTTGGTGCACCAGAGAGCTGTGTTATAGTAGTAGATTTCCCCACAATAGTTTGTACCTTACTGAAATAAGTTACAAAATACTAAAATAATTTTGTTAGGAGTGTTGAAAATATATTTAAATACTTAAATAACTTGCTAATTTGGGATCCACAATGCTATTCATTTAGAAATATTTTCAATTTTCATGAAGACATTTTTCTTTTTCTGGACCATAGAAATATTCTTATTTGAAAAGAAGAAAAATACTGCCAAAGTTGAAAAGAAAGTGAAATTTGTTCAAGGAAACTATTTTAATACTACTATTACTGCTATTCTGAAATAGCTATTTGAAACCACATAGAATGATTTTGGAATAAGCTGTCCATTATTTCGAAATTATTTCAAAATAACAGAATTGCTGTGTAGATGCTTGCATTGTTATTTCAAAATAACTGTGCTGTGTGGATGAACCCTTCGAGATTAGCACAACATTATATGTGTAACTCTTCTGCTAGGTGGAACCTGCAGCAACCAGGGCTGGATTCAAACTCTAGGGGTCCTTTACAACAATGCAACAGAGAATCAGTCAAGCCCCACCCAGTAACCTGGGAAAATCATACTCCACCCTAGGTGTTTCTGAGAGGCAACATTTTCCCACTCACAAGCACAGTCTGGCTGTGTCTACATTGGTTCGATCTTGCGCAAAAGCAGCCACTTTTGTGCAAAAACTTGCTGCCTGTCTACACTGGCCGCGAGTTCTTGCGCAAGAACACTGACATTCTAATGTATGAAATCAGGGCTTCTTGCGCAAGAACTCTGATGCTCCCACTCAGGAATAAGCCCTCTTGTGCAACTGTTCTTGCGCAAGAGGCCAGTGTAGACAGGCAACATGAATTTCTTGTACAAGAAAGCCCTATGGTTAAAATGGCCCTCAGAGCTTTCTTGCGCTAGAGAGCGTCTACACTGGCATGGATGCTCTTGCGCAAACGTACATGCCAGTGTAGACGCTCTCTTCTTGAAGAGTTTTTGCACAAGAACTCTTCAGCAAAAGAGTTCTTGTGCAAGATCATGCCAGTGTAGACGTAGCCTCTGAGTATAGAAAAGAAACTTTTAATGAAAGGAGAGCAGTCACCTGACATAAATTAGGGAAAATGCTGCAAGCAGAATTCATAAACATAAGAATACAACTCCCCTCCCACAAATGCGAGGGGCAAAGTCTGCTGCCTCATTTTCTTGAGTTCTACAATCAATTTTCTGTGCTCTGTCTGCTCCTTCACCATACCATCACAGTGGTTGTCCTTGATCAGTGAGGACCCTGGAGCCAGAAGTGCATCCGTGTAAGTTTACCTCCCACCTGGGGAAGAAGGCCTGATTTGCTCCACCACCTAGCACTTGCTCTGGGTGGCCACTTCATGTGCCACTGTTCCTCTTTGCTGGCTGCCTCACCTGTTGCTGTCCCCTCTCTATTGATCACTTCACTAGCCACTGTTCCTCACTACCTGGCTACACTCCTGCTGGCCAAATATTCATTCCCACCAGGTGACTTCTCTCCACTTCCCACTGGCCACTCCTGCCAGTGACCCTTCTGCTGCCACTTGCTTATCTGCTGTGACCTTTATAGTCCGTCCCTTAGAGATTGTCAGCTCACAGTGATTTCACCATTTAAAGTAACAGAGGGCTTCTAGTGAAGCCTATTTAGTTTGATCTTTGAACAGTGAGGAGGAACAGTTTAAAACATACTGGGGTCACTCAGGCCTGTTCTACACAAAAGGGGAAGATACTTAAGGTGTGCAACTCCAGCTATGTTAATTACGTAACTGGAGTTGAACTATCATAAATTGTGTTTTCAGGCCATCCACACAGCAGGAGTTTGAGGGGAGCAAATGCTCCTATCAACTTCCTTTACTCCTCATGAGGAAGGACTACCAGCATTGACAGGGGAGTCTTCTCAGTTCTAATTAGCAGATCTTTACTAGACCCACTAATTTGAAGCCTGGAAGATCAACTGGAGCAGTGTTGATCTGTGTAGTGTAGATATGGCCTTAGGGAGCATCCACACCTTCTGTCTGGGGCACCTGTTTCCCCACACTCTGCTATCATAAGGGTCTGGCACTTAAGCCTTTGTGGCTTAATGAGATCTTTTCAACTGAGGGTGGTCCCCTAATTTGGGACAGTTCTGCTCCCTTTTACTTGGACGATAAAGACAACAACATGAATAACAACATATCATTAGCCCTGCACTCAGCAGTAACGTGATTTGTAACCAAGTATCTGCCAAAGTTGATCATGTGGAGTTACACAGCTCCTGTCTGCTAGGTACTGACTCAGTATAGGTGTGTTCATGTAAATACAGTTCTCCTATGAAGTCTGTCTCCGACCCCAACTAACTGTAACGGGATAATTCATTCAGTCCCTGCTTACACATGGAATACAAAGAGAAAAGAGACATTACCACCTTCTATTACCAGACCACGAGCTGACTGTGTGTCTCTCCTTCACTCCATCTGGAGGGATGTGGCAGATTCATTCCACTAATTTCTCATACCAGTGTCATTACATAGGGATTTCAAACAAAGGAAACCTCTTTCCCCAAAGAAACATGTTCTGATGTTATTTCTATCTATTCTCCGTTTGCCTGATGTATGTATGAAGGTATGACTATTTACAGCTGAAAGGACTAACAGGATGATATATTTGAATGGATCTTTCTTCCTCCTAATTATTCTTCTCTAGCTGCTGTAATAATTATCCCTTATCAGTTTTCCAGGCTTATATATCTTTATCTGGGCATTGTATATGTGAAGGGAATGGTTTCCAGTCTATCTGGAGTTCTATGGACATAGAAGCTCCCAGGATAATTATTTACAGTCTGATACAGGGGTGAGGAACCTTTTTTGGGTCAGAGGCCACTGACCCACAGAAAAATCAGTCAGGAGCCACATAAAAGTGAGAAACAAAAGAGTAAAAAAAACCCCTTCACTGACATGGTCCCCAATTAAGAAGCAAGAAGACACTCTCCACAGTTCCCTCACACACCAGAGCCCGGAGGGTAGATTTTGTGGGGTCCCCATAGGTTCTGGGGTGGGGACAAAAATGAGGGATTCAGTGTGTGGGAGGGAGCTGCTGGGATGCAGGCTTTGGGTTTGGGGTCTGAGCGGGAGGGTGCAGGAGTGGATTTGGGTTGTTGGGTCCGGGAGGGAGGTAGGGTGCAGGAGAAGGTTGGGGTGGGAGGGCTAGGCAGGAGGTAGGGTGCAGAAGCAGAGTGGTGGTGCAGCATATGAATAGGAGTGTACTGCAGGAGCAGGCTGAGACTGGGGTCTGGATGAGAGCAGAGGTGCAGGAACAAAAGGGGTGCAGAAGCAGGCTGAGGGTGGGGTGTCTGGGCAAGAGGGAGGGTGCTGGAGCAAAGTGGGAGTGATTACAGCCAATTAGAGCAGCAGGGGAAAAGCCTCCATGCGTCGCTGCCGTTTCCCCAGCTGAAGGGAAGGGAAGGGAAGGGAAGGGAAGGGAGTGGCAGCATGTGGAGCCCCTTCCTTCCCTATCATATAGAGCCTGTGGGTTGGATCTGGTCCCGGCTTGCCTGACTCCAGCCCCTGAGACTCAAAGCTCTTGCACCCCCTTCCACCCCAAAGCGGGGAGCTCACACTGGTGCTCCAACCCTGCAGTCCCCCAGTGCCGGGGAGGGGAGCCCAAGCATCAGGGGCCAGATCCAGCCCCCATCAGGCTGTAAGTTCCCCACCCCTGGTCTAATACATAGAATTTCTGAATAGGAATTATCGATTAAGGACTACTGTCCTGGGCCTTATAATTCAACATATTCTTTGTTAATATCATAAAGATTTTTAAAAATAGATATAATATAAATGAATCAAATATACAGAAAGTAAAGGACTATAAGGATTAATATTTACTAGCTGATATTAATAGATTGTAGGAATGGGATATGTTTCCCCAGCAGAAATGCGTTAGTTACATGAAAATGCACAGTGTTTAGAAGAGACCCAGGAAGGAAACTTGTTTATTGTGTAATTATGAAAGAAAAAAATCTATGTACTGTTTATCAGCATTTTAATTGAATCTACTATCTCATGTAGTAAAACAACTTCTGTTTTAAATCTGTGCTACGAGCTGACACTATCTATCTAATTATAGTGTTTTAAAAAATTGTCTCAACAATTTTTTAGAGGGGGAGCAGGTAAATGTCTGGATCTCATGTTACAAAGACTTTGCACATGTAAGTGAAGCATAACTCATAGGAGTCTTCCTCGCAAACAACCCAGGGGATAGATATTTTTATTGACTTGTAACTTGTATAATTATTTACACTAGTGACAAGTGGCTGAAAACCACTACATCCTAAGTCAGTGGAGCTTTACACACACATTGTGCTAATGTAAATTGTAGCACATAGTTCAGGGAAAGGGAGAATTAGGGGAGATGGGAGAGGTACTTCCATTCACTGAGGGTGCATCTGGTCCTATATGGCCTTGTCACCTTGCTGTGTAGTGAGTGGAGCACAAAAGGAGTAACTGTTCTCCAGAATACAAGACAGTATAATATAGGCATGGGTGCCTTAAACACACAGGGATAAAATCAGAAAGGCTAAGGCCTAACAAGGGACATAAAAGGCGATTAGAAACATTTCTATAAATACAAAAGGAGAGGGGGGAAAAGACAAATGTATGTCTACTACTTGGCAGGGAAGGGGAATTGATAACAGATGACATTAAGAAAGTGGAGGTGTTTAATGCCTACTTTGCTTCAGTCTTAACTAAAAATGTTAATTGTGACCAGATACTTAACACAAATAATACTAACAGGAAAGAAGAGGAACATATGCAAAAATAGGGGAAGGACAAGTTAAATAATATTTAAATAAACTAGATGCAGGGGTGAAAGTAACTTACATTTCTTATGGGTAGTATAATATTGCAACCTTCCCAGGGGAGGGGCTCTGACAGAGGAGTTGGGGGAGGTGTTTAATACGACAGTACCTGTAAGAAATTTGAGTGTGGGAGTGGAGTGCAGGGGATGTGGGCAGAGCATGGAAGCTTAGGGAAAAGGGTGGAGATATGGGGTGGTGCAGGAGTCAGGGCAGAGGTTTGGGGATTTGTGTGTGTGGGAGAGGGGGGCTCAGAGCAGGGGACTGCAGGTGTGGGGAGTACAGAGATCAGGGTTGAGAGATGTGAGGACGAGTTCAGAAGTCAGGGCAGAGGGATGGGGATGTGGGTGGGTTCTGGGTAGGGGCTGTGCAGGAGTCAGTAGAGAGAGATGTGTGTGGAGGGACTCAGGGCCGGGGGTCAGTGTGTGTGTGTGGTGCAGGAGGGAGTGCAGAGGGGAAGGGCATCCTTTACGTAGTGCAGAGTGATAGTGAACTTGTAATATTTAGGATTAGAAGGAACAATAACTGTATTAATGTATTTTATGTTTGTTATACCCTGCCAGCCACTAATTCTGATTAGCAGAAGGGAACAACGGCCCGGTGTCATTAGTAAAGACACATTGGACAGGCTCTTGGTGCTTACGACTGTTGTAAAGGCAGGAATATACTAGAACAGTCCTCATGACTGATTATGGTCACCTTTTTGTTTTAGGATAAGGATAAATATTGTGAAATACGTGTTAGATGCTGGTTTGGTCTGAGCCTCCGATTGGTAACATGGGACTGTGTGGACATGTAGTGTGTATGTGTGTGTGTATATTAGAAACTAATACCTATCCCACTAAGACTGGTAGTTCACAAGTGCTCCTAATATGTGCCAATAAAGTTTGCTAACTTTGTTACAATATCTGAGAGGATAATACGATTTTGGTCTGCTAGCAGTTAATGTTAATAAATTGTAATAAAACATAAAACTACATCTACAAGGATGGCAAACCAATCCAATTCAATTTCTGTTAAAGATAAATAATAATCCAGTTGGTCACACTCTTTCTGGTGCGGCTGCCCTTGCCCCCTTTCCCCGTGGTCACTCTTCAGTGTTACTGTCCCCTGCACTTACTGCCCCCTGTCATCATTGAAGGGTATAACTGTCCCTCCTATTAGATCCCTCCCTTTCCCTGAGAAATCAATCGAATCCTGGGCATATTCCATTTTCCTAGCATAACCAAACCCTGACCTTGTTTTAATTAGGATAAAAGGAAGCTGCATGCGAAATGTGGAGGGCCTAACTCCTACTATTTAGGAGGAGTTCTTGAACAAACAGACTCAAAGATGGATGGATAGACTCACAGACAGACAGACAGACAGATGCACAGACTCTCCAAGATAGATAGATAGATAGACAGATCTCCTTATGTCATTAAGAAATAGCTTTTTTAAAAGAACCATGTAATGTTTTTATGAGCCACCAAAATCTACGATTGGGCATGGCCTTCACTAACATTCACTGACATTCTTCCCAAAGGTCTGTACATTTTTTGTGTATTTTTGATATTGCTAATGTATGGGCAAAAGTGTAAACCGAAGGGAACTGTATCGCTTTCTGCTTCATTAGAAACACAGGGGGAAAAGAAATCAATGTTAGCTAAATGGATGACAAAAACACTAAGGGAAAATTCATCCTGAAGTTTCTTAGTGGGTGTTACTAAAATAAAAGCTATGCACAAGTGGTTGCCAATTTAAGTGCAGCCTAGTGAATAGCTTTAAAAGTATGATATAAATGCACATAAAACTTATTGAAAATATCTGTTTTCCTACAGACAGTATAAAAGAGAATATTTTAAATCTACTGTGATATACATCTATGTTAATAAGAATAACACTCAGATTTTCCAGGATGAGACTTTAGCAGAACTAGCCATGGAGAAGATGATCTGTTTGAAGCCCTGATCCCACCCTGCCCCTGACAGAGGATTGGGAGTGTGGTACCCTGCCATGGGAATTGGATGTTTCAAAGGTCAGTCAGTTCTAATACTGAGGCTTTCCCCTCCTTACTCTGGCTGTTGATGAAGAGCATAATTGTTAAATGGGGACAGAAGTACCATTCTGCCTCTGTGTGTGTGTGTATGTATGTAATGCGGATACATTTCTTTCTGATCCTCAGGAGTGACCCCTCTTTCTTCTTCAGATAATGTATGTCTAGACTGCACGCCTCTGCCGGCAGAGGGATGCAGATTAGGCTGGGCGAAATTGCTAATGAAGTGGGGATTTAAATACCCTGTGCTTCATTAGCATAAAAATGGCCGCCACTTTTTGGTGGCATGGAGCTTTGTAGGAGAAAAGCGGCAGTCTAGAGGCTGATCTATCGCTAAAGAAAGCCTTTTCCGATAGATCCCTTATGCCTCGTAAAACTCACCATATTTAAATCCCTGCTTCCTTAGCAATTTCGTTCAGCCTAATCTGCATCCCTCTGCCGGCAGAGGGGTGCAGTCTAGACATACCCATATACTAATATATAGAAGGCAAAGGAGTCACCCCAGAGGATCAGAAGGAAATTTATCCCCACTAATATAGGTAGCTGGGTGTTTTTTGAGCTAGCCAGAAAATGGAATTCAAACTCAATGAGAAACTTTGGTTTGTTTTTTTCTTCATACTGAAATGGGTCAAAAAGACAAAAAACTTGATTTTTGGCAAAAGTTGAAATCTGCAATAGTTTGTTCAAGCCATTAGGAATGCTTTGGTAGTCCAAAAGAAAATATACACCCTGGGATCCCCAGCTCCCCAACCGTCCACTCAGCAGTACTGTGGGAAGCCTGGAAACCTTCATTCCCAAATTCCTCAGCAGCTCACCTGCTGAGCAGCTAAAGAAGTAGCCAACCTGACAGAAAACCTAGCAGGTTTCCATCTTAAAGCTGCCTTGTTTCTGTCCTCAAGAATAGCATTTTTCAAAGGAAACATGTTCAGCTGGAGAACTTCTGACCCGCTCTAGTCTTGTGTATTTGTTTTAGTTTCTTTGAAGAATTAGGTAAGCTTGTCTAGAAATAATACTAAGATTTCATTGACTGAGATGAATTAACAGATGCTTGTAATTTATTACAATCTTGAGCACTACATTTAGAATGAATGAAGCTAGAATCTGTAGTAAAGTCTGGCATGAAAAATTTTAGGAATAAGCAATTGTGACAGATTAACAATATATTGTAATACTCTGAATAAATCTTAGGGTATGTCTACGCAGCAGGGCAAAACTGAAATTAAGTTATGCAACTTCAGCTATGTCAATTGCGTAGCAGAAGTTGAAATAGCTTAATTCGGCTTTTGGCGCTGTCTACACAGCAGGAAGTTGAAGGAAGAACAGTCTTCTTTTGCCTTTTTTGCTCCTCATAAAATGAGAGTTATGGAAGTCAGAGTAAGAAGTCCTCCAGCATGACATTATTTCGAAATAATGGCTTTCAATGTAGACATGCTTTTTGTTATTTTGGAATAACAAAAACCAAATAACTGACATTATACTGAAATAACTCTGCTGTGCAGACGTAACCTTAGAGACTTACAGTAAACTTCACTTGATTAAATTAGACCTTAATGCAGGGGTGGGAAATAATTTTGGAAGGGGGGACACTTCACAAATTTTGGAAGTGGCTGCAGTCCTACCTGGAAGGGACGGTGCTGATAACTACCCTGCCAAGAACTTTGCTAGGCCTGGGGTCCCTGCCTCCTGACTTCTGGCCAATGGAAGGGACCTGGAGCAGAAGGGAGGGTGCTGGGGGCTAACCTCCTCCAACAGTTGTCTGGGGTGGAGGCTTAAAGTTCACATGACATGGCTGACAGCTCCTGGCCTCCGCTGCTAACCTGTTGCCTGGCAGCTGCCTGGCAGGCACAATCCTTTTGAACAGAAGCAGTTGAAATTGCTCGTGCCTCCCGGGCAGCTCCCAGGCAATGGGCCAGTGGGACCGAGAGCTGCGGGCCCTTTCAATTGTTTCTGTTTAAAAGGCTTGTGCCTACCAGGTGGCTGCCAGGCAACGCAGCTGCCCAGCAAGCACGAGCCCTTTAAATAGAAGCTGTTGACAGGGCTCGTGTGTCTCCGGCTCCCAGGCAACACGCTAGGTCAGAGGTCAGCAACCTTTCAGAGCTGGAGTGCCGAGATTTGACTTATTCGCCTCTATGTATGGGTCCGAGTGCCGATGACACTTTTTAAAGTCAATAATAGTCCTACTGACAGCAGCGTCATCCTTAAATAAATTAAAATGAAGCTCTTACCTTTTAGTGCAGGGGTCAGCACCTTTCAGAAGTGCAGTACTGAGATTTAAATTATTCTCGGTGCACGAGACAGGGCTGCCAGCAAGTAGGCTAGGGATGGGGTGCAGGATTTGGGAGGGAGGTGGGGTGCAGAAGCAGGCTGGGAGTACAGCGTGTGGCCATGAGAGAGAGTGCAGGAACAAGGGAGGGTGTCGGACAAGGTAAGGGTGCCAGGTCTTGGCGGGGAAGGAAGTGAGGGAATTGGGGTGGGGGAGTCTGAGCATGAGTGGGGACCTTACCTGGCTTTGTGCCCCCTTGCGGCAATGACTGCAGCCATGCTGTCCCAGCCACTTCAGAAGGAGGCTCTGCTGCTGCGGCAGCCACGAGGTCCGGGGCTGGCCCCAGAGGCACCTCTGCCATGGCCACATGGTCTGGGGCTAGTCCTGGAGGCCAGAGGCACCGTTACAATGGCCATGCAATCCAGGGCTGGCCCCAGAGGCTGGAGGCACTGCTGCCATGGTCACACGGTCTGGGGCTGGCCCCGGAGGCCAAAGGCGCCACTGAGGAGCCTGCTGCAGGGAGGAGGGAGCGCTCTCCAGTGGCTGTGTGGGGGAGGAGGGGTGGGGATGAGCTCCCTCCCCCGTGCTGCTGAAAATTTGCGCACATGGTACATGTGCCATAGATTGCCGAACCCTGCGCTAGGGAGCAAGGCCTGAAACTGCCTCGCTGGCTGGATCAAAGCCCTAGGGAGGCTGGATCCAGCCTGCTGAGAGACTTTTTCCCACCCCTGCCTTAATGCAATTGTATACTTATTATGGTGATATTGCATGTGCCTTCTGTGTTTGTGCCTTCTCTGTTTGCTGATGTACTTCCTTTATTCACATCCCCTGGAAAAGTTCAAATATACTAGGTCAAAGTGGATTCTTCAAGGACCAAGGGACAAAGAAAGGAAATTTTGAATATTCTGGTTTTAAACAGGCTCATGTTCTTCTTCCTTATCCAGCAAATGGACAGGACAACAGGAGCTCCAATCCTCTGTTGAAAGGTAGGAAGGCTTGGACCTACTGAGGCCCTCTGTGCTTGTTGTGAGCTGATGCTGTGATGACTCTGGGTTTACAAACAAATCCCCGAGAAAGTTTTGAAGGACAGTTTTGGAAACTATGTTAGGGTTGGGGAAAATTCTGGGAAGCTTATTAGTATGTGGGTAGGTTCTTTTATTGTTTATAATGCCGTCTCTGAATTACTGTTACTGTAAAAATGAAACAAGCTTATGTGAAAGGTTGGGACTCATCAGCGTTGCACCTCCTGCAGGTCATTCCTGGGATTAGCTCGTTTCAGCACTGAAGCACCCTCTTCTGGCGGTGTCTCACAAAACTATTTGGCTATGTCTACACTCCCGGCTTCTTGCACAAGCATGGCCATGCTTGCGCAAGAATCCGCAGAGCGTCCACACTGCCCGCCCGTTGTTGTGCAAGGAAATTTACAGTACAGCGTGGTAAGAGAGGGCTTCTTGCGCAAGAGCTACGCTCTTTTTTAACAGGTGTAAGCCCTCTTGCACAGGAGCTCTTGCGCAAGAGGGCAGTGTGGATGCTCAGCAGGGATTTCTTGCGCAAGAAAGCCCTATGGCTAAAATGGCCATTGGAGCTTTCTTGCGCAAGAGAGCGTCCACACTGCCATGGGCGCTTTTGCACAAAAGCACAGCTTGCACATGGCAGTGTGCATGTTTTCTTGCGCAAGACTTCTTGCACAAGAACCCTTGCGCAAAATGTTCTTGCACAAGAAGCCGCCAGTGTAGACATAGCCTTTGTGTGGTGTCTTATTTCTTTATCTGCCATCTCCATGCCAATACTGAGGCTTTGTCTAATGAACCAGAGCCAGCCCAAGCTACGGGCTGACCAGGCTACCGCCTGGGGCGCCCCATTGTAGGGGGCGCTGCGCGGGGCTGCCGGACCGGGTGGGGGTGGGGGTGGGGCTGCGCATGCGCCGCACTCCCGGGGGTGGTGCCACACTCCCAGGGCCCAGGGCGCACGAATGGCTCAGGCCGGCCCTGAATGAACTCAGTGGGAAAGACAATGTTATGTGCACAAACTCTCACTGAAGTCATTGGGAAATTTCCACTGACGTCAGTCAGAGTTACTTATGCTAAACAATCTGGTCTACCTTATATTTAGCTGTGACACTCTGAGTATCTTTCCAGATCTGAAGAAAAGCTTGAAACCTTGTGTTTTTTCACCAACAAACATTAGTCCAATAAAAGATACTACTTCACACCTTGTGTCTCTAACATTTTAAGAGAAGTTTTAGAAAGGTACTCTCTCCTTACAGTTAGTTGATAATACATTTATATTCTCCCCCTAATTATGAGCATGACACATTTCTGCATAGGTTAGGACAAACACTGCCATTTGAAACGGAAAAGATTGTGCATGAAAGAACAGCAATAACAGACTAGTTCTATAATATTAGCAGATTATTAGACTGAATGATTTTATTATTTCTCTTTCCTGTGAGTCTCCAGCAGCCATAAAATAATAAGCCAAAGGGCAACCCAAGCTACACAGTTCTCCTCAGAACTTGAAGTCCAGAAGTACTGAAGACTTGATAAATCAGTTGACATTATATGCTCAGTATGGTGAGAGAAAGAAAACCTGTTTTTTCCCTTTACTATGATGAAAAAACTATAAGGTCATATGAAAAAGCAAGCTTTAGAGCCAAATGGATTTCAGTGTTAATGACTGCTACTGCTGGGAATTTTACTTTCAAATAGCTATACTTAAAACAAAACTGGCTGTTTCTGAATAACTATAACACACTTCTAAATAATGTACTTCTTCAAGTAATTCCTTGTAAACAAATTCAGAACAAGTTTGGAAAGGCACATGAGGTCACAAGCTCGAACAATTTAAAAAAAGGATTGGAATAGATAAATGGAAATTTACTAAAGAGATTCTCAATTTGAATTACTATTTTAAAAACTTAATAGCTCTTTCTCTGTACATTTTAGAGCAAATCCACAGCAGCCTATATTTGTTGAAGGACACAGGGAGGAAATAAGTTTTTAATGTGATGAAAGGGAGGAATTTAACTGAAGACTCTAGAAAATAAATCAGTTTTACATATGTGATAACGTAAAAATGAAATGTATTTCCCCTTTGTTTGCAGTATTAATGTGAAAGGAAAGAAAGTTGCCAAATGAAGTTGCTCAAGCAGGCTTTCTTAATGTTATTTCTTTCTCTGTGATTCTTTTCTTTTACATCCATTAACTACTGGTCAGTTATCAGTTTGCTTTATTCTCAACAGCTTCTTCTGTTTCATGCTGATTTGGATTTGCATTTAACATTGACAGATCACATTCATTCTGAAGACATGAAACATGTGCCAAGAGCCTCAACAACACAAACAAAAATCCTCCCGACATGAAAAAAAAAAACCCACCCCTATTTTTACAGCTTTCTATCTATTACAATTATTCCTGGTATCACTACCCAATCAAGCTGAGAAAATATGCCATAAAACATTGTGGATTTAGAACTTGTACATAGAATTAAAAATAAAAATACAATTCATTTTTGACAGTATGAATTTTCAAATAAAATGCATATGAATATTTTCTAAATTCTCAAAATTTTCAGCAGTAGCACTTTGAACCTTTGAACAATGGTTAAAATATCAATCTGGGCAATTATTTATAAAGTAATCAGTGACTAAGAGCATGTATCCATAGAGGATAGTGTGTATAGAGCATTGGAGTAGGATGCAGAAAGTCTGGGTTCTATTTTTGAATCTGTCATTAGTCTGCTGTGTGATCCTGGGCCAGACACAGTGATGCTCCGTGCCTCACTAGTCTCCCACGTAAAACACTTTGATATCTATGCATAAAAGTTGCTGGGAAAGAGCTGAATATAAGATCCGATGCAGGTACAAAGATCCAAATACCATTTGCCTTATATCACAAATATTCCTGTCGACTTCATTGAAACTACTCCTGCAACTAAGGCAAACAAACAGGATTTGATCCTTTCAACGTTCATGCTGTTCTTGTCACAAGAATAATTGTTAGAGCTGTTGTGTGTTAAATCTGATAATTCCTCTGAGTCTGCAGTATTTTCATCCTGATAACATATGGCCTCTTGATGCATAATGAAATAAGTCCGAGGAATGCATTCTAGCCAACGTTACCATGATAAGATGAATGACTGTGGCAGCACCATCTCTTCTATTCCTCTCCAGTGACAAGAAATTACAGTCAGTATGCTGATCTGAATTTTAGTGAGTAAAACACTGAAACATTTAGAAAGTTAGAAGAAAATTCTGAAATCAACATTTAAATTATAGCCCCAAACAGGCGAGCCGACAGATTTGCCAGATCCCTGGGAAAGGTTGGGAGGAAAGGGGCTGGCTCTGTGCTCCTAGAAGGGACAGGGAAGACAGCCCTTAGCACCAGCTAGAGCATACTGCACTGCAGACTCCCCAGCCAACCCTGTGGTGCAATGCCCTGGCGACAATGTAAAGGGCCCAGGATTGGGCCGCCACGCCTCCTGTGGTAGTGGTAGCGACGACCGGAGACCCTGGCCCCAGCAGGCAACTGTGCCTCAAGGGGCAACTGCCCCTTTTGCCCCCGCTGTGAGTGGGCCTGATCCTAACTAACTCCATGTAGGTTTTGTGTATCTCAGTTTTTAGATCAATAATTAAAATTGTTTAAAGTGAACAAAAACTCACTTCATTATCCCACTACTGCATTTCTACTGTCTCTTTAGGAATCCAGTGTCCAAAGCAACATTTTGGTAGATAAATATGCATACTAATGGCTCCAATATATAAATATTAGTTGCTTGGAAATGACTCAGTCAGTGCTATTGTAGATGATCACTGTACCTTATTTGTTTTCTAAGTGCAGTATGTTGGTATGACATGATCATAAGGTGTTGCCAGGACTCTAAAGTGATTTAATATTGCCTCCACATCCTAGGTGTGTAACAAGGGTGTCCACAAATCATATACTTGCTGCTTTTTAAAATTATAAATATGATTATATGATTTTGATCCAATATTTACATGTTATTTAATCATTAGTTTTTATTCTTCTGCTCACCAAGAATAAAGTAAGTTCATGAAACTTCTCCTAGTCCTTGACATTCAGATCTGGAAAACATTTCCTCTAATCATACTTTTGGCAACATTAATAGATGTATATTGTTATACCTTCCAAATGTATCTTTTTTCAAGGGACATTAATCATTTTAGATCCAAGGTAACTAGCTCCCACACATATTTGTGATCCCACTCATGCCCCAAGTCTTATTGCTGAAAATTATTTGCATAAGAAATGAAAAATCATTAAACTGTGATTATAGAAAGAGACAAGGTGGGTGAGAATACTTTTTATTGGATCAAATTCTGTTGTTGTTATAGGAAGAGACATTTAAACTAAAGGAGTGAATCCCACAACACTTTCTGATTCCTATATGAATGGCATTTTGATGTCTTTTTTTTTTTGTTCTTTATCATGCTGTGTTTTCCCACATTTAGGCCTTGCAGGTTGAGAAAGATGATTATAATAATAATTAATAAAATCAATGAATGTGAGAAAGATGACAATCTACAATATAAGAAGAATAATCTTTTTTAAATTAAATGAAGTGAAATATCTGCTCTTCATTGGACTGCAGGCTTATTAAATGAAGTGAATTGATTGCTCCAGATGGTCATAGTAGAAATGCATTGCAGTGTTCACAAAGTATGTTTTATTTAGGAAGCTCCGATTCTGATTTCTGAGTAGTTAAGAAAATTTTTCTCTCAATTATTTTTATACTAGAAATTATTAAGCAGCAAATTATTCTTTTGTATATGTTACACAAATCCTGCATTGCCAACTCTTCCCATTTTATCTGTATTTTGAATTATTTTCTTAAAGCTCCACCTCCTGGAGTGACATATGTATGTCTCCCATTTCATAAAAAAAAAAAAAAAAAAGATAAGTAGGTTACTATTCCTCCTGGATGCAGCGAACAGCTTGAAGGTTTGGGTTGAGCAAAACCTAGATGTTCAAAACTGAAATAAATCTCTCACATGAATACGTTTTTTTTTAAATTCTTGTGATTTTTAAGCAACTCTCAATATTTTGGGTCTGCCTCATAGAAATACGCTAACCTCTAATGTCTTGTCCTCCTGGTGGTAATCAGTGTGTACAAAGTACTTGCTTCTCCACTCTAAGGCCATAGAGTCAGGCCTATCATTATAAATACCATGTTTAAAAGTAAGCACAACTTTCCACTTTCACTCTGCAAAATTCTTTCATTGCAAAACTATTTATTTTTCATGTGATTTCCTACCTATTTTAAATGGTGGAATTTTTCAGTTTTTACTCAGATGAGGATCTGCAGAATTATGAAGAAATGTTGAGTTGAAAAAGGTTTATGCAAATGATCCTTAACTCTTGGTTGACAGTATCGAGGTTGGATGAATCAGACTCTCTGTCAGATACACAAATGAGATTGTGAGCATATTGAAGTCAATGGGAGTTCTGTTACTGGGGCCAAGATTTCACTCACAAGGTCAATTTGTGTGCAACTGGAGCAGACTTCTTTAATGTTATGAAGTGCTTACCCCTATTGTGATAGATTCAACATAAAAACCTCAGGGTATGTCTACACTAGCTCGTTAGTTCGAGCTAAGTAGGCAAATGAGGGCAACTGGGGTTGCAAATGAAGCCCGGGATTTAAATACCCCAGGCTTCATTTGCATGTTCCCGGGCGCCGCCATTTTAAAATCCCCCTTAGTCCGAACTCCATGCCCGCGGATCCTAATTCGAACTACCGTTACTCCGTTCCCCCGCCTAGTCCTCCAGCACCCAGGGGCCAGCCAGGGGCACCCACCTGGAGTGGTGCTGAGATCATGGACCACATAGAGGTTTGGGGGGAGGCCTCCACTGTCCATGACCTCCGCACCAGGAGGAGGAACGCGGCCGCATAGCAGCCACCATGGCCGCATAGCAGCCACCATGGCCCAGAAAGGCCACAGGTGCACCCAGGAACAGGTGCACCTGAAAATTAAAGAGCTGTGGCAGGGGTTCGCCAGGGCCACCAGGGGCGGGGCTGACACCTGCCCCTACTTCCCTGCTCTCGACCGCATCCTGGGGGGTGGGACGGTCCGCGCCACCCCAGGGGGCAGCGAGCTGGGACCAGAGGACCCTGACGCAGGTGCAGCAAAGGGGCCAGCATGGAGGGTGCCACGCCAGTGGGACCCCCGAGCTATCCTGGCACCGGAGTCAGCAGGGTCGTCAGGGGAAGCCACACCAGGTAAGTGCCATCACTGTTCCCTACCCGGGGAGGGGTGGGGAGAGAGAGACCAGGGACCATGTGCGTGGGCCATGCCTCCAACGGATCACGCAGCCACCTGTGCACGTGCGGGCACATGCCATTCCACTCTTGGGCAGGTGGCTCCAGCTGCATGTCATACAGGGGCCGTGGCCCGATAGCCACATGTGTGTGTGAAGAGACCTGACACACTCCCAACCCCGGGGTGGGACCCAGCAGGATGCCTTCCCTTCACACATCCACTTTACACAGAGGCAGGGGACATCTCCCCCCGCCTCGGCCGCACTATACACGGCACAGGGGCATGAGTGCGGTCTTGGGGCAGCTCCCACTCCCGGAGCGAGCCAGACATCCCGACCATGGCCTCTGTGCAAGGACGTCGGCTCTGACGGTGCAGGGCATGATCGTCCTCACCTCGCAGGGGGCGCTGGGCATCATCCACTGCGTCCCCAGGGAGAACTGACCACTCCCCTTCTTTCTCCACAGCCGCACCAGATGCACGTGCAGGGCGCACCACCCCACCTGGAACATGCTTCCACACCGGAGGGCTCCACAGGACCACCGCAACACTGCAGGGGTACCGAGAGCAGCACCTGGGGGCCTGCGAGCCCTGCACCACAACAGCCAGGGCTGGGTGCAGGGGGACCTTCAGCTCCACCGGGAGCAGCTTGCCCAGGACCGTGCCATGTGCTCACACCTGCAGGCCCTGCTGCAGAGCATGCTGCCCCGTGCCGCCCCAGCGCCTGCTGCCCCCCCAGCTACTGTTCCTCTTCCCACTCCTGACCCCCCTCCCACCTCTCCCTCCTCAACCTCCTCACCCTCCTCCTCAATCTCCACACCCCCCACCTCAACCTCCACACCCTCCTCCCCATCCCCCCGGGGATGCCAAGGCCCCCGCACCCGCCGTGCTGGGAGACATGTGGCCCGACGAGACCCCACCCCTGAGCGCTGAGCTTCCCCTCCCCCTTCCTCCCCTTGCTTCCCCCTTCCAGCTCCCTCCTCCCAGTTTTCCCCCTCCCCTCTTCCACCCTCTCTCCTCCCGTCTCCTGCCTCCTTTCTCAGTCTCCCCAGAGTTTCATTCCCTCTCCCCAGTTTTGTTAAACAAAGACAGTTTGTGTTTATGAATAAATGTGTCTTTTATTTGATATTAGGAAGGGGGCTAGGGAGGGGTAAGTGGAAGGACGTGAGGGAGGAATGGGACACAAGCCCGCAGTGGGGAGGACCGGGGAGGCTCTGAGGGCTCCTCAGGGTGAATGCTCTCCCGCAGGACCTCCTGGATCCTGACAGCCCCCCGATGGACCTCCCAGATGGCAGCCTGCAGCAAGTGCAGCCGGGCTGATGGCAATGACCCCACGAGATGCACCGGCATGCCCAGGGGCAGCTCTGGCTCCATGTGGCGAGTGCTGTGGTGTCCGGAGTGTGGGCACTCAGGGCACTCCAAGACAGGACTACTTTGCTGTCCCTCATCAAGGTAGACAAGCAAGCAGGGAACCCTGAGAACTGTCTGTCCGGGGTGGGCGTGGTGTCCCTTTAAGCACGGAGCTCAATTGGCCTCAAGTAGCAGCCCCACACACTAAGTTCCCACCGGCACTGGTTCCGGCCAGCCTTAACTTCGGTTCAGGATCCACTCAGTGAGGACACGCTATTTCGAAATAGCAAAACGCAATTTCGAAATAGGTTTTGTGTATAGATGTGTTATTTCGAATTAGCTTAATTCGAATTAACTATTTCGAATTAAGTTAACTCGAATTAATGCTGTAGTGTAGACATACCCTCAGCTTTATTGGCCTTAGGGTTGCACCATAGTCTTTCAATATTCCTTGAGCAATAGCTTTAATTCCTGTTGACTGAGTTGCTTAATAGTATAAGTAGTTTGCCCTCTCCAGTCCACACAGTCCCAGCATCCTTTCTCTACTAGAGTCAGTTCTGGCTTTTCCTGTACAGACAACATAGGCACATGAGAGGAGATAAAAGAGCAGTGTTTGCCCTCTGAACAAATGCTATGGTTTTGTTTATGGTTATAAAGGGAGAAAATATGTTTTATGGCTAAGACAGTACTATATTTTTTCTGGCACAATCTGAGAAAAATGAAGATGTTAATAAAAAGATGAATAAAAATGAAGACGTGATTTGTCTGCTGATAAATTTGGAAACTATTCTCCTGGATTTTGAATAATGTTTGTATTTTCATGAGATGATATTAACTTTGACAGCTGTGTCTAATTGGCTTTTCTTTCATTTGTGAGTTTCATCTTTTATATGTTGGTGAGTAGAATTTAATGTAATTATGTTGACAGTTTTTTCATTTTTATTCATTCATTTCTTCTTTCTTTCTTTCTTTCTTTCTTTCTTATGTTTAGATCTACTTCTCAATGTTACCTTTGGCTTTCTCTTCTCTGAATCTCAGTTTTGGTTAAAAACAGAGCTGGCCAAATAATTGGATACATTATTCACACCCATATTTGTGAAACCTCGGCCATTGTTTGATCTGATCATGTTCATTCTGTTTTAGTCACTTTTTTTCTAAACCATTAGCGTGTGTGTGTATGTATCTATATATATATTTGTTCACACAACTGTTTGGGGAATTTTGTTTATGCCTAAAGAGATATTTGTGTGTGAATTTGTGCATTCGTGAATAAATGCACATGTTTGAGTTATGTACTGTCAACTGACTCTGATATATATATGCATTACTTGACAGTAGAACAGTAAATGTCTGCTAGTCAGCCAGATAGCCTCTATTTTTCTATCTTCATCAGTCAACATGAAATGCAGGTCTTTTAAAATCTGGGATGTGGTCCACTATGGCATGTAGCTAAATATATACTCTTTGTTGAGACAAAGATGACAGGAAAATATTTAAAATACCCTTACATTTCTGAGGCATCCTTAACTCTGGTTGTATTTCACATAACAAAGTTCTAAGAAGAAACCATACCGTGTGAATTTGGTGACTTAGCATACAGATGGAAGATCAAATTGTGCATATAGACTTTTTCATAGATTCCTTTATTGATGCAGCTTATGACAAATCCATGCCTCAAATATATTCGTTAAGAGAATTGTCAACAAAAACAAGCTTATAAAACTTGTGAAATGTTCCTGAGTAATTAGTGCACAGGGGGAAAAAATACAAGTAATAAATTGTTTGCCACTAGAAAAGTAGCTAGCTCTTATTTTAGGGGAGACAGATACATTTTTAAGTTTTTATTTTTCTTTTCTCTTATTTTGTTGCTCTTTACTTGTTAGTTGCTGTGTCCAGTTTACCTTAGAATAGCAGACAGACACTGTATCTTTTCTATTTTTTAGTCTGATTTAAACACCAACTAATTATGAGCCATAGGAATCTGAGGCTATGTCTACACTTCAGAGTTTTTCTGGGAAACTGGAGGCCATTTTCCAAAAAAGCGGACTCACTCTTTCGGAAGCCCTGTACTCCTCATTTTATGAAGAATAAGGGCTCTTCTGAAAGAGGAAGTTTTCCCCATATTTGTCCCCATGTAGACGGGCCAAAGGTCAGAAAAGCATCTTCCAAAAAAAAATTGGAAAAAAGTACGCAAATTGCGGTTCTCAATTTGCATACCTTTTTCCGAAAAATAACTGGAGTGTAGACATAGCCTGACGTCTTTTCCACCCTCTTGGTTATCACTTTCCACAACCACTTTAAAAATCACTTACTAAGTATTTTAGTATGACTTGATATAAAAAAAAAATAAGAAAACGTCTTCTCCTGATGTATCCAGCTACAATCTAATATGAATTTCAACTCACTGTGAATGGTATTTTTCTGTATTGTTTTTGTGGACAAATAGAGAGTGTCCTGCTCTGTAGTGCTTACAATCTAAGGCTGCAAATTTATCCACACTTAAAAATCCTGCAATTTGTTCCACAAGGCAGATACACATATTCACCCAGAGCCTTATTGAAATCAATGGAAGTCTGTCTGAATGACACAACTTGAAAGACCAGAGCCTAAGATAGATGTGGTGCAGTGGTCCAACAAAAAGAAGGACACAGAGATAGGATGGATGCAAAACAGCAGAGCAACAGGGAATATGAACTGCAGAACCAAACTGGGAAAGAACATCAGTAATAAAGTATCATATTTAAATAACCATAGTGACTATGAGGGTGAGGCACAGCATTCAGTCCAGACATCAATCTTGTTATCTAATTAGTGTGATAAGAATATATGAAAATACAAAATTTATGAATGAATGAATGGATGGATGGATGGTACCTCTACAGGGCTCATAAAAGGAGACGTGAACAGCACAATAAGTGAGGAAAAAGGAGGCAGCAGCAGAACTTAAAAAGACTTAAGGTGAACAACAGCACTTAAAAGGGTACACTGGGTAGTCTCATATCATCAGTCAGGTATTTCTACATAGAAAGTGCATGACAGTGAATGATTTCAAAGGTGAGGTTAAAAAAGAAGCTAATCAGCAATGACATCAACTTGGTTTGAAAAGAGAGACACCCAGACTTCCCAAAGGGGAATGGACTAGTGCTCTTCTTTCATCCAGTTCCAGCAATTTGAAAAATCAAATTAGAATTAAAAAATTAATAATATTAAATAATTAACAGTTGTAAATAATTAACAATAAGTATGTGTCCAGCTTGCAGCTAATGTTCTCTAAATTCTCACACGGGAGATCCAGTCAACACAAATGGAATTGATAACAATTGTGACAGGTTAATTTGTTATTATTTTTTTATGCAGAGATGGGTTCTTGCCAAGCAATTTTCTCTTTCTCCTTTTTCCAAGTTCTTACATTACATCAGACACACGTGAGAAGTCCTGGGAAATGGATCTGTCCAAGGAAAGTGTTATTATCAGTGATGGGAATGGAACTAGGATTTTCACCTATGGGAGATCTGTGGGTGAAATCCTAGTTCCATTCCCATCACTGATAATAATCCAGTTAATCTAGTAGAGCTATGGTTACACTCCCTGGCTTCTAGCTCACAAAGAAGTGAAACCAGATTGCTTTCATTTCCACAGCTCCATTTGGCTATGAGCTAAATAAAAGCAAACAGGCTCTCAGCTAATGCTGTAGAGCAGAGTTCACTCTCACTTGTCTTTGGACTCAGTGCCTCTGGGTTACATAAGGACTAGTACAAAATTTAAGATAATTAAAAAATAATTCACAATGGTATTGATTACATTATAGTGTATTCCTATTGGAAGGCTGTTGTAGTGTGTTTTATACTTGGAAGCTGACTGAGCCTCTCAAGATAAGAATTGGGCATATAAAAGCTCTTTTAAGAGGAAAGTAATAGCAAAAAGTTTGAAAGAGGACATTCGATACTCTCATAATAGGTTACATTGTAATACCCGTTCCCACATTGAGAAATACCTTATTACTTGAGTATTCCAAATGAAAATACAGCAACTGCAATTTTAATAGGAATCTAAAATATCATGTTATGTTATTTAAAATATTATGCTTAACAAGTTGTTTACTTTTAATTTTCTTGCACTGTTTTATTTCTGAAATAAATATGTGTTAGGGTGAAACATGAAAGTATGTAACTGTTGAGAGAAGTCATGAGGAATGAATTGCCTGTTAAAATTAAATAAACAAGAATTGTCTGTAGAAACATCTGGTAGAAGCAGAGATCATGTCAGTAGTGCTAACTAGAGTCAACATTATTTTACATGACAGAGATCTTGTTGCAGTATTTCTAATTGCTTGTAAGATTTGCTCTATGTAAGAGGCTCTTTTGATTTATTTGTTCAATTTTTTGCTAGGTTATTTCTTTCACTGGATCAGAAAATACTTCAATTGCTGAAATTTTCAAAACACATATTTCTTACCCTTTTATTTTCACCCCATCTCTGAAAAAATAAATATTTTAAGAACTATGAGACCCCCCAAATTCAACTGCTGTTCATCTACAACTCAGTCATTCCCCGGGACTGGAATTAAGCCCCTTGATGTTGGTTACTGTTGTTGTTGTGGTGATATCAGTTAAAAGAAATACCAGTTTCAGAGAGCTCTAGATGGAATATGATGTGAAACAGAACTGTAATCATATCTAACATTTTAATGCAGTTTGAGAACACACAACCATACTGCTAGTTCCAATTAAAATGGCTATTCTCTAGCAGACTGCTATTCAAATGAATGATAGAATTCTAGGTCAGATTTCAGAAGGAATTCTAGGATCACAATCTCTACAGCAAGCAAAAAACATAGTTGAACATTACCACAAACGTATGTCACTTTGGGTCCACTTTTCAGACCAATTCTAGATGCTTCATGCCAGTTAACCATTATGTAATGGTAATCTCCAAGGGGTATAGAAATGCCTCTGTTCAGGCCCTTCATTGGTCCCTGGCACAGGGATCATTCCAGGGGAAAATTACCTGGGCATCAATCCTTATTGACCTTTGACTACCAGATCATCCCCTTGAGACTGTGGGCTGATGACCATAACTTGAATTTCTTAGGCTGATTAAGGTACCTCATGGACAGACCTTTCCCCACAGGAGGTCCAGAATTGGAGGACTGAAAATGTAGCTGATAATCTGTGCTGTCCTCAAGTAAATCTAAGCTGAAGCTAAAGAACCAGCCCTTTGACATGAACTTTTCTGTGTACCACGATCACCTCATAAAATAACTGAAATAATTGTGCATAACTTCCTGTTTGCACACATTTTCCATGCACCATGTCTACACAGAAATGATAACACCATATTGTTCACAGCTATGCATCACTTTAGCTAACAACTTTGAGTTTCCATAAAGATGAATTACCTAAGTAGAGTGATTTAATTGAATCTACTTAACATGACAATTAGCAAAGTAAGAAGCAAGTTTTCTCTGAGTGAAGTTTCAGCTGATTGGAAGTTACCTTTAACTTCTTTAAATTGATTTCCTAAATCTTTCTGTGCTGATATCTTTTACTGTTAACTTCAGAGTCCGCATTTAGGGATTGTCTCAACAGGCACCTTTTGCATCTTCATATGCCACAATCAGAAAAATCAGGTTTCATTCACAAAGATAGAATTGCTTGTGCGTAACATCTTTTAACCTGAAATATCAAAATATAATATGATATACTGTGATCACATTTATGAATGTTTGATACCAGGGACACAAGAGTTTTAAAGTATCAGAGGGGTAGCCGTATTTGAATCTGCATAAACAATGAAAAGTCCTGTGGCACCTTATAGACTGAAGATTCATTGGAGCATAAATTTTTGTGGGGAAAAACCCACTTTGTCAGATGTATGGGTCTTTGCACATGAAAATTTATGTTCCAATAGATCCATTAGTCATAAAGTGCCACAGGACTTCTCGTTGTTTATTATGAGTTTTAAAAGAATTCTTGTAAGCTCAATTTTTTTTCTCCATAACCAATAAAAATTGAGCCAATAATATATATTACATTGTCCACCTCTGTTTCTCTCCCTCTCTCTCTCAAAAAAAACCCCAAAAACAAAACAAAACAAAACAAAAAACCTCACAACAACTATTGTTTCTAAGGACAGGTGAAAAGTAAAATACAAATGAAGATATGGATTCTTATTGCCCTGACCATAGAATGCAAATATTTGTTCAAGATTTTTAAAAATATGTATGTCTAATTAAACTGATTGTGAAGTGTGATCTCCTGACTACAATATTTAGGGACATAAGAAATTAGTGTCATATTTAAAGAAGGGAAAATGGGTGAAGTCATATGTGATGTGACGCTGGTGTTCTGGGGGGCCTCGAAACCCGCCGCAACCTGGTACGCCCGGCGGGAGATGCGCCAGCCCCGTTATGCCACCTGCTCGGTGGTTGTGGTGCAGCTGGGAGGAGGCAGGGTTGAACGAGGGCGTGGCGGTCCACCCGACGTAGAAGACAGGGCTGCCCACGCCGACGGCACCTCACACTATCATATTATATTTTGATATTTCAGGTTAAAAGATGTTACGCACAGGCAATTCTATCTTTGTGAATGAAACCTGATTTTTCTGATTGTGGCATATGAAGATGCAAAAGGTGCCTTTTGAGACAATCCAGAGAGGAGAGGGGACAGGAGATGGGGGGGCAGGTCTGGGGAGCACCGAGGACGGACCCATAGCCCCAATATGGCCGTAAGAGGGTAGCAGTAGGGTAGGAAGTGATCCAGGGCAGGGCTGTGCTAAAGCACATGGGCTGGCGAATTGAAGGAAGGATCCCCCGCCAGCCAGGCAGGGACCGCGCTGACCCTGTCCTTAGGGCCCTGGGCTGGGACCCGTGAGTGAGGATGGGCCTGGATCCCTCTACCCCGCAGGGGAAAGATAGGCAAGACCCTGTGCCGCACCGGCCGGTGCGGGAGCTGGGCTACGGGAGGCAGTACTCCAGAGAGAGAGAGTGAGATGAATAGCCATATGAGGGACCAGACTGAGGACCCTGGGTGTTAGCCCTGCTGGGGCAAGGGTGGAGGGCTGTCACTGTGCCCAATAGGGCTAGAATAAACCAAGAGAGGGAACCCCAGGTGCTTGGCCCAGCCACGACCGAGGCCACGTCAAGGGATCACCCTCTCACACCATACTTGAAAATGTTAAGTATCAGAGGGGTAGCCATGTTAGTCTGAATCTGCAAGAACAACGAGAAGTCCTGTGGCACCTTATAGACTAACAGATTTATTGGAGCATAAACTTTCGTGGGCAAAGACCCACTTTGTCAGATGCATGTAGTGGAAATTCCAGAGGCAGGTATCTCTGGAGTTTTGAATGTCATTTAGCTTTGGAAAAATATGAGCATTTTATATATTTATTCTATGAATAGTCTTACATGAATGAATGTCAGTGGACAATCTTTATAATATGCAGAGAGGCAACAGTTTACTTGGAAACACATTTTTAAATGAGTCATCTCTTAAAAATGAGTGTTTACAATAAAGTAAAAAAAGTTGTATGAATCTTGAAAAATTACATACATTCCCAAATATCCAGTTCTCTATTGCCTATAAATATTAATATTACTCTTAGAATGGCTAAATTTCTGTGCACATGCCAATAAACTCAATTTCAGCGTAAACACAGAAACTTACAAAATCTTCCCATCACTAATAATTGAAATTTACAAATCTAAAAATGGATATTATCTATCAAAATTATAAAAAAAGATGAATTCTTCCAAGCCTAAGTGTTAGTTCTATAAAGCCTTACTGAAAGCCTCTTTGATTTCAGTAGGACTCTTTTCTTTGACCTTAAGTGGGCTTTGCCTAGGGTCCATAATACTTCTTAAGTCAATGTGACACATCTTGGATTAATTTTGATGCCAAAATCTTAATAGCCTGCTTACACCTGACTTTTAAAAATTTAGAGGTGGTCAAAATGCATTTTTTGAAACTACAAGTCTAGAAATATTGATTCTTTCCTCATAAGTGGTTTGTGAGTCAGTTCTGTTCAGTCCTGTTCAGTGTGAATGCATTCATTAGTGGTACGTAGCAGGTCAGCTGTTTGGTTGAATAATTTTCAGACTATGGATTGTTTCATGACCTGTTTGCAAATAGGCCAATCTGCATTACTTGTTATATTATTCTTGTTTTTGTACTAAAGTTCTTGCTCCCTAGCTGCACAGATGAACTTTTTAAACTGGATAATAATGAATAGCAAATGATGAATAGAAGATGGGAAAAAAAATCACTTCCAGTATAAAGTTACATAACTTCCAGCAATCATAACTAGTTTCCTGTAGACCAGCAAAGCCTGAATATTTAATAATAATGATGTTTATTCTGGAATGTATATTTTCATTGTTTGAGCCATTAATTCATACTTTTCATTGAAATTGTCTGCATTTGTTCTCAGAAATTAGCATTTTTTACATTCATCGTGGATCAATCTTCCAATTCCGCTCTGTATCTCTTATACTAATGTCTCATCTACCCACTCCATATTTCACTGTTTTATCCTCATCATAGCATTGATGACAAATGCATACCAAGGGGCTCTGACCAAGGGTATTTTACCTGAGCAGGATTATGACATTCTGAGCCATAAGCTATGTCAACTGTAAAAGGACCCATATAATTAAAAAAAAGAATTTATTATTTTCACAGAAAGGACATTGGATATATAAACATGAAAGCTTTATTCTCCCACAGAAAAACAACAGAGAATATACAGCATGGATATGGAAAGTTATCACTTTTCATAAGAATAAATGAAAAAATGTTTGATTAATTTTGTTAGGGAAATAAAAAGTTTATCCAGACTGTATATAAAATAAACTACAAATGTTTATTATGATTTAATTTTCTCTAAGAAACAATTAATTGTTGGGATTTTTCTTTTGTCAAACTATAAAAATAAAGTGAAGGTTCCTAAAACTGACAGAGCGAAGCCAACACAAATTTATCCTTCTCAGTATCCACTGAACCCAAGTCCATAAGACAATTACCTACCTGCAACCTCAATCATGTGAAGCATGGATAGAGCATGAAGCAGAATGCAGTGTGAACATTAAAAGGCACAACTGTAAGTTTGTACAGATCAAAAGAAGAAAGAACACACGAAGGGTATGTCTAGACTACAGGGTTTTTTTTCGAAAAAAGTAGGCTTTCTTCGAAAAAACTTCACCTGCATCTAGACTACAGCCGCGTTCTTTCAAAAGTAAATCAAAAGAATGAAGTAGTTTTTTCTATCGTGGTAAACCTCATTTTACAAGGAATAATGCCTTTTTTCGAAAGTACTCCTTCAAAAAAAGGCACTATTGAATGCAAACTGTGCTTTTTTGAAAGAGAGCGTCTAGGCTTTCTTTTAAAAAAGCAGCTTGCTTTTTCAAAAAATCTGCTTGTAGTCTAGACAATATCTTTTGAAAGAGGCTTGTAGTCTAGACATAGCCTTAAGGCTTTAGGAAATGAAATAAAACACGAGGAAAGGCTCTATACGTCTCAGGGTGCTGGACTATAAACAAAAGATGGTGGCCTTCCAGCTACTACCATCCAAGGAGGATGCTATACATGACAACTCTCCTATCAAAGTATGAGGTTGGCAGGCTAGCTTCATGACACTGCCATCTCTGACCTCACATTTTTCCTAATTTTATTGGCAGTACATTTATTCATTTCTTTAAATAAGCTATGAAGGCATGGTCAGAATTTTACCAACAGTAGCTGGCCAACAAAATGCTGCTTAGGTGACTGATAGCAGACTTAATCATAGAAACACTTATTTTACAAGTGCAGTTATAGTATTTTTCTCAGCCCTGGCTTCCTGACTGTCAATAATGAGCATTAGTGAAGGGTTAGTGTAGGGTAAGGGTATTTGTGTGGCCCTATGTGAATATTTTTGTCATATTCGAACAAAAACATCTATATTCAGATAGAATCCTCTTTTCCTCCTATTTTTCCTTTATTTATCAACCAATTTTGATAACATTTGAAATGGAGTCAGGTCTTTTTTTTTTTTAGAGGCTTCTCATATTGCAAGGCCCTAAGCTGTAGCTTAGTTAGCTTATGCTTTAATCAAGCACTTCAAGTTACATACAACAATCATGTTGTGTGAATTTGTTGGGTGAGGTTTTGCCCTCAGTTAAACCCAGGCATCTCCTATAGCTATCAGCTATAATTGTCCTTTTTTGCATACTTGAAAATCAATCTAAGTCTTTCCTGGAGATTAATGTTCTCGTTGTCTACAAGGGGAAGAAACTATTACAGCAAATTTCCTATTTGATTAATGCATCCTTACTCTATCTTACACAAGGATCTCTCAAGTCAGCAGCAAATGTTGTTGATGCTATAACTCCTGGTTTAGTCAATTGAGCAAACAATAAAATATGTGTGTGGTTCCAAGCTACCAATATAAAAGCAAGGCTGATTAGGAAAATGTACTTTAGTGGCCTGCATGTTCCAGCAAAAATTGAAATAGACAGAAGCACAAGGGGATCAGCATAGTTTGAAAGAATAAATGTTATCCTTCACAATCCAGATCTGAAGATACAGGTGATTTTCCAAAAAATGATTTCGTGCCAAAACACTTTGGAAATAATACAGAAAAGCTAAATAAATACCATTTCATGGCACCAAGGGGAGCTTCAAACTTTGATTGTAAGGTTCATTTTTCTGTGTATTGGCTCATATGTCAGTGCCTTATATTCAACATAAGCTCTACAAACTCAGCTAATCCATTCTGATAAATGGCCATACACAGGAAATTCTCAATGGCTGCGTCTAGACTGGCAAGTTTTTGCGCAAAAGCAACTGCTTTTGCGCAAAAACTTGCCAGCTGTCTACACTGGCCACTTGAATTTGCGCAAGAACACTGATGATCTAATGTGTGATCGTCAGTGTTCTTGCGCAAATACAATGACGCTCCCGTTTGGGCAAAAGCCCTGTTGCGCAAATGTATTTGCGCAAGAGGGCTAGTGTAGACAGCTAAAAAGTGTTTTGCGCAAAAAAGCCCCGATGGCTAAAACGGCGATCGGGGCTTTCTTGCGCAAATCCGCGTCTAGATTGGCACGGACACTTTTCCGCAAAAAGTGCTTTTGCGCAAAAGCATCCGTGCCAATCTAGACGCTCTTGTCCGCAAATGCTTTTAACGGAAAAACTTTTCCGTTAAAAGCATTTGCGGAAAATCATGCCAGTCTAGACATAGCCAATATGTATAGGTGTCATCATATGATTCATCTGTGTCGTCTCACCCAGCATTTCCCTTCCATTTTATATCCTATCAGCTAGTTTGTTGTATTTGCTCCTTAGGTGAAGTGTGATGCCTGGGTGTCAGACTTTTTTTCCTCCTTTTTCAGTTCAATTCCCAGGTTGCTTAAAACTTTACAAAGTGTGGTACTAGCTGAAATGAGAAATTTTAGCATGATTCATTGATAGATGACAAAGATAATAAAGTTGTATTTGGAAATCAATAAGGTTTTTTAACGTAACATATTATAATATTGTCACCTAATTAGAATGAACTGAACCCATTAATAAAGAACAATCCTCTTGCCAAATATGGGATATTCATGAATATGTGGCTAGCAGCATCACTTTATTACTGATCTCCATTGCTGATCCACTTTTTGCTACCAAAGGAAAAAAAAATCTAAAAACTTACTTGGCTAAATTTTACAAGCATTCTCTAAACATGTGAATGTAATATTTCACTCCAGCAGCTATTACAACCAAACCTTTGTTTCCTGTCTGAAACCTTTGTGCACAATCCACATTTGTTTACTCAGACTATGCTTTTGGATTTGGTGTGGGCAAATGCAATATACATATTTAAATCAATGGTTTTTGTCCATGCAAATACTTGCAATTGAAAAGTCATGCATGCCTTTCTGCAATGCTGGGTATGTCTTTCCTGACTTGGCAGTTAACAAATATAAATATGCTAGTGTAAGTTTAAATGTAATATCAATACGTGTCATCCAATAATAATTCCTTTTAAGTTGCAGGATATATTTTTATCTGGTTTTGGGACTCCTTAATTTTGATGATTGTATTTTAGAAACTAGAATAGCTCATGCTGAAATAAACAGCCTATACAAATTGGCAGAAAATTGGTAAATTAATAAGAGTCAATTAGCGGGAAAGTCATGTATTAGGAGAAAAGGTATCTATGGTTTAGAATACCATACTGGAATCTAGAATTCTCCAACATTCTATTTCTGGCTCTGACTTCAACCGAGGACATCATTTACCATTTCTGTACCTTAGTGTATCTACCTATAAAATGGGTATAAGAGTATCTATATCACAGGGGGTATGGATAGACTGCAGGTGGGAGCGGGGGTTCGGGATACTGGAGGTATTCCAAAAAAACTCTGCTGCATCCAGGGAATGTGATTGCTCTTCCACTTTTTTTTGAGGAAGAGCAAACGCGCTCTTTCAGAAGCCCCTGTATTCCTCGTTCTACGAGGAAGAAAGGGGCTTCCGAAAGATGGGTCTTTTTTTTCTGACATTTGGCCCAGTCTAGATTGGCCAAATGTTGGAAAAGCCTCTTCCGACAAAAGAATAGGAAAAAGGAAGGCAAAATGCGGAGCGCATTTTGTGTACTGTTTTCTGAGAAAAACTTGTAGTCTAGCCGTACCCAGGGTGACATTGGAGTTAATGTTAGTAAAATCCCTTTGAGATGGAAGGTTATATATGATTACAGCATTTTATTAGTATATAATAGCAATAATAACAAATGATAATGTCTAAGAGACCAAGTGGTGGTAACCCATGACAGCTCTCAAAGAATACAAATTAAATATGCTTCTTCCCATCTGGAAATCAAAGGAGTACAATATTATTGTAAAACAGATTATTTGATCTTTCACTTGTATATAATTAATGTCTAGCCACTTTGCATATTCCATTATCTAAATTCAGTATTTGTTCTGTAATTAATTAGAAGTTTCTCCAAAATGGCAATGATGGTCTGAACTAAATGATTAAATTAAATGTCTGTTAACAAGAAAGAAAATTAAGAAAAATGAATTGTTTTAATCCAAATGGTATCATATTTTGATGAAAGTAAGGTTATGTTATAGTCCAGGAGCATCTGGTCAGACAATTACTAAAGAATGTGCCTCCAGGAGAGCAGAAAGTAACAAATGGGTAATATTCCTACCCTTCTTCATGTTTCAAGGCTTTGTTGTTGGTGAGATCTGTCTTTATCTAGAAAATAAGCTGGTTGGGCTAATGCCTATTGAAATTAATAGAAAGATCCCTATTGACCATAATGCATTTTGGATTAGGCCTTAAACATGTATGCAACTTGGACTAGAATGCATCTGGTCCCTTATGCAGGTAAACAAAGGAGGAGGTGAAAATAACATTTCCCCTGCCTTGCATATTTTGCAAAATGGCTTGTCACACTTGTACTCTTGGACTGAGGGAAATATGTGGAGTGCATCCCGCCTGCTTCGAGGGTGTGTGAGATATCTCAAAGTAGGTGAGGGAGGGTGAGGAGAATGTGAGGCCATGCTTCCACCCATGCATGTAATGACAAAAGGAGCTGATCATCCATGGGGAGTGGAGTATTCTGTTTATCATGAAAGGGAGCAAGGAAGAATGCCCTGCCTTTGCAGGTCAGGAGCACTGGGATGGATTCTAGTAAATGGGCCCTTGTGCTTCCCCTGTAACACTCTACTTCTGTACCATCCTCACTACAAAGTTGTGTCTCACAAACACTCTGGAAAAATTTGCATTTAAAAGCAGTTTATTTTCTTTGGGACAAATTCTGAGGCTCTTACTGTATTTTTACTCCATTTTAGTCCAACTTTCACTGAAGTCAGTGCCAGCTTGCCTGTGTGAAAACTGAGTAATACTTGAGTAAAAACTGAGCAAGGACTTGGCACACAAGATCTGGGCCTGTGTTGAGAACCTCAGTAAGTGCACATGTCTAGCAACAGACTGGCAATCACTGTTCAATAATGAGCATTCTCTGTACATCCCATAAAGAATATTGTTCTAAATAAACCCTTACTGATGCTGATCAAAGAATGGAAACCATTAAAAAAATCCAAGTCTTTTTACAAAGCAAAGGTTTCTTACAGAGGTAAACAAAGCTAATAAATTCTTAATAAAATAATTTTACTATTACTATACATAAAATCAACCAAATGCTATTTCTTCTTCCTAACTCAAAACACATCACATTAACAATATTAATACAAATATTACTACCTAAAATAATTATCACTTAAAACAATTTTCTCTGTTAGGCTACACAATTGTTCCCTGGAACAGTTCAGCATCTGAAAGACCATCCAGTGTGCAATCTTCTCCATGGCAGAATTCCTATGTGTGAGATGAGAAGGCCTAGCAGGTGGACATACTGAGCTAGGGATGGTCTAATATTCCTTGTGAACTCGAATATCAAGTTCTGGATTTGCTTGAATTTGTCCAGGGCAAATGTGTCTATATCCACTCCCCAGATGAGCTATCTCTGTAGAGGGGAACATGGAGCTCAAAGCCATGTACTCAAAGCAAGGCAGGGGTCTGAGTTGTAGTACTGTAAGCTCCTCCTCTGGGTCCCAGGCCAACTATTTGAAGGAAGAGGTCACTTTTCAAGAACGAACTAATTTATAAACTTCAGAGGGGTAGCCAAGTTATTCTGTAACAGGAAAAACTTAAAAAAATAAGTTTTCTTCTTCAAATAGTCTAGTAGCACCTTAAAGACTAACAAAACATGTAGACAGTATCATGAACTTTTGTGGGCACATTCCACTTCTTCCAATGACCGGAGTGTTGGAAGTCCAGATCCAAGAATAAATAAGGGAAAGAGGAAGGGGCAGGGCAGGAGGGAGGAAGAAGGAAAAAAAAAGACGGGAGGAATTAAAAAAGAGACAGTGAGTAAATAAGCTTCAGAGGGATAGCCGAGTTAGTCTGTAACAGGAAAAACTTTAAAAAACTAATTCATGTTAGATAGCTCGTTTTTTCCCAAGGGAATTGAGAATCTTCACTTTAGTATTTGAGGGGACTCTGAATCCCTGAAGGGGTTTTACATTCAATCCAAGGTCTTTGACAGGACTTACCCTCTGAGCTGACAACAGCTTCTCTTTCATAGACTGAAATATTCATGAAAGCCATCTTGCTCAGCCTTTTTACCTAATCTGCAGTGTGCAAAGAGAAGATATTCTTACCTGTTTTATTTTATTATTCATTTATCATTCATAATGTTCATTAGAACTAATTATGCTACAGAGAATGTACAGAGAATGCTCAGATGTAACATACATAATGCAGATAATGATAGCTACTATTCCATGTCCTTTCAAATTACCTAATTTCAGACATTTTTCTAATTTTTCCTGGCATCATGTAATCACTTGGTAGCAATAAGACAACCAGGTCTTTAAATCAGGAAAATAATTCAGTAAAGTTGGATTAGTAATCAGTTGTAGATTTTAGTCCAAACCCTGGAGGCTACAACAGATTATATGGATCAAATGGAAGGGTGATACCTGGAAAAATTCATCCTAAAGAAAAGGAACAGATGGTAGTAGAAAGACAATTAATTGTAATCTGAATATATTAAAGGATAATGAAGTTCAATAAAAAGACCCTTTTTCCTTTGGGCTGATAGTTTGTGATTTACAAAATATATACAGAAGAAGCACAATTTGTCAAATTGTCATTCAGGAATCTGTATTTTCTCTATGTGAAAACAATACTAAAATCTGACTTTTACTATATGTTGAGGGAATTTGAATAATAGAATCATAGAGTCATAGAATCCTAGGGCTGGAAGAGACCTAAGAAGGTCATTGAGTCCAACCCCCTGCCCAAAGCAGAACCAGCCCTAACTAAATCATCCCAGCCAGAGCTTTGTCAAGCCGAGATTTAAAAACCTTTAGGGATAGAGAGTCTACCATTTCCCTAGGTAACCCATTCCAGTGCTTCACCACCCACATAGAGAAATAGTTTTTCCTAATATCCAACCTAGATTCCCCCACCCCCTACTGTAACTTAAGACCATTGCTCCTTGTTCTATCATCTGTTACTACTGAGAACAGCCTCTCTCCATCCTCTTTGGAACCTCCCTTCAGGAAGTTGAAGGCTGCTATCAAATCCCCCTTCACTCTTCTCTTCTGCAGACTAAATAAGCCCAAATCCCTCAGCCTCTCCTCATAGGTCATGTGCCCCAACTCCCCAACTTTAAAGAGAAGCTAGATAATTTCATGGAGGTTAGGTCCATAAAAGGCTATTAGCCAGGGGATAAAATGGTGTCCTTGGCCTCTGTTTGACAGAGGCTGGAGAGGGATGGCAGGAGACAAAGCGCTTGATCATTGTCTTCGGTCCACCCCCTCTGGGGCACCTGGTGCTGGCCACTGTCGGCAGACAGGATACTGGGCTAGATGGACCTTTGGTCTGACCCGGTACGGCCGTTCTTATGTTCTTATGTTATGTTCCCCTAATCATTTTGGTTGCCCTCCACTGGACCCTCTCCAAGCAGCCACATCCTTTCTATAGTGGGGGTACTGATTGATACATCATTGTTGCACTGGTATGTTTTGGCTTTTAATCAGTTATTCCTACAGGTTGGACCTCCCTGGTCTGCACTGTTGGGACCTGACCAGTCCCGAACTAGAGAATTTGCCAGACTGGGGAGGTCTCCTGCCACCGGCCCCCAAATACATCACCCATTGCTGTCAGGCTGCCCCATCAGGCAACCCTGCCTTGCTCTCCCCCCACAACCTGGCTGGGCTGCTTGCCCAGCTACTGCTAGTTTCTTGGGCAGCAAAGGATCCAGCTGCTGCCTTGGGGCTCTAGTCCCTGCAGCAGGGAGCAGCCACAGGGCTGGGGCTCTGGTCCCATGCAGCCTCAGCCCCAGAGCTGGCACCAGCCCCAGCCCCAGCCCCAGCCCCATGCAGCCCCACCCTGGTCACATGCAGCTGGGAGCAGCTGCAGGCTGGGGCTCCAGTCCTGGCCCCTTGCAGCCAGGGGAAGTCACAGGGCTCTGGCCTCGGTCCAGTGCAATCTCAGCCCCGGCCCTGCACAGCCAGGGGAAGCTGCAGGGCTCCAACTCCATGGTCTGGGGGACTCTGGCTCCATGCTGCCCCAGGTCAAGGCATCAGCTCATGACCCTACGATGTCATTAAATCTCAGTTCAAGTTAAAACTCGCTGTGAAAAAACTGGATCCTAGGTCCACCTCCACTAAGGCAACTGATAGAAGAAAATTGCAAAACCTCTTATTTCCAGATGGAACATTTCAATTTTCCTTCTGCACATGGCAGGGGGTGAAACTGCTTAATTGCTAAGGACAGTAAGGGAGAAATGAGGTGGCCAGACAGGAAGCATACAACCTTGTGACCTATGAGAAACTCCCTTAAGACACATGAATCATTTTAGAAGGATTATTTAGTTGTTTGTATTTTGACTTCCCCTCTCCTCACCTGGTATCTATTGTCAGGACTATGCAGCACTTTAAAGACTAACAAGATGGTTTATTAGGTGATGATGGCTACATCTCTATTGGTATCTATTGTGTGAGAGAGTACAAAAGGGCATAGGACATGTTCACGTGGGAGGTGAAGTGGGTTGGAAAGCCATGTATAATTACTTAAGGAGAATTAGGAGGTTAGGAGGGGTATAAGAGAATTTATATTTTATAAAAAAAAGATCATTGAACTAAGAAGTATAACTAACATCACCAGGCTTGTTTTGCTTACTCTCACCTTTCCCTTTTTCTACATATTGTCTTCATGTTATAGCTATAGATTCTAAGCTCCCTGCAGTAAGGACTGTTTCTTCTCCCCATTCTGTGGAGAGCTTAACAAATTTTTGGGTCCTGAGCAAATGATTGCTTACATTAAAATAATAGTGTAAAACATCCTAAACCAAATCTGTCCCTTTTATAATTCCACTGAAGTTAGCAGAGACACCAGGGATTGAATGAATCAGCCGTAGAAGAATATGATTGTAAGTCATGCAACATTTTATTTCTTCAAAGCAGGACAAAGGTAATTTCTTGATTAAAAGAATTTCAGGAAGGGCTCAGAACTAAGTGAAATTTACTTTTGCCTGCAAAAATATGTTCAAACAGTGGATCAAAACAGAGGATAAGTATGGCTCAATCAGATGAGAAATTTGTACAGGAACAAAAGCCCTTTTGTTTATGGAAATGCCTTAAAGGACAACTGTCAGAAATTAGTCTCTGACTCTCAGAAATATTCAGGGAAGAATTGCAAAACATGTATTAGGTGTTCCAGTGCATCCCAAGCCCTGCTAGAATTTCTCCTTTCAGTACACTCTTTGCCCATGCCTACACTATATATAAGGTCGAAGTAGCCACAGTCAATCTTCCAGATTCGAATTAGTGACTCTAGTGAAGACACACTAATTCGAACTGAGAGGGTACTTCTGTCAATGCAGGTAGTCCTGCTTCTATGAGGTGTAAGAGAAGTTGAAGGGAGAGTATGCTCCCTTTGACTTCCCTCAGTGTGGGTGGCACCAAAATTTGAGTTAAGATACTTCAACTTCAGTTACACAATTAATGTAGCTGAACGTGTGTATCTTAATTTGGACTTATCTCTAGTGTAGACCAGGGGTTTGAGAGCAAGTATTATTTCATTGCTATTAGTTTGTGTAGCGCCCACCTAATGCAATAAAGTCCTGATCTATGAACTGGTACTGCTGCAATACAAATAAATAAATTAGGATGATTATTATTACTGTGAGGTGAGGTTTTTTTAATTTTTACTTTAAAAAATAAGGAGCTATTCCCTGAAGAACCATTTTACTCCATTTGAAGGCAGAAATTGCTTTGGTTTTCCAAACAGAAGTTAGTCATGGTGCCAGTCATTAACAGGTTTGATATCTTTCTTTTAAATGTGTAGGAGATAAAAATAAGTCATTTAATGATGCCTAGAAGACATGACTATGACAGAAACAGCAATTATTCTTGTGCATTTATTATTACTCTGGTGCAAAATTGACCTATAAAACATATACAAAGTAAGACAAAAAAGTGTCTCAAAATTTTGTATAAATGCAGAAGTGAAGTAGAAACTTAATTGCACATTGAGTTTCTACTCATACCTCATTCAATGCCTACCAATATATTTCATGTCTCAGCCTGTAATATCTGTCATTTTGGTCAGTCCTCTAATAGTCAAACGTGTGCACTGCTAATGACAGTAAGTCACAATTGGAGTCAGTATAATGCAGTACATTAAGATACAGTATCTTTATGCCACAGCTAGCTGTGTACAGAAAGTCCCTGAATTAAAATTCTAGTGAAAAAATATATTACCAGAAAAGCAAGGTCTAAGAAAGTTACATTCTTTAGATTTTTTAAAAGCATTTGTGTTGCTACCTGATAAAAAGCACTCTCCCAGCGAACATTCAGGTATTTCTATGATGCATATCCTACCATATGCTAGTTGACAATTCAAGAAGGATGAGCATATAACACCTGATCGGAATGAGTTATTTCAGAGAAGCTCAGCTGGAACAGAAATTAGAATGTGCTATTAGTGGTGCAATTAATTGTTCTCTCATTTAGCAGAGGAGAAAAAAACACCTTACTGGTTAAAGTAACAATAGGATTTTTCTCAGTACTGTTTAGACAACTGGCCTCAAGCCAGTTAATCTATTGGATTAAGTAAAATAAAATGAAAATATAGAGCAGAGTTGTAGGAACATTTTAATTATCTTAATATAATTATAAAACTCTAAAATTACATAAGTACACAGTAATTGTGTCAATTTTACAAAAGATGTTTCAGTATGAAAATGAATTTTTTCTGTGTGATATGTGGGAAGCAGAGAAATGCTTCTGTTGCAAGAAGAGAAAAATGCTTTTGTTTAATCGATCTTTGTCCAAACCTGTCCTTGGTAATCTAGAATTCAAAATTTCTCTCTCTTAGCAAAACACAGAAAAATAGCACCACTATTAAAAGGAGTTTCTGCCATTTTCTTTTGACTATTATATATCATATTCTGAAGATGAATTAGAAGACAGAATGTAGGTACCTGAAAAAGAAATTCAGAGTTGTATTATATCATTTGTGTCTTATCTTCTTTTTTTCTTATAGATCATCCCATAGTAAAACAGTATTCTACAAATAGCTTTATTTCTTTACTTAAAAAATATTAGCATATTTGATTATTCATTATTTTAACTACATTCTAATCATTGTGCCACATTGACATTTTTTATTTACTTTACAGGTTTCAGTGAATGTAGTTGAAATAAATATGATCAACATTTTATTTATTTATATTTTAGTAAATTGAATAAGTAGCACTTTCATTTTTGCTGCTTCTAATGAAGAGGTGGGCAAAAGCATCTCAGTGGGTTGTATCTGGCCTGCCTAGGTCTTTGATCTGGCCCACAAGGAAGGCGCAGGCCCCGCCTCCTAGCGCAGGGGTTGGCAACCTATGGCATGCATGCAGATTTTCAGCAGCACGGGGGAGGGAGCTCAGCCCCACCCAGCCTCCCTCACGCAGTCTCTGGAGAGCGTTCCCTCCTTCCTATAGAAGGTTAGGCTGCAGTGGAAGGAAGCAACACTGGGATGAGGATCCTCAGCAGCACCTCTGGCCTTTGGGGCCAGCCCTGGATCACATGGCCGCGACAGCTGGACCTCCGGGGCTGGCCCTGGACCAGGTGGCCACGGCAACGGCACCTCCAGCCTCTTGAGCTGGCCCGAGACTGTGTGGCCATGGCAGAGGCACCTCCAGGGCCAGCCCCAGACCGCATGGTCATCGCAGCAGCGGGACCTCCCTCTGGTGCAGCTGGGACAGCATGGCTGCAGACATTGCTTCAAGGGGGTACGAAGCCAGGTATGATCCCCCCTCATGCCCAGACCCCCTGTCCAATCCCCTCACTTCCCTCCCCCCCAAGACCTGGCAACCCTCATTTGCTCTGACACCCTCCCTTGTTCCTGCACCCTCTCTTCTAGCCAGACTCCCCACCTGCTCCTTCATCCACATTGCTCCTGCACCCTCTCTCCTGGCAACACACTGCACCCTCCCTTGTTCCTGCTCCCTCCATCTGGCCAGACACTCTGCTCCCAGCATGCATCTGCACCCTACCTCTATCCCAGCTCCTGAACCCCTGACCCAAAAAGGGTTCCCCAACCCTGCCATAAATAAAGAAAACATTGAAACCTTTTGTGTTGGACATAATATTTTACTTTCTTTAAAATGAAGTTTGATAAACTAACATGAGAAAGTTAAAATGCTTAATCTGTTTCATAATTTAAATTAAATGGTTCTCACTAGCTGCAGCTGGTTCAGAAAATAGGGTCCTGGTACCCAGCCTGCCCTTGCCTCCCCACTCCTTTCCCCAGAACACAAATCTGTGAATAATTTAAATCTCAGTATGCCACTTCTGAAAGGTGCTGACCCCTGCACTAAAAGGTAAGAGCTGCATTTTAATTTATTTAAGGATGAAGCTGCGGTCAGTAGGACTATTATTGACTTTAAAAAGTGTCATTGGCACTCGGACCCGTACATAGAGGCGAATAAGTCAAATCTCGGCACTCCACCTCTGAAAAGTTTCTGACCTCTGCCCTAGAGCGTTGCATGAGCCCTTTCAACTGCTTTTATTCAAAGGGCCTGTGCCTGCTGGGCAGCTTCCAGTAAACAGGTTAGAAATGGGGCCAGGAGCTGCCAGCCATGTTATGTGAACTCTAAGCCTCCACCCCAGACAACTCTGGGAGGAGGTTAGTCCCCAGCACCCTCCCATCTGCTCCAGGTCCCTTCCATTGGCCAGAAGTCAGGGGGCAGAGATCCCAGGCCAAGCAAAGCTCCCAGCAGGGTAGTTCTCAGCCACGCCCCTTCCACCCAATGCCCCGCCCCTTCCAGGTCAGCCCGAGGTCACTTCCAAAATTTGTGAAGTGGCCTCCCTTCCAAAATTATTACCCCCTCTGTTCTAATGCCATTCTCATGACTAATAATCACTCACCAGTTCTCTTTTTGACTCCAGAACCAATTCTTCTGAACGTCTCTTTAATAGCGTAGCATTATTTCATCAGTAGCACCTCACAAATGGTCATTGTTTTGGAAAGACAGACAATTGTGGTAGTGCAGTTGGCACCCATTATCATACTCACTCTGTGTTGCATTCCTAAAATATCCCTATGCTGTAAAATTTCTGGATGCTATCTAGTGGCTCTGGAAGGCAGTGATTTGGCAAATCACGATGACCCATGGAGCACTGGTGATGTGACATGACAGGAAGGAAAGTAAAATATTTGCTGCAGTTAAGAGATTTCAAGCAGTGTTGTGTTCACAGTTCCCCCATATAATTTGGAACACATTATGTTCATCTCCTGTCTAGATTCATTTTACTGCTCATGATAAAGGTTAATTCTCTACTGTCATCTAAAATAATCATAAAACTTTCGAGTTAGAGTATTGTTAGCACTCTAGTTGCTGCATATATAATCTAGACTTGATGCTATTTGTGTGACATATTTCTTCCAAAGTCTGCAAAGGATTGGCACCTGCAAAGAAAAATATTTTTTTAAACTGGCTGAGACAATTTTATACAAATTTTCAGACTATAAAAAATGTAGGCTTTCAATTCCAGAATGAGTTTTAAAAACTATGGATTTTAGAACAAAGTGATTGATATTTTCAGAAATGAATCTTAGCAAGAGATGATGAATGTTTCCTGACTCAGGTTTTGCTGTTTCTTTTTAACTTGTCTAAGCTCTAGGACATACACACAAGTTATCATATCAATATACCAGTATCACTGAACTTTTGGAGGAAAAGTTTAAATAAAGTCAGCTCTTCAATGAGCTCATTTAAAAAAAGATAGACATTGAAAATAAAATAAAATAAAGTAATGGCATATATTGAAATTTTTAATTTTGGTACAAATTTTATCACTAAACCACTACAGGTTGAACCTCTCTAGTCTGACACTCTCTGGTCCAGCGACATCTATGGGCCTACATGATTTTAGTTAGCCAGATGTCCACATATCATGGGTGTGGCCAAGTCATCTGAAGTCCCATAATGTTTATTTATAGCCACCAGCCCTGGCTCTCAGTGTTCTGTGCTGTTATTTAGCTCTAATTTACCCCTAAATGTCTTCTAAGACCCCAGTAAGCAAAGGAAGTGTTAATAATGTTGCTAGACAATATTGACCTCCTATGGTTTGGCAAATTCTCTGGTATGGAAGCAGTCAGGTACCAAAGGTGTCAGACTAGTGAGGTTCAACCTGTATATGCACTGATGTACAAAGATCAGAAACTTTTGGAATCTGTGTGAACAATTTATGCAGGGGACTCTGATAAAGTTCAAGCTGGTTTTGGATTTTGGAGTCCTTGTGGGTAGTTGTCTAAAAAACATCAATTCCATGTGCAGCAGTAGTCAAAAAGTGAACAGAATATTGGGAATCACTAAGAAATGGAAAGATAAGTCAGAGAATATCCTATTGCCTTTGTATAAATCCATAATACACTCACATCTTGAATTCCTCATGCAGATGTGATCACCGCATCTCAAAAAATAAATTGGAACTAGAAAAGAGATGACCAAACAGAGATATGCTAGCTGTCTATAAAATTATGATTGGTGTGTAATAAGTAAATAAGAAAGTGTTATTTACTTCTTTCATAACTGAAGATCTAGGATTTATTTATCCAATGAAATTAATATGCAACAAGTTTAAAACAAACAAAAGAAAGCATTTCTTCACACAACGCACAGTCCACCTGTGGAACTCCTTGCCTGAGGATGTTGTGAAGGCCCAGTATGGCTGTTCTTATGAGCTACTGCAGTGGAACTGGACAATTTTTAGAATGAAAAACTATTTCAGATTTAATACACATCTGCCAGTCTGCAAAACTGTTAGCTATTTTACCTATACTTATAAGTCCTTCTTATAAGACTACAGAAAAAAATTAAACAGTCTTGGTGTGAGAGGCAAAGTAAAATAATGGATTAGAAAATTTCTAAGTAACAGGAAACAGCAGGGTTGCTTCACTGAGAGCTGGCTATGGCATACTACTGTAGGCACATGTATGCGCTTCCAACTGGGGTTCTGGGGCTCTTCCTATAGACTGGCATTGGCAGCACTGTGCATGTAGCCAGGAGGGGCAGGTGGGTGAAAGAGGCTGGCTAGTGGCTTGCTGTAGAGGATCAGTGTGCTCTCTCAGCCTGAGCCAATGCATCTGATGAACTGGTTTTTAACCACATAAGCTTATGCCCAAGCAAATCTAGTCTTTAAAGTGCCACAGGACTCCTCATTTTTTTTCAGATACAGACTAATATAGCTATCCTTCTGAACTATGATTTAGATTTTCCAAGACTTCTGATGACAGGACAAGAAGCAATGGCCTCAAATTGCAGCATGGGAAATTTATGCTGGATATTAGGAAAAACTTCCTAACTGTCAGGGTGGCTAAGCACTGGAATAAATTGCACAGGGAGGTTGTGGAATCTCCATCACTGGAGATTTTTAAGAGCAGGTTAGAGAAACATCTCACAGGGATGGTCTAGATGGTGGTTGGTCCTGCCATGAGTGCAGGTGATGACCTCTCATGGTTCCTCCAAATTCTATAATTCTATGATTGTATGATGTAAAATGATAAAAATATAGTTCTTAGTTCGTTGTTAATTTTTCCAGTAAGTAACGCTTGTGAGGCATGAAGACCCTGAGTTACTAAATCTTTTAAGTATATGTTCAACTGTAATCCCATCATTATTTAGTAAAGTACAAATTTAACTCTAAGTAAGTGGTTAATTCCCACTGAAAATGAGACTTAAGTGCAGATTTAAGCTAAAACTTAAGTGATTTGCTGAAATGGGGCCTAGAAGAGAACCCATATGACCAGAATCATAACTCTGGCTATTAGCTGTATGGACATATATAGTAGCAGTGTTCAACAAATCCACCAATATTATGCCAGGAAAATCATATTTAGTAGGTCAAAAAGAGGAATTGGAGTAACAGAAATAAAAAAAGTTTCAAATGTATTTGAAGATAGATGAAGAGTTTTTTAAATCAATATTCATCAAAACAATTTCAAGTACTTATATGGCAGGATGATTATGAAAAATGAATAATTGTCAAATAACTTACAGGAAACAAAAAATGTCAGCTTTTGTCAGATAAAATATTCTCAGATTCAATCAGATTTAGCAGAAAAAATGATTTCCCACTTCTGTTACAATCATGGTCAAAAGAATAAGACATATGAATTGTAATGTCCTGTAACATCATTAACAAATAACAATATTTAATAGGCTTAAGAACAAGTACTTCAAATTTTTCAGTATTCTCGTCTGAATGCTAGCCAGTTTTACTCCTTCCATACAGGCTGCCATAAAACAGGAAGACAGGAAATGCTCAGTGAATGAAGTCACTCAATACTCAAAACAGTCACAGCAGTGAAGCAGAGGCACTGACATTCTAATACTGCAGTCCTCTGACAAATTATCATGAGAATATGAAACAGAAAATGAGCTTATTGTCATGATAATTAGTGTAATTAAAAAGGGAAATACTACAAATGTAACTGACTCCCATTGTAATTTTAAGGTTGAATTTATTATTTGTAATCTTGTTGTCCTCCTTGAACATGGTAAAGTCTCTAGTGGAACAAAAAGTAACCCATTGCTATATTTTCTAGTACTTGAGTGGATTGGCATGAAATATAGACACTATTATCTCAATTTGGCACCAAGAAGTTACATTCACCAAGCTTGTTGTTAATACTACATACTAGTGCCTGAAATGGTGTGTCAATTAATCTACAGTTATAGGGAGTGTAAGATACTGAAATCATTAAGTAGAATAATAATTCTGGAGATAATATTTTAATACCAGGAAGTTGGATGGTTTGAAGCTGAGATATTACATAGTTCTGCCAATACTGCCTGTAGAATTGATATGATCAATTGTATATAGCTAGGGAAGGAGTCTTGGCCCTCACTTTCAAAGATTAAAAAAATCAGTTTACTTAATGTTTGTTGCATAGTCCCAGATCCAAATATGCAGGTATATTTGCAATGCTGATAATACTTGGTTCTTATCCTTTCTCGGGTCACATTTGTAATATGTCTTTTATAATGCAATGTCTAAATATAATGACAGTGTAATGTGTCTTTCCCCATTCACCTCCTCTTCTGGGGACTGATATTATCAACAAATATGCAGAATGCAGAGCTCCCTTCCTCCCTCATTAAACCATAGTGTGATGCGGAGAGTTTATTATTTTTTCCCCTTTGGGGAGTTCAGTGACCTTTCACATTCAAGTGCACCTGCACTCCAAGGCCATCTTGCAGTGATGCTAGTGTGAGTTCAGACTGTCTTTTAGAAGTTGTTGGCAGGGTCTACTAGTTTTAAAACAGGGCTAGAGAGTAATGCCCCAAGGATTAGTGCTTGGTAGATGGATAGATCAACAAAAAGAAGAAAAATATTGCTCATGAGCATTCTTTTAAATTCCAAACATCTGTTCAGTTCCACTTATTCATGTCAATCTTTATTTGCTGGGCATAATGTCCAAGCATCTTGGGAAAGGGAATGTGTTCAGTGCTTTATATATAGAGTATTATTATGACTGCTAACACTACTACTACTATTATTGCTGAGTCAATGATGAAACATTTAAAACTAGATTTTGATTATGTTAATGCTGGGTTCTAGTTGGGTCAAATCTGGGTCAAATATAGCATTAATTTTTATCAAAAAGTTCTACAGAATTTAATAAAGATAAGCTTTATATAATGTTTTAAGCAATCAAAATAATGGATTATATAATTCTTTAAAAAATTAGCCTATGGAATTAAATACATCTTTGGAAAAAATGTCTTTAATTACTAATTTCATTAAACTTTTACATTACTCACAATAACATTTTATTGGTTTCATGCTATTAACGTTTATTTTTTCCAAGAGGACAGTATTAGTTTTGATTAGTTCTCATAGCATAATTTTATGAGAATTTAGTAAAATGTTGGGTAAAAATGTTGTGAAATCTCTCATGGCTTCCAACATTATGATCCAAAACTTTGTATGCATTTTAACCAGAACAAGAAAACATACCTCTTCTATTATGGATCTGACTCTTGGGAAGTTTAGGGATTTGAATCCCTATCTCTGAAATCTCTAAGTTGTATATTTACATACAGTTTTGGCCCTTTTCTCAGTGTGATACTCATAAGTATCATATATATTTTTTTTACAGAATTAATATAACCAAATTAATTCAAACCATACTTGGTAAAAATATGTTAATGATTACTCAAGGCAAGATTTCCAGAATTCTGTTCAGGGTTGGGCTATATGGATACATCTAGACTACAGAGCTTTTATCTCTGGTATCCTGGAAAAGCTCTGCTGCATCCAGGGAAAGCTTCTGCTTTTCCAAAAAAAAAAAATTCGGAAAAGCAGACGTGTTTTTTTGGCATCCCTGTAAACCTCATTCTACGAGTAAGAAGGGATGTTCCTAAAGAGGGTTTTATTCTGACATTTGGCCCTGTGTAGACAGGCCAAATGTCGGAAAAGCCTCTTTCGGAAGAAAAGCTGAAAAAGATACACAAATTGTGGTTTGCAAGTTGTGTATCTTTTTCCGACTTTTCTTTGTAGTGTAGACACAGCCTCTGGCTAAGTTATAAATCCCTGGAGAAAAGAGTATAAAATGAAAACACTGAGTGGATTAAGAAATTGCGGAGCACCACAAAATCCCAAAGATCATTTGAGGTAAAGTAGCTGCTATTATGTAAAATGAGAAAATCTCTGAAACTCTAGATTTAAGGTTACAGATCCTAATTCGATTAGGTTAGAGATCCTAATACGAACTACCTACTCAGTGTCACGTGTAGCCGCGGGCAAGGAGTTTGGACTAGGGGACATTTAAAAATGGCGGTGCCCGGGAACATGCAAATGAAGCCCGGGATATTTAAATCCCGGGCTTCATTTGCAAGTTCGAATGCCTACATTAGCCTCCCTAGTTCGAACTAGGGGGCTAGTGTAGACATACCCTGAAACAAAAATTTAGTGACAGAAAAAGTAACCTCAAGTAGTCACTATAAACACAGGAAACAATGTCCATCAATGTAACCACTGTCACTGTTAAGCTCTTCAAACCAGCATAAAAAGCTCCACATGGCAGATCAAGTAACTCATTCCTCTGGGGTTGTATCTGATTGTCACCTGACTAATTGAGATTCCACTGCATTGCTGGCTGCTGTTAGGCTACAGTGGAGCCTGCCATCACGTATTTCCCTCACTCGCGCAGACAGTGTATAGGTCAGTCAAAATGTGACTGAAGTAAGTTAGCATAAGACACATCCCAATAATACCTGAAGGGTTCAGTGCACTGAAGTCACAAAGGATATCAATCCTTTTTTCATTAGGGACTGCCCGTTTCACATCATGCTATATGTCTCCTGTGTGGTTCAGCTGTCATCGTGTTGCCTTTTTTAAAGCAGAAATGCCTTACTTTTCATATCCAGAGACGAACACCGCCAGCAATCATATTTTATTTAAAAGTGTCCTGCATTTTCACTTATAAATATCTCACTACCCAGAACACGTGAGAAGACCACCATGGAGAATAAAGTAAAAACTTGAAACAGCTTTTGAAAAACGAGGCCCCATCACAGACTAGGCATTTGCCTTGTGTTTGTTTTGATTTGGATTCTTTTATTTTTAATACTTGTGCTCTACAGTTTGATATGCTGTAATGAAAACTGCCACAAATTTCACCTATTGTGAGCTTTTGTTTGAATGAACAATCACTAAATATTATTGGTCAGTGCTTTACAAATATTAACTATCTAGAATCATAGAATCATAAAATCATAGTGTTGGAAGACACCTCAGGAGGTCATCGAGTCCAACCCTCTGCCAAAGCAGGACCGGGACCAACCCCAACCCCAAATCATCTCAGCCAGGGCTTTGTCAAGCCGGAAGTTGAAAACCTCTAGGGATGGAGATTCCACCACATCCATTCCAGTGCTTCACCGCCCTCCTAATAAAATAGTTTTTTTCCTAATATCCAACCTAGACCTCCCCAACTGCAATCTGAGACCATTGTTCCTTGTTCTGTCTTCTGTCATCACTGAGAAGAGCCTCTCTCCATCCTCTTTGGAAATTCCCTTCAGGTAGTTAAAGGCTGGTATCAAATCCCTTGTCACTCTTCTTTTCTCCCTCAGCCTCTCCTCGTAAGTCATGTGCGCCAGCCCCCTAATCATTTTTGTTACCCTCCGCTGGACTTTCTCCATTGTGTCTATACCCTTTCTTAATGGGGGCCCCAGAACTGGATGCAGTACTCCAAGTGTGGCCTCACCAGTGCAGAATAAAGGGGAATAATCACTTCTCTAGATCTGCTGGCAATGATCCTCCTAATGTACTGTAATATGCCATTAGCCTTCTTAGCTACAAGGGCATACTATTAACTTATATCCAGCTTCTCATCCACTGTAATCCCCAGTCTTTTTCTGCCAAATTGCTGGCTAGCTAGTTGGCCCCCATCCTGTAACAGTTCTTGGGATTTTTCCATCCCAAGTGCAGGTCTCTGCACTTGTGCTTGTTGAACCTCATCAGAATTCTTTTGGCCCAATCCTCCAATTTGTCTAGGTCATTCTGGACTCTATCCCTATCCTCTAACCTATGTACCTCTCCCCCTAGCTTACTGACATATGTGAACTTCATGAGAGTGTAATCCATCCCCTCATCCAGGTCATTAATAAAGATGTCGAACAAAACCAGCCCCAGAACCTACCCTTGGGACACTCCTCTTGATACCGACCACCAACCAGACATTGAGCCATTGATCGCTATCTGTTGAACCCGACAATCTAGCCAGCTTTCTATCCAGTGGTATGAGATCAGCAGTGTTGTTATCCCATTTTACAGATGAGAAAACAGAGAGAGAAATTAAGATCCAAATTGCACCATCCATACTCATACAGAGTTGAATCCTTGAAACAAGTAAAGATTGGAAAACAAACACAAATTTTGAAAATATGCTACTTTGCATGATTCACAATGGCTGTTGAGTTCCAGTCTACTGCCTTGACCACAACAGCAACCTTTCTACTTTAAGAACTACCATATTCCACCTTCCATGCAGTTCAAAATAAAACCAATGTCTTACCTTTATGTCTATCCAGGCCTTTGTGTATACATTGGCATTTTGGGGGTCATGGATAGATCAGTAGATGATGGTAATCATAGATGATTTCATCCTTTCTCCTCAAAATCCAAAATCAAACATGCACATTTTTACTCAACATCCCTTCACAAAGAATATGACAGATTTGTGTTAGGAGAGGACATAATGTTGTGGGAGGATGGCAGAGTAAACCCCATAGGAGATCTGAGTGAAGATTTTTATTATTACGATAGAAATGGTGTGTGTGGAGGGGAGGAGTATTTTCTTTTGCACTAGCAAAAGCCAAATAATGTAGGATTTTTTATTTAACATTAAGATAATAGTATTTTGCCACAGAACGCATTTGTTAAATACCTCAAAAATCATTCTTTTCACATTTGACTGTGAGCCAAGTTGATGGTAGAAGTGTTTAAATAGCATTTCTCAAGACTAACTTAATAGGGTTTTTTTTTCAATTTATTTATCATTGGAGAATATTTGTAATTTGTTCATATTTATTGAATAACAGATAAAGTTTTCAAAGCACAGATGCTTGATTAACTGGCACCTATTAACTATTTGTTATTTATTTTTTATTATGTGACTAGATAGAGGCTATTGTTTCTCTTCTCTTATTGGACAGCTGTTGTTGGAACAGAATCTGGACACCGTGTATGAAGCAAGCAGGAGGGTTTATTACACACAGAGCTGGTGGAGTGTCACTTTGCTTGTTAGGCTTGGTGAACACTGCCAGGTAATAGGTTACAATGGATTATATAAGATACTTATGGGTGGATGAAGTGATGGGTCGGGGGGGAGGGAAGATCCCAGGCCCCCTGGATAGGTGCTAACCATGAGGCAAAATGAAGGCAATAATCTAAAGGTGACAGTGTTTTCTGCCCATAGCTTACAGAATACCTTATATCTAATTAAACAAGTACTTAAACAAAGCAGACATCAATTGTCAATTATTTGTTAAGTGGTGATGTGTCTGTTAGCGTCAGGAAGGTATCTTTGCACGGATGTGATCCATTGGTGTTGCACCTGGGAGATTAAAGCAGAGGCAGTGAGGGCACATGACAATTGCACATTTGTTCCTAGCACCATTGAGTGTGTTATGTCCTGTCTCTCACGCATGGGGCCTTTTCCTGGGATGTAATTGGGTAGTTATCTTTATGATGACCTTCCTCCGATGGCCAAACAGGGGTGTAACCTTCATGTACTGTGTCTTTGGTATAGGTGTTTGTGTGCCTATTCCAGACTTGAAATTTAGAATAGGGGTTCTTAACAGAATATCATGGCCTGCCTCAGAAATTTTTACCCTACAGTCCTTCCTCTTAACCTCAGGGTTCACAAACCCGCCAGGTTAAATACAATAATTTTAGTGTTTTCAGTTTGTTTTGGAAGTGCCGGTACAGCACCAATACCAGTAGGAAGGTCAGGATGGACATTCCCCACATGACTTGACAGAATATCACCCAAATCCATCCCCATGGTATTCCATCGCCAGTGAAGACACTGCCCGTGATCATAGCTTTAAGCTCTACTGCCTGGTTAAAGGCCTTGGAGTATTTGTTATTAGTCTGGTCCACGGTTTTCCCTATCTGGGTGTATCTTAGACGGCCTTCCCCAATGCGTCTCTGGGCCTCGGTCACCAACTCCTTGATCTTCACCTGCAGGGCCAGTAGACCCTCCTCTAGGTACTTACTGCCATAGTGCCACTCCGGATCCCATGTTAGGTTACCCGTCACTGGCGGAGTATGGCAGAGCCGCATCCTGTCAACAGTCAGGGTTGCTTGTCAAGGGACCATCATGCACACAGATAGGTGCATCAAGGGGCAGTGCTTTCCATTTAACTCGGAGTGGTTCTGGGCAGTCACACATCAGTAGGACCAGCTCTGCATGCCTTAATTTCTCGGTTACAGCCACCTCGAACCTAGACAGATTCATTAAAGTGTTATTTGGTCATGTACATAGAATTTCCCTGTCAGAGTGGGTGCAACATTCACTAGGGTACAGTGCCTTTCCAGCGACTACAGAGTATGCCATACCTTCTATTTCAGTAACATGACCTCGCCTCCACACTGGCAGGGAGGTCACCATACTCACTAGTGATTGTGAGGGATGCCCAATGGGTGCTAGAAGGTTAAAGATTATGCTATGGCCCATCCATATCGGCCTTGGGCTCTCATGGATTCTCTGTTTCCCCATTCCTACAGAGGGGTATTGGAGAGATGGGGTCTCACCACTTCCATAAGGGCCAGGTGAACTCGGCCATCCGGGAGATCTGTTACAATACCCTGGGTGGTGGATACTGAATTCGACAGATCCTTCAAGCTATTCAAAATTAATCAGTTAGCCTGGCTGGTATCTAGTCCTTCCTGGGCATTGGATATTACTGCATCTGCTGGCCTTGATTCAATATGGTCCCTTTCCTCAGCTTATTGTGCTATGACATAGGTGTTGCTGACAAAGTTTCTAGCACCAAACCAGCCTGCAATGGTATCTGCTAAGCCCCACCTTCGCTGAATTAGGCATTCACCAATTTGGTTCGTTAGTCTGGTAAGATTGGCACATTACTGACCTACATCCTCTAGGGCAATACACATTGTGGCCTTATAGGTGTGGAACACCACCGAGGTTAGGACCGGTAACACTGGTCCTATCATCACTAATCCTGGTTCTGGGACAGGGATCTACTCAGGGCAGGACATACTGTCATGTGGCTCTACCTTGTCTCTGAGAACTCGGTTAGTCGTTCTCAGCTGAGGGCCCTTCAACATGGGCCATTGCTTCCCAAAGATTTGCCATGCTTCCGGGGCGACCTCCACTTGTGCTTTAAGTGGGAGGCCCCATTTGGAGTCGGCGGGCCCGACTTCCACAGGCACTATGCCGGTGTAATTAATGTATGACTTGATCTCAGTGTTTGGGTTCTTAACTATGAGATGCCACTCAAATTCTAATACAGAGGATTGTGTGGGTTTTTTGTTTTGATTTCTTTTGTTTTGTTTCAATGCCACTATTATTACAGCATGCAAAATAGTTGTGTTAAAATGAGGGGTAGCTCAGTGCTTTGTATCCTCCTTGTCTGCCAGTAGCAGCTGTCCCCCTTTAGAGGTAACTTGAACACTGGTTGCATTGATTGCACATACCGTCCCCTAAGAGGACCACAGCATGGCTTAAGAATGTTTTTCATTATTAATGGGGAACCCATGCAATTCCATGATTCTCTCCAGGTATTCTCGAGGCCTTTTAAGGCTTCGGGCACCTGGCACCAGCAGATGTTACCTCTGGCCAAACCCCTTTCACGGTTAGTGTGTAAGTTCTGCAAAGGCTAAATATCTCATTAGTGTGGCAAACCAAAGCAAACCTAAGCAAACCCAGTGGAAGGGGAGTGGTACCCCACTCCCAGTCCTTCTTTTACATGGCACACTCCTTGCTCCCTCCCTCAGGCTGCATAGGGGTAGCAGGAGCTGCAGTAGGAACGGCCTCATGGTTACCTTTTAGTTCCTTTTCTTGTTCACCTGTGGAGACATTGTTAGCATTCACCTAGCTTAAACAATTACCAAACTATTATCCTTCCACTCAGTTTTAGAGTTGTTGTTTGATTGGGCCCAATCCTTTTCCTTTCCTTGTTGCTGAACAGTTTTTTTCTAGCTCAAGATTCAGCTTTACTTAGAATGTTCTTTCATTAAAAAAAAAAAAAAAAACACAACAACGTTTGCAATACTTGTGCCACAAAACAAGACAAACTTAGACAGAACACAAAACACAACTTATGTCATGACAGTAGAACCATGTTTTTTTCTTCAGTTGCTCTTCAGCTGGTACCAGAGCTTTGTGGTGTTCTGAAAGATAAAAGAACATTTTTCTAACCCCATGGGGGTGGCATATTATATTTCTTGTAATCATTTTTACTTTGTAATCCTTTTTACTTTACAAGTATTTTGCTGACTTCTTTATTAGCCTGCTGTTACCCAATAATTACTTATGCTTTTATTTTGTAAACCAACTTCTGAGGTTTGGGTAAATTACTTCACTGCTCAATTATTAAGTTAAAGGTGGTATGCCTCAATTTCCCTCTTATACCTTAGACCAGGTTTTTAATAGTCTGTCTGTTGTGAAGCTTCAAATTTATTTACAGGTAGTAACTGAAAAGCTTTACTGCTATAGTGATTTTCCTTAGCACAAGGTGTTTGCCAGTTACCATTCCTGCAAGTTGTAGGGTTACTTATTAGTACTAAATTTATTTCCATGTTAGCAGTAACATTAGCATTAAATTTCTTTCAAGTAGGGGCTTATGAATATCTTTTTATATACCATATCTTTTATTTGGACAATTTACTTCAGAGGATAGTGCAGGTTATATCCTCTCGAAAATTTTGAACAACAGGCCCTTTTTATCCTTTTACTATTATTTACAGAAGATTCAAACTGTTCATTAACAGCCAGGCATTCACATACACACCATTTGACTTGCTTTCAGATTCAAAGTTATCAGCAACCCAAAGACTTAGCCTTGAAAAGAGACGCAGTGAAATTCCAGAGTTCTGTTTTTAAAACACAGAGAGAAAATACAAACCCATTGTGGCTTCTCTTTGGAGTGTGTAAGGTGTTTTATGTAAAATAACAATTTGTTTTCTTAGAACCACCTTAAGGGTAAAATGCCCCAAGACAAGCAGCACTAGTTATTTATGTCTGGCACAAAGTGTCTTGTAAATTTGCAATTTTAGGTGAGAGGGCATTATCCAAGACAAAATAAAACCAATTCATTTGAAACCTACCAAACAGACTCACAAATTGACAATGCAGTTCCTGTTATGCATTTGACCCTTAAGTTTTAATAGAACCCTTTATTTTCCATTTAGCAAATTTAACAAAAATGTCCATAGTCAACTATTAAATTAGATTGTCTCTTTGTCTGGATTATTTACACATTCCTTAGGAAAGAGGTATCAAAGAAACAAGGAGTCTTTTTTTATAGCAGGTTTCCTTCTAACACATTACAACAATTGCTTAATTCCTTCCACACTCCCTAGAGTCAACATCTCACCTTCTTATACCCTTAATCACTTGCTTTGTTCCTCATATGAAAACTTTCCTCATTTCCAGTAATTTAACTTTCCAATGCCTATACTACTGTTTTCCTTATTCTTCTTCTATGCCCACACAGGGCCCCAAACCTCTTGCCCCCCCTTTCACATACTTATTTCCTTTTGATTGTCTGTACCTGAGCCTGCTTTTCTGCTGAGTGGCTCCTTTTCAGGGACACGGGTTTTGTCCATTATAAATTTAGCAAGAAAGATGGGCTCTTTAATTAGCCATCATACCTTCTGATTCCTTTACTTGGGTAAATCCAAATGTTCGTTTTTGCAGTCAGCTAATAATCTTTTTAAACTCCTCAGTACAGGGTTTTCCATAACAGCCAGACTGCAGCAGTATCTTTGACTGAGATTAAGGGTTTGTAAATGTTTTGCTTTCAAGGTCTGCCTAATATAAACATAAGCTAAAGTATTGTCAGACTATGGGCCATGCCTAAACTTTTGCAATATTTGCTCCAAAACATATTTCACTCCTTCTCTTTGAGGGGTTCTTTCTGGATCTTTGCACCAATGTGCCCAGTTTGTTTTTACTAGCAATTTTTAGTATGTTCTTACTAGCAATGTTATATGCTTTTAAGACCCTTACAGGATCTTAAAGGGAGGGAAGAATGGGGGCACCAATTTTAGTTCCCTTTTGGCTTGCCCCTCATATAATTGTGGTTGCAATGCAGTGGACCCCATTTTATCTTTTAAATTTGCCAGGGCCACCTTTTTCTATTTCTGCCCCCACTCTTTAGGCATTGTAAAAATGCTTGCAGTTTATTGTTTAATAACAGGAGACATTGCTTTATTATTTTCCAGGTTTTTAACAACCTTTTCCAATTTCTCATTTTCCTGCTTTACTTGTACAAGTAAATCATATGTCTGGACAGCCTGTGTTGCTTTTCTGTTTTTCTAATTTTTATTACTATTTTTTTAATGCCTCATTTTTTAGCTTTCAGGTGGTATTGTCCTGCTCCTTTAATTTGAGGATCACTATCACTGCTTTGTCTGTTTTATTGCCTTCCTGATTATTTTACCATTTGACCAACTTTTCCTTTGCTCTGGCTGCAGCGTACTGTGTCTTCAAATTCATTGCTTGCTGGGGTTTGTGAACTTGTACTCAAAATATTTCTGTGGATGGACTTTTGTCTTCCCCCTTGGATGTCATGGCATCTAATTGCCCTGACTGCTGACTGAGGATGTGCATCTCCCCCTTGGATCTCGTGTTCTCATGTCCCATGGATCAGCCTTTTGGGGATGTACATCTCCCCCTTCTGTATATAGCTTGTACCGTGGTTTTAGTGCACACGATGCCGGCCCTAATGAGGACTTGTACTATTCGAAGGTGTATACATCATATGCCTGTCGGGGGGCTTCCGTCAGGACTTGCAATGTTATGTGCAATGAGGAAGTAGGACCACAGGTTTGCACTGCCTGCCGCCTTTCGTACCCGCCCAATCCTGGGCTTAATGTATGGTTCAATTGTTCCCTGGTGGTTTGTCCAGTCCCTCCGTAACACACCCCTTAGCTTAAACAGTACACAACCCTCTTGTACTTGTCCCCCCCCTTTTATGGGTACCCTTCAGGCCTGACCCTTGTGCTTGATTCACACATGTCCAGGTTTCTCTTTGACTTAAATTTTGGAACAGAACCAGGATGTATCTGAAGGGAAAGAGAGACTTCCATCCCTAGCCTGATGAGGTGGTAAAGTAAACGTAGTCACCCCTCTTGGATGTCAGTCCCTGGTCCCATTCGGCTCACAGGTCTGGATCCAAGAAAAGCCTCCAAACTGTTGGAACAGAATCTGGACACCGTGAATGAAGCAAGCAGGAGTGTTTATTACACACAGCACTGGTGGAGTGTTACTTCACTTGTTAGGCTTGGTGAACACTGCCAGACAATAGGTTACAATGGGTTATATAAGATGCTGATGGGTGGATGAAGTGATGGGGGGGGGGGAGAAGATCCCAGACCCCCTGGATAGGTGCTAACCATGAGGCAAAATGAAGGCACTAATCTAAAGGTTACATAGTGTTTTCCACCCATAGCTTACAGAATACCTTATATCTAGTTAAACAAGTACTTAAAGCAGACAACAATTGTCAATTATGCGTTAAGTGGTGATGTGTCTGTTAGCATCAGGAAGGTATCTTTGCACGGATGTGATCCATTGGTGTTGCACCTGGGAGATTAAAGCAGAGGTAGTGAAGGTACATGACAATTGCGCATTTGTTCCTAGCACCACTGAATGTGTTATGTCCTGTCTCTCACCCGTAGGGCCTTTTCCTGGGATGTAATTGGGTAGTTATCTTTATGATGACCTTCCTCCGATGGGCTAAGCCAGGTGTGTGTGGGGGAGTAATCTTCATGTACTGTGTCTTTGGTATCGGTGTTTGTGTGCCTGTTCCAGACTTGAAATTTAGAATAGGGGTGTGATGTAATGGGCAGGCAGTACACTCTGTTTAGGCAGGCATTCACTGGTTGCTGTGTGTGGGCTGTGGGTGACCCCTACTGACTTGTGTCTGTAAGCACTGCCCAGCATGGGGGGACACGTAGACAAAGACCCAACCGGTCCTACCTGTTGAGGGCAGGGACTGAACAAAGGAAGTGAGTGTTTGGGGGAAGGGTCAGTTTTCAGCTGGGGGAAACCATGAAGGGGACAGTCTAAGCAGAGGGTTGGGAGTTTAGGGGCCTAGGTACCCCATTCCAAGGGGTCTGAGGCATCTTGGCCCTGACTCCTGTAGCCACATCACGTCTATGCTGTGTTGTACCCTGGAGAAGCAATAAACTCTCTCTATTCTACTGGCTGGCGGAGTCTGTTCTGGCTGCTACGGGGGTGCAGGATCAGGGGGAACCCCGACGCACCATCACAAGGGGTTCTTAACTTAATATCAGAACCTGCCTCAGAAATTTTTACCCTACAGCTATGAATGGTGAATTATTATTGGAGAACAATAAAACAAGGTGATAATCAAAGAAAAGTTACCAACTAGCCATATAATGATAGTTCATGCATATTAGACCTCTTCAGTATAAGTATGGAGAATGTGGTTGTGTACAGGATTAACACTGTCCAAAGGAACTATGGTTAGACTCTGAAAGGATAAACCAATGTTTTCTAAAATGGGCCTGATTCACATTGACACCAATAGTGTATGGATCAGAGTATAGTTAAGTCAATCTCAAAAAGGTAGGCAAAGGTGACGGCTGACCCAGAGCACAGTGATTCAAAAGGACCCCCCACCCCCCCGCAGTCTCAAATGAGACAAATGCATGTGATAAACTATAGGAAATGAAAGACATGCAAAGGCATTTAGGTTTGGGTGTGGGGTTTTTTTTAAATATTTTTTGAAAAATATATTCAGGGGTTTTCATGAGACAATAATGTATATCAGAACAGAAAGATACAAACTCATATTCAGCATTAAACATATATTCATTTCCTCAAAAGAATACCCTTTCATTTTGGTTTATTAATGAGCAAAAACTAGCTTCTGATGTATCTTTAACACATTGATAGTTTAAAATCATAAAGACATTTCCAAAAATAAATATGCTCATTTTGCATATATATATATGCATTCTCTCTCTTATATATATATATATATATAAGAGAATGTTTGTAAGTTTGTGTGCTAATAACTTGGACACTATAAGAGCTACTGCAACCAAACTTTGCATGGGATAACCTTTCATCCAGGAGAAGGTTTTAAGGTACTTTTGGACCCAATCAGGCCCAAGCTCAAGCTGTAAAAATCAAAAAGTAACCTGCCGCACTATGCTGCGCTGCAGGGGCCGCCCCGCCCATCTTAGGTCCCGTGCCCGCTGCCTGTGGTCCCCAGCGCCATCCGGGAATCACCCTCTCCCATCCGCGAGGTTACATGAGCGACCCTCTCCCCCCCCCCGCGCCAGCACACAGTGCCCCGACCCCCACGCGCACAATGGCTTGGGCACCTGCCCTGTCCCCTGTGGCACTTGCAGCCCCAGGTGCAAGCTGGGGCACCCCCCCCATGTGTAACCTCCCCTCCACCCTGGATTGCATCCCCTCGCTCCGGAGATGACGTGGACCTATATTTTAATCCCTATAGAAATCAGTGCAACTTTTCTACCATTCAAAAAAAGATAATAGACTACTGTTTTTCTACATTTTGTTCCTCCGGTTTCCCGAGCAACGCCGGGTAACTCCAGCTAGTATATATATCTAATATCTAATATAGCTAATATATCTATATATATTGTGTGTGTGTATGTGTGTGTGTGCGTCAGAAGAAAATTCAATAAAGAATTATAATAAACCTGAAACTAACTCCTTGAACTTTTAAAAAATTATTAGAGAGAAATAAGAAATATGTGTGTCCGATTTTGCTACCTTTTCAGAAGATGAATGTATAATCTCAGTGAAATACAGTTTCACATCTGTCGATACACCACTCATCTGTCTTGAGAAACCCTCTGAAATCCTTAAGATAATATGTTGATAAAGAAGGTGCTGCTACTTCTATAAAATGGGTGAGTATCTTAATTACAATGACATAAGAAATTCCAGCATGAAAGAAATTACCATTTGCTTTCCTCTGCAAGTGGATCGCAGCATTTTGTACACAGTGCTTGAAAGAGAAAGAGATTGAACAGCCATAATGAAGAGTCTTCTTGTACATCTTTTTTCTTACACTATACAGAGTTTCTGATAAAACTGCCTATTAGGAAGAAGGTGTTTAGCATTTAAAGAAGCCAACAGTATGCAATATTACTTATCAAATTTGCAGGGAGAAAACAAATAAGCAAAAAACCTACCTTACACAAATAAAATAAAATCTTATTGTAAAATATTTACTAGAAACAAAGACTAAAGCTTTTAAAGAGGAGAGAGTTCTCTTTTCTGGAGGCATACATTTTATCAGAGGGGAGTGAAAGTAATCATAAACTGTCACAAGGTATCTTCCACAGAGAAGTATCATCACCAAAGAAACAGTAAGACTGCTCAATGCATACACAAATTATAAGCCAGAAGATTTGTAGACAAGAAATTAGCTTCAGGCCATTACTGTTTAATCTGTGAAACATCCAAATGAAAGCAGCCACTTCAGAAACAATACTGCAGGGTAGTGGAGATTGACCAGATACCCCACTATAGAAGATATTTGTCATTTTTGAAACATGTAATTTGACTAAGATCAAATGTAGTTTCTGTTGGCTTATTTAAGAGAATTATAATTCACCATGAAGCACATCCTAAGTAACAACAATAGTGTTCATAAAGATTATATATTTTTTTAAATTAGCCCAATAATCAAAAGAATCTACCTGACATGTAAAGAATAAACAAAAGAACATGTGCAGCTAATCTTTCTGTAGCAAGCATTCTGGGTCAAACTCATGCATACATCCAAACTCCACTCAGCACAGCACTCAAGCTGGGGGCCAAGATGGCTTTAAGATTTGAGCTAATGTAGAAAGTGATTTTCACATTTGAGGAAGATCACTCATTGAAAATACACTGGTGCTACCCCTTCAATAAGATTGATTAAGTCAGTGGACCACAATGATCAGTCCATCTGCCAATGGACACATGGCCAACACCCATCTGATTTAGTCCCCATGTGGCTTTCTTGCAGTTTCCATATCATTTTACCTGTATTTAACATTTTCTTTCCATCATGTATGGTCGCAATCAACAGAGCTCTTGGTCTTCACTTCTCCAGTTCTCAAATGTCTAGTATTTTTATTGGGCTACTTTGTTCACTTTAAAAATTCCTATTTAAAGTATCCAGAGAGCACAGGGTAGGACAACTTTTCCTTTTTTGGAGTTGGTAGGTTTTCAAATCTGTTCAATGTTTAAACTTCTCTTGCTTTTCCTTTTGGAATCAAACCAGTGTTTGCTCACATAGACATACCATTGTACGAGATCGATTGACATGCTCGTTATTAACTTTACATATCTTTATAATTTGCAAATTTGATCATATAATGAATGTCTTCAGATTTACTTGGGTCCTAAGGAGACTGGCAGACACACTTAGAAGGAGTAGTGTAATAACTCTGAAAAGTGTGAGTGATATTTTGCATAAGGTTGTGGTCATACTTTGAGGACCCTCTCAGTTTTAAATCAAATTTACATTGACATTATCTGAGCAAAGACTGAGTAATTGTTAAGGCACTCAGGACATGGCCCATATATAGTTCAGAACTGTTTTGCAATACAAATGTCATATTATGAGACTCTTTATTTCACTGACATCATGAATATTTCCATGATCTCAAAAGAAATGAAGGCACTTTCCCACTTCCCTAAAAAACATGATCTTATCTCCCACCTCATATTCCCCTGACTTTAACTTCATTTTGGAGTATAACAGAGAAGCTGGGCATGGCTTCACCAGCCTAATTGCATCTGATTAATTCCTTGAGCAGCCATGCCTGATAGTGAAATTTCCTGCTCCATTATTAAACCTTTTTGACTCCAGGAGAGCTTGACTGTATGAAAACATGGGAGTTTTGGATAGGGTTGGCATGTTTCTTATGGCTGGAACCCAGACCTCTGAGATCCTGCATCTGCTCTGCCTCTTTCTCCAAAGACCTGACTCTGCTCTGCCTCTTCCCCTGTAAATAATAATAATAATAATAAATAAAACAAACTTGGATGTCAGGGGTTGTCCAATAACAAGATGAAAACAGGCCTGGAAACACAAGCTGAAACCAGGCCTGTCTGGATGAAAATCAGAAAAGTGCTATGAGGAAAAAGAAAGCTAGGAAGTTCCCAAAATGTAATTTTCATCTCATCCTCATGTGTGTATCTAGGTGAGAGCAAAACAAAATCTCGCAAACTAGGCTGTCAAATCAAAATAAACTCTGTGTGTCTACAAAGCTGACTCATCTCCCAGAATGTGGAAATCTGATGAGCTTTGCTACTGAAGACAAACTTTGAATCCAAACTATGCACTTTGATTAGACCATATGTTCTGCTTAAGGACTGACCCATATGAAGGAGATCACTGAACCTACCTCCCAAAATTACCTATCTTTTCCTCATTACTCAGTCTGGGGGAAAAGGCAGATAATAGATCAGAATGCAGAGCTCCAGGTCCTTCCCACGCAATCTTGACATGTTCAGGTCCCTCCTCCCTGAGCACTAACTGCAGTTTTCTTGTTGTCCCTGTGACATTGTTTGTACTCCTGCTATCTGGGAAAGGAGATATACAGGTGTTCGTGGCAACAAACAATTTTAGAATAATATTCCTTCCTGACCAGAGGAAGGAATATGCTGCATGGAACAACTGTTCCCTGTACATATGGTCAGTCTCTTTTGCCATGCCATACCAAGTATGGAGGGCTGGCCTCCTGCATCATAGTTGAGGTTTAGATGTTTTATGAGACAGCTGCTCCAATTGCAGCCTTTTTTCTCCACTATTAAATCATCCTCCCCTTTTGCCACTCATATTGACTCCTCTCCATACCACATTAAACGGAATATGAGACCTTGACCCCTAAGACTTTGACACCTAATAAAATATGAATTAGCCATATGTTGGTACCATTACCAGACACAAATACATCATTGGCTATGACCATCCTCATGATTTTACTTTCTTTGGTATAAGTCAGTATTCACTCTAGTGAAATCAATGGTATATAACTTGAGTAATGGAGATCAGGCTCAGGCCCCACAAAAAAAAGTTAGCTAATTGGAATGTAATTTCCCAAACTGGCTACCAGTACCAATAAATGTGTGGCTCGGTACAATTTTATTCATTGTCTGTTCTCTCCAATCTAACAGAGAGTCATTATAACCCAATAATAACTAGAGTGCATTCTTTCTGATAATGCGAGTTGAACCTCTCAAGTCCAGGACTCTCTGGTCCACAGATGTTGTTGGATAAAAGAGCATTGGCAGCCAGGACCTGGGGCTAGCTGGGAGTCTCAGGACAGGATGGTGTCACAGCGCCTGGCAAGTCCCAGGATGGACCTGTGTTAAGGGGGCTGGCAGTGGCCAGGAAGCTGCAGCTGGGAGCCTCAGCTGCGGCCAGGAAGCCACAGCCCCCATACCAGGGAGGGCGAGTGGCTGGGAGTCTTACCAGACCAGCATTAGACCCCAGTAGCCAGAGCTGGCAGCTGGGAGTGGCCCAATAGCCAGTGGCCATCAGGGGAGCATTGACCTCCTCCCAAACCTGGTTCTGAGAGTGCCAGACCAGGGAGGTCCAACCTGTATCAACAAAAAGAACAAGGTGGATATTACAGTCTTACATTACAAGTGTAGCAGACCAAGAATTCTTGTATGCACGGCACAGAAAGAGAATCTTTGCAATTTTTTCCATTCTTTCCAGCTTTGCAGTTATTTTAGTACAATATGTTAGAGAAAAGATGATTAATAAACCACGTCAAAGTGTTTCTATTGCACTGTGGGACTGCTAATTTAAGGATGACAATTTTGCTTTACTTCTTTCATTTTCCTTCTTGCTTCCATTTCTCCTTTCAAATGTGTCAAGAACTGTATTTTCTGTCAGACTATTTTTCTATAATATTCTGTGCCTTTTAAATCAATTGTTTACTTTTCCTCTCTGAGGAGACACTCAATTTTGTCAAACTCTTCTGTTTCTTCAGGATAGCTTATTCATTTTGGGGGGTTGTTGACTTCCTCTGCTTTTTATTTTTTTCTCCATGCTACTTGCTCCTCTTCTATTTTTGCCTTAATATTCTCTCTCTCTCTCTCTCTCTTCCTCTGCAGCATGATACTCCAACTCAATTAGCACTATCTGCACAGGGCATTTATATGCCACCACTTCCCCATAGGGTACAAGCTGCTCAGCGATAGCATTATCCTACCTGTTTTCATTCCGCTGCTTGTAAAGTTATGCAGAAGGGTTGCTTTGTATGAGCTCTGTCCAGATGGTGTTAATTGTATTTGGTAGAATTCCTTTTCTTTGGGTGAAAAAATCCTGCTCAGTCCTGCTGAGTGTCTCCTGAGAAATGTCAAACTCCTTCAACTCCTGCTGATTCCAGTGGAATTTGAGGCTATTCAGCACCTCACAGAATGAGGTCTTTGACATGTAAGTATTCACATCTCTGCAGCACCAATACGTTTCATATTCAGACCATTCATTTTCAAAAGTACCTTTACACTACAAACGAAAGATCAATTAGGTCAGGTAGTAAAAGTAGCATCATATTCCAGCAGGGGACACTAGTATTCATATTTATGTTTGCACCAGGCCAGAAACTTCATTTATGGTGCAATTATAATACAAATATCAAAACTTACTTCTTTAAATGAGGAGCTTTCAGTAGTGATATTTAACTGCACAAAAATTCAGTGTATTTTTGCCCTCCATAAGCATAGGATAAAACAGACAGCATATTCCAAAGCTGTAAGCAAACAATGTAATGTGATTTCCAAAATATATTTCTCTGTTTAAAGTTAAAAAGAACAAATTTCATGCCTCAAAGGAATGCAGCTGCAGATAAATGATGTATAGTAAAATCCCCATTTCAGCAGAGATACTACCAACCATGAAGAGACACAAAGCTCACATACCTATCATTTCAGAATTGTTTTCCTTTCTTTCTTTCTTTTTTTAAATTAAAAGCATCCAAACCCATGGTAAAATGTATGCATTATGCATCTAACGCCCCAGAAACATCATCTAGAGATGGGAAAGTGCTTCATAATATGGACCTGAATGAAGAGTAGGGCTTGATGACATTTTCCAAATTTCAAATTATTTTTACATACAAAATCAGTTTTTGATTGAAAAGAAAAACATGAACAGTTGTGGGAAGTTTTCCAATCACCTGCAGGGACAAATACTGACTTCTTAGACAAATTTCACTCTTTTTTCTATTTAGGACTTATGCCAGAACAGATCATGATTTTATCATATGTATTCATATTTTCAAAATTATTTACTGAACAATTTCTGTGAATAATTTTTTATGTGTAGGCTTTTCACACACAGCTATGAGTATTAAAATCTGAGCTGATTTGACTGGATATCTATGTCACAGAGAATGTTTTCTTTCCCTGACTGGATGGCTTTAACTCTTACAATCAAATTTCCCAGGCAAACATTTACATTTACAAAATTAAAATTTATATTTGGCAAATATTATGCACTATATTCATAGAATTCAGTCACTACGCACATTCTTTTAAGTAAATTAATATGCTAAAATATTATTGGAATGCAAACACAAAAAATAAGTGAAAATACTTCTTATTTTACATAATTATTTTTATTAACTTTCAAGCATGCAGAAATGTTCTAGAAACCTCACAAAAACAAGCAAAGTAATAGGACTATATTCTACTTTCACTTTTGTCACTCAGTAAAATTACTTGCTATATTCTGTTGTGTTTTAGCTTTTTTCACAACAAGAAGAACACAAAGAAATTACAGAAGCACGGATAGGTCCCAGCTAATTATTTACTAACAATAGACAAACATACACGGCTTTGCTACGTTGATATTGTTGCTCTGGCTGAATTCTGTCCCTTTTTGGAACACAGAACAGCACCACTAAAAGGAGTCCCAACAATTAAAAGGGATACCTTCTGTTCTTATAGGCTACACTCTGGATTTACGATATTTTAACTGAAAGAATATATACCACAGTCCCAAGCAAAAAAAGGATGCAATCTAAGGTCCCAATTATGCACACACATAATGGCACAACTGCATAAATGTGAGCACGTGAACATTTCTATTGATTTGAAAAGGACTACTCGGGTATGTACAATTAAGAAATGAATAAGTGGATAGGATCTGAAGCTTACTTTTATGTGAAGTTCATGAACAAAGACCTAGAAAGAGAACAAACTTACAATAATAAGAACAAGCAGTCACATATACACATTTTGGTGATCCTGTTAACTGTATGTGCACTCATGTGTGCTACCATCTTCAAAAATTCAAATGAATACCCTCAGATCATTTTTGCAGCCATCAATCAGCTCTGTTCTTATGTGATATGAAAGATTTTTAAACCTATCAATTATATTCCTCTGATACTGATGTTTTACCTTTGGCAAATGATTAGGTAAGGCTCAGCAAGATGAATCAGAGTCACAGGAATTGGAATTGAAAAGTTCCAGGTGACTTTCAGACTTATACATATGTCTGGTGAACAACTGTATACTAGTTAAACCATGTGTCATCATCCATCACCTTAATCTTCTTATAGCAGGTTCAAAAGAACATCTTCCTGTGCAAAGGAAATGTTCTTATGACAGGTCAACTGACGTTTTTATCTGGTGCCCCTAAGATTTGTCAAACCAGCTTTACTTCCTTTTTAGCTAGGTGTGTAAGAAACTCAAGAAAGTGGAGAAATTGTACAGTTTATATCTTACACATTGGTTAGTTCCACTTTGTTGTTGTTTTAGTACAAATGTCAGGATATTTTGGTGTTTAAATCAATGACATACTAATACTCGTCTTTTACTAATTTATTAAAGTACACACTACATGGAAAAAATAAAGGTAATGATGCATCTCATTCTTAGAAAACATAACATACTATTGATTTCAGAGGAAATATCACAAGAAACAACTGATATTTATTTTAAAAAAACCAATAATGATTCATGAGCCGATCAGTATCTCCTTAGTAATTACCCTTTTTCTAACACTGGAGAATTACTACAGGTGTGAGTAGGGATTGGCTACTTGCAGGGTTATTTAACATTGAATTTACCCATGGAATCATGGTTACAGAATCACTTGTGCTAAACAACTTTTATGTAAAACTTTGAAACATTGTTGTTCATTGGCCTTGTATTCTTCTCCATTAGCTTCACTTGTAGAGTGATCTAATAGTTGTATATTAGTCCAGTGTTTTTCAAAGTGTTCCATAGGCCCACTTTGGGAAAACCACTAATGGGCCCAAGCCACTTTGTTTACCTAAAGGGTCCGTAGCCACGGAGCCTCACAGCTCCCATCCGCTCCTGTTCACTTTTGCCAGCTGAGGGGAACCAGCTTGGCCTGGGCTACCACTTCCCATGGATCCCTTGGCTGGAAATGGTGAACTGGAGATGATGGGAGCTGTGAGGCTCCGTGCCTATGGACCCGTTAGGTAAACAAAGCAGCATGGGCCCACTAGTGGCTTTCCCGAAGTGGGCCCGTGGGATCACTTTGAGAAATACTGTATTAGTCTATAAAGCATTAATCCAGAACTTCATAAAGACACATTTGCATTGCCCAATTGATATGTTTGTATTTTCTTTACATAATAATATGCATACAATATTTGGTATAAAGAGATCTGTCTTTGCAGTTGTGCAAGCCTTTTGCCTTACCTTGGGAAGAATATCTAGGAGATAATTAAATAGGATTTTCAATGGTTCAGAATCTGTTCCCAGATAGATATCTCTGGCAATAAATTATATCATTGACATTTTCATAATTAGATTTAGAGACTTAAAGAAGATGGGAGCTGGGAATAATATGAAAATTGATAAAACAAGTTTAAGTACTTTATATATCCTGAGAAATGTATAACAATTGTGTAACAGTCAATTACCTATCTATTTTTCAATCGCTCCTGTTCAGGTAGCATTAATGTCTTTTATCCTTTCTAAGAATCCACTAGCACTATTTAATATATATTTATAAGATCTCCAAGGTCTATCCATTTTAATATTATGTACCAACCTCATGTCTAAACTGTTTGAGTGATACTGAGCACCACAAACTGAAGCTGAATACTTCTTGAAATTGGCCAAATAATAAATAGCCCGCCAGGATCCAAATGTGGGGCATAACCTATATATATATAAACAGTCAAATGCTGAGGGATTCATTCTTTTGGAGTTAAGACTTCACCTTACATTAGTCTTTATTTCTAATGTAAATAACATTCAACTGCAAGAATACCATTTTTTATGTGAATGAAGGCAACTTTGAACTAAAATGACTATATGGGCCTAAAATCTGTGGAAATCAGGGACATTGGAGAGGTAGAAACAGAAGTTCTTCATAATGCCAAAAGGAAACAATCTTTTATAAATGTGTTATGAAAAAGTTTCATTTGGAAGAATTTTCTTAAAAATTCACAAGAAATGTTTGTTAGAAAACTCAAAGGGTCAGATCCTCAGTTAGTGCCAGGCTACCCTTGCATTGCTAGGTAGTTCAATTAGCAATTGCCTTCAGGACACAGGGTTTTGATCTGCTCTGCCCAGGTGATGCTCCTGCCAGGAAACAGAGGCTGGAGCAGGTTTAGGGTTCCAGCGTTCCTGCCAGGGAGTGGAGTCGGGGCATTTGCCCAGCTCTGCACACTCAGTGCTCCTGCCAGGGAGAGGACTGGCTCTGCCCACGTAGCACTCATGATGGGGAACAGGGTTGGAATGGATAAATGCCCCAGCCCTGCTCCTTGGTAGGAGCACCAAGCAGGTGGAACATGTCAGGGTGTGAGGGCATTTATTTTCCCAGAGCCACTGAGCATTCTGGCCTTCAGCATTCAGGACTGGTGATAAATCATCAGGTCTAGAGCTGCTCAGGAACCTGAAAACATGGGAAAGGAGAAGAAGGCCCTATCGCCCATCCGTGCTTACCCCACACCGTTGCCAGCAGGTCTCAGGATGGGACTCGACCCAGAGACGCTGGCCCGGCCCTGCCTGTGCACAAAGGAAACTAGAGGGAAAGCCGATTGAGGCTCCTTCCTTCTGTGCCTACCACTGACCACATGCCATACAGCACCAAACCCTGTAGTGAAGCTGTCCGCCCTAGCCAGCAGAGACTGTCAGTAGTGTACTGTTGACGGCTTGCAGGTTTAAAACAAACAAAAGGAATTTTTTTCATACAGCGCACAGTTGGCTTGTGGAACTCTTTGCCAGAGGAGGTTGTGAAGACCAGAACTTTATCAGGATTCAAAAAAGAACTAGATGACTTCATGGAAGTTAGGCCCATCAATGGCTATTAGCCAGGATGGGCAGGAATGCTGTCCCTAACTGATGTTTGTCAGAGGCTGGAAATGGATGACAAGAGAGGGATCACTTGATGATTACCTGTTCTGTTTACTCCCTCTGGGGCATCTGGCATTGTCCAAAGTTGGAAGAGAGGATACTGGACTAGATGGTCCTTTGGTCTGACCCAGTATAGCTGGTCTTATGTTTTTATGTTCTTATGTTTATGTATGTACTTTACCGACTCTTTATCGTATATAAAATGTAATATGATTGTGTGCTAGTTTAGTGTTGCTTAATTAATTTTAGGGCATTTACTGAAGACTGATATATTTTATGTGTGTTTAATATATTTAATACATGCAATAAAATTATTAAATTATTTATTTTAATAATCTTTTTTCAATATAAAAGCAAACCATTTATTATAGAATCATTTCCTGTTGCTATCAGCTATCATTTACTTCATTAGCATTTACTCCATTAGCATGAGTGGCAGAGGTTTCTGTGATAGATCTAAAGGTTCCAACACTCTTGGTGACCCATGAGGCTGTAAATTAGAGGCCAAATGCTGGAATTTCTGGGGAGAAGACAGTTTGCTTTTCTAAAAAACTACAAAATTACACACAAAAAATGGTATTAAAAGAACATTTTAAAGGTTGCATTCTTTAATTACATGATCACATTGTATTTTTCCAAAAGTCTCCTGCCTCCTTCAGTGTGTACAATGGCCTCAATTCTGAGGATGAATCAGGGTTATGCAGTGGTGGAGAGTGTTGTCTTATTTGTTTCAGAAAGTGGTATTTATATAGTGAATGAAGCAGGAGATTGCAGGAATATATAGGATAGTGTTGTGGTTAGAACAATCTAATGGTGCTCTGTAGAATTAGATTCTATTCTTATCTCTGCCACAAAATTATTACTGGATGGTAGACAAGTCATTTAATTAAACTTTTCAGAGATTCATTGTGTGCTCCTCATTTTCTGCATACAGAATGTGAGTTCCTGAAGTCTGGTTTTCAGCAGTGCTGAGCACTCATGGGGTACGTCTACACTGCAACACTATTTCTAAATAACTAGTGCCATTCTGAAATAACTTAGTCTGCATCTACACAGCAGGCAGTTATTTCGAAATAGTGTCAAAATACTATCGAGCTGGAGGACTTCTTACTCTGACTCCTGTAACCTTCATTGTATGAGGAATAAGGGAAGTTGGAGGAAGAGTGCTCTATTTCAAAATAAGTGCTGTGTAGATGCTCCCTATTTCAAAATAAGCTATTTTGAAATAAAATACACAATTGACGTAGCTCAATTTGCATAGCTTATTTCGAGTTAATAGAAGTGTAGACGCATCCATAGAATCATAGAAGTGTAGGACTGGAAGAGATCTTGAGAGTTCTTCTAGTAGTGTCCTCTGCACTCAAGGCAGGACTAATTACTAACTAGACCAGTGTTTCTCAACCAGTGGCATGAGTACTCTTAGGGGTACTTGAGAGAAGTCTGGGGGCGTACATCAACACAACTGAATTTTGGAGAAAACGGAATTTTTGCTTTAAGTTTTACAGCACTTTACAATTTTTGTACTTTTTACACCCAAAAATGTCATTGCCCACCCAGCTACAATTAAGTTGTTTAAACAAATGTGTTGCAATGGTAGAAAAATTGTGTGTGTGTGTGTGTGTGTGTGCGTGTGTGTGAAAACTGTAGGTACTGGGGGTACTTATAATTTTTTTTTAAAAGGGTATACTTTATTAAAAAAAGGTTGAGAAACACTGTTCTAAACCATACCTGACAGGTGTTTGGCTAATCTGCTCTTAAAAATCTCCAATGACAAAGATTTCACAATCTTCCTAGGCAAAATATACCAGTGCATAACTACCCTGATAGTGAAGAAGCTTAAGTCGTCCAATCAAAACTGCCCTTCCTGCAATGTAACCCATTGCTTCTTGTCCTATCCTCACAGATTAAAGAGACCAATTGTTCTCCCTTCTACTTATAACAGCCTTTTATAAACTTGAAAACTCTTATCATGTCCCCTCTCAGGGTGTGTCTAGACAGAGGGATGCAGATTAGGCAGGTCGACATTGCAAATGAGGCAGGGATTTAAATATCCTGTGCCGAATTTGCATAAAAATGGCTGCCACGTTTTGCCGACTCAGCACTTTGTCAGAAAAAAAGCGGCAGTCTAGAGGGGGATCTGTCGAGAAAGAAAGCCTTTTTTCAACAGATCCCTTATGCCTCCTGCAAGGAGACCTTTAATATTTTTATTGCTCTTTTCTGGACTTTCTTCAACATGTCCACATCATTCCTGAAATATGGCACCCCAAACTGGATATAATACTTCAGTGGATGCATAATTATAATAAGCATGGAACAGAACAGAAGAATTATTTCTTGTGTCTTGCTTGCAACACTCCTGCCAAAACATCCCAGAATAATGTCTGTTATTTTTGAAATAGTGTTACAGTATTAACTTATGCAGGGCCCCACCTGATACATGCTTTTCCAGTTTGACTGTGAACCACTGATATCTATTCTTTGGGAATAGGTTTCCAATCAGTTATGTACCCACCTCATAGTAATTCCAGCTAAGCTGTTTTTTCCTAGTTTCTTTATCAGAAGGTTACGTGAGAGAGCCTCAAAAGCCTTACTAAAATAGAGATATACCACATCTACTACGTGACCCATCCTCAAGGCTAGGTACATTGTCAAAGAAGCTATCATGTTGGTTTGACATAATTTGTTCTTGACAAATACATGCTGACTGTTGCTTATCACTATTATCTTCTAGGTCTCTGCAATTGGTTGCTTAATTATTCGTTCCATTGTCTTTCCAGATATTAAGATGATTAGTCTGTCATTCCCTCGGTGTCCTTATTTCCTATTTGAAAGACTGGAATTATAATTTCCATTTTCCAGTCTTTTAGCATCTCTCCCATCTTCCAAGATTTTTCAAAGACAATTGCTAATGGCAAATATCTATTCAGTCAGCTACTTCAGTATTCTGTATTTCATCAGGCCCTAGTGACCTGAAAACCTCTAACTTTTCAAGGTAATTTTAACCTATTTTTTCCTTATTTTAGCATCTGATCCTACATAATTTTCATTAGCATACATTAAGTTGGATGTCCAATTATGGCTCAACTTCCTGCAAAACTAAAACAAAAAAGTCATTTAACATATCTGTTATTTCAATATTTTCTGTTATTATTCCCTGCCCCCCCATTGACAGACCTCCTTGGTCTTCCTATTTCTTCTAATGTAATTGTAGAATATTTTATTCTTACCCCCCTTTATGGCTCTAGCTAGTATAGTCTAATTTTATGCTGTGGGCCTTTCTAATTTTGTCCTTACATACTTGTGATATTTGTCTATATTCATCCTTTGTACTTTGACCCAGTTTCCACTTTCTGTAGGACTCTTTTCGCATTTCAGATCACTGAAGATCACCGGGGTACATCTAGACTAGGTTTTTTTTTCAAAAAGAGATATGGAAATTTGGAACTAATTTGCATATTTTCTTCCGATCGCTTTTTCAAAAGCGGGTTTTTCGAAAGTGCAAGTAGTTTGAATGTGGGTTTTTTGGAAAAAAAAACACCTTTTTTGAAAAAAATGCTCTTCCTAAAAAAAGGAGGTTTACGTGGTTTTTCGAAAAAGTGTTTTTTTTCCTTAAAAAACCGCATCCAGACTACTTTCACTTTAAAAAAACCAGTTTATGAAAAAGCGATCAGAAGATATGCAAATTAGTGCCGAATTTGCACATCTCCTTTCAAAAAACCAAAAAAACTAGTCTAGACATACCCCTAGTGAACCCAGGCTGGTTTCTTGCCATACTTCTTACACAGTTGATAGTTGGTTTTGTGCCCTTAATAATGTCTCTGAAAATCTGCCAGCTCCATTGAACTGTTTTTTCCCCTTACACTTGCTTCTTATGGAATCTTATCTGCCAACTCTCTCAATATGTTGAAATCTGATTTCTTGAAATCCATTTTTTTTATTGTGTTGTTTTCTCTTCCACCATTCTATAGATTCATGAACTCTATGATTTCATGATCACGTTCATCCAAGTTGCCTTCCATTTTCAAATTTTCAGCCAGTTTCTTTCTATTTGTCAAAATCAAATCTAGAACAAACTTTTCTCTAGTGACTCCCCACTTTCTGAACTAAAAAATAAATGATTTCCTGTACATTCCAAGAATTTGTTGGATAGTCTTTGAGCTGCTGTATTATTTTCCCAACAAATGTCTAGGCAGTTGACATCCTTTTATTACTGCCATGTCTGGTGCTTTGGATGGTTTTTGTTTACATGTTTTTGTTTTGTTTTGTTTTAATTTGTTTGTCTTGTTTTGTTTTTAAAGACAACTAACAAGTCTTATCCACCTCTTGTTTTGGTTAGGTGGCCTGTACTGGACTCCTACCTTGATATCACCCTTATTTTTATTCTTTTTATCCTTACTTAGAGACTTTGAACAAGTGTGTCTTACATTTCTCAATCTCAGTTCAAGTGTATACTGTGTGATATTTAAGGCAACACCTCATCTTTTTTCCCCTTCCTGTCCTTCTTGAACATGTTGTATCCTTCTATGTCAAAATTCCAGTCCTGTGTAATATTCTGCCCTGTCTCTATGATGCCAGCTAAGTCAATAGGAACTTTGTTTTGTATATATAACATATTATATAATAAGCATTCTAAAAAATCAGAACATAGGTGCCTAAACTTGAGCACCCAAAATTAATAGATAGTTCCCTGTATGTACAGTAGGGATAATAATATCTCCTTATCTGGAGAGCTGAGCATCTACACTGCACAGCTATTCCAGGATACCAAAGGTATCCCAAAATAGCTACCCTGTGTCTACACAAGGCTCCTCTTATTTCAAAATATTTTTTTAAATAAAGGGTGTGCTATTTCGCCATTCCAGTAAGCCTCATTGCATGAGGCTTAAGGGATGGCTCAAAATATCATGTTATTTTGAAATTTGCTGCTGCATAGACACGCCAAATTTCAAAATAAGCTATTTTGAAATAGATTTGAAATAAGATAAGCAAATTTGCGCGTGGTGCAAATTGCATATCTTATCGAGATCAGGGTGCTGTGTAGATGCACCCTAATAGAGGTGTTGTGAAAATAAATTAATGTTTGTAAAACACAAATTATAGTGATCACAACCACAGAAAAGCCCATGGGGAGATAATGGGTTCAGAACTGGGTTTGCACAGTGTGCAGTAAATAAGGCCTGGAGCCACACGTTGAAGAATGAGGAGTAAACAAAATATTGAATAGTTGCTCTAGCCTTCCATAACATATGAGTGCTTGATTTTGCAACCTTAATAATATTCTTTTAACATAATTCTTTCAATTATATAGACAGACACACAGACTGAGACTCATATTTTTTGTAGTAGCACTTGAGTGATTAAACTTTTATAACTTTTAAGTAGAGTAGTAGGCTAAGAGGTAATTCATTCTCATGAATTACAGTAGTGGCTATCTGAAGAAGATACATATGCATACAGATTAACATCTTCTCTAAAGATATATTTCTCATTTTCTTATTTTTCACTGAAATCAATGTTTGAGTTGCTGGTCCAACAACCTCATGTTTAATAACTGTAATCATCATTCCTAAGCAGCTGCATATTCAGTGTTTCCATTTGTCTAGATAACATTCAGCAGTTCCTCTGTGTAGAGTTCACATACTCAATATACATGCTGTGCATTCTGGGATTTGTAATAAACATAGCAAGCTACAGACGCTCTAAAAGTGTGTTGGTTTATTAGATTGGAAATTCTCCCATGAGTGATTTAACTTTTGTCTGTCTATATGTAACAGAAAAAACAAAATCTGTTCTATTGGCTCTTCCTCCTGCCTTTCCAGTTTGATATTTTTTTATTCCAGAAATATTTAAGAGATTCTTTCAAGCCTTACCAGGAATACACATTGGCATGGGATAATGCCTCCATGAAGCAGGTCATAATTCTCTGCCCTCTCTCCTTATTTTGTGTTATTTTGTTTCTGAAGGAACAGAGTTCCTTCCTTTTTTACTGGGCATGATAAAAGGGATCTGAATAAACAGACCCTTTAAAATATTTCTGACTGAGTACTCTCTGGGGCTCTGCACTATTACTGCCTTTTGGATTTTCTTAGGATTAATATTCTTCTACAGTCTTTAAAGGGCAAAGCCATTTTGGCTCCCTGAACAGCTGAGTATTACGTCAAGAAAACACACAACAACTGTTACAGAAAACAATGTAGCAGTATTAATTTCAAGGGAAATATTGAGATCATATGCTATAAACTTATTCCGGAAGTCTAGTGGTCACTATTATAAAGTTAGCAATTAGCAGCAGTTATCACACACAGGGGAATCTGAGGGTATGTCTACACTACAGCGTTTTTTCGAAATATCATATTTCGAAATAGTTAATTCGAAATAAGTTATTTTGAAATAACGCGTCTGCATACAAAATGCATTTTGAAATAGCGTTTTGCAATTTCAAAATAGCGTGTCCACACCGATTGGACGCTGAATCGCATTTAAGGGCAGCTGAAACTGGTTCCAGCAGGGCATCAGGTCAGGAGTTACTTTGTGTGGCTGCTGAGGCTTGTGCTTAAAGGGACCCCCCCTGTACAGCCAGTTCTCAGCTTTCCCTGCTTGCTTGCTTGCCTACCTCGCTGAGGGACATCAAAGCATTTTTGTCTCTGCCTGCTTTGGTTGCCCTGACTAGGGACACCACAGCACTTGGCACCATGGAGCCGGAGCTGCCCCTGGGCACTCTGGTGCTCATTTTGGATGTGTTGCTGCAAACCTGTCTGCTCTTTCTGCAGGCTGCCTCGCAGGATCTGCTGCAGCCTGACACCCACACCATCCTCCAGACCCTCCTGGGGGACAGGGAGGAGCAGCTACAGCTTCCGGATGCCAGCTTGCCTCGCCACATCTGGCGTCTGGGCACCAGCAGCGACTGGTGGGACCACATCATCCTGGAGCTCTAGGGAGACCAACAGTGGACCCAGAACTTCAGGATGAAGAAGGACACCTTCCTCGAGCTCTGTAAGTGGCTTGCCCCTGCTCTGCAGTGATGGGACACATACATGAGGCCCACCATTCCCCTCCACAAGCGTGTGGCCATCGCCCTATGGAAGCTCTCCACGCCGGATAGCTACCGATCTGTGGCGAACCAGTTCAGCATGGGGAGATACACCATCGGAGCAGTGCTCATGCAGGTATGGCAATCTCCGGCCACTGTGCCTGGGGCGGGCAGGCAAGGAGGTGATGGGCTGCCCCAGAGAAAAGGCGGGGAGGTGGTGCAAGTTCCCTGCACGGGAGGGTTTGGTCTGTCTCACATGCACTATGGGCTGCCCGCAGTGGCCAGGATTGCAGGGAGGGTAGTTCCTGGGGAGTGGGGGCATGGAGCAGTGGCGGGGAAGGAGCACTGTCAGCCATCCTGGCACCCCAGTGACTCTCGGTGGTTTTGTGTGTCCATCTGCAGGTAGTCAAGGACATCAACAGAGTGCTGCTCCGCAGAGTCATCCGCCTCACCGATGTGGATGCAGTGATCGAGGGGTTTGGCTCCCTGGGCTTCCCCAACTGCAGGGAGGCAATCGATGGGACGCACATCCCCATCCCCTGGACCACCAGGTCTCCCTCAACATCAACCAGAAGAGATACTTCTCAGTCATCCTACAGGCTGTGTCTGACCACCGGGGCCAGTTCGTGGACATCAACGTGGGCTGGTCCAGCAAAGCACATGATGCACGGGTTTACCGCAACTCCTCTGTGTGCCAAAGGCTACACACCGGGACTTTCTTCCCCGACCACCACATCAGGGTTGGGGATGTGGACGTACCTGTGTGTCTGGTGGGGGATGCGGCCTATCCCCTACAAACCTGGCTGATGAAGCCCTACATGGGACACCTCAACCCCTCCTGACAAGGCCTTTAATTCCAAGCTCAGCAGGGCCCGCATCATGGTGGAGGGGGCGTTTGGCTGGTTGAAGGCCCGTTTTAGATGCCTCCTTACCCTCCTGGACCTATCCGAGCTGAATATTTAGCACGTGGTGGCAGCATGTTGTGTCCTGCATAATTTGTGTGAGAAGAAGGGGGAGGCTTTCCTGATGGGCTGGATGGCAGAGGCTGACCACTTGGCTGGCCTGTACGCACAGCCCCACATGGCTGCCAGCCGGGAGGCCCATCAGGGGGCTGTCCATATCTGGGAGGCCCTGCGGTAGAGCTTCCACCTGGAGGAGGAATAAAGTCTCCCTGGTGTGCCCCACTGCGGGCTTGTGCCTCATTTCACCCTCACATCCTTTCACTGACCCCTCCCTAACCTCCCTTCCCATTAAATAAAGACACATGTGTTGACAAAAACAAACTCTGGTTATTGAACAAAACTGGGGTGGGGGGGGGAATGAGGGTGGGAGAGGGGAGGCGAGAGGGTGGGAGAGGGGAGGGGGAAACCTGGGAGGAGGGAGATGGAAGGGGGAGGTGAGGGGAGGAAGGGGGAGGAGAAGCTCAGGGTTGGGGGTCTTGCTGGTCCACCTGTCTCCCAGCACTGTGGGTACGGGGGCCTCGGCATCCCTGGGGGGAGCGGGTATGGAGGGTGGGGCAGGTAGAGAGTGGGGGGAGGAAGAAGCGGGAGGGGGAGCAGGAGTGGGAAGAGGAGCAGTAGCTGGGGTGGCAGTTGGGGCTGGAGTGGCAGGAGGCAGCAATCTCTGCACCAGGGTCTGCAGGTGGTCGGAGATGGCACGACTCTGGGCAAGCAGCTCCCGCCAGCTCTCCCGCCACAGCTGTAGGTCTTCATGCACCCAGTGGTTGAGGGTGTGGTGCTGACCTCGCAGGATCCCCAGGTGCTGCTGCTGGTACTCCTCCTGGTTACGGGTCAGCCTGCTGGCCCGGGTGCAGGAGGCTATCCTGGGCAGGGTGGTGCACCCTGCACTCACAGCTGCTGCAGCTGTGGAGAAACAAGAGAAGTGGTCAGTCATCCCTGGGGACACAGTGGGTGAAGCCCAACCCCCCTCTGCACAGCGAGGATGGAAGGTCTCCACACCATCGACTTCCCCTATAGCATGGGGCACGGATCACTTGCTGGAGGATTCTCTGTATCTTGGGGTCTTTAAACCATCATTTGAAGACTTCAGTATCTGAGATATAGGTGAGAGGATTATTCTAGGAGTTGGTGGGTGAGATTCTGTGGCCTGCATTGTGCAGGGGGTCAGACTAGATGATCATGGTGGTCCCTTCTGACCTTAGAGTCTATGAGTCTATGAGTCTATGTCCTGCTATCCCCGGGAGTGTGAGCTGGCCCGGAACTGCACCTATGCCCCTGTGCTGTATCTAGTGTGGTGGGGGGGGGGAGGGGAGATGTGCCCTGCCTCTGCGTAGAGGGGGCTCGTGGAGGGAGGGCATCATGCAGTGTCCCTCCCCGGGATCAGGAGCATGTCATGTGCCTTCATACATACACAAGTGTGGTTAACAGGCCAGGGCTCCTGTGTGGCAGCCAGCCTGGGCCACATGCCCAGGGTGGCACGGCACATGCACAGGTTGCTGCGTGCTCCGTGGTCAGCAAGGCCCACACGTGCAGTCCCTGGTCTCCCTCTCCCCCCCCCCCCGCCACCCTGCATAAGGGGACAGTGATGGCACTTACATGTCGAGGCCTCCCTAGCCTCGGATGACACCAGCGACAGGCTTGCTGGGACGGCTCAGGGGTCAGGGCACACTCCCTCCAGGCTCCTGTGGCTCCTGGCTGTCCTCCTCCTCCTCCTCTGTGTCATGGACAGGGCCCTCTGCCCCAGGGTCGATGACCCCTGGGGGGCACAGACCATCTGACCCCGCAGGATGCGGTCCAGGGCATCATGATAGGGGCAGGGGTCTGGGTCAGCCCCTGGTTGAGAGTTGCCCCCTGAAGCCCTAGCACAGACCTGCCGCAGTTCTTTTATTTTCATGCGCACCTGCTCCTGAGTGTGCATGTGGCCTTTGGTGGCCAGGCTGGCAGCTATCCGCCTGTACACAGCCGCATTCCTGCATCTAGTATGGAGATCATGGACATTGGAGGCCTCCCCCCAAACCTCAATGAGGTCCACGATCTCCGCACTAGACCAGGAAGGTGCCCGCCCTTTGCAGCCCCTGGCAGGCTCCTGGGAGCTGCCAGACTGCTCCTGGGGAGCGGTGGAGGGCTGGGTGCCACAGGGATGCTGGCTCATGGTAGGCCAGGTGCACGGACTCCTGGCTCTGTGCTGGCAGGCTTGCAGCTGGCACAGGCACTGTGTCCAGAGTCTACCCCTTTAAGGGCTCCGGGGCTGGGTGGGGAGCAGAAGAGTTTTCCTGGTTGTGCCCAGAGTGGTCACCAGGGCACCCTGGGAAGGACTGAAGACCCCTATTTCGAAATAAGCGTCTACACAAAGCTTATTTCAATTTAGCTATTTCAAATTTGGCGTTATTCCTCACGGAATGAGGTTTACCAAATTCGAAATAAGTGCGCCGCTATTTCAATTTAATTTTGAAATAGTTTGGCTGTGTAGATGCTAGGGTAGTTATTTCAAAATAATGGCTGTTATTTCGAAATAACTTTTCTGTGTAGACATATCCAGTGATACCTCAGTAATTGCCTGTTTTAAATATGACTTGTAATGGTCACCAATGGACAATAACAGCTGTCATTTGATAAACATATTGACAACTATTTACTGCTGCAGTATCTCTGGAAACAGCAGAATGCTGTGCTCAGTGGGTCGGGCAAGGCATATAAAATAAAGCAATACAAACTGAAGGGGCTTGAGTCTGATCTTATTCATTCATACTATTTCTTGCTGGCATAAACCTCATTTATGGCCTTCAACTTATTTACAGTGGTGCAAGTGAGGACAGAATCAGGCACTAAGGTTGTAGGATTTGAATCTGGGCTAAAACTATGTGTGATGTATCTTTCCTAAGAAGGAAGCAAATATCTGTATTTGTTTGTTCCATTTTTTGGAGTTTTGCTCTAAATTATAAGATATAATTTTCTTAAAAATTCTGGGTAAGGAAAATGTGATATTCAAAGCTTCCTAAACTGAGGCCATAAACACAGCTTTAGGGTATGTCTACACTACAAAGTTAATTTGAAATAACAGCCGTTATTTCGAATTAACTTTAATAGCGTCTACACATACAAACCGCTATTTCAAAATAAATTCGAAATAGTGGAGCACTTATTTCAAATTAGGTAAACCTCATTCTACGAGGAATAACACCTAATTCGAAACAGCTAATTCGAAATAAGTGCTGTGTAGACACTTATTTCGAATTAGGGGGCCTCCAGCCCTTCCCAGTTCCCCCTGGTGGCCACTCTGGGCACAACCAGGAAAACTCATCTGTTCCCCCCCCCCCCGCAGCCCCGGGGCCCTTAAAGGGGCAGACTCTGGCCACTGGGCATGTGCAAGAGCCAGGCCTGCCAGCAGCCACAGACCCTCAGCCAGTGGCCACACAATGGCAGCCAGTGGCAGCCAGCTGTCCCCCGCCCAGTCCCCCAGCACCCAGGGGCCAGCCAGAGGCCGTAGATGGCGCGCGCCCTCATGGACTAGTGCGGAGATCATGGACCTCACTGAGGTTTGGGGGGAGGCCCCCAACTTCCATGATCTCCGCACTAGGTGGAGGAACGCGGCTGTCTACGGCTGCATAGCAGCCACCATGGCCAGGAAAGGCCACAGGCGCACCCAAGAGCAAGTGCACCTGAAGGTGAAGGAGCTGCGGCAGGCATATGCCAGGGTCACCAGGGGTGGCGCCGCAGCAGGGGCTGACACCTGCCCCTACTTCCCCACCCTCAACCGACTCCTTGGGGGGCGGGGAGGTCCGCACCAGCCCGGGAGGCAGCGAGCCGGGACCAGAGGGCCCTGACCCGGGCGCACCAGAGGGGCCACCACCAGCTGTCCCGGCACCGGAGTGGGCAGGGTCGTCCAGGGAGGCCATACCAGGTAAGTGCCAGCACTGTCCCCTACCCAGGGGGGAGGTGGAGAGGAAGACCAGGGACCACGTGCCTGGGCCATGCCTCCCACGGATCACGCAGCCACCTGTGCACATGCGGGCACGTGCCGTGCCACCCTTGGGCAGGTGGCTCCAGCTGCATGACACCCAGGGGCCGTGGTGCAATAGGCACATGCGTGTGTGAAAAGACCCAACACGCTCCTGACCTTGGGGCGGGGCACAGCAGGGCACCCTTCCTTCACATGCCCCCTCTACACAGGGGCAGGGGACATCTCCCCCCCGCCCCGGCCGCACTATACACAGCACAGGGGCATGTGTGCGGTCTCGGGGCAGCTCCCACTCTCGGGCAGAGCCAGACATCCCGACCATGGCCTCTGTGCAAGCACATCGGCTCTGACGGTGCAGGGCACGGTTGCCCTCACGTCGCGGGGGGGGGGGGGGGGGCTGGGCATCATCCACTGTGTCCCCAGGGAGAACTGACCACTTCTCTTCTTTCTCTACAGCTGCACCAGCTGCTCGTGCAGGGTGCACCACCCCGCCTGGGACATGCTTCTGCACCCACGGTCTGAGCAGGACCACCACCACACGGCAGGGGTACAGGGACCAGCACCCGGGGGCCCTGCGAGCCCTGCACTGCACCATCCAGGCCTGGATGCGGGAGGACCTGCAGCTCCGCCGGGAGCAGCTTGCTCAGGACCGAGCCATGAACTCCAACCTGCAGGCCCTGCTGCAGAGCATGCTGCCCCGGGCCGGTCCTGCGCCTGCTGCCCCCCCCCAACTACTGTTCCTCCTCCCACTCCTGCCCCCCTTCCCACCTCTTCCTCCTCAACCTCCACACCCTCCTCCTCAACCTCCACACCCTCCTCCTCAATCTCCACACCCCCAGCTCAACCTCCACACCCTCCTCCCATCCCCCCGGGGACGCCGAGACCCCCTCCCCCGCCGTGCTGGGAGGTGGTTGTCCTGGTGAGACCCCCCAACCCTGAGTGCTGAGCTTCCCCTCCCCCTTCTTCCCCTTGCTTCCCCCTTCCAGCTCCCTCCTCCCAGTTTTCCCCCTTCCCTCTCCCACTCTCTCTCCTGCCCTCTCCTGCCTCCTTTCCCCCGTCTCCCCAGAGCTTCATTCCCCCTCCCCAGTTGTGTTAAATAAAGACAGTTTATATTTTGGAAAATACGTGTCTTTTATTTGACATCAGGAAGGGGGGGCTAGGGTGAGGTAAGTGAAAGGACGAGAGGGAGGAATGGGGCACAAGCCCCCAGTGGGGCAGACCGGGGAGACTGTTAGCACTCCTCAGGGTGGAAGCTCTTCTGCAGGGCCCCCTGGATCCTGACAGCCCCTCGATGGTGCTCCCGGATGGCAGCCTGCAGACAGTGCAGCCAGGCTGCTGGCAACATGTCCACGAGACGCAGCAGAGTCCCCGGGGGCAGGTCTGGTTCCATGTTGCAGAGTGCCGTGGTGTCCCGAGTGAGGGCAAGTGGAGCACTCCGAGACACAAATGCTTTGCTGTCCCTCAGCGAGGTAGACCAGCAAGCAGAGAAACCTGAGAACTGTCTGTCCGGGATGGGGGGTCGGGTCCCTTTAAGCACAGACCTCAGCTAGCCTGAGGCAGCAGCCCCACACACTAAGTCCTGATGCCCTTTTGGCACTTGTTCCGGCCAGCCTTACCTTCGATTCAGGGTCCACTCAATGTGGACGCGCTATTTCAAATTAGAAAAATGCTATTTTGAATTAGTTTTTGTGTCTAGATGCGTTATTTTGAATTAGTTTCTTTTGAATTAACTAATTCGAAATAAGTTAATTCGAAATAGCGCTGTAGTGTAGACATACCCTTAGTGAACTACTTTCAGTTAAAAATCAGGGTGGGTTTCAAAGCATTAAAGAAACATGACTTACTACTCCTGCACATCCTCCTCCCACTGAAAATACATCACTGATTTGATGGCTATTCCTTGTCCTTTCATTTTTAAGTTTGCTGTGTAGCAAGTCAGTTAAATATCCCAACCCCTCGCATTGCCCAAAAGAAACAGATGAAATGGAGAAAAACATCACACTCAATGTCCTTGGACATTTTTTGTTGACTGTAAATCATATCCAGCTCTTCATGACAGAAAATCTTTCCTATTTCAGAACTTTTACCACCAGAATAACACAATGATTGGTAGCCCATCACTAGTTCATTAGCTGCAGAGTTAGAAACATTTCAGAATGTGTCCTTGGCCAAAATCTTGACAACTACATTTAGTAAGGTCAGAGAATTCATTTGAGAGCAATACATTGATAATGCCTCTGGTTAGTCTCCAGAACAAAGAAATTTGATGATTGCAACTAACCACGGACTGAATCTCTAGCCATGATCTAGTTGACACATATGGTTAGGATGGTACCTTTGTGTACAGGGATATTTATAAAAAGTGGTTATTAATTATAAGTATTATTATTAACAACAATAGTAATAATTAATAAATCTGGTATAAGCAACACATGTAGAAATGGTGAGAAGCTTGGAAAGGGAGGTGGCAAAGACAGATGTGTAGCAAAATCTCTATTTTGTACATTTCATAGTCATTTTACCATTAGATGGTGTTACCTCATCACAAAGCATTTCAAAATATGTCATAGTTGTATAAGTCATTGACCAGTGAAATGAAGCCACCTTTCTGGTGAAAGACAGCAGATAGGAGACATCAAGTATGCCAAACACAACATAACTGGGAATGGGAAAGATTGTCCAAATGAACAGGGGTAATTTTCTACTCATGCAAAATGTGACATAAGAGCTTCAGTATCTAAATATTCTGTGTGTTTAAAGGTCTCATCCAGAAGACCTTCACTACTCTTGGCATAGACTAAATAGCACTGGCATTCACATCCTCATGGATCAGCCTGGATCTCTCTATTTTGAGCGTCTTTGGTGTGATAAACATGTTGTGTGCTGTCCTGTGGGAATCTATTATTTCAATTTCCTTATACAAGGAAAAAACAAAATTATTTTACTAAAAAAAATGAAGGAACTTCCAGCATGTTCTTATTTCAGTAACATGAACTCATTTCCCTAACATCTACCAGGAAAAGATATCAGAAAGAGAAGTCTGCAGTGCCCTTGTGATGGTATCGCAATGACTGCTTAAATAATTAATGTGAGCTTTCACAGTGGGCGCTGTAGAAAGAAATTCATTACTGTCAGGATGATTTGGATTTGATCAGATCAAAGATGAAATCTTACATTTTAGCTATTGTTTTTCATTACTTCCAGACAAATATAAAAAGTGTATTTGTTTTGATGATGAATCACACCTATTAAATACATGTATCTTTCCATAGTGCAGCTATTTCTGAAAGATAGTATAAAATTGTTTTTGGTTACATCTAATTGTTCTTTTTCCAACAGTGCTCAGAAAGAGAAATAGATACATGAGATATTGACTAGGAATAGGGAAGCCAGTTCTTATCAAATAAGCACACCCCAAGTCTATAAACATAGTTAAAGTTGGGGTCAAGACAAATCACACATCTGAATACTCTAAACTTTAGATATTTGTAATCCAAGCCCAGATTTGGAATTTGAAGGTTGAGCTCATCTCCATCCAAAATTCAAACCAAAAAAAAATCCTTTTTGAATCTTTGAAATGTTCAATTAACCTTTGTCCAAGGCCAGCTAATGGCCTTTATTCAATTTTACCTGACTTCAGTTTGTAAAATTTGGGTGAAAATCTATGTACATCTTTCCACAGTTCAGTTGCCCTTTAGCCCTGGTCTACACTGGGGAGATATTTCTAAATTACTTCCCTTATTTCAAAATAACAAGTGGAACATCTGTAATATAACAGGTGGTCTGGGGCACCGCTGACAGGGTCAAATCAGGGCAACTGATTATAACCAGGGATACTTATAGCCTAAGACTGGACTTCTTCCCTATAAGGTGCCAAACCAGTCACGCAGAGCACTTCAGCTGCCCTATCCAGTCAGAAGTCTCATAAACACTCCTTAGACACTCCAGGGGCTGGTTATTTCGAAATAATAACTCTTGCTTCCCTCAAGGAATAACGCTTATTTCGAATTAGTTATTTCGATGTTTCACTACTGCTATTTCAAAATAACTACTCCCCAGAGTCATTCAAAGGAATTGCTCCCCAGTGCTTCCTGGGGCTCTAAGTCAAGGTAGTGTGTCTGCCTCAGACTACTTTTGAAGCTTCCCTGTAGTGTGGACACACTATTTCAAAATAGTTATTTCAGGAGTTATTATTTCACAATAAGTTATTTCTAAATAATGTCCTAGTGTAGACACACCCTTAAAGGGTAAAGGAAGTCATAAAGGTAGGAGTGCTAGGAACAGCCACTGAGATATCCTTCATTTCACCGCCACAAGAATCACGGGACCAAAGAAATGTAAGACTTGAAGGGACCTTGCCAGGTCATCTAGACCAGCTTCCTGGGCTGAGGCAGAACCAAGCACACATAGACTATCCCTGACAAATATTTTCTAACATGTTCTTAAATGCCTCCAATGATGGAGATTGTATAACCTCCCTTGTAAATATATTCCTCTAATTATGGCTTTCCTCTGATCCTTTATTCTTCCAGCTTGCCCTGTAATTGGTTAAATGGCCCAACCATGGGGAGCAGGGAAGACAGAGGAAGAGAGAGAGAGAGAGAGAGAGAGAGAGAATCAGAGATGTCTTCTAATGATAGCATATAAGGACCAAAATACTTAGCACACATTTATTCAAGGTGTCAAGGACAATTTCAAATGAATAAATCAACATCAATAAGCAGGTCAAAATAAAGACCAGTTTGTCTCAAATTTTCTTTATTATTTGAATATCGCTTTGTTTTTTAACATATGACATTTCCCAGAGCAATAATCCTCCCCATCTTATTGTGCTATTCTTCTCTCTGTGGAACTAAGGTTTCATCTGAAGGAGGTGCTCTTAGGGCATCCAAAAAAGGCTCCCCAAAGTCTTCTTTTGGAAAAAAGTAGTTAGGACTGGTGTCTCATGAGTTCTGCCCTAAATATCTCTAAAAACATATGCCAAAGCTGGTGGCTTTGCCAGAACTGAGGTTTGATGAAACTCAAGAAATATTTAGAGACCAATGAAACAAACAAGGGGATAATTAATGCACAGGCTGGGGCATTCTGTATAAATCTTTTTTCTATCTGAACTCTTGACATCAGAGGTTTCCACCTATCAAAATACAGAATTTCTCCATATTATCAGTATAGCAGGATGGAAATGATAACATAGTTTGCAGGATTCTCTGGTGCAGTACAGCTAGATTGCCTCACATCTTGGAATTACCTAACTAGTCTGTGAAGGATCATCACAGAGCAAAGGTCACCCCCTACCCCACATGATGTGGCTCAGCAAAGGAGACAAGGAGATGTAGCGAGGGCAAAAGATCATGACTGAGATGCCTCATTACAATTTCAATCCCCTGCAGCATTTATGATTCCTTGGGATGATTTGCAGCCGGTGGTATTGCTGTCCTCAGGTTACTGTAACCAAGCACAAGGGAATTAACACTTAATAGATGCAAAAGGCTCAGGGTAAAGCAAGGTGAAGTGTTAAGCCACTTTTTCACAAGTTTACATCATTTGGTGCCTGTGACGGGGACACCCTGGCATCCTGCATGCCGGCCGCACCATCCCCATCGTTCTGGGGAGAAGAGGCCTCACTGCCCCAGCCCTGGCTCTGCCGCGCATGCTCCATGGCTGCCGGGGAGGGGGATGGGCGCAGACCGGCACCTCGACTGCCGGCTGCGCCGGCCCCTGCGGTTGGGGAAGAAGCAGGGGCAGTGGTTCGACCCTGGCTTGGTCACGCTTGTCCCGCAGCTGGCAGGGAGGCAGGCACGAGCGCACGTGCCAGAGAGCTGCAAGGGGGAGGGGCCAAAGGTAGCAGCCCGGCCCTCCCCATGTCAGACGCAGGACTAGCGGGACGTTTAAAAGAGGCACTGCCGCAGCCAGAGGAGGTTGCCTGATGGAGCAGGGAAGAGCGACCATGAGGAGGGGAGGAAGGTAGGAAGCAACCCACCCAGAGCGCAGCTTTTGGATCAGCCCGCGGTGCATTATGGGTCTCAACCCCACCAACCGGACCTGGGAACCCATTCCTGGTCCTCAGGGCCCTGGGCTGGAGTGAGGGTGGGCCCGAACCCCGCTACCTTTCCCAGTCATTTACCGGCCCCGAAGGCCTTAGTTGTCTGGGACATAGTGGCAGACGCAGTCCAGGTGGCGGTTCTGCGGCCCCACTAACACGAGGTATACGTGAAGTCGCCCGAGAGGGCAGAGCGACGGTGGGGGGAAGAACGGACCTCCGGGAGGGGGCTTCCTCCTGCTTGGTAACAGTGCCCCATTGTTATTAACACTTTGGTAAAGTTTTTGGGAGAGATTAGTAGGCAGTTAAGTATCTAAACTAATCTGGGTAACATCCTACTCTTAAAAAAATGCTTATGGGATTCCATACTTGCTTTACTTATAAAATGATGTTCATATGAAAATCGGAAAAAATGGGAAATATTGTCCCAATTTTACGTATGGAGAAAGTGAATCACACAAAAAGGAAGTAACTTTCCTAGGCCACACAGCAAATTACCAGCAGAACAATGAATAGCATCAAGATACCCTGAGTCCCAGGCCTAAAGTCTAACCACTAATCCTTCCTTCCAGATAGTTGGCATACCTCTGACAGTCTTTTTTATAACCTAGTCCATCTACATCAGACCTTTGCCTTCCCTTCAAAAAGCTTAGCTCTTTGATCCCAAGACTCCAGGAACAGAGACAATGGTCAGCAGACAATGGTCCTCTCCAGTGTCAATGTTTTTGAATGTACAAAGGTGGAAGGTTTTCAGTCAACTTCTCCTAAAGATCCACCAAGTAAACCACTTGACACTGTCCCTAAATTCCATTCTTGTTTGGCACTTTGTTCAGAATGGTACTCTGAAGTTTATAACACTTTCCAGGGTTCACATCACATCTCCCCACCTAGGAAGATTATCTACAATCCCAGCTCATAATTATAAATATTTTGGCAGTTTGTACAATTGACTCCAAAGATATGTAAAACCTCCAGTAAAGGTTTTCAAAGCTAGCATGGGAAATTGCCATATCTGGTACAGGTACATTGGACATTTGTGATAGTCATTAAACTGACATAGGCCTGAATGATACAAATAATTAATATGCTTTCCATTTTTTAAAGAAATGCTTCTACATATCTTGCATTTGTGAATATGAAGGCTATGGAATAAAAGCTTCCATGTTAAACTTGAGGTTTATCCAGCTAAAATGAGCTCAGGGTGACTCATTAAACATGAATAAAAGAAAATACGAGAGACTGCATTAATGAGAGTAGTGTAAAGGTTGTCATTTTTTATTTTAATGAAAACAAAGTTATAGAAGCTCTTCCTATTTTTTTATACCCAGGCCTCTTTTTTTCATCTTTATCATATGACCTGTGAAATCACTGAATGATACTGGACATAGGTACTGTAAAAAAAAACAGGGCCTATTGCATGATGGATATGTGAAATATCCCCAAATACTTAAAGGTACAGAGAGGATGCCCATCAATGCTATGTAATGACATTCTTTGCACTATTGAACTGTATCTACAGCCCACAGCTGGCTGTCTCAGGCATTAAAATTCCTGTTTAAATGCTAAATCAGTGCCAGTGTAACTAAAAAGACTTCATTTTGAACCAAACTTCATTCTTGAGAAACAGAAATCTTTTTTAGAGAGACATTTCTTGACTACATTCACATTGTATGCAGCTGAACAAGGCTTGGAGCAATGCAGGTAAATGAGAGAAAAAATGTCAATTTCTCAGTCTTAAACATGTCCTTTTTTCTTGCATCTATTGTGTTTTCCTACCTCCAATATAATTCAAAGTTTCAAAGTTCAGTGTATGGTTTGCTTAGGTTTAATTTAAAAGGTGCTTTAGAAAGCTGTAAAAGTTCAAACAAAATTCAACATTAAACTAAAGCAGAAGCCTGACACAAGAAGAAAAAAAAAAGAACTTCCTGCGGAGATATCCTCAGATATCTGACCAGGATTTTAGAAAAACTGAAGAAGAGATTGCTCCAAGTATCCTTCCCAAGATATAATCTGATCCCAGGGCATTCTGGATCAAGGGGCACGTCTACACTACAGGGTTATTTTGAAATAGCTCACACTATTTCGAATAACAAGGTAAGCGGCCACACACCAAGCCCGTTATTTTGAAATTATTTTGAAATAACAGGCTGCTTATTCCAGAATAATATATCCTCATTTAACAAGGAATAACACCTACTTTGAAATCGCTATTTCAAGACAGGGTGAGTCTGGGTGGTGCAGCTGTGGTTATTTCAAAATAATTGGCCTCCATGGCTTCTCATAGCTGTCCTGGTGACCATTCTGTCTACACCCCTCAAAACTGTATAATTTCCCTTCCCCTACAGCCTTTAAAGCCTCAGCCACAGGGGAAAATTCTGGTGGCAGAACGCAGGCCCTGCCAGCCCTCTGCCACACTGCAGAAGTTTGTGCAGCAATGGCTGACCCCAGTGCTCCAATCGAGCCCCTCAGGGCTGCTTGTGAGCCAGCATCCAGCTCCCAAGCCCCTGCTCAGGGGTAGAAGAAGAGGTGTGGAGATCCTGGATCTCATTGAGGTCTGGGGAGAGGAGGATAAACTCCAGGATCTCTGCACAGGAGCAGGAACGTGGACTTTTATAGCCGGATGGTCACAAGCTTGGGCCAGGAGGGCCACATGCACACTCAGGGGCACGTGTGCAAGAAAATAAACTCAGGCAGGCCTACACCAAGGTCAGGGAATGCAGTTTCCACTCATGAGCAGCACCCCAGAACTGCCACTTTTATGAGCAGCTGCACCGCATCCTGTGAATGGGGGTTGGTCCCTTCCTCCTACCTTGTTGTGGACTTCAGCTTGGAGAAGCGCATTCCGAGCTTCCCAGAGGGCTGGCATCTTGATGATGATGAGGAAGATGAGGTCAGCAAGGTTACAATGCTCGCCAGCCAGGAGGTTGTCCTGTCCCTGAAGCCAGTACCCCCCTTCCAGGATGTTGCCAAGGGTTCAGATGAAGCCAGGGAAGGCCCATCATGTGAGTTTCATTACTTTCCCTAGACAAAGGCAGGGAAAGGTGGCGAGGGGCTGCACACTGTTCGCTCAGCCTTCACGACTTGGGGATTGCACAGCAACCTGTGTACGTGGGTGCACATGGAGCTCTAGTTCGGAGCAGAGAGCTGCATGAGACTGCCACAAAAGAATCTTTTACTACTTCTGCTCACTGGGTTTCTGGAGAGACCTGCCTTCCTCCTGACCCCATAGTGGGACACCTTTGCACCAGAAGCTACCACTAAGGGTGTGTCTAGACTACACAATTTTTTTTTTTTAAAGTTTCCTCTTTTCGAAAAAACTTCACCCGTGTCTACACTACTGCTGCATTCTTTTGAAAGTAAATCGAAAGAATGCAGCAGTTTTGTCAACAGCGGTAAACCTCATTTTATGAGGAATAAGGCCTTTTTCGACAGTGATCTATCAAAAAAAGGCTTATGTGGACGCGTTGTTGTTGGTTTTTTTTTTTTTTTTTTTTTTAAAAACAGACCTCCAGGGAAAAGCCCTGGTGGACAGTCCATCTGCAGGAAAAACCTCTATTGTTCCTATCTGTAGCCATGTTTTAAAGGCACAGGCACCCTGAGCGGCCATTGTGGCAGGAAGGTAGCCAGAGGAAGCCTCTGACCACACAGCTCTCCCTGCCTCTCTGAGAATTCATCATGGCACAAGCCCGAGACCCCCAAGGATCCCAGCAGCCTTCCAGGAGCAAGAGGTGAGCTCCAGCTTGGTCAGGGCCAGAAGTCCTGACCTTTTTAGAGCTATGGGGAGAGGAGGACTTGCTCCAGGCTCTGAATTTCCGTTGCCAGAATGCAGACATTTATGGCTGCATGGCCAAGGGGCTGGCCAAAAAAGGACACAAGCCCAGAACCTTGGACCAGGTGTGGGACAAGGTTAAAGAACTAAGGCAGGGCTATGCCAGGGCCTGCGAGCGCAGCTCCCCCTCGGGGGAAGTGCCACACTACTGCGCATACTTCCAGGAGCTGGACAGAATCCTAGGTGGTGGGGAACCCCTCTTTGCCCCGGTTCTGGTCCAGACCGGGTTGCAGACACTGGTGCAGTGCTACCAGGAGGGGGCTGAGGACAACCCAGAGGAGCAGCTGCAGGATAAAGAGGAGGAGGAGGAGGACCCCAACCGCAGTGTGGTTATCCTGACTCTGGAGCTGGTCCCCGAGACCCAGGAGGCCTCTCAGGCATCCTCCTACACTGGTGAAGAAACATCAGGTGAGTGCGGTCAGGGTCACACACACAGAAGTGGGGAGGTGAGAGCACAGGGGATGCGGAGCATTCTACACATGTCATGCTCTTCCTGGACAGCTTCCACCTCTCTGTGCATGTGCAAGCATGTTCATTCCCAGGGCACACATGGGCAGCTGTTCATAGCTCGGGGAGGGCCCCACACATGTCTGACCCCAGGAAGGGCTGTCCTCCCCCACCAGGAACTGCAGGAAGCAGGCTGCTCACAAGGGCGCATGCACGACACCACACAGACCACCGCAAGTGTCATACCTAGCACTTGGGCATGTATGCACAAGCGACACAACAATCGCTTCCACAGACAGTGTTGCCACGGGCAGGCGGTGGGTGTATGGGTGGGAGCCCTGGGAGACCCAAGCTGCTCCAGGCCCCTGTCCTATGTCTTGTGACCCACTGTGGCTGCACACTTCCCTGGGCTGTATGGCCATGGGGGGGCAGGGGAGGGTGTGTTGGGGGCGAGGCCAGACATGGGCTTGCAGTGAGAACATTCCCATCCCTTGTTCTAAGGACTTACTCACTGATCACAAGCAGGGACAGTGTGTGCATTCATAAAACTGATCACTTCTCCCCCACAGCCGGACCTGCCGGATCAGAGTGCCATGCGACACCCGCGCCACCACCAACCTGGTCCCACGGAAGCCTCAGGCACTGGCAGGTCTACAATGACCTCATGTGGAGGCATGTAGAGGCCCTCAAAAGGATGGAGGAGACCATGGCTGAAAGGGCACAGGAAGAGGCTCGGTGGCATAACCGATTGCTGGAGGATTTCCTCCTGCAGTGGACGGCAATATGTGGGAGTATCTGAGAGGCCCTGGCTGTCCCAGGTCTTGTCCCCATTGGCGTTCCTCCTGCTCAACCTGCTCCAGCCCCCTCTGCCCCCCCTTTCTCTCCCTCAGCCCCCTTCACCCCCTGCCACCCCCCTCACCTCCTGCTAGAGCAGAGCCAGCTGCAGCCCCCCCACCACTGTCCCAGGCCCCACTCGACCCTGAGGATGTTTAGGGCCACGGACCCGAGGCGGTGTTGTACCAATAAAAGCAAGCAGGATCTTATGAGGGGGATAAGGCAAAAAGCCATATTTATTGTAAAGATAATAATAAAGAATAAAGAAAAGATAGAAGCAAACAACGTTGTTTAACTACTTATTCCTATCACTACTTAACCCTTATATATATACACACACATATATAAACATTCATTCATCCATTCATTCAGGTTCTGTGTAGTTGTTATAGTTACCAGCCTGGAAGTTGCTTGTGACAGAGTACTGGCCAGGTATTCTGTACACAAGTGATGGTAGGGGAGAGCGAAGTCCTGATCAGATGTGCATCTGAAGCTCCTGGTAGGCTGGCAGCAGAACCTTGGACTCTGACTCCATAGTCTTTTGGTCCAGTCTTTATAGGAATTTCTTCCTATGCCAGTCTATGGGAATTGCTGCGTCATGCTGATGTCTACAGGGTGGCTGCCAGGTGCTTGTCAGTGATCTCATAGGGTGGACCTCCAGTCTCCAGTTTTTCTCCACTTGACACCTTTTGGTTGCACTGGCACCTGATGCCTTCTTCAGCCCTTTGATACTGTATTCTCAGGCTGGCACCTCTCAAACCATTCATTCATTGTCCAAGCACTCTCTCTTACATACATTCCCTAATTAATGTTTCACATACAGCATTTTGTATAATAATAATTTTACATATACAAGAGTTGTAGTTACAAAAGTTTCTGGGTGGCATTTCTTAAAACATTCTCTCTGAGTGCTGAGTTAGTTACTGTTATAGTTACAATGTTTCACTTTGCGATTAGGGTTAATTGGTTCACAATGCTTTGAAGAGAACGGGAGTCAATTGTGTAACAATGCCCTTAATCAATTATAGGGCTTGGCTCCCAGAGCAGAGTTAGTGGCTTGACAAGCAGCCACTTGCAAAAGTTTGAGCGTGCCCTGGGACACAGAGGGGAGCTGTTTCTGGCTACATAGTATTATATTCTTAAGTTTTAAGTTACATGACCTAATATTACATTCCTAACAAATTATATTCTAGAGGGGCAATAATTATAAATCTAAACATTTAACAATCTTAACAAATAATAATAATAAATCTAAACACTTATCAAGCTTGATAACACTAAATCTAAACACTTTAACAAGAATAAATCTAAACACTTATATGCTTCTTCTACTTAACAAACTTATACTATTTAGACTTTCAGTTGTGGGGAACAAATTATGGGGAGTCACTTCCACTTGGGGAATCATTTTTAATACTTTAATGTTATCCCTATAGCGGCAGAGTTTTGCAGGCCAGGCAACACCCTGAGACCTAAACCACCCACATCCCCCCTCCTCCCCAGTTTTAAAAAGACTTTGCTAGTTGCACAAGAAAGTTTATTTTTGAAAACATTTTGCACACTTTTATTTTGTTACAAAAAGTTATTTATTTGCACATAGTTTGTTAATAAACATAACATTTTTTATATTAAACCTAGTGTGTGTGTGTGTGTGTGTGTGTGTGTGTGTTCACTGTCTGGAGACTGGTGCAGGGATGGGTTGTGGGAGAAAAGGTTTTGGGGTGGGGGGCCCAGGCCAACAGACCCCATTGGGGAGACCCTGGAGAGAGTCATTGGGGTCCTGCTGAGAATCTCTCATGCAGAGCCTCCCAGATGTGGACCCCCACCTGATGTGGTTGGTGGATGGCAGCTGTCCGGGGCTGCTGAACCACCTCCCCTCCACATTAGCCCGTGTCTCCAACCCTGGGAGGAAGGCCTCCACTTTGCTCTCCACCAGATTGTGGAGCACGCAAGACGCAGCCACCACCTCAGGGATATTGCATTCCCCCATGTCAAGGCGAGTGAGCAGACACCTAAACCTTCCCTTCAGCTGGCCAAAGGCGCATTCCACCTGCAAGCGTGCTTGGGTCGGGCGCATGTTAAATTGTTCCCTGCTCGCGTTCAGATGCCCAGTGTATGGCTTCATGAGCCAGGGCATGAGGGGGTACGCTGCATCAGCCACAATGCAGATCCATGTCCCCAAAAGCAAAGTTTCACTGCGGGAAGAATGTTCCAGCCTGCAGCCTGTGGTAACGGTAGGAATTTCGGAAGATCCAAGCATCATGTGCCTGGCCCGACCACCCCACACAAATGTCAGTGAATAGTCCACGGTGGTCAACTAGGGTCTGCAGCACCATGGAGAAGTACCCTTTTCTGTTCACATTTGTCAACTCTCTCTCAGTACCCTCGGATGCATTAAATCCGGGCCCATGGATTTGTGTATATTTACCTTTCTAAATAGTTCCTAACGTATTCTTTCCCCACCAAGGGCTGTCCACCTCCTTCTCATACTGCATTGCCCAGTGCATTTGTCTGGGAGCTGACCTTGTCCGTGAAGACAGAAGCAAAGAAAGCACTGAGTACTTCAGCTTTTCCCACACCATCTGTCACTAGGTTACCTCTCTCTTTCAGTAAGGGCCCCACACCTTCTCTGATCACCCTCTTATTGCTAACATGCCTGTAGAAACTTTCTTCCCTCCCCCACCTTCTCCCATAGTCACTAAGGGTCCCATACATGAGACGGTGGGAGCACCCAATGCAGGCACCAGGCCCAACCCCATCTCTTAGCCTCTCCTTCTCCTTTCTCCCCCTCAGAGGTTCTTTCCCCAGTCTCTCCCCAGTTATATTTACCCCAAATTTTTAAAATAAGTCAGTTGATTGTTCTAAAACAAAAAGTCTTGTTTATTTGGTCTGCAGTGGGAGGCGGGGGAATGGGAAAGGAGGACAGGGGAAGGGAGGGTGTGGGAAGAAAGGCACAGAGGGGCAATGCAACAGCCCCTTGCGGGGAGGCCTGGGCAGAGTGTCACAGCTGGCCTTGTCTGAAACTCTCCCTCAGGGACTCCCAGATGTGCACAGCCCCCTTGATGGGCTTGCCAGATGGCAGTCATGTGTGGCTACTCAAAGGCCCTGGTGAGCTGTTCAGCCTCTGCCCCATCACCCTGGCAGGAACATCTCCCCCTTGTTCTCACACAGGTTGTGCAGGACACAGCAGGCTGCCATAGAATACTAGAACTGGAAGGGACCTTGAGAGGTTATTGAGTTCAGTCCCCTGCCCTCACAGCAGGACCTGAGGGATGATCCATTCACTGAGGTCCAGGCAGGTGAAACCTCCCCTTCAAATGACTGAAGGTGCCCTCCACCATAATGTGGGCCCTGCTGATCCTGGCACTGAAGCGTTCCTTAGTGGGGTTCAGGGGTCCTGTATAGGACTTCTTGAGCCAGGGGAGCAAGAGGTAGGCTGTATCACCTATGATGCACAGAGGCATGTCCACGTTCCCAACCCTAATGGTGTGATTGGAGAAAAAAGTGCCGGCATGCTTCTTCTGGAAGAGTCTGGCGTTCCTAAAGACTTGGGTATCGTGCACCTTCTCTGACCATCCAACATTAATGTCAGTGAAGCAGCCTTGGTGATCCATGAAGGCCTGCAGCACCATTGAAAAGTACCCCTTCCAGTTGATGTAATGGGAGGTCTGGTGAAGATGGCGATATAGGTACCATCAATGGCCCCTCTTCTGCAGTTGGAGAAACCCATCGTGGCAAAGCTGGTGACAATGGGGTCCACGTCACCCATGATGCCAATCCTGCACAGCAGGATGGCTTTGATGGCCCTCACCACCTGTAGAAAGATAAAATCATGAAATCACAGGGTCGCCAGAGCTCTCAGGAGGTCCTGAAGCCCAAGGCCCTTCCCACAGCTGGAAAAACTCCAACAACCCATCACCGGCAGGGCTTCGTGAAGGTGGGACCGCAAAACTACCAGGGAGGGAGAGTCCATCCCCCCTTCCTAGGGAATCCGATTCCAATGCTTCACCGCCCTCCTGGGTCAATAGCAAGAGAGTTATACTTGCACACCCCCGACATTCAGTCTCCCCATGCCGAACTGGCTCCCAACAAAGTGGTAGCTGTCAGGCATGATGAGCTTCCAAATAGTGATGGAACATGCTTCTGGAGGGTGTACTTCTGCATGCAGAAATTCTGAAGCCACTGCTTGTTGTCTCACCACTCCATGATGATCCACTCCCCCCAGTTGGAGCTGGTGTCCTAGAGCCAGAAGCAGTGGTGTGCAGGGGTAGGTGGGCTGTGCTGCATGAGAAGCACGTGGAGTGGGGTGAGGAGGTGCCCCAGAATGAGCTCCTGGTCCTGGTCATGCACTGCCATGAGGGCAGCCTGCATTAACTACACCCGGAGGTGCAGCAGGAGGTCTAAGGGTATGTCTACGCTAGCCCCCTAGTTCGAACTAGGGAGGCTAATGTAGGCATTTGAAGTTGCAAATGAAGCCCGGGATTTAAATATCCCGGGCTTTATTTGCATCTTTCCGTCCGGGCGCCATTTTTAAATCCCCTTAGTTCGAACTGACTGCCCGCGGCTACACGTGGCAGTCAGAAGTTAATCTGAACTAAGTCCTTAGTTCGGATTAACTGTTACTCCTCCTGCAATGAGGTGTAACAGTTAATCCGAACTAAGGACTTAGTTCGGATTAACTTCTGACTGCCGCGTGTAGCCGCGGGCAGTCAGTTCGAACTAAGGGGAATTAAAAATGGTGCCCGCCCGGGAACATGCAAATGAAGCCCGGGATATTTAAATCCAAGGCTTCATTTGTAAGTTCGAATGCCTACATTAGCCACCCTAGTTCGAACTTGGGGGCTAGTGTAGACATACCCTAAGAGCTGGTGAGTGCTTTCAGCAGGTCTGGGCTCCATGGCAGAAGTGCTATGGTGTCTGCAAGGGCAACCACAGCACAGTGAGAAGAGTTCGCTCTCCCTCCAGGAGGTAGGCAATGGAGAGGAGACTGAGACACAGCTGTAGAGGGTAGCCCCTTTAAGCACGAGCCTCAGATAGCCTCAGGCAGCAGCTACAGGAAGTGACTGCAGTCCTGATGCCCTGCCCAGAGTGCTTCTGTAAGGCTTCAAACTGCAATCAGTATGGACACGCTTTTTCCACATCATTCTGAGTTATTTCAATGGAGATTTGTAGTGTGGACGCGCTATTTCGAAATAGTTATTTCAGAAGTTATTAGTCTGAAATAGTTTATTTTGAAATAAGTGTGTAGTATAGACAAACCCCAAGATTATTGGCATTCTGTACACATCTGATAAATGAAATAAAGATTCTAATTAGGTACACCACTCAGTATTAAATCCTTGTGCCTTGAGTTAAGTTCACAGTAGCTAGAGCCATACACAACTTTCTGAAGGTCTCAACTGCCTCTTGAGCTACACATAGAAAATTACCTAAATAAATAACCACACAATTCATTAACTTTATATTAGCCATATTACATCAGAAGCTCTTTGAAAAAGAACAGATTCAAGGTCATGGCCTGTGACAGACTGACAATATCCTGCAATATCCTGGAGAAAGCTTATAGAATTAAGATAAACATTATTGAATTAAGTTAAGACTTATCAAATTAGGTTTAATATGTTTGGGATCAATTGTATTAAAATTGCATGTGTTATTGTGAAACTGTATGTAGCTCCTCTAGCAAGGGCAGGATGCTAATATAATTCCTCCAGTCATCAGCCCTGTGAAAAAATCCTCTGGAAAGGTTCACATATGATAGTTAAGGCTATGTTTGTCAGGGGCTATCCAACAAAGAAAGGATTTTTTAATAAGTAGCCTGGATTTAAACAGGCTCTGGGCCTTTTTCTGATGCAGCAAATGGACCCTAGGTCCATGGAGGGCCCTGATCCACAGGGAATGGTTGAAAGGACTGGGTCTACTGAGGCCCCATAAGACTGTAAGCTTGCTCTGAGCTGAAACTGATGGACTTGAAACTATAAGGAAACCCCTTCAGTGGAGTGTTGAAGGACTGTTACTCTCACAGCCCATCCTAAAATGGAGGTGATCTCTCGTAAGCTTGGTAGCATGCATGTACAGTATGTTCTTTAATTATTTTAATGTTTTCTCTGTCATGATTTTAATTTAGGAATAAAGCAGACTTACACAAGAAGTGCTGTATGTTACCGTATAATGGTGGTCAACTATTCTGTTATTAGTCTCGGAAGAGAAAGTCAAAAGCAAGTCTGCTTAGGTAGAGTATCGTGCTGGGATACCACAGTATTATCAGGGAACTGTTCAGCCTGAAATATCCTGATCAGAAGTGGGGGGATACATGTGTCTCCACTCAACAGACATGACATCCAGGGGAGGTTGAAGCTTAGGGTGGGTAAAGTTGTTGGATCATTGGGAGAACAGGTACAATTGTCCTGAACTGTGACATAACCTGACTTTATCTAATCATAATAAAAAATTGAGACATTGTCAACAAGCCATGGTCAACACAGTAAAATGTTACTAACACAAAACTAAATGGCAAAAGATACTAGAGATATGTGTGTGAACAGCTTTAATTTGGTATTTCAGCAACAAATCTTGACAAGGTTTGGAAATATGACACTTCCGGCCATGATACATGGAATTTGTTTCGAGACTAAAATCCCCCTATGTACTAACATTGAATCAGAATGGCCAGAATCTCAAAGCACTTCAGAATTCTGCATACTCTGGCAGCAGAAAGAATAGAAATAGAGCTAGAAGAGAAGACAAGCATTAAGAATGATTATATTATGCCTTATCAACATACGAAACTCCACATCCACCAGACTGTAACTAGAATACAAAATGAAAAATTCACAGAAGAATTGTCTCTTTTATTTATTCTGCTGTAATTGATATGACACAGAACTGTCTTCTTATGGCTGCCTATGGGTTGGAATTTTAATACCAAACCTCTAGCAAAAATCAAAATTAAATCCCAACCCCACATGGGTATTCGCTTCAGACTGACACCATACCTAGAAGCACTATATCTAGATGGGGTTGCTACTATGCAGATTGTACCTTCAGGAAATCAACATTTCTGATACTGCAATACACATTCTGGAAATACAAGAACAGTGCATGCCTGGAAACATCTTTTATTGTTTTGAGAAATATTGTTGCTACTATTAAAACCCATTTTAACTTTAGGAAATAGGACTCCAGCAGTTCAGGTCGGAAAGACTTCCTAAGTATGATCATTGTACTACGTGGTAGCTAATAGTTCCAAGACTGATGGAAAACCATGTTTATGCTAACATGTTTAGAAGAGTCAATGGGAAGTCTGATGTTCACCCTTTTAGTATTAGTATAGCAGTACCACATGCTCAGTGAGAATAAATGCTCCATTGTGTCAGGTACTGTACAAAAACACAGGAAGACACAATTCCTGCCTCTAATTGATTACAATGTAATTTTGAAGCAAAATGCAGCAGTGAATAATGGAGAAAGAGGAGGGAAAAGGGAAAAGCAAAGAGGATGAGGGAAATAGTGCACTCATATATACATAGGTTAATTATTGTTAACGAGTTCAAAAAAAAGCTTTTTAAAAAAATTAAAAATCAGTGAATCAATCGCTCCCACTTGTAGCACAAACACTAAAGAAGAGAAAAAGGCAACTGTGGTCCAGAAAAAATACCCACTCTAGGCTTTTAATTCCCAGTTGTCCACCTCTTTTGAGCAGAGACCCACCTCTCTCCCCACAACTGGGATTTTTCTAGGCTGCACAATTTCCTGCCTACTCTGGTGATTCTGAGCAAGCCAGACAGCCTAAAAAGGCCAGCATCTGCACTTTGCTGTCTCTCTTTGTGGGTCATAAACAGCATAAGTGTCCACAGTTATATGCTACCACACAGCTCTTCCTGAGCAAACACATTTATTCTTCAGGTGAAAGGGTAACCCACACATACCCAGCAGGTGTGTGGAATACAAAAGTACTACAAAGAAAACATTAAAAACAATAAAAGAATTCACACACATTATTACATATGTCAAGGGCCACCCATAGTCTTCTGAGACCTTTGTAGGCCAAAGTCCTTCCAACCCTCATCAGGAAAAATCAGGGGCGAGGGGTGCTCCGTGGACAGAACACCCTGTTTGTTTGCTGAGTCAGGTTAAACTCAGGAGACTTATCCAAAAGTTCTTAGGTCTCTAGAAAATCCAATTTAAACCAATTTATAAGAGCCTCTCAAGATCCTGATACCTCTCTGTGGGTGCTAGAACCCAAGGATACATCTACACTTGCTCTCTAGTTCGAGCTAGGGATGCAAATGTAGCCAACCGAAATTGCTAAATATCCCGCGCTTCATTAGCATAATCTTGCCCGCGTGTTATTCCTTTCAACAGCTGATTCGAACCAGGAAGTGTGCCCCAGGACGCGTTAGTTCGAATCAAACCCAAAGTAGGGACCAAGTGTAGACATACCCCAAGTGAATTTGCCTAATTAGCCCTACTGATCAGAAGGGTTATGTGGTCACCCACCCTTTGGAATTACTTACACTCCCTGATTCTCAATGAGATATAAACTCGACACAGTAAGATCTCCCAGATATATTGCAGGAAACTTTCATATCTGTCACAGGATGATCTGTGGTTAAGGATAAGAATGGGAATCAGAGACAATCAATCAGTTGATTTGTGTTCTACAGTTGTACAGAAGATATTTATTATTTTGTTATATATAATGTGAGAAGCATATTTAGTACACATTTTTGCAACTGTCTTTCTCCTCTTAAGTACCTTAATGAAGATTTTTGTTGTAATGTGACAGGAATATCTGACCATCTGGTGAAAGAAAGAGGCAAGGCTACAGACATAAAATTTTAAAACTTTTACTTTATATACAAAAAAATATAAATGTCATGTCTGTTTAAAAAGCATTGCTATTTGATTCATAGAATACTAGAACTGGAAGGGATCTTGAGATGTCATCAAGTCCAGTCCCCTGCCCTTACGGCAGGACCAAGCACCATCTAGAGCATCCCTGATAGATGTCTATCCAACCTGCTCTTAAATGTCTCCAGAGATGGAGATTCCACAACCTCCCTAGGCAATTTATTCCAGTGTTTAACCACGCTGACAGTTAGGATTTTTTTCTAATATCCAACCTAAACCTCCTTTGCTGCAGTTTAAGCCCATTGCTTCTTGTCCTATAATCAGAGGCCAGGAAAATAATTTTTCTTCCTCCTCCTTGTGATACCCTTTTAGATACTTGAAAATCACCATCATGTCCCCTCTCAGTCTTCTCCTTTTCAAACTAAACAGTCCAATTCTTTCAGTCTTCCTTAATAGATCATGTTCTCTAGACCTTTAATCATTCTTGTTGCTCTTCTCTGGACCTTCTCCAATTTCTCCACATCTTTCTTGAAATGTGGTGCCCAGAACTGGACACAATACTCCAACTGAGGCCTAATTAGCTCAGAGTAGAGTGGAAAAATGATTTCTCGTGTCTTGCTCTCAACACTTCTGTTAATGTATCCCATAATCATGTTTGCTTTTTTTGCAACAGTGTTACACTGTTGACTCATATTTAGCTTGTAGTACACTATGACCCCTAGATCCCTTTCTGCAGTAAAGGGTATGCATTTTATATATAATAAAATGACATTATACTGATGTTAACTTTCACACCTAAAATAGTTCTTTCTATTATTAAATAAAGGTCATATAATTTACTGCAATGAGGAGTAACGGTAGTTTGAATTAGGAGCTTTAATTCGAACTACCTAGTCCGTGCCGCGTGTAGCTGCGGGCAGGGAGTTCGAAGTAGGGGGCATTTAAAAATGGCGGCGCCCGGGAACATGCAAATGAAGCCCGGGATATTTAAATCCCGGGCTTCATTTGCAAGTTCAAATGCCTACATTAGCCACCCTAGTTCGAACTAGGGTGGCAGTGTAGACATACCCCAGGAGACTAGAAGATGATTACTGGTTAAAGGTTTTTTATTCGTATGACAATAGCAGCCAGAGGCTCCAGTAGGGCTTGGTGTATTATGCAGCCTAGCAATCTGATGAATTTAAAAGGTAAAAGGCGTATGCAACTGTTTTTTTCTTGAAATGTTGCTATCAGTTCAGACAATGTTTGTCCCCATTGAAATAACATAGTAGACTCTAGCTTCAGCAAATAATGTACAGTTAGGTATTTCCATAATAATATATGTAGACTAGTCAACAGGGAATGTACTCTCTCTGAATTACTGGTGAATCAAGAGACCCATTTTTATGTTTGATTGAAAATGAGATGTCCACACTATCAGTGTCAGTCCATTTGGTCTCCCTCATTATTGTCATCCATTGTCTATTTCAACTTGTTGAAGGGAACAAGATCCTAGAGTCCCATTGACTTTAATAGGCTTTAGCTCAAAAAGGATAGCTACTGAACTGTTTCATGTGATATTACCTCTTTATGTACAAGTAATTTGACAACCTTTCCCTATAGGTGAGCAGATGACATGAATACCTAACTACATTTGTTATCAATTTAAAGGTGCTTCCCTAAATCTTCTACACGTCATCTAGTACGGACCAAGTAGTCATCAACAGGTGTGTAAAAAAAATATATAACATGTAGAGAAAAAGAGTAAAAAAGATACATAGCATGTAGAAAAAAAGCTGTGAAGTTTTAGTATTACATAAGGGACTGTTTGTAATTGTTCCTCCCTGGAAATCTCAGCTGCAGTATTCATCATCATCATCAACAACCATGGGCTCAGCGCCCGTTGGTGTCTGATGCTTCCCTCACTATTTCCTTCCATCTTTCCCTGTCCAGTGCGGAGTGGCTTAGTTTCTGTAGACTAGCTCCGCACCAATCTATTATATCATCTATCTATTTTCTGTGGAGTCTGCCTCTCCTATTCAGACCATCCACTATGCCGAATACTAGGGTCTTAACTTTTCGCTCGTCGTTCATTCTGTAGATATGCCTGAATAGCTGTAGCTTCCGTTGTATAAGCTTCTGCAGTAGGTTCTCTGTCAGCTGTAAGCTGCAGTATTGTCACTTTTGTAAAAAGAGGAATTATAGTAGGGCAAATATTTTCAAACTTGAAATCAGCTCTAGAATGGATATTTTTGCTCTGAGAGCATATAAAACATACAGCAGGCAGGGAGTATGTGAGTTTAAGAATTTTTAACATGAAGAAAGGCTACGGTGTTAAGTTTATTCTCAAAAGACAAGAAATTCCTGTCTATGTCAGGAACAAGGCCTTGGAAGATGAGAAGACACTTCTCAGGAGTCAGAGGTTATCAGAGACTCTGGTACAAAATGTAGCTGAAGCTATGTTGGTCTCAGGGTCTGAGAGAGACAAGGTGGGTGAAGTAATATCTTTTATCGTACCAACTTCTGCTTGTGAGAAAGACAAGCTTTTGTGCCACACAGAATTCTTCTTCAGGTCAGACTGTGGTATCAGTATAATAAGAACTAGCATTGGTGAATGGATAGATAAATAAATAAGACTACAAACTTCTAGGGATTTCAAGTTATAGTTACAGAACTGTTGTGCAAACAAAACTACACTTCATTTCATTCTCCCTCCCAGTTGCCATCTAAATTCTTTGACTTAAACTCTTAAACACTGACTAAAAGTAGCACAAAATAATAAAACAGAGCAGCCCTTCTCCTGCTCCCTCTTATTCTAGTCTCCAAATGACAACCACTTTCTTACCTGAATCTAGCCCAGCATCTTTTTAAAAATCTCTTAGCCATCAGCTCCTAAGCATAGTTCAGGATACTTCACTGGAGCTACTCATATTACAGCTAGTGTAAGAAGACAACCCCAAAACAAAATCAAGCCTTTTTCTGGAAACTGGGACTCCAAAAAGTATCTTTGTTTCCCTAAAGTAGGGCTCCAAAGCTATATATATATATATATACCCTTTCTATAACTTTAGTCTGGTTGACTACTGAGTGTAGGTCTACTGCGTTCCAGATAAGGAAATCCCATTACCCTGTAGGGTAATTCCCATATAGTCTCTCATTTATACCCCTTTCCATATAATTAAAAATACTGATCAAATTTCTAACAGTCTGTATATGTGAAATGTGAAGACTTCAGATTATGCATCTTTAGTTGTTCTATGGAACTCCTGCTGTATCTGAACCTCCGAGCAAGTTCAGAATACCTCAGTTCTCCTCACTTATCCTTAGGGGGAGCCAAAGAGTTAGGCAGTAAGTAGGAAATAAGTTGTTCCATTTCACTGCTAGAGAAAGCCACAGGGCTTCTGTTTCTATGGGTATGTCTACACTACAAAGTTAATTCGAACTAAGCTAATTCGAACTAACGCATCTAGACCCAAAAACTAATTCGAATTAGCGTTTTGCTAATTCGAACTAGCGCGTCCACACTGATTGGACGCTGGGTCGCATTTAAGGGCAGCTGAAACCGGTTCCGGCAGGGCATCAGGTCAGTAGTTGCTTTGTGTGGCTGCTGTCTGAGGCTATCTGAGGCTCGTGCTTAAAGGGACCCCCCTGGACAGCTGGTTCTCAGCTTCTCCGCTTGCTTGCCTACCTCGCCGAGGGACAGCAAAGCATTTTCCTCTGCGCCTGCCTGTGTCAGTGGTTCCCATTGGGGACGCCGCCACAGTTGGCACCATGGAGCCAGAGCTCGCCCTGGGCATTCTGCTCCAGTTTTTGGACTTGCTGCTGCAAGCATGCCCGCAATGGCTGGAGGCTGCCTGGCACCACCTGTTGCACGTCAGCCCCCTGCCTCTCCACCTGGCCTCCCTGGGGGCCATGGAGGAGCCGCAGAAGCGCCCGCATGCCAGCGGGCCCCACCGCATCTGGCGTCTGGACACCAGCAGCGACTGGTGGGACTGCATCGTCCTGGAGCGCTGGGAAGACAGACAGTGGACCCAGAACTTCAGGATGAAGAGGGACACCTTCCTGGAGCTCTGCAAGTGGCTCGCCCCTGCTCTGCGGCGACGGGACACTCGCATGAGGCCCGCCATCCCCCTCCAGAAGCGTGTGGCGATCGCCCTGTGGAAGCTCTCCACGCCGGACAGCTACCGATCCGTCAGGAACCAGTTCGGCATGGGGAGATCCACCGTCGGAGCGGTACTCATGCAGGTATGGCACTCACTGGCCACTGGGCCGGGGAGGAAGGGGGCTGCAAGGAGGGAATGGGCCGCCCCAGGGAAAATGGGGGCAGGGGAGGAGGCGACAGTGCCCCGCATGGGAAGGTTCGGTCTGTCCCGGCCGTACTACAGGCCACCGGCGGCGGCCAGGATCGCAGCAGGGGTTGCTTCTGGGAGTGGGGCGCAGGGCAGTGCCAGGGAACGAACACTCCCAGCCACCCGGGCTCCCCAGTGATTCGTAGTTTGCTGTGTCTCTCTGCAGGTGGTCAAGGCCATCAACCGAGTGCTGCTCCGCAGGGTGGTCCGCCTCGCCGATCCGGACGCCATCATCCAGGGGTTCGGCGCCCTCGGCTTCCCCAACTGCGGGGGGGCCATCGACGGGACGCACATCCCCATCCATGCCCCGGAACACCAGGCCTCCCAGTACATCAACCGCAAGGGGTACTTCTCCGTCCTCCTGCAGGCCGTGTCTGACCACCAGGACCAGTTCACGGACATTAACGTGGGCTGGTCTGGCAAAGCACACGACGCCAGGGTGTTCCGCAACTCCTCCGTGTGCCAGAGGCTGCACGCTGGGACCGTCTTCCCCGACCGCCACATCAGGGTCGGGGACGTGGATATGCCCGTCTGCCTGGTGGGGGATGAGGCCTACCCCCTACAGCCCTGGCTGATGAAGCCGTACACGGGGCACCTCAACCCCTCCCGCCAGGCCTTCAATGCCAGGCTCACCAGGGCCCACATTGTGGTCGAGGGGGCCTTCGGATGACTGAAAGCCAGATTTAGGTGCCTCCTCACCCGCCTCGACCTCGCCGAGCACAATATCCCTCCCGTGGTGGCAGCATGTTGCGTGCTGCACAATTTGTGTGAGCGGAAGGGGGAGGCTTTCCTGCCAGCCTGGATGGCTGAGGCTGAGTGCATGTCTGGCCACTACGCTCAGCCCCACACTGCCACCGTCCGGGAGGCCCAGCGGGGGGCCGTCCAGATCCGGGAAGCCCTGCGGGAGAGCTTCCATGTGGAGGAGGAGGACTGAACTCTCCCTGCGTGCCCCATTGGCGCCTTCTTCCACCCTCCCCTCCTTCCCCTTTCCCCTCCCTAACCCCCCTTTCTAATGTTAAATAAAGACACCTGTTTTGCAAACAACAATCTCTTTTTATTGTACATAACTGGGGTGGGGGCAGGGGAGGGGGAAACCTGGGAGGAGGGAGCTGGAAGGGGGAGGAAAGGGAGGAAGGGAAGGGAAATCTCAGGGTTGGGGGTCCTGCTGGCTCTCCCGTCTCGCAGCACTGTGGGTGCGAGGGCGTCGGGGGGAGTTGGTGTGGAGGGTGGGGCAGGAGGGACAGGGGGTGTGGAGGAAGCGGGAAGGGGAGCAGGGGTGGGAGGAGGAGCGAGAGCTGGGGCGGCCGCAGGGGCCGGAGCAGCAGGAGGCAGGAACCTGTCCACCAGGGTCTGGAGGTGGCCTCTGAGGGCACGGCCCTGCTCCTCCAGTGCCTCCAAGCTCCGCTGCCGCAGCTGCAGGTCGTCCTGGACCCAGTGGTCCTGGGTGCGGAGCTGGTGCTCCAGTAGCCGCAGGTGCCGCCGGTGGTAGTCCTCCAGGTTCCTGGAGCGCCTGCTGGCCCGGGTGCGGGTGGCTGTTGCAGGCGGGGTGGTGTGCCCTGCAGTCCCAGGTGCTCCGGCTGTGGTGAAACAAGAGCAGTGGTCAGTTCTCCCTGGGGACACAGCCCCCCAGCCCCCCTCTGCAAGGCGAGGTCGGCGTGTGGGGAATGGGCCAGGGCCCCTGCATGACACCCAGCTGCTGCTCCATGGTGGGCAAGGCCCAGGTGCACGGTCCCTGGGCTCCCTCTCCCCCCACCTCCCCGTACACATAAGGGGAGCATGATGGCACTCACATGTGGAGCCCCCCTCGGCCTCGGATGACACAGCCGATGTGCTCTGTGGGATGCCTCGGGGGTCCTGGGTAGGCTCCCTGCAGGCTCCTGGCTCTCGGCGTCCTCCTCCTCCTCGGTGTTAGGGACGGGTCCCTCTGCCCCGGGATCGATCACCACCCGGGGGGCATGGACTGTGTGAGCCCCCAGGATGCGGTCCAGGGCCTCATAATGAGGGCATGCCTCCGGGTCGGCCCCTGGCTGGGAGGCCCTGGAGTAGGACTGCCACAGGTCCTTAATTTTGCAGCGGACCTGCTCCCGGGTCTGCATGTGGCCTCTGGTGGCCAGGCTGGCAGCCATGCGGCTGTAGACGGCCACATTCCTGTGGCTAGTGCGGAGATCGTGGACGTTGGAGGCTTCCCCCCAAACCTCGATGAGGTCCACGATCTCCGCACTAGACCAGGAGGGTGCCCGCCTCTTGCGGCCCCGGGCAGGCTCCTGGGTGCCGCCAGCCTGGTCCTGGGAAGAGGCAGAGGGCTGGGTGGCAGCGGGTGGCTGGCTCATGCCGTGCCAGGTGCAGGGTCTGCTGGCTGGGTGCTGGCAGGCTTGCAGCTGGCACGAGCAGTGTAGCCAGACCGTGGCCCTTTAAGGGCTCTGGGGCCGGGAGGGGGGCAGAAGAGTTTCCCTGGCTTGGCCCAGAGTGGCCACCAGGGCAAGTTGGGAAGGGCTAGCTTCCAACTAGTTCGAATTAAGTGGCTACACAGCCCTTAATTCGAACTACTTAATTCGAACTAGGCGTTAGTCCTCGTAGAATGAGGTTTACCTAGTTCGAATTAAGCGCTCCGCTCGTTCGAGTTAAGTTCGAACTAGCGGTTTGCATGTGTAGCGCCTATGAAAGTTAATTCGAACTAACAGCTGTTAGTTCGAATTAACTTTGTAGTGTAGACATACCCTTGGAGTGCTAAACCCTGGCTTTACACTGCAATCTTGCAAGAGAATCTTGTAAAGGTCACCAGAACCAGAAACATGGATTGATGACCATGGCCATGAAGAAATCCATTTACTTCAGTGGCTAGTGAAAGCAAAATGAAAAAAAAAATATCAAGGGGCGGTTCAGGAGAGTGAGGTTGCTTTGTACAGCAGAGAAAGGAAAGGCTGCAGTTGTGGTGGGGTTAGTGAACAAGGCACTGAGACATGAAAGAGGAAAAGGAAATATAGGAAAAGATTCTCTGAACAGTTCTGACTTTTTGTACCACCTGACTAATACAAATGGGGTTGCAAGTTGATTGCAGTTAACTAGCAAAGAATTTTATTGCCACGAGTGAACTCTGTACAAGTAAAAGTGTGTTGTGGGTTGGTTCTATGCTTATGGAGCAGCCTCTCAACATATGGCAAGTGTTCATGTAGGACACGCTGCAATCTCCACTATATCTAGCTTCCACTGCCTTACGATCCTTTAAAAACTCTTCATCAATTTTGAGTAACACCAGGACTGCATCTGACGAAGTGGGTCTTTGCCCATGAAAGCTTATGCTCCAATACATCTGTTAGTCTATAAGGTGCCACAGGACTCCTTGTCACTTTTGCAGATCCAGACTAACACGGCTACCCCTCTGATACTTGACACCAGGACTGGGGTCAGTCCTCAGATTCAGTAACTCATAACCAGCTCCCCGAAGACTTTTACTCCCTCTCTCCTGCCCTGAGTGAAGCTCTGGTTTACCAGAAAACATTAATCCAGTCATTACCAACCAGTAGATTGGGATCTACTGGCAGATCTTGGAACTTTTGACAGGTGATCCTGACAGGTTTGGCCAGGAGGCTATCAAGTGGTAGCACTTCATCTGCCTCTTTCCGCACTGCTGTGCTGCTTCTGCCCTCAGCCTTGAAGGTGCCCCCTACCCTCAGGAGTCTCCTGGTTGCTGTGCAAGGCACGGGAAGAAGAGGAAGGAGGGTGCTGATGTCAGGGCGCTCTTCCTCCCTCCCTGTACCCCATCTCCACAGAGCAGGGGGGCAAGGATGGAAAGAGTTTGCTGGCTGCTTTTGGGAATGGTGCAGGGCCAGGGTAGGAGTGAGCCTGCCTTAGCCCCCTGCACCACCACCCAGAAGCCCCCGGTGGTAAGCAGTGCTCAGCTAGAGCCTGCATTTTGAACCCCAGCCCCAGTCCTGAACCCCTCCTTCACCCCAAACCCCTGCCCTAGCCCTGAGTCCCCTGCACCCAAACTCCCTCCCAGAGACTGCACCCTGAACCCCCTCCTGCACCTCCACTCCCTGTCCCAGGCTCAGCTCAGAACCCCTCTCATACTCCAAATCCTTTAGCCCAAGACCGACATCTCTGTCCCCCTCTCCCACCCCCCAACTCTCTGCCCTCAGCCTGATAAAAGTGAGTGAGGATGGGGGAGCGAGGATGGGGTGAGCAGGGCAGGGCCTTGGGGAAGTTGTGGGAAGGAGGTAGGGCAAGAGTGTTTGGGTTTCAGGTAGATCTGGATTGCACTTAAATTCAAAAAAATGATTTCATGCTTAAAAAGTTTGGAGACCACTGCATTAACCTTAAGGGGTCAGTGAAGTGGGAATAGATTACGAGGCCAGAAGAGACCACTGTGATCATCTAGTATGACCTCCTGTATGATCCAGGAACAGTTAGCCCAGCTCAGGGTACATGCAGACTGCAGAGTTTTTCCGGGATCCCTCTGGAATCCCAGAAAAGCTTTGCCGTGTCCAAGGAACGTGTCTGCTTTTCTGAAAAAAAATTAGGAAAAGCAGACGCGTTTTTTCAGCATCCCTGCAAACCTTGTTCTACGAGGAAGAAGGGATGTTCCGAAAGAGGCTTTTCCCCTGACATTTGGCCCAGTGTAGACAGGCCAATTGTCAGAAAAGCCTCTTTCAGAAGAAAAGTGGAAAAAGATACGCGAAAAGTGGAAATTGGGAATCGCAATTTGCGTATCTTTTTCCGATAGAACTTTGTAGTCTAGACACAGCCTCAGTGTGCAAATTTGACTGTAGTAAGAAACAATAAGAAAGGCAGAAAGAAGGGTACAAAGAGATAAGTGTGTGGCCACGTAGTGGCAAAACATGATCCTCTACTTGATTTTCTCACTAGCTAATTAGTCAGTCAGAATCTGTATCTTCTTCTACTAACACTTGAATCTGAGAAAGCAGCTTGTCACTTTAATAGAGGAACTGCATTAGATTTTATTGTAGCTGCCCCTTTGGCCTGAGGGTTTGCCTCAGGGCTTTTCTTTGGGAGGTTGCTGTAATTGATTATATGAGTCAAGTATATTCTTTGATGTAACCTTGTTCATTTACAGAAAATGTACACAAAGTCCTGTTTCCTTGAACACAATGGAAACAAACAACAGAAGGCAAGTTCATTGCTCAGAAATCTTAGAGTCTGACACTCCATCAAGCTCTGTGTCTTAGAATCACTCTCCCTGCTTACTCTCAGGATGACACTCACAATTCTTCTTCGGGCTTTCTACCTCTAAGGATATGTCTGCACTTCCAGCTGAGGAAGTAAATCCCATATTGAGGAGACATATCTGCACTAGCTCTGATCAAGCTTGTACACTAAAAATAGAATGCAGCCATGGGAGGCTAGCTGCCCTGACTATATACACATGTCTTGGATGGGTATGAATTTGGATCAGCTGGACCCTTTTGCACTCAGAGTGACACTCCAATTTTAGTGTACAAATTCAGTCAGAGACATACCCTCTCATACATAGTCTACCAAACTAATATTTTAGCACCTATATCTACAATCAGAGAAACCCCAGCAATGAGACTTACTTCTGATCTGATGACATGTGCCTTGAACCGTTTTCCTCATTTGTGGCTGTCCTTACTACACACTTGCTCCTTCCATTGAATAGGAAGGAATGGTTGGCACACCCGTTGTTTTGAACTGTCTTTAAATCAAAGACTTACCTGGTGGCAGGTATTATGCCTTCCAGAAAAACAATAAACAGGATCAAATTAATCATTGTCATAATTTCAATGATGTTAAGTGAAATTGGTTACACCAGGGATACCACTGCTCATTATGTGTACAGGTGGCTGAACTTCGTGAAATGTGACTGTTGACACACCTCTCAAATTGTTCTGGGTTTGCACATTTTACAAAACTAATCCTTTGCCCCTTTGTTCAGTTGAACCGGTTTTTCCATACCCAAAAATGCAATTTTAAAATCAGTACAAAACGTCACTAGGGAAGGTCAATAAAGCCCAAGTCAAGTTTACACTTTTCTAGCTAAAGGGAAACTTATGTGATATGGGTGCTACCAATCCTCAAAATCAACACTGGATCTCCTTGATGCATTGTGTCCTATATTTATTTTTTAAATTAGCTTGTTTTTCCCCATCTCTAGTCTTTTTTCACAATTTCTCCCTATATTTGTTTTTCACTCTATTCTGTTTCATCTCCATTTATTTATTTTTTCCATTTTTTCTGTTCCTTTTATTTTCTCAGTTTATCTCAGATGAATACAATAGCACCTGAGGTTGAACCAATGAGGTTCAAGAAGGTTTGAAATTAAACAGAACAAATGTCCCATCCATGTTATTTTCCACGTGGACTTTTGTACCTGTTTATTTGAAATGGACACTGTTTTGTCTCCGTCAACATATCTTGCTAAAAGAAAACTCTTTCCCTTTTAGCTTGAGATCCATGTCTTATGTTAAAATTATTTCAGCAATACTTTCCTTTCAAACTGATTAAAATTATATTGAAATGATTCTTTGGTAATTCAAACAAAATTAAACCTGATATGCCTGTAAATAATGTGAATAATCCTCGTTGTTTGAACTTCTTCACAGTGTCTTTATTTCACTCAAGAAGGAACACTAGTTATTATATAATGCTGAATTTATAGTAGTTGTCTCTAGATGTAAATAGATCTATACAGGCCCATACACAGGAATTTCTGTGGGGGTTGCTTTATGGAAAAGTGGACTGCAAATTTTTAAATATAAAGGAGTTCAAATTAGTCATGCAATGACTGTGCATAAGAGAGGTTAAAGAAAAATTTGAGTGGAAACAGTGATTCATAAAATGATCTTGTTATAACATATACAGTAATGAAGGTTTTATAGAAATTACCTTCTGGGATCATGGAGGGTAGCACGGCTGCCATGGATCCCTGCTCCTTCAGCCACCTCTGCCTGCTTCTGCTCTACCTGCTTGGTGAGACCAGCACTGGGTGAATACAGGTGGGGTTTTCAGCCAGTGGAGCTGGGCCCGGGCCACTCCTCATGGGTAGGGGGCACCAATCCCCCGGCCCTGCTGCACTGACACCAGGTCTGCCAGCTCAACCTCCCCCGTAACACAGTGCTCTCCCATCCCTCTAACACGGTGGTTCTCAAACTTTTTGGCCCATGGTCTATCTGGCTTAAAGAAAACCTTTCCATGGACCACAAGTAGCTAATGGAAACTCACTGTTAATTACATAAGTATGTCCAAGCCATTTTGCTAGTGCTGCAGCTAGTGAGAATGGTTTAATTTAACCAGTAAGAAAGGAAATGTCAATTTAAATTATTAAACAGACTAAGATCTTTAACTTTCTCATGTTAGTTTAGCCAATGAAATATAATAAAAATATATTTTCAGAAAAATAATATACAATATTTTTTACAAATAATAAAAACAAACATATTTTTTTAAAAGAAACTAGACCCTGAAGCTTTGTATACTAGGAAGGATAAGATGGAAAACTTAGGAACTAAGAAATAATTCCCAACAGAAAGAATCAAACAAAAAAGTTGTGCTATTGAGTAAGTAAAACCAGTCATGCCAATGGCTTGGGATTTTAATTGAAATTTTTAGCATTCAAGCGCAGAGTTTCTTTAACTTTTTTAAACTTTCCCTTTATTTTTTAGTAGTTTACTCTTAACACAGTACTATATTGTATGCACCATTTTTTGTTCTTTGTCTCTGATGCTGCAGGATTGTGTACTTCTGGTTCCAAATAATGTGAATGGTTGATTGGTCAGTTTGCAGCTAAGGTATTCATAATGCTGAGTGTCTGCTGTAAATCTGGGAGACAGACCCATAGTCTCCTACAGACAACCACCTAACCTCAGGATGATTCTTACCAACAACCACAGGACATACCACACTAATACCAACCCTGGAACTTTTCCTTGCAACAAACTCCGTTGCCAGCTTTGTCCACATATTTACTCTGCTGACACCATTATTGGACCTAACCAATTCAGTTATAAGATCAAGAACACATATTCCTGCTCATCCAGAAATATAATTTATATCATCATGTGCTGACAGTGTCCGTCTGCTATGTACATTGGACAGACGTCTCAGACGCTTCGCCAAAGAATCAATGCACACAAAACGGATATCAGACAGTATCACAAAGAAAAAACAGTTTCTTGCCATTTCAACCAGAAAGGGAATTGTCTCAATGACTTGATTACCTACATACTGCTTCAAAGGCATTTTCACACCAGACTTGAAAGAGAAACCTCTGAACTGTCATTCATGCTTAAATTTGACACTTTACGCCGGGGTCTTAACAAAGACGCTAATTACCTTACCCATTACAAAGATAGCTTCCCCAATTATCACCTCTAATATCATTAGCTCACAGACATTTACCTCCCCCCCTACCCCCCCCTCTGAAATTTGATTTGTCCTTTTTATATGTGTTCACGTTTTTTGATTGTATCCCTTTGGTATATATGGTCATGCCTATTTTCTTCCACAATTTGATCTTAGGAAGTGGGTCTGGCCCACGAAAGCTCATCACCTAATAAACCATCTTGTTAGTCTTTAAAGTGCTACATGGTCCTGTTTTTTGTTTCAGCTAGACTAGACTAACACGGCTACATCTCTATTGCTGTAAATCTGTTTCAGTGAAGGAGGATCTGCTGGCTAAGGATCGAGGGCTTGTCTCCACTTCCTGGAAAATCAACACCATGGAGATAGATCTCTTATGGTTCGATTTAGTGGATCTAGCAAAGACACACTAAATCAACTGCTAATCACACCCCTGACAGTTCCCATACTCCAGCAGGCTGTGAGGAGTAAGGGAAGTCAATGAGAGAGTTTCTCCCACTGACCTACTGCAGTGAGGACACCATAGAAATTCTGCCTAAGATATGTCAAATTCAGCTATGCTAGTCACATAGCTGCAGTTGTGTATCTTAGGTCCTCTTTCTCACTAAGTGGAGATCTGGCCTCAGTGACAATCGCAATAATAAAACTCTCATTGACCTAAATGAGGCCAACGTTTCAGCCCTGATCACTAGATTCCTATTATGCTTAAACAGAAACACTGAAGTTTATAAAAATTGCATTTTCCTTAATGTCTCATTTTACATGTCTGTCTTCATGCATGTGCTCTGTAAAGCAGTATACATGAACACATTGAATAAACAAATTTTCTGTTTGTTAAAACAGTATTTGGTTAATATGCAAAGGGGGTTAGTGTGACTTTCTTCTTTCAATGTATCTGCCATTTACAAAAGTAACCAGAAGTAAGAAGCAGCAGCTTTGAAAGGTGTGATAACACCACATGATACCTGGAAGCAGCAAAATAAAAGACATCTGATGTCCCATTAGAACTTAAGCTGAGATGCATTACCACTGTTATATTTTATTGTACATTTTCTGATGCTGCTAATTTATTTTAAAAAAAGTATTTGGATGACTATCTGATGTAATTTAGTTGCTCCGTACTGTAATTACATCCCTTAGTTTCATAATTTGTCTTTATAAGAGTAGCATAGCACAATAAGAAAACCAAGAGAGATTCCTAAGGAAGTTGTGTCCAACTCTGACTGATTTTTGATTAAATCACTCAAATCCCTTCATAAATCTCAGTCATAAAAATAAATAAGAAACAGGGAGCACAAATTAAAGAAACTCTATCTGGATGAAATTTAGTATAGTATAGTATAGTATAGTATAAACAGAGAGGCTATGTGTCTACTGCTGGGTTTTTTTGAAAAAAGATATGCAAATTGCGATTCGCAATTTGCATACCTTTTTCCACGTGTTTTTTTGGAAGAGGCTTTTCTGACATTTGGCCTGTCTACGTGGGGCCAAATATCAGAAAAACCTCCTCTTTCGGAACATCCCTTATTCCTCATAAAATGAGCAATACAGGGATGTCAAAAGAATGCGCTCACTTTTTTGGAAACTGTTCCGAAAAAGCAGACACATTCCCTGGACATGGCAGATTTTTTCCAGGGTATCCCAGAAACACTCTGCAGTCTAGACATAGCCAGAGAGATGAACTTATTGAAGAACTTTAATCGGATTTTTTTCATTATGAATTTTGTGTTCAGATGTACCAATATTTTAAGCATGTAAGTGAATAATTAGATTACTGAGTGGAACCATAATTCATTTGTATCATTTGACTCAAAATTATTATTAAGAATAAATAAAAAAATCTAATCTAAAATGTTTGCCAATGAAATAAGAATTCTATAGAACAACCACACTACTGAACAAAACGCTGAAAAATCCAAGAAACCAAACTTTTAAACAATTAGAAAGATTTCAATTGCCAAGCCTAGAGAAATATTTCAGTTCTTTTGTGCAGATTTTGGTCTGTTGGTTCTCCAACATAATTTGGCTTTCCAAAGGTATGTCTACACTAGCCCCCTAGTTCGAACTAGGGAGGCTAATGTAGGCATTCGAAGTTGCAAATGAAGCCCGGGATTTAAATATCCCGGGCTTTATTTGCATCTTCCCGTCCGGGAAGTCCTTAGTTCGAGTTAACGTTTGACTGCCGCGTGTAGCCGCAGGCAGTTAGTTCGGACTAGGGGGATTTAAAAATGGCGCCCGGACGGCGCCTAGTTCGAACTAGGGGGCTAGTGTAGACATACCCCTAGAGAAATTCTAGTCTCTATTTCTGCTTGTGCTACTGAAGGCCTTCCTTTCCAGATTGGATGTTAAAACTAGAGCTGGTTGGAAATTTTCTGACAGATGAACAGTCTGCCGTTGGAGAATGGCTGATTTGTCAAATTTGAACTGTTTCCAGAAGACAGTTTGATTTCAATGGAGTTGTGACAAGGTACAGGCAGTGGTCTGTCAGAAAGCTGCCTCTTTTCCTGCCAATTTACCCTGCTCTCCCACAATCTGTTGGGCTTTCAGGCAAGCTGTTGAAGGAGCCTGGAAATTCTTGTAGCCCTGGAAGTTGAGCTTCAAGTTTCCCCACTCAGCCAGGGATTTCAGGCTCCTAGTTCCCCTTCAGCTGGTGGCCTGACAGGGAGCCTAGAAGACCTGGAAGCTGCAGCTCCCAGTCTCTAAGGTTCCAACATCAGCAAGTGCTTGCAGGTTCATAGCTCCCCTTCTTCTTGCTGGGCAGAGTTCCAAGAAGCCAGGATCTTAGAACTCCTTGGTTCAAGAGCCAAAACTCATGGCTCAGCTAGGGCTTCCAAGTTTCTGGTGCTGCCTTAGCTCATCTGGACAGTCCTGTTTGGATACAAAATATATATATCCGCATCTGCATCTGCAAAAATGATCTGTAGATACTCGCATGCACATCTGTGAATGTGGATATCCATGGATATAAAAGGGGATTTGTAGGGGTCTACTTATCTCAGACCTAGAAGCCCTGAGTGTGCTGAATTTTAAGCTCCCAGCCTCCATGGGTTCTTTGCATCTCTGGCTTCGAGACTTCCATGTTCCACGGCTGCAGGGCAGCCTGCCAGGCATCCTGAATTAAGAACCCAGTTCTTCCAGGATTGATTGCCCAAGAGCTGCTCCATTCCCCTTTGACAATAATTTTGAAATGTTTACTTCCATTTGAAAATGCGAATGAAGACAAATGTCAAAATATCTACATCCTCTGTGAACAAATTCCCCTTTCTCTGCGTGATGACAGGTTTTAGAGAGGTTGCTGTGTTAGTTAGTTTTGGCAAAAACAACAAGGAGTCTGGTGGCATATTTAGACTAACAATTTTATTAGGGCATAAGCTTTCAGGAGCTGTACCCCACTTCATCAGATGCTTGAAATGAAAGAATCAGATGGTAGAGATACGATGATGGGAGTGTTACATAAGCGCTAATTTAATCAGGACTACACCCACATCTAGCAGCGGCAGCTAGAGCCCCGGCCCTTTAAATCACTGCCAGAGCACCACACAGAGGGCTCCAAACAGCTCTGGGAGCTGCTGGCAGAGTGTGGGGAGGGAGCCATGGCATGGCACATTGCAGGTGATGCTGAGGACTGACTGCCTCCAGCCCCATCCTTTCCACCCAAGGCCCTGCTCCTCCCGGGAGTTTGGAGCCTCCCTCAGCTTGACCTGGGACCCAGTAAGTCTGTTGCTCCCGATGGCAGACAGGCATTCTCTGGCTCCATGTGCTAATCCAGGGATTTGTCTCTGGTAGTTACAACATAGAAACAATGATGTATTTTGTACTCAATATCCAGGGTAAAGGCTTGTTTATAAGCTATATCCCAAGAAAAAACACATCTCTTGAAGAATCCTTCTCAGATGGCAACTTTTATTTTCCCTAGAAGTGTTTTCAATTATTTCAACCAGTATACAAAATGTTCATCAAAGACTACTGTACTTCATTAGACAAAGCAAAAAGGAGAGAGAGAGAGAGAATTAGAAATTCTTTAAGTGAAATGACGAGACCAAAGAGCTTCAAGAAAGTTAAGAAAGGGAGAGATGCTTATGTGTGCAAGTTTTATTATCACGCTCAAGTTGGCATTGTGGTGTTTTCTTATGTAAAGTTACAGATGTACCTTAGCATGTAAAAATTAGGAGAGACAGATGTGACCTGTTTTATATTTTAGTTCTGATCACTTTTCTTACCATTGTTTTCTCTTTTTATCTCACTTCAAGATAATCATAGAAGTGTCAAGTAGATGAGGAGAAAATAGCTGTGACATTCCCTTATGTTAGTCAAATCCAGCTTGATTTTTATTTTGTTTGTCTCCAGACATAGGATACAAAAGAAATAAAACTAGTTGCTTCTGATGTTAGTGTCTTCTGATCATACAAGTTGCACAGATTCTTGAATAAAAAATAACATTTTAATTATGGTTGTTTCATTTCCCTGAGGAACAGCAGAGAAGATGGGCACTAAACTCTGCACCCCTTCACATCTGAAGAGAATAAACTGTGAATTATTAAAGGACTTTCTCTCAACAATGTAAAAATCTTATTCAACAGCTATTATTATATTCTTTTTAAATTCCACAACCCCAGATTAAAAATCTGTTGTCTATGCCCCTGTAATGTACAATTCCATAACACTCCCCTTGGCTTGCTCCTCTGGTCTGAAGCCAGAGTGACCAAGGACATGAACCAGTAAACAAAGCATGAATTCACAGTAGCCTTGTAGCTTGTAAATATATAAAATATGTAGCTAGTAGAAAAAAGATAGTAGAGATGTAGAGGGTGTCCAATAGACGGCATATATGTAGTGAATGCATGAACAGCTCATAATCTGGGTAGAGACAGGTTCCCAAAATTAATTAATCCACCATAGAGTGTGTGATATGAAGTGTAATAGAAGGTGTATATTAGCTCATAAATAATGTTGGTTTTGGTTATACTTTTACCTACTCCCTAGATGTGAATCTAATCAGCTTCATGTAGTTCTTGCCCAAACAAAGAAACCTGAGGGAGCAGTTTGTAGTTCAGCTGAGCTCTTGAGATCCATGGGGTTATGATTTTGGAGGAAATACCAATGAGGCACTGGACTGAGAGTCAGGAGACCTGGATTCTATTTCTACTTCTGACAATAACTGCTGGATGACACAAGTCATTTCATTGTCCTATACTTCCATTTGCCCTGACTCCTTTGTCTGTCTTGTCTATTTACAATGTAAGCTCATCATGGTACAGGCTATCTGGCACTCTGTGCCTAATACAAAGGGGCTCCAATCTTATTTGTGGTTTATGGGTACTACTAAAATACAAATTACAAATCATCATCATTCCATCACCTAGGCGTGCTGGAGATATCATAAATCTCCCATCTCATTCTCACAGCAGTTGATGGAATTTTTCCTCATAAATCTGTCTATTACCCACTATCTAACATCCCTAATAAGAACTAGAGTGAAAAATATTATTTGTAATAACTTCTCTTTGTGTATTAGGCTTAGCTGGCATTTTTTTTATTTTTGCTTAGTAACTTACTTTGATCTGTCTGTTTTCACTTGCAATCACTTAAATCCTGTTTTTTATACTCAATAAAACCATTTTTATTATCAAAGATTATCAAAGATACATCGTTGTCTGCATCTGTTGAAATTTTTTATCCAATAATCTGTGCAATTTGTATGATCAGAGGACACAAACATCAGAGGCAACTAGTTTTCCCCCATCCCCATCTGTGGTCCTGAGTACAACCTCCTTTATAATACTGAATATTGTACCAAGATCAAGAATTAGTGGTTGACTGAAGTATCTCTTCCACAATTACATCCAATTTTGATATCAAGAATCCATCAATTCCTTTGGTAGTGTGGGTCACTCACAAGACTGATTCTCCTAATCCTACATACAGATGAGGTCATGTGCCTAAATATGCCTAGATGGAATGAGTTTCACTATTTGAACTGCACAGTTTAACCTGTGAAAGTAAAATCTAAGGCCCACACCCTCAGCTAGTATAAATGGATCTAATTCAATGGGTTTGTCTGTTAAATAGCAGAATGTAAATTTTAATATCAAAGGGTTTTCTTTTTTTCATTTAATTCATACAGACACAAGAGCTAGTGCGTGGGTATAGTAACCACTTTTCTTTTTCAGAGAAATAAACTGGCACCTCAAAGAATTTTGTTAAAGCCTTGGTGATTTCCAAGGCAGTCACACAGATAGCTGAGTAAAAGAGCATCTTAAGGATCAAGGTCCTCCTTCATTCATCTAGTGTCAAATTAGTCTACAAGAATTTATTGCAGTTTGTCTACAGGGTAGCTACATAATTACTGCAAGTAATTATTTCTGATGGTTTGGAAAGGATTTTCCCTCCCATTATTATCTCTAACATGGTATTGTGAGCAAGACAAATTTGTGCCTAGGCTGATAAAATTCAGCAACAACTTAGTAAGACTAAAGTAACTGTAGTATAATTACCAATAGTCCTGTGATATCAGGAACTCATAGGGAGTTTGCTGGTTGTAGGGACTTTATTCGTGAAATGCTAAGTCATAAGGTGTCTTAGGTAGGAGATCATGAGAGAAAGTGATCTATAGGTCAGTTAGGGAAATTGGAGAAGGCGGGAATGAGAATTGAGGGGTATAGCAGAGAAGACTATTACTGAACTATCAGGATGAAGCAATGTTGATGGATCTAATTTTTTTGAAACCTATTTTCCAAAACAATAGAGTCTCACTAATTGACACGTAACCATAATTTGCACACAAAAAAATTTGATCCGACATTCTCAGCAAAGATATGTTTGTGAGTGCTGTAGCATGCACTTATGTCACTGAAGTATCATTGGACAAGCTGCGCAATAAAACATCTGTTAATAAATATTAACTTACATACAGAAAATTCTGTGACACATCATTGTTTTTATTTATGTTTTTCTATGGGTGTCTCAGTCAATGGTGTGAATAAGTGAGGGTGAAGTGTGATATTTGTGCTACTTGACGTTCACATACATCTACATATATAGTTTGCAACCTGGTTTAAATTCAAACATACAAAATTAAAATGTTCAGATTTCTGTGTTCAAATGTGACTAATCTGATTTACTCTACCCACCCTCCCACCAAAATTTAGGGCAGTTAGCAATATGTTCACATAGGGGAGATGAATGTCCAATTTCCATACATTTCTACAGGAAATTGAACATCAAATTTGCACAGGTGGCCTTGCAAAATCTATCCTTTGTGTTTTCAGTCCATTCTCTAGTCATCATTTGTACAGAGAAGCAGCAAATAAAACCCAGCGTACTTCCTGAACACATAAAGGGGAGAAAACCAATACTTTTTATCCACTAGCATATATGAAGTTTAAAATATAGTGAGTGAGACTGGAACCAAAATCTTCCTACTAGATTTAAGCAGAGAAGTATTCTTCTAGTCCAAAAGACATATTCTTCACTTTAGTCCTCTTGAGAAACACTTCATGTGAGCAGTCAGGGCCTACAGCAGATGTACCCTTTAGACAGCCTCATAAACCCAGCTGGCCTCTAAGAGGTTGCCTGATTGTCTAGAGGATCTGGCTGTTCGTAAGAGTCAGAAGATCAGCTTTTTAATCCCTGTAGCAACAGCAGCAGCAGCAACAGCAGTTCAGTGACTGCCCAAAGCATTTGCCCAAGGCTGTGATAGTTTCCATTTCTGTTTCTTTCTTGTTCACAGTCTGGCTTCCACATTGTTTCCGGTCCTGCTACTGTGTTGTTCCTGCCTTTGACCCAGCATTGCTCCTGGCACAGACTCAGGCTATGTCTAGACTGAAGGGCTTTTTCAGGATACACGAATTGCATCTTCACGGGGCCAAATTTTGGAAAACCCTCATAAAATGAGGAATACAGGGATGCCAAAAGAACGTGCCCACTTTTTCGAAAACTGTTCCGAAAAAGTGGACATGTTCCTTGGACGCAGCAGAGTCTTTCCGGGATACCGGAGGTGTCTAGACATAGCCTTAGTCTGCCTCTCCCTAGCCTCACTCCTGCTAGTCTGCCTACTAACCTCAGTTCCTTTTCCTGACTTCTGACTCCAGCTCTGGCTTTTGGCACTAGTATCATGCCTCTGACTCCAGCTCTGACCCTGGGCTTCTCTTCCTGGCTTCTGAGTCCTGCTCTAAACACTAGGCATGGCCACTCAGATCCCAATCTCAGACTTTTATTCACCCACATAACAGAATGCAGCAGAACTCACTCAAAAGTCTAGTTCCCTCAGAAGTATTCTCATTTCTCCAATCTCCATCTGACTTTTATTTTGTGTGTACAACATACATAGGCCTCAAAAATATCATTGTTATAATAGCTCTGTAGGATATTTCTGTGAAGTTTCCTTTTGAATTCATGCTGAGCATCAGAATCACAGAAGGCTTATGCTGAGAATCCAGGTATCTCTCTGGATGCAGCAGTGACAAAGCAGGTGGCTGTCCCTAGGGAGATTAGAAAAGGAAACTCTGTGTCTGAGATGCATTCTTGCTGCTGGCTCAACAGCTGGCATTACCCAATAGTGACTGTTGAGAGAGTTAAAATATAAATGTGGGATCAAATACCAGTATCAAACACTATAATAATATGCAGATTAAAAATGATGGGCGAGTAATGTCACAATGTAAAAATGGCAGTTAATTTTAAAGCAATATGCTCTACTCAAATTAATATACTGCACAGCTTTAATTAGGACTGGACTCCCAGACTCCAAATCCCTGGAAATCTTCTTCCTTACAGCGGTAAGATATTTCCCTTATGTTTTAGGGAAACATTAAACAATACAAGCAAGTCAGCATGATTCATTTTTGCCTGAAGTGCCACATGCATTCCTTGATGCCCTGTGCATGGCTCATGTAGAATCTAAAAGTGTAACTCAAATGCCTCCCACACTGCACGCTACTGGAAAGAGTGAGGAGGACATTGATCAAAAGAGAGGTCCCCATGCTGCCTGACACACGTGGCTTTATGTACACATAAATAGATTGGGTCATGTTGGGATGACATGCCACAATTATTCTGTAACTCTGTGTGAGTTTATTCATTGATTTCATCTTCTCTTCAATTGTTCAAAAACAAAAAAGGAGTCCAGGTGCACCTTAAAAACTAACAATGGAATTTTGGCATAAGCTTACATGAGATGTATCTGATGAAGTGAGTTGCAACTCTCGAAAGCCTATGCCATAATAACATTGTTAGCTTTTAAGATGCCACTGGACCCCTTTTTGTTTTTACGGAAACAGACTAACATGGCTGCATCTGAAACCTGTCAACTCTTCAAGTTTCAGTGCTGCTGGTTTAAATATTCAAAGCACTGAATGACTGTTAATGTGCCCTATGTTGATTTTTAGGCTTCCTAGAAAGAGCTTGATGTGAAATAAACCTTGAGAATTATTGTATGTTGCATGGGTGCAAATAGCCTGATACATCACAAAATAGGTAGGCACCTGGCAAAACTAAAACTTAGATATTTGAAAGGAATTTTGAGAATACTATGTGTACACTGGCAATTCTAGATGAGCAAAATTCTTTAATAAGAAAAAACTGAATTTAGCAATGTTTAGCATAACACAGATGAATGATTTAATCCTCCCGTATTAGCTTTAAATGTATCTCATGGGGGTTTAACTTAGAGAAAGAAAACTGTTATAATGCACATGAAACAATATTCCATTGAGTAAAATTGACCCATGGGAACATTACAGATCTAGCAGAGTTAGAAACTGAGGGACATCTACAGAACTAGAATAAAAAGAAGTGAAATATGCCATAGTTTTAAGTATGGTGAAAATACTCATGCATAATTTTTCAGGCCACAGATTTAGGAATCAGTTTTATCTCTTGTGATGCTGAGCTATGCCACAGAAGGGGCCACTAACTAACATGTCTGAACCAGAAGTACTCCCAAATGTGCCTCTTGCTACTCATACCTTATGCATTGCTGCCTTCCCACCTGCAAAATGTTGACACCCCCCTCACCATCTTCCTCACACGCACATCATTAGAACTTGCCCAGATACATCCTTTCTGGAGCCACTGTCGCTGCAAGTAACACTCACTAGCCTCAGCAACCTTCCCATGTACCCACCACCACCTCCATTACTCAAAACAGATATAAGGGGAAGATCACCCTTATCTCCTTTGAGATAGGCTGGGAAGCAACTCCTCCTTGCACGGATATAATTAGGAGTCATAAATTAGCCAGAAAGGAACATAAAATGGACCTAGAAATCCTAAGAAATTGAGGTCAAGATTTTAGAACAACACTTCCTACATTTAAGATCCTTTGTTATTCCTGGGGGGTACTGATGGAGTTGGCAAATGTAATTGCAAAGCCTTTAGACTTTATCTTTGAAAACTCATGGAGATCGGGAAAGATCCTGGATGACTGGAAAAAGGCAAATGTTGTGCCCATCTTTAAAAAAGGGAAGAAGGACAATCCAGGGAACTACAGACAGTCAGCCTTACCTTAGTCCCTGGAAAAATCATGAAGGGGATCCTCAAGGAATCCATTTTGAAGCACTTGGAAGAAGGGAAAGTGATCAGGAATAGTCAACATGGATTTACAAAGGGCAAGTCATGCCTAACCAATCTGATTAGCTTCTGTGATGAGGTAACTGGCTCTGTGGATATGGGAAAGTCAGTGGATGTGATATACCTTGACTTTAGCAAAGCTTTTGATACGGTCTCCCACAATATTCTTGCCAGCAAGTTAAGGGAATATGGATTGGATAAATGGACCATAAGATGGATAGAAAGCTCGCTAGTATGTCGGGCCCAACAGGTAGTGATCAACGGCTCAATGTCAGGTTGGCGGTCGGTTTCTAGCCGAGTGCCCCAAGGATCGGTTCTAGGTCCGGTTTTGTTCAACATCTTTATTAATGACTTGGATGAGGGGATGGATTGCACCCTCAGCAAGTTTGCAGATGACACTAAGCTGGGAGGGAAGTAGATATGCTGGAGGGCAGAGATAGGGTCCAGAGAGACCTAGCCAGATTAGAGGATTGGATCAAAAGAAATCTGATGAGGTTCAACAAGGACAAGTGCAGAGTCCTGCACTTGGGATGGAAGAATCCCAAGCATTGTTACAGGCTGGGGACAGGATGGCTAAGTAGCAGTTCTGCAGAGAAGGACCTGGGGATTACAGTGGATGAGAAGCTGGATATGAGTCAACAGTGTGCCCTTGTAGCCAAGAAGGCTAATGGCATATTAGGTTGCATTAGGAGGAGCATTGCCAGCAGATCTAGAGAAGTGATTATTCCCCTTTACTTGGCTCTGGTGAGGCCACATCTGGAGTATTGCATCCAGTTCTGTGCCCTCCATGATAGAAAGGATGTGGATGCATTGGAGAGGGTCCAGTGGAGGACAACCAAAATGATTAGGGAGCTTGGAGCAAATGACCTACAAGGACAGGCTGATGGATTTGGGCTTATTTAGTCTGCAGAAGAAAAGAGCGAGGGGGGATTTGATAGCAGTCTTCAACTTCCGAAGGGAGATTCCAGAGAAGATGGAGTGAGGTTGTGCTCGGTAGTGCTCGGTAGTGACATATGGCAGAACAAGGAGCAATCAAATTACAATGGGGGAGGTCTAGGTTGGATTTTAGGAAAAACTATTTCAGTAGGACCATGGTGAAGTACTGGAATGGGTTACCTTGGGCGGTGGCGGAATCTCCATCCCTAGAGGTTTTTAAGTTTCGGCTTGACAAAACCCTGGCTGGGTTGATTTAGGCGGGATTGGTCCTGCCTTGGGCAGGGGGCTGGACCTGATGACCTCCTGAGGTCTCGTCCAGCTCTATGATTCTATGATTCTATGAATTCTGCACCAAAAAAATAAAACAATTTTATAGAAAAATAAAAATTCTTTGCACAATATTTTTTAAATTCTGCAAAACTCTGTGTGTTTAATTGTTAAAATAACACAATATAAATCATGCTAGTTTAAATTATTTTGGTAATTTATATAAAATATGTTTTAGGAAATATGACTATAGCAATACAGACCAAAAAGAAAACAAATATGGTAATTTCTTTTGACAAACAGATTCCTTCCTAGGTATAATTGTACAAAACACTGAGAAATTCATTTAAATTACGATACAAACTGTATTTCCTGCATTTTTTGGAAAAGGTACTCAGGATTAGGGGAGTCCAGAGTAAGGTTATGTCGACACTTGAACGCTCTTTTGAGAGAGGGATGCAAATGAAGACATTTGACATTGCAAATGAAGCTGGGATTTAAATATCCCACGCTTCATATGCATAATCGCGTTATGTCACTATTTCAAAATAACAGACGCTGTTAAGACACAGTTATTTCGAGAGAAAACCCTTCTCTCGAAATAACCCTTATTCCTTATACAATGAGGTTTACCAGTCATTTCGAGAGAAGGGTTTTCTCTCAAAATAACTGTGTCTTAACAGCATCTGTTATTTCAAAATAGTGCCATAACGCGATTATGCAAATGAAGCACTGGATATTTAAATCCCGGCTTCATTTGCAATTTCAAATGTCTTCATTTGCATCCCTCTCTCGAAAGAGGATGCAAGTGTAAATATACACTAACATAGGAGGTAAGGGAGAAGGAAGGAGCCTGGAGTGAACCTAGAGAATTGTGGGATGTAGCTGGGGGAAATATAGAACAGGTTTTTGGGGAGGATGGGATTGTTAGAAAGTTGGAAAGCCTCCCCCATGCAGACCCTGGCTGTTAGGCACATCTACTCTTGTTACCCTCTATTTCCTTGTGTCCCTGTAGCTTCCCACGCCCATCCCCATGTGGCCTTGCACCCCATTCCCATTTTGCCCCTGGCTCAGTGCTGTCACCTTGCTAGGTCCTGAACCCACTTCCCAGTCTGTCCCCACTTCTTCTTCTGAACCTCTGTTTATGACCCCACCCCCAACAGACTTGTGTGCCCCACTCTCCTAATTTGGTACTACAGGCAGGGTGATGTGATGAACTTCTACTCCTGGAAGAAATTCTGCACCATTGCATGTGCAAATAATTTTTTTTCAAATTGCAGAAAATACTTTCTGCCCCAGAAATGCTCTAGTTTTGCCTTTTTGCTCATCAGAGGCAACTGTGACACCAAAATAGCCAGCCAAAACTACAAGGACTCCTGTGGCACCTTAAAGACTAACACGTTTCTTAGGGTATAAGCTTTCATGGGTTGCAGCTCACTTCTGCTCATGATGTTAGCTAGTCTTGCATCACAGCAGCCTCAGGCAGGAGAGCACTGCTGGAGCAAAATATATTTTCCGTGAAGGGGAAAAATTCTGTAGGACACATGAATTCTGTGCTTGCACAGTGGTTCAGAATTCCCATAGATCTACTTTGGTGCTATTTAAGTACCTAAATAAGCAGCCTGACTCTAAAATCCTCGCATCCAACAGCAGCTTTTGAAGTTATTGAGAACATCCATGGGGAATCCCTTGGATCCGATTGCAGGATGTGCATACATTTTGGTAAAAGCAGATAGATTCTCATAACAGAGAAGATTTTTTTTTTTTAGTGACGCAGTGCAATATTTTTTTAGTAACAAAACACATTACAATTCGGGTAGAACTAGAAGTATTTTATAAAGCTCAGAACATCCATTTAGGAAATGGAACCAATCTCTTATGATCTGTCCCACATCTAGAATTCTGAATTCTGTACATTGAATCAACTTACCATGAACAATTCCCAACATTTGTGTAGCTGAAATTTGTTCACATTACCTAATCTTTAAACAATTTACAATAACAAATTAGTTATAATTGTGATATGTTCATGGCCAATTCACACACAGAAAAGGGACTACATTCCTTGAATAACATACTCGCAATGAAAAATTCAACCAACTCTAGTCTCCATTCAAAGAATGCACATAAAACCTAGTGAGAATATGCAAGGACTATAATGGCCTAAAGATTTTTTTTCTTTTTTTTCAAAGCTTTTAGAAATTTTAATGGGGATGCATAATTATAAAGGTAATTTCTCTTGAATCGTAAAACCCTAGTATAGCAATACCTTTTATTATGTAGCATTAATATTGGAACAAAAACACAGGAAAACACTGGTCTGTAACTTGCTTTAATGTAGGCTTTAAATCTCTTCCAAACTTCCAAGATATATTTTGTAAAACAATGTGAGTTATTGTATTAATTTTCCTCCATTGTTAGATTTTTACTTACTTAACGTGGGAAGTAGGATTTCTCCATGTTTTATAAATCACAAGCTGGGACAAATCATTATCAAATTTCCTCTACAGTGGTTCTGGTAATATTCACCTGTGATATACTCTCAAACCTGTTTTTTTGCAATCTTCTATATTTTGTGAATAACATCAACCATCACTTTATTTCATGTGGTAATTAATTGGAGCCCCTGTTAGACACAGAACAGATTCTGAATGTACAAAGAGCAGAACTGTAAATTAGCTTGTCAAGGCTCATAAATCATCAGCTGTCCAAAGAATACAGAACCTGCACATGTTTTTTGTTTCAGATATTCGCTATTGAATTTATGTGATAATTCCTCAAACAAGAAGCAGTTTTGACATGGAGTCCATTATGACTTTAAGCAGCCTGGAAAGGGAGAGATTCCAAAGTCACTCCCCTAGGGATAGCTAGGTATAATCAGTCACCAGTGAGTAATCATGGTCTAATGGATAAACCGCATGGGTGAGATTACCTGGAACTGGGTTTTGTTTCTAGGAAATCCATACCAGAGAGAAGGCTGCCACTCTCTCTCTCTGCAATTTCATCCCAAGATGGCTCAACCCTATTCCATTCACTGCTGTTCCACTCCATCATTTCAAAGCTGCTGCTGCTGCTCTGTGCTGTGTCTTTCTTCAAAGCTACCCTCAGCTTTGCACAATCGACTATTCTGCAGCAATTTCAGCTTAGATTTTTAGACATAGACCTGTGATCTCTATGACCTTTTACAGAGTCCTGATCACCAGAGAGCCAGTCCCGGCAAATCTTTTTCCTCTCCCTCCAAGCTCTGTCCATGATCGTGCCTGACAGTCTCAGGGATGCTGACCACAGACACTGTCATTGTATTTCCCATCAAAATCAGTAAGTGATTTATTGTTCCCAAACTCAAAAATGTATCTGTCTTTTAACAAAAATGTCTCAAACTGTCACATAACTAAAATGCAAATGAGAACTGTCCCATTCAGTCAATTGCCTTTGATCTCTACTGAGCACTGATAGTTTCCTTCCTAACATAACCTCACAAATCTCCAGTTCTTAAGTGGCTTCCCCTTCAGAGGGTCACTATAGTGCACAGCTGCGGCTGTTTGGGAATGTTACAGCCATGCTTCCCTATATTAATAAGCATAGATTTCTTTTAAGTGTAGCCTTAACTCTGAATTTTCAGGCTTTATAATGCTTGGGTTTAGAAGAATTATAACATCTCTATAATGTTTTTATCCTTCAGTTATGGATGCATACTTTCAACTTTAAGTCCAGTTTAATGTTAGGATTTTATTTTATTTATTTATTTTGCCTTGGAACAACATAGAATTCCTCTGTTACAAGATCTGTTTAATCAATAACTGCATTTAGAAAGCCACAGTGCTTGGTTCTTGTCTGAAAGACAGGTAGAAAGATAGAGATTCCATGGTAATATTCATAGCCACCGAGTTTTATATCTGACAATTGCTAGTTAAATGTGGGAATATAAACAAACAATAACAGGAGAAATTAAGGCATCTATAGAAAAATACCATAAAATAATAAGGATGTGCAAGATATAAGGTACTTACTTCAAGGTTGACTAAAAAGACATAATTGCATGTTAATGGATAACAGAGGAAACACAGCAATAAACAGTAAGCAATGTAAAACATCCTCTTGCATGACTGAGATTATGGTTGGCAAATACAAAAACATCAATTAAGTTTCCCCATAAAGAATTACTATATTTTAGCATATACAGAAAACATTTTCTTTCAACATGATTAGATAGCTGATACTCTGACTTTTAAATAATTTTAGATCAGTGCTTTCACAATGCAAAGAAGATTGCCTACTAGTTTATTCAGGACACATTCTACCATCCTTATTCATGTAGGGTAGTATCTTACTCCATAAAATAAGTTGGTTCTGACACTCTATTTTTTATATTTCAATACTAGTCAAAGGCCCGAATCATGAGTGTGACAGATACTGTGCAAACACACAAGATATGACACATTTCTCACCTCAGACCCCAGTCCTGCAACTTGAGGGCACCCAGTTAGAGAATCAAGAGCTAACATGAAATCAGCAATCTATACTACATTTTCCATCCGAAACACTGAGGGACTGAGGCATAATGTAATTGTGATAGATTGTCTTTTACACAGGAGACTGGGATGAAGGCTCTTCAGAACGGTGTTATCATCACTTAAAATAAACACAAGAGATCAAGGTATCAGTTTTATGGTCATGCAGCAGAATGATATGTTCAGCTGAACAGCAGGCTGGAATGTTTCACTGTTTACACAAAGGAAAGAACACTATCCAAGAAATCACCAGTACTATTTCATAAAGCATCTGGATTTAAAGTAGAATTTCCCATCCCTAGCATTGAACAGATCCAGCACTTTTTATTTGACATACACAATGAGATCAAAGCACAGTCTATAAATGCATTTGTGTCCATTAGATTTTATGCCTTCCCCAGAAAAGTAGTTTGGTAGAATAATTCAGCTAGAGATTTTATAAGTCTAATTCTGTGTTATAACTCTGGACTTAACATAAGATTTTAGTCCTGTGTATTCACCTGACTCAGGGCTTAGCTCCAGGATGTTCTGAGTGCCTTCAGCTCTCCAAACAATTTTGTGGATGCTCAGCACCTAATGTGATTGGTCCTCAAGTCAAGTGAACTGCTGAACTCAGAGATCCACATGACTTTAGTGGAATTACACAACATCAAATGTGCCAAGTAACATGAAATTGGGACCTGAGGTATTCATCACATTTCCATAAGCACTCTGCACCTTTCAGGAATGAGGAACACCAATGACTCACCTTTGGAATTAAATGGCCCAGTGTCTGCATATGCCATTCTCTGTGGATTTATATTGGGGCAACTCCATTAATGTTAATAATTGATACCAATGTAGCTCCTTTTGCATCAATGGATTTATGACAATGTATATTAAGTGAGGATCTGGAATATTATTTGTTATGAGCAGAGGTGGTATTGAACATTCTTCCTCTGGAATAGTTTTCCATCAGAAAATTCTGATTTGATAAAATTAAAGCATTTTGTGAGAAGTATCAATTTCATCAACATTTTCAACAGCAAACTATTTTTCTCTTGTGAGGCAAAAAAAGTTCACTTCTGATGTTATGTGTTATATTATATTGTACTACTTGATTTACCTGGTGTTGCTTGCGTCCATAACTCAATTAATAATTTTAAATAAAAGGAAAATGTACATGCTTTATTCAAATGCTGTTCCTTTTATGAAGTTAATTTTTATTTCAGATTTCTTTAAAAAGGGATTGTAAAAAATTTTCCATTGAATTATTTTTAGTAATTTTTTAAAATGGGAATTCCATCAAGTGTATTTTTTCTTCTATAAACTCTTATTATTTGCTATGTTTTAACAAAAAAAAGGGCTGTAATCTATTTGGTTTCCAATAACATTTTCTTCTAATTTTCAAACCTTAAACATTGATTTAGCTGTGCCAAAACAGAGCACTATTCCAAATTTCTCTGTTTTATCTCTTTTCTGTAAAGTTTATTGAGAAGCAATTCCATTCCAGATTCATCATATGTTCTGGCTCATCTTGTTTCAACATTTGTTCAGTTATGTCAGTTTTGAGGACTGTATTTGCTTTGGTGATTCTGTCTCATTTCTGCTTGGTTTTATAAGAAGTAATCCCATTCCAGGCACTTTCTGCTTTTTTGGCACAACCAAGACCTTACGTAGGTTGAAGTAATGATAAGAAGAATCTGTATACCAAATCTGAAACTCTTAACACTCACTGTTTAGGAGGAGATGGACAAACAGACAAACATAAAACGTTATGTTAAGTTAGGTTATGTTAGGTTAGGTTATTATTTTGATACTCTACTGATTTCACAGAAAAAGTAGAGAATTTGTAATAAAAGAAAAATTCAAAATCTTGGGTTTTTTTGTGTGACTGTAATTCTTTATTGCTGAGTTCTAATTACTTTCTAGATCCTGAATCCCTTACTTACATTGTTGGGTACCTTACTTTGGAAGCAGTGCCAGTGAATTATTGAGGACTATTTTTATTTATTGAGGACCTAGTAATCATGACTATGAAACACCAGTAAAGTTTGGCAGTACTGTAGTCTTACTATACATTTTTAAAATGTGAGTCTATCAATGAAAAGAGAGGGATCTGGCAGGAGGGACACTTATCCTGCAGAATGAACATGACGGGGCTGCAAGGGGCTAAAGATGGGGACCAGGACAGTAGGAACACTATTGGGCCAGTAGAGATCAGGGAGAAAGGGTCAGCTATCAACTATATATTTCAGAGTTTGTCTGTTTTGGTGTGTCTACACCGCACTGTAACTCAAAATAAGATATGCAATTTGAGCTACACAAATTGCGCATCTTATTTCAATACTATTTCTAAATAGCTTATTTCGTCATTTGGCACTGCCTACACAATGCCAAATTTCAAAATAAAGTGCTATTCCAAAACGTCCCTTACTCCTCATAGTATGTTGTTTACAGGGATGTCAGAATAACGAACCTGAAATAACGGGTTTGCTGTAAGATGCGGGATAGCTATTTTGGGATACTCCAGTATCCCAAAATAGCATTGCAGTGTAAATGTAGTCTTTGTGTGTCTGTGTGTCTTGTCTGTGCCCCAGCTGGGGGACATGCATCCTTCCCCCAGCTGTGCCTGCTGCAATGGCCATGGACAGGTATTTCTCATCTAGCCCCAACCTGTTGTGGTGAGAGAGGACTGGGATTGTCCTCTCTTCCCAGGGCAGCCTGAATCCAGAACCCCTTATGCCCAGCCCCACCCCAGAGCAATGATTTACATGAAGAAAAATAAAACTTATTTTGAGCAACACCAGGTAAATTTTCTAGTGATATTGTAAAAATGAAAACAATCACTATCCAATTATCTTTTTTTTTTATTACCTAGTCAGCGATTACTTTAATTTACAGAATTTTTATTTGTTGGTATTTGGTGGGGGAAAAATGCAACATCAGTATCTATTTCATTGCACAGTATTGAGAATCTGAAGATATAATGAGGAACTGTGTCAGCAAACACTTTAAAGCCTGGCATGAATTCGAGCAAATATGTTAATGCCTCAGATATTTTTGGATTGTCCATACCAGACACTCATTTACCAGATGTGACCACGAACTGGGTAGACAAGGACACAGCTCATTCATCAATATCTACAAAGAAGTTTCCTTTTATATCAGGTGTTGTGACCCATCATGAATATTTCAAATTAGGAAATCTCTGAGCTGCCTGTATTTCTCCTTCGGACAATAACTGTTAACTAGGGAGAGGAATTGTGTTGGAGGAGATGGAGATGAGAACAAAAGAGACATTGTAAATCCTTTCTTCATTTCTTCCAATGTGCCCTATTTTGCTATTTAATGGTGGTTTGAATTTACACAGCTATAACTTTGAAATTCATATGTATAGACCTGTTTTTATTGTTGGCTTGCTAGATTAAAATTTACTCTTAAGCCTGTATTGTGAGTAGGGTATGGTTGCACACCACAATAAGAGCTGTAGCAAGGGACTGTCATTCAGAGACAACCTTCTGAGTCACATCCTGTGTAGCTCCTGCACAGAGGGGGAAAGGGTGAATAGGTTGACTTTGGATTTAGGGTACCCTGGCTTGTATATAGTCAAAAACTCCAGCCACTGCCCATAGATTTACAGAATTGAAAACCAGAAGATGAACTAGTAGACCATTTATCTGACCTCCTTCGTAACACACGCTCCTTAAATTTTACCTAGCTTTTGTATATGGAGTTCAATAACTTGTGTTTGATTAAATCATATCTTCCAGAAGACACCCAATACTGATATGAAAGCACTGAGTAATGGAGAATATACCATTTCCCATGGCAGTTTGTTCCAATGGTTAATCACCCTCACTGTAAAAAATGTGCTTTTATTTCCAGTTTGAGTTTGCCTGGCTTTAGCTTCTAGCGGAAGTTATGCTTATGATTTAACTAGCTTCAACCCCCATCATGTGAACACTCTTATTTTGGCTTAAGAGATTCTCAGATTGATTTAGCTGAAGTTGGTAATCAAACATCTTAATCGAAACTGATGGGAGCCACTCTCAAACCAAAGCAAGCAAGTCTATACTAGAGGATTACAATCGATACAACTTTATCATGGAGGCAAGGTCTAAGATTGACAATAGGGATCCCAAATGCATTTTGTGGAGATTTCAGCATTCAGAAAAACAAAGACACCCAAAAGCTCCCATTACCAATTAACTGAACAGAACTTCAGTTCTGTCGCCTTCCTATCAGGATTAGAAAACTAGTACATGAATGGAGAGCACATAACTAAAACAAGAAGTAATTAAAAATCGATGCACTATGTACAGTGGGGAAGTAGGTGCCCCTCTTCTCAGGAATCATTTTACAGTCATTGAACAACATATAACAAAGCACAGATAAGCATCTATACTCAAAGAAGCACATCAGTCCAGTGTGCCTTCCTCTGAAGGTTACTTTTCAAATTTCCATGTAGTTGATTTTTCTCTTCAATAATCTTCTTTTTTCAGTAATTTCTGGGTCAGAGGAAAAGATGATTGTTCTTTCTAGAATAGGAACATTTTATTTGCATGAATGACTAGTGTTTGACTAAAAACAAAAAACGGAAGCAGAAATTCCTCATCAATATAATATTTTTGTATAGTGCACTCAAGAGACATTTTTACTTTAATGGGGTCTGGGAGTACCAGCAGGACTTAGTTTTCATTTCAATTTCTGATTTCCTTTTAGGATGCAGCAAAGTTTTTCTCCCTTTCTTAGGTATCTACTGAAATTAAAGTAATGGCACCTCTACTGACAGATTACTTGTGTATGGAATTCTGTAACCAATTTACTACACATAAAGGGTCATCTTCTTATTCATGTGGGGAAGGGACTTTATTCTTTATACCTGCACCAACTGCAAAATGACTTTCCTGGCAACCTAAGGGTATTCCAGCCATTTTATCTTCCTTGTAGCTTTCAGAACTTTTTTCTCATTTGTTCTAGAGGTCACCAATAAATTACTTCCAGCCTATCCAGAGAAGGATTGTAACTCAGATATGCATCTGTATGTCACAAAACCTCCCTGTTTCTATTCCTGGGTTGGTGCAACTTAGTTACTGCTTCTTGCCCTACACTGTATGTAAAGGCAAAAGCTATGCATTATTTTTTGAGAAAAACAATCACAAATACAGGTTGAACCTCTCTGCTCCAGCACCCTTGGGACCTGACCAGTTCCGAACCAGAGAATTTTCCGGACAATATTGTCTAGCAGCATTACCAACACTAAATAACAGCAGAGAACACTGAGAGCTAGGACTGGTGGTGTAAACAAATTTTATGGGACTGTGAGAAACTTGGCCACACCTATAAAAGTGGACATCTGGCTAACTAAAATCATGCCGGACCATGGATGTTGCTAGACCAGAGAGTGCTGGACTAGAGAAGTTCAACTGTAGTTAGACACAATATACATACTGAGTCTTAATACAATGACACATTTCATTGGTCTAAAGGAATGTCTACACTGGGGAGTTATTTCAAAATAACTCCCCTTATTTCAAAATAACAAGGTGGGCATCCACACTATCAAGCCTTTTATTTTGAAATAATGGGCTTGTTATTTCAAAACAGTAACTCCTGCTTATGAAGACGAATAAGCTTATTTTGAAATAGTTATTTTGGGAGTTATTACTGTGAAATAATATTATTTCAAAATAACCTGATGGTGTAGACATAGCCTTAGATCTTTGCAAGGGTAGCAGTGAATGACTGAAACTGCTAAAGCAGGGATGTATGTCTGTGCATGCACATAAAAGCAGCAGTCAATAATAGTAGGATGAGGATATGTGTATAATCTCCATTAGAAAGGAGTAAAATTTACCATTTGAAAATATTTTAGACCAGAAGAATCAGCTGCAGGGAAAGGAAAATCCTAAAGGGTTCAGGGCAGTAAGGTAATTTACAGTGGGACAGTTTTCTCCTGGAAAATTACTGATTATGCAATGAGGCATTTCTTCCAACAAAAAAGAAAAATGATATTTTACTTCTTGTGGATATGAATAACTAAAGTCTCAGGCTTACAGCTCTTGGCTGGTTGGCTCTCCTGGGACTGGCTCCTTCAGCAGCACTTTCAGCATTAGCTTTCCTTCACAGCCCCTTCTCTCTGCTCTAAGACCCTCTCATTACTTTCACCTCAAGCCCCGTCTCCCAATCCTCTAAAATCAGAAACTGTCTTGCTCACATATCAGACACGAATGCTTGAACAGTTTTCTAACTGAGATTTAAAAAGTGATAGTAGGATCGCAGCTTTCCTCCTCTGTTCAACCACCCACAGAGCTGATATGGTGATGTGACACTCCCAGCCGCAGTTCTGAAATATAGGCACTATGCTCAAAAAAATTACTTCAGATGTGAAAGAGTGCAAAGTTGGGGATGGGTCTCAAGCTTCCCGGATGGCTCAGTGACTGATAATGAGATGCCCTCCCAGCAGCTGACTAAGAGGAATTCTGCAAAGACAGTGCTGAATTCAAAGCAGTGGTTCAGTTCAACCATGCTTTTGCCCCTTATTATTTACTATTTGTGAACATTCATGCAAATTGTTTTTTGTTGGCAGAGATGTTTGGGGAATAGTTCCTATTGTATTCATATGCGTACAGGGGAATCCAGGCATGAAGAAAAGTAAAGTATTCATCACTATTCATCACTGCTGTCTTTAAAAAAGTTTCTGTCATCTGAGGAGGGAGTTGAAACAATGCCATATGATATAGGTAGGTAATTACACACCACAAATATGCAACAACCAAGAGTGGAGATGAACAGCATGTGAGCAATCTGTAGGCTGAAAATTATATGCCATAAATACTGGCAAATACTTGCACATGATTAATATAACCATAGAAATCAGCATCAGTTCGTGACTTGTGATCTACCTCCCCAGTTGCTGCAAATCAGCATAGCTCAATTGCAGTCTTAGCAGAAACACCAAGGATGTAATAAGTTAAGGAAACCAAATTAGCCTCTGACCTTTGGAAGGATCTTTGAGCTAATTGTAAAGACTTATTCTTGCAGTTTGGAGTAGCTTTTACTCCTATGGATTATAATACACTCTACTTATCTAAATTTCATATGTTATTGTACTAGATATGCACAGGAAAATAAATAATAATAAATAATAATGAGACAATGGGTGTGTCTACACTTCAGTTAAGCACCTGTGGCTGGCCCATTTCATCTGACTCAGGTGCACTGGACCTGGCCCGTGTAGCTTTAAAACTGCAGAATAGATATTTGGGCTTGGGTGGAGAAGAGCTCTGAGACCCTATGAGCAACAAGGTCCCAGAGCCCAGGCTACAGCCCAAGTCCATATATCTATTCTGCAGTTTTACAGTCGCCCAGCCCAAGCCTCATGAGCAAGATTCACTACACATAGGCCAGCCACACATGTATTGAGATAATGAATTGAATCTGCTCTAGAGAACAGACTTAAGATTTTTCGTGATTTGGCAATTGTCACAGTGCAGGCAAACAGCCTGGATGTAGTTCATCTAAAAAGCAAGACAAATAAGACCATATTAATTGATATCACCATACCAGCAGATGGAAGGAGGAACAAGAAGAGAAGACTATGGAGTATGAAAACTCTGCCACACAATTAGAACAAAGACTTAGTACTTACTGGAGCATTTGGGGTGATCCGAAAGGGAATGAACAAGCAGCTTAATAATATGTTAGGAGTGCAAGAAATTTAAGGAATGTCAAAAAGAAGAAGAACATTTTGCATTTGAGCACCTAGAATGCAGGAATTCTGCAGAGGGCTTAACAAAATTACTGACTACTCAAATACATAGAATTGTTTTGTGGTCAGCACTTATTGGTGACTCCTGGGACCTTCAGCTAGTAGAGGCCCCCTTTTTATGCTTAAAGATCTTGTATGTTGAGATAGCTATTCGTGTGTATTTTCAGAATCAAGGCCTAAGATAACAGGCAACTTATAAAGGTGGGAGATAGGAATACAAACAAAGTGGCTGTGTCTACACTGGTGTGATCTTGCGCCAAAGCGACCGCTTTTGCGCAAATCTTGCTGCCTGTCTACACTGGCCGTATGTTCTTGCGCAAGTAAACTGACGTTCTACTGTATAAAATCAGGGCTTCTTGCGCAAGAACTATGATGCTCCCGCTCAGGAATAAGCCCTCTTGTGCAACTGTTCTTGCGCAAGAGGCCAGTATAGACAGGCAACATATATTTCTTGTGTAAGAAAGCCCTATGGTTAAAATGGCCATCAGAGCTTTCTTGCCCAAGAGAGAGTCTACACTGGCATGGATGCTCTTGCGCAAAAGCACATCTCTTGCGCAAAAGCACATGGCAGTGTAGACACTCTCTTCTGGAAGAGTTTTTGCACAAGAGCTCTTCCGCAAAAGAATTCTTGTGCAAGAAGCTGCCAGTGTAGATGTAGCCAGTATGTTTAATTTCTATATACATTTAAAATACATTAACATGCTTCAGCACATGCAACTGTTCATCAGCCTCTTCTTAGCTGGTTGACTATTTCTGGGCCTCATGTAAGAAGTGGTGCTCTGGGAGGAATTTAAAGGAGAAGAGAATAGGGGTCTTCTGTACAATTTTAGGGAATGTAATCTATATGGAGGGTCAGCATAGAAACAAGCTGTCAGAAAAAGAGTGATAGACAAGTAGTAAACTGGTGTGGGAATGAGGCAGTTAGAGACAAGAGACGGTAAGCATAAGGAGGTGCAGAGCTGTGAAAGATCAGGAAGGTGAGAACAAGAAGTTCAAACTTGATGCCATGGAAAAGAGATGGGCAATGCTGGGACTGAAATTAGAAGAAGGGAATAGTTAGAAACTTAGGCAATGATAATGACTTTAGCAGCAACTTTTGAAGACATTAGGGTGGAATTGATGAGAGCATCAGAGAAGAAGAGGTATTGATAATTGAGATGGGATGATAGAGTCAAAAGATTGATAGGCACAAAAGTTTTGCTTATGTGGGTAATAAAGATTGGATTTTTTAGAAATATTATTGAACACAGCCTTAATGTGCAGGAAAATGAAAATAAGGAGTCAGAGATAATTATGGACATGAGTGATCGAATCGATGGTGCTGTTGTTAACCATGACAGAGAAAAGGGGAGCACGGAGGGCTTGAAGGAAAATGAAGAGGTCAAGTTCTGCCACATTAGGCTTAAATTTAGGGCAACACTTCCAAGAGGAGAAGTCAGAAAGATGAGAAGAAATATCATTCTGGACCAAGAGAGGGATCCATAAGTATAATAGCTAGAGCCATGTGATCAGATGAGAATCATAGACTCATAGGGCTGGAAGAGACCTCAGGAGGTCATCAAGTCCAGCCCTCTGCCCAAGGTAGGACCAATCCCAACTAAATCAACCCAGCCAGGGCTTTGTCAAGACAAGACTTAAAAACCTCTAGGGATGGAGATTCCACCACCCCATAGGTAACCCATTCCAGTACTTCACCATGGTCCTACTGAAATAGTTTTTCCTAATATCCAATCTAGACCTCCCCCACTGTAACTTGAGACCATTGCTCCTTGTTCTGCCATCCGTCACTACTGAGAACAGCCTCTCTCCATCCTCTTTGGAACCTCCCTTCAGGAAGTTGAAGGCTGCTATCAAATCCCCCCTCACTCTTCTCTTCTGAAGACTAAATAAACCCAAATCCCTCAGTCTCTCCTCATAGGTCATGTGCTCCAACTCCCCTAATCATTTTGGTTGCCCTCCACTGGACCCTCTCCAATGTGTCCACATCCTTTCTGTAGTGGGGGGCCCATAACTGGACACAATACTCCAGATGTGGCCTCACCAAAGCCGAATAAAGGGGAATAATCACTTCTCTAGATCTTCTGGCAATGCTCCTCCGAATGCAACCTAATATGTCACTAGCCTTCTTGGCTACAAGGGCACACTGTTGACTCATATCTAACTTCTCATCCACTGTAATCCCAGGTCCTTTTCTGCAGGATCTGCTACTTAGCCAGTTGGTCCCCAGCCTGTAACAATACTTGGGATTCTTCCGTCCCAGTTACAGGACTCTACACTTGTCCTTGTTGAACGTCATCAGATTTCTTTTGATCCAATCCTCTAATCTGTCTAGGTCACTCTGGACCCTATCCCTGCCCTCCAGCGTATCTTCCTCTCCCCCATCTTAGTGTCATCTGCAAACTTGCTGAGGGTGCAATCCATCCCCTCATCCAAGTCAATGAAGATGTTGAACAAAACTGGTCCTTGGGGCACTCCACTAGAAACCGACTGCTAATCTGACATTGAGCCCTTGATCACTACCCATTGGGCCCGACAGTCTAGCCAGCTTTCTATCCATCTTACAGTCCATTTATCCAATCTATGCTCAAATCTCAGAGAAATTTGAAAAGATGGAGAGGACTGCAAACAGATTCCTGTAGAATTTTTTGAAAGAATGAGAATGAGAAGGACAACCTATTAAAAGAGTTGTTGATGGAGTAACCAGATGGGAAGTAGGAGAACCAGGAGAGAATAATATGGCTAATGTTGAGAGAGATCAATGAGAGCATGACTAACAGAATTAAAAGCCTCAGAGAATGTCGATGGTAGTCCAGAGGAAATTTATTAAATATCATTATGAAAACAGTTTCAAGGAGGTAGGAAGGCAGAAGTCAGGTTAGAAGAGGCCAAAGATAAAGCTGAAGCAGAGGAAGTAGGAAACTGTTGGATGAGTTTGAAGGTGACAGGAAGAAAGGGAAATGGTTAAACACTTTGGTAGAGCCCTGCAAATCTGTGAATATTGACTTTATAGCCATGGATATTTGGATCCATGGATGTAAATGTGGATATCCATGACTCATTTTCGTGGATGCAGATACAATTGTTTTTTATCCATGAAGGGTTCTACACTTTAGGCTTGTCTACACATTGCCAGCCAAATGCATTAGAGCAGTCTGATTTGTACAGAACTCTAAGGCTATGTCTAGACTACAGTTTTTATTTTTTTAAAAGTGGCTTTTTTTCGAAAAAACTTCACTTGCGTCTAGACTTCCATTGCATTCTTTCAAAATTAAATTGAAAGAACATGGTGGTTTTTTTGACAATGGTAAACCTGCTTTTATGAGGAAGAATGCCTTTTTTCGAAAGCACTCTTTCGAAAAAAAGGAGTTCTTGAACGCAAACAGGGCTTTTTCAAAAGAGAGTGTCCGGATTGCCTGGGTGCTCTCTGTTCAAAAAGTAGATAGATTTTTCAAAAGTCTTGTGGCTGTCTAGATGATCTCTTTCGAAAGAAGCTTTTACGAAAGAGCTCTTTCGAAGAAGCCTCTGTCGAAAGAGGCTTGTAGTCTAGACGTACCCGAAGGGCACATCTTATCTACATTCCTCTTTCAAAAGAGGAATGTAAATGAAGCCGATTGAAAATTGAAATGAAGCGCGGATTTACAAATCTCATGCTTCATTGCATAATCGTGCGAGAGCGCTTTTTCGAAAAAAGGTTTTTCGAAAAAGAAACTACAGTCTAGACAGGGCTCTTTTGATAAAAAACACCCTTTTTCGAAAGAACCCATAGTCCTGAAAAAATTGAGGTGTATGGGTTCTTTCGAAAAAGGTTTTTTTTTCCTCAAAAGAACCCTGTCTAGACTGCAGTTTCTTTTTCGAAAAACCCTTTTTTGAAAAAGCGTTCTCACGTGATTATGCAAATGAAGCATGAGTTTTGTAAATCTGTGCTTCATTTGAATTTTCGATCGGCCTCATTTGCATTCCTCTTTCGAAAGAGGAATGTAGTTTAGACATAGCCTAAGGGTATATCTACACAGCAGTGTTATTTCGGAATAAGTGACATTATTCCGAAATGCATAAGCTGCGTCTACACTACAAGCAGTTATTTCAACATAATGTCAAAATAATGTTGAGCTGGAGGACTTCTTACTCTGATTGCTGTAACCCTCATATTACGAGGAGTAAGGGAAGTCAGAGAAAGAGTGCTCTTTCATGGACTTCCTGCTGTGTAGACAGCGCCAAAAGCTGAAAAAAACTATTTAGACTTAAGCTACGCAATTGACATAGCTCAAGTTGTGTAGCTTATTTTGCCTTTAGGCCTGTGTGTAGAAATACCCTAAATCTGTTCGGAGTGGACTCTAGTGGCACTAACTAATCTTTGGTGCAAACTTAGTACCTTTTTGGTTGCATCAGCAGGGTCTAAATGGGACGGTTTCAATGTAACACACTAGAGCAATTTCCAATTTAACACTCCTATAATGTGCTTTACTGTACCCACCCACCATAAAGGTAAGCCATGTGGGGCAGGTACCATTCTTTCGTTCTGTGTTTCTACAGTGCCTTGCACAACATAATTTGACTGATGATTGGAAAATGCATGAAATTCCTCAGTACAAATAAAAATATAAATAAAAAATCTTTCACCAATTTTAAAAGATTTTCCATGTCCGTGAGCTAACACAACATTTTTATAGCCTGGGATTAGGTCACTGAAGAAATCCCTTGAAACTGCAACCTGATAGTTGTATAGAGAATTGGTAATGTGTGCTGTTGACTTTCCCTTGTTCATGTACATGGTAGGCATGGACTAATGTGTGTTGTACCATTTTCAGTGCTTGTGAGAATCTTTGTCAAGATAATGAAGTACTATATCAAAATGTCAATAAAGCACTGTATGTCTACACATTCTTCAAATATGTAATTTATTTCTGTCACTAAGGTCAACAGAGTTCACTCTGAATACCCAAAGGGTTGCAGCTGCAATAGAGACCCTGATTAGTTATCTCCCATTTGAATGGCTGCCTACTGTGATCCAGAGCCACATCTTTGAAAAAGTTTGATTACTCATTCAATCAAAGATTCAGACAATTATAATGTGGGCATCCCTGGAACTTATCCTTAAATTGTCTTTTTTAGAAAGATGTTTCTCTCATGAAAGCAGCTCTGGTTCACAGTCCTCCATTGTGAAAATCTGAATAATGTGTGGAGTTATGCTGAAGGTTTACTCTGACCATTCAAATTGAGGCTTGAGGCCAGTTCATTCTACCTCCCTGAACCAGACTTAGTGCTGTAGAACATTTTCAAAATGTCTTTCAAAGCTTTCAAAGCTTTTTGTGAACACATTTTCTTTTTTTTTTTTTGGATCCCAATAGTGATGCAGACCATTGTTACTGCAGTAACGACAATTGTCTGGCTGTTGCATTTTGCTCCTTTGTCTATTGCATCCATCTGTTGTCTCTTATCTAACTAATACGTAAGCTCTTTGGAGTGGACTGCCTTTTCATATGTGTATACTGTACAATGGCGTTCTTATCCTGATCAGATGTTTTAGGCAATAGGCCTGAGTACAAATAAGTCATAATAATACACTGAATCATGGAATCATAAAACTATAAGGGCACAAGGGACCACAGGGGTCATTTTGTCTAACCCAAGATACAGGATTTGTTGTGTTTAAACCATTCAAGACAGATGACTATCCAGCCTCCTTTTCAAAACTTCCAGTGAAAGAGATTTCATGATTTCCATAGGTAGTTGTTCCATTATCATACTGTGCTCACTGTTGGGATTTTTTTTCCTGAGATTTAATCTAAAACTGTTATGCTGTAGTTTGAACCCATTATCTTTTGTCCTGCCCTCTGTGGCAAGAGAGAACAAATTTCTTCCATCTTTCTTATGGCAGCCTTTTAAGATTTGAAGGCTGCTGTCATGTCCCCCCCTTAATCTTCTTTTTTCCAAACTAAAGATATCCAATTCTTGCAGCCTTTCTTCATGTGGGCTTGCATTTCATTCCTTTGATCAACTTTGTCACTTACCTCTGGATCATTTCTAGTTTCTCTACATTTACAATTTCTCTACATCCTTTTTATACAGTGGTGATAAAAACTGGACACAGCAGTTGAGGCCTAAGCCATACTGAGAAGAGCGGTATGATTCCCTGCCTTGATTTGTGTGCTATGCCTCTGTTAATACAACACAAAATCAGATTTGTTCTTTTTACAACAGCATCATATTGGTGACTCATGTTGAGGTTGTGAGCTAACACAATTCCCAGATCCTTCTCAGAAGCTATTCCCCATTATGTATTTGTGCATTTGTTTTTTATTCCTTAAGTGTAGCACCTGTCTGTGTTGGATTTCATTTTGTTGTCTATGGCCCATTACCCAATATATCAAGATTCCTTTTAATTTTAGTTCTATCCTCCAACATATTTTCAACCCCCCAACTTTGTGTCATTTGCCAACTTGATCAGCATGCTCTCTATTTGTACTTTCAGGAAATTAATAAATTAAATATCACTGGCTCCAGAAAAGATCCCTGTGGAACCTTCTTTCAATATGACATAATTCCATTAATGGTTATGTTTTGTTTGTTAGCCAATAATGCTTCCATTGAATGGTCATTCTATTAAACCTGCATTTCTCCAGCTTACTAATGAGAATGGCATGTAAAACTGTGTCAAAAGCCTTGCTAAAGTCCATGTATATTATGTCCCCCTATCCACCAAATCAATTACCTTGTCAAAGAAATAAATCAAGCTGGTTTGGCGTGATTTGTTCTTATTAAATCCAGACTGGCTGCTTGTAAATACTTCTTCTTCCCCCAGGTGTTTGCAAACTGAATGTTTTATACATTGCTCTAGTAGCATCTCAGGTATAAACATCAGGCTGACTTGTTTATAATTTTCTGGCTCCTTCTTTTTTCTGTTCTTTGAAGGTGCATACTGTAGTAGCTCTTCTCCAATTTTTCAGGACGTCTCCTGTCATCCATGAGTTTTCTATTATTGTCTATGTATTGCTTTGATATTTTCAGCTAATTGTTTCAGCACATTGGGGTCAATGACATTAGGTTCTGCTGACTTGAATTAATTACATGTATTTACTTATCCTAATCTGCATCCCTACCCCTTTATTGTCTATGGTAACTTTGATAGTAGTCCACTAGCATGTTACTTTTTGTGTGAAGATCAAAGCAAAGTAACCATTGAGCGTCTCACTCTGTCATCCTCCATTCCTCCATTATCAATTCATTTTCTTCACTGAGCGCTGGACTGACACCGTTGCTGATTTTTTTATTTTCTTTTGTCTGACATATTTGTAGAATCCCTTTTTGTTCTCTCTAACATTTCTTGCCTGTTGTAACTTATTCCTTGTCTTGGCTTTCCTAATTTTTCTCCCTACTTGCTCATGCTATTCCTATGTATACTTCTTTGATGATGTATCCCTCCTTCCACTTTCTGTATCCCTTTTGATTTTTAGTTAGTTAAAATGCTCCTTCTGCAGCCAAATTAGTCTCCTGTGGCTCTTGTTACCTTTCTTCTGCATCAGACTAGTTTGATATTGAGTAGTACTAGTATTAAAACTTTTAGGAAATTACTTGAAGGAACTGAAAATTTTTTTATCTTAGACATGCATTTTAAATACAAACCAAGGCATCAATCTTGCAGAAACTAACATGTATGAGTAACTTTATGCAAGGCAGCAAATCTATAATGTTATACATACACTAAACATTTCCAAGACTGGGGCCTGTCTTCATTAGGAAAATTGAAAAAGCTGAGTCATATCACATGGTCACCAGCCCAATTTCATATCCTGATCACCTTACAGCCCATAGTGAACCCATGTGAATTTGTGTAAATTACATCCATTAAATTCAAGCTTATATGATTGTGATTCTACCAGACCTAGCCATTGGAAAATTCCATTTATTACAAACACATGACCTGATTCCTCAACCTTATGTGTAAGAGTACCACCACTGAACTTGTTTTGTGGTTCAAAGAGATCTGTTTTGTTAAACCTGTAAAACACGTCACTAAACTTATTTTCTGGCAGACTTTATGGAAATGTACAAGCGGGTCAATATGCTAGACTGCAATACAGCTTTGAGTGTCCAAAACAACTGAACAAGACATTCTATTAGATCTGACAGTTCTGATGCTAGGATTACTCTTCAATGACTTCAAACTGTGATGGTCCAATGCTACTTTTTCTTTCTCTTTACTGCCACTGCCTTCTAAATGAATCCCGATAAAATGGACAATGCAGGCAACTTCCTTCCATGCCACTAGACCAAACTCATTTAATAATTTGTTTCCCTAGAATAACTGTTTGATTGCCAGTACAGATTTCTAATGCTACATGAAATATTATTTTAAATTATTTGGAATAGAAAGTGAAGATTATTTGGTTAGTGTAAGTGTGGCAGCCTGAGAGCAGGGGGCTGCAAAAGCCTTGTGGAAGGCAGATATACGGGGAGCTGCATATGTGGTTGTATTCTTGCCTGAATAGGCTGCCAGAGACTGATGCCCAGCCACTACGACACCTGAAGCCCATCTGGCATTAGCCTGAGGGGAAGGCTAATTAGGACACCTGTTGCCAGTTAAGGCTGATGGGCACATCATAAAAAACCTCTCCCTCAGGCAAGCAGAGAGAGAAGGAAAGAGAGGTGTGGCTGGAGGAGATGAACTCAGGAGGACAACCAGCAGACAGAGCTGTTCTTAGACACCAGGGATGAGGTACTCCGGGAGTGGTTGGGGAAGTGACTAAGGGAGGGACCTGCATTCCAGTGAGGCAGGAGTCTAGCCTCATGGCTGCCCCATAGGACCCTGGGTCAGAACCCAGAGCAAGTGGGTGGGACCAGGTTCCCCTCAACCCTCCTCTTGGCTGGTCGGGTATCAGCAAGCAGCACCATTGGCGGGACAAGCCCTTAAATCCTGGACTGGCCAATGATGAAAAGGGCTCTGGGAGTGGGATACCCTTGCCTTCTCAGTGGTAGTAGGGACACCACGAGCCTGTAAGGCCCACACAAAGACCCTGCCAGGAAGTGCAGGACCCAGGGGACTTAGCCTTGACTTGCCTCATAAGATAATATTAAAGTATGGAACACGGTGATAAAATTCAGGACCACCTATAATTAGTTATTCATTATTACCAGACAATGTCATGGTTTTCCATTTTGCATACTGTTCAGGGTTTGCTATCAGTTATGATGCCTACAAGAGGCCAATTTTTCCATACCAATGTTTGAATAAATAAATAATAAGTTTAAGAGGGAAATATAATTTAACCCAAAACTTTTTGAACCAGTTTGACCCAACTGGAACAAGAATCTAAACCGGAAACAAGAACCTAAAATAAAACAGATTTCAAGTATAGATTAGAACAAATCTAGATTAATAAATATGCTTGTGATGTATGCTTGAATTTTGGTAATATTTATAGGATTCTTGTTCCTGCTTTAGTTTCCCTCTTTGCTTTGCATTGTTGTGCATGGTGTGTGCAGGATTGAAAAGACAATGAGAACCCCAATGACTGGATGTCATGGGAGTTCAACTCATGGGTGTCTCTGTGTATTGCCAAGAGGCAATGGTTCTTCCCTTAAGGGATTTGTAGGCAATAAGCACACAAATTGGGTGAAGGCTTAAAGATTTTACTAAGCAAATATTAGCGTAAAATATAATGCTTAATATTAGGGTAAAATGCAATAAAGCAAATCTTAGAATAAAATACAATACTTATTAAGCCTAAGAACATCAGAATAAAATGCAATGCCTTTGTCCCTTCTGCTACCGGAAACCCTCTGAAGAAGGTCAGCTGATGGACCCCAGTGGCCAGTGCATAGCACCTTCCGTGGCTTCAGTCTACGCCGAGGTTCCAATGTTAGGAATATTCCCAGCCTTTATATACTGTTGGATCTACAATAATCACACCTGTTTTGAGAACCTAACAAGATCGTTGATACATTGCCTATTTTCCCAGATCCAATAATTAGCTTGTTGATACTTTGCATAGTTTCCCAGGCCAAATAATTAGCATTATCAGGTGGTGAACATTCAGCATAGATAGCTATGCGATCTTCCTAAGTGCTCCTGCACTCCCATGCCCAGTGGCTGGCCTTGGGACCTGTCCCAGAAACTTGTTGAAAGTCAATAGTGCATTCCTACATGGTACCATCTTGAGCAAACAGCTAACTCTTTGGGTACGTCTACACTTGCTCCCTAGTTAGAACTACGGATGCAAATGTAGGTGACCAAAACTGCTAATGAAGTGGGGATTTAAATATCCCGTGCTTCATTAGCATAATCTCGCCCGCGCGCTATTCTACTCGCCAGCTGATTTGAACCAGGAAGTGCGCTCCAGGATGCGTTAGTTCAAACCAAGGGGTTTGATTTGAACTAACGTTACTCCTTTCAGGAGTTGCCTGTGCAGAGTGCTTGCTGCCCTCTGCCTGCAAGGCAGCCAGTCCTTCTTCCTCCTCAAGCTCCAGGGAGTGGCTGAAACTGCTTTGCATTTCAGCTCTCCTTATATGAGCCTGCCAGACCATAATTGGCTGTTCCTATAAGGCTTTCTGTGGCTGGTTGCCTCTTGTGCAGATTTCCTAGGGCCCTACATAAGAATGGCCATACTGGGTCAGACCAAAGGTCCATCTAGCCCAGTATCCTGTCTGCCGACAGTGGCCAGCACCAGGTGCCCCAGAGAGGGTGGACCGAAGACAATGATCAAGCGATTTGTCTCCTGCCATCCCTCTCCAGCCTCTGACAAACAGAGGCCAAGGACACCATTTTATCCCCTGGCTAATAGCCTTTTATGGACCTAACCTCCATGAAATGATCTAGCTTCTCTTTAAACTCTATTATAGTCCTAGCCTTCACAGCCTCCTCTGGAAAGGAGTTCCACAGGCTGACTACACGCTGTGTGAAGAAGAACTTTCTTTTATTAGTTTTAAACCTGCTACCCATTAATTTCATTTGGTGTCCTCTAGTTCTTCTATTAGGGGAACTAATAAATAACTTTTCTTTATCGGCCCTCTCCATACCACTCATGATTTTATATACCTCTATCATATCCCCCCTCAGTCTCCTCTTTTCTAAACTGAAAAGTCCCAGTCGCTTTAACCTCTCCTCATATGGGACCCGTTCCAAACCCCTAATCATTTTAGTTGCCCTTTTCTGAACCCTTTCCAAGGCCAAAATATCTTTTTTGAGGTGAGGAGACCACATCTGTACACAGTATTGAAGATGTGGGCGTACCATAGTTTTATACAGGGGCAGTAAGATATTCTGGGTCTTATTTTCTATCCCTTTCTTAATAATTCCTAGCATCCTATTTGCCTTTTTGACCGCCGCTGCACACTGCGTGGAAGTTTTCAGAGAACTGTCCATGATAACTCCAAGATCTCTTTCCTGATTTGTCGTAGCCAAATTAGCCCCCATCATACTGTACGTATAGTTGGGGTTATTTTTCCCAATGTGCATTACTTTACATGTATCCACATTCAATTTCATTTGCCATTTTGTTGCCCAATCACTCAGTTTGGTGAGATCTTCTTGGAGTCCCTCACAGTCTGCTTCTGTCTTGACTATTCTAAACAGTTTGGTATCATCTGCAAACTTTACTACCTCACTGCTCACCCCTTTCTCCAGATCATTTATGAATAAGTTGAACAGGATTGGTCCTAGGACCGACCCTTGGGGACACCACTAATTACCCCTCTCCATTCTGAAAATTTACCATTTATTCCTACCCTTTGTTTCCTGTCTTTTAACCAGTTCTCAATCCAAGAAAGGACATTCCCTCTTATCCCATGGCCATGTAATTTACACAAGAGCCTTTGGTGAGGGACCTTGTCAAAGGCTTTCTGAAAATCTAAGTATACTATATCTACTAGATCCCCCTTGTCCGCATGTTTGTTAACCCTTCAAAGAACTCAAATAGATTAGTAAGACAGGATTTCCCTTTACAGAAACCATGTTGACTTTTGCCCAACAAATTATGTTCTTCTACATGCTTCACAATTTTATTCTTTACTATTTTTTCGACTAATTTGCCCGGTACTGAAGTTAGACTTACCGGTCTGTAATTGCCCGGATCACCTCTGGAACCCTTTTTAAATATTGGTGTCAAGTTAGCTACCTTCCAGTCATTAGGTACGGAAGCCGATTTAAGGGATAGGTTACAAACCACAGATAATAGTTCAGCAATTTCCCATTTGAGTTCTTTTAGAACCCTTGGATGAATGCCATCCGGTCCCGGAGATTTGTTAACATTAAGTTTTTCTATTTGTTCCAAAACCTCCTCTAATGACACTTCAGTCCAGGACAGTTCCTCAGATTCATCACCCACAAAGGACGGTGCAGATTTGGGAATCTCCCCAACATCCTCAGCCGTGAAGACTGAAGCAAAGAAATCATTTAGTTTCTCCGCAATGGCTTTATCGTCCTTGATTGCGCCTTTTATAGTTCGATCGTCTAGGGGACCCACAGGATTTTTAGCAGGCTTCCTGCTTCTAATGTACTTAAAAAACATTTTGTTATTTCTTTGAGTTTTTGGCTAGCTGTTCCTCAATCTTTTTTTGCTTTTCTTATTACATTTTTACACTTGATTTGACAGTGTTTATGTTCCGTTCTATTTACCTCACTAGGATTGGACTTCCACTTCTTAAAAGATGCCTTTTTGTCCCTCACTGCTTCTTTTACATGGTGGTTAAGCCACGGTGACACTTTTTTAGGTCTCTTGCTATGTTTTTTAATTTGGGGTACACATTTAAGTTGGGCCTCTATTATGGTGTCTTTAAAAAGTTTCCATGCAGCTTGCAGGGATTTGGCTCTAGTCACCGTGCCTTTTAATTTCTGTTTAACTAACCTCCTCATTTTTGTGTAATTCCCCTTTTTGAAATTAAATGCCAGAGTGCTGGACTGCTGAGGTGTTCTACCCACCACAGGAATGTTGAATGTTATTATATTATGGTCACTATTCCCAAGCGGTCCTGTAATGGTTATTTCCTGGACCTGATCCTGTGCTCCACTCAGGACTAAATCGAGAATTGCCTCTCCCCTTGTGGGTTCCTGCACCAGCTGCTCCAAGAAGCAGTCATTTAAGTCCATTGAGAAATTTTATCTCTGCTTCTCTTCCTGAGGTGACATGTATCCAGTCAATATGGGGATAATTAAAATCCCCCATTATTATAGAGTTCTTTATTTTGGTAGCCCCTCTAATCTCCCTCAGCATTTCAATGTCAGTATCACTGTCCTGGTCAGGTGGTCGGTAATATATCCCTACTGCTAATTTCTTATTATTGGAGCATAGAATTACTATCCATAGCGATTCTATTGAGCATGTTGATTCACTTAATATTTTTATTTCATTTGATTCTACATTATCTTTCACATACAGTGCCACTCCGCCACCCACCCGGCCTGCTCTATCCTTTCAATATATTTTATATCCCGGTATGATTGTGTCCCACAGATTTTCCTCATTCCACCAGGTTTCAGTGATGCCTATTATGTCAATCTCCTCATTTAATACTAGGTACTCTAGTTCGCCCTAGTAACCCTGAGAGCTCAGTTTGGGCAGGCACTCCATCACACTGAACAATGGCCTACCCTTAGGTAGACTGGAACTCTTGTGGGGGGGCGGTCTAAAACAATGAAAGAGTCTCTCCAAGGAACTGCTTAAATCCTGGGGCATAGCACAAATCCTATAGCACAGTTCCTCCCTCACTGTAACATCTGAGTAAGTAACAAACTATGAATTTATCTTCACATTACCCATGTGATGTAAGTGCTACTATGCTAATTTCAGGTGGGGAAGTGAGCCAAAGGTCACAGAGGAAGATTTTGGCAGAACTTGGACCTGAACTTAGGACTCCTGATTCCTAAGTTCAGAACACTACACAATGGGCTGGACTAACAGAATTTATGATAGTCTCATATATTATCTCTTCATGTGTGTTATGGAAATATTTTCTTTAACACTGGGGTTCCTGCCTAAGGATACCACCTACAATATGGGCAGGGTCTCACCATGGCAGATATTCTGCAATGTCCAGATGGTTTTCTCACTCTGGTTCAAGTCCTAAATCCCAGATAGCCATCTTCTACTGGGGCTATAAATGAACAACTAATAAACCATCCCAAAGCTGTCTGTTCTCCTTTAAAGGGCAGTCATCAAGATGTGAACCTACATCAAGTTCACAAATAAATAGAAAGGAAAGGTCCCCTCTCAAGTAAGTCAACTTCAGAGTGTCCCTTCCTATGGGGAAGGGCCATTGGGCAGCAATCATGTGAGGAGCTCCTGCTTTCAGCCAGTCCTGTTTCCAGAGGCTACAACTGAAGTGTGTTTTCCTCCCTGGTTTACCTCAGGTATGTCAGGTTAATCCCTCTTAAGCTCCTCCCTCCAATTCCTGCATTTTTCACAGATGTGATAGGGGAAGGGAAGGCATCTGAGCTCATTAACCCTGGGTTGTTTAGTGTGAGGTTTGTATCCCATGATGCCTTCTTTCATCAACCAATCTTCAATAATGTCCTTATTTAGTATATCTTCTATGGATTCTCTCCTAATTTTCCTCAAGAATATTTTAGTCACCACACACAAAAAAACAAGCAGACACCAACAACAAATAGAAATATTTTCCCCATACTCTATTTAAGTTTTCATCAAAAGGCAGTTGATTCTGTCAATATACTATATTTTCTTTTATTAAGCTAATATCTACAATGCTTGGACTTTATTGCACTTGGAAGAATTATTTTCTCATCATAGATACTTCAGCTCACAACTTCTTTAAGATAGGCTGACAAATTCAAAACCATATTGTTGTACTACCTTTATGTAACCAGACTTGGGAATGTGAGATTTATTTAGAATGTTCCATGCAGAATGCAATAAAATGATCATGAAGACAAGCCACATATAACTGATTTGTTTCACTGCAGTAAACTTGAAGTGTTACATCCCCAAGAGTGTGTGTGTGAGAGAGACAGAGACCAAAACAGAGACACACAGAGAGAGAAAAAAATACGATTTTGGATAACAGGCTGACTTCTTTGCAAACTTTAATCAACTGTTAGTCACATTCCTTTATAAAACAATATCTTCCCATTACATAGCTGGAATAGCATGTCTTTTTTCAGTGGTGATGTTTTCCTTGTAGATAAGGCTATTTTATAACTGAGGTGCTGCAGAGTTCTTAGATACAGCCTGGTGAGTTACAACTCTGTTTTAATTTTTAATAAGCTATATCAAATAACGGAGTTGTTTTCTCTTCTTAAAGAGTACTTCAGTGGTTAAATCAGACCAACCAAAATGTGTTTTTAAGTAAAGGTAACATACCATTTCCCATATATTTCCCATTCGGTATGTGTCCTTGAACAAGGAGGGGACCAATTATTCATGGGGCCCTGCTATGGAACAGCTCCTTCTCTCTGTTGTGCAGCTGAACTGTTTAATATTTTGCTAGGCTAAGTTAATTTAGTGTGAGGGTTTTGCTTCAGGACTGTTTATTTTTCAGTTTCCTTCCATGAGTTCAGCTCTCAATTGGCATTCTGATTCATGAACCTCCATGATGGCCTGGACCTTGACAGCCCATATTTTGTTAGAGAATAGTATACACAGAATAAATACTTGTTTTAAAATGGCACGTTCCCGTGCTTCTAGGTATTGATCAGGAGTCTGGGTCACTTGGTGTAGTGATGTAGAGGCAGCTGATTCAGCACAATCGCTTGGTAACACTATGTGCAGCTAAAACTTTGATTCTTTATACTTAAGTCTCCATAACCAACTGATCTTGCCTATCCTTTAGAAAGACACACTGGACCTTGGCATGGTTTTAGACTTCTTAAATGCAGTTATTCTAATTATCTATTTCTCTGCTTTTCACTGGTTATACAATTTGTATTTTTTCAGGTGTATAACTGCTGTTTCTTATGGCAGTTCTGTTTCACAGAGAACATTGTGCACAGGAGTCACACATCTCACTGCCAAGATTTGTCATTCAGAATATGGAGATGTCCTGTTAGGTATGACTATGAGAAATATTTTCATTGTCACTCTTTCAGAACCTGTTTGGTTGCCATTATAGCAGGGCGTCTCTAACATCATTGCACCATGACCCCCCTCTAACAGTTATTCCATGATACTGGGGGCAGGAATGGAGCCTGAGCCCTACCACCCTGGGTGGATGGAGAAGGTGGCCACAGCCCAAGTCTCTCTTTCCTAGGTGGAGAGAGAACTCAGGTTTCACATCAAATCCAGTTCCAGATCTGGTGACCAAATTAAAAGGGAGTTATGACCTCTTAGAGTCTTGACCCACCATTTGAGAATTGCTGCCCTAAAGACTTATTCTTTTATCATTAAATTACTTCTGACAATAAACAAACCCTACCTCCAGGGTTAAAATTACAATGACATTGTGTTTGGCTGGGATTCTGAGGCAGGTAATAGTAATAGGGATTTGATTATTAGAAATTAAGATTGCTGGGTTTGTAACCAGCAGGAGAACAAACCACATGATAAATTGTCTGCCAGGTGTAAAGACTGTGGATCTCTGAAGCTCTTAGGCTGCTAGATAACAGAATGAGGTTCAGGACTCCCATGGTAGCATTCTCCCATAGTCAGGCAGAACTGCAGGATTTCAGTGCATGAATGAGATGATGGCGTGGGAAGGAGAGTTTTAGCTATATTAGGAACTGGGGAATATTTTGTGAAAGGAGCAATTGCTATAGGGAGGATGGGCTGCATTTAAACCAAAATGGTGAGTTGAGGGCACTGGAGTTGTAGTACCTTGAGGCATGTAGAAGTTTAGATAGTTTATTGTCCTTATTTGTTACTTCACTCTAGGGAAGTGAAGTGAACATTGTACGTGGTTTGTCTAGTTTTTATAAAGTCCAGCCACACGGAAGTTTGTGTAGAAGCTTTTTTTATGAGAGTTGCTAGTTTTGAGAGCCCCTTATTGATTTTTTTTTTCTATTTGTTGTATAGGATGCTGATTCACTGGTTCCTCAGTTTTTTGAGAGTGTTTGGCATGATCTCAATGACACATCCTCTGTGGAAAGATCATCAGTGCTGTATGTGTATATTCATGAAGCAACACACATCAGTCACACAATTCAGGGTGTTATTTCATGATTTCATGATAACTAGGAAGTAGTCTGTATGGTAAGGAGAGTTTTCTTGGATGATTCTCTAACTCTTGTATTGTTTTCTTGATCTGGCTCATATCAGATTCATCAGAGTACATTAGATAAACTGATGTGTGTAATTTTTCCATATTTTATTCCTCTTTGAGATTAATATGTATTCTATTATTTCTGAAATATCAGATTTTCCTTTTCTGAGAAAATGGATTAGCCATGTTTTCACAGCACAGTTTGTATTCTCTGAACAAGAATATCATGTACAATTCCATAATACAGGTTTACAATCATATGCTGTACATAAAATATATTTATTATAAGAATATAAAACTGAAGTACATACTTGATGATGGGCAACTTGCATAGACCTAGATTCTGTAACCCTTATAGTGTAATTATGTTACATGAGATACTGTTACCTGGAATTTTAGAATCTGACTCTGCAAAGGACATGGGCTTTGTATACTTATACCAGAGATGACTTTCACCATACAACTCCACACACAGAGCAGTAAACCTAGGAAGACGTTATTCACATTTTTCAATGGCCAAGAAAGGGCTAAAAAAAATCTGAGATAATAAACATAGATAGAACTATTTTTATTTTTATGTAGAGCCTCTCCAGAGGCAAAATCACTAAAACAAATGTACTGACATCACCAGCAGTAAAGAAAAAAAATTGAATAGACATATTTTAAAAATCTACACACACACACATCAGTGTGCCCCTGCTAATTTTGTGAAGATAGATTATCATGTAAGGTTGATATGGATGTGATATGTATTGTGATATGCATGTCTTATGTTCTTTCTCATTATCTCAGCCTGGGGCAAGACTCACTGTTGCCTGTCAGTGGAAATATATATACTAATGAAAGGGAAGCAGGGATGACTACCTAATACATAAGTGCTAAATTGATTGTAGCAAAAAACTGTTGTTCTTTGTAGGCCAGATTCTTCAGGATGAGAATCCTGGATCAGATGAGCAGGGCCATTGGGGACAATGTAGACCAACTTGTGCAGGGCTTTGCACGCGTGAACAAGAAGCTTAAATTTGATACGGGGGATAAATGGCAGCCAATGGGGGGTGCTCTGAAGATAGGAAAGGGATGTTAGAACCAACAGACAAGGTACATAATCATAACTACTGATTTAGACATTACCACTTAATGTCGTCTAACATTTTGTTGCCCAGGCATCCACTTTCGTGAGGTCCCCCTGTAACTCTTCACAGACTGCTCCTATAATTAGGCAAGCCAATAAAAGTTGAAGAGCAACTTCCAAAAGATACAAAAAGAAACAACTTTTTTTTTTTTAAAGAACATCCAAAACAGGAAGTCTGCCAAATTATCTGTAGTGCCACAGGATGGTCAAGGTGCTAATGGAGCACTCAAGGAAGTCAATGTCATTTGAATCTGAATAAATCTGAAGAGAATCTGAATAAATTCTTCGCATCAGTCTCATCACAGAAGATGTGAGAGAGATTCCCATACATAAATCCTTCTTTTTAAATGACAATTTGAGGCACTGTCCCAGATTGAGGAATTGATGGAAGCAATTTTGGAATAAATTGATAAATTAAACTGTAAGGCACCAGAACCAAATGGTTTTCATTCCAGAGTTCTTACGGAACTCAAATATGAAATTGCAGGACTATTACCTGTGAAATGTAACCTATAATTTAAATCAGCTTTTGTACCAGATGACTGAAGTTCAGCTAAAGTGATGTTAATTTTTAAAATAATGAGTCCTAGCAATTACAGACAAGGAAGCCTAACTTCACTACTAGGCAAACTGGTTGAAACTATAATAAAGAACAGAACTATTGAACACATAGATGAGAGATTTGTTGGGGAAAGAGTCAACACTGCATGATTTCCTGTCCAATCTATTAGACTTCTTTGAGAGGGATAATAAACATGTGGAAAAGAGATGTCCAATGGATATAATGTACTTGGACTTTGACAAGGGTCCTCACCAAAGAATCTTAAGCAAAGTAAGCAGTCAGGGGAAAAGAGGGAAGGTGCTCATGTGGCAAAGGTGGGGAACCAGTGGATCATAGGTTAGATGCAGTACAGGGCTTCTCTTCATTTGGCCCAAGGCAAGTCTCTGTGCACAGGTTAGAAGCCCTGAGCCTCAGCCTCCATCTCCCGCTGGGTCTGGAACAATGAATTCCAACTTGCCAGCATATCTGTGCAGTCCCTAGTGGTGTGGTGATCAGGAAAACTCTTCATTGGCCAGGAACTATGGCTATTGTGAGCTGTGGGAGTGGTGCCTGCAGGCCTGGGCACTGCCCAGTGTCACTTGGCCCTCTGCTTAAGAGCTGGACATGGAAGCTGATTCCAAGAACTGATTCCTGCCTGAAACCCCCCCCCCCCCGTGCTGTCAATTGGGAGTCATCTGAGGTAAGTGCCATCCAGCCAGAGCCCCCTGAATTCCCTTCTGCACTCCAACCCCCTGTTCCATGTCAGAACCTCCCTGTACCCAAATTGCCCCCTGCACCTGCACCCAACCCTGAGCCCCAGCCCAAATCCAAATTCCCTCCTGGAGCCTGTACCCCAAAACTCTTTCCACCTCCCAATCTCCAACCCATACTCAGCCCACCCAAGAGCCCACATCCCCAGCCAGAGTCCACAACCCCTCTCACACCCCAACACCCTGTACCTGCACAGATCTCTCCTGCACTCCAAACCCTTTGAACCCAGACTGGAGCACCCTCAAGCATCCCAAGTACTCACCCCAGAGTCCAGGCTGAACCCTCACCTCTGCCCACACCTCAACCACCTACCCCAGCCAAGACCACTGTCCTGCATCCTGAACACTTTGTTTCTGGCCCCACCTCTAGAGGAAGCCCCTGAACTCTGCACCCCCCACCACAGGGCTGTGTGTGGCCCCTGCCTGATTTTTCCTGTTGGTCAATGGCCCTTGATAGAGAAAAGCATCCATACATCAGACTTACACATTAGTAACTGATTAAAAGACAGGAAAGAAAGGGTAATAATAAATGGTCAGATTTCAGAATGGAGAGATGGGAAAAGAGCTGCATCCTTTGGGAATCTGTATTATAACCAATTCTGTTTAATATATTCATAAATCATCCTTAAAAAGGAGTAAACAGTGAGGTAGCAAAATCGGAAGATAATACAAAATTACTCGAGATAGTTAAGTCTGAAGCAGACTGTGAAGAGTTACAGAGGGACCTCACGAAAGTGGATGTCTGGGCAACAAAATGTTAGATGACATTAAGTGGTAATAAATGAAAACTAATGCACATTAGAAAACATAATCCCAACTATGCAGACAAAATGATGGGTCTAAATTAGCTGTTACAATGCAAGAAAGATATTAGAGTCATTTTGGACAGTCCTCTAAAAATAACTGTCAGTGTGCAATGTGAGTCAAAAATAAAAGAATGATAGAAGCCATTAGGAAAGGGATAAATAAAACAGAAAATATCATTCTGCCCCTATATTAAATTATGGTATTCCTACCCCTTGAATACAGGTTGCAGTTCTGGTTACCCTATTAAGATATATAAGTATTGGAAAAGGTGCAGAGAAGGGCAAAAAATGATTAGGAGTGTGGAACAGTTTCCATATGAAGAGAGATTAAAAAGATTAGGACAATTCATTCTGGAAAAGAGATGACTAAATGGGGGATATGACAGGGGTCTATAAAACCGTAACTAGTGTGGAGAAAGTGAATAAGGAAGTAGTGCTACCAATTCACAAAACACAAGAACCATAGTCACCCAATGAAATGAATAGGCAGCAGATTTAATACAAACATAAGGAAGTATTTCTTCACACAACATGCAGTGAATCTGTGGAACTTGTTGCAGGTGGATGTTGTGAAGGCCAAAGCTTAACTGGGATTAAAAAAGTATTAGATACATTCCTGGAAGATAGGCACGTCAATGACTATTAACCAAGGTGATTGGGGATGCAACCTCCATGGTCTTGGTGTCCTAAGCCTCTAACCGCACTAAAGTGGAAGTGGACAACAGGAGACAGATCGCTCTGTTAATTTCCTTTGAAGTATCTGGAGTTGCCCACTGTTAGAAGACAGGTTACTACGGAGGGTGTGCCCAGACTACACCTCTCTGTCGACAGAGAGATGTAGATTAGGCACATCCAAATTGCTAATGAAGCAGGGATTTAAATATCCTGCACTTCATTAGCATAAACATGGGTGCCGCTTTTTTTTTTACACGGAGCTTTTTTGAAAAAAACCCGGCAGTCTAGATGCAGATCTGTCAAAAATAAACTCTTTTTTGACAGATCCCGTAAACCTCATTTTTTCGACAGATCTGCGTCTGGACTGCCTTTTTTTTCAAAAAAGCTCTGTGTCGAAAAAAAAGCGGCGGCCATGCTTATGCTAATGAAACGTGGGATATTTAAATCCCTGCTTCATTAGCAATTTCAACGTGCTTGATTTGCATCCCTCTGTTGACAGAGGGATGCAGTCTAGGCGTAGCCGGAGATAGATGGACCACTGGCCTGACACAGTATTTCTGTTCTTAGGAAAGCCAGAAAAAGAAGGATGCTATAATCAAGAAAGGATATGACCAGCATGTGGACAATTATTTTAACCATCTGTACAGAAAGGGACAGATTTTTTTTTTAATATCAAAAAATAAGGTAGACCTGATAACAGCTTGGATGTGTAAGGGGAAAGAGATGCAGGACTCAAAGTTGCAATCACAAGTACACTGTCAAAAAGGCATAATAGGGAAGATGATGGGACAGAAGCTTGGTTTTAGCCATGTTCATCTTGAATTTGTGGCACAACATGCTGTCTGATATGAAAAAGAGGGAAACACTGTTCGGGTGTGAAAAGGTAGATTGGAAATAGGACTCAGATACCAATTACAGAACCTTAGACTGCTGCATCAGTGCCAGCAGGCTCTTACTGAGGGGTTAACATAAATCCTTGCACTCTCGTCCTCCTCCTTCCTCCCCCCCTTCAATAAATCTGCACAGAACCATGCACAATCAATCTCTTCATTTAGGACACAGTGCTGGGGATAGAATTGTCAACATCCTTTTAACCAAAGTTATTTTAATAGGTATCAATGTACATACTTCCATACATCCTATAGCAAATCAAGTAGCTTTCATGTTGTATTACAGTTGTTACATAACACATTATTAGTAAACTTGTGTATGGAGCTCATCCATTTTTCAGTGGAGAGGGGCTTAAGTGTTTAATATTTAAAGCCACAATTGTAGCATAGAAAGCAGAGGCAGTTTTTCAAATCCACCAAAGGAAGAGCCATCTCAACATTCCTAATGAATTTGCTAATGCAACCTGAAATACATTGGCAAATAACTGTAAATAAAATTAACAAAGTATACATCATACTCAAAAAGCGTTAATGTTCATATAAAGCACGTAGGACATATTGTTCAGCAACTGAAGAACTGCACAGAATGAATAATGATATCCCTACACAGTGGCTGCTGTTCATCTGCATTGTAACAACTACAGTATTAAAAGGTGGAGAATACTGTAGTATTTCACAGCTTGAAATAACAGTAATATTTAGAGACTTTTTGTATAGTGAAAAGTACACGCAGATAGAAGGCAAGCCTGCTATTACTAAGAGAGAGCATGCAAGCAAATGGCAAACCACTATCTTTTTCAACCACCAACTCAAAAAACACCAGAGGCAGAATCTCATAATATGTGTTTCAGTTGAAAACCTTTTGCAAATATTAAAAAGGCACAATTCTGATTTCCATGCAGAATCCTAAGATTGACATTTTTTTGACTCCAGCAAAAGAATTCCCTCTTTAAAATCATCTTTCAGATTTTGTGAAAGTCAGTCAACCAGAAAGTACAGGCCACAGTTGCATGAACAAGTTCATTTTATGGCTATGGGGTGAGAAGCATGGTAGATGCAGAGCTGGATAGGAAACTCTTTTCTCCTTTCATGAAAATTTTTTATTTTATTTCTTATCTCATTCTGCATTGGGGCAAACTGGATACCACTACTCTTCCCACCCTCGACCCAAAAAAATTACAAAGAAAAAAAATGAGCACAGGTTAGAAACACTCCTAATCACAACACAGATGCCAGAATAACCAACAGCTTGGGCTTACCTCTGTTCTGCCTTATTACATAGGAGGGCTAAGAACCTGTATTTCCCATATCCAAATGAATGTTTAGGGCTAATAGGTAGTGGCGGGGGGGGGGGGGGGGAGGGAGCTTGGAGCAAACAATTCTCTGAATCTGAGAAATATTTCCAATGAAAGTTGTACTGAAACTAATGCCATTTGGTTTAAAAAAAAGTTTGTTTTGACGAATTGGCATTTTTGGATGAAAAATGCTTTGTTGAAAAATTCTCAGCTAGCTCTAGTAAAAAGGTCACATTACCATATGAGTTTTTCTGTTGTGCATTTGGCCATTAAAGAGGGTAAACAAAAGAAGTAGAATCAGTGGAAACATTTTGTGCACATACGTAGAATGGGTAGTAAACAGAAGTGAATATATATCCTTCCTTCTGTGCTTTACAGTCCGGGCTTGCATTTGCTTCCATCAGAGCAAAGACACATTTAATTGATCTGGCTAATGACAGCAATAGATGCAAATGAGTTCCTGAAATTTTGAAGGGATAATACTCTTCACTACACTCTGTAAATGGGTAAGTATGATATAGGACTACAGTTGTCTTTTGTTCTCTTCCAGTTCAATGGCTCATGCATAGAAAAGTTTGAATGTTGTAAAAAATTTGTGACTATTCATCTATTTTAAAATGAATTAAGTTTTGCCACATCGACATTCCCTTTTTATTCACTTTTTACTGAGAATATCTGAATTATTCAAGTTTACTAGCACAAATGTTTCCAGAAAGGCTATGATAAAAGTCATATACTTGACCAGTTTTGGAAATATAATATTAAAATTCACACACAAAAGTAGCCATGACAAATGTGCTTACTTCCAGGAGACAGACAATATCACAACTAACCAGTGTAGCTTGAAAGTACAGTCTGGAGCAATGAATTCTCAAAATTGCTTCAGACTTTTTCTATAAAAATAAAAAACTGTCAAACAATTTAGAAAATTTGTCAAACAAATTTTCAAACAGTGAAAACATCCAAAGGTGATTCAATAGGCTTGAAGATATTCTGTGAACAGAAAAGAAGAATATGCATTTTTCTGATATATTTGCAAATTATTCACTGAGTTCTACATATCAGTGACCTCTCTCCGTATATTGCCTTCACGCTTCACCTTAGCATATGGATGAGCTGTGACGGATTAAACAGATGACTCTGGTGGCAGTTACACTCCCAGCATCTGATGTGTTATAGAAAGGAGATTTATCACAAATCCCATGTCATGGTCTGGTGGAGACAGGAGAGGATTTTTTTTTATATCTTCCGCTAGTCCATCCACAAAGTCAGGAGAAGTGAAATTGCTCCAAATGGAATACAGATGCTGAAATATCAGAATTTTCCAGATGTTAATTCTGATTGTCACTCAGCTGTATCCATAAACATCTGAAACAAATTGCAGTTGTTTTAAAGATATCTGTTTGGGGGAAAGCAGAGTAGCTAAACAATTATTCACATGATCAATTAATCCTCAATTTCTATTTAATGCTGTTATCATCTAAGATCTCCATGTTGTAAGCACAATAACTGAATGCATCCATGTTCATTTGCCAATAAAAAGGTTGGGGTTTTCATATTCCTATTTCCCACTCAATGAGTGACACCATTTTGGATTTTCCTAATGCACTTTACAAACGAAGAAATGAATTTCCTGCAGGAAGGATATGTCAGCATTTTCATTAGCCGTAGCATGGATTCCTCCCACATGCTTTCCCCCAAACAGATATCTTCAGGACTTAGTTCGGCAGAACATTTAAGAATGTGCTTATGTCTCCAACAAAATAGATAGCTTTATGAACATGCTTAAAGTTAAGCATGGAGTATTGTAACTATGTTGGTCTCATAATATTAGAGAGACAAGCTGGAGCTCTGTGTAAGCTTCAAAGCTTGATTTTTCTTACCAACAGAAGTTGGTCATTAAAAGATATTTTTCTCCTACCTTGTCTTCCTAAAGTTAAACGTGTCTTTAAGATGTTGTTTAAATAGTCCTATTTATTTTACTAAATGTAGCCCTTTATTGGTTTGGAATACCATAACCTGTAGAATTTTGGAGATTTTGGAAACATCTGCCATGTACATCAGATATTTTGCTCTAGTTCTTTCTTTTCTAATTCAAAGTTTGGTTATGGAAATTTGGTGTTGCATGAGGTACAGATTTTATGAATAGACATAGCAGCTGGTAAATACAAGCAGAGCACTACTTGATTGATTTGACAAGAGTAATTCATTTAAATTCATTGTATTTATCTGTCAGTTTTTCAATGACCAGAAGAATGTACATCAGATATCTTGAATTATGCTCAATTTTACCTGTCCAAAACCTCTCTTAGGCAAATGTGAGCTGTTTCAGCAGACTGCCCACCTCCTGTCTATCTCTGCCATTTCATGAAATTGGCTGAACATTAACTGTTTTTCTCCTCTCTCATTTAAACAACTAAATATTATGCATAACCAGCCTGAATAAGTGTTTCTCACATGAAATAATCATTCCTTCTAATTCTCCAGTGATTTAAGCATTAGTGTTCTGAGCCCCAAATCACCTGATACGTGGATAGATTAAACATAAAAATGACTTAAGCTGTTATACTGAAATGCTTTTCAGTCCCATCAAAACCACAAAATTTTGTAATAATGGATAAACATGTTGAAATATATGTGATGCAGCTGAAGCTGTGCTAGTCCCAGAAAATGAGCGAGACAAGGTGAGTGATGTAATACCTTGTACTGGACCGACTTCTGTTGGTCAGAGAGACAATATATGAAAAATAGAAACCAATTTAAAATTGCTCTCAATTAAATTCTAGATAAAAATAGCTCTGTTTACTGTTAATAAATAACTACATGTTTTTCATTTTAACAGCCTACAGTTTTATAGTTTAAGGTATAAAAGAAGCATTAGATTATCTAGCCAGACCTCATGGATATCACAGGCAAATACCTAAATACTGTATTAGATTCAAATGCTCCTATGTTGAGCCCAATGATTTCAATTAAAGTAAAGCATTTTAGTCCACAGGAGACTAAAAATGCATTGAACTGTTATGTGTCTGAATTCTTTTGTCTGCTCTTAGACTCTCCCAGTCTTAATTAATTATGAATGAAGTAAGGGTGGTAAATTTCTATGAAAAATCCAACATCCATTATCTTCTGGGTTCTTCTGTATGTGTGTTGGGTAGTAGAATTCAATCCACATCATTCTGGTCACCTTTCTTTCCTCAGAGTTCATGGTGGAGTGCACAGGACTCAAAGCTGAGCACTTCCAAATCCCAGCAAAGTCAGTAAGACTTCATCATAAGTTGGGGGTGGTCTGTGTAACACATGATCGGGCCCCCAAAAATCCAAAGAGCCCCAGAAAAAATCCCAAAATATCACAAGTTTTCCACCCCTAGCCAAGGGGAAGATAGTATCAAACTGGAAAAATTTTTACAACTTATCTAGCTCTAATTTCAGTTTATTTTGATACTCAAGTTCTTTTGCTGCTGGTTTTGTGTGCTCACTTCTTATACTGAGGTTAACATTTTAATACTTGGGAGCCTAGAGTTTGCTACCTATGCCCATATTCTCCATCTTTTTCATGGCTTAAAAACAGCAATGTTAGACGTCCACTTCTAGGCTGGTGATTCAGTTGATAGCTCCAGGTGATTCAGAATGGAAATAATACAAGGATATGATTGTTTAGGACATCAATTGTCAATGTATTCTTTAGTTTGAAGTTTGTTTCCACAGTCACAAATAGTGAACATTTCTGCTATGCCCTGCAGATGTGATTAGAAGTTTATTCTATTTTCCATGGGAGCAAAAAGCTACTGTGGTCTTTAGTTGGATCTTTGATGTGGTCTACATTTGGGACATTAGCTTTCTTGAGCAAACATTAGTAGCCATTAGTCCTTAGGCCAGAACTCTAAGTCTTAGCACTTTGCGCTGCAAGCCAAAATATATCCAAGATTTGAGTCAGAATCTCAGCGTATTATTTAGCTGTCCAAGTATTGGAAGATCCTTGTTCCCTCAAATATGATGGAACTCCCAAAGGATTCTAATGTCCCATTAATGTGTTAAGTGTAGATACATACATGTGCAGAAAACCATTGTTATAGTATTGTTTTTACCATGCCACAAAATGATCCACATGATGATGTTAAGTTGAGAAGTAACAAGTGGTGAGTGGGAGCTCTGCATCCAGATGAGTGAGCAGTATTCTGCAGTAGAATAGAGGAGGACGAGGGAAGAAGTCTATAGAGTTTTCATAACGGTTTCCTAAGTCATTCCAGCCAGGTTCTGGATTTTCTATAGTTCATCAGGGATATTTTCCTGGTGCTGTGGTAACTGAGGCTTCAGTCTATTATGACACCAATACATTTTAGAGTGGAATTCAGTTTTATCTGTTGACCACAAAAGTCCACATGCAGCTCTGTCCTAACCTTTTTGATTGTTCAGAAGAAATGCTGACATGACAGTCTTAGTAGGATTTTGTTTTGTTTTAGCTGCCAATATAAGAAATATTCTAACAAACTTTAAACCTATAGTGTTGGTTCTGTAATAGGTAGATCTCATGTTGTTGTAGTCAGAGCAATGACATGAGCTTAGATGAATATCCATGATTATATTTGGGGAAGGTAGCTGGTGTACACATTAAATATTAGACACCAAAATAAGTCACCTGCTTTCAGAGACTCTGGATTTGTATAATTATCAATTGCTTTGTAAACAAAGACAAAAAATATGCTGATCAATTAATTAAAGCTAACAGTATCATCTATGTTGGGAACATTACAGGCCAGAGCAAATTAAACTGAATAAAACTGCAGTATGTCTTGCTTAGAAATCGCACAGAGTTAATTGAAACTGGTGAATAGGAAGGTAGTACTTCATACTACATGAAGTACCTTGAATCACAATACAAAAGTACCTGATAGGCACCAGAATATGTTTTTCATACCCCAGAATTGACTTTATATAATAAAGTTATTTGAAATTCTGAAGAGAAATCAGGAACTCAGAATGAAATAATGTTCATTCTTGAGAATTAACTCAAGGGCCAGCCCTTGATTAGATAAAACTTCTAATGTTTTCACTGTCACTTGAAGATGAAGCCTTTTAAAAAGATCTGTTAATGTTCATATTAAAGTTATATGAATTGGATACATAATGTCGATATCTTCAATTTTCTTATATCTCTATAATATATTGAAAGAAATCTATTAAATATCTGAACTTAATTTATAAACTAAATCAAAGTTAAATCTTTGGAACTATTTATTAACTAAGGGTAATTTACTACATTCCCCTGCCTAGGGGAAATTAGTGTCATTGCAATGTAAATTCAAGCAATTGGAAAATCACACCTTACTTCCCCCAGTCTGAATGAAATAATTAATTTGTTTCCATCCATACAGCCAGATACATTGGTGTACTTCATCTCCTTTGAGTCACAAATGTGCTGTGAATCCTTCATAACTGACCAGTTTTTCAGCTGTTCTCCATCATCAGATCAGGGAAAGCAGCCAGTAGTCCATTGAACCTGGTCCATTAGCAATTAGTGTTGAAGTTTATTACTAGCAACTTGGAGATTTCTAGAAGTTGTATGTCCCATGAAACAAAACACAAATAATACCATGTGACCTGTAGGACAATTCAACACTACTACACCTAAATTTTGAACACTTGAAACTTGCAATGAACTGCTCACATATGTCCACTTTCCAAGAATTATTAGCAGAAAGTATTTGGTACATATCACAATCTGCTTGAGGGCAAATTAAAAACAAAAGAGGGGGAAATTTGCCAATTACATTATTAGCTATGTATTATTTAGAAAGACAAGGTAAGTGAGGTAGTATCTTTTTGTTCCTTCCTTCAATAGAAATTGATCCAATGAAAGATCTTACCTCACCTGCCTAGACACTTTGTACAGTGCAACCAACACTGTTACAACACTGCAATCAGTGAATTATTTACTCAGATTTCATTTAACTATATACATTCATTTAACCATATACCATATACACATTTATGAAACTGAAAATAAACTCTTTACAGTCAGGGCAATTTAAGAGCACTTTACTTAGGGCACATCTACACAGCAGCATTATTTTTGAATAACGAATATTGTTCTAAAATAACTATGTGAGCATCTACATAGCAAGCCCGTTATTTCGAAATAATATCAAAATAATGGTTGTCTTATTCCAGATTCTATAACCCTCATTTTACGAGGAATAATACCTGTGTAGACAGGCAGTTGGAGTTATTTCAAAATAAGAGGCCTCCAAAGGTGCCTTCTGGCCACTCTGTCCGTACTCATCAGAACTCTATAGCCCCCCTTTCCCTGCAGGCTTTAAAGGTGCAGCCACAGGGGAAAGGGCTTGTGGCACACGGTAGGCCCTGACAGCCATGAGCCACAGAGCAGCAGCCTGCACAGCCTTGGCCACCACCATGAGCAATCCCATTGCTCCCACTGAGCCTTCCATAGCTGCAAGGAAGCCAGCAGCCAGCTCCCAGGACCCTGTCTGGGAACAAAAGAGGTGCAGGCCTTCCTGGTCTGGTGAGGAGATCCTGGATCTCACTGAGGGCTGGGGGGGAGGGGCGAGGGAGGTAAACCTCCAGGATCTCCGCACTGGGCACAGGACTGCAGATGTCTATGGCCAGATGGCTGATAGACTGGGGAACAAGGGCCACATGCGTGCCCAGGAGTACATGTGCATGAAAGTTAAAGAACTAAGGCAGGCCTATGCCAAGGCTAGGGAGTGCAGTGCCCAGCTCCACCATATCCTAGGGGGTGGGTCAGTCCCTTTCCCCCCTTCATTATGGACTCATGGCTGGAGATGGCCATTGTGGAGGTGGTGGGCAGTGAGGGGCAACTGTGCACTCCTCGCTCAGCCTGGGGACCACGCAGCGGCCTGTCCACGTGGGTGCATGTGGAATGCCAGTCCGAGGCACACAGCCCCAGGAGGCTGCAACTGAGGACCCTTGTGCTCTTGCGCATAGAGTGTCTGGAGAGTCCTGACCTACTCCTGGCACCAGGGGGGTGGTACACCCTCCCACTACAAGCCACCACTAGAAGGAGGCTGGGGACATGAACACACACACACACACAGAGCAGTGCTGCACACTGCACATGGGTATGCCCACACTCTCAGGGCAGCATCTGCTTCTGGGGACAATGCGGTGAGGTACACTCACACACACCTCCCCCCAACACCCTGCCCCCCTCTCCTTCAGTGTGCAGGGATACAAGTCCTCTCCCTGAAGGATATCGTCACTGCCAGACCTGGCATGTGCACAGCATGGTGGGAAGCCCAGCCACGCGCTGGTCCCCCTCCCACCCTCTGGCTCCCCATCTGGCTGGCACCTTCACATGCCTGCTTGTCCCTGTGATGTGGGGATAGTAAGATTCCCCTTGGGATATCTGTGCTCCTGCAGGAAAGGGCTCGCTGTCAAAGCACATCGCCTTTGTCTGACCCAAGACCTTTTGGCCTCAGCTCAGAGGTGAGGGCTAGGCTTCATGCAGAGTGTCTCCCAGGATGACTGACTTTCTCTTTCTTCTACACAGCTGGACCAGCTGTGAGAGGGGCACGCTCTTCACCTCCTGTGCCATCCTCCCGACCCTGCATGACCCACAGATGCAGGCGAGCCCATGAGGACCAGAGAGAGCACATCTCTGCTGTGTGAGCTCTGCAGTAGTCCCTGGACTGGCAGGACTGGAGACTGCAGGAGGACCTGCAGCTGTGCCACAACACCTGCCAGGAGCTGCTGCAGTAGAGCTGGACCATGTGCGCAGCTTTCACTGCTGTTCTTGACTGCCTGGTGGCCATTCCTGCTACTGTTCCTGCTCCTGGTCCTGATTCTGCTCCTACTCTAGCCCCTTGCCTTCTTCCCTAGTCCCCCCATGGTTCCTGAGAGCCCCACACAAGAGTCAGATGCCTGTCCCAGCCCCATCCCTGAGCCTTATCTCTCCCTTCTCCTTCCCCTTCCACCTGACTGCCCCTCCAAGGTTCTTTCCCCCAATTAAAGAAAACCAGTTTATTCTTTCAAAACAAAAAGCATGGTTTATTGTGTCTTCAAGGGAGGAGGAGTGAGGAGAGGAAGGTGGGAAGGGAGAGCAGGGGAAGGGAAGGTGTGGGAAGAAAGGCACACTGGACCACTGCAGAGGCCACTTGTGAGGAGGTCCACTGGAGTGTCTCACAGCTGGCCCTAGCAGAAACTGTCCCTTAGTAACTTCCGGATGCACCCAGCCCCCGATGGACCTGCCGGATGGCAGCTGTGTGTGGCTGCTCAAAGGCCCTGCCAAGCTGCTTAGCCTCTGCCCCCATCCTGGCAGGAACATCTCCCCCTTATGTTCACAAAGGTTGTGGAGGAAACAGCACGCAGCCACCACTTGGGGGATGTTCCACTTGCCAAGGTCTAGCCAAGCAAGGAGGCAACAGAACCCCCCCCCCCCTTCAGATGCCCGAAGGCGCCCTCCACAACAGTGCAGGCCCTGCTTAGACTGGCTTTAATGCATTCCTTGGTGGGGTCACAGTGAGCAGAGGGTAGGCCCTAGAAGTCACATTGGCATGTCCACTGCCCCGACCCTGATGGTGCAGTTCAGGAAGAGGCTGGAGTTTTGGAAGACACAGGCATCTTACACCTTCCCCAACCACCTGATGTAATGTCTGTGAACTGGCTGCAGTGGTTGATGAAGGTCTGCAGGAACATAAAAACGTACCCCTTGTGGTTGATGTATTCAGATGCCAGTGGCTGGGGGCCTGGCAAGGGATATGGGTGCCATCAATAGACCTCCCCCCCCCCGCTGCAGTTGGGGAAGCCCATGGTGGCGAAGCCAGTGACAATGGGGGTCCACGTGGCCCGGATTGATGACCCTGTGCAGCAGAATAGTGTTGATGGCTCTCACCACCTATAGAAGGAGACACAGAGAGAATCATGGGTTTGCCAGAACCCTAGCCCAACCTTACCCCCCCCCCCAGACCAGGGGCAATCCCCCACTTACCCATTCCCCAGCAGAGCTTTGTGAAGGCCTGACTGAAAAACCTCCAGGGGAGGTGGCTTCCACCACCACTCCCACTTCCTAAGAGAACCCAGTTCACCACCTTCCTGGCACAAGAGCACCATACCTGTATGACCATGGCCACAACAGTCAATCTCCCCACACCAGACTGGTTCCCGATGGAGCTGTAGCTGTCTGGCGAGGTGAGCTTCCAGATAGCAATGGAAACCTGCTTCTGGAGGGGGGTGGTGAGTCTCGTGTGGGTGTTCTGTTGCCTAAGGGCCGGGGAAAGCCACTCACACAGCTCCATAAAGGTGTCCTTGTGCTGTGGAAATTCTGGAGTTACTGCTAATCATCCCACTACTCCAGAACGATCTGGTCCAACTAGTCGGAACTGGTGTCCAGTTGCTAGAAGCGGCGGTGCACAACATGTAGACGAGGTTGAGTGGGGTTGAACTGCATGAGCAGCACCTGGAGAGAGGTGAGGAGGTGCCTCATAATGAGCTGGGGGTCCTCCTCCTGTAGGGCCAAGAAGGCAGCCCTCAGAAACTACAGCTGGAGGTGCAGCATGCGAAATAGGAGCCATCGACTGCTTGGAGGCAGGTCCGGTTCCACGTCAGGAGCACTGTGGTGTCTGCAAGAGCAACCAAAGCCAACAGAGAAAAGGCTTTGCTGTCCCTCACGGAGGTGGGCAAAGGAGAAGAGCCTGAGACATGTCTGTACAGGGGGGTCCCTTTAAGTATGAGCCTCAGATAGTCTCAGGCAGCAGCTCTGGGAAGTGACTGCTGTCCTGATGCCCTGCCTGAAGTGCTTCTGGGTGGCCTTAAATGTGATTCAGTGTCTAATGAGTGTGGCCACTCTATTTCAAAATAGTTCAGTGCTATTTCGATGGGCATTTGCTGTGTAGACAGTTTTTCCTCCAAAATAGCTTATTCCAAAATAAACGTGCAGTGCAGATGTGCCCGTAAGTTAATTGAATCTACCCCAAATCACATCCCAGTCCAAAGTATATTCATATCCAGACAAGGTGTTTTCTGTGTTATATAAGACCCTAGTTCATTGAACCATTTAAGCACGTGATTCACGTTAAACAGATGCTTAAGTCCCGCTACTGTCAATGGAATGGAAATTAAGTGTGTCCATTATTTTCCTGTGTCCACCTAATTTGATAGTTAAGGTCCCTTAGCATGAACCACTGAAGCCATGAGAGTTCAGTACATAAGAACATTCCAGAAAAAAAGCTATTAAGCAATAACAAAAGCAGTAGGATTTGCTGATGGAAATTACCATTAAGTACAATGAAATGATTTTCTAATGTGTAATTTGCTCTCTTGCTTGTTACATCACTCTGTATCTATCTTTACATCCATTATTTTTTTAATTTGAAGTAAAAACAACAAAAAATGATGGGGCTACAAAGCAAAAGATATCTTAGGCAACAGCAAACGCATTGTGCTACAAAACCTGCCAGATAATGAAGAGAAAAATACATTACCAGGCAACTGAAGAATTTCCTGTTTTAATGGTCAAAAAAGCACCAGCTTCTATTACATTAAAGTAATTTACATGATGTTATGGAAGGCTTAATACTCTATAATAAACTGTTATTTATAAAGTTACAGCTACCGGACATTATGCTGTCACTTTTACGTTTGTCTGCGAACTCTAATTTTGACACTCTTATTTCTTAATGGATACCTAGCTATCCAAAACTAAGAGTGCTGATAATCTTTGAGTCATTTAGAAGATGAATCTGTGCCACTGGAAATCAATGCAAGATAAAATAATAATAAACTAAAATACTTATAGAGGCTTGTGCCGGAACCCATCAGCAGCACAGGCAGGCAAAGATAAGTCAGAGATGAACTGCATACACATGCTCAGCAGATCCATAGACAACAATTTTATAGCTCAGTGATAAGTGTATCCTGCTTAGCATGATGAAACATCGGCTGGGCTTGGATCCTGTTCTGCACATGGGCATGCTGTGACAGACCGGGCCGGATCTGGGCACAGCTGAGGGCATCCGCTTAGGGCGAATTGCTCAAACTCAGGGCTCCGTACAGCCCCAGACTGGAGGCCCTTCCCAAATAGGCCACAAACCAGTCGCACAGAGCGCTTCAGCTGCCTGTCTGGCCAGACAGATGCCTCACAAGCAAAACTCCTCTGATACCCCAGCTCTGTCCGTACCCCAATCAGCCCCGGGCCTAACACACAGGTGAAGGGTTATAGGACCCAATCTCACCTACCCCAAATGGGTTCTCCGGTCCCAAGAAACCAGCCACGGGTCCCAGGTCAATTTACACTCAATTTACACTCTGGATCTCACCCACAAGATCACGCTGAGCCAATCCTTTAGAATCTAAAATCTAAAGGTTTATTATTAAAAGAAAGAAAAGCATGAGAGTAAGGTTGTTAAAGGATAATACATTACATGCATCGAATCTCCCAGTTCTCGATGCAGGTTCTTAGCACAGATGTTATAAACGGCTATCTTAAAAGTCTCTGGTGTACATCCTATGTCAGGATGGGTCCACAGTTCTTTCCAGCTCATTGTTCTCTGCAAGGCTGCATCTGGGATTCGGAGCAAAGCTGAAGACCCCAAAATGGAGGATGCCACATGGCACTTATATACCTTCTTGGTCTTTTCCAATCTGGAGAGTCACACAGTCAGCGGCCAGGCCTGTAGCTTCATTCCCCAGGTGTGTCTTTGGCATTTAGAGATCTATTGTCCCTGGAGCCTTGCTCGTTAGCATACCCATTGGCTGAGCATTCCTCACCCATTGCTCAACCACAGATAGAGAAGCTTCCAACATCCATACAGAGTACATGTTTATAACTCCACATACAGACATTATACAATTACATTAATAACATATACAGAATCAGTAGAAGGTAAGCTTTTGTTTTACACCTCACATGGCCCCCTTTGTATACACTTTTGGGGCAAACACCCCTATGGGTGCAGCAGTGATCTTGGCTGCTCCCCTTAAAATCCAGTAACGTGATACCCCCAGTGCAATATTGATGCAGGAAGTGCTGCTAGTAACATCACTGAGGGCATCATAGGCCTCCCCATGTTCTGGCTTTGAGTCATTACAGGTTCTAATCCAATGTTAGAAACAACAGTACAGAGCTGGATAAGTGTATGAAAACCAAATTTGCCCAAAATAGGCTTCATCACTGCAGGGTCTGTTATAAAGACAACCACATCCTTACACGGGTTTACAAACCCAGGGTAAAACTTGGTCAAAACCATAGCTAATTGGATCTGCTTTTGTAGCATGATCCCTATGTGTGTCAGGTGATCTTGCCCAGAGCTGAAGAAAATAGTGAATTTATCCAGGCCAGCTCAGGCAACAGTCTGAAATCCAATTAACAGTGCATTGATGTATGTATTCTCATCCCACATAGTGTAGGCATCTTTGCACTTAGCCACAAAAATAAAATGGTGGCGTTTCCCTTTTCACACAGCACCTTCTGGCTGGAATCTTCTTTGTCCTGTATGAAGTTCCAAAACCTGTTACAGGCATTAACCATGAAATATCAACGTCACAAGGTCCTTTTACGTACAGTCTGTCATTTGGTACATTTCTTGACAGATTACATGGTATTTCCATAATATCATGAACATTGTATATCTTTACAATTTTCAGCAACCATAATACATTGGTTAAAAAAGTTAACATGAGTAATAGGAACAATGCCATATCCAGGGTATAGTGACAGTACTTTCTTTCATGCCACATCTTTGGCTTCACACCATTGTAGTTTTGATCCTTCAGGTTTAAACTGCAAGTCTCCTTTGCAAAGCAAGTTCTGCCCATCCCCCTTCTCCTGAGGACTCAAAACCTGTCTTAGAAGAGACAAAGGGCTCACTGGGTATGTCTCCCTTGCTCACAATGGCCATGGCATTCTCTCCCTCCCCCAATCAGTGGGGTAACAACAATAAGCTGTAGGCTCACCAGTCTCTCGTTCTTCCACCTCTAACCTCTGTTTCCACATGGAACCAGATATCAAATTCCCTGATCGATTACAAGTGTCCAAAGGGTCCAGAGATGGGAGCTTAACTGCCATCTCCTGCATTCTAGAGAGAGTAACCACACAGCCATTCTGCTCTGCATACTTAGCTACATAGTCTTTCTTCCTATGAATCTGAGACACACACTATCCACTCTTATCATCAACCTGGGAACACCCCCCCCCCCATGGGTGCAGCAGTGATCTTGGCTGCTCCCCTTAAAATCCAGTAACGTGACACATGCATCAGCCAAAGAAAGTCATCCTTTGTTTCAATGCTGCTGAGCCTTCCTTCACTGTCTGCAAATGAGGCATGCGGCAGCCACGGAGGGCTTGTCTGCACTTAAAACACTACATTGGCACAGCAGGATTCTCCTTTTGATACAGGTAATTCATCTCCCCAAGAGGTAGTAGATAGGCTGACAGAAGAATTGTTCTGTCAGCCTTGCCCTGTCTATATGGGTACTTGGGCTGTCTTAACTATGTTATTCACGGATGTGGATTTTTCACACCACTAAGCAGTGTACTTATGGTGACCAAATTTTCTAGGGTAGGTCAGGCCTGACCAGTGTTTCTGAAAGGAACAGGAGTCTAGCTGCTCCCTCCTTGATCTCCAGTCTGGAAGCACCATCCTTTTCTTATATGTCAACCTAATGACAGTCCCAGCACATTTGTCACTGGACCATGCAAGATAGAAGTGACGAATTATGTGGAGAAGTTTGATTTATTACTTCAAGTGAAGAAACTTTGAAAAATTGTTCATTGTGAAATCTTAATCCCAAACTTGTATGCATTCTGTTGCAAAGTCAAAACCTTAGTGCAAGTTCATTGAAAGGTATACTAAGGCATTAATATAAATGACATTTACAAATACAAGCTTTGGACTAATTTTATGCAGCCTGCCTGTACTGATTTATGGTTTCGCTTAGATCTCCCATGAACAATGGAAATGTGTAGTTTGTCCTAGTTGCAAAGCAAAACGAAGTGAACATGCAGCTTTGATGGTTTAACTGAGCTATTAACTAAGTGTAACTAAGTGGAACAATGGGCTACAAATAACGCAAGAATAGAAAACAAAGAAATGTTTTCATGAACCCTGCAAATCAAAATCAAGGACTTGTGAACATTTGTTCTTGAGACATTGCTGTCCATAACACCTTTACTAGAGCATCTGGTTTGAAAGCTACTAAGACCTAGAGCCGGGGAAATTTTTTAGATTAATAATTTATTGTTTCCAAAATTCTGTTGCGAGTCAACCAAAATTGTTTGCAATTTGACATTAATTTTCTGAATAGTTTTGTACCCTTCTCCCAATTTAGTTTTAGGGGGAAGAGATCATAAAAAGGTGCTATTCACAAAACCAAGAAGGAACCTCTCTGCGCCTTATATCGCATCATTACAATTCTTATTCTGGATATGGGAAATGCAAGGTCAAGCTCTCACTCTGCTTGATTCAGAACAGGCATTTGAGCATTGATGTCCCATTTTGCAAGCAAGTCCCCTAACCAATAATCATGTTGTATAAATAATTAAACATAGTTATTCATATTTTGTCTCAACATGGGAGATCTAAGTGCAAATGCCTGCTCTCAGTCAGGAGATTGGGGTCTTGAACCTTGTTCTCCTACATTTTGATTGAACACTAAGTACATAGGTATAAGGTATAAAAGGGATAGCACTACAACTGCCTCCTCAGGTTTTTGAGTGGCATTTCCAAATTTCCTTTGCTTAATACAAAATCCCTTAACATTTAGTTTCAGTTCAGAGAAAATGTTTTGTTCAACCTGAAACAATTTCCTCTGCCAGGTTTTGTTTTGTGGAGACAACAGATCGAAAAATCATTTCATGTCAATCCAAAATGATTTTTAAATGGGTTTTTTTTTTTTGGTTCATCCAGACAAAATTCTCCTCACACCATAGGATATGTAAAATGAACGTAACAAATCATTTAAGGTGTACTAGCTGATATATTATTTATCTCAACCTTTAAAACATTGCTTCATATATTATAATTGTGCCTCAAATCCTCAAGAGAGTTTTTACAGGAGATCAATAATGCTTCTGAATTTAAGAGTGACCGAGAAAGGTGCTCGAGTTATTTTCAAGGACAAACAATAAATACCAAATTTATGGGAAGGGAGGGATTAATATAATAGATGTGAAATGAAACATATCATCTTTAAATAGACACCATCAAGGCTGATAGGCCAAAAATTAGATGTACCAATTGTGTTTTACTTTATGGGGCACACGGACACACTGTACCATCCCCTGCATTCTGTCTGTCTTCTCCATATGTGATCAAGCAGGGTACTGAACTATATAGAATAACATTTCTGCACGATCCTTCATCACAGACAGTAGCAAGATAGTACCTTAGGGTATGTCTACACTGGCCCCCTAGTTTGAACTAGGGAAGCTAATGTAGGCATTCGAAGTTGCAAATGAAGCCCGGGATTTAAATATCCTGGGGTTCATTTGCATCTTCCCGGTGCGGCCATTTTTAAATGTCCCCTAGTCCGAACTCCGTGCCCGCAGCTACACGCGGCACGGAGTAGGTAGTTCGAATTAGGATCTCTAATTCAAACTACCGGTACACCTCGTTCCATGAGGAGTAACGGTAGTTCGAATTAGAGAACCTAATTCGAACTACCTACTCCGTGCCGCGTGTAGCCGCGGGCACGGAGTTCGGACTAGGGGACATTTAAAAATGGCGGCGCCCAGGCAGATGCAAATGAAGCCCGGGATATTTAAATCCCGGGCTTCATTTGCAACTTCGAATGCCTACATTAGCCTCCCTAGTTTGAACTAGGGGGCTAGTGTAGACATACCCATATGGACATACCTGCCATCCAGGAAACACCCATGGGCTGAGGTTCTGGTGCTCAGCAAAAACAATAAGATTTTATTAATGTTTTTACTCAAAGTCAGTAAAGAGATAAAATTTTAGTGTGGATTTTTTAAAATAACTATTTTTTGCATCCCTTGTCATAATTATTTCAGATGAGAATTGGTCGATATTTATATATAAGCATTCATTTACAGAGAGAAAATCTGGATACAAGTGAAATAAATAGAGTGATCTGAAAAAGAAAACAATCTGGAAATTTGGCAAAGAAAGAAAGAATAGTCTAATTCACTTCTGGTGGGTGCAGAAATTTTAGTGATGAATGTGGTAGAGAGAAATTGAAGCAGCTTGCACAGTGAGGGAGGATCATTGCCCTCCCTCAAATATGAGATAGATACATCTCACTCCTCACGTGTAGATGCCCCAAAAGAAAGAATACATGAATATAGTGTTGGGCTAGCAGCTGACATAGTGACTCTGCTAAATCTGTGATACAGGCAGCAATGATGTTCATGGGATGAACATTTGTGGTGCTTGGCACCCCAAAGAGATTCCTGGCAGTTGTGTAGCCCCATTGCACTGAATGGCCATCTGTTTTGTGGCCCATGCTCTGTGTTGCAGTTTCATTTGCCTGAGCACAGACAGAAAGTGAGGCTATAGAATAAAAGAACTTCTCTGTCCTGTTAACTCTGTAAGGACCTCAGCAGTCACACCTTCAGTGCACAGGCTCACACAAGGTTTTGACCTGACTTTTACAAAAAATAGACACATGCAATAACATTTTATTTTTAAAGGATTTTCGAAAAGAAAGAGGGCTTAAGCCCTGGCCATTTGTAAGACCAGACACTGAACAAAAGAGTTCTCAAAACCACACCATGATCTTTTAAATACAGATATTAAATATACTTTGCCACTTGCCACTGTGGATAGGCTGATGAAACATTCTCCAAAGGGAAACTACAGGCAAAACTCTCCATTTATTTCAGGAAGTATCTATATAACCCTCAGATCCCAGCCTTTGCTTTCTAAATCCCATTGAATGGACACTCTGCTTTATATCAGACAACCAGAACAAATCAAACAATGCATTTATCTCCCCCATCCACATTTCCTTCATTTCCACATTATTTAATAACCCTCTCTCATTCTCAGGGCCATCCAGGGAAAAACCTTGAAGTGGGGGAATGTCCGTCCTTGGGATTTATGGGACCCTATGCAGTAACCTTATGCCCAATAGTAGCCGGGGAGAGGGGATGCCAATTTTTTTAGAAATGTGATTTTATAATCTTGAGCAACACACTAATGACATATTTTTAAAACACATTTTAAACTAGCTGGAGTTACTCGGTGTTGCTTGAGAAACCGGAGGAACAAAATGTAGAAAAACAGTAGTCAATTATCTTTTTTTGAATGGTAGAAAAGTTGCACTGATTTCTATAGGGATTAAAATATAGGTCCATGTCATTCCCAGGGGGGAGGGTGACCCGGGTGGAGGGGAGGTTACACGCGGGAGGGGCGCCCCAGCTCGCGGCCAGGGCTGCAGGTGCCGCGGGGGGCAGGGCAGGTGCCAAAGCTGTTGTGCGCGTGGGGATCGGGGCACTGCATGCCGTCACGGGGGCAGGGGGGAAGAGAGTCACTTATGTAACCTCGCGGATGCGAGGGGGCGAGTCCTGGACGGCGCTGGGGGCTGCAAATGGCAGGCATGGGACCTAGGGTGGGCGGGGCGGCCCTTGCAGCGCAGCATGGCGGGTTACTTTTTGATTTTTACTGCTTGAGCTCAGGCCCGAGCGGGTCCAAAAGTACCTTAAAACCTTCTCCTGGATGAAAGGTTATCCGATGCAAAGTTTGGTTGCGGTAGCTCTTATAGTGTCCAAGTTATTAGTGCACAAACTTACAAACATTCTCCTTTATATATTAGATTAAGGTCCTGCAGACTAACACAGTACATTCAGAAAATGACAGTATATACCTGGGGTTGGCAAATGCCTATTAAATGGCTTCGTTCCCATTTGAATGGCTCTTTCACAGGTTCAATGTGCTGTTAATAGGTCTGGCAGCCTTTTTCACTTTTAAGTTCACTAGATCCTCTCTGGAGGCAGCAGAGCCACAGAACAAGCATTGTGGGTGGACATTAAGACCCAAAGGTACCCCACACTTTTGGGTGTCCTGCACAACTGCAGGGGTGGGGAAGTTCAAGGCATCTTACTCACCACAGTATTATATGTGGAAGAACAGAGTTAACAAATAAGAAACAAAATAAAGATTTACACAACGTGGCTACTTTTTTCTCCCCATTGCCACTGCTTTTAAAATGATTTATGTGCCTGTTGGGACTTTTATAACAACCACCAGTTGAAAGAGTCATGTTATTTACTCTGATTTTACTTAGTTCTCCTGAGTCTGCATCCTGTCACGAAGGGAGAGCATCAAAGTCAAATTCCAGCACAGCAGCAAACTGTCTTAAGATAGAGGTAAAAAAGCTCACTCTCTGACTTGTTGCTTCCTTTCACTGTAAAATTAAAATAAGAAAAAAAAAAGTAATTCTGCTCAATAATTAGTTCCCAACTGCCAACGACTGGAGCAGGAGCTATCGCAGCATATGATAATGTTAGCCACATACTCTGAATGGGCAATATGCCCAATTAGGCAACATTAGTATAACTGCTGAACTTTCATACTGATTTTTCTCCCTTCTTGTTGATTTTTCTACATTTTGTTTTGCAACATATAATTATGTAGCAATGTATTTTATTATTTTTAGATAACCACTGTGATTTGGAAAGCAAGCAAACAGTCATATTAGCAGCCGTACAAAATACCCCAACTCTCTGATATGTAGAATAGGACTTTTTTGTCTGTGCTGACACATTCACCTGCCATAGAGGAACATCACCAGCTGGCTCTGCAGCTATTAACTCTTCTGGAGACTGAAAGGTCAGGAAGGATAAGCTAATACATTACAGTGGAGGGAAAACAAAATGAAATAAAAAAATACTATTGATTATTATACTACATATTAATTTATAGCTCTAGATCATTGTCGACAGGCTAATGTTGAGGAAAGCAACAAGAATAAATATGCGAGGCGTATTTTAAAATGACATCACCTATGGGGGATTTCAAGCCATTTGAAAATTAACTATTACATTTTGTGCATACACGTGCACATTTGAGACAAAGAATATGCCTGCATGAATGCTTCTAGAATAAGGAAAATCACAAAATAAGAAAGAAGAAATGTAAAGCCCATATGAAGAAAAACAACAGTGATTTTAGTGCTGGGAAAAATTGTTTGGACAAAACTTTTTTGGTTAAAAAAAAATCCAGAGTCAGTGACACCACAAATTTTCTGAATTCATAAGACCTCAGAAGGCGGAGGGAGGGGTGAGGGCTGGGCACAAGGACTAACATCTTTCCCAGCCCCCACTCCCCTGAAAGAAAGATCTAGCCCTGCTGTTGATGCCTATCTCCTGAGTAAGAGGCCCGCCCTGTTAGGACTCAGACCTTTCAGCTGCAGGTGTTACCTCCAGCCATTACCTGGCGGCGGGCTGCTGCCGGCGGGCCACCCCGAAGGGGCAAGCCAAAGGGGGTTGCCCTTTGGGGGAGCCCTTTGGGGGCAGACCAAGGGCAAGGGTGTGTGTTGTGGTGATAGTTGTTTTGTGTGATATTATAATTATTGAGTGTGTGTTTGTGTGTGCTGGTGAGAGCAGCACACTGTTGGTTGTGTGGTAGCCATTCAGTCCCTGGTGAGAGCAGGGAGGGCAGGAGAGGGTTTTGGTGAGAGGAAGTTCCCTTTACCTGCCCAAACTGAAGGTTTGTGTTTGTTTCTTTTTTTTCTCCCCGTTATGTGTTTTGGCACAGATGGGTGCCTAAGGGGGAGGGTTCAGATGGCATCGTGGAAGTTGTGAAAGGTAGGGGAAGATATGGAAGCAAGATCCGGACTGGCCAGCCAAGGGGAATGAGGTTTAGATAGTTATATGCTATTACGTGTTCCGGTCCTGTTCCCAGCCTTAATAACTCTGGGAACTTTAATACCTGGCCATCAGCCCTGCAGGTGCTGCTGCTCAATGCGAGGTCAGTATCCCAAAAGACAGCTGTGACCCATGATTTAATCCTGGATGAAGGGGCTGACCTGGCTTGTATTACTGAGACTTGGCTGGGTGTGGAGGGAGGCATTGACCTTTCCCAGTTGTGCCCGGCTGGGTTCTTGGCACAGCATTAGCTGCGGCTTAATGGTCAGGCAGGCGGGGTGGCGATTGTCTTTTGAGATACTATCTCACTGGCTAGGGCCTCGGTCCAACAAAGTGTTGAATTCGAGAGTTTGTGCTTGATGTTGGGTGGCCGGGATAGGTTGGGTATGCTGCTTGTGTACCGTCCACCTTGCTGTATGGCAGACACTCTGCTCAAGCTGACCGAGGTGGTCTCGGACATGGCATTGAGGACCCCAAGGCTTCTGGTCTTGGGGGACTTTAATATCCACACAGAGGCTGTCCTGTCCTGTCTGGTCCAGCTCGAGATTTTATGGATACCATGACCACCCTAGGATTATTCCAAGAAATAACTGACCCAACACATGTTGCAGGTCATACGCTCGATTTGGTCTTTTGGACTAAGGGTGATAGAGTTCGTGGGATAAGGAATGTGGCTACCTGGTCAATTTTAGACTATCTGCTGACCTTTCCCTCCACAGAGGTAGGGGACCGATTAAGTTGATCTGCCCTTGGAAGCTGATGGATCCGGAGGGCTTCCTGAGGTCCCTGAGGGATTGTTTAGCCATTATGGCAAATGGTCCTGTAGATGCCCTAATCAATACATGGAACATCGAGGTAGCCCGGGCAGTTGACGTGATTGCTCCTAAGTGCCCTCTTTGGGCTAGTTGAGCCAAATTTGCTCCCTGGTTTTCTGGGGAGTTGATGGCGGCAAAATGGTCTGTGCAACGGCTAGAATGCCGCTGGAGGAGAACTAGAGCTGAGTCCGATCGATTAGATCGGTTAGAGCTGAATTGAGAGCTTACTTTGTGGCAATGCTGACAGTGAAGAAAAGTTATTTTTCCACCCATATTGCATCCACACAATGCCGTCCAGCGGAACTGTTTCAAGTGGTGCAGGGCCTGGTTACAGTCTGGCACTCATGATGAAATGGAGGAGCTCTTGGCCCCCCACTGTGATCTGTTTGTGAAGCACTTTGCAGATAAGATCTCTCACATTCGAACTGATTTGGACTCTGGCTGCTATGTAAGTGGGGCACAGAATGTGTCGAGCATACTGTCCAGTCATTTTTCTCTGAATCAGTTTCAGCTATTGTAGACTGAGGATGTGGACAAGGTGCTTGGAGGAGTGTGCCCCTGCCCTTCATGGCTTATCAAATCTAGCTGGGAAGGGATGACTGGCTGGGACCAGGGGATTATTAATGTGTCTTTTAGATCCGGTATGGTTCCCTCTGCCTTGAAAGAGGCAGTGATAAAACCGTTACTTAAGAAGACTTCCCTGGACCCACATTATTTAAATAACTATTGTCCAATTGCTAATATTCCTTTCTTGGGCAAGGTACTCGAGCGGGCGGTGGCATTGCAACTCCAAGCTTTCTTGGAAGAAACAGATTATTTAGATCCATTTCAGTTTGGCTTTAGGCCTGGTTTTGGAACCGAAACCGTCTTGGTTGCCCTGGTAGACGACTTACGCTGTGAGATAGACGGGGGAGTGCATCCCTGTTGATTCTATTAGACCTCTCAGCGGCTTTTGATACCATCAACCATGGTATCCTTCTGGAATGCCTGATGGAGTTGGGTATTGGAGACACTGTTTTGCAGTGGTTCCGGTCCTACCTGTCAGGATGTTTTCAGAAGGTGGAGCTAGGATGCTGTTATTCGACCCCATGGCAATTGTGCTATGGGGTCCCGCAAGGTTCCACCTTGTCCCCTATGCTGTTTAATAGCTACATGAAGCCTCTGGACAAGGTCATAAGGAGTTTGGAGGACAGTGCCATCAATATGCAGATGACACCCAACTCTATTTCCCTGTGACATCAGAACCAGGTGACTGATATAAACTGGTGTCTGGAGGCGGTGATGGTTTGGATGAAGGCAAACAAGCTGAAGTTGAATCCAGATAAGACTGAGGTCCTGTGGATCCGGAGGCCATCTGTTCGGGAATGTGGCATGGCACCTGTTCTAGACAGGGTTACTCCCCCCCTGAAAGAACAGGTACATGGCTTAGGAGTCCTCCTGTACCCTTTTTTAATATTTGAAAACCAGATTTTTTCGGTGGCCAGGTGCTTTTGGCAGCTTCGTCTGATCCGGCAGCTGCAACACTTCCTGAACAAGCATGACTTGGCCACAGTGATCCATACTCTTGTTACATCTAGACTGGATCACTGTAATGCACTTTATGTGGGGCTGCCTCTAACGAGTCTTCAGAAACTTCAACTGGTCCAGAATGCTGCTGCTCGAGTCTTAACTAATACTCATTATATGGAGTACATTATGCTAGTGCTTCAGCAGCTGCACTGTCTTCCGGTATGTTCCCAGGCACAATTTAAGGTTTTAGTTATGATCTATAAAGCCTGAAATGGGTTGGGTCCGGGATATCTGAAGTATCGTTTTCTCCCATATGAACCCGCCTGGGGACTGAAGTCAGCTGGGGAGGCTTTGCATCATATTCCCCTACTTGTGGAGAAAAGATTAACATCTTCGCAGAACAGGGCCTTCTCAGCTTTTGCTCCCAGGTTGTGGAATTCTCTTCCTCGGGATATTCGCATGGCGCCAACGCTAGCATTGTTTCGGCGTCAGGCTAAAGCCACCCTTTTTACTCGTGCTTTTATTAATGTTTGAGTCTGTATGTGTATGTTCCTTTTCTCAATATGTTTTTAACACGTTTTATGTCCCTCTGGGGTCTTGTATTTTAAATTTTTATATATATTTGTACTGTGTTTAAAATTTTTGTAAGCCACCTTGAATATTTCAAATAGAGAGGCAGGGTAAAAATATTTAAATAAAAAAAAATATATTAGTTTCACCCAGTTGTTTCGTTATAAAAAAAACCATATACCATATAAATTAAAAAAATGTATTTTCACATTTTCAAAATGAAATGATTGTTTTCCAGCTCAAAATGACTTTTATTTAAACTTTCTCTAATTTTATTTTTTAAAAGTGTAGCCCCTCCTATTACTACCCCTATATGAGGTTATTCAAAATAGGGGAAGCCTTGTGACTTTTTACACAACTCTGGGAGACTAAGTCTGAGGCTCCTTTGCATGCTCTGTGTGGTATGTCTGTGAATGCACACCTCAGACCAGATCCACTCAGACAAACCACTAGGCACAGCCTTTACTCTACGAAGAACACAGAACAGGATTGCAGTTCAGAAACGTCTTATCTCGGCTTGCAGCCTATGTGCCCCCAGCTCAATCCCAGCTGAGACCCTGATGGGGGCAAAGGACACATTCAGACAGGAACCAGGAAGTTCTCCCAACGTGCCACAGTTTGTAGTCCACAACTTGTAGTTCCCAGGGCTGTTCCTGAAGCACACTGGACCTTGGGCCGCACCCTTACCCCACTTATTAAAAGGGTGAATTTGTGCCTTTCTTTAGTCAAAACCCTCTGTTGGTTGAATATTACATGCCACCCACTTTTTTCCAAGAGCTTCCTGCTGCATGTTGTACAGCAACAGCATTTGCCAACATCCTCCCTCCTCCTGTCTTTACTCTTGTTTCATCAGGCAGCCCTCTGTTCCAAATTGAGCCAGACTGGTGTCCTGCACTGTCTTGTTGAGGACCGCAAAGTTGGTGGGTTATCTCTAGGCACCTCTTTGGTCTGATCCTGCTCTGTCTGCCCTTCTCCAATCCATTTAGGTTAATACAGACTCTCCTCAGTGAGGTTGGCCTCCTCTGTTGTCTCCATGATCTGGTCAAAATGGTCTGGGTCTGGTGAATTACTGCAGTGTAACCCTGACTCCCCTTCATTGCACTGCCCATCCTCCATGTCTCAGGTATCCCCAGTGTATGTCATCCCTCTACTGGTTTTCTTTCTTTAGCAGCCTCATCTAGCCATAGGACCTGCTGGTTACATAAGAATGGCCGTACTGGGTCAGACCAAAGGTCCATCTAGCCCAGTATCCTGTCTGCCGACAGTGGCCAGCACCAGGTGCCCCAGAGAGGGTGGACCGAAGACAATGATCAAGCGATTTGTCTCCTGCCATCCCTCTCCAGCCTCTGACAAACAGAGGCCAAGGACACCATTTTATCCCCTGGCTAATAGCCTTTTATGGACCTAACCTCCATGAAATTATCTAGCTTCTCTTTAAACTCTATTATAGTCCTAGCCTTCACAGCTTCCTCTGGCAAGGAGTTCCACAGGCTGACTACACGCTGTGTGAAGAAGAACTTTCTTTTATTAGTTTTAAACCTGCAACCCATTAATTTCATCTGGTGTCCTCTAGTTCTTCTATTATGGGAACTAATAAATAACTTTTCTTTATCGGCCCTCTCCACACCACTCATGATTTTATATACCTCTATCATATCCCCCCTCAGTCTCCTCTTTTCTAAACTGAAAAGTCCCAGTCGCTTTAACCTCTCCTCATATGGGACCCGTTCCAAACCCCTAATAATTTTAGTTGTCCTTTTCTGAACCCTTTCCAAAGCCAAAATATCTTTTTTGCGGTGAGGAGACCACATCTGTACACAGTATTCAAGATGTGGGCGTACCATAGTTTTATACAGGGGCAGTAAGATATTCTGGGTCTTATTTTCTATCCCTTTCTTAATAATTCCTAGCATCCTATTTGCCTTTTTGACCTCCACTGCACACTGTGTGGAAGTTTTCAGAGAACTGTCCACGATAACTCCAAGATCTCTTTCCTGATTTGTCGCAGCCAGATTAGCCCCCATCATACTGTACGTATAGTTGGGGTTATTTTTCCCGATGTGCATTGCTTTACACTTATCCACATTAAATTTCATTTGCCATTTTGTTGCCCAATCACTCAGTTTGGTGAGATCTTCTTGGAGTCCCTCACAGTCTGCTTCTGTCTTGACTATCCTAAACAGTTTGGTATCATCTGCAAACTTTACCACCTCACTGCTTACCCCTTTCTCCAGATCATTTATGAATAAGTTGAACAGGATTGGTCCTAGGACCGACCCTTGGGGGACACCACTAATTACCCCTCTCCATTCTGAAAATTTACCATTTATTCCTACCCTTTGTTTCCTGTCTTTTGACCAGTTTTCAATCCAAGAAAGGACCTTCCCTCTTATCCCATGGCCATGTAATTTACACAAGAGCCTTTGGTGAGGGACCTTGTCAAAGGCTTTCTGAAAATCTAAGTATACTATATCTACTGGATCCCCCTTGTCCGCATGTTTGTTAACCCCTTCAAAGAACTCTGAGGGTACGTCTACATTACAGCACTAATTCGAACTAACTTAGTTTGAATTAGTTAATTCGAACTAAGCTAATTCGAATTAGCGCATCTAGACCTAAAAACTAGTTCGAATTAGCGTTTTGCTAATTCGAACTAGCATGTCCACATTGAGTGGACCCTGAACCAAAGTTAAGGCTGGCTGGAACCAGTGCCGGCAGGGCATCAAGTTAGGACTTAGAGCGTGGAGCTGCTGCCTCAGACTAGCCGAGGGCTGTGCTTAAAGGGACCCGACCCCCACCCCGGACAGACAGTTCTCAGGGTTCCCCGCTTGCTTGTCTACCTCGATGAGGGACAGCAAAGCAGTCCTGTCTTGGAGTGCCCACACTCGGCACATCACAGCACTCGGCCATCAGTCCGGCTGCACTTGCCGCAGGCAGCCATCCGGGGGGGTCATTCGGGGGGCTGTCAGGATCCAGGAGGCCCTGCAGGAGAGCCTCCACCCCGAGGAGCCCGCAGAGCCACCCCAGTCCTCCCCATCGGGGGCTCATGCCCCATTCCTCCCTCACCTCCTTCCACTTACCCTTCCCGAGCCCCCCTTCCTGATGTAAAAAATAAAGGACACGTGTGTTCAAAAATAGAAACTCTCTTTATTTAACAAAACTGAGGGGGGGGGGATTAACCTCTGGGGAGACTGGGAAAAGGAGGTGGGAGAGGGGAAGAGAGAGGGCGGGAGAGGGGAGGTGGAAACCTGGGAGGAGGGAGCTGGAAGGGGGAAGCCAGGGGAAGAAGGAGGAGGGGAAGTCTAAAACTATGGTACGCCACATCTTCAGTATTGTGTAGAGATGTGGTCTCCTCACCTCAAAAAAGATATTTTGGCCTTGGAAAGGGTTCAGAAAAGGGCAACTAAAATGATTAGGGGTTTGGAACTTGTCCCATATGAAGAGAAGCTAAAGAGACTGGGACTTTTCAGCTTAGAAAAAAGGAGACTGAGGGGGGATATGATAGAAGTCTATAAAATCATGAGTGGTGTGGAGAGGGTGCATAAAGAAAAGTTCTTCATTAGTTCCCATAATAGAAGGACTAGAGGACTCCATATGAAATGAATGGGTAGCAGGCTTCAAACTAACAAAAGAAAGTTCTTCTTCACAAAGCAAATAGTCAACCTGTGGAACTCCTTGCCACAGGAGGCTGTGAAGGTGAGAACTAGAACAGAGTTTAAAGAGAAGTTAGATAAAGTCATGGAGGTTGGGTCCATGGAGTGCTATTAGCCAGGGGGTAGGAATGGTGTCCCTGGCCTCTGTTTGTGGAAGGCTGGAGATGGATGGAACGAGACAAATGGCTTGGCCATTGTCTTTGGTCCATCCCCTCCGGGGTACCTGGTGTTGGCCACTGTTGGCAGACAGGCTACTGGGCGAGATGGACCTTTGGTCTGACCCAGTACGGCCGTTCTTATGTTCTTATGTTCTAAGCTCAGGGCTCAGGGTTGGGGGTCTCACTGGACCAACCTGATTTTCATGCAACGCTGCTCCTGGGTTCGCATGTGGCCTTTGGTGGCCAGGCTGGCAGCTATCCTGCCCTAGACGGCCACTTTCCTGTGCCTAGTGCGGAGATTGTGGACTTTGGAGGCCTCCCCCCAAACCTGGATGAGGTCCACGATCTCTGCACTAGACCAGGCGGGCGTCCGCCTCTTGTGGCCCCGGGCAGGCTCCTGGGAGCCGCCAGCCTGGTCCTGGGAAGAGGGGGAGGGCTGGGTGGCAGCATGGCTGGCTCGTGCTGTGCCAGGTGCAGGGTCTGCTGTCTGGGTGCTGGCAGGCTTGCACCTGGCACGGGCACCGTAGCCAGACCGTGGCCCTTTAAGGGCTCCGGGGCCGGGAGGGGGGCAAACGAGTTTCCCTGGCTTGGCCCAGAGTGGCCACCAGGGCAACCTGGGAAGGGCTAGCCTCCCACTAGTCCGAATTAAGTGGCTACACAGCCCTTAATTCGAACTACTTAATTCGAACTAGGCGTTAGTCCTCGTAGAATGAGGTTTACCTAGTTCGAATTAAGTGCTCCGCTAGTTCGAATTCAGTTCGAACTCGCGGTTTGCGTGTGTAGCACCTATGAAAGTTAATTCAAACTAACAGCTGTTAGTTCAAATTAACTTTGTAGTGTAGACATACCCTACAGGATTTCCCTTTACAGAAACCATGTTGACTTTTGTCCAACAAATTATGTTTTTCTACATGCTTCACAATTTTATTCTTTACTATTTTTTCGACTAATTTGCCCGGTACTGAAGTTAGATTTACTGGTCTGTAGTTGCTCGGATCGCCTCTAGAGCCCTTTTTAAATATTGGCGTCACATTGGCTACCTTCCAGTCATTAGGTACAGAAGCCGATTTAAGGGATAGGTTACAAACTACAGATAATAGTTCAGCAATTTCCCATTTGAGTTCTTTTAGAACCCTTGGATGAATGCCATCCGGTCCCGGAGATTTGTTAACATTAAGTTTTTCTATATGTTCCAAAACCTCCTCTAATGACACTTCAATCCTGGACAGTTCCTCAGATTCATCACCCACAAAGGATGGTGCAGATTTGGGAATCTCCCCAACGTCCTCAGCCGTGAAGACTGAAGCAAAGAAATCATTTAGTTTCTCCGCAATGGCTTTATCGTCCTTGATTGCGCCTTTTATAGTTCGATCATCTAGGGGACCCACAGGATTTTTAGCAGGCTTCCTGCTTCTAATGTACTTAAAAAATATTTTGTTATTTCTTTTTGAGTTTTTGGCTAGCTGTTCCTCAAAATCTTTTTTTGCTTTTCTTATTACATTTTTACACTTGATTTGACAGTGTTTATGTTTCTTTCTATTTGTCTCACTGGGATTGGACTTCCACTTCTTAAAAGATGCCTTTTTGTCCCTCACTGCTTCTTTTACATGGTGGTTAAGCCACGGTGACTCTTTTTTAGGTCTCTTGCTGTGTTTTTTAATTTGGGGTATACATTTAAGTTGGGCCTCTATTATGGTGTCTTTAAAAAGTTTCCATGCAGCTTGCAGGGATTTGGCTCTAGTCACCGTGCCTTTTAATTTCTGTTTAACTAGCCTTCTCATTTTTGTGTAATTCCCCTTTTTGAAATTAAATGCCATGGTGCTGGACTGATGAGGTGTTCTTCCCACCACAGGAATGTTGAATGTTATTATATTATGGTCACTATTCCCAAGCGGTCCTGTAACGGTCCTGGACCTGATCCTACGCTCCACTCAGGACTAAATCGAGAATTGCCTCTCCCCTTGTGGGTTCCTGCACCAGCTGCTCCAAGAAGCAGTCATTTAAGTCATTGAGAAATTTTATCTCCGCTTCTCTTCCTGAGGTGACATGTACCCAGTCAATATGGGGATAATTAAAATCCCCCATTATTATAGAGTTTTTTATTTTGGTAGCCTCTCTAATCTCCCTCAGCATTTCAATGTCAATATCGCTGTCCTGGTCAGGTGGTCGATAATATATCCCTACTGCTAATTTCTTATTATTGGAGCATGGAATTACTATCCATAGCGATTCTATTGAACATGTTGATTCACTTAATATTTTTATTTCATTTGATTCTACATTATCTTTCACATACAGTGCCACTCCGCCACCCACCCGGCCTGCTCTATCCTTTCGATATATTTTATATCCCAGTATGATTGTGTCTCACAGATTTTTCTAATTCCACCAGGTTTCAGTAATGCCTATTATGTCAATCTCCTCCTTTAATACGAGCTACTCTAGTTCACCCATCTTATTAGTCAGACTCCTAGCATTTGTGTAGAAGCACTTTAAAAATTTGCCACTGCTTATTTGTCTGCCCTTCCCTGATGCATTGGATTCCTTTGTATGCGGTTGTTTGTCTCTCTGGCCCATGGTTTGCCCTCTCCCCTCCTCTCTTTCTGACTACAGCTTAGAGAATCTCTATCAATGGATTCTCCTCTAAAAGAAGTCTCCCTCCGATTTACGTGCATCTCCGCACCAATCGGCTTTCCCCCACCTCTTAGTTTAAAAACTGCTCTACGGCCTTTTTAATGTTTAGTGCCAGAAGTCTGGTTCCACCCTGGTTTAGGTGGAGCCCATCCTTCCTGTATAGGCTCCCCCTCTCCCAAAAGTGTCTCCAGTTCCTAATAAATCCAAACCCCTCTTCCCTACACCATCGTCTCATCCACGCATTGAGACTTTGAAGCTCTGCCTGCCTACCTGGCCCTGCGCGTGGAACTGGAAGCATTTCCGAGAATGCCACCATAGAGGTCCTGGATTTCAGTTTCTTTCCTAGCAACCTAAATTTGGCCTCCAGGACATCTCTCCTACCCTTCCCTACGCCATTGGTACCTATATGTACCACGACCACCGGCTCCTCCCCAGCACTACACATAAGTCTATCTAGATGCCTCGAGAGATCCGCAACCTTCGCACCAGGCAGGCAAGTGACCATACGGTTCTCCCGGTCATCACAAACCCAACTATCTATGTTTCTAACAATCGAATCACCCACTACTAACACCTGCCTCTTCCTAACTGGCATTCCCTCCCCCTCAGAGGTATCCTCAGTGCGAGAGGATACCGCAACATCCTCTGGGAGGAGGGTCCCAACTATGGGATGGTTTCCTTCTGCTCCCATTGAATGCTCTGTTCCCTTGAGACTTTCATCCTCCTTAAGAGCACTGGGGCTCTCAGACTGGATGTGGGACAGTACTACAGTGTCCCAGAAAGTCTCATCAACATCTCTCTCTACCTCCCTTCGCTCCTCCAGTTCAGCCACCCTGGCCTCCAAAGCCTGAACTTGGTCTCTGAGGGTCAAGAGCTCCTTGCAACAGGTGCACACATATGCCACCTGCCCACAAGGCAGGTAATCATACATGTTACACTTGACGCAATAAACAGGATAGCTCCCACTCTGCTGCTGGGCTTCTGCCTCCATTTTTCTAATGAATAAGTTTAAGCAGAAACTGGGATTCTTTTTAAACCTCTGGAATATAGATTATTATAAGAGTTATGTTTTAAAGAAGGTCAGAACTCACTAGTGCCCTCTAACCTCCCCCTCTAAACTCCCTCTCCAAACTCCCTGTTAGCTGTTCCTGTTCACAAGCTCCCTGGTCGCTGAGTCACAGGCTTATATAGCTCTGGTAGCCCCTCCCCCTGACTAAGGCTCAGCCAATTAACAGAGGCTTCTAGATTTCAAACCTTTTAGAACCTCCTTCAAACAAACCAACCAACCAACCAACCAACCAACCAACCAGACAAACATAAGCTCAGCACACAGCAAATAACTCCCCCTCACACAAACACACACTCCAGACAGCCACTTACCACAAGGGTCTCGTTTTTACTCCTCTTTTACCTGGAGAACTCCCTCTCCAAACTCCCTGTTAGCTGTTCCTGTTCGCAAGCTGATTGACTCCATCGACAGGTAGAAACATGCATGGAGCAATTCAGTAATGGTGTATCCCCCATTCCCCTCCTTCTGATTCTGGTTATATCACATAGACAGGCAAATGCTCCCATAGGCTTCCCTAACTCCTCGTGAGGAACAGGAGTACTGGCACCAATGGGGCAACCTTTAAGTTTGATCTAGTGGGTCTATGCTACACCCACTAAATTGAATCCCGGAAGATTGATCACGGCACCATCAATCTTTCAAATAGTGTAGACGTGCCCCTACTGACTAAAATGCTTTGGAAAATTTCAGTTCTTTCTTCAGTTACTTAGCTACAAACATCAGCATCAGCAATGAACTATTCACCAGAATTCTGTGAAATAAGAATCGGAACTGTCATCAGAAGACTGTGGTGTATGAAGACAAAAGACGTACCACATACATGCCAACCAACTTCTCCTATTTATTCATATACTGTTATATTTCTACTCCCAAGAGCTGTTCACTTCCCTCCAAAAACAACCAAAGCTGCAACTGCCTGCTCTGATATCTTCTTATTATGCCAACATGCTGCAGGCTCACTTGCACATATGCTGTATTGCTCTTGTTTTGTAACATTTTTTGTGGGAAATCTCAACAAATGAAAAATTGCTTTAATTGTATTTTCCTTTACAACTTTTCTCTGGTCAGTTTGAAATCCCAATTCTCACAAAGAATCATACACAGAAGAAAATGATTAGCTATTTCTTTATTCTCAGAACAAAATTCATCTTAACCAGAAACACTTTTGCAATGTACATGTATTGATAATTGCTGATAGTTTTTATCTCCAATGCAAAATAAGACACAGATACAGGCTAGAAAAAATAAATTCCCAAAGTACTGTAAAATTTGGGAATAGTTGATATGGTATGAATGAATGATACTCTTTCTTGATTTTAATACTTATTTTTAGCTTTGTTTTATAATGTAAATAGAATATACAGTTACTGATGTTAAGAAACTTCAGTGTTGGTTCATTTCTACAGTATTTCTTTTTAGAGGAGAGAGTAATTGCAGAATCTCTAATACCATTGTATGATAAATATAAGTAAATGTTGACATTATAATTACATTAAGTTTGACAAAATGTTGACTATCTCCAAGATATATATGCAACCCAATTTATAACTTATGACTTGTACCTATACCTACAGAGACAATATTATTCCCTGTTGGATTCTGAGTAGCATTTTAAAAATCTGCATTTGTGTATTATTCAAGCCAAATGCTCAGTAAAACTAAAGGTAAACTGCCCACCCCTACCCCGTGATAATACTTTATAACTTTTTTTTATTTTTAAAAGGAAACACCCATGAGAGAGAAAATTATTTGGATTTCTCTGCTTAGAGAATAGTTTTGTTGTCAGTTTAATTATAACATTCAAGAGAATCAAAATGATGCCATTTTATTTTTAATTTCTTCAAAATTTGTTTAAAAGTATCTGGTCAATATTCTAGGTGCTTGTGTAGGTAAATAACATATAACACATTTAAAGGATGAAAATAAATCATAAAAGATTATTCAAACCAACCTGAATACGCAAAACGTAAAATTATTCATTAAAATGTCCTATATTATATGGACTAGTTTCTACCATCAGACCATCTGTTGAATTAGTTACCTGAGGAACTCATACCTAGGCATCTCACATCCTGGCTGTGTCTATACTGGAGCGATCTTGCGCCAGAGCTATGCAAATGAGGCTCAGCATGGAATATCACCGAGCCTCATTTGCATAACTAATGAGCCGCCATTTTTGCAGAAGAGGCTCTTGCGCAAGATGGAGCTGTCTACACTGCCCCGTCTTGCACAAGAAAAACCCTCTTGCGCAAAGCCGTTATGCCTGAAAATAATCAGCATAACGGCTTTATGCAAGAGGGTTTTTCTTGCACAAGACGGGGCATTGTAGACAGCTCCAGCTTGCGCAAGAGCCTCTTCCGCAAAAATGGTGGCTCATTAGTTATGCAAATGAGGCTCGGCGATATTCCACGCTGAGCCTCATTTGCATAGCTCTGGCGCAAGATCGCACCAGTCTAGACACAGCCCCTAGGTGAAGGATACTAATTATCAGGATGTTGGCTGTTCTAGGATGGGTCTGTCCTTGGATGTGGTGGTGTGCAAAGTTCTGAAAGTTCTCTGTTTCATTCTGATGTAGAACAAAATACATTCAGAACCACCTTTTTTTGTGAAGTGCAGTTGTTTTTTTTCTTGCCAGCCCAACTTCTTGCTTCTTCATCCCAGCACCCTAAAGCACCTAGGAATTCTGCTGAATAACCCACATTCTGTCTTCCCTAGGTCTTAATATTTGTCAAACATTTTAAAATGAAAAAAAAATTAACCAAAAACCGTTCTGGAAATTAAATGGTAGTTAAGTTGAGAACATGGCCCTGACTGAAGAGTCAAAACCCTTTCTCACAATGCTGAAAAAAAATGTGTTTAGATATTTTCTAAGGTCATCTATTTCATAGATGTTAAAAAAACCGACAATAGCTCTGTTAAAGATCTGCTTTTTTTATCTGAAAGAATTTAAAAGTTCTCTATATTTTCATGTCATGCTTTAGCTGTTCAGAGAAGTAGATGTGAAAATACCATCTGATATCATGTTCATTATTTTTAAGGGGAAGTAAGAGTAGTCACTTATAAGAGGCACTTAATATATTCTGACTTGACCGCTACTACATGTCTCACATAACTTATCTTCTTGTTAGGTCATTTGGCTTTTCTTTTGGTATCAATATTCATTTATGGAGTTTTAATATAATATATTAAAATAAGATCCTACACAGAGCACAAGGTGAAAAACATGTCAAAAAATCCAAGGCTACAGGAAATTTTCAGGATATCAGGTATTGTTGCAAAGCTATAACTTATATTAGCTGATAAGTTCTTAAAAGTATTGTTTAAATGGTTGTACATTTAAATTATTCCAATTTTATGTGTTTTCAGGTTTTCAGTGCCATGAGACAGAAAATTCAGAAATTGTGAGTTACACCTTTAACTCATACTTTGCTCAAACCCCAAAGTCAAGTGAACCAAGAGGGTGGGAAGAGCATGTCCATTTGTGTCCTTTTTTTCTCTTGCTGGTGTAGATGCCATAGCGGCACGAGCATGGACACCACTGTGAATCTTGTTCATCATCACACCTTATAATGCTCATGTTAATCTTCGTGTGCCTAATGTGGGAGTATGTCCAGAGCATATCCAAAGTCTTCTGGAATGAGGAAGAATCTCAGAAGGCCATGAAAATACTGTTCTGCAAAGCACTTGAGTGGAGTGAATTGCAAATACCTAGCACAGATTGGTGGGACCGAATTGTGATGCAGACGTGGGACTATCAGCAGTGACTGCAAAACTATTGTATGCATAAGGCCATTTTCATGGAATTTTGTGAATTGTTTTCCCCTGCCCTGAAGCACAAGAATGAGACTCGCTCTGACAGTGGAGAAACAAATGGCAATAACCCTGTGGAAGCTTGCAACACCAGACAACTACCAGTCAGTTGGGAATCAATTTGGATAGGAACATCTACAGTAGAGTAGAGTGTAAAGCCTAATCTGTTAGAACAAATGAAAGTCTGTCTAAAGACAGTAGGGGTATGTTATGTACAGGGCCACAGTTATGCTTTTAGGCAGTCACTTTGCAGCAGGTACACCTCAGAGTTCTTAGGGGAGCAGTTGAACTCTATTTGGTGGCAAGCATGGTAAGAGACAGGCCAGGGCACGAGTCTGTGGATGGGATGGAAAAAGGATCCAGTCGTGGTGGCAGAGCAGCACCCATGTGTTTGCCCCACTCCCTACTCCCACTTTACCGGAAAGTGCAATTTATCCTTGCCACAGGAACATGCGAGTGGGTAAGTGGGGGTCCAGAATGGTGGCAGGGCAGGAAAGGGCCTTATAGAGTGCTGTGTGTTTGGCATCCCAGTCCCTATTTGCTGAGAGATTGCAACTTTCCCTTCCCACATTAATCATAGGCAGGCAGGAGGGAGTCTGGGTGTGGTGGCAGGGCAGCTCAGGGGCTCACATGGCACCCATGTGTTTAGCTCCCCACATTTGCCAGGAGAGTGTAAATTTCCCTTGCTTCACGAGTGAGGCGTGAGAGGGTGAATGGGCAGGAGCGGGAGGAGTTCTGGTTATGGTTCAGGGCAGGGCAGGGGCTTGCGTGATACTTGTGTGTTTGCCCCCCCCTCCCGCCCGCATTGCACTGGCAAGTGTAATTTTCCCTTCCTGAGGGATTATGCAGACAGGAGAGGAGGTCTGGGCATGGCAGCAGGGCAGGACTGGGACTTTTTTTTTCTCTCAGCTGCTACATAACAATAGAAGAAGATGGTGTTCCTAACCTGCTGTAAACACAATAGGTGTATAATTGCACATTTTCTCAGATGACCTTATTGATATCTCAAATAATAAGCACCAGTTATAGACATTAGCTTGAGCGTTCTCCGCAGTCCTGGTTTTTTCCTCAGAACCTCTGATTAAGCTCAACCACATTGTTTTGATGTATTTTAAACATCCCTGGGTCACAGTAGGCTACAATACTCTTTCCTCCCTTGCCCTCTCTTACACATATTCTGGGCAGGACTCTCAGTCTGCTGCCCCTTTATGGAAATGGAACCTCTCAGTCCACCTATCTTAGGCCCCCAGGTCCAGCACTGATTTCTAAAATCTCCAGTAACGTAACCTCTTCCTCTCCCACAATCCCACCAAAGGTGTTAATGGGCTAGGTTACAGTTTAGCTCTTTTAGGGGTACATGTAATTGTGAAGCATCTACCATACTGAGTTTGCACTGAGTCTAAGACACGTGTTCTTTATTTAATCACATGAGAAAGACATACCTATGTGCAAATATAATAAACCCTCTGCCTTTACATAACCCTTCCCTTGGGAGTGTGTGTGTGGGGGGGGGTAGGGGATTTGGGTTCATCTAAGCAGGGTTCATGCAGCTCCCACAGCAGCTTCCATCATTGTAAACTGGCCAAAAGAGAAAAAAGACCCAAAGAAAATGCAAATAGATCAGTTGCTACTCTTTTATAGAAGTCCCTCAGTGAGCCTCAACAAGTGACCACAGACTCCAGTAGGTGACTTTTGCTGGTTGAGTAGGTGACCTCTGCACTTCTAAACCAGTTCTAGAAGCCAGCCTTTTGAAAGAGGCTTCCTTCCTGAATAGAGGACAATCAAGATTTCACAACCCTTTATTGTTAGTTCTTTGTTGTTGCATTGACAATGAAGCTGAATGCAGGTTAAATTGAGAAACTGGAACTTTAATAAACTCTGTAAAGACTGCTCTGTCCATGTGGAGGCATTGACTCAGGCTAACTGCCTGGCATTCCCTGTTTCCCTGGTGTCCCATCAATCACAGTCTCTGGAGGGGACTGATCATGATACATTTTACCACTATCCCATTGGAATGTTGGTGCCAATTGGAAGCGAAAGAGCTACAGAGAAGACAAATGGCTGCACTTTCAAAACGCAGTTTGCAGCTTAGTAAAAATACCTATAGACAGTTCAAAAATTCACACAAAATACAAAAATCTTACAAACAGATTCTCCAAATCATTACAACTTCCTCTCTCTATATTTTACAGTTACTTAAACTCTTGATCAAGCCTTAATTGACTTTGCAAAATTACCTGCACCTTGCTGTGCTGGTTTAAGAACTAGACATCAAGGCTGGCCCTGACTGGCAGTTAATCAGGGTGGAGACTGGACGCATCAAATCAATATCTGATGTGTGTGTGTGCCAACTTCTTTTTGTTTTTATTTTTAAGTTGGCCATTCAGGACCAGAGGGCATTAAAAATATTCTGCCCTAGGCAGCAAAAAACATAAAGAGAGGCCCGATTGCTTATGTAGCCATTCTGAGTGCTAGAGTCTTTAACTCTGTTACATTAAAGAAACCAAGGACTCCTATTTCCACAAATGTGGTGACAGTGATGACAGTTTTCAAAGGCAAAAGTAAATATTCCATTACCAGGTAAGTGAAAAAAAGAACAATAGTGCACTATAATGGTGGGAGAGATCTAAAATTGAAAAAAACCAGATGGAGATATAGAACTATGGTAGAGTCTAAGAACTTCTTTGTATTCCAGACCTTGTTATAAATACCTTAAACCATAGATAGTTTACTAATTATACGCTAGTGCTTGTGTCAAGTATCTAAAATCCACTAGCTGTCCTTAGCTTTTTTTCCAATTCTGATTTCTTTTGTTTTAGTGTCATATTTTAATGTAATGAATATATAGACAGTAGAGCAAATATTGAGGTAGAGTAGCTAATTTTTCTAAAGGTAATAATTTTCAAAATATAATTTCTATTATTCCAGCAAAGGTCACCTTGAGAGTTATTTTTGAAGAACAGCTTTAGATAATGATGAAAAGGCTGATCTCTCTTCTGGCTTTTTACCTCTTCCATTTTTGCAGAAGGGGCAGCACCTGAGGCCACTCTGGAGCTGTCGCTGGCCAACACAGAGGCCATATGTCAAGCTGTGCAAACCCTTTCCAGCTTTAGCATTTGGTTCCTTGGCAACTCCCCAGCAAACTGTGTAGCATCCTTGGAATTGCCCATGGGCCTGTCATATGATTTGTCATCTGTGAGCCTGAAAGCACTGTCTTGTTGTTTCCCTGAAAACTAATTTGCTCTCATTCATCTGGTTCTGGGGATTATGCAAACAAATTGTTATCGATGCATGCTTGACATTTATTTATAGCTTTCTAGATGTTAGCTTTGGGTTTTTTCCCTAGCACACAGGGATTGTTTTTATCTTGTGTGGTCTTATGAAGGGGATAGATGGACTAACGACTCTTTTCTTTTGCAGTAATGAATATGTGGTTTGCAGTTAGCCTGTCATACAGAACTAAAAGCACATATCTAACAACTGAGTACTTCCAGCATGATTAAAACAAGATACAAAATATTACAACTCAGAATTGTTTCTGAACCTTCTTTGGAGTTCAGAAAAATGTGGATAAGATTTTATACATACTATTATTCATTTTCACATACTTTCACTTTTCCTGGACCCTAGCTGAAAGCAAAAATGTTGAAGTAAAATGAGACATATTATTCCCTCTACACAGTAGAAAGCACCAGAAATCCCTGGCTTCTAGTTCAATTTTAACAAACCCAAAGTTTATCCAAAGCAAACTGAACTGGCAACCTTTTTTTTAAAATAAATCTTAGACAACTGCTTGCTAAAAATTAAATTTGGTGGTGATATATTGAGCATTTTGCATATTCTACTTACAATAACTTTATTCCTTGCTCTGCATAGAGTGTTTTTCTATATATATATATAAGTTATTTTATTCTCTCTTAGCTTTTGTATAGCTCACATTTGCCAGTATCTAGGAATTTAGAAATTAATGTCGCATTACAAATATATATATATATATATTCATATTTTGTTTTGGTTTTTACTGCACCTATTATCTTCCTCTAAAGAGAGACAGTACAATATCTTCTACATGAAAAATACAATTTACTGGGCTTCTATAAGGTATTCAGAGTAAATGTATTGGTTGTTAAAAAAAACAAATTGAAGCACATAGAGACACTAATGAACTCAGGGAATAGGGAGTGGTAATGGCTAGTAGTGAAGAGGCTTGAATTATTTTAAACTTTAATTTCTGACACAGTCATGGACAAAACCTAGTTTATTCATCAACTCAGTGAATACTCAATGAGAATGTCAGTTTTAGCTGTGTCAGATAGTGGTCATACATATGAACTTAAAACTGTCTGTAAATAAATAATATACCCCTCAACATCTGCAATATGTTCTGTTGTAAGTAAAGGATAATTTTCACTCTTGGGTTTCCTGGCAAACTGGCAAAGAGTGACCAGTTTAACATATAAACTAGAATTACCACATCTTGGAGGTACACTCTTAACCTGATGTACCTAATGTGGTTATTGCATTGCAATGCTGTGTACATTTTGCTTGTGAACAACATTCCGTGGGAACTCCAAAGGTGGAGCTAGCAAATAGCAACCATGAAGTGAATACTGGTATTTTTTATTTATAATTATAATTTGATTTATTTATTTGTATTTGCTTCAAGATAGGACTCTGCCAAAATCAGAATATCAGAACTCATATACTGAAAAACAGCAAAGCAGACTGCCCAAGACCATGCACTTTGATGATACATGAACATTCAACTGTAGAAGCATCTAAGACAAAATTCATCCTTGGAGAAAATTCAACAAGCTGCTGCTACTGACCAAAGGGTTGTCTTAGAACCAGCTATTTGGCATGTGCCCCTACTCAATAATAATACAATATATAGAGATATACCTATCTCATAGGCCTGGAAGGGACCTTGAGAGGTCATCAAGTTCAGCCCCTTGCTGTCATGGCAGGACCAAGTACCACCCCTGACAGATTTGCACCAGATCCCTAAATGGCCCCTTTCAGGATTGAACTCACAACCCTGGGATCAGCAGGCCAAGGCTCAAACCACTGAGCTATCTTTTTTGTGTAAAGAAAGATGAGACCTGTTGCAAGGCTGTTTCACCACTCTGGCACTTCAAGTGAGAAGGGAGAGGCCAGCAAAACACTTTAAAATAATTTGCTACTAAAGGCTTGTATTACAACTCCACAAGATTCCCTGACCTTGGATTGGTATCACTGCCACCACCCAAATGTACATCCCCCTTGAAAACCCAGGAAGGTGAAATTGGGAATTTCCTCAAGCTCTTTTATCCTTCCCTCTGGCAAGAGCTTGAAACCCCAACTGCTGAGATCAGCTGAAAATGGATCTGTACTTTCTCTTAGTAGCTGGCTATGTAATCTTAGACACATCCACACAAATCCTCCTGCCTTCTAGGACAGAGGAATCAAATCATGTTCTTAAAAGGCTTCAGAAGGGTAGTTGAGTTATTCTGTAACAGGAAAAACTTAAAAAACAAAATAATTGACTCGAAGCACCTTAAAGACTAAAAAAACATGTAGATGGTATCATGAACTTTTGTGGGTACACAGTCATCTGAAGAAGTGGATTGCATCCACGAAAGCTCATGATACCATCTACATGTTTTGTTAGTCTTTGAGGTGTTACTAGCCTATTATCTGTTTTTTAAGTTTGTTCTTAAAAGGGTAATTTTTATTTAAAAAATGTTTGGTAAAATACTGCTTGGTTGCTAGGTATTGTAGAGGAACTGGGGGGACAAAGATTTAAAACCTAGAGAATTGCTTCTCTGGGATTCAGCGTGGAAAGTTACAGTATAAAGAGGTATTTAAATGTACTCAGTATTGAGAATCCAACAAACCCAGAAATCAAGAAATAACCTGACTAAACATTCCCTGTTCTTCTCACATATCTGCACTTTCAAAACGTAGTCTTCCCTACGCATGGCTGTGTCTGGATTTTCTATGCAAGGCTCGTGGGATTCTTACAGGTCCTTCTAGGAGCTCTTCCCTGAGCATAACCTGAAAATGAAGGGTTGCTGCTTCCAATTCAAAAGCCCACACTCTTGTCATTGGCTCTTCCTTACAGGCAACATAATTAGGGTTAGGCCTAAAGATTTAACAGCTACTAATACTTTAGCAAACTAAATGGCTGGAACATCCCAAAAATGGTGTTACCCTCTCTCCCCCATTCATCAGAACTTGGAATCAGAGAGATCTGAGTTAATTTAGGGATGGATATAGAGAGAGAGACTGGGGAGACCAATAACTACAATATTAAGTGAGACCAAATTTACCATATGGATCTATAAATATTATAAATATACCACATATCCTACTATTGTTGAACCAAACTCAGGAAAACAGTTCATAAGTGAAATTCTAGATATTGTAGACTTGAGCTCTGACCCAAGGTTCATCTATAGCCCAAAAGGAATAAGAGGTGAAAATGTTACTTCTGAGTGTAAATTTTCAGGAATAGCTTCGCTACCATCTAGTAGCTGCAACCCTCCCCCCCCCCAAAAAAAAACAACACAAAACAAAACAAAGCCTCATCGGACACCATTCCACTCTACTCCAATTTCTAATTCAAAGGTGCTCAATTAAATTTCCCTAGCTAGCTTAATTCTAAATTTGCACAAATTTAGCAATCAGTGTGGAAGTATCTCTCTCAGAATGGTCCCCCCCCCCCATATCAATGAACCAAGTAAATAGTAATTACTCTCTGAATAGTTCCAAAGACTGAACCGGATCTGTTCCTACAAAAGGTACATATCGCCAGAAGCAGCCTGTAGAGTGGTAATTGCTTCCCTCTTGTCAGATAGTGTTCTTCCTAGCAGACCAAGGGGTGTTTACCTAATAGGACCCACCTATCACCGTGGCAGCTAGAGGCAAACTTCCATAGTCTCTCTGCGATGGATGATAGCATTCAGGAGAAGTTATGGGACTCAGAAAAAGTCCACTAGTCTACCCACAGATTGGGAAATTAGGAACTATTGCAGCCTATTGGTAGTTAAAAATGAGCTCCCATGCCACCTGAAAGTGTGAGTCATTGAGGCACCACTGCTAATGGTAATTCAACTTTGGGTATCTTTAATATCACAACATCATTCAACATACAAAGGAGGCTTAATCTGCGCCTTAACTTTAAACAGCACAATCTCTCCCTTCTTGCAAGATTCAAAACAAAAACCCCACAAAATAAAATATGACTGTCAATAAATCAGTGTGAGTTTTGATTGTGGAATTAGCCAAGCGAGATAAAAGAAGAAATATTACACTATCAACACCAGGAATAAGAAGGAAAAGCAGCAAAAGAGGAAATATCATGCCTGGAGCAAATTCAGAGCACACTGCATGTTGGCTGGCACACAGCTGCTTTGATCTCTAACTCTGGTTTGCCTTAAGGTGAGCCCAAACCTTCTCAGAGGATCTAAGCAACAAAGTGGGAGTCTTCTCCATGCATCCCTCAGGGAGTCTGTACAAAGCAAATACTGAGTAACCACAGGAGCACAGAAATGGTACTAGGTTTGGAAATATTGGTAGATGCATAACCATAAACTTGGCAATGTATTGACATGTATGATAGACAAAACTATGCTAATTTAGTATACCTGAAATTAGTAAAGGATTCCCCAACAACATTAGGATGACAAAGTTAGAGATGGACGTGACAGGTTGGGCATTCATATGAATATTCATGACCATCTCAAGTCCTTATAGTAAGCCAGACTACTGTGTAAAAAGAGATCCAAACCATCAGACTTGTATGGCATGCCAGGGACTGAGCAAGACTTTCATCTCTTACCACCAGATCCTCAAGAGAGGGAGTGAGAATATGGGAGGAATACTCTGAGGCTATGTCTACACTACAAGTTTTCTTGAAAAAAAATTGCAAATGAGGGACTCATTTGCATGAGTTGCCATCTCTTTTGCATATTTCCTTCTGGTCTGTTTTTGCTTAGAGGGTTTTGCGCAAACACAGGCAGTGTGGATATTTTCTGTTTACGCAAAAACCCGTTTTCCCACCAGATCGGTAAACCTTTTTTTTGGGGCAGAAGGATCTGGCGGGAAAAGGAGTTTTTGTGCAAAAAGAAAATGTCCACACTGCCTGTTTTTGCACAAAAACCCCTAGGCAAAAACAGATCAGCAGAAAATATGCTCCAACCTAGATAAGGTCCTGCTGATATAGTCCTGTCCAGGAGGACTTATGATATGAATACACAAGGCATCTCAAAAATGAAGGAGGAAGTAGGACTATAATCCTATTTTACGGATGGGGGCTTCAGGCACAGAGGTGCAGATCCTCAAAGGTTCCTAACTTCCATTGCTATGAATCTGGAAACTGAACTATATTTGCATTTCAGTCTGGTGCCCATAGCTGCAAATGCATACTTCCTTTCCAATTTCTTGAAAATTAATTAGCGCCCCATCAAACAATTATGAGTGCAACAACAGAATAGAATAAAATTCTGCCATTAGGGTTAAATTTGGGCATTTGACTCCATCCACACAGACTCACCGGACTACATAAATTAAAAGTCTCTCAGGAATGGCATAGGGTAAAAACCTAGGGGTTATTTGTTAGCATATATACTTTTCCTTTATGTTATTTCCTTTCCACCCCCCTCCCTGCCTCTCTCCCTCTGAAGCTCAGAATCTTTGATGTTGTGGTTGTGTGTAATTCATCAAGTTACAGGCCATGTTCCCTAGACAGGATCACTTTGTTTGACTCTGATGAAACACTTATTAAGTTTGACATTCATGAAGCGATACAAAGCTTATTCATTAGCATTTAGCAGCCTCATTTCATTGAAATTCACAACTTCATTGCATGGATGAAGTACCACATTTTAGATAAGAATGTGGAAATAAACCCAACCAAAGCTGGATATAAAATGGAATTCGAAAGGAAGGGGTGAAAAACAGATAAATAATCAAACTGGTTTAAAATTCATGCCCAGCAAAGGACTTTTCTTTGCACAGCATTGATTCCAGTAATTCCTGTACCATTTTAACTTTGCTGCTTAGTGCTTTCATGACTTCAATCCCAGATGAACATCTCATACTGTAGCAAACACTTAGGTCCTATCTTTTTGAATGATAAGGTTTTTTTTTTAATTTTAGCAAGTACTTTTTTTTTGTTTCCTTTTCATAGTTTTTGTAACTTTTTGAAAATGAAGCATTATCTATTACTAAGCCTGGCACACTGTACAAAACCTATTGTTAGGAAAAAAGTAAGAGAGAGGGACAGATTGGGAGAGAACTGCATGAACCATTCATTGTTCTATAAAGCTGAATGCTATGTCACTGAAATAAATTGAATGTCAGAAAAATGCATAGGACTGCCCTGAACAAACAGAATTTGTTTATTTATAGTGGCATAGGGTATGTGTAAAGATAACCAAAATATTTTTATAAGCAGCAAATAAATAATAATTTGTCGTATTGAAAAATATCATTTTGGGGATGAAAATGTGTTTGAAAGACAAAATATACCGTTTTCTGTGTCACCTACTTACAACAATAGAACAACTAAAAGTTAAGATTGTTATATCTTGACCCTGGCCACACTAGACCTCTATCCAGGGATTAAAGAAAGCTGATCAAATAAATTCAGGGTCTGCTGAATTACATTTCTATTCAATCAGTTTCAAGGAGACCCAGACTGGCATAGTCACTGATGCACAGACTCTTTTAAACAGAAGGTGGGAGTTTCCCTAAACCATCATTCCAATTGAACTTGGCCGGTACTAAATCCTTATTGTGATAAGGGATTGATCAACAACTGTGCATATATGTACTAGACAACTACCCTCATTGCTCCCATTTATTCTCCTCACAGACAAATCTGGTTGTTTGCAACTTCTTTCCTACACCATTACAATAGGTAGGATTGTTTTCTTGGCATTTAGCAAAGGCCCTAAGCCAGTCTGTTGCTTTTTACAGCAACAAATTTATGATAGGAGATTGTGCCAGGGTACCAGCTGGAAACCAACATAAGGGTGATTATTGTGTGCCATAGTAAGAAAGGAGAAATAATGCAAAATCCTCAACACCCCAGGGTGAAGGCTGTACCTCTTTGCTGAGAGGTCTCCAGAGCTGTTTTTGTGATGTCAGGCACATGGTTTCAGCTGGAGGAGCTTGAATATAGTTTGAAAATGTAATACATGAGACTGTGGAAATGTAGAATAATATAAAATTTGTATTTGGCAGTACAATTACTAGAGGTAATAAAAAAAGGGAATTATACAATGTCTCATGGATGAAAGGCACAGGTGCCACCACGCCGATTTTTTGGGGGGATTGGGGAAGAGGGTAAAAGAAAGGAACCAGGATTTAGGGAAAAAATGGATCAGTCTCTGGGTAACCTTCAGAACATTTCAACATACTACTATACATTCAAGTCCTTGCCTTTTGGAAGACTTAAGACATTTTGGAACTATGACGTTCGCTGGTGTTCTATCCACTATGCTGCCAATGGCACATTGTTATATTACAATACAGAAAATGCAAATCAAAATCACAGATCCACAGATCTTGCCTTCATCCTCCCTTCCTCACATCTAAGGTCACCAGTCTTATGTTACCCACTCCTCCAGTCTGGTATGCAGATACCACAATGATCAGTGTGCTGTATTTAGACATAGTCTATGCCAGATTCTGGTTCCAGCTGCAGATGCTTTAGGCTGTGGCACAAAGGGGTTTCAACAGCATGCAAGAGATACATATGAATGATGTAGACATTCCTAAACATGTCCTAGAGATGTTAATGTTCTCCTGTGTGAGTAAAGATGGGGCGTCTTGAGTGTGGGAACACAAAAAACTCTATCAATTTTGTGAGGCCCTGGAGTAGCCCCCAAACTAGGAAATGCAAAAGTGAGGCAAAGCTCTGATTGTTTCCCTTTCTCCTGGGCTGCATCTGCTGAGAGCTGGAGCACAGAATGTGGTGTTATTCCTAACTTCTACATGCACCTCTCACTGCTCCTTATCTACCTGCCCAGCAGCACTTAGGAGCAAAGGAGGGTTCACATTCTCCTGCATTTGAGAGGGATGGGCAGCCAACCAAAGCCCCCAACCTCTACGGCAAGCTTGACTTCTAATGGGAACACATGCCTCCTAACTTTCAGCACCAGTGGTTCCAAAAGGGCAAAATGACCATATGTCATTAGGAATGTCCCTGTATTGAAAACCCCACATTATGTAAATTTTAAACAGTGGTTTGTCCAATTATTTACTTATCTGTATACTCAGCAGACTTCCAAAGAAGTCACCAGGCAACAGGGCTGGTGACATTGGTTGGCCAAGCATGCATGTACCCAAGGAATCTGTCCCAGTTCTGCTGCACTATAAAATTGCTACCCTGACATCTATAAAGCCTCCCAGTAATAATCTCTCTTATCCCCAACACCAGCCCTTTGCTGTGCATAAAGTGAGAGCTTTTTGGAGTCCAAGACACTGGGCACTGCGGTGATTGAGAGCCTTTAGGCAACTCAAGTATATCACCATCATACATAAGTGGTTAATGACCCAGCTCAGAACAAGTTAGCTGTTTTTTTTTTTTCACCTTGAAAATCTGGTCTGTCTAAACCTAAAATAAGGCAGTGTGATATCTGTTCACTCTCATCCATACCAACTCTCCATGCTGCAAATAGGAACAGTTGAGAAATGGACCATATGCTCTGCTGGCAAAACTGCACTAACTTTAATTTGACTGTACCAACTTATACCAGTTAAAATCTGCCCCAATAACTTAACTGCTCTCAAGTTATATTTTAATTTCCTGTGTGATGCTTAATCAGGCAATTCAGCTAGTGAAACTATGCAAGTGAGGGGCCCTTTAAGCCGTGAATGACTTTGCCTTTGCTTTCCATATTAAGGGACTTTTTGACTTTGATAAAGTTGACTGGTTGGGCTGCTTCATTTCATCCAATGCCCCTGAAGAATTAAGTGCAGAGGGTTGGCATGAAATAATCTCTAATATTTCCTAATTGTTGGAAGAATTTCAGGAGTGGTAGATGGAGATTGGTGACTCCCAGAACTAGCAAAGATAAAACAGAGAGAAATCTACCAATACATGCTACAGCCTCCTATTTTCTCAAGAAAAATAAAACCCATACATTTTATCATGTTTATAAAAAGGCAATGTTAAAATTATTTAAACTTCCCTTAATGGAGGATTGAGACAGAGCACCATTTAGACACAGTGCTACCTTTGAAAAGGATTTGGTATTTCCTTTCGCTGGTTGTCCTATTGCCCCATGGCTGTGAAGCAGTATTAAGAATATCTCATTTCAGTACCATTCCTTTTCCATTTGAGAGTCAAAATTCCTATCGCAGGAAGGGGTAGGATCCGCTTTGTTAACATGAATGTATTTAATTTAGACCGCTTATCCATAGCTGGATCTTATTTGAATTCTTTCATGCAATGAAGATTTTTTTCCTTTTATGTTCCCTTTCCTAGAACAATTTGAGGATTAACTAAGAAATTGGTTAACAGATTGAACCTTTGTTCATGCAAAAATTACATCCTGGCTGATAAAAGGATTGCTAACCTCCAGCCTGCCTTAATTTGAAAAGGCCCAAATATTATTTCCCAAATCAGCCCTTACAGTGCCAAAATTAATCAAACATGAACTCGTTTTTATTGGTTTTGCTTGGTATTTTTATTGCTGGCAATGGACAGAAAACTTGGGAAATTTTACTTCCAATTAACTACAGTGGCATTGTTGGTGTGCCTGTACTTAATATTCAGAAGTGCTGTGTGTCAAAATTCCAATGAAATTCATTCACAACACTTAATACTGAACATATCTGAAAATCAGTGCCATTCTCTTGAATATTTTTTCTTAATAACTCCCAGAATAATTGCATTTGGATATGGTGATCCTGAAAATTATGTTTCCATGCCTAGAAAATTGCTCAGTGGTTTTAAATGGACAGACCACATTCAGTGATTTGTTTACTATGTAAATATTCCAGCCTGGATTTTAGTTTAACACAAGAATTTCTGATATGCTTAATTTGTTTTCAGAGCGGGAGTCTGATATTAAATACATGCAAGTCCCAATTCAACCAGCAATGATGCATCCAAATTATTGTGTCATACAAAGGGAGTACAAGTACTACTTGGTCTAAGTAACCCTCATTTGTAAGCACAGAGATGCATTTGCAAAGTTAAACTGAGAATTAAAAAAACCCCAAACTCCTGTTTCCCCTCCCCCTGTGCAAAAAACCCAAGATACTCCATGAAGTATTTGTCGCAATTTTTTCCCTTAACACAAATTACCTCAAGTTACTCTGCTTCCCAGGCCTTGCAATGCGGGTTATGTATGTCTATCACTTACCTCTTGCTGTGTGCTAGGCTGCTATTTTATCATCTCATGCTTATTCATTATGGTTGTGATTTCTTTCTCTTTCTATGTGCCCTTACTGCTCAGAGGCAGTCCTTAGTTATACACACTTGGAACTGTAAATGTAAGGCTAGATCACCCTGAGCTCCCTGACAGCATGTTGGTGTTTTTGTGTCACTTTGCAGCCTTACCCAGAGCAGTGAAATAAAGCAGAGAAGTCTAAGGACAGATCCTCATTTGCTGTACATTTTCATAGCTCCATTGAATAGACATTGTTTATGGCCAGTCTAAGCTCTTAGTCAATCCATTTTCCTTTTTTTAAGGGAAATATTCCACATCCTGACTGCTGCTCTGCCACCAATTGTTTATGTCAAAAGAATTATTTAACTTCTACCAAAATTATTTACATTAGATCCTTACTCTCTGTTTAATGTCACATATGCAGTAGTGAATACCTACCCTCTGTGTCATACAGTTGGATCATTGTGTGCTAGCTCACACCAGTCTATACTGCCCACAAGTCACTGTCTTCATAGAAAAGTATTATAGAGAAGTACTCACTCTATTGCAATCACATCCTTAAGTGGCAGATAGAAAGATAACCTATGTCTCAACTTTAAATGGTGACTTGTTCTTCCTTTATCTCATTCCTTTAAAAAAATGAAATACCTACCCTATTTTACTACACATTCAGTTTTATTTACAGTACCCACTGTAATTCAAGATCACACTGCTTTGTAGTTTAAGGTATCTTAGTTCTGTACAGATGTAAGATTTGCTGCTTTAGCCAAAGCAAATTGTGGTTTTTGGGGCTATATTGTACTTTGTAGTAATATTATACATCACTTACAAGTCATTTCTTCCTCTGTGCCCACAGGATATCCCTCAGGTAATTACTCCCTCATATGACTCTGCTACAATCTCTCTCTAAATTCATGACCAGCAACCAGTCAGTCTCACAACAAAGGCATACATATATATATGTATATTTAAGTGTCACAATGCATCTCATTCTGTCCACTATGGTCTGATTTTTAACAGGTTGTCTGCATTTTGCGGACACACAAAATATCTAAGAACTAGATTTGGAAGCTCAGTGTTGCTCTTGCAAAAGTGATAGTCAAACTCAGCTCCTTCAAAAAAAAATCAGACCCTATTATCTATGTCTGTGACTTTTGCTGGAATTTTGAGATAAAGATGCAGAGTGTGTATGTGGCTTGAGGAGTCAGATTAAGTGGTATATCATGGAAGACAGAAGGTAAATTGCTGGGAAGGGTTTTGCTTCTGAGTTTGAGAAAATGTTGTGTATTCACTTTATGTTTCTAAAGACAAAACTGAATGAAAAAAATATTCCTTTATGGACCTGTTTCGAAGTGAAAGTCCGTCTTTCAAAAGCACAATGAGAAAGGGCCAATGAAAAGAAATGAACACTGGGCATTTTCTCTTTTCATTTAAAGTATGAAATTGAAAATTAAAAGATGGGAAGATGAGAGGAACTTGCCAATGTTTTGTCTTCTGCTGTCTCAGGAATTTAGCATTACTCTGTAGCTAGGTATTTGTTCTGTGCCAGCAACCACGTTATTGGAGTCCATTACAAATATCCCAAAACTGCTCCCAAAAGGGGATTATTGCTCAGCTTTTCATAGAAAACTGGGGGAAAGAAAGGTATATCAATGAAATAAGGAAATTTCCTCGCAGACTCCAATTTTATTAATCACTCCAAATTTGGGGATGTACGGATCATCATGGCTGACTATTTCAACCCATTTACACCTGAGATACAACAGGGTAGACAGTTTACTGTCTGGGTTGTTGCTGAAGTAACGTGGATTATCCCAATATGTACTGAAACTTTAAAATTCCATGTTTAGCAGATAGTGTTGTTCACTCAATAATTCAATGTTATTTATTATATCAATCCACAGACAGGAAATCCTCAAGAGGAAGTTCCCAGTGGGAATTTGAAAAAGTAGGATTGTAGCTCCTAGGCAGAGAATTTTAGTACCCCCTAAGGTGAAATGCCCTTTAATGGATTTCATTTCTCTCTCTTTTTTCAGTTTGCATGACATGTAGTTTCTTACTGCCCTTCTAAGGTCCTTGTTATTAGGCCGGAACCCCCAAAAATAAGAAAGTTGAGGTTTAGTCATTTATTTCCATTTTGCTGTGGAATAAAACTAAGACTTTAAAACTGCATATGCACACACACACACACCACAACAACAACCACCTTGCATAGCCACAGGCGGTAGGGCTACATATGCTGGGGATAGTGCAGCTGCCTTGAAGTGATTTCCATTATATACAGAGTTTACAGTTTGGTTCTATGGCTCTCAGTGCTCCACAATAAAAAATGTTAAAGCACCTACCAATAGCCCAGTAGTTATCACACAAAGGTTGGACTCTTAGGTTCAAATCCATGAGCTACCTCTCATTTTACCAGAAATTCCATCCTGGCCCTGATAAACCTTCTGAGTGAAAGTTGAAAGGTTAAGTTTCTATGAAAAGTATTCTGTTTGATGGACTGGTACTCTCTGAAGAAAACACACATACATGAAAAGGTCCTAAACAAAGTCTTGTTCTTATTTGATATCATAGCTCATATCTCCTCACCAACTCTCTTAATGGCCTCATATACATACAGAGGAGGACTACAGAATGGATATTTCAGTTTTATAGATCCATATATGACAAAATATCTCAAGAAGATGAGCAATTGTTCAGTACTATTTCTGCGGTGCTTTCAATAAAAGAAGGCGCAAAGTCACTCAAAAATCCACCTCCCCTATTAAGGGCAACAGGAAAGTCAACAATGCTTTAGAGCTAATGGAATCAAAGGCTTTGGAGCCTTGAATGCTAGATATTAAGACCCCTAGAGGAGAGACCCTGATTGCTTCTTCATTTGGACCTGGGTACACTGACCATGACCAGTAAGAAACAGGCTCTCTATAAAGCAATTTAAAAACGAGTAGCAAATGTTTGCATTTTATGGTCTGTTTAACAGGCATCAAGATAGTAGGCTAAATAATGATATATTCAAATTTGATGCCATATTCCTAAACATGTTCTGTATAAAGTACAGGTTAGAGGTAGACAAAACAGGAAGACCAACCAATAAACTGTTATAGCAGGCTCTTTTTCCTTGACAGCCACCAAAGGGTTAGACTAAGAGACAATTAAGTAAAATGGAAGCATTTTTATTTATTTGAACAAAAAATAAAATGCATACACTCTGTATATCCATAGCTATGTCTACACTTACAGCAACATGTAGAATACAAACTCTACAGGGAGCTACATGCTCCAGTGAAAGGTAGGTTGTCTCCATGTCTGTTCTTATGGTGTGCAGCAAAGAAAGGCTCTGGCAGTGGGGAGGCCGCTGGATACCACACTACCGAAAATAGCAATGTAGCCATGGGAGGTACTGCTTGGGAGTAGATAGCCCATGTTGGGAATATGTCATAGGAGATCAATCATGTAGGGCACTCTATTCAGCAAAGCCAGGCTATACCATTTATACTGCTAGTTATACCCATGCTAGCTTAGCATGCAGTGTCTGTACTGGATACACCTTCATAAGAATAGATGTAAAAAAGGGTCTAGGCTATTTAGTGGTGTATAGGTCAAAACCACTACAGGTTGAACCTCTCTAGTTCGGAACCCTTGGGACTTGACAGGTTCCAAACAAGAGAAATTTCTGAATCAAGGGAGGTCAATATTGTCAGCAGCATTACCAACACTTCCACTGCTTACTGAGCTGTTAGAGGACATTTAGTGGGAAATTAGAGCTAAATAACAGAACAGAACACTAAGAGCTATGACCGGTGGCTGTAAACAAACTTCATGGGACCACAGGAAACTTGGCTACACCCATGAAAAGTGGATATATAGCTAACTAAAATCATTCTGGATGATGGATGTTTCTGGACCAGAGAGTTCTGGATGAGAGAGGTTCAACCTGTATCTTAAAAGCCATCCTGAAACCAAAAGGCAGTAAGTGTAGATCATGGAACACACCTTTAATCTACTCATAAAAAAGAACATGACTGGTGACCTGGAATGAAGGCTTAAATTATAAGTATCATATACAGTATAAGTTCACAATAAGAACAAGTCAGTGGTGAAGTAACAAGAGTTAGGACTAATAATTTGGCTGATGGCAGTGGTTAAAGCATGACTACTTAGGCGCTAATAGAATTTAAACAAAACCATGAAAAGACACTCTCAAGCACCTATCCTGAAGAACTCAACATATGGGGAATAATTGCCCTTGAGAAAGTAAGAGAGGGAAGAGAATGCTGACTATCGTCTTAACCCAACATCAATATCTCAGGGCCAGATGCTTAACTGGTGACATCAGTGCAGCTACACTTCTTTATAGCAGCTGAGGATCTGTCCTTTGGTCTTCATCTTATATATAGACAACATATTTCTGACACAACCAGAAAAACCTTCGTCAGCCACTGGTGCTATATTAACTAAACCATTAAATACAGACAAAGGTGCATGCCTGAATTGTCAACATAAAGATCATAATTAAAATGCTTAGTTGGAAGCACTTTAGGGAAAGGACTGTCTTTTATTTTATGCTTATTCAATGTCCAATACAATTCAAAACAGTTCCTGCTCAGGCCACTGAGCATTGCATTTCTATTATTTGTATCATTAATACATAATAAATAGCACAAATATATAAAGTAACCTTAAATAGCAGCCTCAGGAGGCAATAAATACAATGGATAAAATAGTAGATTCAGTACTAGTCCTTAAGGGTCCACACATTTAGATTAGAACTTAAGAACCCGGACCCACAGTGTATTCAAAAGGAATGGTAGAACCCACACTGCCAATCTTAAAAACCAAGGAAAGATGGGCAGTAAAACAATGTCTTATAGTGGATTGTATTTAACATGATAGATGAAGTAAATTCACAGCAGACAGAAAACTAATTTTAAAGAGACTTACTTCTATCATCACTGTTTCTCTAAAGTGACTGGATCAAAATGTGCTCTCATCTATTGAAGCAGCTTTTCTGGTTTACATGAAATTACCCTATATTTACAGTGGTGTAACTGAGAACAGAATTTTTCCTGAAGGCTGCAAAGTGGTAAAGGAAGTGTTTAGTACCATGAAATAAGACAAACTGATATAAAGAAATAGCAAGTTAATAGGGGCTGTAAGGAGCTGTACTACTTCAGGAGCTGAGTGTGCCATTATGCCTCAAGAGCGTAGAATATCACGTGGTATGCCTGTGCAGCCTTCACTGTAGCCTTACGTGGAGTGCTGTTACTCAGCATTAGGGCTGGTAAATGTGTTTCACAAAACATTCTGAAAATTTCTTTCTTTCTTAAAATGTTATGCCAAAATATTCAGAAAGTTCAGATTTTCCAACAAAAAAGAAAAACAAGCAACAGAATTATTTTTGTTGTTGTTGTCGTTTTGTTTTCCCCACATGTTTTTTTTCTTTCAATTATTTCTCCCACTCTTTTCTCTAAAATTATTTTCTTTTATAGAAATATACATGTGGATGTGTGTGCTATAAATATATACACATCCGAATATAAGAACAGCCATACTGGGGTCAGCCCAAAGGTCCATCTAGCCCAGTATCCTGTCTGCTGACAGTGACCAATGCCAGATGCCCCAGAGGGAGTGAACAGAACAGGGACTCTTCAAGCAATCCCTCTCCCATCACCCACACCTGGCCTCTGACAGAGGCTAGGGATACCACTCCTTCCCATCCTGACTAAGAGGAATTGATGGTCCTAACCTCCATGAATTTATCTAGTTCTTTCTTGATCCCTGTTAAAGTCCAGGTCTTCACAACCTCTCTGGCAAGGAGCTCCACAGGCCGACCATGTGCTGTGTGAAGAAAAATTTCTTTTTGTTTGTTTTAAACCTGTTACCTATTCATTTTATTCAGTGCCCCTAGTTCTTATATTATGGGAACAAGTGAATAATTATTCACTTTTTCCACATCAGTCTGATTTTATAGACCTCTATCATATCCCTCATTAGTCTCCTCTTTTCTAAACTGAAAAGTCCCAGTCTTTTTAATCTCTCCTCATATGGGACCCATTCCAAATCCCTAATCATTTTTGTTGCCCCTTTCTAAACCTTTTCCAATGCCAATATCTCTTTTTTTCCAATCAATTTATCTTATCCTTTTTAAATGATTTTCTATCCTTTTTTAAATGATTCCTAATATTCTGTTTGGTTCTTTGACTTCCACTGCACATTGAGTGAATGTTTTCAGAGAACTATCCACAATGACTCCAAGATCTCTCTCTTGAATAGTTATGGTTAAATTAGTCCCCATCATATTGTATTTATAGTTGGTATTATTTTTTCCAATGTGCATTCCTTTATATTTCTCAACATTAAATTTTGTTTGCCATTTTGTTGTCCAATTACTTAGTTTGGTGAGATCTTTTTGAAGCTCTTCAGTCTGCTTTGGTCTTAACTACCTGGAGCAGTTTAGTATCATCTACACATTTTCCCACCTCATTGTCTACCCCTTTCTCCGGATCATTTATAAATGATCCCACAACAGACCCTTAGGGGACACCGCTAGTTACCTCTCTCCATTCTGAAAAGTGACCATTTATTCCTACCCTTTGTTTCCTGTCTTTTAACCAGTTATCAAGCCATGAGAGGACCTTCCCTCTTATCCCATGACAACTTACTTTACTTAAGAGCCTTTGGTAAGGGACCTTGTGAAAGGCTCTCTGGAAATCTAAGTATACTATATCTTCTGTCCACATGTTTATTAACGCCCATCAAAGAACTCTGGTAGATTAGTAAGGCATGATTTACCTTTACAGAAACCATGATGGTTTTCCCCCAACAAATTATATTCATCTATTTGTCTGACAATTTTATTCTTTATTATGGTTTCAACTAATTTGCCCAGTACTGATGTTAGACTTACTGGTCTGTAATTGCCAGGATCACCTCTGGAGCCCTTATTAAATATTAGCTAATGTGACACCATCTTCCAGTCATTAGCTACAGGAGCTGATTTAAAGGATTAGTTACAAACCACAGTTAATAGTTCCACAGTTTCCCATTTGAGTTCTTTCAGAACTCTTGGGTGAATGCCATCTTGTCCTGGTGACTTGTTACTGTTAAGTTTATCAATTTGTTCCAAAACCTCCTCTAATGATACCTCAATCTGGGACAATTACTCAGATTTGTCAACTAAAGAGAATGGCTCAGGTTTGGGAATCTCCCTAACATCCTCAGCTGTGAAGACCAAAGCAAAGAATTTATTTAGTTTCTCCGCAATAACCTTATTGTCTTTGAGTGCTCCTTTGATATCCCGATCATCCAGGCTCCCTGCTTCTGATATACTTAAAACATTTTGCTATTATTTCTTGAGTTTTGGGCTTTTCTTATTATATTTTTATACTTAATTTGACAGAGTTTATGTTCCTTTGTATTATCCTCATGAGGATTTAACTTTCACTTTAAACAATGCCTTTTTATCTCTCCCTGCTTCTTTTACTTTGTTGTTAAGCCATGGTGGCACTTTTTTGGTTCTCTTACTGTGTTTTTTAATTTGGGGGTATATATTTAAGTTGAGCATCTATTAAGGTGTCTTTGAAAAGTTTCCATGAAGCTTGCAAGGATTTTACTTTTGTCACTGTACCTTTTAATTTCTGTTTAACTAACCTCGTTTTTGTGATGGCTAAATATTTCAAAGTGTATTGTATAATCACACACACTTGTAGTATGGGCTCTTTCATGCTGCACTGTTTTCATATCATTTCTCCATATAATTGATATATTTACAGCAACAAGAAAAAGTCTAGCTAACACTTGCTTCAATATGGATTTGTATTTCTAATTCTGGTTGGGATGTTGAATAGAGATGCTTTCCAAAAGCCTTCTGGACAAACAAAAATTATGAAATCCCTGTTTCTAATATCTAAATTATTTATCTTAAACTAAGTGAATATGATCATATAAGATGGACATATGACACACATTCCAATTTTTAAAGCATAAATACAAATAAAGCTATAGCACGTCTGACATACCAAATTTTTATTAATCTCATTTTACATCTACTGTAATGAGATCCAGAGTGCATATAAATCACGATAACATATATGACCTATTAAGATTACATTGCTTCTGGCAATAATTAGTAAATGTACTGAAAATTTTAAATAAACATTTAAGTAATAGAAGATGGGAAAGAATACAGAAGCCATTCCCTAAAGTGAACAGAAAGTTATTTTAACTATTCATTGTTTTAATGTCTGATATGAATATCAACAGGAATAACAACTTACATGCACCAGTCTTGCAGTTACCTGTTTCTAAATAAAAATGCCTGCCATCAGCACAGAAATAGTTATTTGAATAAAACCATTAAGACAAAAGAGCTTATCTTTTCCCTCCAACTTTCTCTGCTATATAACATATCTTTCATCTATTCATTGTTTTTTGTCTGGTGTGATGGTCTAAAAAATCATGTAGCATGGTTCTCCATGGCTGCTAGATTTATGAGCCTAGGGTGAGCTTAATTAAAGCCAATAGAGATTTTTTTTCAAATGAAGAAATAAATAGGACAGCAGAGGAAACCCTGATGTTTCTTAATTATGTTGTGGATTGTTCTCAACTGGATCTTCCTCTCAGCTCCCCTAACTAATTCAGCTAGTATCTGGAGCATTTTTGCCCACTAACCTGAAGTAGCAGACACTCAGCTATGAATATCTGGTTTATAAGTATTTGCTTTTTTTTATTTGTAAGTCTGTTAAGATTTTTGTTTGGAGATTGGAAGACTCAGTCCCCTAACAACCGATAGTGAGAGTAATCAAATGGCACTGATAATCCTTCCCAAAGACTTGATCTTGCAGTGTGTTGACTGACCTATGGCCTATTCCAGTAGATTATTTAAGCACATATCTGCCTTCATGTCAAGTGAACTACTCACATATTTAAATTTAAAGACATGATTTGCTGGATTGGGTGATAGTACTCAGAATTATGCCCTCTAACAGGGAGTCTGCTCTCTAAAGCAAGAAGAACTAGAGATGAGGCTAACCAACCATGACTTCAGAATGAGGCACACCTGGGTAGAATAAGCTCATTCCTTATAAAGGGCAGGAAGTGGTTACAATGAAGAAGAATGCTGGGCTGGACTCCTAATGAATTTCACGTGGAAGCTGTGTCCTCAAGTAGAGCTCTTAACTCTAGTACTGTTTTAATGTGGAATGTGAGTTGTACAGAAGAGAGACGTTCCAAGGACAGAGTCAGTATTTTGTTTACAAACAGAAGCAGGGTGATTAAGAAAAGAGATGGCTGGTAAAACAGAAATCTGTTGGGGGGGGGAGTGTTGAAAAGAAAGTGTGGGGGACTCAGAAGAAATCTGGGTTGCTGGGCTGTTACCAGCCAATGGGAGCTGCGAGGCTCTGTGGCTACAGACAAAGTTTTGCAGGCCTGCCAGCAGCTTACCCTGGCAGCCCTCTCACCCAAGTTTGAAAAATGTTGGCCTAGCTCTCTCTGAGCCAACAGTTATATTCAGAAAAGGGGGAGATGTGAGGGAGAATAGGTGAAAAATAAGCCAAAACCCAGGGAAAGGATAGCAGCGGTACAGGGAGGTTTTTGCTCCACCTATGGTACATATGTGGCCTCACTGCCATAATATTTGAGTGCCTCACAATGTGTAACCTATTTTTCCTCACATCTGACCCAGTGAAGTAGAGCAGGACTGTTATCCATTCTGCAGAAGGGACTCTTGAGGCATAGACCAGATTTCCAAAGGCTGAAGATTGGGTGCTTTGTAAACAACCCTAGATTCCAAGCTGCATCTTTGGTTGACTAAAATCTTTGAAATTATGTGCCTAAAGCATCACCAAAGGTCATTCAGGAAGTCCATGTAGGGGAGGGGAGAACCCAGCTCTCTGAGGACAAGCATTTTGTCCATTAGACCCACCATCTCTCTGCTGCATGCTGGAAGAGAATAAAGAGACTCTGATAGATGGGAGCAAACCTAAGGATGCTAGATACTCCAGCAAACAGTTCCAGACTGTTGGGAAGTATGCCATGTTTGACAGCATGAAAAGCAGCACAAAAGTCAGGAAGGATAAAGAAAGAGAATGAAAGTCAGATGAGAGGAGATCACCCCCAACTGGTGGCAGATTGTGCCCCATGCTGAGTTGTAGAGAAATGGCTGCTGTGCAATTTTATATTTTAACTGAAAATGCTGTTTTTGTTCTGTCATTTTCTTCTGTCACTTTTTTGTTCACAGATTGAGAAAAGGAAGGAATGAAAGTATCATACGATATTGGATGTTTACTCCTCATATTCTTAAGGTTTCAGTTGTATCCAGGCCAATTCCAGAACAAAGAGCAAAAATGGTAACCACAGTATTCATAATGTTGGTTTGTATTATTCACTGGGCACCATCTGTGAGCTCAACACTGTTCGGAATATGCCAGAAAACACAGTCTCTGAGCCAATGGATTAGATGCTTCGGGTATTTAAGTATGAATTGTTACTGAGCACTTGATAACCACTGTACGTAGAGTCACTGAGGCAATAGAAACTTACTTGATTAAGGTCTAAAAGATTTGACCCTCCAACTTTCTTTCAAGAGGGAGAACTGCCCAGAACTCCTGTACCTGTTGATTTTCCTTTTCTGTCTTCAGTGGCCCTGAGAGACTACCAAAGTTTAATTTTTTTTTCCAACTTTAAAATCTGGAATTTTGTTGGTGTTTGGTTTTAAATATTCTCCTATGGGAAGTGCAACTCAGTCACTGTAGTGTTGTGTTTTAAGAGTCTTCTGGAAAATAACTAGTCTTTAAATAGAAGTGCAGTGTTGCCAGTGCTCATGATTTTGTCATGTATCTTGTGATAATTATTGTTCTTCTTAAACCCCAGCTCTGCAAGTCGAGTGGATATGTGATGATTTCAGCCTTAATTCTTAAAGAAAAATTACCTTTCAAGTCTGTTGGCTGGGGAGAAAGCTTGAAATTGAGATCCCCATTGGACCCCAAAGGCTCAAAAAGAAAAATGCAAATAAAAACACGAAATCATTTTCCACTTAATCTCGTATTTTAAAGCCCCAGGCAGGTGCAGTATAAACTCACAGGGACTTGCCCCAGGAGACTGTTTCCAAAATGATCTCTTCTAAGCTTGGTGAACTGCAAAAATGTAGTGGAAAGTAAACTAGATTTTTCGACAATTATTTCAATTGTTGTATTCAGGGATTAGTAAATGATGTCCAAGTATACATTAAAATGTTACGCCAAACACAAAATATGAGAACATATAACTATTATAGCTGTGTGATCTAATACTTAAGGGTATGTCTACACTACAAAGTTAATTTGAACTAACAGCCGTTAGTTCGAATTAACTTCAATAGGGGCTACGCATGCAAACTGCTATTTCGAATTTAATTCGAAATAGCGGAGTGCTTAATTCGAACTAGGTAATGCCTAGGAGTAATGCCTAGTTCGAATTAAGTAGTTTGAATTAAGGGCTGTGTAGCCACTTAATTTGAACTAGTTGGAGGCTAGCCCTTCCCAGCTTGCCCTGGTGGCCACTCTGGGCCAAACCAGGGAAACTCTTCTGCCCCCCTCCCGGCCCCAGAGCCCTTAAAGGGCCATGGTCTGGCTATTGGTGCTTGTGCCAGCTGCAAGCCTGCCAGCACCCAGCCAGCAGACCCTGCACCTGGCACAAGACAAGCCAGCCAACTGCTGCCATCCCAGCCCTCCACCGCTTCCCAGGACCAGGCTGGCAGCTCACAGGAACCTGCCCGGGGCCGAAGAGGCGGACGCCCGCCTGGTCTAGTGCGGAGATCGTGGACCTCATCGAGGTTTGGGGGGAGGCCTCCAATGTCTACGATCTCCGCACTAGCCACAGGAACGCGACTGTCTTCAGCCGCATGGCTGCCAACCTGGCCACCAGAGGCCACATGCGGACCCGGGAGCAGGTCTGCTAAAAAATAAAGGACCCGCAGCAGGCCTAATCCAGAGCCTCCCAGCCAGGGGCCGACCCAGAGGCATGCCCTCATTATGAGGCCCTGGACCGCATCCTGGGGGCTCACGCCGTCCATGCCCCCCGGGTGGTGATTGACCCCGGGGCAGAGGGCCCTGTCCCTGACACGGAGGAGGAGGAGGAGGATGCCGAGAGCCAGGAGCCTGCAGGGAGCCTGCCCGGGACCCAGGACCCCCGAGACATCCCACAGAGCACATCGGCTGTGTCGTCTGAGGCCAGGGAGGGCTCCACATGTGAGTGCTATCATGCTCCCCTTATGTGTATGGGGTGGGGGGGTGGAGAGGGATCCCAGGGACCGTGTGCCTGGGCCTTGCCCACCATGGAGCAGCAGCTGGGTGTCATGCAGGGGCCCTGGCCCGTTCCCCACATGCCGACCTCGCCTTGCAGAGGGGGGCTGGGTTTCACCCACTGTGTCCCCAGGGAGAACTGACCACTGCTCTTGTTTCACCACAGCCGGAGCACCTGGGACTGCAGGGCACACCACCCCGCCTGCAACAGCCACCTGCACCCGGGCCAGCAGGCGCACCAGGAACCTGGAGGACTACCACCGGCGGCACCTGCGGCTACTGAAGCACCAGCTCCGCACCCAGGAGCACTGGGTCTGGGAGGACCTGCGGCTGTGGCAGCGGAGCTTGGAGGCACTGGAGGAGCAGGGCCGTGCCCTCAGCGGACACCTCCAGACCTTGGTGGACAGGTTCCTGCCTCCTCCTGCTCCAGCCCCTGCGGCCGCCCCAGCTCTCACTCCTCCTCCCACCCCTGCTCCCCTTCCCACTTCCTCCACACCCCCCGTCCCTCCTGCCCCACCCTCCACAGCAACTCCCCCCGACGCCCTCGCACCCACAGTGCTGCGAGACGGGAGAGCCAGCAGGACCCCCAACCCTGAGCTTTCCCTTCCCTTCCTCCCCCTTCCAGCTCCCTCCTCCCAGGTTTCCCCTCCCCTCCCCCAACCCCAGTTATGTACAATAAAGAGAGGCTTTTTTAGCAAAACAGGTGTTTTTATTTTACATTAGGAAGGGGGGTTAGGGAGGTGAAAGGGGAAGGAGGGGAGGGTGCAAGAAGGCCCCAGTGGGGCATGCAGAGAGAGTTCAGTCCTCCTCCACATGGAAGCTCTCCCGCAGGGCTTCCCGGATCTGGACGGCCCCCCGCTGGGCCTCCCGGATGGCGGCGATGCGGGGCTGCACATACTGGCCAGCCATGCAGTCAGCCTCAGCCATCCAGGCTGGCAGGAAAGCCTCCCCCTTCCTTTCACATAAATTGTGCAGTACACAACATGCTGCTGCCATGGGAGGGATATTGTGCTCGGCAAGGTCGAGGCGGGTGAGGAGGCACCTAAAGCGTGCTTTCAGTCGGCCGAAGGCCCCCTCAACCACGCTGCGGGTCCTGGTGAGCCTGGCATTGAAGGCCTGCCGGGAGGGGTTGAGGTGTCCCGTGTAGGGCTTCATGAGCCAGGGCTGTAGGGGGTGGGCCTGCATCCCCCACCGGGCAGACGGGCATGTCCATGTCCCCGACCCTGATGTGGCGGTCAGGGAAGAAGGTCCCGGCGTGCAGCCTCTGGCACACAGAGGAGTTGCGAAACACCCTGGCGTTGGGTGCCTTGCTGGACCAGCCCACATTAATGTCCGTGAACTGGCCCCAGTGGTCAGACACAGCCTGCAGGAAGATGGAGAAGTACCCCTTGTGGTTGATATACTGGGAGGCCTGGTGTTCCGGGGCACGGATGGGGATGTGCGTCCTGTCGATGGCCCCCCCCGCAGTTGCAGAAGCTGAGGGCGCTGAACCCCTGGATGACTGCGTCCGGGTCAGCGAGGCGGACCACCCTGCGAGAGCAGCACCCGGTTGATGGCCTTGAGCCACCTGCAGAGAGACACAGCAAACCGCGAATCACTGGGGTGCCCGGGTGGCTGGGAGTGTTCATTCCCTGGCACTGCCCCACGCCCCACTCCCAGAAGCAACCCCTGCTGCGATCCTGGCTGCCGCAGGTGGAGTGTAGTACGGCCGGGACAGACCGAACCCTCCCGTGAGGGGCACTTTCGCCTCCTTCCCCCTGCCCCGTTTTTCCTGGGGCGGCCCATCCCCTCCTTGCAGCCCCCTTCCCCCCGCATCCCAGTGGCCAGTGAGTGCCGTACCTGCATGAGCACTGCTCCGACGGTGGATTTCCCCACGCCGAACTGGTTCCTGATGGATCGGTAGCTGTCCGGCGTGGAGAGCTTCCACAGGGCGATGGCCACCCACTTCTGGAGGGGGATGGCGGGCCTCATGTGAGTGTCCCGTCGCTGCAGAGCAGGGGCGAGCCACTCACAGAGCTCCAGGAAGGTGTCCTTTTTCATCCTGAAGTTCTGGGTCCACTGTTGGTTTCCCCAGCACTCCAGGATGATGTGGTCCCACCAGTCACTGCTGATGTCCAAACGCCAGATGCGGCGGGGCACGCTGGCATCCGGCCGCTGCTGTGGCTCCTCCACGGCCCCCAGGGAGGGCAGGGAGAGGGGCAGGGGGCTGACGTCAACCAGATGGTGCCAGGCAGCCTCCAGCCATTGCTGGCAGGCTTGCAGCAGCAAGTCCAAAAACTGGAGCAGAATGCCCAGGGCGAGCTCTGGCTCCATGGTGCCAACTGCGGCGGCGTCCCCAATGGGAACCACCGACACAGGCAGGCGCAGAGGAAAATGCTTTGCTGTCCCTCGGCGAGGTAGGCAAGCAAGCGGGAAAACTGAGAACCGGCTGTCCAGGGGGGGTCCCTTTAAGCATGAGCCTCAGACAGCAGCCACACAAAGCAACTACTGACCTGATGCCCTGTTGGAACCGGTTTCAGCTGCCCTTAAATGCAACCCAGCATCCAATCAGTGTGGACGCGCTATTTCGAATTAGCAAAACTCTAATTCGAATTAGTTTTTGGGTCTAGACGTGTTATTTCGAATTAGCTCATTTCGAATGAACTAATTCGAAATAAGCTAGTTCCAGTTAGCGCTGTAGTGTAGACATACCCCAAGTCTCTCTTTTTCAAAATGTAGGAATTAGATACATTAACTCTTGTGCTAAATTCTGAGTTACTTGCAAAATATTTAGAGGTTTCAGGGTTGGGAAGGGACTACGGAGTTCTCCAGACAGGGAGGAGGAAGAAAAACCTTGTGTACATATAGGAATTAATGATTATTGGATCCAGTCCCTAAGGAAGAACATTTTGACCAACCCCGCCCCATCCAACAAAACCTACTTGAAGGGAAATGTATTTGAACAGGCAATGGTTTGCCTCAGTTTTTCCTCTTGAGGAGGTTCACAGGAGGTGGCCAGCGCAGACATAAGCTGCAAAGTAGATTCAGTATTTTAGCCACTCATTTCACTCTCCCCATCCTCACATGTAGTCTTTACAACTGATAATCATAATGAGAAGATAACATGAACTGAAATTTGAAACATTCATACATTAAAAATAAATAGCAGCTTCCTGGTGTCTGTCATGAACCCAAGCTTACAGGCACTGAACAGAAACGTAGCAGAACAGAATAGATAGAAATGTTAGTTAAGGTACATTACACTACAATATTGGAAGAGGTATTGATTCTCCTTGACAACACTAATACTAGAGTTCCCTCAAATTCTCCAGAAGGATAAGAAGGAAAAAAATCAAGCTTACAATGGAACAGTACTTCAACTTTCCCTTTGGAAAAAAAAAGCTGCCTCTCCATTTTAAAATAAAAAAGCAGCTTTGGAGCAGAGAAGAGACCACCACTGAATTTAATCCAAACCTCTCCAAACTGGAAAATTCAGGATCTGGTTTTGAATTTGACAAATTTCTACCTTTAACTATGTGCTACAGAGGTGTGACAGATCCCTCCCCCCAGTGCTTTATGAAATTGTCTTTTGGATATAAATATGCATAACTCAAAGATGCTTTGGACAAAATACCTTATATAACCTCTCAATCTTAATGTCATAATACACTGGATCTGTATATCTTATTTTGGTGTATGTATCACTCTTGTGTAAAGTTACAGATATGGGATAGGGAATGGTTTATGGATTTAAATGTGCAAATGAAAGCCATCAAAGGTATTTAATGCTTGGGCATCTCAATGTCTGGGTGATCACCTGTAAACAGCCTTTGTCCTTTAAGTTTAAACAGGAGTTGGTCTTAGGAAGACATGTGACCACCCTTACTGGTAGAGTCTAACCAGGTAATTTTCCTGGAGGGGTGGAATGCAGAAATAAAAAATTCCTGCCCAAAAGGAACTCTATTTAGGATGCAAAGCTTTTGGCATGCAACATCCAAGTAGGAGCCAGAGACCCCAGGGAGAAAAAGATTTTTCCATGGCCTGGAGGTTTAGCTGAAATAAGAACAGTATTAGGGTAAGTTTGTAAGACATTTTAGGGTGTTAGAACTAACTATCCATTTTCTATTATTTTAAATTTGTAATTTACTTTGTACTTCCTGTTTTCACTTGCAACCACTTAAATCTTACTGTTTGTGGTTAATAAAATCACTTTTATTTACTATGAAGCCCAGTGTAAATAATTATTACCTGGGGAAGCAACCAGTGTGTACATCCCCCTTTCACTGTTAAAGAAGGCTTGCCTGAATAATTTATTTGTGGTTCTGATCCATGGGGGGGGGGGGGGTTTCCTGGATGTTGTGCCTGAAACTGCATTTTTCTCAAATTTGAAGTGTTTCAGTGTCTGCAATACTCTTTGGGGGTGGGGGGGGGGAGGAGTGAAAGCACATTGATCTCAGCTCTGTGCCTTGGTTGGGGGAGACCCAGGAGATTTGGCCCAGCAGGACAGGGTGGTGAGAAGCCCCAGAGAGCAAAGAAGCAACTGCCATTGGCTTTATCAGCACACCAGGAAGCAGTCCCAAGGGGTCTTCTGTGACCACCCCCAGTCACAAGAGGATCTCTTGCAGGAAACCTAGAGGTTCCAAGCCTCAGTATAGTCTTTGTGAAGTAGTTTTCCTGTGAGCCGCATGCTGGGTAACAGAAACAACATAGAAGCTCAGGATAGGGGAGACCAGTTGCAGGCTACAACTAAAGAACAGTAGGCAGTTTTATTACTTTTTTTTCTGAACATAGTTTCCTTTCTAATCATCTCATCTCCAATCTTGCTAATAGGACATGGTAGTAGAAGTGGAAGACCGAGTGAATGAGAAAATGTTAAAATGTCTACTCCAGACCCTGTGCAGTTATAAGTAAAGCCTCCCATCAGCTCTGAGAATCAAGGGAAATACCGAAGAAGTCTGAAAAAAGATCAAACAGTAATTTGAACAATTGATGTTCCATCTACAGACCCCATATTTTTATTTTTTTTAACTTTTGCTGTCTTCATTTTCTCATTATTTCACTAACTTTATTATGCCCATGTCATCTTCAGTGTGTTTCTTTTGCATTTGCACAGGCACTTGCTTGCTGCTCAGCAATGACTATTAAAGCTACTTAGTTCGTTCACTCTGCTTAGACTCACAAGACGAACCACATACTCCATGCATGCAATGAAGTTTCCTCATCAATTAGTCAGATTGACTATGGACCAAATGAAAAACAGAGCTGTGCTATGAGAGTGACTATTATTATTTGTGTTATAGTAGTGCCTAGAGGCTCCAGATCAGACCAGAGCCTCTTTGAACTAGGCACTGTACAAAAAAATACAGGGAGACATCTTCTGTGTCAAAGAGTCCACAATTTTAATGGACAAGGTAGGAGAAGCATGTGAGGGGGGAAACAGATGAAATAACTTGTCTGAGGTCACACAGCTGGTCATTAACAGATTTTAGGACTAGAACTTATGGTTGTGTCTAGACTGGCAAGTTTTTCCGGAAAATCAGCCGCTTTTGCGGAAAAACTTGCCAGCTGTCTACACTGGCTGCTTGAATTTCCGCAAGAACACTGACGAGCTAATGTATGATCATCAGTGTTCTTGCGCAAATACTATGACGCTCCCGTTCGGGCAAAAATCCTTTTTGCGCAAAGCTTTTGCGCAAAAGGGCCAGTGTAGACAGCTCAGATTTGTTTTGTGCAAAAAAGCCCCGATCGCGAAAATGGCGATCGGGGCTTTTTTGCGCAAAAGCGCGTCTAGATTGGCCAGGGACGCTTTTCCGCAAAAAGTGCTTTTGCGGAAAAGCGTCCGTGCCAATCTAGACACTCTGTTCCGAAAATGCTTTTAACGGGAAACTTTTCCGTTAAAAGCATTTCCGGAAAATCATGCCAATCTAGACACAGCCTATGTGTTTAGGGTTCCGGTCTCGTGTTTTATTCACTAGACGGGGAATCAGCCCTCACCCATTTGATATCACTGAAACATGACTAGATACCTTTAGTCAGATGAAACACAACTCAACAACCTTTAATAAAACCCTCATGTGATAAAACAGGCCATAAGAAAGGGCTTTAAACATTAATACTCTACTGAGGACAGGAAAATCCTGTGGTAGACATTCTCTTTCACACTGTTTCATAATGTGTGTCTATTCTGCACACAAATGCTTGAACATATTGCCTTCTGTGTTTGATTAGGCACAGCTGGGTGATGTATTTTTGATCGTGGCATGATACAAAGAAATTCTTTCTTCTTATTCTGTGAGAATAAATGTACCCCATGTTTCCTTGCTCCGGCAGGTTCATTAGAGGACTGAACAAATGCAAAGCCTCTTGGTTTCCCTTGGCCCTGAAGTCTCAAGAGCATTTCAGTACTTATCACAGTATGATTTTGCAAGAGAAACTGTATTCATAATGTTTCAGCTGGGCTCCTGCATTGCTCATGTTGATTGGATGGCCTATGCACACAGCTCTAAATGTCGGAAAAGTCCTTTTTCATTTAAAATAATATGAGAATAATGAGTAGCTACATAAACTTAAGGGTTTGGCCTCCATGCATCTAGTCCAAAAACTCAAAAAGACAAATCCATTTCTTCCCTAGCTGCTAAAAGACTGTGGATCAATTGCACAAGCAGGGCTGAATTAATGATGTGGGTAAAAATAGATTACAGCTACTTGTGGGCTAGCTGCCTGGCTATGTGCTGAAGGTGAGCTAGAGGTTTTTCACAATTACCATCACCTTTTCCTTCAGGGACTGCTCTTTGTGTGGAAATATAACACCCAAAGAAGACAGACAGGAACGGCATCATGGTCCTGTCCATACTTTCCAGTGAAGTGGCAGAGAGTGGGGCTATGTCTACACTTCAGAGCTTTTCCGGGATGCCTCCGGCATCCCGGAAAAGCTATGCCGCATCCAAGGAACACGTACACTTTTTCAGAAAAATTTCCGAAAAAGTGGACTCGTTCTTTCGCCATCCCTTTAATCCTCATTGTATGAGGAAGAAGGGATGTGTCAAAAGAGGACAGGCAAATTTCGGAAAAGCCTCTTCCAAAAGAAAAGCGGAAAAAGATACGCAAATTGCAGTATCTTTTTCTGACTTTTCTTTGCAGTCTAGACATAGCCTATGTGAAAGCATGAGGCACCATCCCTCTCCCTTGAATGCTGTAGCAAACATTCAGATTCAAGTGGCTCTTACTGGAGAGATAAAATAATCCTTGTTGTGCAACAACCACTGATGCCTCTAAATATCAAGGTGAGCAGTGGCAGTATCCTTATAGTACATTCATTTTATAGTCTGTGTGACCATCTGTACACAACACTAAGAAGTCACCGTTTTTAGCAATTGGCTAGCATTTTGTAATATCTGGAGAATGTACCTTTTCATTCCACAATGAAGCAAAGGAATCCTTAAATGTCTTCATTTTTGTTACTTCTTTCTTTCTTTCTGTTGGTTAAGGTCCTACATTTTCTAAGCACAAATTCTTTCTCTAAATGTTTTTATTCGGTGACCTTTATAGCTCTTTTAAAATCTAGTAGGTTGTTATTTAACTAAATTCAATTAACATGTTCACATTCAGCTCTAACAAACCCTCTGCTGGAGTTAAAAAAAGGACCTTCTCTACTGACAGCTCGTGTTCTTTGCTACTTATGAAGGATGCATTTTTACAATCAGTAATGCTGAGATTTGGACTACAATAACCAGTCTGTTAGCTATTATATATTTATAATTAATAAGGCAGATGTTTCTGAAGCTTTACAGATAACCTGCAAATAAAAATCCTCTCCTTTTTACACTCATCTAGCTTTTTCTCCCACTTCCCCATTTTTTTGATCTCTTGTGGTATTCTTCATGCAATATTCTTTCTCCTATAAAACAAAATTAAGACTGTCGTCATTATATGTCGTTTTAGATAGCAAAGCTGAGTGGGAGCCAGAATTTCCATTCCATAGGAAATTCCAACATTTTTTTTAAAAAGTCTTTTTGATGTGGATCAAAAAGCTGAAATTTCCTATGAAATGAAACATCTGATTTTTTTTAAGTTTGTGACCAATAAACCATTTCATTTGAATATAATAATTTTATTTCATTTTGTTTCACGTTTTGTCATGTGAAAATATTATACAACTCACATATATATATAAAGGCTTTCTTGGAGTAGGGACGTACTATTTCGATTTTGTAAAATTGGGAGTTACTAAGTCAAATTTAGTTATTTTGAAATAGTTTCCTAGTGTAGACATGGCCTAAATGTTTACACCTTGTTCACACATCCCTAAAGCTGTTTTATAATTAAATGTAAAATCTGCCCCAGTCTCAAAGCTAAGATTGAGAATCCATTCAAAGGGAGTAGAAGGAAACAAAAAGGGAATACAATAAATCCTTAACATGGCAGATCAGCCTGAGCTAAAATACAAGTTGAACCTCTGAAAACCAGTACTCTGGTCCAGCAACATCCGTGGTCCAGCAGGACCACGAATGCTCCTGGACTAAAGAGTCTGAGAACCTAACAGCACAAGGGACAGCAGCCTGGCCAGGGGCAGCAGGGCCAGAGCCCCATAGAAGTGCTGAGGACAGGCTGGAGAACCCCAGCAGCCCACAGAAGCATGGAGCTGGAGGAAGAAGAAGCCTGGCAATCTGCAGCAGCATGGAGCTGGGGAAATCTGGCTGCCTGTGGCAGCATGGGGCCAGGGGACCATGGCAGCATAGGGATGGGGGCTGGAGAACCCCAGATGCCCATGGCAGCCCTGGCTCAGGGCCAATGGCAGGGGACACTTCCCCTGTATAGTAGGGTGATCAATGTAATTGGTTAGGATTTACTGTTGGGACATCCTGACTAGGGATGTAAACAACTGATTGACTATCCAGTAAGCTTCCCCTCCTTGCTGCCTCTATCACAAAAAGGCAGCAAGTTGGGAAAAAAGGAGGGAATGCTGGGCGGAAACGGCTTGAAAGCCAGTTCCCTCCAGCTCCGTGGGAGGGGGCAGCGGTGCACCAGCGTCCAACTTTGAAATGTACAAGAGTCCCTGCTGGCTCCAGGCTCCATGTGGTGCTTCCTCTTTGAAATGTGCAAGAGCCCCTGCTGAGGACTCTTGTACATTTCAAAGTTGGAACTGCAGGTGGAGCTTAGGGACAGCGGTGAGTCCCACGCTGACCCCAGGCTCCATGTGGTGCTTCTGCTTTGAAATGTACAAGAGTCCATCGGGTCTCCTGACAGGTTTCCTGCTCTGTCGATGATAACCAAAAGGCTGTGTGTGTGTGTGCTCAGTGATTTGTGCCATGTTGACTTGCACAATTAGGCAACATAACAGACTCTGAGAGAGACCCCAAAGACCACAAAACAGATAAGGATTGAAGGTGCCTGGACAGGTTTATTGTTAAGTGAAGTACAGTAATAGTTGTCAGTAGACTCTACCCAACCACTACACATATCTACCCTGTAACAATAGATACAGCTCAATCAGTGGGAGACCCCATTGCCCCCTCGGCTGTACAAAGACTGTCCCCCCAAGACACCTCTTTATATATAGGTACAAACAAATTACACATCACTCCTGACATTGTCAGGTTACCACCCTCTGATGCTACTTAGATACCACCCATCACCCTGTACCCTGTGGTTTGATTATAACATCTCTGTCCATCAGGCTGTCATTTTAGACCCTTTCCTGAACCTGGGTGGGTAACTGTGGGGAGTGTGGGTACCAAGATCTTTTGTAATGAGCTAGTGTTACCAACCTTTTGTAATGTGCTTTCAACCTATGCACAGTACCAACTACTGTTCTACACTTGGGCCTATTACCAGTTAGTGTTTTGCACTCTCAGCTCTGTTCGTGCCAGGGTCTGTGAGCAGGGGCCTGCCTCTTGCTCACAGCTTAGCTTTGCTTTATATTAGCCAAGTTTTGTCTGTTGTTAGCTAAGCCTCAGGCCTCAAACCAGGCCTGTGCTACATGGAATTTTGTTTCAGGTCCCCATCTTACTACACCCTGGTCTGGAAAATTCTCTCATTGTCCTGATGTTGCCAGACCAGGGAGGTATAACCTATATTTCCTCTTTACTCTTCCAAAACTATAGGAAAGGAAATTTAAAATTATGGCTTCACATTCACCCAGTAATTCATGTGACTAGGTACTAGATTTCTGGAGTTTGGAAATATTAGTCCATACCACAAGCTTTGTTGCAATACCTCAGGAAAATGGCAGGAGGTAAGATTGGCAACTGCTAATAGCAAACAGCTCCAATGGTAGGAGATGGGACTCTATGGCTACGTCTACACTGCAGTTATTTCAGAATAAACTACTCTGGAATAGTTATTCCAAAATAGCTTATTTCAAAATAACACGGCTGCACTGCAGGGAAGCCTCAAAATTAGTCCGACGCAGGCTTCCCTAATGTAAACATGCTATCTCGATTTAGAGCCCCAGGAGGAATAACTTAGAATGGGCCTGGTGAGGGGCTATTTTGAAATAGCAGAAGTGAGCATCTACATCTTATTTCAAAATATCTATTCCAGAATAGGCATTATTTTTCGTAGAATGAGGTTTACAGAAGTCAGAATAAGCCATTTGTTGTTTCAAAATTATTTCAAAGTCATGGAATTGCTGTGTAGATGCTTGCATAGTTATTTCGGAATAATGGCCATTATTTTTAAATAATTTTGCTGTGTAGACACATCCTTTGTGGGGAGGACTCTGAATTGCTAAGGAGAATTCTCTCCCAGATGTGTGGCTGGTGGGTCTCACTCTCATGCTCAAGGTCTAACTGATTGCCATATTTGGGGTTGAGCAGGATTTTTCTTCCAGGTCAGATCAGCAAATATTCTGGGTTTTTTTTCACCTTTCTCTATATTTTGGGACATGGGTCACTTGCTTGTTTGAACTAGAGTGTATGATGGATTCTCTGTAACCCAAGATCTTTAAATTAAGATTTGAGGACTTCAGGAGCTAAGCTAGAGGTTAAGATGCTGATAGTTGAAGTGGGTGGGTGAGGATCGGTGGCCTGCTATGTGCAGGAGGTCAGACTAGATGATTGTAATGGTCCCTTCTGGTCTTAAAGTCATTGAGTCTAACATAGAGTGACAGACTAGATTCCAAAACTTTGTGTGGTCTGCTGCATTGTAAGTTAGAGTCTCTGGATAATGTAACTGTTAATATAAAGTTTTTACATCACTTTTATTCTTTTCTTGACATTAATACCTTTCACTTCCTATACGTAATGCTTCATTCAAGATATTTATCATGCTCTTGGGATTCTCAGTTGTGAGTTTCTTGTTACTTATAGCCAAGCTCTGAGGCTATCTGTCTGCTCTATATCATGTAATTTTAATATTTCTATAATTCTGTTTTCTCTGCTGAAATTTACCCCTGGGAATAGAGAACCAGATTCACTGAATGCTATGAATTCTATAGCTATTTATAAAAGAAAAATTAAGAACAGAAAATCAAATTTTAAGTTCCCAATCCATAGCCAGCATTTCAGGGAGAAGTGTCCTTCATGGCAATCTATTACTGTTTCTGGTGACAAAATTGAAATGGCTGGAGTCCAGATTAAGGCTGTGTTTCTGCCAATCATTCTTTCAGCAACAATGTGGTTTCACTCTATAGTGCTGAGCTGACTTGATGGCACAGAATGAGAATTTCTTTTTCTCCTGTTTAATGTATTGCTACAAAACAGCCACAGGACCAATTTCACTGGAATAAACTAGAAGAATTATTAGTTTCTGAAATGGAATAGGCAAATAGAGCTGTGCTACTTTGATTTCACAACTGAAAGTTTAAAATGTAGAAAAGGTTACTCAGACATCTAGGTGCCTGGAAGGAGACCAGTGGTTCATGTACCCTAAAGGAGGTTTGAGAGTGAGTTTATATCTTTTTCCTCCCCATGTTAGTTGTACTCAGGGGACTCACAGAGCTGTTGTTCTTAGGCTTCACAGAGGAAATAAAACTGTCATTTGCTGTGTTAAGAGTCTGTTGTCAGTTCATATGCAGAACATCATTGTGTTGGTACCAGAAGAGGCTGCTTTCCTCTTTTGGGAAAAAAGCCTCTTTTGGAACATCCCTTCTTCCTCATAGAACAAGGTTTACAGGGATGCTGAAAAAACACATCTGCTTTTCCGAAATTTTTGTCAGAAAAGCAGACGCATTCCTTGGACACGGTAGAGCTTTTTCGGGAACTCTGCAGTCCAGATGTACCTAGAGAGAGATTTGATAGGTAGATCTGCATTACTAACAAGCAAATTATACAGATTGTCCTAAACAAATTGCCAATGAAACCCTTACACCTCTCCATAAAGTATTGCTAGGACAGAAAATTTTATTTTAGAAATATTTTAGAATTTTTCAGACATTATTGGGATTTCTTATCATATCAGCTTCAGGCTGAATGTCTCTAATACAGAACTCTCTCATCCAGAAACATCCGTCATCCAGAATGATTTTAGTTAGCCAGATGTCCACTTTTCATGGGTGTGGCCAAGTTTCCTGCAGTCCCATAAAGTCTATTTACAGCCACCAGTCCTAGCTCTCAGTGTTCTGTGCTGTTATTTAGCTCTAATTTATCCCTAAATGCCCCTTAACAGCTCAGTAAGCAGTGGAAGTGTTGGTAATGCTACTAGATAATATTGGCCTCTCATGGGCCAGAAATTCTCTCATTCAGAACAGGTCAGTCCTGAGGGCTCTGGACTAGAGAGGTTCAACCTGTACTATTATTCCAACAAACCTCCAAAGGATGGTAAAAAAATATAAAGCTAATACATTAAAACCACTCATTGAATGGCCTGTAAAGAGGCAAGGGGGTAGGGAGGGCAGCAGCTGTGCATTCTGGGATGCGCCTTGCTTTTCCTCCTGTTCCCCAAACGCTAAGGGAGTGAGGGGAAAGTATTAGCATTCCACGTATGCCTCTCACACCTGGTTGATGAAAAGAGGGGTGTGGGGAAATAATCATACAAATAACTAAGTGAAGCTGTTATTCCTACATAATGGGGTGGATCTAGTTCATCTTGAATTCAATGAGAGATTTGCCTACTTAAGCTGAATTGGAATTGACTCAATGAAACCTATTATTTTAGAACTTATGTTTGAAACACTCTTTCTTTCCAGACATGGCAAATTACCAGGATCCCATTTGTAGAGCCCTGTGTGGTTATCTGCAGAAATGATCTGCAGATACCACATCTATGGGTGCAGATATCCACAGATGTAGTGCAGATAGCTACAACATTTCAGGATTCTAGATACAAAATTTGTATTCACATCTGCATCCATATCCACAAAAATGAGCTGTGGATATCTGAATCCACATTTGCATCCACAGATACAAAGTGGATAGACATTGATTTGCAGGCCTCTACACATTTGTTCCGTACAAACACAAAATAAAGAGACAGCTCCCACCTCTGAGAATGTATAATCTAATTACAAGACAGACCAGAGGTGGATACAGATGGGAGTACAAGGAAACAATGAATAATATTAGTCAGCAGCCTGGGTAGTGGTCTGCACATCAGTGGCCTAACGGTTGTCAATGTTTGTAAACAGCATAGCAAAGGAGATTTTAAGGAGGGATTCAAAGGTGAGGAATGTAATAGCTTTCTTGCTGTTTATGAGCAGCTCCTCCCAAGTATGAGAGGGAGCACAGTAGAAAGTAGGAGGGTGCTTATTTGAACACTGAATGCAGTTAGCAAAAACAAGAGGAAGAACTGTGGCATGAGAGTACTTCACCAAAGTTGAGGGATGCTTTTATGCAATACAGTATTGTGTTTTAATACTAAAGAAAAAACCCCTCATGATGTGCAATAGTTATAAAACTGAAGCAGCCCAGCCAGTCAGAATACCAATGCATAAGTGGAATAGACAGAGACAGCATGAGAGAGAGAAAGATCCTTTAAGCAATAAATATCATTTAGTTCTGTCTGGATTCCCTCTAAAGTGAAGCCCTAAAGGAACCATGGCAAGACCATCCCATTCATCATGATATGACATTTGGGCTATGTCTAGACTGCATCCCTCTGTCGACAGAGGGATGCAAATCAAGCACATCAAAATTGCTAATGAAGCATGGATTTAAATATCCCATGCCTCATTAGCATAAACATGGCCACCACTTTTTTCGAAAACTGAGCTTTTTTGAAAAAAACCCAGCAGTCTAGACGTGGATCTGTCGAAAATAAAGCCTTTTACTACAGATCCTGTATTCCTCAAAAAATGAGGTTTACAGGATCTGTCAGAAAAGGGTTTATTTTCGACAGATCCATGTCTAGACTGCCGTTTTTTTTTAAAAAGCTCTGTTTCGAAAAAAAGCGGCGGCTATGTTTATGCTAATGAGGCACGGGATATTTAAATCCCTGCTTCATTAGCAATTTCGATGTGACTAATCTACACCTCTCTGTCAACAGAGAGGTGTAGTCTAGACCCACCCACCCAACCTCATTTTTTGAGGAATACGGGATCTGTCAAAAAAGGGTTTATTTTCGATAGATCCATGTCTAGACTGCCATTTCTTTTTGAAAAAGCTCTATTTCAAAAAAAGTGGCATCCATGTTTATGCTAATGAGGTGCAGGATATTTAAATCCCTGCTTCACTAGCAATTTTGACGTGCTTGATTTGCATCCCTCTGTTGGCAGAGGGATGCAGTCTAGACGTAGCCTTGGTGTTCACTATTTATAACATATCTTGGAATGTTTAATATCTATCCATTTTATTATCTTACCTTACAGGACAAACCGAAGTTTAAATATAAAAGAAAAAGGAAAGGAAATATAATGACTGTGATTTCAGCTGATAAGAAATGAATGCATTTCTATACCCACTAAATAAGTGGAAGGAGGAACAGACACATATTCACAAATAATTCATAAGCTAGGACTCCTGGGCACAAAGCTAGTAATTTTTACATTACAAATAGATGTGTGCAGTGTAAAGGAATTTTTTAATGGCTAGTTCTAATTACAGTGGATGCTTTTAGCAGATAACGAATCTCTGCTGGGAAAAAAAGTATCATGTGTAGCATTAGTGTGATATAAAAATCAATTATATAGCAATCAATACATTGTATTTAGCAATGGATAAGCACGCTTTTTACGGAACTGAACCAGTCATGCTTCTTCTAACACACATCCATTAACTTACTGAAATATCCAGAAATATGGTCTTTCCCAAGATGGAATATCACAGCTTTTATACTTCAAGTAAATATATGTACAGGTTGAACCTCTATAAACTAGGACTCTCTGGCTGGGCTCTTCATAGCTGGGCTGTCCAGCAGGGCTGTAGCCCAGTGCACAGCAGTGGTGCTGCCCAGCAGGCCCAGGAACCCAGCACGCATCAGCTGGGCTGCCCAGCAGGATCGGGAACCCAGCACGCATCTAGTTGGGCTGCCCTGTGGGGCCATAGCACTCCTGGCAGACTGGGAGCCCAGCACACTGGAATCTGGGCTGCCTAGTTTAGCAGGGAAGGTGGGGGAACTGGCAGTGGCAGGTGGGGAGGCAGCCAGGAGGCCAGTAGCCAGTCCAGGGAATGGTGTCCCTAGCCTCTGTCAGAGGGTGGAGATGGAGGCAGGAGAGAGATCACTTGATCATTACCTGTTCGGTTCATTCCCTCTGGGGCACCTGGCATTGGCCACTGTCGGCAGACAGGATACTGGGCTAGATGGACCTTTGGTCTGACCCAGTATGGACATTCTTATGTTCAGGGCTAGGAGGGCCAGTAGCAGAGGGACCAGATATGATCAACCCTGGTCTGGAAAAATCCCTCATCCGGGACCAGGATGGTCCAACCTATAGTTGCATCTGCTGAAAAATGGGTAGCATCAGTTGTAACAAGATATCTGCCCTGTGTGGGGGTTAAGTGAAGACTCCTAGTATTTGGCTTTTATCCAAATCCTCATAAGTTTATACTGAGCTGGGTAAAATGTCGGACTTCTCTTTAACAAATTATTTCTAGCAAGAACTGAAAAAAATCCTGTAATTTTGTTTAGTTATTTATTACTTAAAATTTAAAGGTAGCTTATGCTGTGTGAATATATCCCATCTACACTCTGGTGCATTACTTCAGAGATGCACTTGGAAGGATTGTGCCCAACAGAGCTAAGGTGGAAGTAATATACTACTTGACTAGAAAGGATGAGCACTTTATTTGCCAATGTGTGTTCATGTGTATGTGTGCGTGTGTGTGTGTGTGTGTGTGTGTGTGTGCATGATGGGATGGAGGCAGATTACTGTCTCTAATGACTCTCTACTCCTCCTAATGCTTTTCCTGCAGAGCTACATGGATTGCTGCCATCGCTACTGCAGGAGTGATGGTAGCCAGAGTCCTAGCCCTTTAAATTGATGCTGGAGCACCGTGCTCTAGCTGGCTCTGAGGACTGTTGGGGAACGTGGGGGCATGGTACAGCATTCTCTGGGTAGTGCCAAGGGCTGGCTGCCTCCAGCCTGCCCCTTTTGCCTGAGGCCTTGCCCCTCCTGGGAACATGAAGCTGCGTCCCAACACCTTGCCCAGGGGCCCAGCAAGTCTGTTGGTTCCCCTCAGTGTAGCTGTTGTAGCTGATCCTTATGCAGACACTTTAAGGATGGGGGGGGGGAATCCCACCCAGTCTTCTGCATGATCACTTCAGGCCTAGTCACAAATTGTCCCTTAATTTGTGGGACAAAAACTATGAAATGTAAATGCCAAGGCCATTGTTGAATGACAAGGTCAGGATGTGATGGCATTCATAAAATCTTACCTCAGCGATAAATCAGATCAGCTAGAGTACTGTGAGTATCTCTGCCCATTTGGCACATCTGCTATGAAGGTGGGGTGAAAGGGATCCTATGCTGACATTATGGCATCCAAGAATTGTGCACACTCTCAGTGTGTGTCTAGACTACAGGGATTTTTCAAAAAAAGTGGCCTTTTTTTGAAAAATCTTTACCTGCATCTAGACTGCTGCTGCGTTCTTTTGAAAGTAAATCGAAAGACCGTGGCAATTTTTTCGACTGCAGAAAACTTTGTTTTATGAGGAATAACGCCTTTTTTTGAAAAAGTGCTCTTTCGAAAAAAGGTGCTATGTAATGCAAACTGTGCTTTTTCGAAAGAGAGCATCTAGACTGCCTGGGTGCTCTCTTTCGAAAAAGTGGCTTGCATTTTTGAAAGTACTGGTTGTAGTCTAGACGCTCTTTTTTGAAAGAGGCTTTTTCGAAAAATACTTTTGAAAAAGCCTCTTTCGAAAGAAGCTTGCAGTCTAGACGTAGCCACAGATGCCTCAGAGCTTGCTTAGGTAGGGCCATCCAGGAAAAGTAATTTGAATGAACTAAAGTTGTGAATTTGAAGTGGATTAGTTAAACCCCTGTGTGGACATTACCACTCAGAAATTATTCAGTTTATCTTAATTCACTTTCAAAGGGGATAGATTCACAAAAGGATTTAGGTGCCGAACATAACAGACTTCCAGAATTGGGCCCCACTGGGAGTCACAGAATCCCTGATCAGCTGTGTCTCAATCCCATAGATGCCTAAACTCTTTCAGCACATAAGTGTTTGTTGTAAAAGGTCCCTGTGTGCCTGTTGCACTGCACCAAGTATCTAGACAACATAAGCCCCAGAGTGATCCATGAACCAGGGAAAGTAAGTTGTGGGTCCTGACTGGGCTCACAGCTTGCCTTCCACATCAAGGCCCATAGGTGAGTTTACCAAAAATGGCTTGGGTCATGACTTTTAGCCATTGCCCAGATTTTTATATGGGATGGGGAAAGATCCCTGTTCTAGTCCCCACCCATACTCCCAGAATTTGCTGTTTCTCAGGTTAGTGACATAACCACTGGATTATGTGATATTCTGATGTGGAGCTCCCTTGCTCTCTCCTCTTGATGCTGTTTCACGGTGTATTAAATAACTAGGATTTTTGGGCCACAGTGAGAATGACTCTGCATCCTGATGGTTAAAGTACTCACCATACATATCAGAGATTCATATCCACCCTGCTCTAATGTCTTTTTAAAGTATTGATTCATAATGCAACAGCTTCAACAAGAGAGACTGTGGGCACCTCCCAGACTGGAATATCCTATAGGCCAGTGATTAAGGCACTGATCAGAGCAGTGATAGAACCCTGTTCAAACTCCTTCTCCTCCTCAGGTGGAGGAGGGACTCAAATCACTGGATCTCCCCTATCCCAAGTGAGTTCCCTAACCAATTACAAGGTTTTCCCCCAGCTTCTTGAAAAAAATGATGTAGACACCTAACCCCAAGAGAAGATTTGAATTCCTGAGAAGGGGGTGGGCACAAGGCCACCTACATCTAAATGCTACTCTCACAGACTAAAGGGAGGAGTCACTGGACTCAGGTCTCAGATAAATGCGGTAGGCAACAAATGAGAAAACAGGGATGGGAATGAGCGCCAAAAAAGGGAACCAGTGAGCAGAGAACCACAGACAGTGCCCACTGCTCCTTGAAGGCATCCAGAGAGCCAGCGGACATGGCCCGGAGGAGCTATACCTGGAGTCATGACTTCAAAGATAAGCAGACATAAGCCCCACAGTCACAGAATACCTCCCCATCCAGCATCCTTCTCCCAATACAGTGGACAGCCACCTTGGCCAGTGCCAAGAGGAGGCTGACGAGTAGGTCTTACAGCTTTGTGGGGCTACAGATAGAGTGTGCAAAAATCAGGATGTGCAAGGAAAAGTGCATCCAGAATCTGACGAGAAGGTGTTGGAGTAGCCAGAAAAGGGGCTGTAACTTGACACAAGGGACTGGTTGCACATTCTAGTGCTCAGCCAGGGCATGGGGCTCCCACTCACTGCAGAAGGGGAGGTGAACTGTGCCAGGCACACTCCTATTATGTTCATGGCTCCAGGAAAGAGCCATCATGCCCAGTAGGTTGTGGGAGCAGGGTGATATACAGAGGGGCCCCCCGGGGGTTCATCACCCTCTAGAAATGGTGGGAGATATCTCTTCTTCTTGGGGCTTGGGGCAGGGCACGAGGCTGAAGAAATGAATTGTATGGAGCACAAGTGTACAGTAGTTTCCTTCATGCAGTTCAGAAACGGAGTGGCTGCAGGTTGTGCAGCCAGCTGGGTAGTGAAGAAAGGGCAGCCAGGGGCCCTCACAAAGTAGAGTCCTGATGGTGAGGTCCAGAGGCAAGAGGTAGGCAGGGAATACGCTTCTCCAGGAGCTGCTTGAGGAAAGCCCATGAGGTGGATGGTAAAGGTGCACTCACCTCCTAAAATATACACCAGGGCACATGAAGGGTGGAGAGCCCCATGCACTGGCTGACCACTAGGGCATCTACTCAGTCCCTTGGATCATAGTCCAGGATATCTCTGAGAATCTCAAGCAAAGGATGGTGCCAAACTCCCTGAGAGGGGCAGGATTTAGCATACACTCTTTCATCAGGATCGTCCAAGGGCTAGATTAGGCAAGGAGCTGCCTGGTGTACTAGCTTTTGTTAATTCCTTTCTGAGGTGCCTGTCTTTTCCCATTCATTGTATAGGGAGCCTGGGATCCTTACTCAAGCTTTATGAATCATTGTAATTTTCTTGGTTAGTGTAGCAATGCCCAGTGGCAACAGGCCTGTGTTCCTTTGAGAATCCTTTAGTGATTCTCTATGGTCCATATAGTGCCATTAATTGTGAGTATTATTATTTTGCTTAAAAGGCTGGGTCAAACTCTGCTACCAGTCTGCTGCCTTTTCCCAGGCTTGTGCTCACTAGTGTGAAAGAGAGGGAAAGAAAGACAGACATCATCATTCTAGCAATACTTCCCAGTGCAGGTGATGGTGAATATAACTGCCTTGGTTTTGTTTCCTGCCACTTCCTAGCTGCTTGCACAACGTTTCTCCAAGGCCATTCCTAAAATTAATACACACATTCATGTTAGAATTAGTGTTTTCTGGATATAGAGCTATCGTTGTATTATCACACTTTAAACAAATGACTCCATTTATTTCAAAAGGGAAGTTATTTGTGAGTATTGCGTCCTTAGAGTAAAACAAAATTATGAGGAGTACTTGCTTGCATACTTTATGGATACTATGCTTGTGGCCCAATTTATCACATACTTAGTTGGCATCTACCCAGAGCTTTGGGGTACTGTGAAAAAAGCAGCTATTTCAATACTCGTCAATTTCTAATAAAAATACTTGTTTATGGGCTTAATAAATACATGCAACATTATTGAATCATAAAGCATCTAATTAGTTTGGTGAATTTAAAGTGCTTTGTTTGCACATTATAACTAATTAGTGATTATATGCATTCCTGAATTAAGGATCCTTCCGTTTGCTTTCTCTTTGATTGCAAACTTACATTCAACAGAAGTTAGTGGGCTTTCATTTTAAAGCGAGATTAGGAGCCTACAGTCAGTAAATAATTATATTGTCTACATCCTAGGAGTCTTCTTTTGTCTCATAAGACTCATCACCTGCAAATCTTATTTTAAATCATCACAAACAATTCACATTTTATGTAGCATTACACACTAATGGGGATATATGTCTCACCTTTATGCATGAGATGTTAGCTGAATAGCTGATGCCAATAGGATTCAAGCAATTTCTGGAGAAGTTAAGGTTAGATTGTGCCTAGCTCAGGTGCAACTATGTAGGTGAATAGTAAACAGTCAGAATTTCTGTCTCACCTTATGTAGCTGCATTAGCCATGCCTGGTAGCTGGGGGAGACCAGAGGGTGCATGCCAGATGCTACCCTCAGGAGCAAGTGAGTTGAAAATAGGGAGGGTAGTTTGAAGTGAGGAGAAGGCAGACCTACTAGTCCTCTCATGACAGTCAGCACTACTGCTTATTGACTTGGTGGTGATAGGCAAGCAGAAGCCCATAATGGGTATAGCAGAAAATTATTCTACTGCAGGATATTAGGAGAGCCTCAGTAATAACTGTACTTCTGAGGAGTTTCTCAAAGCCTTCTTATGTGACTCTAAATCTGTCTTTGATTTGGGTTATGTGTAGCTGGAACAAATTAGCTCTTGGCAGGAAATGCACTCTCACGGTAGGAGCATTTTCCATTTACATTGCTCATATATAATTTCAGTAATATTCCACACACTGTAACAAAAAAAACCATCAACAATATTTTTACTCTATATACATAACAGTGTGCACACACACATATTTCTTTAAAAGAACAATGGAAAAAGAAGTTTAAGAGGCAGGGAATGAAGCTACTAATCAGGGTACCATTAAGTGGAAGATAGCAAGTCATGTTTTAAATTCCTTATGTACAATGGAAGGACAGCATAATTAGGGTCCCAGAATAGCCCATGAAGACATGGGTTCAGTTCCTGAGTATATCACAGATTCCTCCATCTTCCCTTACTGACAATGATAGGTAATTTATTCTGCAAGATGTCCTATTGGTTGTGACAGGGCAGGTCAATGACTAACTTATATTTCAAAATGAGGAGAGGTAACATAATCTGACCCTAATTAATCTCCTTATGTGTCATGAAAGCTCATGATACAATATATATTTTGTTAGTCTCTAAGGTGCCACAAGACTACTCATTGTTTTTAAAAGTTGTTTTTAAAGTTACAGACTAACACAGCTATCCCTCTGAGACTCATGCTTCAGTTACCAATCTGCAAAATGAGAGGATAATAATATTTCCTTACCTGGGAACGATATTGTAAGGATAAAGCCATTAATATTGGTGGGGTGCTGACATACTACAGAAATCAGAACCATTTGATAAATAGCAGATCAGAGGTTAAATGCCTGTTAGTGATTAATTCAAAACCCATCAAGCATAAATTATCAAGATAACTATGAATGATGTACAATTCAACAGCATTTTATATAGTGCATTTCATACAGACTATATCCCAAAATGTCTCACAAAGTTACGTTACATATTTACAGATTTAGAGTGAATTTTCCCCTCAGACTCACATGTAATTTGAAATTGCACCCAATTCTGAAAGCAGAATTGGATTCATAAATAATAAAGAATTGCCAATGGAAAAAGAAATTATGAAGTATAGGCAAGGGAGCAAAGATATGGCCTTAGCTGAGCTGTGGAACTCAATAGATAGTCAGTGAAGCAGAGATATAGGACAGCTGTTCCAGACAGCAGGAACTGGAGAGGAGAAGGCGATCACTCTCAAAAGTGGCAAAATGATGTTTTAGAGACAGAGTGGTTTGCTGCAGCATTAACTCCAACTCCATGGTCTCTTGGGCTATGTCTATACTATGTGCTTTGCCGGAAGAGGCAATGCAAATTGAAGCACCGATTAGCATTTTGTTGTGCTTCATTTTCATAATCTATTCCCAGCTGTTTTTGTGCAAAAACAAACAGTGTGGACGTGTCTGTTTTGAACAAAAAGGGTTTTTGCGCAATAACCCCTTTTGCAAAAATGTCTTCACATAGATTATGCAAATGAAGTGTAACAAAATGCTAATCAGCACTTCATTTGCATTGCCTCTTCTGGCAAAGCGCATAGTGTGTAGACAAAGCCTTGCTGTCTTAGTGGTTGAGAGGGCAAAAGGTAGGATTCAAATGAAAAATGGTTCTTGAATGATCCAAGCTGCCACGGCAAGGCATATCCTAGGGAATAACACTGATTGGCTCTTTGGGAAGATAACTCAACATACATAGAAGTGGATGAAGGATTCCCTCTTGAATGATTGTTATAATAATGGGATAGAATCCATTATCTTCCATGGAACTATGAGGTGATCCTTCTTCCTGTTCCATGGGAGATAAACCATAACAAAGTTCCATAGTTCATTTTCCCATCTTTTTTTTGGTGAGGATTGATATAATGCCACATTTATAAATTTAATGATGTTTGCCTATTCCTTAAAAATATAGATTAGTTCATAGAAGGAGTAACTGGTAACTGTGGTCAGATGTGGCAGTTAAAGTGGATAATGAATTGAATATGAGTCAACAATGTACCTGTTGAAGAAAAGGAAAATACCAATTGGCTGGTTATAATGAGAGTAAATTTAAAATACTAGACAATTATTCCACTCTACACTGCATTCTAGAACTTAAATAAGGCACAGCATTGAATGAATTACCACATAGTAGCACAAAAACAAAGTTGTAGTACGAAGTATTTGAAGTAGAAAGTTTAAGAAGTCTATTAACATTTATAGTTGGCCAAAAAAAACAACTGACGGAATATGTGGTAACTCTATAGAAATATACAAAGGGATGTCACAAGGAGAACTGAAGTTGTCTCATTAGTCAGAGGAACGAATACATAGCAATGGGCATGCACTTCAGAAGGACAATCCGAGATTAAATATTATGAATATTTATGAAATTACAATGGAGACAAGAGCTAGATGTAAGCTTGAAACTTATATCTCTCACCAACAGAAGCTGGTCCAGTAAAAGATATTACCTCACCCAAACATTTTCACACTTTCAAAGCAGTTTGATTCATGTTCAATTTCTGGGATGAGTAAAATACTCAGAATGTTTCTTTCTTTTTTTCAGAACACATAGTGTTATTAGGCTATATAACTACTAAAATACTTTAATCCTAACTGCAAAATTAGTAGGACAGTATGTAACAAAGAAAAGATCTGCTACTATTAATATGAGTGAAAAAAATTGTTGCCAAAACATATTCAGAGGAATTCATGTGAGAAAGTATGTTTTGTAGCTACAACAGTATAAAAGCCAAGTGGGCATGTCTCCATTTGTAACTGAATTTTAAAATGTTTATTTACTCATCAGTGGAATTGCACTGTTATCTCTATTTAAGGCATTTTTTACTATAAAAGAAGATGAATTAACAGCTAATAAAGTTGGTGTTCATTACTTCTGTATAGTTCTGGTAAAGAATTTCAAGTTCAAAACATCCAATTTTGTCATAAATTCTAGGATTATAAATAGCTAGTAAGTAATTGATTAATACATTTGTAAGCCAAAGTTACAGATACATTGTGAGTGGCTAGAACAAGGTCATAGGTATGTAACTTCTTCCAATGTGCCCATTTAAATCCATGATAGAAACCAAGGCAACTAATCACTCAGAATAGCAGATAGGATATTAAAATAATTATTAAATATTTGTCTTGTTCTACCATGTATACATAATCAGAAATTTAAAAGAAATGATTCCTGCCCCCAAAGAGTTTACATCTAAATTTAGACAATCTTTATTATTTAATTTAGCAAAATTTAACACAGTCACAAACACCCCAATTTCGTGAGATAGGTAAGGAATGTACATCTATATTTCCATATCACATATTCATGCCATTCTTTCTAGAACAACCTGAGGTATTAGTCATCATCTTCCTCATCACCTTCTTCTTTCACATCATCACCAGTGGCCATCATCCTGGTACCTCCCATCTTCCCTTACTGCCCTTAAGCTGGGATGTCATTTTATACTATGGAGCACTGTTGTTATGTTTGATACATATTCAGTAGGAGATGTTTCCTTTTCTCCTTATTTGTATTTCCTCAACTTACTAAAGATGAAGAGTCTTTGGGTTTTTTTTCCCCTATAGTTCAGTATATCATTGATCTCAACATATTATCATATAGGTCAATTCATTACCATGGGCCTTTTGTGGTTGTCTGTCACATTAGTTATTTCTGTCCTACATGGTTATTCAGTCTGGTTGTAACTGGTTATTTTGCATTTTTCCAAGTAATGATGTACCTGCTAAATTTGAGGGTATTCTTGGAAGCCCCTATGCCATTGGAAGTTATTTTATCTAGGTGAAAAGTTCTGAATAAATAAGTACTGACTTTGCTGTCTGGGTGGAAAGTCCCAGGCATGTGCATGCTAGCTTTGCTTTAGTTCACATATAGGATATGGCCTATGAATACCTTGCATTACAGCCAAACTTCCAATACAGTTGCTGTACTTAAGAGAACTTACAGCTCGACCACCTCCTCCATGTTTCATGCTATAGGTTGTGAAGTTGAATGTTAAGTTGATCCACAAGAATTCTATTAATCATTGTTCATTCTTCAGTCTATGTGGCTGAGTTGATTCCAGGCTAGCTCCACTCCACCCATTCCCTGTTCTCCTTGTGTTATATCAGTTACGATCCCTCCAAGGAGCATAGGCTCTCTGACTCCAGGTCGCTGATCATGCTACACATGTCAGGGGCTTCCTTTTTCCCATTCTGTCTCTCCTCTCCATGCCTGTGTTCCTCATTCTTCCCTCCATCAAGGGTTCTGTGATAGTCCATGTACTGCTATGCCAGTCTCCTCTTCTCCCTTCCAAGTCTAAGGATCAGTGTGTATGTCTCTCCATCCCTGCCCCCATTTCTAAATCTTCCTTTCTTTCTCTGTCAGCAAGTCAACATTTTAAAACTGAATTGGGAAGATGGATAAAGCTAAACTTGAGAGAGATTGTTCAGCAGGAATGTGTTATTGGCTGCTATCAACTAGCTCTTTGATCTATAGACAATTACACAGATGCTTGAAGCTGCTAGCACTGTTTACCAGTTGCCAGAGGCTCCTTATGTCATTTCTTTTCCACTTATAGTTTTCAGGTTTTTTAGAAAATCAAGATGATTCTGCCTATTGGTGCTTAGCACATTCCCTGAAATGTTGGAATTGCTTAGAGGTGACATTCAAAAGTTACCATGTTACAACTAAACAACCAAGTAGAGATACATCATCAAGATCTGTGTAAAGTCTTGCAAGCTTTTGACCCAGAATGTATGGTGACAATGAACCCATCTGCTCCTTGATGTCAGTAAAGCATAGTTTATGTGGCTTGCAAAGTATTGTAGTTCCTCAGTTGCAACCTTGTTTGTTTGTAGAATATTATTTGTCAGACCCTAAGATTTTTCTTTCCTCTCACTACTACAAAGCCCCATGCTACAAAATCCAACTGTATACCAAGAAGGATAATTTCTTTTCTCTCTTCTCATCACTACTCTTCTCAAAGAAGAGCCTCCCCCCACAAATCACTTGTCTTTGCCAGGTCTACAGAGGCAAAGTATCTAAATAATGTAGTCTGTTGCTTGCTTGTTCCCTGTGTCTTATAAAAGTGAGGTAAGTTCCACAGGAAAAAATGACAAGGCTATCTGATGGGCTTTATGAAAGCTATCAAAGTGATGATAACCATTGCACTTGAAAGTAAACAATTCAGTGCCCTAAGTTCATTGTAAATACTCATTGGACATGGCAGTTTTAACACTTCCTACCATATTGAATGACATAAATTGCTTGATCCAATTTGGCATATTATAAAATACAGAGGAGGGAGTGGGAAATAAGGCATTAACTGAAATACTATAAATACATGACCAATGATGAATTAATCTGTATTTGTCCAAACTCTTTTTGGCCAAACAATGAAGTTCTTAAACTCCATTTAACCTCATTTCCTTATCATCAACAATCAGTAGAAATGCCAAACATTTCAGATTCTTTTGTGAAACTAATAACATGAAGACCTCTGTTTGGAATATTAAATCTCTCTCTGATGTCCTGCATGTGCTGTCTTTTCTTGTCTGGATAACTACACAGTAGCTGTGTAAAAATGTCAAATTAATTGGATTTCAGGTTGTTCACAAAAGACTGCTGATAGCTCCCTTATGAATATGCCTTTTCTCTAAATGTGTCTGGCTGTTGCCTTTAATAAGCATATGAAGGCATGTATTTGGCATATTAAAGCTACATTTGTATCTTTATAGGGAGGAAGAGGGACAAGGGATGTGGATAAAGTGTGAAGCCAGAGGGCAAAAGGTAGTTCTCTGAGTTCCAGGCCATCTTAAAATCATAGATTTGGAAGAGATCTAAAGAGATTATCATGTCCAGCCCCCTACTAAAAACAGGACCAATCCCAAATTAATCATCCCAAGCCAGGGCTTCATCAAGCTCAGTCTTAAAAACCTCTAGAGATGGAGATTATACCACTTTTATAGGTAACCAATTCTAGTGCTTCACCACCCTCCTAGTGAAATAGTTTTTCCTAATATCCAACCTAGACCTCCCCTACTGCAACTTGAGACCATTGCTCCTCATTCTGTCATCTGTTACTACTGAGCACAGCCTTTCTCCATCTTCTTTGGAACCCCCCTTTAGGTAGTTGAAGGCTGCTATCAAATCTTCCCTCACTCTTCTCTTCTGTATAAAAAATAAACCCAAATCCTGCAGCCTCTCCTCAGAATACATGTGCTAAAGCTTCCCAATCATTTTTGTTGACCTCTGGTGGACTTTTTCCAATGCATCCACATCCTTTCTGTAATGAGTGACCCAGAATTAGACTCAGTACTCCAAATGTTGCCTCACCAATGCTGATTAAAGGGGGATAATCTCTTCCACAGATCTGCCGGCAGCATTCCTACTAATGTACACCAATATGCCATTAGCCTTCTGGCTAGAAGGGCACACTGTTGACTCATATTCAACTTCTCATCCACTATAATCCTCAGCTCTTTTTTTCTGCAGAACTGCTGCTTAGCCCGTTGTTCCCTAGCCTATAGCAGTGCTTGGGAGTCTTCCATCCAAGTGCAGGACTCTGCACTTGTCCTAGTTGAACCTCCTCAGATTTCCTTTGGCCCAATCCTCCAATTTGTCTAGTTCACTCTGAACCCTTCCCCCACCCTCCAGCGTATCCACCTATCCTCTTAGCATAGTATTATCTGTGAACTTGCGGAGGGTGCAATCCATCACCTCATCCAGGTTATTAATAAAGATGTTGAACAAAACCAGCCCCAGAACTGACCTTTGGGGCACTCTGCTTGATACTACTCACCATCAACCCAACATTGAGTTGTTGATCACTATCCATTGGACCCAACGATCTAGCCAGTTTTTTATCCACTTTACCATCCATTTATCCAATTTATACTTCTTCAACTTGCTGGCAAGAATACCGTGGGAGACTATATCAGAATCTTTGCTAAAGTAAAGATATATCACTGTCCATTACCTTCCCCATATCCACAGAGCCAGTTACCTTGTCATAGAAGGCAATCAGGTTGGTCATGCATGATTTGCCCCTGGTGAATCCATGTTGACTATTCCTGATCACTTTCTTCTCTTCCAAGTGCTTCAAAATGGATTCCTTGGGGATCCCCTCCATAATTTTTCTGAGGAGGCTGACTAGTCTGTAATTCCCTGGATTCTCCTTCTCTGTTTTAGAGGTAGACACTACATTTGCCTTTTTCCAGTCCTCTGGGACCTCCCCTGATTGCCATGAGTTTTCAAAACTATTGGTCAATGACTCTGCAATCACATCAGCCAATTTTCTCAGAACCCTTGGATGCATTTATGTATGTCCTGCATACTTTAGCTTTTTCCACATCATCTGTCACTTGGGGCATGTCTAGACTAAATGCCTCTGCCGACTGAGGCATGTAAATTAGACATACCGACATAGTCAATGAAGCGGGGATTTAAATATTCCCCACTTCATTATAATAAAAATGGCCACCACATTGTGCCGGCTCAACTGTTTGTCGGCACGAAGCGGCAGTCAAGACGGGAATCGGTCAGCAAGGAAATCCTTTGTCGACTGATCCTGTAAACCTCGTTGTATGAGGCATAAGGGATCTGTCAGCAAAGGCTTTCCTTGCCGACCGATCCCCGTCTTGACTGCCGCTTCGTGCCGACAAACAGCTGAGCCAGCACAATGCGGTGGCCATTTTTATTCTAATGAAGCAGGGGATATTTAAATCCCCGCTTCACTGACTATATCTGTATGTCTAATTTACATGCCTCAGTCGGCAGAGACATGTAGTCTAGACATACCCCAAGTGACAGATGATGTGTGTTACATCCCCCATTCACTAAGGGTCCCACACCTTGTGCTCATGAGCTCATGCTGACTGACCTCACCTTTCTATTTTCACTCATTCAGAGAGCTCTGTGCACAAGGTTATTCAGATGAAGATGCTGGAGCCACATTTCAGTACAATGTTCTGTGTGCACAGATTAGGGCAACTATGTTAGCAGCATTTGGTTAGGAAAGCAAACTGAAACTGGTTTTCGAAATGTTAGATTACCATCATTTCCCTGGTCAGCCTAAATAGGGCATAACCTTGCTATAAACCTGTTTACTAAACTATGCTGTAGATTATGATCCAATCAACCTGGGGAAAAAAATGGCATATAGCACCACAGAAGGAAGACCTGTGTTTAAGCATGCTTTGCTAAGAAAGTGCTAACAGAGTTTACATGACTAGGAGGGTATGTCTACACTACAAAGTTAATTTGAACTAACAGCCGTTAGTTTGAATTAACTTTCATAGCGTCTATACATACAAACCGCTAGTTCAAACTTAATTTGAACTAGCAGAGCGTTTAATTCGAATTAGGTAAACCTCATTCTACGAGGACTAATGCCTAGTTCGAATTAAGTAGTTCGAATTAAGGGCTGTGTAGCCACTTAATTCGAACTAGTTGGAGGCTAGCCCTTCCCAGCTTGCCCTGGTGGCCACTCTGGGCCAAACCAGGGAATCTTTTCTGTCCTCCTCCTGGCCCCGGAGCCCTTAAAGGGGCACAGTCTGGCTACAGTGCTTGTGCCAGTTGCAAGCCTGCCAGCACCCAGCCAGCAGACCCTGCACCTGGCACGGCATGAGCCAGCCACCCGCTGCCACCCAGCCCTCCGCCTCTTCCCAGGACGAGGCTGGCGGCTCCCAGGAGCCTGCCTGGGGCTGCAAGAGGTAGGCGCCTGCCTGGTCTAGTGCGGAGATTGTGGACCTCATCGAGGTTTGAGGGGAGGCCTCCAACATCCACGACCTCTGCACTAGGCACAGGAATGCGGCCGTCTAGGGCAGGATAGCTGCCAGCCTGGCCACCAAAGGCCACATGCGAACCCAGGAGCAGCTTTGCATGAAAATCAAGTTGGGCCAGTGAGACCCCTGACCCTGAGCTTAGAACATAAGAACATAAGAACGGCCATACTGGGTCAGACCAAAGGTCCATCTAGCCCAATAGCCTGTCTGCCAACAGCGGCCAACACCAGGTACCCCGGAGGGGATGGACCAAAGACAATGACCAAGCCATTTGTCTCATGCCATCCATCTCCAGCCTTCCACAAACGGAGGCCAGGGACACCGTTCCTACCCCCTGGCTAATAGCACTCCGTGGACCCAACCTCCATGACTTTATCTAACGTCTCTTTAAACTCTGTTATAGTTCTAGCCTTCACAGTCTCCTGTGGCAAGGAGTTCCACAGGTTGACTATGTGCTGTGTGAAGAAGAACTTTCGCTTATTAGTTTTAAATCTGCTGGTCATTCATTTCATTTGGTGTCCTCTAGTCCTTCTATTATGGGAACTAATGAAGAACTTTTCTTTATTCACCCTCTCCACGCCACTCATGCTTTTATAGACCTCTATCATATCCCCCCTCAGTATCCTCTTTTCTAAGCTGAAAAGTCCCAGTCTCTTTAGCCTCTCTTCATATGGGATCTGTTCCAAACCCCTAATCATTGTAGTTGCCCTTTTCTGAACCCTTTCCAAGGCCAAAATATTTTTTTTGAGGTGAGGAGACCACATCTGTACACAGTGCTGAAGATATGGCGTACCATAGTTTTATACTTCCCTTCCTCCTTCCACCCCTGGCTTCCCCCTTCCAGCTCCCTCCTCCCAAGTTTCCACCTCCCCTCCTCTCTCTTCCCCTCTCCCACCTCCTTTTCCCAGTCTCCCCAGAGGTTACTCCCCCCACCCCCAGTTTTGTTAAATAAAGAGAGTTTCTATTTTTGAACACGTGTCCTTTATTTTTTACATCAGGAAGGGGGGCTAAGGAGGGGTAAGTGGAAGGAGGTGAGGGAGGAATGGGGCATGAGCCCCCGATGGGGAGGACTGGGGTGGCTCTGCAGGCTCCTCGGGGTGGAAGCTCTCCTGCAGGGCCTCCTGGATCCTGACAGCCCCCCAATTGACCCCCCTGGATGGCAGCCTGTGGCAAGTGCAGCCGGGCTGATGGCCGAGTGCTGTGATGTGCCGAGTGTGGGCACTCAGGGCACTCCAAGACAGGACTGCTTTGCTGTCCCTCATCGAGGTAGGCAAGCAAGCAGGGAACCCTGAGAACTGTCTGTCCGGGGTGGGGGTCGGGTCCCTTTAAGCACAGCCCTCAGCTAGCCTGAGGCAGCAGCTCCACGCTCTAAGTCCTAACCTGATGCCCTGCTGGCACTGGTTCCAGCCAGCCTTAACTTCGGTTCAGGGTCCACTCAGTGTGGACATGCTAGGTCGAATGAGCAAAACGCTAATTTGAATTAATTTTTAGGTCTAGATGCAGTAATTCGAATTAGCTTAGTTCGAATTAACTAATTCAAACTAAGTTAGTTCTAATTAGTGCTGTAGTGTAGACATACCCGTATAGACAAGGATTCAGAGATGACCGAAACTACAATCTCCTCCATTTTATGCAGCTCAGAAAGCCATAGCTCCTATGGGAGACTCCAGCCTGTATGTTTCATGCTCTTAGGAATGTCATTATCAGTTTTCCACTATTTCTGAGAGATTGTTCTGTGGTGTTCTGCTCTCTGCATGCTGTTATTTTTTTATGACAATCTCAGACAGGCACTGTTGTACTTTTGCAGCATGTTTACGAATCTGGCCTCCTTTTCCTTCTATGGTTCACATTCAATCTTTCCTCTAGTCTTCTTCCTTCAGCCTGTATTCTGTTTAATCCAGATTTTTCTTTGCCCTCCCTCTCTTTTGTTCTATTCTCTTCACACTTCTTGCCACCCATTATTTGTGTTCTCTTTCTGTTCTGTTATTAACCTCTTCTGTTCACTGATTTGAAATTCCATTTACTGCTGTTACTGCTTTCACCATTATTCCTGTAGTGCCTTTCCTTCCTTCAATAGGCCAGTCCCCATAATATCAAACACAAGAATTATTATGATTCAGAGATCAGTCAGATAGAACCTTCTCTACATCTCCATTAGTGGTGGCTTTTTGCCAATTAATCTTCTTTTCAGGAGCTAACAGGTGAGAATATATTAGTCTTCAGGGAGAGGAGGCCTTTGCAAAGCAGTATCTGTCTTAAAACCTGCTCTGAATGATCCCATTTATATTTATTATTCAGAGTAGGCATGCGCTGAGGCCTTGTGAGGGGTCATAGAACATAGCAGAATGAAGTCCCAAGTGTTCTAGGACAATCTACCAGTATGCATTACCATGCACTGCCTAGTACCACTCTTTCCCACCACAAACCCAAACCCATGCACCTAAATTTTGCTGATGCTGACTGGGAACTCAGCAGCAATGGCAATCTCTTCTTTGATGTTCAAATCCAGAAGAAGATGAGAGACCTTTCTCCTTGCCCTCAGTCAAACAGCCATTCCTGAGAAGAGTGCAATGTGCTGACTGCTCAAAAAGGTAGCTTCAGACACTGTCACTGGACTTTAAACAATGTTGGCTAGTGAATCCTTCTTGCAGCTACTATGGAGTGAAAGGCCAAAGGTCGCATTTCTTCAGTATAAGTTCAAATGCAGGGAATGGCTTCCCAAACTGAGAAACACCTCAGAGATAGAAAATTAATTAAAGCTAAATTTGCTGTTCTGGAATGCAAAAACTGCTAGAACCAGAGGAGACCATCAGGGAACAGAGTAGGGAAAATTTCAGGAATGTATTCTCAGAATTTTAATAGAAAAGGAATTTAAATTCAAAATTGAAAGAACCCACAGGTCACTGGCCCTCAGGCTTGCATGTGTGACTAAAAACAGAGCCCTGAGTATCAAATGTCTCATGTTTATAACAACAGAACCCATTCTATGCAAAGCAAGGAGGTGGGGAAGAGTTTCTCTGAGGCAAATCCGCATATAAAAGAATGTATTTTCAAGATTTTGCAAGGAAAGTTGCAGAGCAGAGGGCAACTTTTGTCATGACCAAGCCATTGGCAAAGCAAAAAGGGTTAAAAACCATTACAACGGTTTCCTGTGTTGTTTCACGTAATTTCTGGAGAAGTGACTTGTTTGACTCTGGAAAATGAATCCCCTCAGAGAACTCCTCATCCAAAACAACTCCCCCTCTTCCCTCAAAGTATAAGAGAATATTTGTTTACCTGACTGCTAAATGCAACTAACATCCAAATGTCACTGTTAGTTGTTGTTATTATCAGTCACTGTCTCCATGGGTGTTCTGTTGTTCTGGAGCTACCAGGGGAAAAAATTAGTCTGGCAGCCACGCTCCCCCCTTCTATCTTCCTCTCCCAGTAGCCCCACTGACCAACTCTTCCCCTACCCTCTCAGCACTTCCAGGGTGCCATGCGCAGCTGATTTGTGGCATTCAGGAAGATCCAGGAGAGAGGGGGAAGAGCAGGAATGCGGCACACTTGGGGAAGGAGGTGGGGAAGAAATGGGGTGGGGTGGAGGCTTGTAGGAAAGGATGAATGGGGTGAGGTAGGTGTGGAGAAGAGGTGGGGTTTGGGGAAGGGGTGGAATGAGGCTGAGGTAGAGAAAGGTCAAGCACCCTCTTACTAGAGGGGAATTTGAGTGTCCACTGGCTAGAGAGGAAATGGATGCATATGGTTATTATAGTCTAGATACCTCCTATTTGTTGCCCCTGTCTTTTCTTCTCACTTTCTCCCTCCTGACCTTCATACTCAGGAAAATTACACTTTCCATGACTGTGATTTTCATCAGGCTTCAAGGGGCTGCAGCTAATGCTGCATTAATATCCCATCCATTAATTTCCCATTATCTATCCTAGTCTCTAGAGATCTGGAAGTTGCAAGCATCTGATAACTTAATATAAAATCTGTGGTTGATCTTTTGTAGACCAATCTTATTTTCAGGGTCAGAAAACCAAGCAAAACAAAAATGACCTTGCAATAACATATTAAAAGACCTAGGAATATGTGATATCTGGTTGCTGATACATTCAAGTAAGGACTATGCATACTTTTCCCCAGTACATTGGTGCTAATCCCTTAAAAATCCTTTTTTGATCTTCAGGAAGTAGGTTAATTTTATAGTTGACTCTTCCATTGATAAAATTGCTTTCTCTGATCATACTTGTAATGGCTCCACCTGCTTTGTGAGCACCCCATGTCTTTGCCTGGTCATCTCGTTGTCTTCAGGGACCTGAGTCTAGGGTCTAACTAGCCCTGTCCACAGTACTATTGGTTCTTTGTAGTAGGCTTATGGCTAGTCCTCAGCCACTGGACTTGCGCCTTACCCAGATCTAAGTTCAGCTTGCACTGGGAGCTGTCCATAGTGCTGCTGATCTCCCAGTCAGGATATAGACCTGGCTGGGTCGAGTTCCTGAAAGGAACTGCCAGGCCCTAGCTCCACAGCTTCTTTTATACCTATCTGCTGGGTCCTGATTGGCTGTCTCAGAGATATCCACCCTATCGTGCCTGGAGGACCTCTTCTCTGCTGCTCTTGCTGGGATGGGGTGCAGCAAGATCCTGTAGGGGGCGCTGGGGCCTATTCCAACCAATCAGAGTACCCTTATAACACTTGGAATAATAACAGATTCAAATAAGAAAGACATGTAGTTGCAAATTTAATTCTTCACTTTCATTAGATCACATTACAATTTTTTATTTTAAAAGAAAGTGATCTGTTCTTGTGGATAAATGAACCCTCAGAATCTAGCATATTATTGTAGGAGACACTGAGGGCCTATTTGAGGGGTAGAATTATTAGTTTTACACCTGCTAAAAAGATAGAATGTGGAAAAATATGATGGCTCTTGAGAAAAAGGCAAAAGAGCTTGATTTGTCTCATTCCAGAGCCCCATTTCCAGATTTGTTGCCATCCCTTATCAATTGTAACTATGAATTCAACAAGTTACATTCAGGTTGACATCAGCCTATTTTCTCCCAGGCATGATTGCTAGGAATTAGTGAAAAAGCTGGCAATCTGCTGGCATATTGCCTAAGACAAAAGGCCTCTGTGTGTAGAGTCAATCATCCATGAAACTTGGTAAATTATGTACATCATTTAAAGGTGTTAATAAAGAGTTCTTTAATTACTATAACGATCTGTACAGATTAGACACAAACCCCTCCACAGGTGCTTTGGATCAGTTTTTCAAAAATATTACATTACAGCAAATGACTATAGCCCAGTGTGGAAACCTTTACATTCCCCTAACAGGGATGAGTTAATTGAGATGATTAAGAATATGAAAGTGAATGTACTGGCTGAGCAGGAGCATCATAAAGATTTCCCAAAATGTTAGTGCTAGGGCCTTTTGCCCCTTTTTGTATGCTAGTGAAATTATTGGATAAATAATTAAAAAATCATTGGCCAGGAACAAAGATAATGAGCCTAGGGCAGAAAGAGGGAAGATAATATATATATAATATAATGCTGAGTTCACTTGTCCTGCTCCAATAACCAATGATTTATTCAAAGTGGAACAGGTTCAAAAGGAGAGACTGAGAGAGCCCCATATCAGAATATCCCATCATCACTCCATAGTTACATCAGCTCTCACCCCTCAGGCAGGCAAGAGAACTGAACCTGAATCTTCCACATCCCAAGAGAGGGCTTATAATGGATAGGAGGAGTGCTGGACAGCACCCGGTGACTAAGGGGTTAAACTCAGGTAGTTATTAAGGGTGTAGGCACAGGACCAGAAGAACCCAGGGGGATACAGTGCTGAAATTTGAATGGGATATAGATACCTGGTCTGCTCTTTGTTTGTGGGGATTTCTAAGAAAAGGGCTGGAGAGAACAAATGTAGGGTTCAGAATTACTATACCTATAAGAAATATTGGACATGGGAGTGAACTGGACCTTGAAGTACAGATCAGCATGGGTCATGAGTAGAGGGAAAAGTGTATCTAAAAGTGTATCATGATCAGGGTATTTTTCTTTATTTTGGTTGTTTGGTTTAAACTTCTCTGTGTGAATCCATGCCTTTCCTCCTGTAACAGGTTCGGTCCTTTGTGCGAGTACCCCTTGGTGATTGATGGGGGTCTCGCAATATTTACTTGCCTGTCTGCGGGCAAGTCAATGTCCAGTCCGTAGCCAGGATTCAGGCCTCTTCTTTTGCCCCCCTCGCTCAGGTGTGGTTTGCAGTGAGGTTGGGGGGCCCTCCCACTCCTCTGGGTCCCGACCCAGGGACCCTATACGTAGCAGTTACCTGCCAAGTTTCAAAGTCTGTCATTGTGGTCATGTCCCTGGGCCACTTTTCCCTCTTCTCACGATACAACCTGATCTGTACTTCAAGGTCCAGTTCACTCTCATGCCCAATATTTCTTATAGGCATGATAATTCTGATCCCTGCATCTGTTCTCTCCAGCCCTTTTTCTTAGAAATCCCCACAAAGGAAAAAGCAGACCATGTATCTATATCTAATTCAAATTTCAGCACTGTATCCCCATTGGTCCTTCTGGCCCCCTGCCAACACAATTGCTAGCTATCGCCAAGTGATAGCCAAGTGGCCAGCACTCCTATTCATCACAGGGCTGAACGTTATAAGGTGAGCTCCACCAGCAGCCATCTTGTGCGGAGTGAGGCAGGTGCCTAAGCTGTCTTCCCAAAAAACAGCACAGGTACCTAAGCCACCTGACTGCTGGAGAGGGACTCCTGGTTTTGGATCATTAGCAGAGATAGGTGTGCATCCCTTCAGCCCAGACCTGTGTGCCTAACTCTGTGAAAGGGCTTAGGGCACACATCTCTTAACAGTATCTCCCACTGTCTAGTTTAGGCTTGCTGGCTTTTGTGGATCTCATTCTGTTGTACCTTTTCCTCACCATTCATTGTACAGTGAGCCTAGACATGTAACTCAGGCTTTTGTGAATCACAGTGTTCCTGAGTTTTTCTAGACACCTATTACTTAGGCATTGCAGCACACAGAATTACAGAGCTTCCCTTTGTGGATCTGGGCCTTAATGTTAGTGAAAGGAAGTAGTTTTTGATAGCACCAGCTGATAGCACCAGCTGGAAAAAAATAGCAGGCAGAATAGGGTAGATAACCACTAAAATATCTATTGTTTATTGTGGCTGACAAGCAAGGACAGACCTCCACTCTTTTAATAGGCAAGCGTCTTCTCTGTGGAGAATACTTCTTAATTCCTTTTTTACCTGCCTGTCTGACTGTGAATGGGAGTTTCACTACCTCAGAGGACAAGGCTGTCTTTCTAATTCATAGAGCTCCCACAATAACTGACATTTTGATAGGGAAGCTTAAAATATTTGCATCTTATCCTTTCATCATACAACAGCATATGGACATACTGTATTTGCAACTACCTTAACAGCTGTGCTGCTTTATTCTGATAGTGTGACAGAGATGCACATATCCAGCTGTCAGAAATATGCCATATTTATTGCTTCAGAAGGCAGCAGAGCTCCTTCAAACAATATTGCACCTGAGCAAACCATAGCTCCCCAAGGAGTTTCTGCCATATGTGTTTCAAGGTCTACTTATGACTCTTAAGGGTTTCATTATCACGTTCCCACAATTTCTGGGAAATTGGTTTATGGTGTTCCATTCCTTTAGAAGTCTTCCTATAATATAAGAGTATTTATTACTACTCCAAGCAAGTTTGCAATAGACTGTGCCAGTGTTACAGAAAGATGAAGAATTCCACATTTAAATAAAAAATGTGGTAATGCAAGAAGTGGTTGGTGAACGTGTAGAAGCCTGTGGTGGGGTGTATCTGGAACCTTTGATGCCCGTGATGCAGACCCTACACTTTGACTACACTCCTCTCCAGGAAAGAGTGGGGGTGGATCCTCCAAGTCTACCTGGAGAGGACACATGGAAGCAGTCAGAGTCCAGCAGACTCAGATAAAAGGAGCTTCAGGGCCTTAGAAGATTATCTCCTGGATGGGACTAGACTACTGTTGAAGGGTACCAAAAATGCTGTCAGGGCTGTGTTTGGAAAATCTGGGAGTGGAAGGACCTGAGAACTTTAGTCTCCAGGTAATTGGGTAGGTAAAGGAAACAGGTGGGAAGATGCCCAGAGAATGTAGAAGTAACTAATTCAGTGAAGCAGTATGTGGCTGCTATTGATAGGGTCCCTCTATTAAAACTTGGCATAGTGGGTGGCTTCCCTTATTGACTACTGCCAAAGTGACCTAAGCCCTGAGAAGGGGACAATGCTCTTTTAGAAGCTGAAGTGAAGAACTGGATTTAAAGAGCTCAGAGCTGTGGCTGAGGACTTAGTGAGGTAGACAGAGTTTGTTGAACTCTTCGCTACCCTTGAAGGGGGTCTATTTTTGACTGTGTAAATTGACTGGACAGCTAAGCAACTGAAGACTTACTTAGCAAAGTTGGCAACATAAAGAGGACATGGGGACTGGGGTAAAGATTGCAATACGTTGCTCAGCTACTAGGAGTCACTCAGTTTTAAATACTATGTTTCAGAGGCATTTTTCTTTCTTAGTCTGCTGTGAATCATTTAGCGCTTGGCTAAACCAAAATCTAGAGAAGAATTGCCCTGAAAGTGGCAATATTCAAATCCTTAGCTGTCAAAGATAAGACTAGCAAATTTAAATATTTTAGTCTCTCATAATAAACAAACACTTCACAATTTATTAAGGAACATAATTTTTTTAAATGCCTGTTAAAAAAGCATGAGTAAGATAAATTCACCTTTAAAGTGTTCCACCAAAAAATCATCCTATCTTTCATACAACAATGCAAAGCTGACAAATTCTTTGGGCAACAGACAATATCTCCTGACAGTCTTAACTTTCTTGGTTAACCTTTCAGGTATGTCAATGCTTTTGCAAAGATTATTTTTTAAACAATGAAATAACTGCAAATTAGTAAATAAAAATATGAATTTATAGGACATCCAGGACTAGGGTAGTGTTTAGACAATCTAAGTATGCAAGATCTTGGAAAAAATTTTGAAGAAGAAAGTAGTTAGAGACATTGAGGCTAATGGCAATTGGGACAAATTACAACATGGTTTTACAAAAGGTAGATCGTGCCAAACCAACCTGATCTCCTTTTTTGAGAAAGTAACAGATTTTTTAGATAAAGGAAATGCAATGGATCTAATCTACCTCGACTTTAGTAAGGCATTTGATATAGTACCACATGGGGAATTATTGGTTAAATTGGAAAAAATAGGGATTAATATGAAAGTTGGGAGGAGGATAAGCAACTGGTTAAAGGGGAGACTACAGCGGGTCATATTGAAAGGTGAACTGTCAGGTTGGAGGAAGGTTACTAGCGGAGTTCCTCAGGGATCAGTTTTGGGGTCAATTTTATTTAATCTTTTTATTGCTGACCTTGGCACCAAAAGTGGAAGTGTTCTGATAAAATTTGCAGATGACACAAAGTTGGGAGGTATTGCCAATTCAGAAAAGGATCGGGATATCATACAGGAAGATCTGGATGACCTTGTAAATTGGAGTGATAGCAATAGGATGAAATTTAATAGTGAGAAGTATAAGGTTATGCATTTAGGGATTAATAACAAGAATTTTAGTTATAAGATGGGGACACATCAGTTGGAAGTAACGGAGGAGGAGAAGGACCTCGGAGTCCTGGGTGATTATAGGATGACTATGAGCCGCCATTGTGACATGGCCGTGAAAAAGGCTAATATGGTCTTGGGATGTATTAGGCGAGGTATTTCCAGTAGGGATAAGGAGGTGTTAGTGCCATTATACAAGGCATTGGTGAGACCCCATTTGGAATACTGTGTGCAGTTCTGGTCTCCCATGTTTAAGGAGGATGAATTCAAACTAGAACAGGTACAAAGAAGGGCCACTAGGATGATCCGAGGAATGGAAAACCTGTCTTATGAAAGGAGACTCAAGAAGCTTGGATTGTTTACCTTAACCAAAAGAAGGCTGAGGGGGGACATGACTGCATTCTTTAAATATATTAGAGGGATAAATACCAGGGAGGGAGAGGAATTATTTAAGCTTAATACCAATGTGGACACAAGAACAAATGGATATAAGCTGGCTAGTAGGAAGTTTAGACTTCAGATTAGACGAAGGTTTCTAACCATTAGAGGAGTGAGGCTCTGGAACAGCCTTCCAAGGGAAGTAGTGGGGGCAAAAGATCTATCTGGCTTCAAGATTAAACTAGATGGGTTTATGAAGGGGATGGTTTGATGAGATAACATGATCTTGGTAACTAATTGACCATTCATTATCAGTGGTAAATAGGTCAATGGAGGGATGATAGGAGTTACTGTAGAGAACTTTCTGGGTGTCTGACTGGTGAGTCTTGCCCACATGCTCAGGGTTTAGCTGATCGCCATATTTGGGGTCGGGAAGGAATTTTCCTCCAGGGTAGATTGGCAGAGGCCCTGGAGGTTTTTCGCCTTCCTCTGTAGCATGGGGTACAGATCACAGCTGGAGGATTCTCTGCATCTTGGGGTCTTTGAACCATTGTTTCAAGGACTTCAATATCTGAGATATAGGTGAGAGGATTATTCTAGGAGTGGGTGAGATTCTGTGGCCTGCATTGTGCAGGGGGTCAGACTAGATGATCATAATGGTCCCTTCTGACCTTTAAGTCTACGAGTCTATAAGTCCTTAAAGCAATAGCTACAAATCTGCAAAAGCAGAATACATTTTAATATATAATATAAAACTTAAATTGATATCTTATAGTAAAGGTGTCATCCTAAATTTGTTTTATTATTAATAATTTGTTAAAAGAAATGATGGAGCTACTTTAAATGCACTTACATATGCAAGTTTAATATCCTACAGACAATTGCAGGCATGTGGGTCTGGTATGGGTGAATAGTCCCCAAATTACACAGTAATACTAATCAACTGGGACACTGGTAAAGTAAAAACTGCCTGTGCTGATGATTATAAGTATTGTGTGGTGGCTGAAAAGGACCACATTTAATATGGACCCAGAGAATATTATTTTAATTGGCCTATTTTTGGTTTCACACCTTGATTTCATGTAGTAATAAATAGAAAGATTTTTACGTTTTTGTATCAGCTTTTTATAACATAATAAAAGCAAAGTTAAATTTATAGAAAATGTCTTAAAAGCAAAGCAAACTTATAATGTAGAATTACACCTTGATATCCTACACTGGAGAAAGTAGGCTAGCACCCATGCATTTGTACTTTAAGCCTAGTATTAAAAGTTGTTCAAATGATTACAACTACTATTGATGTGGGGAATGTTACTAGGTAATAAACTTAAAACAGAAAGCACAAAAATCAAAGAAATATAATGCAAATAAAATGTATACTAATATAGTAAATAAAAAAAGTGAAATATAGGCTTGACATGAGTAATTGCATAGGGTTGAGGTCTCAGTTCTTGGGGGACAGGAAGAGGGGGGTAAATGGATCAGTAGCCTGGTAACAGAAAGTCTGTAGATTAGCTAAAATAAGGGGGGACACACAGGAAAATATTTATAATAGACAAGAGAACAATGGATAAAATAAGCCTGCAATGTAAGATGAGGTAAAAAGCAAATCATATATGGAGAGTGTGTTGTTAGGGCATTCTGTATAAGTAGTTCCTACAATGTAGCCAAGTCAATCCTCCAACTTATTACAAGTAAATGTATATAAAAGAGTTGATTTGTTGTGTATCTTTATATGTGTGGTTAAGTTCTATACCATCTGCTATCCTAGGCTACGTCTAGACTACATGCTTTTTCAAAAGAGGCTTTGAAAAAGAGGGTCTAGACTACAATCAGTACTTTTGAAAAAGCAAGCCACATTTTCAAAAGAGCACCCAGACAGTCTGGATGTTCTCTTTCGAAAAAGCACAGTTTGCATTACATAGCGCCTTTTTTCGAAAGAGCACTTTTGAAAAAAGGAGTTATTCCTCATAAAACAAGGTTTTCCACAGTCTACAAAACTGCCATGTTCCTTCTATTAACTGTCAACAGAATGTAGTGGCAGTCTAGATGCAGGTAAAGATTTTTGGAAAAAGGCCACTTTTTCCGAAAAATCCCTGTAGTCTAGACACACCCTGAGAATGAGATAAGTAAGAGTAGCTTTGCTGTATGCCAAATAGAGAAACATGATTGGCAAAACTGGAGATGAACTGAGTTCTTGGAGAAGTGAGTGGAAGAGGTCTCAGGAGAATTTCAACAATTACGTATAAGCAAGGAAGTCTCTCTTCTCTTTTCTACCTGGTATCAGTATGGGGCTTATAAACTCCACTCATGGGGAAATACACAAAAAATGAGGCTGCTAGTCAAGCAAATGTAAATGAAACAATCATAAATGAAATGCCTGCAAATTGCATGAAAACTATTAAAAAACCTATTATAATGGCTCAAAACAAATATATACTCCAACTTGAAAAGAGAAACAAAAATAAAAGTCTGTGGCAAAACAGCAGAGTGAAAGAGTTGGTTTTAAATTTGGATATAAAATATAAAAATAGAAAGGTCCATAAAATTCTACAAACAGCCACTAAATGTACACCAGCAGTCAAAAAAGTGAACAGAATACTAGGAACCATTAGAAAATGGATAAAGGATAAAACAGAAAATAGAGCAACTGTTGTTCTTGAGTGATACCACCAATGGCGCTTCTGCAAGATCTTCCAAATCAATTGGGATGACTGATGAACCAATATCAGTGTGTTGTCCCAAGTCTTTCACCATTGAAGCTATGATCATGTACCACAATTCTGCTGGGCTGGCCATGTTCTTTGAATGCCAGAAAATCAACACCTGAAGAATGTCATGTTCTCTCAATGGAGCCATTACTATATTTTGACTCAACAATCCAGATCCATCCCTTCCATTGCCCCAGTTGTGACAAGACCTGTGGATTCCACATCGTTCTCATTAGTGACCCATGGAGTCACCAGCAATCTTTTCATGGAAGATAATCATCCTCCAACTCTGAAGGAATCCTGACATATACAATTGCTCTAGGCCAGGGATACTTAGATGTGAGCGATTCAAGAGCCAAATTAGTGATTTATATTACCTGTAAAAGCCACAGTAGTGTGAATTCATTGTTTCATTTATTATAGTATTATATATTCAACTGCTCTTCATAAGGAAGCTTATAGTTAAGCATCCTAGTTGACTAGTAACAGACTGGTTAATAATTAAATAAAAGAGTTTTAATGTATGAAGCTACATTAAATGGCTTCAATGGCTATTATTCTGGATGAGCAGCTATGGTGTCCCTAGCTCCTGTTTGTCAGGGCTGGGAACAGGTGACAGAGGATGATGGATCACTTGATGATTACCTGTTCTGTTCACTCCCTCTGGGACAACATGGCATTGATCGCTATCAGAAGACAGGATACTGTGATAGATGGACCTTTGGTTTGACCCAGTATGGCCATTCTTATGTTCTAAAGAGCCATTTGCTGCTCACGAGCCTCAATCTGAGTATCACTGTAGTTTATGTCCTCCCAATCTGAGTTCAGCCTTCCCCCAGCATACACAGCATGCCACCAAACCTCATTACATTGTATTTTAATGCAATGAGACTTCATGTTGGAGTGAGAGTATATTGATATGAACCTGTTTGCATGTATAAATCCTTAGATTATAAAATCAGGAGCAGGGACATAATGTTATGGATGTCATGCATGGTTATGGAATAACTGAAAATATGAATAGTCACACATAGAAGAGCTATTCTTATGCAAGTAAAACAAAATGGTTTAAGTGGTACTCTGTATAATATAACAAATTGTCATGAGTATTCAGAGAAGGAGATGGGTAAATGATTCTTAACTAAACCCCTTAGAGTAAAATAACTCTCCAAAACCACTTACAGACCTGAATAAGAATCAGACATTGAAATTATGAAATATTCAAGTACTCCCCCGCCTTTTTTTTCTGGTTTCTAGCCAAGACCAAGCTGGAATTATCACAAAACGGTGAGACAGGCTGTTATTAAGTTATTTCAAGATGCTCTCCAACTGAAATGGAAATAGTCAAGCTAGCCCCTATATTAGATTGCCATTCATCAGAAGCAATTTACAGGACTCAGGACATTTTTTGAAAAGACAGAGACAGGCAGCAGGTCTATGAAGCTGTTCCCAGACACCATTGAAGGAAAAATAGCCTCTATATTCCATCCCAGAACACTCCAGAGGGAATTTTAAGTTACTGGATCTCTTCCCATGGAAAGGCAATATTAGCAAAGAATTCTGTTGTCTGTTTCAACAAGGTGGCGTCCAGAAATTCCACCCAGGAAGAAGCTCATCTTTAAGTATATGTTTGGACCATTTCATTATTACAGTGGTAGTTTTTACAGCAAATTAGCTAGTGCTCCCTTTATAACTATATCCCAACTCAACGTTTCAAATATAAATAGACCATTATTATTTCTATCAGAGAACAAAGGTTTTACAGAGACATCAACTAAACCTTAATTAGGGTTTGTAAAAATATAGATAAGGACCTTGAAGAGAAGCATTCAATTGGATGAACTACCATGGGTTTCTATAAGTAATTCATTCTAGTTTTATCAGTATTATTAATTCTAGTGTCCATTTTAAATAGAATGATATATCATTGGAGTCAGTAGTACTTCTGAAATCAGAATCAAATTTTAAGCACATTTATTGTACTCGTTGTTCTTTCTACAGGTGTCCTTATACTCTTAAGTACTCTTGTAGCTTCTCATTACACAGCTTCCCTGACAATTCTTTCCTAACACAGCATTACCTATTCAATTGCTAAAGTTCCTCCAGATAGCCACACCAAACACATGTCCAAGCACATTCATTTAATACTCACTCATAACAATTCTACATTCATCAATAAACATTTTGTCTGAACCCTGATATTAGGGCAGCTCCCCAATATGTGAACCCTTTCATGGGCCACCTTGAAGAAGAATTTCTGGAAAAATACACTGTAGAACTAATGACATATCTGAGGTATATTGATGATATATCAGGCCACCTATCCAGATAGAAGAGGTGGATGAGGCTTTTGTTAAACAACTAACAAAATCATCCAAAGCCCAAGATTTGGTGGTGATGGGGGACTTCAGCTATCCAGATATATGTTGGGAAAATAACACAGCGGGGCACAGACTATCCAATAAGTTCTTGGATTGCACTGGTGACAACTTTTTATTTCAGAAGGTTGAAAAAGCTACCGGGGGGGAAGCTGTTCTAGATCTGATTTTAACAAATAGGGAGGAATTGGTTGAGAATTTGAAAGTGGAAGGCAGCTTGGGTGAAAGTGATCATGAAATCATAGAGTTCACAATTTTAAGGAAGGGTAGAAGGGAGAACGGCAAAATAGAGACAATGGATTTCAGGAAGGTGGATTTTGGTAAGCTCAGAGAGCTGATAGGTAAGGTCCCATGGGAATCAAGACTGAGGGGAAAAACAACTGAGGAGAGTTGCCAGTTTTTCAAAGGGACATTGTTAAGGGCCCAAAAGCAAGCTATTCCACTGCGTAGGAAAGATAGAAAATATGGCAAAAGACCACCCTGGCTTAAACATGAGATCTTGCATGATCTCAAAATAAAAAAGGAGTCCTATAAAAAATGGAAAGTAGGACAAATTACAAAGGATGAATATAGGCAAACAACACAGGAATGCAGGGGCAAGATTAGAAAGGCAAAGGCACAAAATGAGCTCAAACTAGCCACGGGAATAAAGGGAAACAAGGAGACTTTTTATAAATACATTAGAAGCAAGAGGAACACCAAGGACAGGGTAGGCCCACTGCTCAATGAGGAGGGAGAAACAGTAACAGGAAACTTGGAAATGGCAGAGATGCTTAATACTTCTTTGTTTCGGTCTTCACCAAGAAGTCTGATGAAGGAATGCCTAACATGGTGAATGCGAGTGGGAAGGGAGTAGGTTTAGAAGATAAAAAAAAAAAAGAACAAGTTAAAAATCACTTAGAAAAGTTAGATGCCTGCAAGTCACCAGAGCCTGATGAAATGCATCCTAGAATACTCAAGGAGCTGATAGAGGAGGTATCTGAGCCTCTAGCTATCATCTTTGGAAAATCATGGGAGATAGGAGAGATTCCAGAAGACTGGAAAAGGGCAAATATAGTGCCCATCTATAAAAATGGAAATAAGAACAACCCAGGAAACTACAGACCAGTTAGTTTAACTTCTGTGCCAGGGAAGATAATGGAGCAAGTAATTAAAGAAATCATCTGCAAACACTTGGAAGGTGGTAAGGTGATAGGGAACAGCCAGCATGGATTTGTGAAGAACAAATCATGTCAAACCAATCTGATAGCTTTCATTGATAGGATAACGAGTCTTGTGGATAAGGGAGAAGTGGTGGATGTGGTATACCTAGACTTTAGTATGGCATTTGATACAGTCTCGCATGATATTCTGATCAATAAACTAGGCAAATACAACTTAGATGGGGCTACTATAAGGTGGGTGCGTAACTGGCTGGATAACATACTCAGAGAGTAGTTATTAATGGTTCTCAGTCCTGCTGGAAAGGTATAACAAGTGGGGTTCTGCATGGGTCTGTTTTGGGACTGGCTCTCTTCAATATCTTCATCAACAATTTAGATATTGGCATAGAAAGTACGCTTATTAAGTTTGCAGATGATACCAAGCTGAGAGGGGTTGCAACTGCTTTGAAGGATAGGGTCATAATTCAAAATGATCTGGACAAATGGGAGAAATGGTCTGAGGTAAACAGGATGAAGTTTAATAAAGACAAGTACAAAGTGCTCCACTTAGGAAGGAACAATCAGTTTCACAAATACAGAATGGGAAGCGACTGTCTAGGAAGGAGTACGGCAGAAAGGGATCTAGGGGTTATAGTGGACCACAAGCTAAATATGACTCAACAGTGTGACGCTGTTGCAAAAAAAGCAAACATGATTCTGGGATGCACTAACAGGTGTGTTGTGAGCAAGACACGAGAAGTCATTCTTCCGCTCTACTCTGCACTGGTTAGGCCTCACTTGGAGTATTGTGTCCAGTTCTGGGCACCGCATTTCAAGAAAGATGTGGAGAAATTGGAGAGGGTCCAGAGAAGAGCAACAAGAATGATTAAAGGTCCAGAGAACATGACCCATGAAGGAAGGCTGAAACAATTGGGTTTGTTTAGTTTGGAAAAGAGAAGATTGAGAGGGGACATGATAGCAGTTTTCAGATATCTAAAAGGGTGTCATAAGGAGGAGGGAGAAAACTTGTTCATCTTGGCCTCTGAGGATAGAACAAGAAGCAGTGGGCTTAAACTGCAGCAAGGGAGGTTTAGGTTGGATGTTAGGAAAAAGTTCCTAACTGTCAGAGTGGTTAAACACTGGAATAAATTGCCCAGGGAGGTTGTGGAATCTCCATCTGTGGAGATATTTAAGAGTAGGTTAGATAAATGTCTATCAGGGATGGTCTAGACAGTACTTGGTCCTGCCATGAGGGCAGGGGACTGGACTCGAATACCTCTCGAGGTCCCTTCCAGTCCTAGTATTCTATGATTCTATGATATTTTTATCCTCTGGAGAGACAGCTTATATATTTGAATAAATTTAACAACCACCACTCATCCATTACATTCTCTCTGGAACATTCCCACAACAGCATCTATTTCCTGGACACATGAGCTTCAACAATGGAACCCCTGTATACAGACATATGCATAAAACATCACCACACCTACCTTTTTAGATTCAGTAATCACCTCACACAAACCAAGAAATCCATTATCTACAGCTGGGCACTCACACAGCCTAGAATATGATCCAAGGAGAAAGTTCAGGATATACACATTAACACATGTTTTCACCAAACAAAGACAATCCACCAGAGACATATCACATCATGGAATGGGCCACACAATTACTCCAAGAGAACCTATTTCAATACAGAAATAAAACCTCTTTTGAACACACACTGCAAGTGGTAATGCAACATCCCACACTTGAACCCATAGGGAGTATCAAACAACTGCAAGCCACACTTGATAGGGACTCCATCCTGAAAGAAATCTTTTCTTGGGGCACACTTCTGGCTTTCAAACAAACCCCCAATCAATCCACGTTCATTGTCAGAAGCAAGCTCCCCACAGATCAGAAATTGCAAATTCAAAGCAGCACCGGATCTTGCAAAACCTGAAGATACTATGTATCTGACAACTACAATGATCAACATCCCTCCCAATAAACTGTTCAAGACTCTGAATTCTACATAGGCCTGTCACAACACGTGGTATACCTCAGCCAGTGCACTAAATGCCCCAGTCACACCAATGTGGGTGAAACTGGAGAGGCAATCATTACACTCTTGTATGAACTCGCACAGGAAATTGATAAAAGACAAGCATATCCTATCACCTGTGACTGAACACTTTTCACAGAGCAATCACTCTCTGACCTATCAGTCCTCATTCTCAAAGGAGACCAGCACACCTTCAAAAGATGAGCCTGAGAGTTTAAATTCATTACTCTGCTGAACACCAAAAATAATGGACTGAACAGTGACACTGGATTTATGGCTTATTAAAACAACCTCTAACCCACTAACTTGTTCTTTTTGTCCTCTGACTGCAGAGGTGCTAATAGGCCACTTTACCTGGTCTCTGACACCAATAGAAGTTGATCCAATAAAAGATATTACCTCACCCACGTTGTATTTCTAATATCTTTGCATGTAGTGTAGTCATGACCATGTTGGGCCAAATTTATTTCATAGCAGCCCCTCAGTACAGGGATTTTCCTGACTGAATATTTAAATTTCCCCAGTTCTACAGTTTCAGCATAAGTTGGGCTTGTTTGCAATCATCATTTGCTCCTCCCTTTCTACACTACACAAATTGTCCTAAACTTCCCTGAACCTCCTAGATGTCTCCTGAAAAAAGAAGCCCCTAGAGAGTCAGATCTAGACATACAAGACAAATCTTTCCTAAGAGCAAACCTATTCTGAAATGAGAGAATTTTAATAATTCCCAAAGCTTTCCCCTGAGCAATTTGGACCCTAGAGGCTCAGTTTATATTTGCTAATCACTAATTTAGTATATCCTTTTATGGCAAGGAGTTTGCAAATCAGTTTGCAAAGCACTTTGAAATTATTCTAGAGGAAAGTACTATATTAATGTAAATTATTCCTTTCAGTGATTAGAAACAACAGGGGATGCATGAAGAAAGTGTTTAGAAGAGGGGGGCATGCATCTCTTTGTGGTTGACTGAGTTAGTACTTGGTACATGATTTCTTTAAAATTCCCAAGTAAACTGTGAATTGATTGATGTTGGTGTCAGTCGATGCCAGACATATGCAATGTGGAAAAAGCAACATAATACACAGCAATAATAAATCCTGTAGAAGATTTTTTATTATTATTTTCAGCCCTCAGCCTCTGTATTTTGGCGAATAATTGTAATTGAGTAAGCCAGGTTATTTGTGCATCAGCTCACAAGTCTTCTGGCTGAGGATTTCATTGAGTATTGTCTAGCAGAATTGTCTTATCAGTATTCTGTTCACTAAAACTGCCAACAGATGAATGAAGAAAAATACACAAACATAAGGCGAGACGATAACTGGCAGAGCAATGAGCATAAAAACAGTTCTTAACACTATGCTGCAGATTCTCTCAATCTCTCATGGATTCCTTTTCCCAGCCCACCCTGGGGCAACTGGATGTAAGCTGGGCTGTGATCTGCAATCCCACATGTTCTGCTGTACTTATCAGATACCCACACACTGAAGCTGGTATTTGCTACCTAGCCAGAAATAAAAATTTTAGGAATTAATGCCACACAAAGGAAGAAAGGGGAAAAAAAAGAAAGAAGTGGACCATAGCCTCTGGCACTAATTTGATAGTACAATACAATAATCATTTATATGACACTTTATTATGTAAGCATCATAAGGTGCCTTACAATAAAAATCAATAAAACTAGCTGTGAAATACAGTTCTGCCTTAGGGTAATTTTAAAAGAAAACTCATAGTCTTAGACTGAAAAAACAGCATGAGAAAGTCTGAATGCTTTCACATAGCAGCAGATAGTAGGGAGGTTACAAAGAACACCAAGAAGCCTGAAATCCAGTCTTTGGAGAGGAAAGGATATCTGACTGAGGAATTTGGATGCGGCAAATATGACTTACATGGCATAAGTAGCTAAAAATACTGGATAAACTGTGATAGTCTATACTAAGCCAAAAGAGCCTTAATATATCAGACCACAAATTATAAAACCAAGCTGATAAATAGCTTTGTGTCTTGAGAAGACAGTTACACCTATGCAGAGTGGATATAAAATTCTATAGGTTTAGGAATCAGACATGCAGCCAGATTGTTAGTCCATTCAGGCTACACATCATGCAGGACCAGAGATAGTGAAGAAATTTGGTGTTAAAGCACCATTATATTATCATAGTCTAGGGTGTGTCCAGACTACAGGGTTTTTTCGACAAAAGTTGGCTTTTGTCGAAAAAACTATACCTGCGTCTACACTACCGCCACGTTCTGTCAACAGTAAGTCGACAGAATGTGGCAGTTTTGTCGACAGTGGTAAACCCGGTTTTACGAGGAAGAACGCCTTTGTCTACAGAGATCTGTTGACAAAAGGGTGTGTGTGGATGCAGGGAGCCAGTTCTGTTGAAAAAAAAGGCCTCCAAGAAAACGCCCTGGTGGACAGTCCATCTGCATGCCTAGCACCTCTATTGTTCCTGTTTGCAGCCATCTTTTAAAGGGATAGGCACCCTGCCAGCCATTAGTGGCAGGAAACCAGCCACAGCACATGGCTATTCCTGTCCCACAGGATCCCAGGCATGTCCCAGTCCCAAGGCCATCCTGGCCCTTGCAGGGACCCTTCTGAGGACCCACCCAGGGGCTCCAAATGCCAGGCACCGGCATGGTCTGGTCCAGAAATAAAGAGTCTCCTCGAGCTGTGGTCTGAGGAGGAATCCTTACAAGCCCTCCACACACACCTCAGGAATGCAGAAATTTATAGCTGCATGGCCCAGGGACTGACCAGGAGAGGGCACCACCCCCGCACCCTGGAGCAAGTGCAGGCCAAAGTTAAAGAGTTGCACCAGGGGTATGCGAAGGCCCGAGATGAGAGCTCCCACTCTGGGGCAGCCCCACACTACTGCCCATACTATGCGGAGCTGGCACACATTCTCAGCGGGGGGGGAAGCCCGGACTCCACTACGTCTTGTACAGTCTGGGTTATCGGAGCCTGTGGTGGATGAACCAGAGCGGGAGCACGAGCAGTCCAGGGAATCTGGAGAGCAAGACCTGTTGCTGGAGGAGGAGAATGATGACAACACCGTGACCCTCACCCTGGAGCCAGAGGCCTCCCGGGTGTCTTCGGACATTGGGGAAGAACCAGCAGGTGAGTGCTGTGAGGTTGTGCCACACACAGGGTGGGGGAGGTGGGTGCACAGTGGGTGATGCACAAGGGAAATGTGTCATGCTCAGCCTGGACATCATGCAGCTGACTGTGCATGTGCAAACACGTGCAGTGGTAGAGTGTGACACGTGGGTGTGTGCCACGTGGTACCAGGAGCCATTTCCAGAACATACACGGGTGGGTTGGCAATGCGGGGGGGCATATGGTCCCATTGGCACTTTGGGGCCCCTGTGATGCTCAGGCTGATGCCCAGCTCACACATGGTGTTACTTTCAGAACCTCTGAGTCCCCTGTCTGAAGGAGAGTCCCTTACAGCGAGGGCATGCCCTTGTGGACAGCTGTTGCACACATGACTGATTGTCTCTTCCTCTTTTCCTCCACAGCTGGACCACCTGTGCAAGAGGGTTGCAGCACCCGAGCCGCACCTCCATCTCGGGGACATGGCAGCCGCAGGCACTGGTGTGCTTATACAGAGGTTCTGAAGATGCATGTGGTGGCCCTGCAGGATCGCAACAAGACCCTGAAAGAGAGGATGGAGGCAGAGGCTCTGTGGCATGATCGCCTGCTGGACGAGCTTGTACAGCAACGCACTTCCATTTGTGCCACAATCCATGAGGTCTGTGGTTTGCCTGCTCCTGTCCCTGTTACCACTCCTCCGGCATGCCATGACTCTGCCCCACCAAATCCCCTTCCCCACCACCACCCCCTTCTTCCCTTGCACCTCCCTCTCCCCCACCCACCCCTTCCCCCAGTCCTCCTCTCCCCCTGGCCCTCCTCTCCCCCAGCCCTCCCAGACCCAAGTGCGCCTCCCCTCTCCTGTCCAGCACTCTGTCAGTCGCCCCACCTGACACCGAGGCCATGGTGGTCCCCGCATGCGAGGCGGCAGGAGCTTGCGAGCAGGGAAGCACTGTCCCACCTGAACCCCCTCCCTCCTCCAGGTTCTAAGCCCCCTCTCCCTCCAGGTTTAAGCACCCCCACCACCCCAGTTACAGACAATGTTGGTTATTTAAGAAAATGTTTATTTTTGAATCAGAAATTATGCTTTGAGAGAAAACTATGTACAATGAACAAAAGATTTTATACTTTAGCAACATTTCTAGATACTTTCAGTTAATTATATTGATAACAATAAAACAGAACTTATTCTTTTCAAGCCAAACTTGGTGTTTATTATTTCTAGAAAGAGGGTCAGGGTGAGGGTTATGGAGGGAAGGTTGTATTGGACCAGGGCCAAGCCCCCATAGAGGAGACCCTTGGGAGACTCAGTGGGCTCCTTCAGAGAATCACTCCCTAACGGCCTCCCGGATGCGAACACCAGACTGGTGAGTCTGGTAGATGGCAGCTGTTCAGCACTGCTCAAATTGCCTCCCCTCACCAACAGCACTTATACTCCACCCTGGGAGGAAGGCCTCCCCGTTTCTCTCCATGGGGTTATGGAGAACCAACACGCGGCCACCACCTCAGGGATGTTGTGTTCCCCCATTTCTAGCCGTGTGAGCAAGCAGCGGAATCTCCCTTTTAAACATCCAAATGCACATTTCACCTGCTTGCGAGCTCGGCTAAGATGAGCATTAAACTGCTCCTTGCTCGCATCCAGGTGGCCGGTGTAGGGCTTCATCAGCCACGGCATCAGGGGGTAGGTGGCATCAGCCACAATGCACACCAGCATGTGCACGTCCCCAAGGGCAAGGGCCCGATGCGGGAAAAATGTTCCTGCCTGCAGCCTCCGGTAGAGGTAGGAGTTCCTGAAGATGCGGGCATCATGTGCCCGCCCCAACCACCCAACACAAATGTCAGTAAACTGTCCCTGGTGGTCAACTAGGGCCTGGAGCACCGTTGAAAAGTAGCCCTTCCTATTAATGAATTGGGCTGCTCGATGGGGCGGTGCATGGATTGGGATGTGTTTCCCATCAAGTGCTCCTCCACAGCTCAGGAAGCCAAGGGCAGTGAAGCTGGCCACAATGGTGTCCAGGTCTCCTGGGGTATGTCTAGACTACATGCCTCTGTCGGCAGAGCCATGTAAAATAGGCTACCCGACATAGTCAATGAAGCCGGGATTTAAATATCCCCGGCTTCATTAAAATAAAAATGGCCGCCGCGCTCTGCTGGCTCAGCTGATTGCCAACACAGTGCGACAGTCAAGACGTGGATCGGTTGACAGGGGAAGCCTTTGTCGACAGCTCCTGTAAACCTCGTTTCACGAGGCATAAGGGAGCAGTCGACAAAGGCTTCCCCTGTTGACTGATCTGCATCTTGACTGCCACACTGTGCCGACAATCAGCTGAGCCGGCACAGCGCGGCGGCCATTTTTATTTTAATGAAGCCAGCGATATTTAAATCCCGGCTTCATTGACTATGTCAGGTAGCCTATTTTACATGCCTCTGCCGACAGAGGCATGTAGTCTAGACATACCCCTAGATGGACGAGCCTGTTCAGCAGCTCAGAATTGATGGCCCTCACCACCTGCAGAAAAAGACAAATAGACAGACAAAAAAAATGTTAGATGGGGTGCCTGAGCCCTTGGGAGGACAACACCCCCAACCTGCCCCCCCAAACACCCTGGGAATCCCCTCCTCAGGACCCCCCCGGAGCAGCACAGGGTGAGTGGAGGAGCTCCCTCCCACTCTCACTCCACCCCATCCCCCACTCCTCCTTGCCCTTTCCTGACAGTCCCCTTTTTTCACCACCCCCCCCACCAGCAGTAACTGTCACGCTAGAATGACTTATCTCCATCAAGATGGCCCCGACAGTAGACCTGCCCACACCAAACTGGTGTCCCACGGAATGATAACTGTCAGGCACTGAGAGCTTCCAGAGGGCAATAGCGACCCTCTTTTCCAGGGGGATGGTGGGGCACAGGTGCGTGTTCTGTTGTTGGAGAACAAGGGCGAACCAGGCACACAGCTCCTGGAACGTGGCCTTCTGCATCCAGAAGTTGCGGAGCCACTGCTGGTCACCCCATAACTCCAGAATGAGCCGGTCCCACCAGTCGGAGCTGGTGTCAAGCCCCCAAAAATGCCTCTCCAGAAAGAAGTGTGGAGGCAAGGGCATTGGTCCTGCATCCCGGGTGAAGCTTTCATATCTCTGGTCTGGGTCCAGATGGGGAAGGAGCATCATGATTGTGTCATGCAGATGCAGCAGAACTTGCAGAATGATGGTGTGGGGCCATCGTCTGCCTGAGGCAGCTCTGGCTCCTTGGCAAAAAAAAGGATCAAAATAAGAAAAACCTCCAAAAAAACCCAAACTGATGTGGTGTCCCAGGAAGCAGGGCACTCACAGCAAGCACTGCAAAACCTTTGCTGTCTCTCTAGGAGATAAGCAAGGCAGCTTCAGGAGCAGAGCAATGGCTGTTCAGGGGGGTCCCTTTAAGCACGCGTCTCTGCAAAGGGCAGGCAGGAGTATCAGGAAATAAATGCTGCCCCCATGCCCTGCCAGAAGCGGTTCTGGGTGCCTTCTTTTTTCGACAGAGCGTCCAGCAGTCTGGATGCTCTTTTTTGAAAAAGCTGATCGATTTTTCGATCCGCATAATGTAATCTTGATGCTCTTTTTCGACAGAGGCTTTGTTGACAGTATCTGTTGACAAAGCCTCTGTCGAAAAAAGGTGTGCAGTCTAGACGTAGCCCTAGAGACTCTCTGGAAGTTAGCACAGCCTTCAAGCCATTCTAATGTACAATAAGCAGTTCGCAACCCCAGTATATCAAGCTGGCCTGGCTACTCCCTTTGTTCCTCAGAACAGTATTGTCTCAGGAGCAAGAGAGCAGAGCTGCTACCCTGTTTCTATGTAACCTGATATTTCCCTGAGTATATTGGGGTTAGCCCTAAAGTGATGTGAACAATTCTAGTCGGTAAGGAACCTGGGCCACTTGATATAGGCATCAATTATTACACAAGGAGTAAGGCAATGGAAAAAAAACCAGGCCAATAACATTGTGCATAGGAGAGCTCATACTGAAGCACTGATAAAAAAAAAAACTATAATGTCATGAGCAACGCCAACATGATAATTGAAAAGGACTATTTGTTTTCATTCCTCTGTGACACTTAATGGATTTGTGTACAAGATAAATTAGATGTATCCCACTAGATTTTATGTGGTAGTGGATTTTTACCAATTAGCGTGGTTATTTTGCTTTGGAAGGAAAATATTCAAACATACCCTGATTATAATTTGTATTTGTGGAAAAACAAGACAATAGTTCCTCACTTTGGGAGCTTCGTGACAACTATAACATTGGCAATATCCTTTAATTAGTAACACAGATGTCATCTATATTATAAAAATGGAATCACAAGTGCAATGAAGATGGAGAAGGAAGACATCAAAACAGTAATAGTCATAACAAAGAATCAAATTTCCAACAATGTCTGCATGAGTAAAATGAAACCTTAACCTGCTTCTGTCCAAGCTCTGTTGGTTTTGCATAGTTAAAGCTTTATCTTTAAATTCAAATCTCCATCCTTTTAAAAAGTAAGTGCTCATTGTACTGGGTAAACTAGGGAATATTTTCCTTCTGTTGTTCATGTAAAATGCTTATCTCACTGCTGCTGGACTGAAATGAGACTATGGAAATAATATCCCTACTTTTATTAGTAATGTAGCTATTCTGTGTAGCTGCATTGACATGACATTATTTTGCATGCATTGTAACAGGGAAAATAATGTCACAGCATGACCTGAGAAAAACATTTTTTATCTATAAAATTAATTAAGCAACCAAGTTCACTGATCCTCTCTTTGAGAATGTTTTATGAAGTCTTTTTTTAGTAGACTTTCTAAAATAGCTGCCACAGATGCTAAACTCACTGTCACAGATGTCTCTGGTAGCTTGGCTGATAATAGGCTTGTGTCATAACATGACCTTCTTTTGCCAAAGAATCTAAGCATGCTAATTAGACCTTTGAAAAGGGGAATCTTCCCTTTCAAATCTCATATTGCCCTTTGTTATCCCTGAATACAATGTGATGTGGACATGTATGTGTATTTTCGAACTAAATGCAGTCCGGCACTCATTTTACATAGCAGTCATATCAATCGGTGTGAAATCTCCATTGGGAGAATGCCGATATCATTTAACAAATCATGCTGTATGTATCATGTTTTAACTCAGATTATGTTAAAATCTCATTTGGTAAGAAAAAAAACAACTTACTGACTATTTTACATTTAAATCTCAGAACAGCTAACATTAAAGAATTTGCAGTACACCGGCTTGAACTGACACCTTGTGAGACTGTAATTGGCATTTACAAATCTCTTTTGCGGGAGCAGTAAATTCTACAAGACTAGAGGTACTGATCATTAGCAAAGTGATCCATGTCACAGGCACCTCAGTTTATCACAACCTCATTTTCCCTAATGACATAAGTAAGCATTTTCATACAGGAGATATACCAATATATCAGCGTGATACTGGCAGTGAATTTTGTCAGTGAGACCATCATTTTACAGAAGGAGAAAGTACAATACTGGGTGAATAAGTGGGAAAATATTTTGGTAATTTGGTTTGCTGAATCTACACCATGATTTGATTGTGCAACTTTTCTGTTACTCTTTGGAGAACCCACTAATGTTTGGGAAGCAGCTTTCTATTTGTATGAATTCAAGTATTTTTGTGAAAATGAATGCAGTTGCTTAGGAACAATTATACTAACACCAGAAATATTTGTTCTGGCAGCCTTTTGCATACTTGATTTATGTATGTATTTGGAGTTAGGAGGCAGAAGGAGAACAGAAAAATAAAAGCCAGTAGTTTAAAAACAAGTTATCACTAAGCATGAATGGTGATGATGATCAGAGAAGAGCAGAAAGTTCTCTTGTCTGATGACACTGAACATAGTCAACCTCCAAAGCACTTTGTTTGTTGAGCAAGTTGTTTGCATGGTGGTCAGGTACTAAGGAAGAAAGTAAAAATCAGTTCTATACAATAACTGCCCTGTGGAACCTCTGTGGGTATGTGGTACACATATGCATCCTGCTATGTAGTTTGGCTAAAGTATGATTTTCCATTGATGCAATACTGAAGAGTTGTTGATAGGAAAGAGGACCCGTCATCAGGGAGAAAGTGGGAATAAGCAACCCTCAGCAACAGCAACGACAGAGGGCAAGACACAACAAAAGCCACAATAGATGTGAGGCAACAGCAGATATCAGGTGATGTTCAGAAAAATCCAGCAAAAAAATGGTTGGAAATTTTCTGATAGAAAAGAGTTCTATCAGAAAACACTGGTTCTTCAAAAGCAAAACATAGTGGAAATAAGTTGATAGGCGAAATTTAATTTTGGAAAAATAACTGAAATTGAATTTTGATAAGGTCTAATCAGAATGTTTTATTTTTCCATTTTAAAATGACTTTTTTTTCATTTTATATAAAAATGAAAATTAAATGAAGAGTCTAAATTGGAATGAAACATCTTCAGCCACCCAAAATGACTTTTTTGTCCTTCATAATTTTGATTTGAGGGAAATTTCTCTAAATTTTGTTTCATAGTGGAAAAAATTAAAAATCAGGAATGATCTCCATGAAACAATATCTAATTCCATTCAGCTCTAATCCAACTATCTCCGGAAAATACTTCCCAGACCTGCTCTCCAGAAATCAATGTCTTCATACAGTGTCATCATTTATAAACTGCTAGGACATCCAACCAGAATTGAAATCACATCATGTGTCCTAGATGATCAGTCACACAGATCAAATATCAGATTTCAAATACTGGGTGAAAATATGGTCTTATTGAAGTCAATGCTAAAACTTTCCACTAGCTTCAGTGGAATCAGGATCTCTGCCACTGAACCTTTGCAGAAGAGCTTGCTGTAGACAGTTAATGAAAATCCACAGGCTTAATTATGCTGACAGAAACAAACAATTACAAACATTTTTATTATTGCATGTGTTCAATAAGTTCATGGACACTTACAAACACACTCAATGGCCAAACACACTCAATAAATTGTTTGCAATGAATAGATTGACCAATTCTCTTTTCTGACACATGAAGCCTCTATTTGCCAAAATAGAAGCGAAAACTATGTAAAGCAGACATCAGAAATAAACAAGTTTCCTTAGTCTAAACTGTTAATGACAAAGATTTCAAATTGTCTGTGTTACTGAGAACTTGTTTCCTGCAAAGAAGCTTTAAAGCAAACAGAATTAGAGCATGTTGAAATCAAGAAACTAGGAACATCAACCATTTTCCACTCAAATATTATTTTAATCATGGCTGTACAGAATCAGAAAAATAGAAGCTTTCCTTGCTACTGATCTCTCTTCACTTGTGTATTAAACCTTACAAAGGTACTATGAAGCTTTGTAGTCTAAAGTTCATTATATAATTGTGGTGTGATGCTAGAAACCTTTGCCATAGTTAACATGAACTTCTGTAGTTAGTAGTTCAACAGAAACTTATTCAGCTGAAGGAGGAATAATTTAGTAGCTAAAATGTAAGGAAAATAAAGTATAGTTCAAGGACCTGTTTTATGTGCCTCCGAACGACTCAGAATGCCATTAAGGTAGCACTTATCTTGTAATATGAAAACATAAATGGCAAATCCTTATATTCAATTCAGCATAACTTAAAGATCTGTCTTTTTCACTGTATGGGTGACATTTAAATGAACTGTCTGAAGGAATAACCATGTCCTTTTTTCTATGCATAGTGCAAAAGGGAGTAAATTATGTTAGCAATATTGTTCTGAAGGTTGGAAATCTTTTTATCTACATTTTCAAAATGACTTACATGCACTGTGCATACCTAACACTGTATTTTTAATTTCTTGAGGCTCACACATTTATTGTATCATCATGCACAAAATTTTTAAACAAACATCCCTGTATATTGAGATGGAAAACTAAATGTGGGAATATACACAAAAAACTAAAATGGGAAATAGAATCCCCCATGTATGACAAACTAGTGAGGAAGAATGTCCCATGGTTAGTTGCCAGGGTATTAGCCTGGAACTTGGAAAACCCTGAATTCCATTCCCTGTTGTTTCATAAGTTTCCTGTGTGATCTTTGGCAAGTCATTCAGTTTTTCTGTGACTCAGTTCTCCATCTGTAAAATGGATATAATAGCACTTTCCCATCATAGCGATGTAGTGTAGGTAAACACATTAAAAACTGTGAGATTTTCAGATGCTGCAATACGGCAGGCTATATACATACCAAAGATAGACAGAATTAATAGGAAAAGTCTCTTGCTATATTTTCTCCTGTGCTTTAGTCACTGATGTGTGCATAATTGCTGCCAATTCAGTAAATTTCAATAAGAAATATGAAACCCTTTTCCTGGTAATGCCTTGACTGCTGTTGTATCCAGGATTGGCAGCAATGTCACACATGGATATTTAGGCATACTTGACAGCTAACAAGAAACTATATTTCCTTTGTTGTAATTGTCAAAATGTATACCACATAGTACTAGGTCATCATACAATATGGTAACACAGAGGTCTAGCTTAGCTTGACTGCAGTATGGATGTTTGGATGCATTTATTATTTAAGGTAGGTTTGTAAATGCAGTTGACATGACAGTCTTCAATCTTCGTGCCTACTCATGTTTATTACACTAAAAAACTTAATAGAAAGAATTACAGTCATCATAACAACAGATGCAAAGAAAAAAAAAAATCCAAAGCAAAACACTGTGTCCCAGCTCAGGGCATCTGTAAACTAAAAGGTCAATCCAAAATTGAAGACTCCCAGGACACATGCTATTTCTCTGCAATCGTTTGTTTCTACTCAGCCAATACTAGGTATGAAATGGCAGCACAAAAAGGTTCAAACTAGACTAGAGCCTTTTCTCCCAGGCTTGAAAACTGGTTGAATTTGTAAGTCTGCCATAAGTAACCTAAAACTACTGCACTGTTTACTGTAAGTGTCCCTAATGAATATTTCCTAGCAAAAGTTCCTGAAAAATTATCTAGTAGGAGGATTCCATAATCCTAGTGCACATAACCTGTTGCATTCACCTTTCCTTGCAAACATAACAAAAGAAGCTGCTCCACCTCTTGTCAATCTATGGTCCGTTGAAAGTTTGGCTCATTCTTGCTTTTTACTTCAATATTGGACCTTCCTTTTCTTAACTGGACTTTCCCTTTCTTATTTTTCTGAAACACCCTCATGAAAACTCATTCCTAATCTTGCATTCTGTTATAAAACTCTTTCAAAAAGCCCCACAACACCTAACAACGAGAAACTGATATTTTCAGGAAATATTTCATCTTTTTTTCTAGACAACTCAACAAACAATAAGAACGTGTTTATCAAAAATGTGTTAGGTGATATATAGGTAAAAATCTTTCCAAGAAAACATTTCATGATTTTTTGACTAATTGTAGTGTTGGATAATTTTTACTTTGACTCTAGCAAAAAAAATTCTCATGACATTAATTTCTCACACTGTTTCATTACCTTTGTTTCTAATTTCATCTATATTCATGCAAAATAGTTAATTGAAATGTTTGAACCTCACATGGGATTTGGCTGAATCATAAGTGAAGAACTGCTCAGCTGTTTTATTTGAAGCTCTTCACGAACCAAGGTTATACCATGCCTATTAAATCTTGCAAAGAGTCCTGTTACAGCAGATGCTTAGTAAAGGGATTCTGTCTCAGGATGTCAGAAGGCCTCCCCAACAGCCCTTTGTTCAAGTGGAACTGACCTTAGACAGATGTACAAGGCCAGTTCCACATGACAATTCAAAATGGGTGGATGGGACCTTGATTCTGTCTTCTCACACTCTTTGGTTGATAACCTAGGAAATGAGTTACAGAAGGAGCAAGTCATGACTTCACTTGTTTTTTATGCAACTGGAATGATTAACCCCAGCTGAGGATCCGGCCCCACATACATTACCAGCAAATTATAAAATACCATTGAGGGAAAGAGACCATCGCTAATGCCATTACTGGAACTCTGGTTCGATGCAATCCAATATTCTTTTGCAATATCCACATATTGCTAATGGTATTTGTTTCCTGTATGTGACTTCAACTAAAGAGGGACATTGCTTTTTTCCACTTTTGCTCCCTTGGAAAGCTTTCAATGCATTACAATGATTTGAAGACAATCTGAACGGAAGAAATTGGTAGAAAATACAATTGACTTCTTTGCAAGATAGTGGAAATATCCTCAATGCGTATTTAAAATGTTAGAGATCATGCAATTCTTTGACTTTCATGAAGATTCTGCCTTACACTGATTTTCATAATGATCCTGATCCTTCTTCCATCTCCAAAGTAGAGCTACCACTGTGGAATATAGTCAGCTTAAACCTCTATTCTAAATACATATTCAGGGATGTGTTTTGGGCTCTTGGGTAAATACTATGCATTTTACAAAACTAATTATGTGTAGTCAACATACTGGAATACTCAAAGATATTTCCATTTTTTCCCAGAAATAGTATGTACAGTAAACTTCCAATAATCCGGCACCTTTAGGACCCAGGGAGTGCCGGATTATCAGATATGCCAGACTATCGGAAGGGGGGGCTATGAGGGGTCTGGGGTGGGGTGGGGGATATGGGGGGGGCGGCGCTGCGGGACCAATCCGGCAGCACCCTAGCTGCTCTGCCCCAGGCATCCCCGAGTCAGCCGCTGCTGAACCTGACCAGTGGCTGACTCAGGGAAGCCCGGGGCAGAGCAGCTGGGGTGCTCTGCCCCGGGCTTCCTGGAGTCAGCCGCGGGTCAGGTTCAGCAGCGGCTGACTCGGGGAAGCCCGGGGCAGAGCAGCTCCAATTGTCCGGCTGCCTGGAGCACTTCCGGGTTCCGGACTATCAGGAGTGCCGGACCACTGGATTCCGGACAACTGGAGTTTTACTGTATATTTTATAATTATCCTTGAAGGATTCATGCTATTTTTAAATGAAGGAAATTAGAAAAATTAAAAAATGGGCCTGATACACAGATGGTGCAAATCCATGGAGATATGGCAATTTACACCAGTTGAAAGTATGGCCCACTCTGTTTAAATAGCATTGAAAGAAATATTCTCCCCTCATTCCATGCCTTAAAATCCTATGGTAGCAACAAATACAATGAAGAGAGACTATGCTCCTAAAAGCCTAACATTAACTGTCAAAAGCCTTAAAATGCAGTGTAAAGACTGTCCTAACTACAAGTTGTTCTTTTTTGTTCCCTTTACAATGGAAAAAAATAATAATACCAAAGTCAGTCTTAACTTTGATATTTTCATCTGGTCTCCCCTTATATTACTTGAACAACTTTTTCCCCAATTGTATAATATGAGCTTGGTCAGGTAAAAGATTGTAAAGTTGCAATACTTTCCTACATTAATAACACAGCATGCCTAGTTCAGATAATAAATCTCTTTACACTAGTTGTTAAATCAGTTCTGATCTGGCAGGCTAATATTAACAATATTTTCCCTGTTCTTCCAGCAAACCAATTCAGTTCTTTAAGGGCTGCAGCAATCCTCTTGCCTCAGTCTGGCTATGTCTAGACTGCAGGCTTCTTTCAGAAGAACCTTTTTTCAGAAGAGATCTTCCAAAAAAACTTCTTCCAAAAGAGAGCATCCACACAAAAAAGTGCATCAAAAAAGTGATCTGCTTTTTCGAAAGATAGTGTCCACACTGAATGGACGCTCTCTCGCATTTAAGCTGAGATTACTATGGATGGAGTGGCCACCAGGGCACCTGTGCTTTTTCCTCTTTCCTCTTCTTTCAAAAGAACTCCCTCTTCCCCATCCACACATGCCTTTTTCCGAAAGCTCTTTTGGAAAATGGCTTTTTTCCTTGTAGAAAGAGGATTACCAACAACGGAAAAACCCCTCTGTTCTTTTGATTTACTTTTGGAAGAACACGACCGCAGTGTGGACGTAACTCAGGTTTTGTCAGAAACATGGACGTTTTTCCGATAAAACTCTGTAGTGTAGACATACCCTTACTGGCATTATGCAAAAGAAGGTAAAATTCAAAAAATCAAGGACACTTTGGCTGTAAAATGTGTCAGGAACACAAAAAAATTGAAAAACAACAAGCATATTCACAGCAAATACATAAAGCCAGCCAGTTTTGCATTTATTGTATGTATAATATCTAAAAGCCCTACTTTAAACAGGACTTTGATGTTATCAGCTAGCTAAATTATACTGTATTTAAATTTTCACTGTCTTTCTGGCACAACTAAATCAATCTCTTATATTTGGTTTGGAGCTCTCTCCTCCCCCACACTGGTAGTTTTGGTATCAGGGGTGGCTCTGAAGAATCTAGGTAGGAATTCTTTCTTCAGCAGGCTTCATAGCTGTTTTCCAGCTCAGAGGCTGCACTAGTGCCAGCCATGTCTGAATCCAACTGTGCTGACATAATTCCTTTGAAATCAATTATGCCAGTAGAGAGAATTCTTTGACTCCTTCTGGAGTAGCAGATCTGCACCAAGGCAGTGCCACAAGCTTTACTCCTTCCCCAACCTCTTCTTGACCCACCCACAATCCTGTCCTGTGTGAAACATTCAGGGAACTCAAATGGAACTAAATTCTGCAGTTCAGCAAGGATTTAGAATCCTTGTATGAGCTCCCAATATCATGTACTTTTGAACAGCAGACCCACATAATTTCTGTTGGATATGGGAACCTATAGGGTCATGGAGAATGTGTTTCTTCTATTCTTTTTATGCAGGAGATGTAATAAAGATAATAAATTTCAAACTGTGACTATAACACTGAGTAGTACATGTAGTCTATAGGAGAGTTATTACAAAGTATGGCAATAGCTTTAGAGAGGAAAATGCAATTTACAAAGAAGCTGAAGCTGACTCCACTTGTTAGTAGAGAGATGGCAATAAAATAAAGTAAAAGAAAATAGACAACATTGTCAATAAAGGCCAAAGGATAATATACTCTGGGATCCAGGGAAAAGGAACGTATGTGTTGGGTTCTGTGTACATAATGAACAGTGCCCCCATTGGCAAGGCACTGTAAAAGAGTTTCTTTTTGTATGTTAGTGCTCTGAGTTTCTCCATAGCAAGAAAATCTTACAAATGTAAATACTCTTAAAGGAAACCATGGATGATACCATGGAGAAACTGTGTTGAGACAGTTGTGATCCTCTGGGACAATACTGATCACAAAGCCCAGAAGGCCAGAAGGAAGCATGTGAAAGCTATGGACAAAGTATTAATAACAAAAGGGGATCCAAATAAGGAACACACTTTCATATGAATCCACCTTTCCACTACATGCAGGATTTTCAGAACTCGAACACCCCCAGTCTACACCCCTCTGCTCCAAAAAAACCCTATCAAAACAGGAACTTGCCTGATTTTAGTTTTCCCTGTGCAACTCAAAATCTAAATACATTTTAAGTAAATGTTTTTACTTAAATATTTCCTATGTTTGTCATCATCTTTGTCGAGCCTGGCTGTCTCTCAGAGTTGTGCATTTCAACAGCTGCTGAAAGCTTTCTGTCAGTGATTCAATGGAGTTTGAATCGCACCTTCAACATTATCCTGCAGACTTCAATTCATCCTCAGCAACCTGTAGGAGTGAAGTTTTGCTACAGCCTTTTTAATCCAATATCACCCTGGTCATCTATTTTGGGTATGTAGGTGGCCGTTCATAGAATTCTCTGATACCAGCAATGATAAACTCAATAGGATAGAAGAACATGCAGCAATCTTGAAACTCTGCCATTTTGTCAGAGTGGCTGTGGCAACAATATTCTGTCTTTTGTGAAGACTCTTCAACGGCTAGATCCATTTGCAGAGAAACTTATATTGACTCACACAGACCCAAGTCCTGTCAAGAATGGAATCCTTTTGTATAAAGATTGCATTTATGTTCCAGATGGTCAACAACACCAGCTATGTCATAATTAGCTTCTAGTTGGCCAATTCATCCAATGGAAAATACTGAGGTTGGTGTCTTGAAAATTCTGGTGGCTAAAACTGCATTCATTCATTGAGCCTTACTCCAATGGCATGGACTTGAACAGATTTCCTATGCCAGACCCCTGAGCGCTTTGATTTCTCTGTCAATGCTATCTCAATCCTGATCATGAATCTTCCTGAATGTTATCACTGGCCTTCTCAGTTTCCAAAACTACACAACCATACTAGTCATTGTCAACTTACCTACAAAAATGTCCCATTTTGTGCCGTACCATTAGACAGGTAACATGCTCAACTGTTTTTCAACCATGTCTTCAAACTCCATGGCCAATGTTATATCTGATTGAGGAATCCAGTTCATTTCACATTTCTGGCAGGAGTTGTTCAAGTTCTTGCATGTGAATCTACATGTGCCCTCAGCTTATCACCCACAGACAGTGGACACATAGAATGAATGAATCAAAACCATAAGCAACATGTCTGTTGCTTTATCAGTTATCACAGGTTTGGGCAACAAAATGGTGTCAATTTGCAAGGGTTAGCCTCTCTGCAGGTACAGGCTATTGTTGCTCCCATTGGCTGTGGATTGCTGCTCCCAGCCAATGGTGATCCATGACAAATGGGAGCTTCAGTCACTCATAGCTGTGGAGACACAAGTAAATATAGCAGTGGCAGCCTGCCATGGGTTAACCATGGGGAACTTGATCTGGCCTATGGGCCAGCATTAACCTACCCCTGAGTTATCTCCAGAATGACTGTTTCACTCCTTCCTTTTGTCAAATTCAAGTACAACTGCAACTACAGACCAACCCACCAGAGTCCTTTTTATGCCAACCAAATTCCATCTTCAGTTCCACCCATCCAAGGCACAAGTCTCTGATGTATCCATAGCCTTAACTTAGTTGAACATCTAGGAGGAGTTGAAAGACCACCTAGAATAAGCCAAAAAAGTTTACAAATGTTATGCCCACCTCTATCAGCAGGAAACACCACACATAATGGTTAAAGATATTGCTCTCCACAGTATTGCTCTCTACCTAACCATTCCACAAGCAGGGGTCTAATCAGGTGACCCTAAGAAAGATATACAGACTCCTTCAATATTGCTATAACCAGATCATGACAATGTGGAATTTGTTCCCTTGTTTGTTGGCTTGAACTTCAGATCAAACATTGAAATCACACTAGTTCTTTTATTTGACTGTGTGATTAAAAATATTTTTCTTTCTCTGTAAAAAAAAAAATCAAATAAAAAAACCCACCTCCACCAAACAAACTTATCGCATTCTGGGATAAGAGATTTTCTTTTTTTTTCTTTTCAGTAAAAACCACAATCTAATGATGCAGTAATTGGAAACATGAACTTTGAAAACAACCTTTCTGAGGCTATGTCTGCACTACAGAGTTTACACTATACTCCAGAGGTATCCCAGAAAAACTCTGCCACATCCAGGGAACACGTCTGCTCTTCTGAATTTTTTTTTCAGATGAGCAGATGTGCTTTTTCGGCATCCCTGTAAATCTCATTTTACGAGGAAGAAGGGATGTTTTGAAAAAGGTTTTTTTTTCCGACCTTTGGCCCAGTGTAGATGGGCCAGTGTAGATGGCCAGTGTAGATGGGCCAAATGTCGGAAAAGCCTCTTCAGAAAAAAGAAGCGGAAAAAGCTACGCAAATTGCGGTTCACAATTTTTGCAGCTTTTCTGGAAGAACAGTATAGTGTAGACATAGCCTGGATAACAAACACACGGGTTCATAGCTTTTTCCTCTATACATAGCATGAACTATGCAAAGCTAAGGAAGTATTTCCAGCCTCAAAATTTACTTGCTTAGGAGGTTAACAAAAAACACCTGTGGGGTAGAGCTTTCTTTTATGAGAAATGAGATCTGACTATTGTTGTTGTTGTTGTTATGAAAGGCTTGATGAAATCAGTTTGGCACCAATGAGTTAGAAGCTCAAGTTAGAAAGGTGGGGGCATGTATTAACTTAAGAAACTGAAAATGACCTTTGAAATAATTCTAGATTCTTCATTGCTTTGCAGCTTCTCAGTGCATGGTGACTATGAAACACTGGCAAATCAGGATCGTAATGATTTTCATCCCATTTGCACTGGTGTAAGTTTATTACACATAGGTGCAGAGGAATAGGAATATTGCATTCAAATTTGCTAATGTAGGGGTCAGTGTGTATTGTGTCTTCTGCGCTTGATCCCCTCCAAAATGTGGGTCCGCTCATAGCCGCAATTACAGAGCTTGGATCTTTTGCTCAAAATAAAGCAATTTGTGCTTTTAGGTCTGGTTCCCTAAATGTTGGTCAGGATAGTGGTCATTCCATGTATATTTACTACACTTCTCAATGAGGCATGATTGAGACTTTGAAATAACAAAGATGAAGCTGTGTGCTGTTGTACAATGTTTTCCAGAAACTAAATCCAGTTGGTGCAATTTCTGAATGTTTGCAGGTCTGATTTTATAAGATCGTTTCATCATGTAGCCCTTGACAATTCTTTAAGGGGAGATAAACTTTGGCCCTTTCTGCTAATAGTGGAAAGATTCAAAGACAAGCAGCTAGTGGGAATAAGTAAACATTTTTGTCTGACATTCACTTAGTAAAATAGTGGTGTAGTGTTTAAGTGTTTTGCTCTATTGCCATTAGATATTTATTATGAGAACTACAATGAAATATTGAATTGCTGGTTAATTACTTACTGTATGATGAAGCACAGCTAGGGAAGGATTAATATAAAAGTAGCAGTGGGAGAGAATAGAAATTTGTCCTTGGTAATCATAGAGGTCAAATACCCCCTGCATCTCTTATGACTGGCATGTGGTGTAACTCCAGCTATTGAACTTGTTGGATACTACTCCCTTCCACATGACAAAGGTATAATATTATGTATCTAGAGCCAACACCATTCAACTATAGCTAGAACATAAAAACCAATATTTCATCACCATGCCTATGAGCCGCACCTTCATTACATACTCACAGAAATTAAAATAAATTATTGGCAAAAAGTAGAGCATATGAAGTTACCTGAATTATACAGTGCAAGATAACTTATTTATTATTATTATTATTATTATTATTATTATTATTATTACCATAGTACGTAGAGTCTTTAGTTATGGACTGAGGACCCTGTTGAGGTAAGCACTGTACAAAGACAGAACAGGACAGTCTTTGACTCAAAGACATTTTTATCCAAGATACATTTCTAATGGCTTGCCATTAGAAATAAAGGTTAGTCTCCCACATGTGAGTCACACATTCCTTGCATGAGCTCATTTCCCCTTTCTTCTGCACTGGTGCAGTGAAGCCTCAAGCTATGTCTAGATTACAGAGTTTTGTCGGAAAAACAGCTGTTTTTCCGACAAAACTTGAGTTATGTTCACACTGCTATCATGTTCTTTTGACAGTAAATTGAAAGAACAGAGGGCTTTTTGCGCAATTGATAATTCTCATTCTATGAGGAAGAAGCCTTTTTGCGAAAGAGCTTTTTCGCAAATAGCTGTGTGGATGGGGACAGGGAGGTTTTTTGGAAGAAGAGGGAAGAGGAAAAACCACAGGTGCCATGGTGGCCATTCTGTCCATAGCAATCACTGCTTACATGCAAGGTAGATAGCATCCAGGCAGTCTGGACATTATCTTTCAAAAAAGCGCATTGCTTTTTTGATGCGCTTTTGCAGTGTGGACGCTCTCTTTCACAAGAAGTTTTTTTTTTGGAAGATCTCTTCCGAAAAAAGTTTCTTGTGCAAGAAGACTGTAGTCTAGATGTAGCCTCAGAAAGGAGGGGCATCTCAAATGAAACCAGCAGGAGGATCGGACGTAAGACTACGACATTTCTGGAGCTTCAAAAATTTCCTGCCAGTAGAGGGAGCAGTTACAGAACCCAACAGAAGAAAAAAAGGTCTGCTAGCTATATTCACTGTTCATCTCCTCTTCTCTATAGGAATGTCTGTCCTACCCAGTGGCACCTGACATTTTCCACGGAAAGAGGGGAACTAAAGAGAACCATCCCACCACCACATAAACACACACACACACATGTAGCCTCTGCCAGGCAGTCTCTGCCAGACCTTTACCTATTGCATTGTGGAACTTTATGAAAGAATAGCATAGTGGTGTATTAGTTTAATAAGGGTTGTCAGTGAAGCCTATAGTTTATGCTGTTAAATTTCAATAATTACCACTTAATTCGTTCTATTTAAATATAATAATCTTTGTTTGACATTTGTTTAAACATGTAATGATTTGGCATTTACAACAAAGAAATATGAACTGCTTACAGGAGTGTAAAACCAGAGAACAACAAAACCAATGCCATATTATGTTCAACAGGGTGGGAGGTGGGGGATAGAAAAGGAAGCCCATAGAAACTCTTTCAGGATAACATCTGTGTCACTGAGCTTATAATGTGATAATTAAATAATATGTACAGATTGATTTGAATAATAAGATTGTAGGGTTCATGGTGTGAGAAAATCCCATGCTGTCATATTTTCTATGAAAGATGTTTCTGTAAGAATCTTTTCTACTTCTAAAAAGATGTGGTGGCAGGAAGGAAGAGGTTTTCTCCCTAACATCCCTTGTTTTCTCCTTTGATGGCATGTTGCAGATCAGACACAGGTTGATGTACAATATGAGGATTTTAATTATTAGTTTATGGATTTTTTTATTTAATCACCGTTATTTCCTTTGAATTCAGAAAGAAGCATAGATGGTAGTAGAAAGGCAGAAAAATGCATTGGTTAAAAGACACGGTTCCAGTGTATTTTAGAGATGAAAACTGAGGTTGGTGGTTTCATAGCCTACCCAAGGAATGCCACTCTTCTTGGTAAATAATTAATGATCCAGTTATTTGGTGTAACTGGTACTTATTTTTTGCACCATGGGGCCACAGTGATACTTTCTGTAGATATCAAATCAGCTCTACTGTCTGTCCCTGGCTTAGAGAATCATCTTCTTTCAAATCATAATTGCTGTATCCCTCTGTGTATAATACATTACACCCTACTTTCATTCCAAGTATGCTTAAGATTGTAATGCCCTACAAAGAGCATTAAAATCTTGTGCAAAACTTGAATAATAGCATTCTGAAATCACTTCCACTCCCCTTGTTACCATCCAATGTGGCAATTCAGCAGTTTCTGCTTAAAAAACAAGGGAGGGGATGAGCAAGGATCAGATTTCAAGGATATACCATTAGGCTAAAAACATTATCTATACCTAAAAAAGAAACATAAAGCAAATTTTGATCTTTATATAAGACAACTTCTTTAGAGATCTGAGGTCTTTACTGTGACAAGCTTTGTTTAGCGCTGAGATGAATAGAGCAGCGTGCTGGCAGAAAATGTCTTCAGGGCTTAAGCCCCCTGAACAATGTCTAAATAAATTAATGTAAAAATCACATTAAACTTAAATTGTGACTTTCTTCTGGCATGTCTATACTCACTCCTTTCCACAGGAAGACTAGCTAAAAAGCCTTGATCCAGTTTTCCTAAACCTGATGTGTCATTCATTTCACTACAGGACATACCCTTCCCTGACATTAAAAACTGTTTTTCTGGATATTTAATAGGTTTGAATTTCATTGTTTTATATTTTTAAAGGATGATTTCATAGTTTTTTTTATTTGGCAATAAATGGAAGATATCCCAAACTCATATGATCTTTCCCCAAAAAGCCTTATATAGACCTTGTTTACTGAGGCATCAAGGTCATTCGAGCTATATGGTTTAAGCATACTTGGGTCAGTTCCTTAGCTGATGCAAAGCAGCATGAACAGGGAATTTGTTTCTGAAAATTGTTAGAAACAGGTTATAAAACGCTACTATAAAGGAGCAAGGAATATAAGCTAGGGTTAGCATGGTTCTCATGCTGCGGGGAGGGTGAGAAAGAGAAGGAGGAATGCATACATTAGTAAAGGAAATGCATACACTGATCTTTGCCAGGCTTGAGCAAAGATCATGTGCAGACCTAAGAGTGCGGCTTGTCCAGTTCTGCTACCACCTAACCTAGTTTAGTCTTTCATTGTTATTAAGGTGCAGGGTGGGCTGGGCATCCCCATAGATCACCCAGTCCACTGAGAAATTTCTTCCATAAATCAGCAACAGGTCTTGAAGCAAAGTCATCAGGCTGCATTATTTCAGGCAGCGAAGTGAGTATGAAGTTCTCCTGGGACCAGAACCTGGACTTGCTGATACATGCACACTGAAATCTGGCAGCCGTAATAGGTCCATGTGCATTAGCAAATAGGACCCATAATGATAAACACCACAGGACATACCACTTCAGAAGGCTGGACTGACAGCTTCCCTTGAATCCTGACTATGATCCCAATCTCTGGCTTCAGTTTTTAGACTCTGCCTCCAGCCTTATTGCCTGGCTTTAGCTCCTGAACTGTGATCTAGGCTCTTGTACATAAGCCCCAATTTCTAGACATGGCTGCCCAAGCTTTATTCATGATAAGAACATGTAAGACTCTTTAGTAGAGTCTTGACTACTTGGAAGTGAGCACTTCACTCATTTCCTCTCTCCAAATTTCTCTGAGAGACCACTGACCCCAAAAATCCAAATGTGTGTACAGTTAGGATGATTATCCAAATTTTCCTAGAGAGACTGGGTAGGAAATGTAGGCAAATGAAGCTCCAAATCACAACTCTTTCCATTGTCACCAATAGAGTAGAACATTCTTTCCCCTGTGTCACTCCTATTCATAGTCTTTACACTAATTAGTAAAGACCATATCGTACCATCAATTTTTCAACAGAATGTGTCCATTGTTTTCAACAGGGTAGTTCTGATTGAACATTGAAGCCATGGTCTGGGTGATAAACAGTAATGCAGCTAGTAATATGTAAGGGATAAAATCTCTGACAGAGATGTATAAGAGCTAATAAATAGCATGTGTGAATGATTAAATGGAGTAAAACTTATGAAGGTGATAACCCAAAACCTTTTGTCGTGAGTACAGTAAGAATGTTCTCAGTACTCGATGAGACAACACAAAAAAGGGAGAGGGGAAAGGGGGAAAATATTGATTTTTATGCCTTCTGAGGGTTTGGAAGTTCAGTGCTGTCATCTACTTGGAGATCCCATTGATTTTTTTTGGTGATGAGGTTCAGGTGAAATAATTCTTTGATAGGAGTTTCATGAGAATTGTAAATCAAGGACAGGGTTGAAGAGTGAATAATTGTTAGGACCGACAGGTATTGAAAGGAAGTATTGTCACTTGATGCCTCACATTAAGAATTTCAAAAGCTCTTGAGTTATGATAATGTTGAATATTTATATGGTTGTGACTAATAATTGAAATATTTCAAATAATCATCTTCTTGTAAAATACTGAATAACACTATTGTATGTTTAGTGTGGAGTGAAAGAGTTCAAGGAACAATTACTTTATTTCCAACAGTGCTGATGGAAAGGAGCAATAAACATGCCAAAGATAGGAAAAGTTCACTGTGGATGAAATTAATGTAAAAATAAATGAAGATTACAAAACCTATTTGATAAGAAGATGATGCCAAATATACAGGTTTGTGAGAATTCAATCAGGTTAAGACAACTTGAAAAATGTATAAGAAATAGTCAAGTGAAAATATGAATATTTTTTAAGGCGTCAAACTGAACAATTATGAAGGAAGAAGGAAAAAGTGATGAAAATGTGGGTGCTCAGGGAGCTGGTAGTAGTAATTAATTTATAGTTATTTTGTGCTCATGTTTAATACAGAAGCACAGATGAATAAGAAGAGACCTACCCTGTTTCTTTTGCTGTTTTAGGTCTTCTTGAATTCCTGCCCTTACACATGTGAGCATTCAGGGCATGTAAATGGAAATGGACTGGTGAGCCATTGCTTTGTCTCATGAATAAACAAGCAGTTTTCTGGCTAAGCAAGGTGAAAGTAACTTGCACTACATAAATGGGCATGCCATGGTATCACTATGGAATCCTGAGGATTACAGTGACTCCCATAGCTTTTCGCTGGATGATGTAGCTAGGCGCTGCGGCACACAGTGTACTCTGGCTTCAATACTATAAGCTTTATGAAAAACAAAGGTAATGCAGAATATTTAAATAAAGACTATTTAAATTAATAATATTTGCTTTACTGCTTATACATGTCTTGAGAGTAACTGTGCTCTTTTTGACAAACTACAGAGCTAGGGGTCCGAAATCTTGACATTAAAGTGTCACACTTCCACTTGCATACTATATGGACTTTGAGTGTGTTTGAATTACTTAAGCAAGCCAGCAATAAAGAAATCAGTTTACAGGCCAACAGGACCTGATGAGCTCAACTAGGTTTTTTTTTTTTAAGATGAGGCATGCTAAATATATTTAAAGCTTTAAAACCTCAGCATTTGAATTTTTGAAAAATGTGACCAGTTTCAATTGATCAAAAAATGAGGGAAGAAAATCCTGAGATTTGTGTCAATATTTTTCTTGTCATTTTTCAAATTTCATTGACATCAATAAAAAAATTAACAGGTGTACTGATGGGCCTTGTCCTATTTGAAGGAAGCAGGAAAGGAAACAGACACCTTCCATGATACTGTAACATTTAACAGTTCATTTTAAATCAGAACAAGCACAAAAACAGAGTATCTACTTGTAAACAAGGATTTATACAAACCTATATGTTAAATTTAGACAGTAAGCGGAATGTTGGGAGCGCTGATCATTGGAACCAGATAGAAGCTTCCTTAAGGAAAAACTCTTACGACATGTCAATTGGCAGGTTCACAAAAATAAATTCTATTTTCAGTGAACCTGAAAAAATAAAACATGATGAAAGAATTTTATTTATTCTGACTGGAACAAAGTCAGGGTGAGAAAATATAACATAGAGATCATTATTTTTGAGATCAGTTTGTTTGGAGACTGAAAACATAAGTCTGCTCTATATACCTTAAATAAATGAGTTTAATAATGGTTGTTCCACATGAACTGAGTTATCACATAATTGAGTGTGCTCTGTATGGATAGGGCCTGGCAAAGCTATAGTCAACATTAGTTCAAAGGCATTCAAGCACCCATTCTCCTGCCTAATAATAATAATTTAATAAACTGCTTTTCAGGTCAGAATCCAGCATATTTTTGGCTCAATTTACAATAGCTGGACTAAATTGAGTCATAATCCAGAGTAGTCACAACTACCATAACAATTCAAATTCGTTTGTTTTAATTCTGGAGAAAGAATTTTTGAAAAGTAAAGAAAGTCAAGGTATGATACAAACCACTTGAGATTGTAACTGTATAGAGGGTGTGAATCAAATGCAGAATGGCATGGGCAAATCATGAGGAAGGGCAGACAAGTGACTCCACAAATGGAAATATAAGATCTGGGGATAACATGATTAGCAAACAAGCTTTTCCCCTACCATGCTTTGTTGTAAAAGAAGCTGAGAGGAGTTGAATTCATTGACAGGAACATTAAAGTAACAGCTCCTAGCTCAAGTCTGAACATACTATGAATGAGTATTATTCATGAGATTGGCAATGGACATAAATCTTCCTTTGTGCAACACTGTAGGTGACCCTGAAGAGAGATCTGTCTAGTTAGAAATTACAACACAAACTGCATGTCAGTCTATAGGCAGTTTGGTTATAATACTGCTAAGTATTGCTGCTTTATTAGGGCAAACTGGGCTATAATTGCTGGCTTAAATCCAGCTAGCAAAGATAACAGTATCAGTAATGACAGCACAGTCAGAGTTGGCTAATTAGCTGAGCACACCCAGGGTTTCTTGTGCTATCTACACTACACAGCAGTGAAGACACTGCTGCATGGTTTTGTTACCCATGCTGGCAGGCAAACTAAGTCATGTAGGCTAGCCCATGCACAGCTACTGATGTGTCGATATATGCAGAGGAGAGGGAGCCACAGATCAAGGAAATTCTAGGGCATAATTTACAATTTGGATTTCCCTCCCAAATCTTTCATTTTACATTGATGTTCTGCTGATGTCAATGCTATTAATAGAAAATGACAGACCTTTCTGTTTCATTTACATATTGTTTGTAGGCTTTTCTAAGGCTCTCATTAATATAATATGTAAGCTCTGTACAAACATTCACCTAGTCTCACAGTACCCCTGTGAGATTAAATTCTGCAGTTCATATACACAGGAAGATCCTGTTTACCAAAATAAACCTCTAGGCTGATTGATAGAGGGATTTGCCCCGACATTAAGCTTGCAGAAGCTGAGTCTAACTGACTTACTCAATACCATGAACTGAACCCAGGTTTCCTGATTTTCAGTTAAGTGGGCATATGTACATTATTTTCCCAATAACTCTCTCTCCTCCTCCATGTTTCCCTCCATTTTTTAGAAGAAGATATTCATAATTTTATTCTGGGTTGTTTTGCAGCTCCACATTGTTGTTTTTCAAATATCTTTTGCAAAATGGTGCTTTTCATATCAAAATACAAAATTTCATATTTTCTCAGCTAAAATTGATCTACATTGGAACAAAGCTTTTTAATTTCAAATAACACTTGAGTAATATCTCGTGAACTTTGAGGAGGAATAAGCTGCAAAAGTTGATCTGTTTCGAAACTGGACCAAATAGTTGTAATCTAAATAAAATGTGCAAACATCAGATTTAGAAGTTTAAATCAATTCCTGTCTCTTTCACACCATGGCAAAGGAGTTTACCAGCTGCACAACAATGTTTATCTCCTGAGTAGTCAACCTTTACCACCTTTTAACAGTGGAACTAATATACTTCAATGTAAAAGAGGCCCTCCATGAGCAAGATGTGTTTATGTCCTTCCCTAAGGGCTAAATCCTGTTCCCGGTACCTAGCCTGAATATCAGTGGAGCTGGACACTGGGGTGATTCCCATGGTGGAAGAAACCCCTTGCCCTAAGCTGTGGAACAATGATAGGTCCATACTTCAGACATGACTATGCCTCACAACTAAAGTGGGCTTTATCTATTGTTCCAATGGCTGTTGGCTCTGGATTGAAGAGAACTCAGTATCTCCATCACACTGACTCCCTGCCATTACATATTCTACAAGAGGCGAACACCTCTTCGTGGGCTCTTGAAATGTGCTTACTCTCCAGATATGGAAAAAACCAACAGAGGTTCCAGTGCATCTGGGCCTTTATGCACCCACCAAAGTCATGTGTTAGTATTTACTTATAAATACCCATGAGTAATTTTAGGTCCATATGACATTCCTTATTTCATAGTCCCAAACCCCATATGTCCTATCTTGCACAACCCACTCAGACAAATAAGGCTCCCCTGACTTCCTTTAAAACATTTTTTTCTCATTCATTTCTAAACACATATGTATATTAATATACTTATTTGATGTCTATAGTTTGTATATTTTTTTCATTCGAATTCTAAATTTCCAGCTTTGACTAAAGGGTAGTTGCAGTAAATGCTCATTATCATTTATAACTACATCAAATAATACATTTCAAAATTTTGTGTCATTGCTATTAGGAGCATTCACATTTACATTACTGTAGAATCATGGAAAACACCAAGGCCATGGCAAAATTTTTATACAGAGAGAGAGAGAGAGAGAGAGAGAGAGAGAGAGAGAACATAAATTAGTTTTCTACAGATATGAAAACATGGGAAATATTTCTTAAAATGTGAGGGGGGAAAAGCAGCCAGAATACATTAGAGGCCTCTGGATGTAGGTAGAACCATAATCCCTCCCACAGAGGGCCACAAAGGGCCAGGTACACTTTGTTACAGTTCTATATAGGGCCTTAATATACTACTTCACAGAAAAAAATAAACAGCAAATATTTTGACCAAAATTGATTGAGAAATGATCTCCTAGTGCTCTAGGGGAACTGTCATTTGAGTGTTTCATTCTCTAAACATCAGGCTCCATGCTCAGGCTTTATTTACCATGATACACTGTGGTCTCTGCTCTAGATGAAGGAAGGAATCTCATCAGAGCCCATCACTATTGAATATCATGAGAGATGAAAGATGCCTTGTGAGCTGAGCCCACAAAGGAGAATGGGGACTTGAAATATTAGAGTCTGGGGGCATGTCTACACTAGGAAATTATTTCAGAATAACTTTTTTCAGAATAATAACTCCCAAAATAACTATTTTGAAATTGTGTGTCCACATTACAAGGAAGCCTCGAAATTAAACTAAGGGAGGCTACCTTCATGTGGATGAACTTAGAGCCCCAGGAAGCTCTGAGGAGTAATTAGTTTGAATGACTCTAGGGATGCATCTACACAGCACCCTAAACTTGAAATAAGAGGTGCAATTTGCACTACGCAAATTACATATCTTATTTCAAAATTATTTCAAAATAACTTCTTTTGAAATTTGATGCATCTACACAGCACCAAATTTCAAAATAAGACACCATTTTGAGTGATCCCTTATCCCTTGTGGAAAGAGGTTGACTAGGATGGTGAAATAGCATGCCTGTTGTTTTGAAAAATATTTCAAAATAATGGGTGGCTTGTATAGATGCGTGGTAGCTATTTTGGGAGACCTCCGGTATCCCGAAACAGCTGTGCAGTATAGATGTACCATAGGAAGTAGTTATTTCAAAATAGCAGCAGTGGAGCATCCACACTACTGCTATTTCAAAATAACTATTTCAAAATAAGAGTTATTCCTCATGGAAAGCAAGAGTTATTATTTCAGAATAACCAGGCCCTTCTTTGAAATAATGGGCTTGGTAGTGTGGACGATCTGCTTGTTATTTCAAAATAAGGGGAGTTATTTCAAAGTAACTCCCTGCTGTAGAACAGGGCTCAGTGATTACTGCTTAAATTGCCCTGGGAGGAGGGGGAGTAATTGTGGAGGGAAACATTTCAAAGAAACACCATTCTCCCAAGGGCAAAAAGAAAATAAAATTCTGTAGGTGACGAAAGCATCTGAACTGGCAGAATTTATCATAGATAAAGTAAAGTGAAATTGGTTCACAAATATTTAAGTAAATCTTGCTTTAAAATTATTTGTAGAGGTTTTTTTTTTTTTTGCTTCAATGCATTTGTTTGGGTTACCACTTTAAACTTATGTAAATATTTTTATCTTTTTAAACATAGAAGGCACTGATAACATCATTTATAGTTATAGTTACAAAACTAATTTCCTTATAATTTCCTGTTTCTGCACACTCATACACATATCTTTCTGAAACGCTGAAAATGACCATGTTTTCCCCCCAGCCAAAAGTAAAGACCAAACTATGAAACTTGTTTGCACTTCCATGCCTGGGAGTAAAAGCATGTGAGGTATTGCAAGCAAAGGTGAAATGGCCAAGAGCAATAACTGTGAAGCAACTGGTTTCCTACAAGCGGGATTAGGGTGTGGGTGGGGCATTAACATCAAAAATTCAAAAATTCTTGCAAGAATTTTACATCTACTGGGAAACAAATATCACTCCCTTAGTCGCAATCTTGTTTCTGGTATTCCTCTTGCACAGAACAATTACATGTTGATCCTTGGACAGATTTTGGTGTAAAGTCATAAATTAGTTAATTGCTATTTTCCTACTTTAAAAAACCAATTAGTTATATGTTCCTGAACCAGGCTATGGCAGAAGTGTAATTTGAAAAATCTGAATATTGGATTTGTGCCCAGACTCTTAGCCCTATAGTTTGATCCAATGTTAAAACAGGCTTGGAAAATAGAAGTCACTTAAAATGTCTTATTTCTGTGAGTAGTGATTCAAAGCTTTTTAGAAATGTGAAGTGTGTGAGGGCTACACTTTCTTACATCCCATACACTATGAGTATTGTAACTATGTGCACAAAATCTCTCTCACTAATCTTTCTTTTGATGGCAATCTGCCTTAATGTTTGCCTTTTAGATACCTTTTTCAGGTTGAGCTATTTAGGAGACATACACTCCAGCACTGTATGTTTATAGAAACTCCCTTCCTTATTGATAGTTTGCTAATTCTTTGCAAGCAATGTGAAGTGAAAAAAGGGGAGAGCACGTCATTGATTTCCACAAAGCGGCAGAACTGCTTAATCTCTGTTAAATGGATGCAGAATTGATCCCGCCAATTAAAAATTCAGAGGACTGCAAATGTACAAGCAGAATTAAACTAAGTAAATGGAAAAAAACATTGGGAGTTGCAGATTAAAAACATTTTGTCATGCTCAGGCTATGTAATGTTCATAATGGTTCATTTCACTCTGCTCTATTGATATGGAACAGGAATGTGTTCACCGTGTGAACTCTGCATCATTAAAAATGTTTATAATAAGGCAATTATGAAGACACTTCCACAATCCCCATTACAGCTTTAATTGAAATGGAAAAGTTCACTATTACAGATACAGTTCACGATGGACTTACTACATATATTCAGTTTTTCAAGGGATTTTAATCTTGCAACATTTTTATGTGTGAAGACCAAAGCTGTCTTTTTGTTCTCTTGGCTTGGGCAGAAGCTCAACAAGTGTGACAGACCCACTGTAAAAAAAAAGAAAAAAAATATTCTAAAGACGAAGATGAGTCTTTTGCGGAGGGTGGAAGGAAAATCAAGGCAGTGAATGAAAATGAGTTCTGGTTTGTTCTGACTAACACTAGAATACTAAAACATACACTTTAACCGAATATTTGTTCAAATTATTTGAATGAATTCAATTTTAAATGAAATCTAGGGCTATGTCCATGCACTTTTCACATTCACATTCCAGGATTAATTGAAGGAACACATTTATCTGGAAAAAATATGTTCACTGAAGGCAAATTTCAAACTTGTATCTGACATTTAGGAAAATTAAATGTTTATATGCTCATGGTCACACAGGAAGTATTTTTGCTCTTATCCAGTCAGGGAACAGAAAGAATTACCTTTCTGGAAACAATCATGCCTAAAATAAAATGAAAAAGATATCTTGAAAACAGTAGGAATGGAGTCAAGAAACCTCCACAGAAACTAATTATTAATATTAAAATGTTCCTTCTCCATACAATTTTCATTTATTTATACTCTTCCTAACTAAGGATATGGTTCCAACACTCCACAAAATATTAAACCCCAAATCCTAGTTGTGCAAAGAATATGCTTAACTTTATGCATTAGTAGATTACCCAGCATTACTCAGGTCTTTAACTTAAATAATTTTTGTTTTTCTTCATTAAATCATTACTCTGGGATGGGGCTGTGGCTGAGAGGTTCAGTGTTCAGGCTGTGCAAGAGAGAGAGAAGACAATCCCATCCCTCTTTGCTGCAGTAGCGAGGGGACAGGTGAGAAGCACCTGTCCAAGGCCATTGAAGCTGCAGAGACCACAGCCCGGGGAAGGGTGCATGTCCCCCCACTGGGAGGACAGACAGACACACAGAGAGCTTCAGAAACAGACAAACTCTCTCAAAGATATAGTGGATAACTGTCCCTTTCTCCACCCTTACCCCCTGCTACCTCAATGGGGTTATAGTGGTCCCCATCTTTGGTGCATTGCCTCTCTCTGTGGTCATTGTACAGTATAACGGGCCCTGCTAACTGACTTCCCATTCCATGTTATGAGAAACAATCGCATTCTGGGCATATCCAATTGTCCTGGCACACCAAACTCTTACCTTGCTTTAAGTTATGATAAGAGGCAGCCACACACTGAATTTGGTGATCCTAGCTTTTACCATTTAGAAGGAGTTCTTCAACAAACAGACAGATGCACAAGCAGACAAAAACTCTAAAATATATAGTAGATAAGTAGTCCTATTGACTTTATCAGGAATGCTCACCTTGCACAAAGTTAAATAGAGGCATAAGTCTTTGCAGTTCATGCACCGTATGTATAGTCATTTTAACATTATTCTTTTAGTCACATTTAATTCAAACCACAATTTACTGAAAGATTAACTAAAATAGTTAATAATATATTTAATTTACTTATCTAAAGCATATCTCCTGGGACATCACAGATGTTTTCCCTTCTGAAAACTGTTTGGGTGTAGTTGGAAGATTCTGGTGTACTAGAATATAAATATGTGCCTTGTTTTTGATGAATAGATATTTGAAACCTGAACAATGCTAGCAGCTAGAGCTCCCACATGTCCCTATTGGGAAGGCTCTGACAAATCTTTTTCTGCCTTTTGTCCATCATCATTCTCAAAACAACATTTGTACAAGAACCAATGGACAAAGTGATTTATTGAATTTCCAGCAGAACCAGACAGTTCCTACAGAAATGCTAACTCATCATGGTAATGGCAAGGGAGATTTATGTGCATTTTTCTTCAGTAGGTCAACTGATAACTTCGTGTCAAAAGATCATAGCTTTAGTACAAATTTTACTGTGTTAGAAATATATATAAAAGAACTTATTTTTGAGAGAAAATTGGATTTTTGAATCCTGAAATTTTTCTCAAAATTGTTTCCTTTTTCTGGAAAATTAATTTGTTTCCTTAGTGCCCCCAACTGAAAAGATTTCAGTTTTTTTCTGTAAATCAAAATATTTGAAGTGCTACAGACTCCTCACAGGGCCAGGGCAGGGCAAAGGAAGCTTCACACAGCTCCCCTGCCCCCAAGCCCTGATTGGCCTGGGGGTGGGGGCGTGCATGAAGCTACCTCCTGCCCTGCTAGGAGCACATGGCACTTTGAAGTGCCGCGCACTGCTCACAAGGCGGGGGTGGGGAGAGCGGAGGAGGCTTCACACGCTCCCCCGCCCCCAGGCCAGTCAGGGTCTGGGGGCGGGGGAGCTGCGTGAAGTTTCCCTCACCCTGCTCCGGCCCTGTGAGGAGCCTGGGCACTTCAAAGTGCCACATGCTCCTCGCAGGGCAGGAGGAGGCTTCCTGTGCACCCCCGATTGGCCTGGGGGTGGGGGGAGTGTGCCAACCCTCTTCCAGGGCATGGGTGCCTAGTGGGAAGGGGGGGTAAAGGGACTCCGCCACCCCTAGACCAATCATAGTCTGGGGGTGGGGTAGCCCCGCCCCTTCCCATTTAGGCCATGCCCCTTCCTGTTTAGGCCCTGTCCCATCCAGGGTGGCCCAGGGCTACTTCAAAAATGTTTGAAGTGGCCCCCGGGCAAAAATTATTGCCCATCCCGATCTAGCAGATACTCACCATGACATCACCCTTGTTTGCTCTCGCCTCTAATCTTAACCCAAAGACCCTCCGCAGGGTTATCTACAGTTTCATAGTAAAGCTCCCAGCAATCATAATGCATGTACAGTGCAACTCCTCCATCTTTTCTCCCCCACCTGCCCTTCCTGAAGAGTATATACCCATCCATGACAGTGCTCCAGTCATGTAAGTTACCCCACCAAGTCTCTATCATTCCAATCACACTGTGCCAGGATTTCCAATTCTTTCTGTTTGTTTCTCAGGCTTCTTTTATTCATTTATAGGCACCTAAGATAACTAGCCAATTGCCCTACTTTCTCAGTATGAATCACCATTTATTCCCACTCTGTACTATCTCATTCCACAAGTAACTCTATTCACTTCAATTGGAATGCCTCTGGAGTAAGGAGCATAAATAAAGGTATCTGAATTTAGTCCACAGAAAACTACTCAATGAGAAATGACTATATTTTAAACAAACTGCCTATGGCCCTTGGAAAAGAAGAAGGTCTATAGGTTTTCATTCTTAGCACTTCCTTGGCACTATTGATAGGGGAGAGAGCTTGTCCCTGGATCTCTTAGGCTCATTATGGTTTGTGGGTAAAGACCCCGGTGGATGACAGTGCACAATGTGTGCTACACCTCACCTTTGCACTGGCCTCAGTGTCGGTACAGGGGCTTTGGCCAAACAGTGAGTGGCAGGATTAGTACCTTCTTTTATTTTAATTTGTTGTGTATGCAATTTGTCACCACTGAATGTGTTATGTTGTGGGAGTTTTCTCCCTCACCCCATTTCCCTAAAAAAAAAAAGCAATACATTTTTAGAATGAAATGTCACAGTCTGTAGGAATCAACCGTATGGGTCAATTTGCTTGGAATACAATTCAGAACAAAACATAGTCAATGTTGTTTTGCAATAAATCATAATCACTTATATGTGCAAATACATTCAATTTGAATGCATAATTAGGTGACTAATAACACTGAAAATGCAATTGCATGCTTAAATAGACAATTCGCCCTCTAGGCCCACACTACTGTTACTGTGCTGTACTTTAAATGCTCATGAATTCACTATTAAGGAGAGGGTATTGAAAGATCAGAGTCTGCTACTCTTATTTGCATTATGTAGTACAAGTTGGAACTCCCTGGTCTGGCATTCCCAAACCTGGGAATTTGCCAGATCAGAGAAGGTTCCCTGTCACAGACTTGGTTGGGCTGCCAGGGGCTGCCAAGGGCTCAGGTCTGGTCCCAGCCCCGCAGCAGCCTGCGGGCTCTGGCTCTGCTTTTGTGGACTGCTCAGGGCTTTGGCCCCATGCTGTGGTGGACTGCTGGGGCTTCTGCCAGCTCTGAACCCCAGTCCCACTGCTGCTGGCAGCTGAGGCTCGGGCTCCTGCCCTGCAGCAGCCTGTAGGCTCTGGCCCTGCTTCCACAGACTGCTCAGGGCTCTGGCTCAAGCCCCACTCTGCCAGGCTGTTACTGGTTCTTGCACTGCCGGGGGGCTGCCCCGACCTGCTCCCAGTGCCTCAGGCTTCTGGAGGCTGCTGCCAGCTCCAACCCCATTGCTGCAGGTTGCTGGGGGCTGCCGCCACCCCCAGCCTCTCTCCCGTCCCACTGCTTCAGCCTGGCCTCTCCTGGATTGCCCTCCTGCCACTAGGCTACCAGAGTTCTCTGATCCAGGAACATCCATGGTTCAGCAGGACCACAGAGGTCGCCAGACCAGAGAATTCCAGTGCAACCTGTACTTTCATGGGCAGTTGGTAATGTAGGCAAAGCCTTCCCAAAATTGCCTGCTCAACTGACTGCCTTAGGCTGGGGCCACCGCTGGGGATGGTTGGGACTGCGGCGCAGTAACCTGGCTCCGTCCGGCCACTGGGGAAGGCACCCCAGCTCAACAGCCCGGCCAACTGGGAGCAATGAGCTGTGGTGTGGCAGCCTGGCTTCTCACAGTGGCCAGGGCGGGATAGAGCTGCTGCGCAGTAGCCCGGCTTTCCCCAGCCACCCAGGAGACATCAGGTTGCTGTGCAGCAGTCCACGGAGGGATGGGGCCGCAGCGTGGCAGAGCAGCTCCCCGGCTGCCAAGGAGATCCGGGTCAGGACCACAGCATGACAGCCACAGCTCTAGACATGGCCCAGAAGGATCAGGCTCAGAGTGGGTGTGGTCTCAGGAGGAAGAGATGGGACCTTGTGCAGAAGGGGACAGGGCTGGTGCTTGCCTTCCCCAGCTGGCCTTTCTCTTGGGGCCCATGTGTACTTTACACTGTATATAACTTCAGTGACATCAGTGGAACTACATGCAGAATACGATACCTTCAAAGGATATCTCTAAACTGCAACTGGAAATGTTGACTGGGAGGACAAATCCACACTAACTTGAATCTATCTACACATGGCTAAAAATGGCAATGAAGACGCAGTAGGTTGGAGCCACTGGCTAGCAATGTGACTATTTACCATGTTCTTGCACAGGAGGGCTTTCAAGAGGTCCTTGAAAGGAAACTTTATAACTGCCTCCCTGGTGCCTGTGCTGGAGGGGAATTCTCCCCTTGCTAGACCTGGGGATTTTAAAGTCCAGTTCTGCCACTCCTTTCTTTTTACCCAGCATAACAGAGGTGAGAATATCCCTCATAATGAATATGACTAGAAGGGCTAAGCCTTAAAATTGTAAAACTTGTCTAAGGGCAGTTGCATATTCAAGCACTAGTCTGTTTTTGTAATGATATGTAGGACAGGCACATCATTTCGAAAAAAAATGGACCTACATATCTCAAACATTGAAATAATATGAGCAATTTCCATTTGATTTTCACATTGTAACTTATACAGGGATGCTCTTTTCAGGAGTTTATTTAAACATTTTGAATTCTATTCAGAGATCCAAAACCTGGGTGTTTTCAGGGTTCTTTCTCTGATGCTAAAATGAAAAGATTTGTGCAGGCAGTTCTCAAAAGTCTAATCCAAATAGGAACTACCACACACATGCTTGTTTTTGTCAAAAATTTTCCTTTTTGAAACAGTACTATATTAAAATAGGAAATAAACATACTGATAACCCTATTGCTGGATTTGCTTGTAAATTCTTGATGAAGTATTCTTTACTCAAAGAATAAGGGCTGTACATGTGGGGAGGATGGGCTGCATTATTTATACATAACAAAAAAAAATTCCATCCCTGCTTTAAGTGCAAAACAGTGCTCAGCTTCAACTATGGAATCTCAGTTCATGCCTCCTAGTAAGAACATGGTACAGATAAAAAAATGAATAAGCTAGGATTTCATTTAGACAGTGAAGATACAAATTGTTATAGCATCACATATGATCTATTTTGTTCTCATTCTTATTTGGTGTTATGCAGTAACAGATAATCAACTTGTATATTGACATAATTCCTATATTATTTAAATGAAGTCAATAAAGGAGTCTTAATAATGTATTCTCAGAGAATCCTAGCACTTAAACGATTTTTTTCAGTATTACCATTAATAATAATAATAATAATTATTATTATTATTATTATTGTATGTAATGCTTATATAAGGTGTTAAAATTACAACCATGGAGATTGCAAGTAGCAATGGTATGGGTAGCATTAGTAAAAGTTTCCTCATGACACCATGTCTTTGAGGCTACGTCTAGACTATGGGGTTTTTGCGGGATATCAGAGGTATCCCGCGAAAACCCTACCACATCCAGGGAACGCGTTTGCTCTTCCGCTTTTTTTCGCAGAAGAGCAAACACATTCTTTTGAGGAGCCCTATATACCTCATTTCACAAGGCATAAGGGTTCTGCCAAAAGAGGAGGCTTTTCCACCATTTGGCCCCATCTAGACTGGGCCAAATGGCAGAAAAGCCTCTTCCGCAAAAGCGATCGGAAAAAGCTACTCAAATTGTGGAGTGCAATGTGCGTAGTGTTTTCCGATAAATTCCCATAGTCTAGCCCTAGCCTGAGGACATGCGTCCATCAGTGAGTGGTTATGTGGTAATTCTAGCTTGATGTCCATTCAATACTTGGCTTCTCTGTGGGCCTGGTTTAAAGTTCATTAAAGGCAATATAGTAAGACTACTACTGAGGAGTTTTTGATCTGGCCCTGTGATATTTACAAGGAGAACATAACATAGGAATGGCCATACTAGGTCAGACTAAAGGTCCATCTGGCCCAATATCCTGTCTTCCAACAGTGACTAATGTCAGATGCACCAAAGAAAGTGATTAGAACAGAGAATCATCAAGCAATCCCTCTCCCATAACCCATTCCCAGGCTCTGACAGAGGCTAGGGATACCATTCCTGACTAACCTCCATGAATGTATCTATATCTTTCTTTAACCCTGTTAAATTCCTGGTCTTCACAATCTCCTCTGGCAAGGAGCTCCACAGGCCAACCGTGCGGTGTGTGAAGAAAAAATTATTTTTGTTTGTTTTAAACCTGTTACCTATTCATTTTATTCGCTGTCCCCTAGTTCTTATATTATGAGAACAAGTAAATAATTTTTCTTTATTCACTTTTTCCACACCACTAGCATACCCCCTTAGTCTCCTCTTTTGTAAGCTGAAAAGTCCCAGTCTTTTTAATGTCTCTTCAGATGAGACCCATTCCAAACCCCTAAACATTTTTGTTGCCCTTTTCTGAACCTTTTCCAATGCCAATATATGTTTTTGAGATGAGGCGACCACATCTGTAACCAGTATTCAAGATGTGGGCATACCATGGTGTTATATAGAGGCAATAAGACATTTTCTGTCTTATTCTCTATCCATTTTTTAATGATTCCCAACATTATGTTTGGTTTTTTTGACTGCCGCTACAGTTTCAGAGAACTATCCACAATGACGTCAAGATTTCTCTCTTGAGTAGTTATAGCTAAATTAGTCCCCACATATTGTATCGATAGTTGGGATTATTTTTTTCCAATGTACATTACTTTACATTTATCAACATTAAATTTCATTTGCCATTTTGTTGCCAAATCACTTAGTTTGGTGGGATCTTTTGGAAGCTTTTCACTGTATGTTTTGGTCTTAACCATCTTGAACAGTTTAGTATCATCCGCAGATTTTGTCACCTCACAGTTTACCCCTTTCTCCAGATCATTTATAAATAGGTTGAATAGGATTGGTCCCAACAGACCCTTTGGGGACACCAATAGTTACCTCTCTCCATTCAGAAAACTTACCTACCCTTTGTCTCCTGTCTTTTAACTAGTTATCAATCCACGAGAGAACCTTCCCTCTTATCCCATGACAACTAACTTTACTTAAGAGCCTTTGGTGAGGGACCTTGTCAAAGGCTTTCTGGAAATCTAAGTATGCTATATCTTCTGGACCCCCCTTCTCCACATATTTGTTGAACCCCCTCAAATAACTCTAGCAGATTAGTAAGGCATGATTTGCCTTTACAGAAACCATGTTGACTTTTCCCCAACAAATTATGTTCATCTATGTGTCTGACAATTTTATTCTTTACTGTAGTTTCAACTAATTTGCCCGGTACTGACGTTAGACTTATTGGCACACTCACCACAGAATTATCTGGCTATATCGACTCCCTCCTCAGACCCTGTGCTACCAGCACTCCTAACTACCTCTGCGACACCACTGACTTCCTGAGGAAACTTCAAAACATCAGTAATCTTCCTGAAATACTATCCTGGCCACCATGGACGTAGATGCTCTTTACACCAACATTCTACATAAAGATGGATTACAGGCCATCAGGAACACCATCCCCAATAATAACATTGCACACCTGATTATAGAGCCCTGCAACTTTGTCCTCACCAACAACTACTTCCAGTTCGGAGACAATTTCTGTCTCCAAGTCAGCGGCACAGCTATGGGCACTCGTATGGTGGCACCACAATATGCCAACATCTTCATGGCTGACCTTGAACAACATTTCCTCAGCTCTCGCCCCCTAATACTTCTACTTTACTTATGCTACATCAATGACATCTTCATCATATGGACCCACGGAAAAGAGACTCTTGAAGAATTTCACAAGTATTTCAACAACTTCCACCTCGCCATCAACCTCAGCCTGGACCAGTCCACACGATAAATCCACTTCCTGGACACTACAGTACAGTTAAATAATGGACAAATTTCCAGCACCCTATACCAACTACTACACTTACCTTCATGCCTCCAGCTTCCATCCCAGACACATTTCTCAATCTGTTGTATACAGCTAAGCCCTAAGGGTATGTCTACACTACCACCCTAGTTCAAACTAGGGTGGTTAATGTAGGCATTCGAAGTTGCAAATGAAGCCCGGGATTTAAATATCCCGGGCTTCATTTGCATCTTGCTGGGCGGGCGCCATTTTTAAATGCCCTTAGTTCGAACTCCGTGCCCGCGGCTACACGCGGCATGGAGTAGGTAGTTCGAGGAGTAACGGTAGTTCGAATTAGAGATCCTAATTCGAACTACCTACTCCGTGCCGCGTGTAGCTGCGGGCACGGAGTTCGAACTAAGGGCATTTAAAAATGGCGCCCGCCCGGCAAGATGCAAATGAAGCCCGGGATATTTAAATCCCGGGCTTCATTTGCAACTTCGAATGCCTACATTAACCACCCTAGTTCGAACTAGGGTGGTAGTGTAGACATACCCTAAGATACAACCAGATGTGACCACACAGACAGAGACAATCACCTACAGGATCTTTACAGAGCATTCCTAAAACTGAAATACCCACCTGGAGAAGTGAAAAAACAGATTGACAGAGCCAAAAAAGTACCCAGACATGAACTACTTCAAGACAGACCCCAAAGAGAAAATAACAGAAGTCCACTTGTTATTACCCATAGTCCACAACTCAGACCCCTACAGCGCATTATACACAATCTACAACCCATCTTGGAACATGATCCCTCACTCTCAGAGGCCTTGGGAGAAAAGCCTATTCTGACTTATAGACAACCCTCCAACCTGAAACGAATTCTTTCCAGTAACCATGCCACACAATCACATCATAAGCATACAGGAACCCAGCCCTGCAACCAAAAACGATGCCAACTCTGCTCACATATCTATGCTAGCAAATTCATCACTGGAGCCAACAACATAAGCTACCAAATCAAAAGGTCATTTGACTGCACATCCAGTAATTTGATCTATGCCATCAAATGCCAGCAATGCCCCACTGCTATATATATTAGACAAACTGGACTGTCTCTGAGGGAAAGAATGAATAGACACAAATCAGATATACGTAAAGGAAACATACAGAAACCTATTGGGGAACACTTTAATCTTCCTAATCACTGTTTAAAAGATCTTCAAGTAGCTGTCTTGTCACAAACCAGTTCTACTAGCCAGATACACAGAGAAACATTGGAATTAGAGTTCACAAATTCAATTCACACGCTAATGGACTCAATCGTGATGAAGGTTGGTTGGGGTACTACCAACTTAAAAGCCGATGAAGGTGCAAACAGCTCTTCATGTAGACTCCCATGTCAGGAAGGATACTATCAATTGACTTTGATTCTTATCTGCTTTGTTTTAACTACCCAATCGTCAGATACTTACTGATTCCCTCTAGCTCCCTGTCTTCCACCCACTTCCTTTTTCCCCCTCCCCCCTTACCTTCCCCTCTCCTATTTATTTTGGGGCTGCACATCCTAAACTCATAACTCTGGTCATCTGAAGAAGTGGGCTGTGCCCACGAAAGTTCATGATACCATCTACATGTTTTGTTATTCTATAAAGTGCTACCAGACCATCTGTTGTTTGTTTCAGTCTGTAATTGCCAGGATTGCCTTGAGAGCAGGGATTGCCAGGATTGCCTTTGTCACCTAAAAAGAATGACTCAGCTTTGGGAATCTCCCTAACATCCTCAGCTGTGAAGACCAAAGCAAAGAATTCATTTAGTTTCTCCACAATGACCTTATTGTCTTTGAGTGCTTGTGACAGGGGATTGCCTCCCTCCGCCTGGAGGCAGACGCCCCCCTGCACTCCCGGCATGAAGCGTAAGGTGCTGCTGGCCGGCAGTCCCCGGCTGTTGCGGGCTTGCCATGCATGCGTGTTGGCGTCCTCGTGGCCGGAGACCTTGAGACCCAGAGGCTGTCCGCACTGCGGGGAAGAGGCCAGCTCCCGCGGGGGAGGCGGGGCCGGGGCGTGTCCAGGGAGTAGGCAGTCACAGCAGGCTGACGTCATCCCCTGGCTCCCCGCCTCCCCCCTCCCGCCCCCCCCCCCCCCGCGGGACGGGCAGGGGAGGGGAAGACGTCAACTTCAGGGGCCGGCCCAGATGGAGGCGGTTGGTTTAAAAGGGGAGTTGGGGCCCAGAGGAAGCGGGGAGGAAAGAGGCTTCGGGCTGGACTAGGAAGCCCTGCTTTCCCTCTCCCCAGGAGCCAGGACTACGGGGCGAAACCCCAGAGACTCTGAGGGGCCAGAGGGCCAGCACTGCACCCACTGATATTGACGAGTGAGAGACCCGGGCTGGAGTTAGAACTTTGACCAAAAAAACCCTGGAAATACCGGATAAGACAAGCGAGAGCGAGAGTAAAAGGCAAGACCAGGCTTAACCGGATTTGGACTGGGGTCCTGGGGTACCTGGCCTTGCTACAGTGCTCCTTTGGCATCTCGATCATCCAGGGGCCCCACTGGTTGGTTAGCAGGCCTCCTGCATCTGATGTACTGAAAACACTTCTTGCTATTACTTTTTGAGATTTTGGCTAGCTGTTCTTTAAACTCTGTTTTGGCTTTTCTTATTATATTTTTACACTTAATTTATGTTCCTTTCTATTTTCCTTATGAGTATTTAACTTCCACTCTTTAAACAATGACCTTAGTTACATGAGATCTGAACTAGAGCAGCAGTGGCAAACAATGTATTTTAGTGCCAGACACTGAGTCCTTTAACCACTGTCCTAGTAAACTTTAAATTGGATTATTATGTTTATACAAATATTTTCTATTTGTTTCATGATTAATAGTATCTGGTGCATAATTCAGAAAGACATTAAGAGTCTATTTTTAAGCCAATGAAATCCATAGGAAAATCTTTCCATTAAGCTTAATTTGCTCTGGATCAACATGAAGTGATACCAAATTGCTGTAGAAATGTAATCCAGGTCAAAAATGAAGGGAAATACCTAGTAGTACAGGACATTCTGTAGAGTTAAAAGTTGTGTGGATTCTTCTGCCTCATCTAGACTATAGATTATAAACTCTTTTTCTTGTGTATGTAGAGTATGTAAACTATGGGGTTCTTGCCTATGAATGGGGCTCTAAATCACTAAATTAATACAAATAACATATACAAACAAAATAAATAAAAGGCTGAATATACAATGAAATGGGAGTAAGTGCCTCCCTGTGACATTTAAGTCTCATTAAAATTCGGTAATCAAAATAAATTGTCTCTATACAGTAGTTATGTGTGCAGCCACTACATGAATACATTTTTTTAAAAATCCCCTACAACTGCTGTCAGACGATCTGCATATAAACATCCATAGTCATAATATGAATGTAGCCATTAAAGAGAGTTTAATGCTGATTTTCATTTTCATAATATGCATTAATACAGATAAAATGTTGAAAACTCCAGATAAACCATTAAAGAAAGAAGCATACATAGTTGTGACAGGGCGCGTGCCCTGCACTGGCCCTTTAAGGGCAAAACCCAGGCCCAGAGCAAGGACTGGAAGCAAAGACCCAGCTGGGGCAGTTCTGACTAATGAGGGCCCAGCTCGGGGCTATATAAAGGAGAGCAGCTCACTGCTCAGGGGGCAAGAAATAAGGAGCTGGTAGTTGGGAACTCAGGAGGCTCCTAGGAGCGCTGGGGCAGCAAGGCAGAGCCTGGGGAGCTCAGGCCAAGCAAGCTCCCAGGCTATAGGACCTGAAGCAGGGCCTGTGGCTGGGAGGGCTGTAGAGAGGCAGCTGTGGTAAGTGGGGGGTAGCAGGTCCATGCTCTAAGTTGGTGATGACTGGCCCTTACAGACTGCAGTTTGCCCTGAGATGGGGGCTAGATGAAGACTGACAGTGGATCACTGAGGCAGGGTGGTGAGTTGATCCCCCTGCAATAGTGTATATATGAAGTTGTCTGGTTGTTCTTTCCGTAATGCTTTTTGGCTACATCTAGACTACAGGCTTCTTTTGGAAGAAGGTTTTCTGGAAGAGACTTTCTGGACAAACTTCTGAAGGAGAACATTCACACTGCAAAAGTGCATTTAAAAAGTGATCTGCTTTTTTTTAAAGATAGCATCCACACTGAATGGACACTATCTTGCATTTAAGCTGTGATTAGTATGGACAGAGTGGCCACCAGGGCACCTGTGCTTTTTCTTCTTTCCTCTTCTTTTGAAAGAAATCCCTCTTCCCTGTCCACACATGCCTTTTTTTCCTGAAAGAACTCTTTCTGTAAATGGATTCTTCCTCATAGAAAGAGGTTTACTGCTGTTGGAAAAACCCCTCTGTTCTTTCAATTTTTTTTTCCAAAAGAACACGATTGCAGTATGGACATAACTGAAGTTTTTTTGGAAAAATGGCTATTTTTCAAAAAAACCTCTGCAGTGTAGACATACCTTTCGATAGCCATAGTCGGTAACATGCAATATGAAGAAAAGAAAAATCACTAAAGCATGTTTCAAACTGGCATGAAAGTCTTGCAAATAATCTAGTGGTCAAGGGACACTATCTACATTTAGGAGGGCAAAATATGGATTCAGACTTAAACCTTGTAACTATTATTGTCATTGTCAGCTTGTCACTAATGAGAGATTATCAAGTAACCAAAGTAGAGATTCAAGAATCAATTGTCCAGAGAATGAAAGTGGAAAGGGATTGGTAGCATTTTATTTCATACACAAATGAAGTCAGACATTGCCTTTTCATGCAGAACAGACTGGATGAGGGTAGAGAGTACTTAATTCCTCAGCTGCCAACATACAAGAGCTATATCTCTGTTCAGCTATAAAATAAACTGATGATTTTATGTTTGCTCAAATGAGCCTAGAGAACATGCTTATGCTAGAGAAGGAGAGAGGTGTCTAATTATCTTCTAATTAAAATCTGAGAATTAAGGGTGTGCAGATACAGATAACTTTGTGATTTCTAGTTATTCACTAGTCATATTTAATTATGATTCCTTATCTCTCAAAATCCTGTTTTCTGTGAAATCATGAAGAGGATTAAAACTGTGTCATCCCAGTATTAAGGGATTTTATTATTCCATTTATTGTTTCAACAAAAAAATTAGATATCCCAAATCCCTACATTGTCTTTTCTCTTAAATGCTCCCTTGAAAGGTTTTAATATGCAACATGGTCTTGCAATCAAATACTGCCTGGGTAAGCAGCTTGAAGGTTTACTTTTTGTCACCTGAGAATTTTTATAAGCAAGTAGTAGTGGTGAAAAGACAGAGAATTCCTTTTTTTTTTTTTTTTTTTTTTTTTTTAAAGGAGCTTGCAAGACTTGATAAGACTCAAGGTTCCAATTTTTAATGTGATTAGAAATATTTCCCACTACGTAAATACAAAGCAGTAGGCTACTTTCTATGTACTTACTGGAATAAAGTACTGGTTCAACTTGAATTTAGGCTTAGCATTCAGAAAAAAATCAATATAGTAAATTATTTGACATTTCATAATGCAGTGTAGGGGGAGAGAAACCAGGGGAATAGAGCTATTTTTACATTACATAGTAATATTCTGTTTGTATATGGCACAAGAAATTGACATTTCTCTCAATTGTTTGAGGCTGGAGTTTAGATTAGCCTGTGTGTGTAGTGAGTACACTACATTGCTCCTAGTAATTCTACAATTGGTTAAATAAAAACAAAAATTGATTCCAAAACTATTTTCCTGAAAAAAAGCATTTAGTTCTTCTATTCACTATGATACGGGTATGCATTCCATTACTTATTTGTGAGTATTCAGTAGAATTGATTCAAAATTTTCCATCAAAATATTTTTGATGGAATATTGGGATTTTGAACAAAAAAATTCACGGAAATGGTGTAGAAATGTTCCATGAAAATTTGTAACTTTTTTCATTAAAAATATGAAAAACACTTTGTGGCTGAAAAGTAAACATTTTAATGAAAATATTCAGGTTTTGTTTTTTCAAAGAAAAGACAAATGTTCTGCAATTTTTTTAATACAAATATTCTGTATGAACTTTTTCCTTTTTATTGGCCACCCTCAGTATTAAGATATCTTCTGGATATTCATTCAAATGTTAGCAAATCTGAAAAGTTTAATAAGCGTTTGCAGAAATAACACTCTCTCAACAAGATAAGGACTCTTAACTCTCAGTGACTCCAAGTGAAAATGCTTGCATAAAAAAGACCAAATGAATAAATATAATATCCTATGTATTGACAAATATTGAGTTCAAAGTACATTTCGGAACATTAAAAAAAGCAGAAAAAAAATCTCTTCAGATACTGTTTCCTATTAGGAATGGTACAAATAATGATTCCTGCAGAATATTAAAGTTACTATTTGAAATATAATTAGGGTTGGCAGAATTCATTTTTAATTTTAAGTAATTGTGATGGCTAATAATGTTTATTTTAAAGATTGTCTTTCTATTTTTATTGATTTAAATGTTGCAGGAAATTTGGAAGGAGCCACACAATGGGCAGTGTCAGACAGGCCCCCTTGGGCAATTGCAATTCAAAATGGCCTGGGCTCCTAGCTGCCAATGCTGCTGGTACAGCATCTGGAGCCCTGGGCCCTTCAAATCGCCACCAGAGCACAATGTGGCACAATCTGTGCAGCTCTAAGAGCTGGAGGGCAATGTAGCATACTCTGGCACTGAGGGCTAGCTATGCCTGGCTCTGCTCATTCTGCCTGAGGCCCTACCCCTTCCGGGAGCACAGAGCCAGTCTCCACACCTTGCCCAGGAACCCAGCCTAGCTCTTGGTTCCCCCTAGTATCAGAAATAATTATTTAATTATAGTAGATTCTGAGATTCAGAAAGTTAAATCTTTATAAAGCTTAACATAAATGATCAGCATCAAAGTCTAACTATACAAAGTCAATAATCTTAAGTGAAACTAATACATTCTCAAACACCTTTTTCCTATCTCTAAATTTCTATTATTGATGGGTATACAGTGAACTCAACCTTTACTGACATTTACCAATACAAATCTAATCCTTTCAAACTTAAACCTAATACTTTAAATTAACTGCTCCAGGTTCTCACAAACCTGGATTCTAAACTGTTGCTGCAAAGATGTAATAGCCTTTTCTGCATTATTAATATTCTCTTGTATCAATGTATGTATAATATATTGGAACTGTATTTTCTTTTCCTTTTGTTGCTACATTTTTATTACCTGATCTATACATATAGTACATTTTGGTCATGTTTTAGGAAATGGAATTTTAAACTTGCTAAATTCCCTTTTATTCTGATACATACATTGTAATTCATCTTGGGTTTATTTTGACCTTAAATTTAATAGGGATCTTTGGCTTGTCTGAGTATCATCGTTTAATTGTACTGCCACTGACCCTCGCTTTATCTTGACAAGACAACATGTACTGAAATAAATAGACAATGGAGCAGAATAGGAGTCAAATCCTATTTCGCTTACTCATGAAAAACTTCAGGTCAATTAACAGTTTTATGTGGGTCAGATGAGTAAGTTTTGACCAAAATGAAGGCACCTCAACTTTGTTGTTTGACATCAGGAAGGGGGGCTAGGGAGGGATAAGTGGAAGGACGTGAGGGAGGAATGGGGCACGAGCCCCCGGTGGGGAGGACCGGGGAGGCTCTGAGGGCTCCTCGGGGTGGACGCTCTCCCGCCGGGCCTCCTGGACGCCCCGGATGGCAGCCCGGATAGACCCCCCGGATGGCAGCCTGCAGCAAGTGCAGCTGGGCTGATGGCATGCTGGTGCATCTTGTGGGGTTGTTGCCCAGGGGCAGCTCTGGCTCCATGTGGCCAAGTGCTGTGGTGTCCCGAGTTTGGGAACTCAGGGCACTCCAAGACAGGACTGCTTTGCTGTCCCTCATCGAGGTAGACAAGCAAGCGGGGAACCCTGAGAACTGTCTGTCCAGGGTGGGGGTAGGGTCCCTTTAAGCACGGAGCTCAGTTAGCCTCAGGCAGCAGCCCCACACACTAAGTCCTAACCTGATGCCCTGCCGGCACTGGTTCTGGCCAGCCTTAACTTCAGTTCAGGGTCCACTCAGTGTGGACATGCTATTTCGAAATAGCAAAATGCTGTTTTGAAATAGTTTTTGTGTATAGATGCGTTATTTCGAATTAGCTTAATTCGAATTAACTATTTCGAATTAAGTTAATTTTGAAATAGCGCTGTAGTGTAGACATACCCGGGGAGAACTATCCTACAGAATATCCAGTGGGGGCAGCCATACCACCAAGGGAGTGGCCAGCGGGGCTGGGGCTCTGCCATCTTGCCTGCAAGCACACTGGGTAAGATGCTCCCCTGCCCCAAACCCTTTCCTGGCCCTTTGCTGCAGCACTGGAGGGAAGGAAGAGGGAAAAAAATGTCCCAGGGGAGGAGGGTGGCTGGAGGGAGAGAGAAGGCCCATGCCACATGAGACCTCTTGCCCTTACCTTAGCCCCTCCTTACCTCTAGTTCTCAATCTCTCCCCCCCCCCCCACTCCCACCTCCACCTTCCTGCACTTCCCTCCCACACATCCCCAAGATCCTGTCCTGGCTCCTGCACTCCCCACATCACCAGCCCCTGCCCTGAAGGACCTGGGCAATGACAGCAGGTAAGTCTGCTAATAGTCCCTTCTGGCCTTGGAATTTATTCATCTATTATGATAATCTAGCCCCAGTTTGTGTATTGCACTGGTCATAGAACCTCCCTGAAATGATTCCTAGAATATATCTTTTAGAAAAAAAATCCAATATTGATTTAAAAATTGTCAGTGATGATGAATCCACCACAACTCTTGATAAATTGTTCCAATGGTTAATTAACATAATTGTCAAAAATGTATACCTTATTTCCAGCTCTAAATTTGTATAATTTCAGCTTTCAGCTGTTGGATCATGTCGTGCCTCAATTAGATTGATGATCCCATTATGAAATATTTTCAAATATAGATTCTTAAAGACTCTCAAAGTATCTCTTAAGCTTCCCTTTGTTAAGGTAAATAGATCTAGTTTCTTGGCTCTATCACTGTTTGGTAAGTTTTCTAACTCTTTAATCATTCTTGTGGCTCTTCTCCAAACCATCTCTAATTTATCAGCATCTTTCCTGAATTGTGGGCACCAGAACTAGCCACAATATCCTAGATGTGGATGAAATACCCTCTCTATTCCTACTCTAGAATCCCCTGTTTATGCATCCCAGAATGGCATTATTATCTCTCTTGGACACAGTGTCACACTAGGAGCTCATGTTCTCCTGAGTATCTACGACCTCTGTAAGGGGGTGGCTGTCTCACTTTGAAAGAAGAGGGGTTAAAGTAGGCTGGAAAGATCCTCAACAGAACTCAGCCAGTGAGAGAAGCTTGTTAGGAGCCAGTCAGGAAGCAGCTTGCTGGGGCAGCCCACATATAAGGAGCTGCTCAGCAGAGCAGAAGGCATCTGGGCCTTGGCCAGTGATGAAGTACTGGTTCCCAGTGAGGCATAGCACCTTGGATGAAGCAGTGCTGGGCAGGCTCAGGGGTGCAGGAAGAGGGGAATCTTCAGCCTGGTACCTGTGGGTCCTGCTCCAAAGGAATGAGTAGATTCAATGTCTAAGGAGAAGTTGCCCAGGGAACATTAGCAGGCAAGGGAAGTGAAGGAGGGCAGGATATGGCTGCTGTTAAAGGGTTCCTGGGTCAGGACTCAGGGTAGTGGGCAAGCCTGGGTCTCCCCCCACCCCCATTTCCTCTTTGCACTGCACTTTGACACAATGGAGCATGACCAGTAGACACTGGCTTGCCCGTGAGGTGAGGGGCTAGACTTTGGGGATTGTGGTTGGCTGATGAGGCAGGTGTGAGCCAGAGGGCCATGACTGCCAATAGCCTCAAAAGGAGGAGAGGATGGACTAGTGGATGACATGATCCAGAGAGCAGTGTGGATCCAGATGGTGGAGAAAACAGAGCAGAGAGTGAACAATGGGTGAGGCACCAACCACAGGGTGGCATGCCAGGGACAATTGAGCTAATTCCAAGCATGACCAGTGGGAGTCATTGAAGCATTGAGTCCAACCCTGCTACAACCCCCACATCTTTTTCTGAGTAACTATTTCCCAGGATAGACTCCTCTAGTCTGTAAGTATGGCCAACATTCTTTGTTCTAGAGGTAAATATTCACATTTATCCATATTAAAATGATTATTGTTTGTTTATTTTCACAAGTTAACAAGCAATCCAGATCAGTCTGAATCAGTCACCTGTCATTTTCTTTATTTACCACTCCTCTAATTTTAGTTCATCTGCAAACTTTGAGTGATGCTTTTGTTTTCTTACAAATCACTGTTTAAAATGTTAAATAGTGTGCGGCTAAGAACTGATGCCTGTGGCTCACCATTAGAAACATACTCATTCCATGATGATTTCCCCCTTCACAGTTCCATTTTGAGACCTTTCAGTTGTACAGTGTTTAGTCCATTTACTGTCTGCCATGATAATATACATCATTCTAGATTTTTAGTCAAACTGTTGTGTCAAATGCCTTACAGAAGTAGGACTTGTTTACATCAACAGTATTATCCTTATCAGCACATACATATTGGCCAAACATTTTCAGGCATGAGCACTTATTCTGTGTGCCTCTATTTTTAATTAAGTTGGACTTAAGGATACTTACCACCCCAAAAGACTAGCTTCAAAACAAAGTATCCGAATGCATTTCTGAATATCATTAGGACAGCTACCACCATCATGATACCTTCCTACTAGCAGTATGGTTATTTTATTTTTCACCATTGTATATGGCTTATGTATGAAGTTTTTTTCCCCTTTACTCCAATGTAAGGAAAATAATTTAACTGTTAACTAAAAATGCATAAAAATGAAATGGGTATACTTAAAATTATCTCCAATTCTAGATTACTAATATTCCTTATTTTAAATTTAACACAACTCTGAAATTTGTAATATCTCTAAAGCAGAATGAACTTTAAGGGTACCCCACTTAAAAAACTCTTAAGGTATTTGAGGATAAATAAAGCTATAGGCCAGATTCAGCCCTGACAGAATTGCATTTAATTGGGAATGCACATTTTTACTCCAGTATTGAACAATATGCACCACTCCAACAGATAACATGCATTTTAAAAATTATGTTAATCACAGTTACACATTTAATCAAGTTGGTTAGGATGAGCCAATGCAGTCAGTTGATTACATTCATAATTGAATTATTAGCACAATACTTAAAACACATGTTATCTGTTTGATTAGTAATAAATTACTCTATTGGAAATACAAATATTAATGAATACATTACTAATGAGTCAATCTTTAAAAAAGTTCAGATTTTTTCATGTTTAAGTATCTCATGTCATTTATTTTTTCTCATATGCCATTAAATCATTAACCTAGAAAACTTTACCAACTGTTCACATACAAATTATACTTTAACTATATATGTAAAACAGAATGTTGTATACTAAGAGAACTTCTATTAACCCTCCCCCCCAAAAAATCTGTGAAAGAATTCACATGTTGAGGCCATACTTGGGCACTCTGTTTTAGGAAGTAGGGACTCAAATGGGGGTCATAGTAAATAATCAACTTACCATCAGTTTTCAGTGCAATGCTGTTGCCTAAAAAGTAAATGCGATCCTGTGATGAATACGCTGAGGAAACTTGAGTAGAAGAACAGAAATTATTGTATCTCGATATTTGGCAATAGGGCAACAACTGCTGGAATACTGTCGAGGAAAATCAAGATTCAATGCCCAACCATTACTTTTAACAAAGATACAAACTCTAACAATAGGATTTATGATGGAAATCTTGAAAGAATTGTCCTGCTTTAGTGAGGAAGGCTATACATATATATATATATGTATATATGACTTAGGTTATTAACTATAACCATAATAATGAATTATTATTTAAATGTTTCATCAAGTTCAGGTAGAACATACACTTTTCCTGCCAACAGATAAAATAATTTACATTCTCTTGAGGGTATTTTGCTGAGATATGAAGACAGAAAAAAATGATGATGGGGAATAAAACTGTTTGAAAGACGCCAACTGTAATGTTTTAATTAAAGTGATTACTTACAGAAGATTAGGATTACTTATTAAAATACTATATTAGGAATGAAATTAAAGGCTTTTCTATAGGACAGTTAAATTGCTTAGAGGATTTGGTAATAGGATAGACCAGTTTTCACCTGTATGTTTGTGGCTCAAATCCTGTCTCCATTGGTAGCGAACATATCTAGGGGTAGTTGATCACCAAACTGGAGAGGTGTGATGCTCAGAGGAAGATGCTTACCCATTCCTAGTCCCAGAGGAAAATTGAGAAAGTTAAGCAGAAGTATGATCATCAAGGGATGGAGAAGATTCTAAAAAAAGTATCTTCTCACTATGTATTGGCTTCATAATAGATTCATTTATTTATACCCTGAGGGCAAGTTGGGGGAAATAAACCCCTGGTTGCTGATTTCTTACATCTGGCTATTTCACATCAATATCTATGGCAAATCACTTTCTTTTTGTAATTTCGATGTCATGATGGCTCTACATTCTAGTCAAAATCATTAGTTTGCCACTGTCAGTCTCCTTCACAATAGACACTTTATGGAAATTAGATTGTAATCTCTGCTGCATACTTCATCTTGAATCACCAAGAATAATTGTTATAGAATCAAATTTTTTTTAGTTAGCTTTTTGTTCTTCTTGACAGTGATGTATATAAAGAAGAAAGGAACAGCTTGATGCTCATAAGGGACATTGAACCTGCAGTTCAGAGTTATAAAGACATGTTTGGATTTGTATATTGAGCAGATCATCATGTGTAATAGAAATTGACAATGCCAAAGTATCATATTGACAAAATGACTCTTAAAAAGGCTGAGTCCAATAAAGGAAAGTAAATACTATAATCTTACGGCACAGCAAACAGAACTGTTCATAGTTTCATTATTGTACTGAGTGTTTATCCCAAAGTAATTATATGCTGTAATTTCATAAATGTCATCCAACAAAACGAAGTCATTGGAAACATTCTAGAAAGACTTAAGTGGACTAAGTAAAAAAAGTGTCAGTAAACTTTAATTTGCTGTACCCGCCACTGAAAACAGCAGGAGAGAGGACTAATAAATGAGAATTTTGTCATTGTCATCCACCCAGGTGCACGAGCCATCTATGCCAGTTAGGGTCCCACTTTGCAGGACTTAAGTCCTGCACAGCTCTTGAAAGTCCACTGCCTGTGGATGTTTTTTTTTTCACTCTGAGTTGGATATTCAGACTGAATGCCTTAGCAGGAAATCCTCTGACAAGATCCTCAAACCAGTATTTCCAGTCACCTAAACATCCCTCTAATTTCCCTGAGCTCTTTTTTGTGGCATCCAAATGCAGAATTTGAAGCTCCTGTTAATGACCTCCCCTTTGAAAATTAGGTAGAATGAGATAGTTCAAGCCCTCTGTGGATGAATCTAGACAGCAGTGCTATTCCAGGCTACTGGAAGTATCCTGAAATAGCATTTTCCACATTTTGATGGTGCGCTCGTTATTTCAAAATAGCTTTTGAAATAATGGGAGTGCTATTCTAATCCTAAACCTCATTCTGCAAAGATTAAGGGACATTTTGGAATAGCAGTTTATTTGAAATTTGGTGCTGTGTAGACAGTGCCAAATTACAAAATAAGCTATTTCAAAATTAACTTGATATTAGCTACGCATTTTGCATAGCTCAAATTGTGTAGCTTATTTCAAGCTAAGGGTTCAATGTATGTGCAATTATTTCAAGATGTGTCCACCGCACAAATGTGTTCAGAATTGGATCCAAAATAGGTATTGATACTATACTGGAGGTTCCTGAAGTGGAAAACTCTCCTGAGATGTCTTCTTGGAAGAGACATGATCTCTTATTTTGCCATTGCTTTGATGACCCTCCAAGTACTCTGTTTTGAATTGGATACTACATTTGTTACTCTCCTGCTACCTACATTCTGGGTATGGGCTCACATTCTGAAATCCTAGTCCCAAAGATGTTAGTGGGGCCAGGATTTTACCCCCATGATACCAGTCTGTAACCCCAACCTAACTTTAGGGGGAAGATTAAATTATGTATTGTTTGTTTTTGCATATTAAAATACTTTATGATAGTAAAGGTATTAGAGCTGTAATGAAAATAGGGAAACATAAGAATATATGCAACAATTAATGTAGGACTGGCAATCAGCTCAGGTATAAGAGCTCCAGAGGGGTATTTGAAGAAGTGAGTTGTGCCAACGAAAGCTCATGATATACCATCTACATGTTTTGTTAGTCTCTAAGGTGCTGCTAGACTATTTGTTGTTTTTTTAAGCTCAGGTACAGTAGGCCTGTTAGACATTTTGATACTTAGCTGAATTAGTTGAGGAGTTAGGCTTAACCTAGGGTTATAAGATGTAGTAATATTTTCTAATACGGATCTTGTGATAAAGTACACCACAAAGAACCTTGACATAATGGATTTCTAGGGGATTTGGGGGACGTGGAACTATGGGAAACACACATTTATGTATCAAAACCATTATGAAGAGTATGCACAAATAGTTTATGCTAGCATCAGAATTTTAGCTATGGTGCCCTGGAATGACAAACCTGGGAAGGGGGCTCAGACCTAAATCAAATGTAGTCCCACATTGTGAGATGTGAGGAAAGGGTGTATAGAGAGATGATTAGACCAACCCCCAATTGGGACACCAGCAATAACTAAGTGGCAGAAACCTGAATATGAAAAAGCCCTCTTGTGGTGTGCTCCAATGACTATTTCTTCCATCTATGCTTGTAACAGTCTCCATAAAATTGTATGTATGTCAACACTGGGAGATTGCTTTATCTTGTATCAGCCTGCAGTTGTAAATATGCATGATTTAGGGGGTCATTTTGCTGTACTTTCAGTACTCTCTTGTTTTTCTATTATTTCAGTTATACCTGTCTGCACTAACCAAAGCTTATAATGTGTCTGTGTGCTCCACCACTCTCCAACTCAACAATTTGTTTCATGTAGCTGTGGAGCAATAGCACCAATTATTCTTGACTTTAGTAATTTTACACTCTAAACTAATCTGTGGCTACTTGACACTCCAAAACTAAAGTCCAGTATTTTTACTTTGTCGCCTGGAAAGAGGCTTCCAGACTGTGTGACTTTTCCTATCTAGTTATTTGATATTTGAAAAATGATATCTTGATGTAAATATCACAGTATCATGAAGTGATTATACTTTACCTCCTGGCTTTACCCCTCTGTCAACCAAAGAGACTTAATTTTACTAAGGACTAAAAGATTTACCTGTTATTGCTCAGATCCTCAATTCAATTAACATCTTATTTTTAGAAAATAAAATGAAAATGTATATGCTTCATTTAAATCATTGCTCGGGGTGGGACTGAAGACGAGGGGTTCAGTAGGCAGGATGCTCCAGGGAGTGTGGACCACCTCGGCCCTTTCTCACCACAGCTTGGACCTGGGTGAGAAGTACCTCTCTATGGCCACTGCAGCTGCCGTGGATACAGCTAGGGAAAAGTTACATGTCCTCGGCTGGGGCAGGTCCAGATTTGTCTTCTCCCCGTACTCCCCAAGCTTCAGCCCCCTCTGCCCACCCTAACATGGGCTTGGAGGGTGAGAGTTTGGGGCTGGGCCAATAGTCCTGGCTGGGGTGGGGAGGCGCTCTCAATCAGCCCCTTTCTCCTGCCTGGTGATTCTGTCTCTTGTATGTTTTTCTGAGAATCAATCCCATTTTCCTGGTACAACCAAACTCTTACCTTTCTTTAAGTTATGATAAGAGGAAGCTATATACCAAATTTGTGGTCCTAGCTCTTATCATTTATGAGGAGATCTTGAACAAATAGACAAATGGGGGGGGGAAACAAACTCTCTCAAATATGTAGTAGATGGATTTGGCAAATTTGAATGCAGCTGGTGTGGTCTCATTCAGATTTTCCTGAAGGTGCTAGACCCGTCACTATTTTTACTGATAAAAATTTCATTCTGGACCAAATTTACAAATTTTAGAGAAGGAGAAACAAATTTGTGTAATTTTAAATGTTTCTATAAAGGTCATCCAAAAGGTGCCCAGGAACTCAGTCATATTTTCCTCTTTAGTTAAGGGGCTATTTGAACACATTGTATTTTAAAAAGTGAACAGTACTATCAAGATTACAGAGCTATGTGGCAGAAATGCTTCAACACTGTCACGGATGATGGAGTATCGGCAAAAGAGATGACATTTGTAGTGGTTAGCAAGTTGTTCATTTAAAGCTACTGTTGCCCTAAGGCCAGGGTCAAACTAACCTGAAAGCAGGCAACATACTATTCATTTCAATGAGAAAAACAGATAACAGCTTGTGTGGTCATGTAAGTCCCCCTTTTTTCTCTTCATTCTAAACTGGCAGACACAGAAATCAAGACAAAAATATCTTTAAATCTCCGACTGAATGTCATGTGTATAGTGTAAAAAGCAGGCTAATTCTTTTAAGAGGGATTATTAACCATGCTGAGTCCCTGTTGCTGCATGGCTGATGGGCGGGGAAAAAAAAGAAAAATTCTTTAAGAGCTAAAACACCAAGGGAAAACATCATATATATAGTAACCCAATGTCTGAGAGTCTGTTCCCTCTGGGCGGCGCTGTTGCCTGAAATGCTGGCTGTTCCCTCTGGGCGGCCCGTGTTGCATGGGGAGTGCGGGGCCCAAATGGCTGCTTGCGCTGCTTGCTCCCCCCTAGTGGCCCAGCTGAGCGGCGCAGAATTCAGCTGAGCGCCATGGCGGGAGGGGAAGGGGGCGGGGCCTGGCTGTGTACATCACCGCGCCCCTTCACCTCCCGCCATGGTGCTCGGCTGACTTCTGCGCCGCTCAGCTAGGCTGCCATGGGGGAGCAAGCGGAGCAAGCGGCCGTTTGGGCTCCCCCGTGGTGGCCCGGCTGAACAGTGCAGAAGTCAGCCGAGCGCCACAGTGGGAGGCGAAGGGGGGCAGGGCGGTGACGTGCGGCATGACAGCGGCTCCAGGCCCCGCCCCCTGGCCGTGAACGTCACCGCCCCGCCCTCCTTCGTCTCCTGCCATGGCGCTCAGCTGACTTCTGCGCCACTCAGCCGGGCCGCCGTGTGGGAGCAAGTGGTGCAAGTGACTGTTTGGGCTCTGTGGTCCCCCGAGTTAGAGGCAGGAGGGCGAGGAGAAGAGAAAGAGACACAGAGAGAAAGGCAGGAGGTGGAGGAGAGCAGAGGGGGGGGGGGGCCAGTAGGAGGAGGAGAGAGAGAGAGACAGACAGACAGAGACAGCCAGAGAGAGAGACCGGAGGCTCAGGAGAGAAGACCAGCGTGGAGGAGAGACCTGACAATCCTGTCTTATGATGGGCTAATTGGCTAGTTGAATATAATGGCTATTCTTGAAAGGGGGGAAAAAAGCTACGGCTCTCCCAATGTGAATGTCTATCTCTGTGAATGAGATCAGAGCCACACCACTGACTGAGGGCATATTAATGGATACTGGATTTGATTTTAATCAGCATGCATCAAGAGTAATTTAGGATTACTTATCTGGAGATTAATATGCAAATCCCCCAAAACATCTTTCCTTTCTCCTAGTGGAGTCAAGCAGCAAATTCAATCACGCAGTCCACACATACCCCTCAGTGAATTGAAATAAGGAGAAGTTTTACCAGTGGAGCACTTGAATTCTTGCCAAACTGTTCAGCAGGGGCTTTTTTTACATCCTTCGGAAACACATATGTAAAGTAAATGCCCTTCAAGCCTTTTATCAGCAAAGGTCCACATCTAAGGTATTAGCAGCAACAATAAAATCAAAGCATTCCAACACACAACAGAAAGCCCAGCCTTACATTTCCAGATCGTTTAAATCTTCTTAAATCAATATGGATTTACTAGAATATTGAATAAAATGTAAACAAAACTTGAGGAACAACCTATGAATTGTTTTTTCTCATGAAGAAAACGCCCTGGTGAGAAGTCAGACCTGAATATTATCACTTCACATAAAAGGCATGACCATAGTCATAAAGCTTAATGTACATGTTCCAATAGCCACTCAGCACAAAACATTAATTTACCTGCAATAGCAACAGTGCCTGTAAATGCTATTGCAAATTACAGCAATTTACCCTAGAACAGTTTAGGCTGAATGCATCTTTATTGTACTTTTGCTAGGGACTTGGAGGCAATTTATATTTTACAGTCACTGCAAGTGAATCTCTCATTCTCGAGCAATAGTCATTTTAGTTTGGTGAATAATTTCTGAAAAGAAGTGTGCCACCAGCACCTGCTCTGTGGCCTGAGTCTGCTTAATCTTCTACAGAGTACTAGCTGATCAATATGTCTGGCTTGTCAAGTTAAGATTGACAGGATGCTTGTGGTGGCAGTTTTTGTACAGCATTCACTTATCTTCACGCTATGTTTTTACATTTCCCTAGTGGTAATGCTGTCAGTATTAAAATGTAGCCAAAGGATATGTTTACCATAGGAATGAAATGTTGCCTAAATGAAGTTCTTTTCATTAAAACCTTATCCAGAATTGTTGTAATCACAGAACTCTCATAATGATGCAAGTAAATATATATTTTTTTCTGACATGCAGAGAATTTCTAAGAGTTGATTAGTAGTTTGGGATCTATCAGCCACCCACTGCTCTGAGATTACAGAGGAAGAATTTGAAGGGAATATAACTGAAAGGTAAAATAGAGGCAGAAATAAAATCCTTAAGATATCCAGTGGTATTGAAACGATCTGTAGAGTGGGATTTCTGAAAGCCATAGAACAAAACTATAAGCCCTGTGCATAATGGAAACCACTTCAATCCCAGAGGGTGCTACCTCACCCCAGCACCCCTAATTCCAACATCCCTGAAAATATTGAAACCTTGATTATCAGGAAGTTTTTTCCTACTTTACAATTACTTTTCCTTAAATTCAGGGTTTGGCAACTTTCAGCACGTGACCCATCACTGGCAGGCTGAGACATTTTGTTTTCATTGACAGTCCACAGGCAGGGCCCTCCACTGCTTCCAGTGACTGCAGTTCGCCATTCCTGGCCAACAGGAGCTGCGAGAAGTGGCACAGGCTGTACAGACATGTTGATTGCTGCTTCCTGCAGCTCCTATTGGCAGGGAATGCTGAACTGCAGCCAATGTGAGCTGCGGCAGGCTGGGCCCACGGATGGTCTATATAAACAAAATGTCTCATGGCCTGCTGTCCGATTACCCTGACGGGCTGTGTGCCGAAGGTTGCCAATAGCATTCCCCCTAAGATGCGTGGCAGCACAGCCTTGCAGCTGCTTAATTAACCCCACGCAGCCAAAGGCTCAGGGCTCCATGCATGGAGATGCTTGGCCTGGTGGAGCTGATTAAGCAGATGCAGGGCTATGCTGCCGTGCAGCTTAGAGGGAACCTTGGTTGCCAACTCCAGCCCTAATAACATTGGCACTTAGTAAACAACAACGAACTACTTTGTATGGTCTACCCTGTCAACACACCGCTTTACCTTTTTTGTAAATTAGGTCACTGATTATTTATCGGATACTGTGTCCATCTGAAATTACACAAAACTTAAGCCAAGCTGATTATTTATGAGAAGCACTGATTCAGAATAAGCAGCATACTGAAAATAGACAATCATGATAGTCCTAAACATGAGACATGCAAGAGAAATAGTGTATTATCCCAGAGAGGGAAAGTCTTTTTAAAATGTAAATTAATAAGCAGGGCTGTCGAGTTATTAAAAATAATTGTGTGCTTAAAAATTAATTGTGATTTATAGCACCTTTATTCAATAACAGAATGCTATTTATTTATATATTTTTGATCTTTTCTGAATTTTAAACATTGATTTCAATTACAACACAAATGACAAAATGTACAGTGCTCACTTTATATTATTATTTTATTTAAAAATATTTGCATTTAAAAAAGAAACAAAAGAAATAATATTTTTCAATAAACCTAATACAGGTACTGTAGTGCAATCCCTTTATCATGAAAAATGAACTTACAAATGTACATAAAGTAACTGAATTCAAAATAAAACAATGTAAGCCTTTATAGCCTACAAGTCCACTCAGTTCTATGTCTTGTTCAGCCAGTTGTTCAGACAAACAGGCTTATCACCTGCAAATGTAAACAAATTTTGCCCATTTGTTTACAATGTCATCTGAAAGTGAGACATACACATGGCACTTTTGTAGCTGGTATTGCGAGGTATTCATGTTCCAGAGATGCTAAACATTCCATGCTTCAACTACCATTCCAGAGGGCACACTTCCAGGCTGATGACACTTAAGTAATAATGCATTAATTAAATTTGTGATTGAACTCCTTGGGAGAGAATTGTACGTCTTGTGCTCTGTTTTATGCACATTCTGACATATTTTTCATGTTATAGCAATCTCAAATGATGACCAGGCATATTGTTTGTTTAAAGAACACTTTCACTGTAGATATAACAAAACACAAAGAGGAACAATATGAGAAAATAGCTATAGCACTTGACCCAAGCTTTCAGAATATGTAATACCTTCCAAAATCTAGGAGGGGTAAGATATGAAGCATGCTTTCAGAAATCTTAAAAAGAGTATTGATCCTGTGAGAAAACTACACGACCTGAACTATCAATGCAGAAAATCAACTGTCCTCTAATGACATCTGACTCAGATGATGAAAATCAACATGTATTTATCCATATTGCTTTGAATCATTATCAAGCAAAACCTGTTATCAGATAAAATGGTGATTGAAGCATGAAGGGACATATGACTTTAGTGCATCTGTCATATAAACACCTTGCAACGCTGATTACAACAGTGTCATGTGAACACCTGTTCTCTATTTCAAGTGACATTGTGAACAAGAAGCTGGCAACATTATCTACTACAAATGTAAACAAACTGTTTCTCTAAGCAGTTGGCTGAACAAGAAATTGGACTGAATGGACTTGTAGTCTCTAAATTTTTACATAGCTTTGTTTTTGTTTGAGTGCAGTTACGCAATAAAATGATCTAAATTTATAAATTGTACTTTTACAATAAAGAGATTGCACTACACTACTTGTATGAGGTGACTTGCAAAATAATAATTCTTCTGTTTATCATTTTACAACATAAATATTTGTAATAAAACAATATACAGTGAGTACTGTATACTTTGTATTATGTATTGTGATTATGAAATCAATATATTTAAAAATGTAGAAAAATATCCACAACATTTATTAAATTTATACAAGTATTATATTATTGAACAGTATAATTAATTTCAATTAACTCATGCAATTAACTAAAAAACATGATTAAAATAATCATGATTAATTGCAGTTTTAATTGATAATCATATTTAAACATAATTAAAAGATCATACATATTATGCTATATTTTATTGACACATCTTTAAAATTCTTATATATCGGATTGTAATATTGATCCTATCTTTCAAAATAATGTTTATGTTTGGTAACTTTAATTCTACAGTTGGAATGTGCTTTTCAATCTAAGAATTCTTGTTTTGAAATAAGCAGTATTGTTATTACCTGTTAAGTAGTTGTATTCAAACTATGATAAGAAGAGGAGGCAAAGGTAAAATAGACCCAAATTTTAAAGCCAACTGGGGGATGCTGGTCTGGAATCCTACAGCTGTTTAACTTATTTCTCCCTGCCTGCATGCTCATGGAGCTACACTTGCAGGCCCATAAAGCTATACCAGCATGCTTTTTCCCCCCAGACACTCTTTTCTCCCACAACATTAGCTTTACATAACCCAACTATTTCCCTTAGATAAGGAGAATTTCCAGGTAGTCCAAGCCATTTTGCTAGGAGTTTGGGGCTGACAAAGTAAAGGCCCAGAAACTGACTCTGAATTATACTTTATATGACTCTGCTTTCAAATTCTCTCATACCTCATCTCATTTTGGAACCCATATTAAAAACATGATTTCTCTAGCCAGTTTAAAACTGCAAAATATGTCCTTTGCTTATTTTAGCCAAGAAATTTTTGGCCATGGAAGTACCTCTGATGTCAATCCAGTTTTGATACATACATCTCAGGAAGAATGTGGATGTATTGTGCATATCATACAAAGATATTATCATCACTATAATGTCTAGCTACGGTTGTTATAGACCAGGACTCCACTGAACATTAAGCATATTCCTGACACAATTTTTAAATACACTGTTGATGTTATTTTCTCCTATTGGATTAAACAAAGAACTAGACACAGATAAACATTTAGTTTTATTTTAGCTTCTCAGACAGAAGAGATAATGTGTGCAGATTATTAGTCTGTGTTCCAGAGTTCACAGTGTTACACAAACCTTCCATTTTATTGGGCTAAAGACCCAAACCAGCCAACACAGATTTAATTTCTATGTAAAAACTGGCTTTGCAGCCTGAAGGACAGATGTCTTTTCAGAGATGGGGAAGGAGCAGGATTGGGGGTATTGCTGAAACAACCTCTTTGCTTTTTTATAGGATTCTAATGAGCTGTGGTTTGTGATGTTTTCCTTTTTGGGAGATGCCATACAAATTGTATAATATAACTCCCTTAACCGGGACTCTCTGGTCCAGCAATATCCATGATCTGGCAGGACCACAGATGTTCCTGGACCACCAAGTTCAGGTATAAGGAGGTCTGGCTGCAGGGAAGTAGCAAGGGGAGGGGGGCGGGGACTTCACCCAGGAGCCTCATGGGGGTGGGGAGCACCACAGCAGGGAGATCTGGCCCCAGCAACTAGGCAGTAGTAGGGGGCTCGTAGTGACCATGCAGCAGCCATGGTCCCTGGTGGCAGCCAGGAAGCTCCAGCCACAGCTGCACAACTTCAACCCCAGCAGCAGCTGGGCCAGTGGGACCTGGAGAGCTCCAGCCCAGGGAGTGACAGCTGGCCAGGCAGTGGAGGAGTGTGTGGATGGAGAAGCGCTTGAGTATGGGCCCAGAGGGAGGGATCTCCCCTGGTCTGGCAAATCCCCTTTTCTGGGACCAGTCAGGTCCTGAGGGTGCTGGACCAGCAAGGTCCAACCTTTATATGATTTTTCCATGAAATTCTCCCCAGCATCAGGCCACAGGAAGAGGAGAGTGTGGGATGTGCAGTGAATGTCTCTCAACACAGACCAAAATGTAATGCATGAGTCTCCCTGGCGGGGCTGAGAATCTCAATTACATATGGAGAGACTTTCTAGATAGAGATAGGTCAAGTGTTGTAGGTACTGTTCAGAGTGATTTACCATCAACTGAAGAGCCAATTGTTGGATCTCAGCCTTTCTGCTCTGGTTTCCTAAAGGGAAAATGTGTTTCTAAACCTATTTGCCTACTAATAAAAAATGACATCTGTAGAGGAATAATCAGCACAATACTGTGTTCAGCAATGGTGAGGCCTGCGGTTTATCAGCTCTGCTCATATGAATAAGTATCACTTCATTCAATGGGAATTCTTATAAAGGAGATCTCTGGGTGTGAAGATAACTCAAGAAGCCAAAGAGGCATAAAAAACGTACAAAGATGGCAGGAAGGGTACAAGCCGCTTAGCATATATTTAGCCAGAACACAAAGAGGCAGAGTTTGGTGCTGGCATGGCTTTAAAGTAAATAATTTGTCAGCATCCTCTTGTGCAGTCACCTAAATAACAGGGAGCAGAACAGAGAGAATAGAAAATGGATATTGAAAATAAAAGCTTTAGTTTTATTTTACTTCATTTTTGCTGTTGTCTTTTACAAGAATTACAGGTGAAACGCAGAAACATGCATGGGAAAATAATCACTTGTGCTAATGAAATGGGCTAGGACTTCAGAGAACTGCCCTTGTAGGACATAAAAGGGAATTATATATACAACAGATTAACATCTCAATATTGTTATTGATCCTAAAGAGCTAACAAATAAAAATATAGTAACCACGTGAACAGTTTAATGATTTTTCCAGTTAGGTTTTCTGTACTCTGCTATTCAGCTGAAATGTCTAGATTCATAGTAGTACTAATATGTCACTGGCACCCCTAACCAGCATCATTCACATATATACCACAATCAGAATTTCTTTTATTTGTGCTATTACCATTATTATTTAGCAGTTTGTATTCCCACCCCTTGATTTTTTTCTGATATTGTCATGTTGTACAGGGGCCAAACAAGAGGAAGTTAAAACCCCCAAAACAATAGCATTGCTCATGTTTTTGTATTCCTTGCAGGCTTTCAGAGTTGTAGCTAGAGAAGTGAATATGAAAAAGGAAGCCCTGTTCCCCTCCCCCACTGGAATAAAGTGAAAGATCTCAATGTGCCTCCAGGATGTAAATCTGTTTCCAAACCTTAGCCATGGAAAAAGCCAAAATTTCTATTGCAATAGAAAGACAAAATGCACACTAGTTAATAAGTTGTTTATTATTAATGCTTCTATCAGTTATATCTTCATACAGTGCTCTATGTAAAACAGACAAAAGGAAGACTCTGGCGTACGAGACAAACTTGACATCCTTATTAGCTGCTGTATAGAAGTAAAGTTGAGGTTTGTAAGAATTCATCCCTGGTGTACCTGTGTTGCTTTCAGCAGTTACACTGAGGATGAACTGGCCAACTGGCTTTTACAAAACAATTGATTTTATCTAAATTAAGCACAAATGGTGTTTAATTTAAGCAAACAACCTTAAGGGATGCTATCAGAGTTAGCTGTGCACGTACATTGCTAATCACTACATAAACAAGCAACAGAGGCAAAAGCAGAAGCAGAGATGCAAAGCACCAAAGAAGTGGAAATTTTGGCATGAAGGAATCTCAGGTTTCTCCCTGAGACAGGTGTTTCTTTGAAGAATAACATCATTGCATCGTATACAGTATTGACATAAATAGATCCTAAGCAGGCTGTTTACCAGGTTTAATTATTCATACAATCTAGTCATCTTCCTGTTTATTGTACACAGTTTTATTCAGTTAGCACAATGGATCTTATTTACTTAATTCAGAAAGGTTTCATTCTAAAATGCAGGATTTATAGAATAGTGCACACACAGCATAAAATATCTTTTAAAAGGAGCAGTCAGGTGTTTTCCTACGTACTGCTGTAAAGCCTTGCATGGGGATTGGACAGAGCAAGAAGAATTCTCTTTGTCGAGAGCAATACAATTGTCTACACAGGAACTATTCCCTGAGGGTATGTCTACACTACAGCGCGATTTCGAATTAACTTATTTCGAAATAGTTAATTCAAATTAAGCTAATTCAAAATAACGCATCTAGACACAAAAACTAAATCGAAATAGCATTTTTCTAATTCGAAATAGCGCGTCCACATTGAGTGGACCCTGAATCGAAGGTAAGGCTGGCTGGAACCAGTGCCGGCAGGGCATCAACTTAGGACTTAGCCTGAGGCAGCAGCCCCACACACTATCTGAGGTCTGTGCTTAAAGGGACCCGAACCCCCTATCCCGGAAAGACAGTTCTCAGGTTTCTCTGCTTGCTGGTCTACCTCACTGAGGGACAGCAAAGCATTTGTGTCTCGGAGTGCTCTGCTTGCCCTCACTCGGGACACCACGGCACTCTGGGACACCACGGCACTCTGCAACATGGAACCAGACCTGTCCCTGGGCACACTGGTGTGTCTTGTGGGGTCGTTGCCATCAGCCTGGCTGCACTTGCTGCAGGCTGCCATCTGGGAGGTCCATCAAGGGGGTTGTCAGGATCCAGGAGGCCCTGTGGGAGAGCGTCCACCCCAAGGAGCCTCAGAGCCACCCCGGTCCTCTCCACCGGGGACTGGTGCCCCATTCCTCCTTCACGTCCTTCCACTTACCCCTCCTTAGCTCCCCTTCCTGATGTCAAATAAAATACAAGTTTTTTCATAACCATCAACTGTCTTTATTTAACAAAACTGGGGAGGGGGAATGAACCTCTGGGGAGACTGGGGAAAGGAGGCAGGAGAGGGTGGGAGAGGGGAGGTGGAAAACTGGGAGGAGGAAGCTGGAAGGGGGAAGCGAGGGGAGGAAGGGGGAGGGAAAGCTCAGTGCTCAGGGGTGGGGGTCTTGTCGGGCCACGTGTCTCCCAGCACGGCGGGTGCGGGGGCCTCGGCATCCCCAGGGGGATGGGGAGGAGGGTGTGGAGGTTGAGGTGGGGGGTGTGGAGATTGAGGAGGAGGGTGAGGAGGTTGAGGAGGGAGAAGTGAGAGGAGGGGCAGGAGTGGGAAGAGGAACAGTAGCTGGGGGGGCAGCAGGCGCTGGGGCGGCACGGGGCAGCATGCTCTGCAGCAGGGCCTGCAGGTGTGAGCACATGGCATGGTCCTGAGCAAGCTGCTCCTGGCAGAGCTGCAGGTCCTCCTGCATCCAGGCCTGGATGGTGCGGTGCAGGGCTCGCAGGGCTCCCAGGTGCTGGTCCCGGTACCCCTGCCACGTGCTGGGGGTCCGGAGGAGCCCTCGGGTGCGGGAGCATGTCCCAGGTGGGGTGGCGCGCCCTGCAGGTGCAGCTGGTGCGGCTGTGGAGAAAGAAGGGGAGTGGTCAGTTCTCCCTGGGGACGCAGTGGATGATGCCCAGCGCCCCCTGCGAGGTGAGGACGATCGTGCCCTGCGCTGTCAGAGCCAACGTGCTTGCACAGAGGCCATGGTCGGGATGTCTGGCTCTCCCCAGGAGTGGGAGCTGCCCCAAGACCGCACTCATGCCCCTGTGCCGTGTATAATGTGGCCGAGGTGGGGGGGAGATGTCCCCTGCCTCTGTGTAGAGGGGGCGTGTGAAGGGAGGGCGTCCTGCTGGGTCCCGCCCCAGGGTCGGGAGCACATCAGGTCTCTTCACACATGCGTGTGCCTATCAGGCCATGGCCCCTGTGTGTCACGCAGCTGGAGCCACCTGCCCAAGGGTGGCATGGCACGTGCTCGCACGTGCACAGGTGCTTGCGTGATCCGTGGGAGGCATGGCCCACGCGTGCGGTCCCTGGTCTCCTTCCCCGCCTCCCCTCCCGGGTAGGAGACAGTGCTGGCACTTACCTGGTGTGGCCCTCCTGGACGACCCTGCCGACTCCGGTGCAAGTACAGCTGGTAGTGGCCCCTCTGCTGCGCCCAGGTCAGGGCCCTCAGCTCCCAGCTCGCTGCCTCCCGGGCTGGCGCAGACCGCCCCGCTCCCAAGGAGTCGGTCGAGGGCGGGGAAGTAGGGGCAGGTATCAGCCCCTGCTGCAGCGCTGCCCCTGGTGGCCCTGGTGTACGCCTGCCGCAGCTCCTTGACTTTCAGGCACACCTGCTCCTGGGTGTGCCTGTGTCCCTTTCTGGCTATGGTGGCTGCTATGCGGCCATAGACGGCTGCATTCCTCTGCCTAGTGCGGAGATCATGGAAGTTGGGGGCCTTCCCCCAAACCTCAATGAGGTCCATGATCTCCGCACTAGTCCATGAGGGAGCGTGCCGTCTACAGCCCCGGCTGGCCCCTGGGTGCTGGGGGACTGGGCGGGGGACAGCTGGCTTCCACTGGCTGCCATTGTGTGGCCACTGGCTGAGGGTCTGTGGCTGCTGGCAGCCCTGGCTCTCGCACATGCCCAGTGGCCAGAGTCTACCCCTTTAAGGGCCCCGGGGCTGGCGGGGGGGGCGGAGAAGAGTTTTCCTGGTTTGGCCCAGAGTGGCCACCAGGGGAAACTGGGAAGGGCTGGAGGCCCCCTAATTCAAAATAACTGTCTACACAGCACTTATTTTGAATTAGCTATTTCGAATTTGGTGTTATTCCTCGTAGAATGAGGTTTACCAAATTCGAAATAAGTGCCCCACTATTTCGAATTTATTTCGAAATAGCGGTTTGGCTGTGTCAATGTTATTAAAGTTAATTCGAAATAACTGTTGTTATTTCAAATTAACTTTGTAGTGTAAACATACCCTTACATAACCTTGGTAGAGAAAAAAATCACCCCACCTGTGGCAAGGCAAAGATGGAGCAACTCTATGGCTCCCCTATTCTTCTTCTTAAACCCTTGTAGTCTCCTCTCTCCTGGATAAATTTCACTCTTTCAGTGTTAGCCTCGCTATCCTCTAATAATACAACTCAAAGTAGATTCGCAGCAAGGGATATCTAGATATGTGGCTGAAATGAGTGATCATTGACAAGGGGAAAAAACAATGGGAGAATGAAAAGATGTTGATGGAAGTACCTGGCAGACACTGCTAACAGCCATATGGACTTACAGAATTATCTGTTTTTGTAACCCTTAAATAAAATCAAATTTGAAGAAACTATTCCAAAATACTATACTGATTTAAATTGCTTCTTTCTCTTGTTTTTTGTGCTTGGAAAAGCAAAATAAATTCCCTCATAAAAATGAAATTAGGAAAAAAATGGAAACACCTTCAGTGTTTTAGATCATTTAGATTCTCCATGCATGAATAGCAGTTGAATAATGCCTACTGAAGTGACTATTATCCCACAATAAAACCAGTCACAAAGGAAAATCAAGGTATAAATTATAAATGAATTACAGTCCTACTCTAAAAGCATGCTCTCTGTTAATTTATTATACCACCCTATTTTTGTGGGGGGGGGGGGGAGGTCACAGTCTCATAATGGGATTATTTCAACTGTAGTGTGCCTGTTTGGTAGAAAAAGAAATGTATGCTAATACAGTACGAAGTAAACTCAAGAATAAATATGTGTCCCATTCTAGGATCAAGGAAAATCTATTATAGAGCTAGCATAAAAATTTAATCTTTTAAAAAATCTTTTTTTTTTTTCAGCTCAAATGTAGTGGGGAAAAAGATCAATCTTCATTCAGATGGAATTCAATGCGACAAATTACAGTATCTTTTCAACTTTTCTCAATTTCTACTTAAGGTTGTTATTTTTATGAACTTCTGACATTTTTCACTATTTGCTTTCTCCCACTCCATTGCTTGACACTAAACTTTTTGCCAGATACAAGAGAGAGATGATTACTTCAATGCTTGAAAAATGCTGAAAGATAATCTATTGTTTAAGGTTTCATCTACTGATCAAAACTCAAAGCTTTAAACATTAGATACCATTCTATTTTCTTTTAATTTGCTAGGTCCTACTCTACAGTACATTCCATTGCCAAGTTTGGACCTATTTTTACACAAAGTAAACAAATATACAATGGAATAGATGTTCAGCTGTGATAAATGAGTATAGCTTCATTAACTTCAGTTTACTACCAGAAATTAATATTACCTGAGGTTCTGATTCAGAGTGTTCAGGAGAAGTTTATAAAAGATTATCAATTATATGAACTCATGAGTCGCTGCTGAAAAATTTGGAACCTTTTCCTCAGAGGTAAAAAGACACTTGGGAAGTTGAGTTTTCACTTGCAGAATTCCCTGCACATTAGCTGGTCTTGGATAAGTGGATCAATAGTCAATAGGCAGGCAAGAGACACAGTCAACAAACACATAGATGCCCTGAAAGTCGCTATTTGATAGGCTTCCCCCTCTGCTGACAACATGGTACCCTCGAGCACAGACCGTTTTCTTCTCCCTAGCCACCTTTGGGACAATGCCATCCTCTCCTTGGGTAGGTTTGAAGTTTACTAGGCATACATCGAAGTTATTGTTGACAGGCTCAACCTTAATTCCCATATCCATTTTCTCTGGATTTCTACCTCCTTGTGGGAGGGCAGTTTGCTCTCATTTCTGCTCCTATCATCATAAACTAACTCCAGAACCATAATCACAGGAAACCTCTGCACTTGAGTCAAATGGTATCTACACAAAGGGGCTTTTTGGGGGTTCAGACTCTGGTGAGTAGAGAAGAAATGTAGATGCTACTGAGGAGTGCATCTACATTGCAGGGCTTAATTCGAAATAAGCTATGCAAATTGAGCTACATCAATTGTGTATCTTATTTTGAAATAGCTTATTTTGTATAGGGAGTGTCTACACAGCACTTATTTTGAAATAAAGCACTCTTTCTCCAACTTTCCTTATTTCTCATACAATGAGGGTTACAGGAGTCCTCCAGCTTGACAGTATTTTGACACTATTTCAAAATAACTGCCTTCTGTGTAGACACAGACTAAGTTATTTTGGAATAGTGCTACTTATTTTGAAATAGTGTTGCAGTGTAGACATACCCTTAGACTCTTTTCCCATATCCATGTACTTATGTGTTTCATCCCCTTCTCACCCAAGAGCAAAGGGAATGATATACCCTTCAACTTTTGCATAACTACCAACATTTGAAAATGTGCATCACAGACACTTTTCTGAATAAATTGGGGCACAGTGACTGCCCCACTACATCTTTTTCTTCATTTTCCCTTCCCTTTGATGGTGTTCTTTCCCTATGCTTTCCCTTATCCTTATGGCTGCTTCTGTCCTCCAGGGAATCATTGCCATGAAATCCCCTTTCACAGAAACAGCTGAACTGCCTCCTCCTCAGCTCCCTAGAGGCTGCCCATCTCTCTCTGCAGCACCCAGCTTCCAACTCCATCCCTTAAACAACTGAGAGGCAGCGATCATGGGGAGTACTTGCACCCAACTGCTGCTGGCAGGAGATACCTCCGGGGAACAAGACCAGGGCCACTGAGATGCTGGGGGGAAAACGGTATCTTAGTTTAGAAAAGCATTTTCCTACTGGCACACAGTCCTGAGAAATTAACTAGTTCATTTGATGCTATTCTTTCATTTCGCCTATAACATAAAGCTATCCATAGGCTGTGAAGAAAATGTGAAGACATTTCCACTGTACAGTGATTCTTCACTGTTTTCTAATCTCACAACAATTCTTCTAGTGATGCAAAAACGGACAGTTTGTCAAAACCCTTCCCCCTATAAATCCCATCAAGTTCATGACATTTGTCGCAAAATCCCTCTCAAAACCTACAATCTGCTCAGAGCTCACCCCTGAGACACTCAGCTATCACACTGTACAGCTATACGCTTTGAACTGAAAAGTTTTAGAGCAGGGTGTTAGCTCAAGGACCTGCTGATCCATACCTTGTTTACAAACACTTTTGTACATCTGTCCAGGAAAGAAAGACATTTCAACTGAATTGCAAGGTCAAAATGAGAGAACAACTTTAAAAGAATAACATTTTGATGTTGACAGACATTCAACATTCCTGCAGTGCTTAAGCAATACTGAATGACATATGAGGGATTATTATAAACACAATTTTAGATACAGGATGTGCTTTCCATATTGCTATACATTACTAACTAAATTGATAATTAATTTACAAAGAGAAAACATGGGCTACATTTGAATCCATGTGAGTTGCTGTATTCCTAACTAGTTGGAAGTGAATATTAACAGAAATAATTGAAAATAATGTTCAAGTTTACCACTGTGTGTGTTTATTATGTGTCTAGAGATGAAAATTCTGAGTACTCACAAAATATTTTGGAGTCCATATTAGACATGTCTCTCAGGCTTTGGAAAAGGTCTTTCATTTTGCCTACAGTTCCGAATGTTCAAAATTTGTGTCAGACAAGATCATCATCAAAAGGGCCCACTCCTGGCTTTAAAATCTATGATATTTGGAAAGTGAAAATGTATCTGTGTGCTTGCTTTAAAATATGTGCACTTTCAGGAACCTGCACACTCACACTTGGCAACAAAAATGGTGACCACATATAGCAACATTTCCACACATGCAGGATGTAAATCTTTTGAATGTGTATTCAAATGTTACATCCCATGCAGGTGTTTGCACATTTAGTGTGCGCACAATTAGTTGGATACCTTTACAAATAAGTTTCAATAGACTACACACTTAACTGCTTTTTTTAGACAAAAATTATCATTAATGGATGTACTGAAAACAGAACATGAATTATTTATGCATTTCAGCAAAAGCAGTGATACACTGTCTCATGCCATTTTACCTGAATAACAACGCATAGTGACTTTATTATCCTAAGACTGTTGTACTGTGGATTGAAAACAGTATGCAAGATTTAAAGAAAGGACATTAGTAGATTGTAATGAATCTAGTTGGATGATACTGTGGAGTGAAATGGTACAGAGAACAGAGTGCTGTTTAGGTGAGATAGGAATAAAGGTGAAAGAGGTGAAAAGTAGTGTTGTATATCAACGAAGTGGTAACGGTAAAGAAATATGAAGTGATAATATAGAAAAAAACAAAATCTGATTCAAAATCAGTTTGTGGAAGAATTTTAAAAGAGGTTCTGTTGGGATTGTATTAGGGGCTGCTATAGGCATCAGACTCAGCTATGGATAGAAATCTCTTTAGAGATATAAATATTTAATGAGAATGTATACTAATGGGAGACTCTAGCCTCCCAAATATAAATTGAAGAATAAATGCTACTAATACCAGTAGGACCCAGTTATTGCTGAATGTGATAGACAACAGTTTGCATCAAATTGTCACCAAACCAAATGAAGGGATCCAATTTTAGACTTGGTTTCAGTAAATAGTAAGGACATCATAGAAGAGCAGGTCTTAGGAAATAAACGTGCATAAAGTGATCATGAGTTGATTCAGTTTAAATTAAGTGAAAGGATAATAAAAACAGGGTATCAGCTATTTTTTTTATTTCCAAAGGGCAGACTTTGGGGAAATACTTAAAGAAGTCAGCCAGACTGAAGAGCTCAAGGACTTAAATATAGCTATACAATATGCATCCCTAGCAAATGGGGAAAAAAAAACTTAGAGAGAGGCTGCAGACCCAGCTGGATGAATACCACATACAAAAAGTTATCAGGAGTAAACAGACAGCCTACAGGGAATGGAAAAAGGGGTTGATATGGGAAAAAAAAGCTACATAGTAGTGTGGACACTCTCTTGCGCAAGAAAGCTCTGATGGCCATTCTAGCCATAGGGGTTTCTTGCGCAAGAAATTCATGTTGCCTGTCTACACTGGGGAGAGGAATAACTCTTCTGGAAGAAGCCATGTTTTCTGACGCTGTACTGTAAATTTACTTGTGCAAGAACGCACGTGCAGTGTAGACACCCAGCAAGTTTTTGCGCAAGAACAGCTGTAGATGAAGCCCATGAGTTTACCACAGGTAGATCAACCGACCCTAACCTGATTTCGTTTTCTGAGAAAATAACTGATTCTTTTAGATAAAGGAAATGCAAGAGATGCAGTAAACTTATACTTCAATAAAGCATTGGACATGGTAGCACATGAAACACAATTAATTAGAGCTGATGGAGATCAGTATAACACTGTAAAGTGGATAAGGAACTGGGTAAAGGGGAGAAAGCAACAGGGAATGCTGAAAGGTGAATTAATGGACTGTAGGAAGGTTACTAGAGGAGTTCAAGGATCTGTCTTGAGATCAAAACTTAGTCAACACTTTTATTAATAATCTTGGTACAATAAGTAGGACTGTGCTAATGAAATTTGCTGAGGTACAAAGTCAATATAGTGAAGAACTGGAGTATTACATAGGAAGATTAGAACTGACCTTGAAAACTGAAGCGACAAAAATGGAAAGAAAATCAATAGTACAAGGACTTTAGGGTCTAATATTAAGACCTTCTGCTACAGGTTGGGGGCTTGTCAACTGGAAGTGACAGAGAAGACAGGAGACCTGTGGATGTGGTGAATCACATACTAAATATAAGCAACCAAGTGATGCAGCTGAAAAAAAGACAAAATGCGATTCTCGGAGGTATCAGGCAAGGCATTTCCAGCGGAGATGGAGAAGTTATTAATGCTATTGTACAAAGCACTGGTCAGACCTCTTTTGGAATATTTGGAATATTTTGTTCTATTTGTCACCCATGTTCAAGAAAGATAAATTTAAACTGGAATAGATGCAGAGAAGAGCTACAGAATGATCAGGAGAATGGGAGGCATGTCTTATCAGAGAAGTCTAGAAGGGCATGTCTGGCGTAATCTATCAACAAGACACCTGAGATGGGAAATGATTGCTTTCTAGAAATGCATAGAGTGGAGCTAAAAACCCAGGACACAAAAGAACTACTTAAGCTAATTACTGGCACAAGAACAAATGGGTATAAACTAGCCAAGAACAAATGCAAGCTATAAATTAGAAGAAGGTTTCTAACCATCAGAGGGCAAGGTTCTGGAACAGCCTCCCAATCATAGTTGTGCAGCAGAACTTGGTTTCATTTAGTTTCAAGAGAGAGCTGGACAAATTTATAAGCACAATTGTATGACAGGGTTGCTTGTAATGGGAGGGGGCCCTAGGACTCCCTTCCATTTTTTAACGTTCCTAAAATCTCATGCTACAGAATTTCAGATGTTGGAAAGAGATTTTCTCTTCCTCTCCCATTGTTTCTGTTTTCTCCTTCCTCTGAAGCATCAGGGTGGCCACAGCTGGAGATGGGACATTGGAAAGGGGACCACATGCTCAGCTAGCTGGTTCTGCTCTAACTGTTGTGGGGATGGACAGAATATTCCCCCAGGTCAAATAAGCAGTTATCTTGTGGCTTTTTTTTTTTTTTTGCCGTCCTCTGAAGTGCATGTGTGGGTTTCACTTGCTAGGACTACCTGGGTATGTTTCAGAAACTTTTTTCCCTTCCATTGCGGGGACCTTGTTCACAGGCACACCTCAATCTCTTCAATTCTCTGTTTTTGAGCTCTAATGCTTGGTTTCCATTTAAATTGTTGGGCTTAGTGTGGGGGTACTGGGTGGTGTTGGTGGTCTGTGAGATGTAGGAGGTCAAATTAGCTGATCTGCTGGTCCCTTCTAGACTTAAAGGTTGTGACTATATGACTATATGATTTTAGGATCAATCTTATGCCTAGTCTTCTTTGACAGCTCTGTTAGGGTGTGTCTATTCTATTGTCCACTCCCAAATGATTAGAAGAGGACTAAATGGCACATTAGTGAAATTCACAGATAATATTAAACTGCGAGGAGTTCTGAATACCCATGAGGAGAGAGAAAAACATATAAAGAAATGTAGAAAAACTGCAGCTGGGCTGTGTTCCTGTCTCCTGTGTTGTGAATTCCATTAGCTCTGAGGCAAAAGAAAATTTAAAGTAAAACTTAATAAAATTCCAATGCATTCAGGAAGCAGGCAAGGGGGAAAATAGTCTACAAATGCTACTGTAAGCTGCTTAGAAGATGAAGAGGCGACAGAGACTCGGTGGAGAGGGTTACAAGAAGATAGGCGGTAAAGGGCAAGAAGAAACAATCTAGCAAGACAAGAAGGGAGGATAAGAGGCAACGGTTCAGCAGGACTCCTATGTCTGATACTCAAGACTGGGAAGGGTAAGTCCCAACAAGAAGAATATAACTCTGTTCACTTTCCTGCTTTTGACCATACTGTACATTAGGTGAAGCAGAGAGCAGTGATCATGACAGTGAGTGGGAGGGAGAAGAGTGAGCCAGCAATCACTAGTTTTGTGCTACATATAAGCAACTGAAGCATTCACAGTAGCTGGATTATATAACCAAAGATAATGCTGCTGTAAAAACAAAGTCCTAGTAGAATACACATTATTCACTAGCATAAATACTTCGATTCCTTATTCCCAACTGGACAAACTGCACTTGTTTTATTAAAACAATATAACTCTAGCAAATTAAATACTAATTTTAGCAACAAAATACAAAATACAAGAAATCCATGCTTGTGATATATGAATACCAAATTTAGGGGAGAGACAGTGCAGCAAGAGGGCTACAAATTCTCACTGTGTGTGGGGGGGTAGGGAGGTATGACAAAGGTCTTTTCTTCCACTGGCTGGCAATCTGGAGTTGTAGCTTTCATTGCTCTTACTACCTTTCCCAAAGTGGCAGAAACAACCCAAGGATGCCTCTGGCCTTCCACAGTACCACTCAAACCATGTAGCTGGCAGTCCTTAATGTGGCTCAGGCTTTCAAAGATACATTCTAGCCCTTAATCTCAATCAGTGACATGGTTCCTGAACAGCAAATTTCACAGTATCCCTGTTGTGTGTTCTTAAATGTGCACCCATAAGATTCTTGGCTAATGGCTAGTTTGTCAGTTTTTTAAAAAAGGCAGCACAAAGGGTACTTGAAGCATTTTATCAGTGTCCTACTGAGACAAACTGGTGTAATGTGGAGGAAGGGGCATAGAAAAATCCATCTATGGAGACTAACAGAAAACCTTATAACAGAGAAGCAGATAGTCCTTATCTGCACACCTTAGTCAGTAGAGCTGGTTAGGAATTTTCTGTTGGAATGATTTGCTGATGGGGTATGCCCTTTTCAAGACACGGAAATTTTCTGTCAGGAAAATGAAAATGATGACTAACTGGATGCCTGGAAGAGAATGCACCTGGGCTCTGACTCTCCATCTTTCCACCTCCTGGCCATCTCCTCCATCTCTAGCTGCTTCAGAAGCACAGAGGTGATCAATCTCACCATCTTCCATGCAACTTCAGCTGCTGAAAAGGCAAGGCGTTCAGTCTTGACGAGAGATACAGTGTTCTCCAGCTCTCAGTCTCTTAGGAAGCTGGACTAGGGAACACACTCTTGTAAATTACACTTTCTGATTACTAGGAGAAAATAAAAATCTTCCAGGTAGGCCACTGAACCAACTCTGTCCAGGTTCTATACAAAAAACAGTGTTTTTTAAAAAAATCCCTTCCTTTACAAAATCATGGGGTGGGGGGCAGGTTTCCCAATTAAGGGTGAAAACTTTTTGGGGAAGAACCCCTCCCATACACACAAAATCTTTCAGAGAGAGGGATTTTCATTTTCCAGCCAGCTGTCCTGCTCACATACTGAAAAGTGGAAGCCAGAAGAAATATTCAAAGAACAATTGCTTTAGTCTGGTTTGTTTCTAGATTTTTCAATTGATGTTTCAGCATTTAACAGTGGTTCAGCTGGATTCCTGAAGCACTTGTTCCTCACTTGTATTTTTTCTATTCAGTGATGGACAAGGAACACTTCCTAGCTTGAGCACAGTGTTTCAAAATGCAGCTGCCAGAGACTGCTGAACCTGGTCAACCAGAACTTAAACATCTCACTGATGAAAAGGTGATATAAACAAATGTATCACTGCTGCAATCCGAGAGAATATATTCAATTTTAGATACTGTTTGCTCTACAAATGCAGCAGATTCATACAAACACTGCTTTGACATGTGCAATATCAGACCATTCTGCTTTACAAATGTATACGTCATTCTGTGCAATTCTGTACTAGTTTTTTTCTATGTTTTAAAATTTCAGACCTTTGTAGGTACTGCCAACTCTTGAGAGATAACTGCAAGTACAGATATGAATTTGGTTTATCTTTAGCTTGTGATACGGCCTGGCTTCTCATCACAAAAACTACATGAATTCCCATGACTATGCTTTCTCGGTCCTTCTTTAAGTTCCCTCCACCATCGCCACAACAATCCCTGGGCAACAGTCTATTTACAGCACTTTTAGGCCCTCTCACCAGTACCTGAGACCCTTAAGGTGTCCATGTAACAGGACTCAAATGGGCCAAAATCCCCTCTTTCTCAGCCCTAGGACTTCCCTCCTACCTCATTATCAGTTTTGGCCTATTGGATAATTGACCCCTTACCTCATCCACCCCAGCCAGCCTGATTGTCCAGTTAAGTTATCTGTATTAGCTTTCTGAAGAGGAACTAATTAATATGTAAGGGTATGTCTACACAGCAAAGTTATTTCGAAATAACAGCCCTTATTCTGAAATAACTTTCCTAGCGTCTACACAGCCAAACCGCTATTTTGAAATAAATTCAAACTAGCGGAGCGCCTATTTCGAATTTGGTAAACCTCATTCTACGAGGAATAACGCCAAATTCGAAATATTTATTTCAAAATAAGTGCTGTGTAGACACTTATTTTGAAATAGGGGGCCTCCAGCCTTCCCAGGGTGCCCTGGTGGCCACTCCAGCTTCAACCAAGAACACTTCTCTCCCTCCCCACCTCCCCGGAGCCCTTAAAGGGGTAGACTCTGGCCACAGTGCCTGTGCCAGCTCCAAACCTGCCAGCCAGAGCCAGCAGTCACTGCACCTGACCCAGCGGCCCCAAAACATGAGCCAGCAAGCCACTGGCAGCCAGCCCTCCACCACTCCCCAGGAGCAGTCTGCCAGCTCCCAGGAGCCTGACAGGGCCCAGAGAAGGCGGGCACCTTCCTGGTCCAGGGTGGAGATCATGGACTTTATTCAGGTTTGAGGGGGAATGCCCGCAACGTCCATGATCTCCGCACTAGATGGAGGAACGCGGCCGTCTATGGCAGGATAGCTGCCAGCCTGGCCACCAAAGGCCACATGCGAACCCAGGAGCAGGTTCGCATGCAAATCAAGTTGGTCCGGAGAGACCCCCAACCCTGAGCCCTGAGCTTCCCCTCCCCCTTTTTCCCCTTGCTTCCCCCTTCCAGCTCCCTCCTCCCAGGTTTCCCCCTCCCCTCTCCCACCTTCTCTTCTCCCCTCTCCCGCCTCCTTTCCCCAGTCTCACCAGAGTTTCATCCCTCCCCCCTCCCAGTTTTGTTAAATAAAGCGAGTTTGTGTTCATGAAAATATGTGTATTTTCTTTGACATCAGGAAGGGGGTTTAGGGAGGGATAAGTGGAAGGACGTGAAGGAGGAATGAAGCACAAGCCCCCAGTGGGGCAGACCAGGGAGGCTCTTAGTGCTCCTCAGGGTGGAAGCTCTCCCACGGGGCCTCCTGGATACTGACAGCCCCCCGATGGACCTCCTGGATGGCAGCCTGCAGAAAGTGCAGCCAGGCTCTCAGCAATGCATCCATGAGAAGCACCAGAGTTCCCAGGGGCAGCTCCGGCTCCATGTTGCAGAGTGCTGTGGTGTCCCGAGTGAGGGCAACCAGAGCACACAGAAACAAAATGCTTTGCTGTCCCTCACTGAGGTAGGCAAGCAAGCAGGGAAACCTGAGAACTGGCTGTCCAGGGGGGTCCCTTTAAGCACAGACCTCAGATAGCCTCAGGCAGCAGTAAGTCCTGACCTGGTGCCCTGCTGGAACTGATTCCGGCCAGCCTTAAATGCGATTCAGAGTCCGCTCAGTGTGGACGTGCTATTTCGAAATAGCAAAATGCTATTTCGAAATGCAATTTGTGTGTAGATGTCTTATTTCGAAATAAGCTATTTCAAAATAACTATTTCAAAATTAGATATTTCGAAATAACACTGTACTATAGACATACCCTAAGGGGTCAGAGTGCAGGCTCACATGTTTGCTCCCTGCACTCTATCCCAATCCTATAGGTTTCAACAAATTAAATCACTAAAAGAAACTGTTAATTTAGCCCATTAAAACACACGCACACACGGTTATAATGTTTTAGTGCAAATAAAATTGAGAAGCACGACAAATTACATTGCCCTTGGGGAAAGGTAAGAAGGTCATTTTTTTTGACCACTGACCAAAATTGTAAGGAACATTCAACAACACTGAAGTTGTAGAGCTGCAAGTCAGTGCCCCAATCATTATTGAAAAACAAGATAGGCTAAGAATATGAAAGAGCTAAAAGTAATACACATCTTTTATGTTTATTTTTCCATAGTTATTGTAATGCAAGGAAATAAACAATCTTTCTGGAACATAAGAATTCTTTATTTTAACATATTTTTGAACATTTTCATTACTCTTAATTATCTACTTTTGTTCTAGTTTAGATTCCTTGTTAGTTGGTTAGTTTATAAATTTAATTTAGATTAAATTATCTTCGTTACGAATACCAGGGAAATTCAAAACTATTGAAAGGAGAAAATCTAAGGAACTTTCTGAGGCTAAGAGCTTGACAAGATTAAAAAAGTGGATTGGACATTTATATGATCTATCAAAGATCTCCAAAGTTATCATAACAAACATCTTGCACTACAAGGCTTACACCAGCCTCTAACTACTGGAGATAAAGATTTGGGGGCTTCTTGTCCTACCTCTGCTTACTGTAGGTTTTTTACACCTTCCTCTGAAGCATATGTGTTTGCCCCTGTCAGAGATATGGCAATGGATTAGATGGGCCACATCTCTGATGATTCCTGTTTCTGCATCCCTATGTGGCTTTAATTCAGTGATGGGCAACCTGTGGCCCACTGGCCGGCCCGCAGACCCCTGGCTACAGTCCTCCCCCATGCACCTTTCACTCAACAGGGCACCAGAGCCCCACACTTCTTGCTCTTTCCTTCTCCCTCCTAGCACTTTTGGAGGAGCTGCAAATCACCTAATTCACACTCCGTCCCTGCGTCTTCCCTCCCTCACAGAGCTGGAATGCCACAAATCAGTTATTCGTGGTTTTCCAGCTCTGAGAGGGAGGGGGAGGAATAGAGAGACATGTGCAGGATGGGGACAGACAGAAGGAGCATGGGGCTACAGATGGAACCCCAGTGGGCTGTGGGCTTCTGCAGCCCACTGAGGTGAAGGAGGGCCATTCATGCAGCCCACTCACCGTTTCTGAAGTCCATCCCTGCTTTAATTTCTGTTCTTTTGAATCGTAGTTTGAACAGATTAGATGTGATTAAAGTATAAAATGTGATCTAACTTAACATTATCACTTATTGGAGGGCACAATACAAGGAGTAACTTGGAGCTTGTCTACAATTATGGCGTTGCTGTAGCGCATAGTGAAGAAAGTGGCTAAGTTGACAGGAAAGCTTCTTACTTCATGCTAGGCCACCTTCCCAAGAGGTTGTAGCTATGTTGATGGGAGAAGCCTGCCTGTAGACATAGTACTGTCTACACTGGAGGTTAAGTCAATATAACTGAGTCACTCAAAGCATGAATTTTTCACGTCCCTGAGCAACATGGTCATATTGACATAAATTGGTAGTGTAGACCAGAAGGTTGCAACTTGTCCCTTTGAGCACCAAAGCTTCATCTGCACCAGTAGTTTTCAACCTTCGTCATGCAGCCCATCATAGTGATCTGCTGGCAGGTCATGTGAGGTTTTCTTTACATTGAATGTTCACAGCACAATCCCACCAGCTCCCAGTGGTCATGATTCACTGTTCCTGGCCAGTGAGTGCTGCAGAAAGCAGAGATGAGGGTGGCTGTGCCTACAGATGATCAATGTAAACAAAACATCTCATGGCCCGCCAGTAGATTACCCAGATGGGCTGCATGTCCAAGGTTGCCAACCACTGCTATAGACAAAGCCTTGGTGCTCAAAGGGACAAATTTTGGCCTGCAAGCAAAGTGCATAGACCATTTCTTTGTTCAAGTAAAAATGACATTGGTAAGAAACAAGAAATCCAGTCCCCAGCTTCCATGAAGGCCTGAGCCAACCGCGCAGATAGCTCATGGATGCTGTTCCAAGAGAGAGGGAAGAATCACAGACTCAACCCACTGGTACCCCTACTGCAGTCAGTAGATGTCAGTAGATATTTACTGTGCAGATAATATGGATTATGTTTTCTCTCTACCCACAACATGACCCCCTCCTCCATTCTGAGAGACGTACCACATGAACCTCTTTAGTCTCTTTGCCACTTGGCTTCATTTTAATCTGCATTTAGAATGTGGCTTCTGTAGGAGTGGGATTTTATATTTATATTTCAGGTTTAATAATGTAGTAATATATGACTTAATTTCATCCTAGACTGCCAGTGTCTGTACTGATGCTAAGGCAGGGACAGACCATTAGGCCCTTTAGTAAAATATACATGTATTTGTTTTAAGGTTTAGTAAGTAAGAGACAGGATCTTATATTGTGTCTTTGTTAATAAGATTAGAGGAATGTTGAAGGCCCGGGCCACAATGTGCACTGTTTTGATTACAAGATTTAGTAAGGTTTAATTTACAATGCTTTTTTATTGCTCAGTATAAAACACTGTTGTTTGTATACCTTTGAAGTTCTCGGTAAAAGACTGTTTCTGTGAATGAGGAATGTATGCATCAGAAAAAGATAAGGAATGAAGGCCATTGTTAAAAACAGATGGTCAAGAGAGGAGGGGAGAAGAAATTTAAACAGACTTATCCACGCCAGAGAACCATCAACATTCATCCATGATTAAGGAAGGGCAGACTGACGACCCTAAGGTGGAGGCTGGCACCCCTAAAGACAATTGATTAACTCAATCCAGGACAGGATGACCCTCTCGGAGGTGTTGTGGAATGTTAACATCAAAAGATAACATCAATTAAAGAGTAACCGGTCACAAACTGACACAGCAAAATCCATAGACTTCAACAGAAGAAAAAGGACTATAAGAACAGGATGCTTTGCCATGGGACTTTGGGTCCGTCTTGCCACCAACTCCAGGAGCATCGGATCGCGACCGACAAAGCCCGGCTCCCCTCTGTGATCAATCTGTCTGGCCACTAGATTGATCCAGACTCTGGACTGGTAACTATAACTTCGACTGGCGGGACTGTGTATGGTGTGTGTATGTGTGGGTGACTGAAAAGCATATGCTAATTGTTGTATTCTCAATAAATGCGGCGCACTGCCTTTTCCCCTATAAAAGATCTCATGTGATTTGTATGGGCAAAACACTTCAGCAAAATACTGCCCATGAGTGATGACTGGAATATAATTCCAATACTCTAATTCTGCTATAACAAACAGTAAACTATATTCCAGAGGTTTAAAAAGAATCCCAGTTTCTGCTTAAACTTATTCATTAGAAAAATGGAGACAGAAGCCCAGCAGCAGAGTGGGGGCTATCCTGTTTATTGCGTCAAGTGTAACATGTATGATTACCTGCCCTGTGGGCGGGTGGCATATGTGTGCACCCGTTGCAAGGAGCTCCTGACCCTCAGAGACCGGGTTCAGGCTTTGGAGGCCAGGGTGGCTGAACTGGAGGAGCTAAGCGAGGTAGAGAGATATGTTGATGAGACTTTCTGGGACACTGTAGTACTGTCCCACATCCAGTCTGAGAGCCCCAGTGCTCTTAAGGAGGATGAAAGTCTCAAGGGAACAGAGCATTCAATGGGAGCAGAAGGAAACCATCCCGTAGTTGGGACCCTCCTCCCAGAGGATGTTGCGGTATCCTCTCACACTGAGGATACCTCTGAGGGGGAAGGAATGCCAGTTAGGAAGAGGCAGGTGTTAGTAGTGGGTGATTCGATTGTTAGAAACATAGATAGTTGGGTTTGTGATGACCGGGAGAACCATATGGTCACTTGCCTGCCTGGTGCGAAGGTTACGGATCTCTTGAGGCATCTAGATAGACTTAGGTGTAGTGCTGGGGAGGAGCCGGTGGTCGTGGTACATGTAGGTACCAATGACGTAGGGAAGGATAGGAGAGATGTCCTGGAGGCCAAATTTAGGCTGCTAGGAAAGAGACTGAAATCCAGGACCTCTATGGTGGCATTCTCGGAAATGCTTCCAGTTCCACGCGCAGGGCCAGGTAGGCAGGCAGAGCTTCAGAGTCTCAATGCGTGGATGAGACGATGGTGTAGGGAAGAGGGGTTTAGATTTATTAGGAACTGGGAACACTTCTGGGAAAGGGGGAGCCTATACAGGAAGGATGGGCTCCACCTAAACCAGGGTGGAACCAGACTGCTGGCACTAAACATTAAAAAGGCCGTAGAGTTCTTTGAAGGGGTTAACAAACATGCGGACAAGGGGGATCCAGTAGATATAGTATACTTAGATTTTCAGAAAGCCTTTGACAAGGTCCCTCACCAAAGGCTCTTGTGTAAATTACATGGCCATGGGATAAGAGGGAAGGTCCTTTCATGGATTGAAAACTGGTTAAAAGACAGGAAACAAAGGGTAGGAATAAATGGTAAATTTTCAGAATGGAGAGGGGTAACTAGTGGTGTCCCCCAAGGGTCGGTCCTAGGACCAATCCTGTTCAACTTATTCATAAATGATCTGGAGAAAGGGGTAAGCAGTGAGGTAGTAAAGTTTGCGGATGATACCAAACTGTTTAGGATAGTCAAGACAGAAGCAGACTGCGAGGGACTCCAAGAAGATCTCACCAAACTGAGTGATTGGGCAACAAAATGGCAAATGAAATTGAATGTGGATAAGTGTAAAGTAATGCACATCGGGAAAAATAACCCCAACTATACGTACAGTATGATGGGGGCTAATTTGGCTATGACAAATCAGGAAAGAGATCTTGGAGTTATCGTGGACAGTTCTCTGAAAACTTCCACACAGTGTGCAGCGGCAGTCAAAAAGGCAAATAGGATGTTAGGAATTATTAAGAAAGGGATAGAAAATAAGACCCAGAATATCTTACTGCACCTGTATAAAACTATGGTACGCCCACATCTTGAATACTGTGTACAGATGTGGTCTCCTCATCTCAAAAAAGATATTTTGGCCTTGGAAAGGGTTCATAAAAGGGCAACTAAAATGATTAGGGGTTTGGAACGGGTCCCATATGAAGAGAGGTTAAAGCGACTGGGACTTTTCAGTTTAGAAAAGAGGAGACTGAGGGGGGATATGATAGAGGTATATAAAATCATGAGTGGTGTGGAGAGGGCCGATAAAGAAAAGTTATTTATTAGTTCCCTAAATAGAAGAACTAGAGGACATGAAATGAAATTAATGGGTAGCAGGTTTAAAACGAATAAAAGAAAGTTCTTCTTCACACAGCGTGTAGTCAGTCTGTGGAACTCCTTGCCAGAGGAGGCTGTGAAGGCTAGGACTATAATAGAGTTTAAAGAGAAGCTAGATAATTTCATGGAGGTTAGGTCCATAAAAGGCTATTAGCCAGGGGATAAAATGGTGTCCTTGGCCTCTGTTTGTCAGAGGCTGGAGAGGGATGGCAGGAGACAAATCGCTTGATCATTGTCTTCGGTCCACCCTCTCTGGAGCACCTGGTGCTGGCCACTGTCGGCAGACAGGATACTGGGCTAGATGGACCTTTGGTCTGAGCCAGTACGGCCATTCTTATGTTCTTATGTTCTTAAACTGCTTTACTCTATAGGATGTGATCCACTGTCCATACAAGCTACTGGAATATCTCCTATTGACTTCAGTGAGTGCTGAATGAGGCCTTTGGTACTGAATCACAATCAATGGGCACCCTTTTATTAACTTCAGTGAGTACTGTATCAGGCCTAAGACTTATTTTTTTAGTCTTTTGGTTTGCTACAGTGATAATTCTGAGTGATGGGTTAGAATTTTTTGTTTTCCAGAAATAAAAGTTTTGAGATTTGCAAGTGTGTTAAATCAGTCAAAGGCAGCAGGATTCTTTAGGGCAAGCTCTAGTTATGGTTGAGTTTCAAACTCCATTTCAACTGATATAGCTAACCATGAAAAACACACTCTTTCCCATATGTTCGGACCAGAAGTCCTTTGCTTCGAAACAAGCTGCATTGGAAGAAAATTAGAGAAGTAGTCTGGGAGATATGAACATTTAAAGACAGCAGTTGCATGCTTTTGCAGTAGAACTCTTCTATCCACTTGTTCAAAAGCTTTTTAAGAATGACCCATCCTTTGCTGGTAAATCTGGCAAAACATATAGATATTTCATGCCCAATATTTTAAGGTGTTACTAAAAAAGACTACATGAACTAAACTGTTGGACAACGCATACACCCCGAGGAAAAAATTTCACACAGAAATTCCATCAATGTCAACAGAATTTGCATACACATCAATAGATACAACACTGTTAATTACTTTTTAAATTTAGCTTATCAGTATAAAAGCCCATCTTTCTTTACAATTCTTAGATTATTTGTTCATACAAAAATGCCTTGAACAGGGCATTTCTAGCTTCCTGTATCCATTCAAGAAGCTTTACAACATCAATGAAAATCTTCCATTTAATTACATAGACATTATTCCGTATCTGTTACATTACTTTAGTTTCCGTTGTCAATAATTCAATACTTTCAGTGCTCTCTATCTATCAGAACAATGTGGGTGTGTCTAGACTACAGGGTTTTGTTGACAAAAGAGGACTTTTGTCGACAAAATTATACCTGCGTCTACACTACAGTAAGTCGACAGAACACGGAAGTTTTGTTGACGGCAGTAAACCTCCTTTCTCGACAGAGTTCTGTTGACAAAAGGTAAGTGTGGACACGGGGAAGAATTTATGTCGACAATAAAGGCCTCCAGGAAGAAGCCCTGGTGGACACTCCTGCCACAGCTTTCAACTCTGTTGTTCCTGCCTGTAGCCATCTTTAAAAGGCACAGGCACCCAGGATTAGCATTCTGGCAGTAAGCCAGCTCCAGCCAGGACCCTGAGACTGTGCTGCTCTTTCTGGTCAGGCAACTCGGAGCCAGGTCCCAGGGACAAGCCCCCCAAGACTTTCCTGGCCCTTCCAGGGACACATCCCTGCAGGAAGCCAGGGGCACCAAATGCCAGGCACCCTCCTGGTCTGGGCCCAAGATAAAAGCCCTCTTGGAGCTGTGATCTGAGGACGAGGCTCTTCAGGCCCCACAGTCCAGGCAGAGGAACACTGACATTTACACCAGAATGGCTGATGGCCTGGCAAGGAAAGGCCGCCTTAGCCCAGGTCAGAGCCAAGGTCAAGGAGCTGTGGCAGGGGTACGTCAGGGCCCATGAGCGCAGCTCCTGCTCAGGGAAAACAGCACACTACTGTGCCTATTACGAGGATCTGGACCGGATCCTGGGGGCAGGGGAACCCCTGCCTCCTGAGAGGGTTGTGAAGTCTGGCTTGGAGACCCCTGGGCAGCAGCGGCTGCAACTCCAGGGTGAGAGCCCATCAGATGACCAGAAGTTCCAAGAGGAGGAGGAGTAGGAAGACAGCACCAGGAGCACCCAGGAGCCAGATGCCCGCACTCAGGAGGCCTCCCAGACAACTTTGGACACCGGGAAGGGAACATCAGGTGAGTGCTGCGAGGGTCCAACACACACAGGGCAGGGCAAGCGGGAGCAAAGTGGATGGTGCAGTGCTGTGACATGTCTTACTGATCACAGCCTGGGGGCAGAGGAGCACACACATGGCCGACCTCAGGGAGGGCCATCCTACCCCTGCACCCCCATGGCCGCGAGACACCACCTACTCCTGTAGGCAGTGATTCCAGGTGCAGGCATGGGTTGGGGATGCTGGGATTGCCACACAGCTTCAGGCCCCTCAGCAACCTGCGGGAACCCCAACTGTGGCCTGACACTTGTCTGTGCTGATTGGCCATGGGGTGTGTGTGAGGGGGGCAGGATGGTGGCCTGCACACCTTCTGGGCTCCTGGAAGGCCGTGGCTGCTGGCCAGGCCACACCATGCCTTACTGAGATGCACATGAGCAGCCTCTGACCCTAGGACAGGCACTGACTGCTGATAAGAAGCAGGGACATGCCCTCCCAGGGAAAGTGTGGGCATGCATGATTGACGACTTTTCCCTCTTGTCCTCCACAGCTGGACCAGCTGACCAGGAGGGGGGCACCACACCTGCCCCACCACCCAGACAGCTGCGGGGAACCCATCGGCACTGGTGCACATATTTGGACCTGGTGCGCCAGCACATCTCGGTCCTGCAAGGGATGCAGGATGCAATGAACCGGAGGATGGAGGCAGAGGCAGAGTGGCGCAGGCGCTTGCTGGATGAGTTTGTCCAGCAGCACACTGAGATTTGCACTGCTATCCGGGAGGCCATGGCCTTCCCCGGTCCTGTGCCTGCTCCTGCTCCTCCTGCTTAGCCTGCTCCCCCTCAGCCCCTGCCATCCCAGGCCCAGGTACAGCCCCACCTCCTGCCTAGCTCCCTACTGTCCCAGCCTGCATGTGTGGCCGTCTGCGAGAAGGCCTCCACAGCCAAAGTGCCAGGGGCTTTTCATCCAGGCAGCACCCTCAGCCCTGAGCCTCCCTCCCCCCTTCCAGGTTGACATTCCCCCTTCCCACCTGTGAGAGTCACTGAGGGAAGCACTTTACTTTGTTTACAAACACTTTATTTTGCTGAACAAAAGAGTATTTTAGTTTAAAAAAACAACAGCAGTGAAATAAACTGTAAACATTTTTTCACCAACACCTGTCTCTGTTCTCAGTGTGTGATGAATGAGTACAATGTGTGAATGTGGGGCCGGGCGGAGTTTTGGGGAGGAAGGCACTGGGGGCATGGGGCAATCCTACAATTGGAAGGCCCTGGGGAAAATCATTGGCCTCCTTGGGAGAATTGCTCCCTCAGGGCTTCTTGAATGCACAAGCCCAGCTGGTGGGTTTGCCGAATGGCAGTTGTCCGGGGCTGCTCAAAGTGCCTCCCCTCCACAACAGCCCATGTCCCCCACACAGGGAGGAAGGCCTCCCCTTTCCTCTCCAGTAGGTTGTGCAGCACACAGCATGCTGCAACCACATCAGGAATGTTGTGTTCCCCCATGTCCAGCTGAGTGAGCAGGCATCTAAATCTGCCCTTCAGACGGCCGAAGGCGCACTCCACCTGGAATCGAGCCAGATTCAGGCAGAAGTTAAACAGTTCCCTGCTCTCATCTAGGTGACCGGTGTAGGGCTTCATGAGCCAGGGCATAAGGGGTTACGCCTCATCAGCCACAATGCACGTAGGCATCTGCACATTCCCAGCTGCATAGTTCATCCCTGGAAAGAATGTCCCAGCCTGCAGCCTGGAGTACAGGTAGGAGTTCTGGAATACGCGGGCATCGTGTGCCCGGCCTGACCACCCAACACAAATGTCTGTGAATTGTCCCCAGTGGTCGACCAGGACCTGCAGCACCATGGAAAAGTAGCCCTTTCTATTAATATACTGTGCTGCTCAATGGGGTGGTGCGCAGATCGGGATGTGAGTCCCGTCGAGTGCTCCAACGCAGTTCAGAAAACCCAGCCCCTGAAATCTGGCCAAGATGGTATGCAGGTCTCCGAGGTGGACAGTCCTGTGAAGGAGCTCCGAGTTGATGGCCATCACCACCTGCAGAAAGGGACAAATACAAACAGGACATTAGAGGAGTTGCATGAGCTGATGAGAGGTGCTCCACCACCCCTCCCTTCCCAGACCCTGAAACCCCCTCCTCAGGCAACCCCCTCGTCCCCCCTGCACCACCGCAGGGTGAGGCCAGGCAGGCTTCTACCACTCCCACCCCATCCCCCATTCCCTGTACCTGGTCCTGACCGTCCCCCTTATCTGCCCCCATGGACTGTCCCCAAGAGTGACTTATCTCCATCAAGACAGCCCTGACAGTAGACCTCCGCATGCCGAACTGATGTCCCATGGAGTGGTAGCTGTCGGGGGTGGCCAGCTTCCACAGAGAAATAGCGACACGCTCCTCCAGGGGGTGGCGGCCCGCAAGCAGGTGTCCTGGCATTGCAGGGCAGAGGCAAGCCAGGCACAGAGCTCCTGGAAGGTGGACTTCCACATCCGGAAGTTTTGGAGCCACTGGTTGTCGTCCCACTGCTGCATAACAAGCTGGTCCCACCAGTCAGAACTAGTGTCCAGCCTCCAAACTCGCCTCTCCAAGAATAAGTTCGGGGGCAAGGGCAGTAGGGCTGCAGCCTGAGTGGGGGGCTCAAAGCTGGGCTCTGAATCCAGCTCTGCTGCAAACGTCATGATGGTCTCATACAGATGCAGCAGAACTTCCATCATCACAGTGTGGGGCCATCGCCTACCCAGGGGCAGCTCAGGCTCCATGGCCAAAAACAGAGTGCAAAGCGAAAAACCAAACCTGAAAATAAACTGCTGTGGTGTCCAAGGAAGCAGGGCAAGCAGAGCAAAAACTGCAGCAGCTTTGCTTTCCCTCTAGGAGGTAGGCAAGCCAGAAGCAGGAACAGAGCAATGGCTGTCCAGGAGGATCCCTTTAAGCACATGTCTCTGCAAAGAGCATGCAGCAGTGCCTGGACTTTAAGGCTGCCCCTGTGACCTGCCAGAAGCACTTCCGGGTGCCTTCTTTTGTCAACAGAGCGTCCGGCAGTCTGGACGCTCTTTGTCAACAAAGCGGATCGCTTTTTTGATCCGTGTAATGCAGTCTAGACACTCTTTGTCGACAGAGGCTTTGTCGACAGTATCTGTCGACAAAGCCTCTGTCGACAAAAGCCTGTAGTCTAGATGTACCCTATATTACCAATAGAATGCCAGATTTAAAAAATCACAATGTTCATGTTACTGTAGGGAGTGGGGTTTTTTGGAGGGTGTATGGGATTGTTTTTACTCTCTTTTATAGGAGAAAATGGTATGACAAAGATCAAGACCTATTTTAGAGAAAAAAGAACTAATGTGCTACCTGACATTAAACAAACAGAAACCAAATGACATCTTACCCTGCTTGTTCAGACTAAATCAGTTTTCTTCTTATAATCAGGAAATGATTCAAAGTCAAGAGATTCAGTAATGATATCAAAGTTCAAGTTTTGGTGACTATGAAGAGCAAAGTATCAAAGTATCTAAAAGAAGATGAGGGTGTCATATCTGAGACAAGACATTAAATGTATTTCCAAGGATACAGTTGAGTGAGAGCTTGTCAGCAGAGGCAAACCATTCATCCAAACTGCATGGAAAGTCAAGCTCTCAGTCCTCTACAGGCATTGCACACAAGGTCTCTACACAGCCACTGATGCCAGTGGGCATAAGAATGAGACAAACTTCAGCAGTTTCCTATGTTAATCTATCAAATAAATGCTTTTCTATTTCCAAGAAGGTGGTAGGTGTGGTGGGATTTCTGTTTAAAAAAATTAGGTACAAGTAATAGGCCTAATTTTCTACTCATCTATATCAGCATAATTCAATGGAACCACTCTTTGTTTACACTAGTGTGAGCTGAGAATCAGGCCCTGTATATTTCAGAGGAAAAGACATGGCTGGAGAAGTGATAGGACTGTCAGAACTCTGCCTCGAGGGTAAAAAGGAGGAGCAAAACAAGACTCAGTCAGCCAATTACTTTCAGTTGCTCTGTTGTTCAGGTTTAGTTCAGTTAGTTCAGGTACTCTAGGACACTGACATTTTATTTTGTTTCCTGCAGTAGTATCCCTATGGAATTTAGGATTCCTATCAACAGATTCTTAACACTTTTCAAAATAGATAAAGTAGTGAAAGCTGAAAATCCTTTTGTTATTCAGGTCCACTGTACTACAACCCTGAATTTCCCTCTCCACAGTAAGAACATAAATTTTTTCTTGTATTTTGTCCTTTCTACAACAGTTCTGAACATCCCAAGTATGCAGGTGTTCTTACTTCTTTTAGGAGCCTGTTCCATAGCTTAATACATCTCACTGTCAGGTAGTAGTTACTGAAACTTCTCCTTCCTTAGTTTCATCTCATCACCCATAATTCTAGCATCCCGTTGCTAGCCTGACTGATTTCTGACTCTAGGTCTTCACTGGTGTTCAAAGCTCTTCCCAATTCAGTATTATCTGAGTTTCATTAACATTATGATTGTTCTTCTAGTTGATCAATAAAAATATTAAACAAAGAGCAGATTCTGATCCCAACAGAGTCTGTAGACAACTCTCACCTGCTCAATACTCTGCAAATTTTCATTACTGTACTTTATTCTCTGATTGAAGGAGTGGTGTAAGGGCTCCTTGCCTAATGGTTATAGTCCATGATGGCTCTCATCCCACATAGAGGCACTAGTCAAGTGAGTGGCAACTTCATCTAATGCTAAGAGTTTCTGTGGAGGCAATCCCAGCTATTGGTCATGACTTGAGTGGCAGTAGGGGAACCCAGCGAGGCATACCTCATTCCATTAGGTTCAGATTGAGGGCCCTATGGGTTGACTTGATTGCTTATTTGGCTTTGTAGGGTGATCAGATTGCCATAAGCTTCCCTGGGCTACTTCCCACTCCTGTCCATGTCCCACATATCCACTGCTGGCTGGCAGCCCAACTCTGGGGAACATCACCTTCAGGGTATGTCTACACTACAGCACTAATTCAAACTAACTTAATTCGAATTAGTTAATTCGAACTAAGCTAATACGAACTAGTGCATCTAGACCTAAAAACTAATTTGCATTAGCGTTTTGCTAATTCGAAGTAGCATGTCCACATTGAGTGGACCCTGAACCGAAGTTAAGGCTGGCCGGAACCAGGACTTAGAGTGTGGAGCTGCTGCCTCAGGCTAGCTGAGGGCTGTGCTTAAAGGGACCCCAGCCCCCACCCCGGACAGACAGTTCTCAGGGTTCCCCGCTTGCTTGTCTACCTCAATGAGGGACAGCAAAGCAGTCCTGTCTTGGAGTGCCCTGAGTGCCCACACTCGGCACATCACAGCACTTGGCCATCAACCCGGCTGCACTTGCCGCAGGCTGCCATCCGGGGGTGTCAATCAGGGGGCTGTCAGGATCCAGGAGGCCCTGCAGGAGAGCTTCCATCCCGAGGAGCCCACAGAGCCACCCCAGTCCTCCCCATCAGGGGCTCGTGCCCCATTCCTCCCTCACCTCCTTCCACTTACCCCTCCCTAGCCCCCCTTCCTGATGTAAAAAATAAAGGACACGTGTGTTCAAAAATAGAAACTCTCTTTATTTAACAAAACTGGGGGTGGGGGGATTAACCTCTGGGGAGACTGGGAAAAGGAGGTGGGAGAGGGGAAGAGAGAGGGTGGGAGAGGGGAGGTGGAAACTTGGGAGGAGGGAGCTGGAAGGGGGAAGCCAGGGGAAGAAGGAGAAGGGGAAGTATAAAACTATGGTACGCCATATCTTCAGTATTGTGTAGAGATGTGGTCTCCTCACCTCAAAAAAGATATTTTGGCCTTGGAAAGGGTTCAGAAAAGGGCAACTACAATGATTAGGGGTTTGGAACAGGTCCCATATGAAGAGAGGCTAAAGAGACTGGGACTTTTCAGCTTAGAAAAGAGGAGACTGAGGGAGGATATGATAGAGGTATATACAATCATGAGTGGTGTGGAGAGGGTGAATAAAGAAAAGTTCTTCATTAGTTCCCATAATAGAAGGACTAGAGGACACCAAATGAAATGAATGGGTAGCAGGCTTCAAACTAATAAGCGAAAGTTCTTCTTCACAAAGCAAATAGTCAACCTGTGGAACTCCTTGCCACAGGAGGCTGTGAAGGCTAGAACTATAACAGAGTTTAAAGAGAAGTTAGATAAAGTCATGGAGGTTGGGTCCATGGAGTGCTATTAGCCAGGGGGTAGGAATGGTTTCCCTGGCCTCTGTTTTGTGGAAGGCTGGAGATGGATGGCATGAGACAAATGGCTTGGTCATTGTCTTCGGTCCATCCCCTCCGGGGTACCTGGTGTTGGCTGCTGTCGGCAGACAGGCTACTGGGCTAGATGGACCTTTGGTCTGACCCAGTACGGCCGTTCTTATGTTCTTATGTTCTCAGCTCAGGGCTCAGGGTCGGGGGTCTCACTGGACCAACTTGATTTTCATGCAAAGCTGCTCCTAGGTTCGCATGTGGCCTTTGGTGGCCAGGCTGGCAGCTATCCTGCCCTAGACGGCCTCATTCCTGTGCCTAGTGCAGAGGTCGTGGACGTTGGAGGCCTCCCCCCAAACCTCGACGAGGTCCACAATCTCCACACTAGACCAGGCAGGCGCCTGCCTCTTGTGGCCCCGGGCAGGCTCCTGGGAGCCGCCAGCCTGGTCCTAGGAAGAGGCGGCGGGCTGGGTGGCAGCGGATGGCTGGCTCATGCCGTGCCAGGTGCAGGGTCTGCTGGCTGGGTGCTGGCAGGCTTGCACCTGGCACGAGCACTGTAGCCAGACCGTGCCCCTTTAAGGGCTCCGGGGCCGGGAGGGGGGCAGAAGAGTTTCCCTGGCTTGGCCCAGAGTGGCCACCAGGGCAAGCTGGGAAGAGCTAGCCTCCAACTAGTTCGAATTAAGTGGCTACACAGCCCTTAATTCTAACTACTTAATTCGAACTAGGCGTTAGTCCTTGTAGAATGAAGTTTACCTACTTTGAATTAAGCGCTCCGCTAGTTTGAATTAAGTTCGAACTAATGATTTGCATGTGTGTAGCCAGACATGAACCCCATCTTGTTTCCCCCCCCCCCCCCCAGAGAGCAAGAGAAAGGCCGTCAGCCTTTGATGCCCTGGGAACGCAGGGGTGCTGCTTGTCCCTGACTCTAATAAACAGAAACCAGACAGTAAATGGGCTAGCTGACAACCAGGGGACCTCCTGTGGCCCTGATGGCTAGCACCAGTAATTGACACGCCTACACTGTCCCAGGAGAGGAATCTTCGCCCATCACATACTAGAAGTGCCCATTGTCTGCATTTTCCCAGGTGTGAATTATGCTTTGCACCCTTCCTGGGAAACTTGGCATTCAAAGCCATTTTCCCTAATTGGCCACTTGAGACCAGGAAGAAGCCTACGTGACCCAAGGGGTATAAAGAGGGGTTTAGTAGCCCACCCCATTTGAGCTCCAAACATCTACACCTGCTGGCAGGTATTGGTTGTCTCCCGAGGTCTGTGGGACGCCCAACCTCGTCCTACTTCTTCCCGAGGGATTGAGAGAAAGACGCTGGCCACGCCAAGTCTGGAACGCAGGGGTGAGAATATATACCTGCTAGGTGTCTATTTTGCATGCATTTAATAAGAGCTCAGAGAACCAAAAGGGTTTCATGGTACCTGTAAGTGACTTATTAGTGTAATTTCTGTCCTGTCCTTTGTAGTGGCTGTGTTATCTGTAACACAGTAATAGCATTTAACAGCTAAGTTTACCCTGTAACAATAAAATAGTAACTGTTTAAGCTGTGACCTGACTCCTTCAGTTGCTGTAACAGAACCAAGCACAATTTTAAAAGAACTCCAGCCGGTCATAAGGGACAGATATAGGGGGAGCTTGAGCGTTGGATCATGTCGCTTCCAGGGGACAGATCCGTTGGGGCATCTCTCAGCCTCCCCAGGCTGCCCACTGCAAAGGGATCGTGTATCCTAGCAGTCAAAATCTGAGGTGTAATAAGCTCTCCCTGTAAACTTCTTGGGGAGCCCGTCAACCTCCTCCAGGTTGCCCGCTGCTAAGGGACCCCAGTCCTAGCAGTTGAAGTCTCGGGTGTATAACACACACACACCACTCACTGCCCTGACCACCGGCTGACAATGTGTAGCGCCTATGAAAGTTAATTCGAACAAACAGCTGTTAGTTCGAATTAACTTTGTAGTGTAGACATACCCTCAGAGCTGTCAGCCTTCATTCATGCTGCCAGCTGCTGAGTATCTTCTGCTCACCAGCTCCAACCAGGCTACATTCTGATCTTCCCTGGGTGCTCCCAGGATAAATCTTCCTTGGATGGTTAGATGCTGTTTGAATCACCTGGCTGACTTTTAAACCCTGCCTCTAGCCCTTTCTGGACAGTGAGGGGTCTACATACCCCAACAAAAACTCTAATAATTTCAAGACAATCACTTTTTAAAGTAAAATGTAAGGAATCAAATTTCCATTTCAACGACAGCAGTGTAAATCTGGGAGAAATCTCCTGAAGTCAACTGAATTATTTGGATTTTCAACAGATACAGCAGTGAATAGAATCTGACCCAATGTATCAAGTACTAATATCAGTTTTATTTTGGGTTTATTATTTCAAGCATTGAAGTGTACCTGGCTTGCCATCTGTGACTGATGAGTCCACTACTTTCCAGGACCTTAATCCTAACCAGTGTTAAACACCCTTGACTCATATTGATTTCAAGTTGCTCAGCACTTTGTAAGATTGAGCCTTCGGTATTGATTGTTTAGTGATTTTCTCTTAGGACCCAATGCATGCATGTGAAACTTTGTGTAGCTTAGCAGTTCCACTGAAGATAATAGTGAAAACTTGCAACTTTTCAGTTGCACAGATACTTAAGGACTAGATCCTCAGCTGGTACTCCCTGGCTGCGTCTAGACTGGCATGATTTTCCGCAAATGCTTTTAATGGAAAAGTTTTCCGTTAAAAGCATTTGCAGAAAAGAGCGTCTAGATTGGCGCGGAGTTCGCGTTATAACGATGCGCTTTTGCGGAAAAGCGCGTCTACATTGGCGGCACGCTTTTCCGCAAAAGCAGAAGCCCAGAACCATTTTGCGGAGGGCACAAGGGCACCAGCCCTTTCCGGGGGCGGGGGCTGGAGCTCATTTCAGCCACGTGCTTAAAGGGATCTCCCTGGACAGCCGTTTCTCTCCGCTCCGTGCTATAGGGCCTCTTGCAAGGACTGACAGCCATAAGCAGGTTTGGTGGTTGCCCTCTGACTTTTGGACACCACTGCCTTTGGCCACCGACTGCTTTTGCCAGGGTTTTTTTTCCTTGCCTTGTTTCTTGTGCCACGGAACCAGGGGTGGCCATGTGCCTGCTCTGGCCCCTGTCGGACATTTTGGAGTGCCTGCAGCTGCTGCTCCAGGGTGGTGCCCTCCTCTTCCAGGACCAGGAGGGGCACATCGCTTTGGACTCCCTCACCAGTGAGGCCATGGAGTCCCTGTGGCACCCCCACCCCAGGGTGCAGAGGCGACTGTGGAGACTGGACACCGGTACCGACTGGTGGGACCGGCTGGTCCTAGGGCAATGGGACGACCAGCAATGGCTCCGGAACTTCTGCATGCGAAAGCGGATGTTCCTGGAGCTCTGTGCCTGGCTCACCCCCACGCTCCAGAGAGCCACCACCCGGCTGTGGGCATCTATCCCCGTCAAGAAGAGGATCGCCATCACAGTCTGGAAGCTGGCCACCCCGAACAGCTACCGATCGGTGGCACACCAATTCGGGGTGGGCAGATCCACCGTCGGCGCCGTCGTGATGGAAGTAAGTCCCAGGGGGAGTGGGGTGGGGGGGAGGGTGCTGCACTCCATGCCCAGGGGCAGCCAAGACTCCACGCTGGGTCACCCAGGGGTTCGGGCCGTCCCTCTCTTGCACAGGCCTGCTGGGGGGGGTGTAGGGCGAGGGGGCTGTGGTGTGTGTGTGCGTGCGTGCGTGTGTGCGTGAGGACAGAGGGAATCATGGGGAGGGGGCCAAGGGAGTGCACACCCACCCCTGCCTTATGTGATGTGTTCCCCTGTGTTTCTCTGCACCCTTCTGCAGGTCGTCCGCGCCATCAACAACGTCCTGCTCCTCAGAGTGATCCGCCTGCGGGACGTGGATGCTACCGTCGCTGGCTTCGCTGCCCTCAGGTTCCCCAACTGCAGGGGAGCCCTGGATGCAACCCACATCCCCGTCCGGGCCCCGGAGCATCGAGTGGCCCATTTCATGAACTGAAAGGGGTACTGCTCCATTGTTCTGCAGGCCCTTGTGGACCACTGGGGCCGCTTTCTGGACGTTTATGCGGGCTGGTCCGGCAGGGCACACGACGCCTGCATCCTCCGCAACTCTGGACTGTTTCTCAGGCTGGAGGCGGGCACGTACTTCCCCTGGCGGGAGTTGACTGTTGGGGATGTGCCTATGCCCATCTGCGTCATCGGGGACGCGGCCTACCCCCTGCTGCCCTGGCTAATGCAGCCCTACACGGGACAGCCAGATCAGAACCGGTCCCGGTTCAATGACCGCCTCAACCGGGCCTGCAATCAAGTGGAGCTCGCCTTTGGCCGATTAAAAGCCCGCTTCCGTTGTTTGCTCACCCGTCTCGAGATGGGTGAGCGGAATACAACGGCGGTAGTGGCCACGTGTTGCGTGCTCCACAACATTGTGGAGCGGAGCAGGGAGGCCTTCCTTCCCGCATGGATGGCAGCGGAGGGCCAGGCCTACGAACAGCCCCACACAGCTGCCAGCCACCAGGCGCACCAGGATGGAGTGCACATCCGGGAGGCCCTCACGGACATGTTCTCACAGGCCCCGGAGTAGGGTCGCCTCGGTTTCCCTGGACAACTCCCTCCCCTCCCCTTACCTCCCAATACACAACAACACAGTTTGGGGGAGAGGGGGATGTTGTTCAGAATGTTCATGATTGTTATATGAAATATGTTTGAGCAGTCTAGTTCAGAGCAGAGTACTCTTGTTTTGTTAAGGGTTTGGTCAGGTCAAGCGGAAGGCTTGTACCTACCAATTAGGATTAGGTTTAGATTTAGGTTTAGTTATATTAGCTATCGTCGTCAGTTTAAAGCATTTCGGCCGTCGTCGAATTTGTTCGTCGGGCACGTCGGCCGTAGCTAGGGTTTTCTTTGAATTCAGGGTTAGGTTTAGGGATATTCTAGGCCACCATCATCTGTTCGAGCTGTCCCGAAGAACAGGAAGAGGATTCAAGGTTCGTGCGGAAGGCTCGAGTCAGTGCACCCGATTCCAGTCATCTTCGAGGGATCTCCTGGCAGTTCCTCTCCTGAGGCCCAGAAGGACCAAAGGATCGATGTTGCCAGCCACAGCTTCGTCCATCGAGGGATCTCCTGGCAGTTCCTCTCCTGAGGCCCGGAAGGACCAAAGGATCGAGGTCGCCAGCCACAGCTTTGTCCATCGAGGGATCTCCTGGCAGTTCCTCTCCTGAGGCCCGGAAGGACCAAAGGATCGAGGTCGCCAGCCACAGCTTTGTCCATCGAGGGATCTCCTGGCAGTTCCTCTCCTGAGGCCCGGAAGGACCAAAGGATCGAGGTCGCCAGCGTCACCGCAATCGCCCTCCGCGCCTTGACTGTGTTTAATGTATTTTGTGTTGTGTTTACTCTTTTGTAATCTATCCCTTGCTTGATTGTGATTTTCTGCATGTCAAATATAGTCCTGTGGTTAAATTTTATCTTCAGAGTTGGTATTCATTTATGCATCACAAACTCATAACCCTTTAAAATTATTTCCCTTTTTTTTTAGAAAACCTGTGATAGATATGGAATTTGGAGTCCGCATTTGTCATCTGCATGATTTTATTAGGTTGATCAGCATTCTAAATTAATTATTCACGTTACCTCGCGTAACAGGGAGGAGACCTTGAAGTGGGAGGGGGAGGGGAGCTACTCCTGGGAGGGGTGACCCCTGCGACCGCTCCTGCGGGGGCGGACCTGGACATGGGGGGCAGGCTGAACGGGGAGGTAGGCAGAAGGAGCAGGAGCAGGAGGAGCAGGAGGGGCCATTGCAGGAGGGGGTGGGGACAGGTGCACCATGATGGGGTGCACATCCAGGAGGCCCTCACGGACATGTTCTCCCAGGCCCTGGAGTAGAGTCGCCTCGGTTTCCCTGGACAACTCCCTCCCTTCCCCTTCCCCCTCCTCTCCCCTCCACTCCCCTCCCCTCCCCTTACCTCCCAATACACAACAACACAGTTTGGTTTCACCAAAAAAACTTGTCGGTTTTTATTTACAAAGGGAGGAGAGGGGGAGGAGACCTTCAACTTGGAGGGAGAGGAGACCTTGAACTGGGAGGGGGAGGGGAGCTACTCCTGGGAGGGGTGGCCCCTGCGACTGCTCCTGCGGGGGCAGACCTGGACATGATGGGCAGGGCGCATTGGGGCAGGCTGAACGGGGAGGTGGGCAGCAGGAGCAGGAGGGGCAGGAGGAGGGGCAGGAGGGGCCATTGCAGGAGGGGCAGGACGGGGCGGGGGCAGTGCTAGGGGAGGGATGGCGGGGGCATGGGGCAAGGCCATGCCATAATGTATGGCATGGGCAATGTGTGCGGAGAGGCTGGCAATGGAGTTCGCCATCAGCGCACAGTGTCCCTGGAAGGTGGCCCAGGCCTCCTGGTGCCACTGCAGGTCTGCCTCTGTGCATCTCTGGATGGCAGCCTCTATTCGTTCGACGGCCTGCACGTGGCACCGCAGGAGCTGGTCCCGGTGTCGGACACGCTGCCTCCATGGTTGGGTGGCTGGGGGTGCTGCTGCTGCCGTATTGGAGGGTCCCCTGCTCCTGGTTGGTCCCACTGCAGGGAACAGAAGAAAGGATGGGTCAGTCAGGCAACCCGGCCACTGTCCCCACACCTCATGCCTTCCACCCCACCCCTGAGCCCAGGTGACACCACAGGGGTAGTGTGGCTTGGGCCCCCTCGGTTCCCCCCCTGACCCCCCCGTGTTGTATGTTTGCATAGAGGACCGTCCCTGGAGTAGGGTCCTCCTCCATGTATTGGAACCCCCGGTCTGTGTCCTGGCCCCGTGGAGGGTGGGAGGGCGCTTGTGTTGCGTTAACCGGTGGAACTCCCTGCCGGTGGAGGCTGTGAGGCTTTGGGCTAATCAATGGTGTTTGACAGGGAGTGAGATGAATCCCCACACAGTGCCTGGGAGCACATCTGGCAGACATGGTCTGGGCTCTCAGATCCCCATCGCGTGGGATATCTCCTGGACCGAACCAAGAGAGTGACTGGGGAGTGTCCCATCCTTGCAGCAAAACTCAGGCAGCCCTAGGGGTGGCCCGAGTGCTTCCCCCCCTTCCACTATCCCTCACACACGGTAGCCCAGAGACATGTGTGGCCGCAGTGGGGACTTCCCTCAGGGAGCCAGCCAAGGCACCGGGAGCAGGCGAGGGGCTCAGGGGGGCCACGCTCACAGAGCTGTGACGCTGCGGTTTTCCCAGGAGCAGCTGGCTGTGCCTCACAGCCGGGCATGGGGACAGTGTGCCGTTCTGTGTGCTGCACCCTTGCGGAGGTGCGGGCTCTGGCCTGAGTCCCTGGGGCCCTGGCTGGTTCCAGCCGGCATCCACCCTTCCCCCCACCAGTCCTTCCGGATGTGTGAGCAGCACGTGTGAGCAGCACAGTCCCAGGCATGCCCTGGAGCTGCCTGCCACGGCCACGTGCCGCTCGGTCACCAGGCTGCACGTGGTTGCATGTGCTGCTTGCTGCCTAATGCTACACAGCGTGCAGCTCATGTGGCCCGAGTGACATGCTCTTCCCCTCCCTCCTCTGGGTACCTGGCTCCCCTCCCGCCCGCCCTTGTGAGTGCAAAGTGCAACACTTACCAGTGGATCCTTCCCTGGCCTCCGAGGACGCGTGGGAGACTTCAGGGCTGCCGGAGGGGGCCTGCTGGGTGGTACTGCTGGCCTCGTCCTCCAATGCACTGCTGCTGCTGTCTCCCTCCCCCGTCATGGTGGTCCTGGTGACGGGGGGGGGGAGCTCGCTGCTGTCGACGGGGACCTCCGGGGCTTCTGGAGCTGGCTGTCCCAGGATGCGGTGGAGCCGGTCATAGTGGGGGCACGTGTCTGGTCCTGCCCCCCAGCCCTCGCTGACCCACACATAGCCCAGGTGCAGCTCCTTCACCTTAGCCCGGACCTGTTCCAGGTTCTGGGCTGGATGTCCCTGCTGGGCTAGTGCCTGGGCCATGCGGCCAAAGATGTCGGCATTGCGGCGCTGGGACCGGGTCCCATGGAGGCCCTCCTCCTCCTCCCACAGGTCCAGGAGGGTCTCCAGCTCCCCCGAGATCCAGGAGGGGGCTCTCCTTTTTCAGCCACTGGGGGCCTCCTGCGCTGGGGGTGCAGGTGGCTGAGCTCCCGGAGCTGCCATGCTGGGCTGCGAGGTGGCTGCTGGGCACGGCAGGGGCAACATGGCAGACCTCAGGCCAGAGGTCTGAGGCACGCTCCTGCCACGTGCGCTCAGCAGCCTGCATGTGCTTTAAGAGCCCGGGTTACCAGGACGTCCGGGGTGGCTACGGGATCTCCCAGTGTCCAAACGGCTTTTTTCCGTTTAGCCTGCTTTTGCGCAAAAGTCTTAGCTAGCTGTCTACACTGGCCCTTTTGCACAACAGTTTTTCACAAAAAGGACTTTTGCCCGAACGGGAGCGTCATAGTATTTGCGCAAGAACACTGACGATCATACATTAGATCGTCAGTGTTCTTGCACAAATTCAAGCAGCCAGTGTAGACAGCTGGCAAGTTTTTCCGGAAAAGCGGCTGATTTTCCAGAAAAACTGGCCAGTCTAGACACAGCCCCTGTGTTTATTTACCAGTCTTCTGGGACCTTCCATGGTTACTTATTCAAATGCATAGTTTTAAATAATAGATGTGTCTAGTATTTAGAGACATGAAGAAAAGGAACATAGAATGTAAAAAAAATTACATCTATATGTAATTGCATATAGTTCTTGTTATTTAGATGTTTGGGGGTGTGATTTGAGTGTGTGACTAGCTAGTTGGTAATGTTCCTAAATGTCCCTCTAGAAACGCACCCTCTAGATGTCCCTCTAGAAATGCACCTCAGTGGCTATCTTTCAGTGTAGCTCCGCAGAGCAAACCAAAGAGTGATTTTTGAAGAGGGAGGTAATTTACAGCTTGTGGCCAGGCCCATCAACCTGTGGTGGATAGAAGGATGCAACTGTCCTGGGGCCCAGTGTTTCAAAAGGGCCCGGAGCTCCTGGCCACCACTACTGTGGTGGTGGCCATATCCCCAGGCACTTTAAATTGCCACCAGAGCCCTGCACATTGAAGCTGCCTTAGGAAAGCTAGCATAGCCCTACACCTTTGATCTGTGGTCCCACCACTTCTGGGGGCACATAGTCACCCCCCATCCCCTGGCCTTGTCTGGGAACTGCTTGTGCTTAAATTCTGACTCAGCAATATATATATATATTTCCCATTTTCTTCAGCAGGAAACGTGTGAAACCCATCCGTCTGTACGCAGGTAGGCTCAGTGACTGTTAATACATGAATAATGTGTCCTGTTCCACAAATGATGGCAGCATGACCCCTCTAAGGAGCCACCTTGCTAGGGGAAGATTGTGGCTCAGGGCAGAGGTAGGAGTGTCATTCCTTGCTATTCTCAGTATCCTTGTAGTAAAGAGACCTTTCCTACTTCCTATTCCATGGCCTCCCCACGTGAGTTAGGTAACTCCAAAGGTTCCCCACTGCTGAGCAGCTTGTGTAGTTATTCGTAGGCCACCCCACCAGGGGGAAGTATGTGGAGTATGTGGCACTAGTTTGTCCCCCTGCCCCTGAGCATGAAGAGGCTGGGCGGCACACAGCCTTAGTCTTCTCCTGAGTTTAGGAAGGTAGGTGGCCCCACTGGTTCCAGAACACAGGCAATGACTAGTCCCAGCCTTTTTGGTCCCAGAAGTGCTGGTGGCATGGCCCCAGCTTTGGCAGGGCTGAAACCCAGGCAGCTTCAGGTAACTGAGAGGGTGGAATGTGGGAAGGCCCCGTCAGGTACCTTGAGAAGGCATTGCCTTCCCCTAGCTATGATACACAATGCCCATGACTTAAATATACTCTACAGCTACATCTACACTGCAGGCTTCTTGCGCAAGAACTGTTTTGGGCAAGAGTTCTTGCACAAAAGGTCTTGCGCACAAGCGCATCCACACTGCCATGTGCTTTTGTACAAGAGATGTGCTTTTGTGCAAGAGCATCCATGGCAGTGTGGATACTCTCTTGTGCAAGAAAGCTCTGATGGCCATTTTAGCCATAAGGGTTTCTTGCGCAAGAAACCCCTGTTGCCTACCACACTGCCTTCTTGTGCAAGAGCTCTTGCACAAGAGGGCTTATTCCTCATGGGGAGAGGAATAACTCTTGTGCAAGAAGCCCTCTGTTCCAATGCTGTATTGTAAATTCACTTGCACAAGAAAGCATGTGCAGTGTAGACGCTCTGCAAGTTTTTGCACAAGAACGGTCATTCTTGCGCAGAAAGCCTGCAGTGTAGACGTAGCCTATGTGTTTTAAGATTGAAATGTAACCAAAGAATGGCTCCATGTTACTTAAAAGGCAAATTTAATATAGTGTTGTTAGCATCAATTCCATAATAATTCAATTGAAATTGGGATAATTTTGTTTTAAATTCTGAAAAAGACTTATATACAGTGGCCCCACAAAAGCTAATATCCTGGATCCACAGGACAGTTCCTCTGGCCCTGATCACTATTACTAAAGAAGCCTTGAGAATGATTATCCAGGAACTGTTATATCACAAGGCAGCAAATCTAGTGGAATTCCTTGTGATTTATTCCATAATGAAAACTGAACCACACTGCCTGGCATTAAATTAATTTTAATAAAACTATCACTGATATATCAAATTGCTTGATAAAACCCATATGGTACATTTTGATGTATGGCTAGATTGTATTCATATAGTTTGAAAAAGAGAAAACAAAATCTTAAACTTTAATTGCTGGAAGTGAGAATAAAATAAGAATATTGTCTAACAAAAAGGCTGAAAACACCAACTTTTATGTAATGTAACAGCAATATTGCTAAAATATATAGCCAATTGCTTACCTAATACTTGTGTTTGCTATAAAAATGTTCAAGGCTGAATGAGTTAGCTTAGCCAAGTTTATTGATTAAAACAAAGCAGTACATGAAGGGAGTCATAAGTATCACTCATCTATGGGAAACTCTCATAGCATTCATCTGGCATAGTAGGTTTACTTCACTTAGTGGTTTACTAGCTATAACCTCTTTATACATCAGCTTAAGTTTAACTCACCAATTTATGCTAAATTTGCCTTTGGTACCTCCCTGTAACCTTCCCATATCTCATTTTGAATCCTACATTCCATGAGTTGATGAGCCATGAAAGCACATTCTAACTGTACTAGTACAAAGAATTCACGCATCTTGACTTTGATAGGTTTCATATTCACTGGAACCAAAGCTGAACTCAGCTGTTGCAAGTTGTTGTGAAATACATATACCATAACGTGAGTTTGTTTTTGTGATAACATTCACATATACTATGTATAATATTACTGAATGTGTTATATCTATATTAATTGGTGTGCAATATTCATCAAATATACATTGTCTAAGAGAGAAAGCAAAATGTAAAGTTGTACTGCACATATTGCCAGATTTTAACAGCCCCCACTGTGTATTTTCTATGAACAAATATAAATAGATGATGTTTTAGATACCTGGATTTCATATCAGTTGCTTAACCTGCCTTTACACAAGCCTATTTTTTGTATTATATTTTTCTCCTTCAGTTTGCATGACAACCATTGAGCATCAACAATTCTGTGGCACATTTACTCATCTACAAGGCTCATTTCCATCCATTTACATGAAAGAGCTGTTGCTCTGAGAGCACTAACGCCAGCATTGAAGAGTTTAAATGAAAACTATACTTCAGAATCTAAGGAAACAGCTCCCAGGTGCACAATAGCTTTTATGATGCCTTGCAAATAGGCAACAGGCCTACTGATGGACCCCGATGACACAAAAAACATGTGGAATGACATAATTATATCATGTTAAAACAATGTTTTGATTCATTTAAATAATGAACCATAACCCTTTGCTAATTGATAGTGCATTAACTTTTATGGGATGTTGTACATGGAAGTAAAGGGAACAAATCAGCCCTATGCTACTTTGTTGCATGCTAATCTCTTCTGTTTAAAATGCAGGAAGAGTGTGTAAATAAAGCTATGAATTACAATAAAGGTGTCAATAGTGCTGCAGTGAACTCTATGAAGTGTACAATATCCCCATACTTCATCTGATTTTATAATATTTTAAGGACAATTACTATGTTCATTCCAAAGTTCTGACAATCTTGTAATAGATATTATAACTAGCTAGTTCCTTACTTTTGCAAGAGGAAATGATATCACATAAACTATTAACAAGGACATATGCTGAAAAGGAGACCCTGGTAGTGAATCAGCCTGGTTATGCATCCTCAGAAACTTATAAAGGTCAAGTTTACTGCATCAAGTGGCTTAAGACAATCTGAAGCACACTAAAGTAACTGCATGTCTAGAAAAGGATAAAGTCAAAGACAGTATACATCAGTCTCATTTAAGGTTTAACAAACTGAATGCAATATTTGTGTAGTAAGCAAGATTAGTTAATATGTGGGAAAATGCAAAAAAACACCAGAGCAGCAAAAAGTATAGGCGCTGTTCAATTATTTTAAACAAGCAAAATTGTTAATTTAGTCAGTGGGCTTGATTGTCCCCTATAGCTGAGGTGTGGCCATGGGATGGGAGATGAGGAGCCCTCACCTAGTGGCTTATAGATCCCTCATTCTGCACAACCTTGTTCTGGTCTGTTTGAATGCTTATGAGCTAATCTAATTAATATTCAGCTCTGCCACTTACCCAGTTAGGTCTCCTCCCTTTTTTTATTTGTCCAAGGTACTTATATGGCTTCATCAGTATAGCATCTGAGTATCTCACCATCTTTCTGTACATTTTTCTTCATAAGTCCCTCTGTGAAGCACGGAAGTGCTATTGATCCAATTTTTTAGATGAAATCAGAGAGACTAAATGAATTGCTTAAAGTCACAGGGGAAAAAATTGGTGTTGGAACTTGATCCCAAGTTTTCAAACTCCCAGCCTAATGTACTAACTATTGGACCATCTTTCCTATTGCAAACTCCCTTTGCTAGGGTGTAACCAGGCCCGGCCTTTGAGAAGGCGAGCAAGGCAGTTGCCTTGGGCCCTGCACATTCAGGGACCCGTGCTGCCCAGCTCCTGGACCTGCACACCTGGCCGCTCACTTGCTGCCCTGACAGGGAGCCACATAACCATATGACTCAGCCAACCACAGCATGCTGCCTTGGGCCCCGTGAACTCTTTGACTGGGCCTGGGTGTAATGGGAGGTGGCTGGTGCAAGAGCCATCTAGGCCGGGTTTCTGCTAGTACTGAGTTCCCGTCAGCAAGGGAATATTTATCAGCTGGCCTTTTGCAGTGAGAATTGTACCAGAAAATCTAGACTGAATGTATTTTGGTAATACTCATTTGACAGAAAGTTTATTTTTGTAATTTCTTCAAGGGCTTATGTCACATTTATTTTTTTTACTTGATATTTCCCCCCACATATTTTTATAAATATAAAATGTGATGAGGGTAGGGGAAATGGGCCTTTCTCTTCTGCTCAACTGATACAACTGGAATTAACCTGTTGATCTTCTTCTTCCTCCCCTCCCCCCCCAAAAAATATCTGTGCTCAACAAGTGCACTACCCACAACTACATCCTAGACATGGGGAAGAACTAGAACCAGGTTAAAAACAAATCTGTATTCTTCATGGGTCTGTCCTACTAATTACTCCACAGCTGACCGCTGTTCTTCTAGTTTGTCTCAGCAGGAACCAGTCCGCCATTTAAGAATATTGAGAATTCTTCCCTAAAGTCCTTGCTGCAGAAATTGTACACTCATCTTTGGATACAAAGTCCCAGATTCTACAATCTAATTTGTAAAAGGTGAATTCATATTGAGAAGGGTAGAACAATGAGAGAAGGGAGGAATGAGACTTAAACAGCATGGCGCAAATAGGCTAACTCACCAGAGATTACAAAGACTGTAAAGTTCAGTGTTTGGAGAAAAAAAGAAAACTACTCCAAAGCAGAATTACAAAAGTGATAATTAAATGTATTAGATACATCAGGTTTCTCGGACAAAATTTCAGAACAAATTATTGATTTAGTGGATGGTAAAATCCCATGACTCTGGTGTCTGGATTCAAATAAAGAGTTTTTGCATATGGAAAGGTGTTATTGAGTTTGCCAGAGGAAACATTATGACATATTCCAGTTGTATAGTGAATCCCACATTTGTGAATACTGCAGATAGGAAGAAACTGCTAAATGAACTTGCAAGAAAGTTGATCTAATTATTGATGGTCATAAGTTACTAATTTCCCCTGACATAAGCCTGCTGCACAACATCAAAGGCAAGAGCTAAATGTTAAAAAAAAATTGATGGATGAGAATGTCACTGCAGCAGTCTTATATGCAGCCAAAGCTTCAGTCTAGCACAGACAGGAAACTTCATTCTTAGCTTCCATGACCCACCATTCAACTGAATCCAGAATAAGAACATGAAATTTGCCATCTCATCTGATCCTGCTCTTTGGGGATTGATTAGGTTTCCCTAACCCCTCCTGACAGATCTTAATTGTATGGTTGTTAGATAGATAAATGTTAATTATGAATGTCATCTGCTGCCCTCAATTGCCTGCACTCCCCCTTTCTATTAGGTTTAATCATATTTTAAATTTGGTTTAATGAGTCTATTACTCATTATGACAATACTTCAGCTAAGGAAAGAACTTGCTTAAATCAGTTGTATGTGTTAGTCTCTTTTGTTAAAGGAATTCTAGCAATCCAAATGTAGTCACTTTCAAAAGTGAATTAAACATAATTTTGGGTATAATATCTGCTCATGCCAGTTTTTGTGGTTGTACAGTCATATTTTTCCATTAAAACATTGTTCACTCTCCTCTGAAAGACCCAGCTGAACCATGCATAAAACTAGCTGAGTCTAGATGAGAAAAGGTAAAATTGCCTCTGTACCTAGTAAGAATCAGAAAAAAAGAAATATTTGTTTCAGTGGCAAAAAAATAATGTCTAGCTGTTACATAGCAATTGTCATCTATAAATCTTAGTGTGCTTTGCAAACAAATTCAATCCTTTTGCTCCTATTTTAAAAATAGGGAAAGTGAGATGAAGAAACTTGCCCATGGTCAACCACCAAGCTAGTAGCAGAGCGAGAAATAGAACTTAGTTCATTTAAGGCTCAATCTAGTACTCTAATCACTAGGCAACACAATGACTTAGGTTGTACAGCAGAGTAAGGGAGTGAAGTGGTTTAAAGCACCCATCTACTCCCTTACATCAGCATAAGAAAGATATAAGACCCAGTGAATCTGCTACATCTCACTTATGCATAAGTGGTCAGAGCCTTGAGTCTATTCCCCTACAATTGTCACATCTTCGTCTTAGACATTAAAACAAACATAACAGCCAATCAGCTATTTCTCAACATGCACTAAGTCTAATTCATAACATTTTTGAGAACAAATTGCAGATATTATTCAAATTGAAATCTTAATGCCTCTCCTATGCATTGTCAGAATGGGACAAAAACTAACTTGAGTGGATTTACATAGGGAACGAATTGAGCCCAAGATGTCGTATCACACATCTGCTCATTAATTTTTCAGTGATACAGATCAAGTCAAAGATCTCTTAATTAACCTCCCCTCACTATGGATTGACACGATACATGGTAACTGCTCCAGAGGTGTTTTTAAGTCACTTGAATTCATGTCACAGTTCACCATGAAAGTGCTGACAAAAGCCTATTGACTGGATAGTGTTATTTCAAGTTAGGCTGATGGAAACAGACCCAAACTAATCCATATACTCATTTGCACCCAGAAACAAAACAGCTGTATTAATATTATTTTGCTGTTGGTGCCACTCATACTTCCTAGTCTCCAAATCAGTGAGTATGGAACAAATGATTAAAGGATGGGCCTTGCATTCAGTTTCACCTTGGCCTTTCTAGGTGTTTTCCTTTGCAGTCAGAGGGGAGTGTATGACATGAGGTGGCAGCATCAATTTCCAAAGAGAAAGCAATTTACAAAACGTTCATAGTTTTAAAAATTAACAGAGACAAATACATCATAGCCAGGTTAAGAAATAATTAACAGCTGAGTTGTGTAACCCTTACTCTTGATGGTGAAGATTTACTCATGCTAATAGTCTCATTGAAGCTAAATGACCTAAGAGATCATTTCCATCTTTAATTTCTATTAATACACTATTTCAAACTCCACTTTTAAATTATTGCGGTCCTTCAATATTACAAATTATCACTGTACAAACTCAGCACTTCACATGTTCATTTTTTCTCTTGCATACATGCTCCTATTCTTTTCCCATTATCTATTCTCCTTTCATCTCCTTGTCCTTCCACAGTCCGTTACCCATATCTTTTTCTTATAGCCCCTGATCTGACTCTCTCTATATTTTCCCTCATTGCCATTTGAGACCAATATCCCATGTCTGATAGGAAGCAACCTAGTGAACCAAATTTTCAGCCTTTTGCCTCCCTGTCAGATCTGCCAGTACCTTTTCATGACTTTAACTTATGTTCTTCAGTTTTCCACACCCATCAGTGACTACATGCTTAAGGAGAGACAGTGAGGGGACATAAGCCCTCCTTCTTCATCAGGTCCTAGCCCAGGTCCCTCGTTAAAGCAAAATTGGCAGAGTCCTCCCTGAAGTGAATCCAAGTTCCTTCCCTGGGCTACTTCCTACCTATATATTCCTACAGTTTTGGACATTGCTCCTAAAGTCCAAATAGTCAAGCACCTTATAACAAAAGAGTGATGCTCTCCAAATTTTCAAAAAGGGTGGTAGCCACAGAAGGCTCTACTTTACGACCTCATTTACTCCATTTTCCCCTGTCAGGTTCACTCTTCTGTCTGGCTTCCTGGAGAAGGATTCCTCTCTCATACAATCTGTCCAACATCCTTTGCCTGGGCTTCTGAGCTCCTTTTAACCCACTCGTCCAGTTGGAGCATCCTTGGCAAGTCTGGAGGGATGAGGCTACCTTGGCCTCATATTGTCTTTGAATCCCTTTGAGCCCAATATGAAGTTTGTATAACCCATTACAATACATTAATTCTTCACTGCTAGTTCCCTTTCACCCCTCTTCTCCTTTCTACATTTGCAGAATATATCATCAGTGGAGAGAGAATTAATAGGGAAAGACCAGGAAATATTGCATAGGATTGTGGGAAAGTGCAGCAAAACTGCTAGAATCTAAGCAATGTCACTAAATCCAAAGCATTTGAGAGGTTTGTTGCAGCTCATGTGGAGGGATATTCATCTGATTTGCCTTCCATGGCTACTACAGTTTTCTTAATCTTATGTGAACTCTGGAGTCTTCCAGGGAAAAAGAATATCAGTGTGTGTACAGTTATTATCCTTTCCTGTCTATAAAATATTGGCACCATAATCTGAAGTAATAAATCCTGGTCTCTCAGAAATTTGGGAGAAAGCCAGTTTCCAAATGATCGATACAAATCCTGAAGCAGGTGGACAGCCATGTGGTATTTTTCACACGGTGCTCAGTGATACATGTTTCCTGATGGTACTTGATGTACAAATGGATAAGGCACAGATGTCAGATTGCAAAACTGTGAAATATATTACAAAGGCTATGTAATCAAATGTTTGGCCCCCTGGCCTGCATGGCTGTCATGACATGAGGAGATAATACACATTGTCAGAAAGTGCTTCTTCTTCCTCTATTTCAATCTAACAACTTATATGGCTCTCCTGAGGCTTAGTGTTATGGCATGTATATACCCCACACTGGCCTTGCCACCAAGAGTTTAATGTAGGAACAGCCAGCCAGATTTAATTAACAGCCGCACAGCAGCAGGGAGAATAAAGGAGCTGAAAAACAGTGAGCTAGCATGGCTGCTAGAGGAGCAAGAAGGCTGGAGAAGGAAACAATGTCCACCAACCTCCTGAGAAGCTTCCCAGAGAAAGGATGACTAGCTTTACAGACCTAAGAAGCCTACAGAAACCCAGGAACACAGGAAGGATCTCAGGAAATAGTAGAAGTTGTTACTGAGGCTTGATTCTGCCTGTGTCAGTTATGGGCTATGAGCAAGACTTAAGAACTAAAGGGGTTTCCAGACCCCATGAGTATTTAGGATCAGCTAACCCTGCCACATAAAAGGGGGAAAAATCCACACACACCCAACAGGCCTGAAACAAACATTTTTCATAGCCCAGAATGGGCCAACCACAGGGTGTGTCTATGCTGCAAATAAAAACGTGTGGCTGGTCTGTGTCAGCTGATTCTGGCTCAGGCTAAGGAATTGTTTAGTTGTGTGTAAATGTTCAAGTTTGTGTTGGAGCTTGGAGGGTCCCAGAGCTTGGAATGAAGCTTGAGTCTGAATGTGCACACTGCAATTAAACAGCCCTTTTGCCCAAACCTTTGAGCCTGTGTTAGCTAACACAGGCTAACTCTGGGGGGTTAATTGCAATTTAGGTAGACATAGCCATAGAGACTGTAGTAAAAGAAGCTGACTTAAACCCCCGACCCTGCCAAATTAAGTGAATTCTGGGCAAAGTCCTGTCAGATCAAAAGGGTGCTGTTGCCACACCACAGTAGTTCACTCTCAGTAAAGAGAGAACTCTGCATTCTTCTCCTCATCTCACCAAACTACAACTAATAGCATTAGATTCTCTAAAGCTTGGTTGCTGCAGGTGTGTGCAAAGTGTGCTGTGAAATTAGCTTTACTCTTCTTTTTAAAGGACCTGCTTGATTACAGTCATTTAAAACTTGATTGAACCAACCATCATTTTACAGGGTCACTGTTCCCTTACCCTTTTTTTCTGATTTCTTAGTGCATCCCTATAAGTGTCAGTATATGAGAAGTGTTTCTCAAAGTGGTCTGTGAAAGCACTTTGAGAAATCTGCTAATTGGCTGCTCCGGTATGTTTAATTTTTGGCTTTGCAGCCACAGAGCCGAGCGGCTCCCATTGGCTCCAGTTCACCATTTGCAGCCAAGGGGAGCTGCGGTAAGTGGCATGGGCTGGGCTACCACTTTCCGTGTCTCCTCTTGGCTGCAAATGGCAAACTGGAGCCAATGGGAGCCATGAGGCTCAGTGGCCATGGAGCTGATAAATAAACACACCAGAGCAGCCAGTTAGCAGGTTTCCCAGTTAGCGGTCCACTCTGAGGAACACTGGTATAGCTGAACAATAGCTTTTGGTTACATCATGTTTTAAAGTCTCATTTGGGTAGCTGAGGGTACATCTACACTACACAGACATTTCAGGATACTGGAGTTATCCCAAAATAGGTACCCAAAGCCACCCGTTATTTCAAAATATTTTTCAAAATAACAGGTGCACTATTTTGGCATCCTGGTAACCCTCATTCCATTAGGGTTAAGGGATGTCTCGAAATAGCACATTATTTCAAAATTTGGCACTGTGTAGATGCGCCAAATTTCAAAATAAGCCATTTCAAAAAAGATTTGGAATAAGATACTCAATTTGCATAGCACAAATTGCATATCTTATTTCAAGTTTAGGGTGCTGTGTAGATGCACCCTAAAATAAAAACAAGTAGTCCTGTAGCACCTTAGAGACTAACAAATATATTTATATAGTATCGTGAACTTTACAATTGACAAGTACTCCCCCTCTCCCTTCTTTTTTCTGTTATATATTGGGAGGTTCCCCCCTTTTTTTCTCCACTTTGTTCATCTGAGGATTTGGGTTTTGCCCAAGAAAGCTCATGATACTACATATAAATATATCTAAGCCTCAAAGGTGCTACAGGATTACTCGTTGTTTTCTTGGTTCCATCATTAGTAATACTCTCCGAGGGTACTTCTCACATTCAAGGACACATGTTAGTCTTATGAATGTTTGACAATGGAGGATTTGGGCCCCATAATATGGTCCAACAATATAGCTGTTGCTTTCTTCTGACTATACATCTTTTGAATACCAAGCACTTCGAAGCATTTTTGAGATCTTTAGCATTCTTTTGGTTCTCAGGACTTTATTTATCATGGGGCGGAATCCCATAATTTTCCCACTCTTAAGACTAGGCTGTGGGTACAATACACTCTGTATGTGCCATTCTCACCTTGCTTGTCTGACTGGGTTTGGCATCCACAGTACTTCCCATCAGGAGTCTGTGACCAAACATTTGCCTCAAAACTAGAGTATACAGTTTTGAAGTAGATACAAAAAATTAGAGAAAAGGGTTTTTTTTTTAAATAGTTTGCATATGTCTGTCCTATCTAAAGTCCTACCATCTCTGGAGGGCAAGTTAGGCAGGCCTAATTCTTCAGACACTCCCGCAGATCCCTTTATCTCAGTGTAGAGTTCTCCCACCTCAACCCCCTTGAAAAAAAATCCTTTTTAAATCCATTACTGCTATTTTGTTCTCCCATGTTCACTGGCCCTTTCTTATCTCAGCTTAGGATAGCCTGTAGGTTAGCAGAAAAGGAGTAACCATGGTATTGTCCCTTCACCACTGTCAGGCATTGATGAGAAATGGCTTATCTTGAGCACTTCTGTTTTCTGCTTGTCTTTCCTGACAGGCCTCAGACCTGAAAAAAAAAAAGTCTTTTTGAGTAACATAGAGCTCAGGTCTCACCAGCAGAACTTGGTCCAAAAAAAAAAATTCCTCACCCACCTTGTCTCTTTAATATCTGGGATATGATGTTGCTATAACAACATTGAAAGCAATGGGCTATGTTGTGATTTAGACTACAAACCCCTGCCATGGAGTAAGAAATCCCCCTATTCTCCCACATGGGTCATTTGAACAATGGGTCCAGCAATATAAAAGTAAGTGGGTCCTCTGCATCTGTTTATCTCCCCTTTCCAGAGTAGGTAGATGAGGCGAAATAGATAATAAGTGACTAGAACTGGCCAACAGAGATGAGATAGTTGCCAAGTGGGAGAGAAGAGAAGAGAAATAGTTTGTTCCCTGGTCAGCCAGCACTGAGTTAGTTTCCCTCCTGGAGAAAGCTAAAGAATAGGCGAAAGTGTGCTCACTTGAGGAGAGCAATATATTCCTCTCCCCTGTGACCCCAAATTAGAGGGCTATGAAGCTGGGTTTCTATATTAATTCCTCTAAAAAAAGTATAGTATATATTGTAGATGCAGCAACAGTGACACACATTTATCCCCCAGTGATCACTAGGTATGTAGGCTTTAGATTATTTCCACATCTAGCTGGGGAGAAGGGGAGAGAACAGTCAACTAGTTTTTAAATAATGCCTTCCTTTATGATAGCTGGATGCTGGAATCATGTGCACTAATTTCTCCTAAGCCATGAGTCACTGTCAGATTCTGTACCCTTCTACTTGACTTTAGAGGACACACTGATGAGTATAGCAGAACAATGCCTCTTGGTTCCATCATTAGTAATACTCTCTGAGAGTACTTCTCACATTCAAGGACACATCTTAGTCTTACAAATGTCTGATAGTAGAAGATCTGAGCCCCATAATATGAGTCAGCAATATAGTTATCTGACTATGCATCTTTGAATACCAGGCTCTTTGACACATTTTTGAGACCTTTAACATTCTTTTGGTCCTGAAGATTGAAAAGTAAATTGTTTCAGCTGAAAAAAAACACCCATGGGTGTGGACTGAGTTTATGCATACAGCCCTCATCTGAAACTTGTGTATATTGATCTTCTCTCTTGCCACATCTGGGGAATAACTAGCATGAAGTTAACAGGATACTACAGTGGTTACTTACGGTCTCTGTCTCATATACACGGACTGTCTATATGCTATGGAATTACATCAACCTAACTTACATGGGGAATATAGCCACTGCAATTACTAAATTGCTTATGTGTGTGCACATTTGGCTCCTTGTGTCAGCTGTGTGCATACTCACCAGGAACACTTATATTGTGAATGTAGAGCATTGTGGAAGAGCTAGAAATAAGACATAAGACAGTCAACATAAGAAGGCAGTGTTTGCTGACACTGCCTCAACCTAATTACATCAACTGTGACTCTACAACCCTCTAAATCAGTGTGGAGAGACACTTATGTCAGTGGGAGTCAAATTTAATTGAAGACCCTTGTACAGCTAGGTTGATGCAAGGCCACTTGCATATACCTAACCTTGTAGCATAGGCCATGCCACACAGTGACAGAATGAGCAAATGTACAAATCTGATTGAATAAACTAGTTGGGCAGAGTCCCAATTAAAAAGCAAAGTTAGACAACTACCTGATGGTGGCCTTTAAGAATAGTGAGTGACAGAGACAATATGTATTACCTAGAAACACACATGTAAACCAGAATCTCCCACTAGTGACTGTGAACTAGCAAACACTTACAAAAATCAGCTACAGGTCTGTGACAAACTTCCCTACTTGTGTTGGTGTTCAAAAAAACACAACACCATACTGTTCAAAATGGACAACATGAAAGAACAGAAAGAACATGCCTCAGAAAAAATCAAAGCACGAAGATTTAGATTCAAGTGTAAACCCTGTTTTCTAAAAGTAAGTTTTTTTCGGTGATGGACCAGAAAGAAAATGATGGTTCATAATGGGGCCCATTTGTTATGTTTAAACGAAGCACACGAGATCTTTTATAGGGGAAAAGGCAGTATGCCGCGTTTATTGAGAATACAACAGTTGCATATGCTTTTCAATCACTCACACACACAAACACCATACACAGAGAGTCCTGCCAGACGATGTCATAGTTACCAGTCCAGAGTCTGTATCAATCTAGTGGCCAGCTAGATTGAACACATAGGGGGAGCAGGGCCTTTGTCGGCTGATCGATCCAATGCTCCTCTGGAGTTGGTGGCAAGAAGAACCCAATTCCATGGCAAAGCACCCTGCTTTTATAATCCTTTTCTCTGTTGAAGTCTATGGATTTTGTTGTGTCAGCCCATGACCGGAGTGTTATCTCTTTGGTGTCAGTGTTCCCAAAACATTTTCCAAAGCTCATCCTGTAATCAATCGTCTTTCAGGGGTGCTGGCTCCCCTTCAAGACCGTCAATCTGCCAATATCCAATCATCTTGTGAGTAGGGGTATGCATCAATGGTTATAGATGGTTTTTCTTTGATGCTGGGTCATCTAGTTTTTGCCCACGCTCACCCCTCCTTCTTCGGCCATATGGTTCTGAGCAATAACTTTTGCACCTTTATCTTGACACATACATGCCTCTTTCACACATAAACAATCTTTTACAAGGACTTCTCAAGGAAGGGCATAGCATCAATATCTGCATTGGGCAAAGCAAAGAGGCATTGTAAATCAAACAATTAAGGCCTTAGCCTTCAACAGCCCTCTAGTCTCATTAACACAGACACAATACCAAAACTCTATCTCTTTACTCACTACACTTTAGAACAAGGAAATATCGGAGATATATACTTAACTAAAGGATTTGACTTACTACAATATTAAATATGATTATATATTACCTTACATTACTAAACCTAAAATACAAATATAAAAAAGAATAAAACTTTCAATCCTAACACATTTACACAAGCAGAAGATCCAGTCCCATGAGACCAGGGCAACTTATTTTGAGTCACAAATAGTGAAAAAAACCCCAGAGTCTGTGCAAAGACTTTTTTTAAAAAAACAATTCAGCAAATAACTTCAGTGATCAAGTGAATTCAGTTAATTGATATTTGGTTCATAAAAAATTCAGAAAGTGACAATTGACACAAATTCATCCAATTTACTGCTCATAAAGATTATTCAACCAGTTATATTATAGTTAAATTAGCCGGATGACCAATGTGAACCACTCACATTAGATTTGGCTGGTTTCATGTTGTTATGAACCTGAGATTAAGGCCATGTTCATTCAAAGGCTCATGAACCAATACTGCAACTAAATGCTTGGGAACATGAACCAAACATTCCAGCCAACATCCACCAATCCTTCAAGCAGTGGGATTGACAGTTTCGCCAGGCCCCTGGACAAGATGGGGATGGCCCTGCTCCGTGCCCCTAGAAGGAGCTGGGATTCAAGTGGAAGGGGTGAGGCTGGAGCTGGGCAGCTCTCAGTGCTGCTGGGAGTGTCACACCTCTCCTAGGCTGCCCTGAGCATATCACACTGGGCTCTGGCAGCAATTTAAAGGGCCTGGTGCTCTGGCTACTGCATCTGCCACAGTAGCAGTGGCAGTTGGAAGCACCAGGCCCTTTTGTATCTCCAGGCCCCAGAGCAGTTGCCACCTTTGCCACTCCCATCAGCGAGTCTGCCTTCAGGTGAACCAGGGCCCATTTGAAAGTTATGTGGATCAATATCTGAATTTGAATTGAAACAGAGCAAATTTGCAGTTTTTAATTCTTCCTCCATGAAGTCACGTGTAAATTGGCAGATGAAACCCAAACCTGTATGTAGAACTCAAAGGTTACAGAATTCAGGCAGATCAAAAAAGCATTCTGAAGCACAACTAATGCCTTTTCGCTGTAGCCCAAGATGGAGGTCAGGAGAACTGACTGAAAATTTTCAAAAGGTACATTTTCTCCACAAGAATGATGTTTTCTTGAAATCAAGGTTTTCTGTAGTATAGTGATAGGACACTGCTAATTTCAATTAAATTTTTGTTGGAAAAAAATGACATTATTTATAGTGTTTAATTTTTTATTTAGTGAAATGGAGAGGTTTTTCCTAATTCAATTAACCAACAATTATTTCATTTTATTTTTAAATTTTAAATTTTATTTTTGTTCTGATTTGAAATAAAAATAAATTCAAAATGTTGCCAATTCCTGTGGAATGGAATTCCAAGTTTGACCAGCTCTAAATGGGATTTTTTAAAGCTGTTACAAAGTCATTGTGAGTCACTGTGCTTTTTCATACCAAGGTAGGATTTCATGCATAAGATGTTTGAGGCCCCAGATGATGCATTCACTTGTTGAAAGGGACTAAGAGCAGAATACCTTTTGATTTTTTATTAAGGTGGTTTTTTTTTGTGACCAATATATCCCTTTTCCTTTTTGCTTTTCCAACACCATTTTCTCAGATTCTGATTGCTTACATTCAGGGTCTTGGCTACTGCTGAGAAAATGCTTATTTCATCAGTATGGGAAAAGGAAATGCATTGAAAAGCATTCACGTGCACTACATGTGGTAGAATAATACAACCTATTTGACAAGAGACTCCCCCTTATCCCTCCACAATGTAACACAGTATACTACTGGGTCAAAAGCATATGATTTTGACCTAATAACATGGAATTCCTGAGTAGGGGAAGTTGTAAATTCCTTTCAGCATCAATTTAGCTTATGCGCTCACATCTGTATTATATAGAATATTTTAAGACACATATTAACATTCATATTATTTCCAAACAAATGTTGCGTGTGGGGGGGATGGAAGGTTAGGATTAAATGTGCATTTGATTTGATTTCAGTAACGCAATTACTTTTTTTAAAGTGCTTTCCTTGTGGAAATTCCATGATATAGAAAAAAATTTAAATATTTGAAAATAAACTGTTAAAATAGCCAGGCAGTTTCCCATTGCTGTAATCCTCCATACGGTGCTATTGTCCTGCCTTCTGCACAACAGCCACCTGTCCTTAACCTTAGATGGTATTTATTAAAGGTGTAGTAAAAGAACTAGGGAGTCAGCAAATTATTAATTTATATATAAACACTGACAACCCTACTCTGTATACACATGTAAGCAGCTCTGTTTTATTGGGGTTCCTGAGATGTCTTTCTCTTGGTGTCACATTATCTGATTATAATATGACCATAAAAGCCATTGTTGCTACCACTGTCATAGAATTGCAACAATTTTTACATCCAGTATGACAATGGTGGGAAAGCGTTAAGCATCCCGAAGGGAAACTTCCCCAGAGTCAGGTTGTAGTGCCATCTTAGAAAGGTACATAAATGGTAATTCAGGCGATTCAGTGCTAGATAGGCTAGAACATTGAAATGCAAACCTAATTGCATGTGTTTGCTTATATATCTTGTTAAATGCTGGCCATGTAAACAGATAGTTCTTGTCTTTTACTGTAGCTGGTGTTTAGGCGTTCAAGGGGAATATTACCATTTAAAAGAACCAGAGGTGAAATAATTTAATTGTCTGCATGTCACTTTGTGATAAACTGCTCAATGGATAAATTACCTTATGTTAATTACCATGATGTTTGGCAACAGAAAGTTACATTAAAAGCCTATTGTTCACTCAGAACTGTATGGTCAATAGGCTGCCAGAAAATTGTTTAAGAAGACCATTGGTTCCTGTTCCTGTCATCTTAGATATGATTAAGGTTTCATGCAGGGGAAGCCTAAGCCATAAGGATTGAAATCCCTATCCTAAAATAGTGCATGCTGAATATGATGATGGACTTTGGACTATAACCAGTACTAAATTCTACAAGAACTTTTGCAACCATAAAGTTTACCATATCTACTATAAATCTGCTCTTAGAATTGTACTCATCACTGTGGCTTTGTCTACACTACAATGTTTTTGCTGCAGAGAGTATGCTAATGACGGACTCATTAGCATGAGTCGCGATGTCATTAGCATATTTTCTGCAATTGCTTTTTGTGCAAGGGGTTTTTGCACAAAAAGAAGCAGTGTAGCTGCTTCCGTTTTGCGCAAAAAAACCTTTTTGCAAAAGATCCTTATGCCCGGAGCATATGGATCTTTCACAAAAGGGTTTTTTTGCGCAAAACGGAAGCTGCTACACTGCTTCTTTTTGCGCAAAAACCCTTGCGCAAAAAGCATCGGCAGAAAATATGCTAATGACATCGCGACTCATGCTAATGAGTCCATCATTAGCATACTCTCTGCTGCAAAAACTTGTAGTGTAGACATAGCCTGTATGTATTTGGTTCTTATAATCAATTTTAACTTTCAACTTTTTTTCTTTTTATAAATAAATCTTTACATTTTAGATACTGAAGGGTTGTCAACATAGGGATTTTTGAGTACATTATATATTGACCTGAGGGTGCGGCTGGTCCTTTGGGATCAGAAGAGCCTTTATTTGATGAGACTGGTTGTGAAGGACTACTTATCTCTAAATACAGTGTTTTTGGTAGTGATATAAGATTGGAATGCCTCAGGAAACCGCTTTTATGACTTCTTGTTAGTCAGTGTGATGAGACCGAAGTTACTTATGTGGCTGGTTAGGTATCTTTTATGGGAAATAACTAACAGTATTTCATGGTATACTTGCCCTATTTTTCAGCAGTGTGATCTGAATTTGGTGTTCTCAGTTGTGACACACAAAGGAACAGTTACACTTGGCTTCCCTAAAACTCATCTCACCTTCAGTCCTGTCACTCAGATTTCTTTATCATACAGCAAAGCTCTGATGAGTGGATTAGACTCAAGTATAGCTGACATGTTTAGCATATACCACAAAAACAAATTCACACACACCAAATCACTTCCTTTACGTCAATTTTTATGTGACTCTGACAACACATGCATTCTTAACTATACATTTTGTTACATGCTTCCAGTTTGGCTTGGTTACTTTGCAGTCCTGAATCTGTACAATATTGTGTTATCATTCAGTTCATGCACAACCTCTTCTTCATCTTGTCCTATGTGCCAGTCTCTGTCCTGTCCATTGTTATCTTATCCATAGTACATATTTTCCTGGGTGTTCCACCTTTGTTAGCTAGTACAGACATTTTGTTTCCAGACTGCTGGTCCATTTGCCTCCCTAATCCTGTCTCCCCAGAAATGAGGCCTCACCCATGGCCATTTACTCATTGCAATCCTGGCCTACCTTCCTCTCCTTTTTTTTTAAAGCAATAGTTTTCTTTGCATTATATTAAATGTTTTTTTTTCCCATAAATTCACTATTTGCCATTTTAAGACTACAGCAGTTGTAATTATTTGAACCATCATAAATACTTGATTTAGAATATAAACCAAGGAGTGAAGGCACACCTCCTTTGGTACAGCCCACCTGCATGTAATTTCACATTGTTAGAGTCCTTCGCCTTTAAAGCATTTCTTGGTAATTTTATCTTTGCTTTTATTTTAATTACATTATAAAAATGGTACTCCATATAGTTTTATTGAATTCCTTTGTTCCTAAGAGTGTAAAAATGGTACTCTGTATAATTTTATTGATTTATTTATTGATCCACAGGAAATTTAGGTGTGAAACAGAACATAGATGAATTAAAATAACATTCACTGGTCTGTGCCAGAAGTGATTCTTTTTAGTCACCATCCAATTCTTGCCATTACCAGTATTAGTGTAAATACATAAGCAATCAGAAGGTGAGAGAGAGAGAGAGACAGACTGTAGTCCACAGGCAATGGCACCCACTGGGGAGACAGGAGTCCATTTGTTCCAATCACTTTTTCTTTACTCACAATGGACCAGTTTCAACAGGAGAGACTGAGGGAACCACAGAATATCCCATAGCTGAGTTGTTCAAACACTCCTCTGTGAACAGCAGACCCCACTCAAATTGTCTTCTCCAGATAGGAGAAGGGGAATTGAACCTGGATTTCACACGTCCCCAGACAGGGTACTAACCAGTGGGATAAAATTTCAAAAGTAGGCACCACTAGCAGCACCACCCTTCCTTTGTGTGGAATGATACAGGCACTTAATTCATCCCCATAAGAAATGCCTGACTCCAGGAGATGGGTTACATTTGTGTATCTCTAGAGCAGTGGTCCCCAACGCAGTGCCCGCAGGCACCCTGGCACCCACCAGGGCATTTATGTGCGCCCGCTGAAACATCTGGGCTGGCCCCGCCCCTGGCGCGTGGCACGTGCGTGGTGCTGGCCCCGGGCGCGTGGCGCATGGACGGCCCCTGTCCCTGGTGCACGGCACATGCACGGTGCCGGCCCCGGGCACAGGGTGCCCCCTGCCCTGGGTGTGTGGTGCATGGGCAGCCCCGCCCCCGGGCATGCGGTGCATGCATGGCCCCACCCCTGGAAGCATGGCACGTGAGTGGCCCCGCCCCGGGCGCCCAGTAGCCACGAAAGGTTGGGGACCACTGCTCTAGAGGATATGTCTACACCTTGCACTCTTTCAAGAGAGGGATGCAAATGAAGACATTCGAAATTGCAAATGAAGCCAGGATTTAAATATCCCGCACTTCATTTGCATATTTGCGTTATGGTGCTATTTCGAAATAACAGATGCTGTTAAGACGCTGAAAACCCTTCTCTCAAAATAACTGGTAAACCTCAATGTATGAAGAATAACCACATCTTAACAGCATCTTATTTCAAAATAGCACTATTTCGAAATAGCGCCATAATGCGAATATGCAAATGAAGTGCGCGATATTTAAATCCCGGCTTCATTTGCAATTTCGAATGTCTTCATTTGCATCCCTCTCTCGAAAGAGGGTGCAAGTGTAGATATACCCTAGCAGTGTTAGGCACCTTCCTTCAGTCCACATTCAGGTTAAGCCCCATCTGTTAAGCCCCATCCCTCTCAATCATGCATCTGGTTTGGGGAGTCACCCAATAGCTAATTTACACAGCACCCCACCTAATGTGCTAGCTTTTGTGGATTGCATTCTTAGGTACTTACCACTCTCCCTCGATTATACAGGGAGTCTAAGTACCTAACTCAGCTTTCTGGGTTGCAATATTGTTCCTGTGATTTCTTTTTCCCTTGCAATGCCTGAGTCTCATGGTAGATTCCACCCTTTCTGTCTAATCTTATGTTTAAACCTGCATATACTAAGTACAGGTTAGGGGACAAAAACGTGGGTAGAGTAAGTGACCTTTCTTTTGTTGCTGGATCCATTATATCAGTTAATTCACCCACCTGCACATGTATGTATATCTGTTTGTGTAATATTTCTTTCCCATATTTTCACTCCGCATCCAAATCTTCACTAGCATGCACCCTCAATGATCTATTGTTATATTTCTCATTATTTGCTACAATAATCAAATTGTGATTGTTCCTTAGTGAGTTTACACTCTTTGTCATGCAGATTCACAAAGCATCATGCACATCTATTATATTGCCACTTACTTAGCAGAATAGATGAACCTCTGTACAGTAAGTATTGTGAAAGCAGACTATGTACTACTTACAGAAATTACACTTACTACAGATTTATGGCATTTTCTTTCTAAGTATAAAGAATACCAAAAACAAGGTAAAATATAGCAAAAATTAATTTGTATTTGTGTCCACTGGATACCACTGAAATATATAAAAAAAACTTTAATCCAGTTTAAAACAATTCCTATTAATATCATGTAGAATTGTAATTCATATCTTTTTACTTCTATAAAATACATGTTGCTCAGTATGTGTGTTATCTTTACTGTTCACTCATAAAATGCTTTAATTTTATATATCATTATTCATTGCTTACCCTCATTTAAAAAATTAAATTTTGAGATGTATGGTAGTAACCTTGTCATACTTTTTTTTGGAAAATCTTTATCACAGATTTCACAGTGTCACTTACAAATCATGGGAAGATTTTCAAATGAATGGAACATGATGCTGAAACTTTCAAAATAATGATCTTGAACACTGTGATCTCACTCTGCTTCTTTGTTAAATGTTATCATATTAAATCTAGACATAATTAGATGCAATATAATTCTGAGTTTAGTCATCCTAAGATCTTTATCTCATGTTACTGAAAGCCCTATACTGCATTTTATGTGATATCCAGTAATGACATTCTACTGTGCCTTCCAATTAATGCCAACAAATTAAATTCGGCTTTCATGAAATATTTTTATCAGGCAAATTACAGGAAAAGATGCAAGAATACATTTGTATTCTAGATTTATTGAGCCTCATAATATAAAAAGCAGCTGTTTTCCAAAATTTTGCACATAGCTTAAATATGCTTATCATGACTTAAATTAATACCTGTACAGTGTAACAGAATCAAGTATTTTAAAAGTTTAACAACTATATTTTATATACTTTATTATTGCCAAAGAAGAAATGATGTGCTGCATTAATTATTTGATATATGAAAATAGTTTTTATTGATGTGTAATTTACTTGTATGGCTAGACTTGAAATTCACTGTTCAATTAACAAGACAAAACAAAAACAAAATACCCCTTAACACATGATGATAGAAATAAAGCTGGATGTTTGCTTGTTTGTTTGTGCAACCAAAATTTGCCCAAAACTACATTTTGGAGGCCCCCAAAATGATTTAAAAATTCAGGTCAAACTTAAGGAACAGTTTTGGCCAGAAAAAAAAATGTAAGAAAACAATGAGAACTCTTCCGTATTCTCATTCATTTTGTCTCAAGATTTTCACAACAACATACTTCTACTCTGAATGATATTTTTGAAATAAAATGTCCTTTCTAAGGCTATGTCTACACTACAAAGAAAAGTTGGAAAAAGATACCACAATTTGCATATCTGGCTATGTCCACGCTACGGTTTTTTTCTAGGATACAGAAGGTATTTTAGAAAAACTCCACCACGTGCAGAAGAGGAGATGTGCTCTTTCAGAAGCCCTGTCTTCCTCCTCCCACGAGGAAGAAGGGCTCTTCCAAAAGAGGAGGCTTTTCCAAAATTTGGCCCAGTGTAGATGGGCCAAATTTCAGAAAAGTCTCTTCACAAAAAACTATCGGAAAAAGGTACACAAATTGCTGAGCACAATTTGAGTACCTTTTCCAGATAGATACCTGTAGTGTAGACATAGCCTCTTTTTCCACTTTTCTTCTAAAAGAGGTTTTTCTGACATTTGGCCCCATCTTCATGGGGTCAAATGATGGGGAAAAAACCCTCTTTCAGAACATCCTTTCCTCCTCATAGAATGAGTTTTATAGGGATGCCAAGAAAACACGTCTGCTTTTCCAAAAAAATTTTCGGAAAAGCAGACACGTTCCTTGGATATGGCAGAGCTTTTCGAAAAGCTCTGCAGTGTAGAGATAGCCTAAATAATTTTTTTGAAAATACATACATTCATGCTTTTGATGTGAAAAGAGGACTCAAGATCTTCAAGGTTCTAAATGGTTTCTTTGATCTCAACAATTTTTTTTAGTTCAACTGGGGTGGGGGAGCAAATATATTTCATTGTGAAGCTAACTGAATTTATCAGATCATTTTATGATTTTAAAAGCACTTAGTCAAATGCTCAAAGTCTTTAACTGAAAATTAATCAGTAACAAGTTTCTGAATTTCCCAGTTTCCAAGCCTGAGCTGCTTCTTTCTAAATACATTGTCCGATAGATATAGATATAGATACAGATATAGATATAGATATATAAGCAGGGGCTGAACTACTGCTTGCAATCAGCCAGCTGAAGCAGCCCTGGGGGTGGGTATGCTCACTCAAATTGCTTAGCCCTGCAAGATAATTAACTTTTGATATGTAAATACAGCTAATGACAGGATGGGGAAGGAATCCGAGGTGTGGTTATGTAAATCCAATTCAGCCAGGGCTGATGGAGGATCGGTTGTTAGACTGGAATGTGGTGTATTGTAACTAATTTGGCTGTTGTGGGGTCACAAATCATGCTACATGTGGGAACTGTAAAATATGACACCAGTGCTTGCAAGAAAGACAACATCATTATAAGGGTCTCAGATAAACAAGCCTCCCTCTCCCAGAGTTGAGTGAACTGAATTGGGGAGAAAGAGCTTGAGCCAGCCTGCTTCATGCCTGCCAGATGTGATCTGTAAGACTGGTTCATCCTGCTCCTTGCCCCCTTGTTCTAAGGACAGACCTAAAGCAGACTCCATCAGGAGTCTTTTTGCTATTCCAGTGGAAGCTGGAATCTTTTGCCAGCCTAGGTGGTGGCTAAAGAGTTGAAATCATTAAGAGCTGAAGTCACTGGTTTTGCCTGGAGCCAGATCCTGGTGGTCAGAAGAGTGGCTGGCGGAAATGACCTGTGGGCAGCCGGTAGGAGCAGCGGCAGGCGGCCAGCAGAAGAAGCGGCTTCTATTTTGAATCTCCTGAGGAATACCCAACAGCTGCAGCAAGTTACTCAGTAGATGACAACTTCAGTGTCAGCTGCATCTAGCTAGGCTTGCAACATGCTCTTCTTACAATGATTTGAAACTGCTCCTGATGTTCTGGGGAATGATTTCCAATTAAGAATGTTTAATTTACTATAACTGGTCTGATCATACTTTGCCACAATAGCCTGATACTTTGCTGTTCACTAGAGGGTCACAGAAGAGTAAGTTTTTTGTGCTCAAGAATTTTAAGGGCTTTTTGCTCTTATCATATGGGATAGACTTAATAAGGTGTTGTCTCCTATATTCAGTAATAGCCTCCACAACCAGGGTATGTCTACACTAGCCACCCTAGTTTGAACTAGGGTGGCTAATGTAGTCATTCAAACTTGCAAATGAAGCCCGGGATTAAAATATCCCAGGCTTTATTTGCATGTTCCCGGGAGCCACCATTTTTAAATGCCCAGTAGTTCGAACTCCCTGCCCGCGGCTATACGTGGCACGGGCTAGGTAGTTCGAATTAAAGCTCCTAATTTGAACTACCGTTACTCCTCATTGCAGGAGTATGTTGTGAGATTGGGAACACTCACAACCAGCCTTCCAGATATAACAATGAAGTAGCCAGAAAACAGTTAATGGCTCATCCACACCAACTAAGGAAAGACTCTACTATCTCAGGAATTGTATGGAGACTTCTCAGAGACAGCACAGGTGTACGGTGGGAACTATTTGACCCATGTCATAGCAAAAGATCTTTCCAGAAAACTAGAAGAACTATAAAATAGGGGAGGTGACATTATGACTTGGCCTCACTCCCCCCATAAGTCAACTGGAAACACGTCTGTAAAACAGAGACTTTGCACTAGGGAGGTTGGCCCCATCATGCTGGAAAATAATCCCAGCCTTTGTGTTGAAGAATTATATCTGTCAGGGTGATAGACCAATTGAGTCAAATCCTATTTAGTTTGTAGAACTCAGACAGTGAATTTACTTATATTTCTTAAATAGCCAAATTTGATCTGAATGCTTGCAACTTATAAACACTTACAATCTGTCCTTTTGTAGTTAATAAATCTTTCTGTTTTATATTTTACCTTAAACAGTGTGTGCTGGTTGAAGTGTGCAGGAAATCTTCCTCAGGTTACAAAGATTGGTTCATGTCCACTCACAGAAGTGGCAAACTTAATGAACTTACCCTGGTTAGGCTTCTGACCAGCACAAGACAGTACAGTTCTGGGTTGCAAGGCTGGGGAGCTGAAGGAATTGTTGATTCTTGAGTACCTGGGGAAAGCATTCATGTAACTCAATTGAGTGCATCCATACCTGTGGATGTCTGTGTAACTGCAGTACCTGCCCATGTTTTATGGCTTGACACAGCATCACAAGTGAGAAAGATGCATGCAATTAGTGAGGCTGGGAACTCAGCAGTCCCACAATCCAGGGTGCACACCAGGAGCCCTATAACAGAGAGTTATTCAGAGACTCAGAACAGCCTAATCCCTGAATTTCCTAATCTCTATGTCTGAGTCTATTCTCACGAGGAAACGTACAACCCTGGCTCAGCATTGTTCAGGCTGTATCTCCCTTAACCAGGACTCCCTGGTCTGGCAACATCCGTGGTCCAGCATGGACCACAGATGTTCCTGGATCACAGAGCCCAGGAAGGAGGAGGTCTGGTGGCAGCGGGGCAAGAGCAACATAAGGAGCACTGGCTCAGCCAGGAGCCCAGTGTGTGAGGGGAGGATGGACTGCCTGGCAGGGAGTTCTGGCCCCAGTGGCCAGGGAGCTCAAGCCTGGGCATAGCTGTGGACCTCCAGCCCTGGTCAGAGAGCTCCAACCCCAGTGGCAACCAGGGAAACTCTGGGCCCATCCCTGGCCATGGAGTTCCAGCAGCGTTCTAGCTCCAGCAGCCAGGGAACGCCAGCCCCAGCCCCAGCCCCAGCAGCAGCCAGGGAGCTCTGCCCCAGTTGAGCAGCTTTGGCTGTGGCACTCCAGCCCTGACAGTAGAGGGAGCTGGGAGAGCCCGGGGGGGCTGAGGCAGTAGCAGGAGGTATGTTGGAATCCAAGGCCAGTGGCAGCACAGCCACGAGAGAAGAGACCTTCCCTGGTCTGGCAAATCCCCTCATTTGGGACCTTCAGACAGGTCACGAGGGTGCCGGACTAGCAAGGTCCATCCTGCACCAGCAAACTGCTTGTCCATAACACTCTTTGTAGAATTCTCCCTATTGGCCTCAGCAAGCCATTCTGTCCCCACCCCTGAGTCCAAGCATGCTGGGGAGCAGGGGTGTGTGCAAGAGGGAGGAAAAGGAGCACACGTCCCTTCCTCAGATCAGCCAGGGCACAGAATTCCTCTGACACAAGAGCAAGGAGAGTGAGATCTTCCAGCCACTGGCCTTTGTGAGGTGATCCAGCTCCTCTGACTGTTGGGGAAGAATAATATCCTCCTTCTCCCAGGATAGATCAATCTCTACCATCCCATGGCTGTGGAGGTATGGGAACAGAGCCAGCTCCACCAGCCCCAGGGGTGGAGAGGCAGAATCTCTAGTCATGGGTTAGGGAGAGGCAGCTCCTCAATCCACAGGGAGGCACACAAAGTATGCCTCCATACGCAGCCAAATGTTTATTCTTGGGCACTCCCCTGATGGGAAGTGGTGTCGGAGGGCTCTCGCAGCCATTAGTGTTATAGTTGGTCGTGGTTTAGAACTCCCTGGAGGTTCTGTGCAAAGTTCTGAGATCTGGCAAAGTCCAAGCAGAATTTGCACAAAGAACATGCAGAGAGGACAGTCAATCTAGAATCTACTGTTTAAAAAAACAAACTCCAAAGACACCACAGTTATTTGAAATTAACGACAGTTGTTTTGTCATTTGTAACCCTTCTGCCAGGTAGTGGCGGCAGCAGCCAGAGCTGGGTTTAATATCTAGGGGTTCCTTTTCAGCCATCTCACACAGAACTGGCTCAAGCCCCGCCCCCCCCCCCCAGTAGCCTGGGAAATTCACACACTCCTGGGCGCCTCCGAGAGGCAATGCTTTCCTTCTTGCAAGCATGGAGTCTGAGCGTAGAAAAGAAACTTTTAATGAAAGAGGGAGAGAAGTAACATGGCATTAGCTTGGGAAAATACCACAAACTGAGTTCATAACCAAACCATGAGTAAACATCCCAGCTCAAATGTATTGAGCAATGTCCTTTGCCTTTCAGGCCCACAAGTCCAACAATGTAAGTGTCCCATTCACATGCCCAAACTTTCTCTGTAGCCCACTCACAGTTGCTGCCCTTGGTCAGGGCAGATCAGAGCTCAGCGGTGATTTTCAGAGCTCACCTCCCACCCTTGGGGGGGGGAGGTTGGGGATAAGAGGCATCTCATCCACTCCATTGGCCACTTGTTGCTGCTCCTGCCGGCTGCTCCCACCAGCTGCCCTGCTGGCCACGTGCTGCTACTCTTTCCAACTGCCCACCAGCTGCTCCCACCAGCCACCTTGCTGGATGCCTGCCTCTGTTCCTACTGGCCGCCCACCAGCCGTCCTGCTGGCCACTTGCTTCTTCCAGCTGCTGCTTCCACAATGGGTCTGGCTCTGGGCCAAACCTAATGATTTCAGCTCTTGGCCCACCACCCAGGCTGGCCAAAAGATTCCAGCTGCCACTGGAATAATATTTCAAAATAACAAAGAGACTCCTTATGGAGTCTGTTTTAGGTCTATCCTTAGAACTGGGTGCGGGAGGGGGATGGGAAAAGACTGGTTGAACCAGTCTTACAGCTCACATCTGGAGAGCATGTAGCCTGCTGGTTCAAGCTCCTTCACCCCAATCCAATCCATTTGAGACTAGAAGGGGAAGGCTTGTCCATCCGAGACTCTTTGCAATGACAGTGTCCCTCCTGCAAGCACTGGTGGTCACAGTTTACAACTCCTACATCTAGGGTCAACATGGCCTGTGACCCCACAACAGCCGAATTACTTACAGTACACAAAATTCCATTTTAACAATTGACCATCCATCAGGCCTATAGCACTGACTGAACTGGATTTACATAACCAGACCCCGGATTGCCTTCCCAGCCTAGCAGAAGCTGTATTTACATATCAACAGTTGAATACCTTGCAAGGCTAAACAACTGAAGGAGCATAACCACACCTAGGACTGCTCTCCCCTTTCAGCTGGCTGCATTGGAAGTAGTGGTTCAAAACCTGCTTATACATGTATATGAGTATCCAGATTAATTTTCCTTGCCAGTCATTGTCATTTATCACAATAGTCTCCTAAATCACTCAAGGCACCAAAACCACATGAGGGAATCTGTTTTGATGCAAGAACTTAGCTGCTTGTCAATCACCAATGGAGAGACTAAATGACATCACTGCAATCTGCTATAGTCTCAGGACATGAAGAAAGCTCAGTGAGTGCCTTTTTAGGGTGTGGTGTATGTGTCTGTGTGTCTTTACCAGAGACTTTCCTCTGCTAGAAAGAATATTATAACAACTGACAATGTGAAGCTATGAGTCCAGAAATAATAGTGTATGAAGGTGAGAAAAAAGGCAAAAACCTTTAGGTCACCTTTATGCACTGAGCCATAATTAACAGTCAAGGCAACTGAAAATAAGACCAGTAATTCTAACAGAACCCATAGACTCATGTTAGCTAGAGCAGAATTACTATTATAAATGAGGGGAGCACATCTGTCTCTGGTTGATGAGTTGCATCGCATGAGAGGCCCTCTAATCTAGCAGAGAAAAAAGTGAGGACACTCGTGCATGAATCTGTGGGTCAAACTGAATTGACTTCAAAAGTGTGTGTGTGTGGTGAAAGGGAGACTGGAAATGGGAAATTTAGGGTAGGGGTTTCAAGACAGAGATTCTCAAACAGGAAAAAAATAACAAATGAGTTTTGAAGCTTTACTCCTAGTTCTATAGCCTTTCATCCCATTGAGCACAATAATGCTCTTCTATAAGTGGCACTGTCTTTCCCATTTTTGTCATTTTAGTTCACACTTACACTTGATGTCTTTATTTGTTGATATTTTGAATTTATCTAACATAAGGCTAGGCAATGTGTTTAAGTCAGAGCTTTCTGCCCTCCAGAAGTAGGGGAGGTGTAAATTCAGGAACCAATTCTGACTTGCTTCACACTACCACAATTGCATAGCCACATAACTGCCAAAGAGAACATCGCCTTCATAATGTCCACCCCAATGAACGTGTAATGTGTGTCTGTAAAGTGCATTGCACTCCTGTGGTGTTATGACAATAATAGGCTGCATCCTCAAGGCCCTAATTCAGGGGTAGGGAAGCTTAGGTCCAGGGGCCAGATGTGGCTCCCAGATTACACTGGCTCTGGCCCTCGAGGCTGGTCCTCCAGCCTCCTTGCTGCCATACCACAAGACTGGAGTACACAAAATCTACTAGCCCCGCCCCCGCCCCCCCCCCCCCACCCCGCTCCAGGCTCTGGTGTGCAAGGGATATGTGAGCAGTGTCTTTCTCCTCATTTAAATTCCACGTCAGTGAGGGTTGGTTTTCTTGTTTTGGTTTTGGTTTTGGTTTTTTGCTTCTCACTTGTATGTGGCCCCTGGCTGATTTTTCTGTGGGTCAGTGGCCCCCAAACCTACAAAAGTTCCCCATCCCTGCCCTAATTGATTGCAGAGGGAGTATCTCCTGGAGAAAACTCTGACTTAGAAATAGAAAAAAATTCATAGTTTGTTTCAATAACAATGCTAATTTCATTAGGAGTTTTGAGACTATGAGGGTAATGTCCCCGTCATTAACATTACTAGAAGCTCATAGAGCTATATAAATAAAATTGCTCAGCTACCCTACTCCTTCTATGCGTGATCATTAAATAATTTGTTCCACACTCCCTAACTCCCTAATTATTCTTAAATTATGCAACATTTCCTGTGTATTCAATAAATTTTACATTAGGGTTTCTCCATTAAATGCTGGTCTGAGAAAGAACTTGCAGAAAACCAGAACAGTCATTGAAAATGTTTAAAATGAAAAAAATTTGAGACTATTATAAATAGCTTATTCCTTTACAAAATAGATTATTTAAATGCAAACTCTGCATACATATATTTGATTAGATGATAGTATGCTTTAAATTAATCTGACAATTATCTGTATGCAAACAACCTTTCAGAAGTGTAGTGATTTATTGCTAACAAAGTTGAATCAAGTCTGCTTTCAAAGCATGTCAGTTTAGAGGTGCATTGTGCCTTGGCAAAACATACTAAAGGTCCATATCCCTTTGCCCACAGTGTGAGGGGGTGCTGTTTCTGTAGCATGTTCCATTTATCTGTTCACAAACCCAGCTAACTGGGTTTTACGGGGGACAGGCTGTGCTGGCTTGGAAGTGGTAGAGCTGCTTTTCCTTAGCCATATTGTGCTCCAAAACAATAGAAGAACCTGCAGTCAGTAAGGATATGTCTACACAGCAACATTATTTCAAAATAACTAGCGTTATTTTGAAATAACTTTGTCCACATCTACATAGTAGGCAGTTATTTTGAAATAATGTTTCAATACTGTCAAGCTAGGGGACTTCTTACTTCAACTCCTGTAACCCTCATTGTACGAGGAATAAGGGAAGTCGGAGGGAGAGTGCTCTATTTCAAAATAAGTGCTGCATAGATGCTCCCAATTTCTAAGTAAGCTACGTAATTGATGTAGCTAAATTTTGATAACTTATTTCGAGTTAAGCCCTGTTATGTAGACGCAGCCTAATTTATTCTGTTTCCCTATCTTCAGATTGGAGGAAGTACCTCAAATTGAAGAAGTATTCTATGGACAGACCCAGTAAGGAATCCCTTTGTCAGCCTTCTACTGCAGCTCTAATGTCCAGGGACTGGAACAGAATCAGGGAGTTTGGTAAGGAGTGAAAAGCCAAAAGAACACTATTTCACTTGCCTCCTGTAGATCTCCTAAGATACAAGAAAGGCTTAGAGCCTGACCCTGTGACTTTGTGAGAATGTGGGGTAAACTTTGCCCCATTCCCAGCAGAAGAATTCAAAGGAAAGATACACTCAGTACCTGTAGACTTTCTTATTTTCCACCTGCTAAATCAGGATACTCCTACAAAAGTTCATTGCAAATACAAGCAAAGTATGAAGAGATACCAGAAAGCAATAAAGGCTAGTTTTGTGCAGGTCAGGTTCTAAGCTCAGACACCCAAGGACCCCCCCTCCCTCTCTTGCAAGGAGAGCCTATTGGGTTCCAGTGTTTCATTATGGAGAGAATAGGAAGGATTTCCCTCCCACTTAGAGAAGGAGCCTTTAGAGAAGGAGCCTTACAAGGAGAGAAAAGCCCAATTCTGAAGAGCCAGCTCTGGGAGGTGGATATTAGCTTCCAGAGAAGAGCATTATGGAGATTGTAGCTTCATGGGGGTTCCTGTGAATGCCGCACAATACTCCCGAGGACATTGAACTAGGCCACAGCTTCTCAGGTATTTCCCAAAAGAAGGAGGCCAGGGTTGGACTATTCACATGTTATACCTTTCTTTTGTTCTCTTTCCTTTGATAGATGAAAAGGGTTGGGGAAGGAGACTAGGTGGCAGGCTGCCAATAAGGAAGTTCAAGGAAGAAACAGATTGTGTGAAGAAGCAGACACTTCTACATTTGTTGCATACATACTAGAACATTAGATAAAACATGACATATTTGTTCTGAAAAGTGGCTAAGCAACACTTTTTTGTTTTTTAGAATTCAAATGGCAACACATGAGAACCCTGCAACAGGTTGCTCCCAAAGACAAAGAGACACAATTCACCTCACCACAGATTCCCAGAAAGCTTTTTCTTACAGAGCCCTTTAGACAACAAGCAGGGTCAAAAAACCTCCTGCTCATAAAGTGATAGCCTGCAATTCTGACAATCCTCAGTATACCACAATGTTAATCATCTACTACAGGGACCCAAGGCTATGCCACAGAGTAGGAGGAGGGACTGGACTCCCCCACAAGCTGTCAAGGAAAGGACTATTCATGGTCCCAGAGAAAGGTTATAGAATCCCTACCAGAGACACGGCAAAAGGCTGCCAGACTGTAATTGAACTGGACTCTGCCCTGCCCTGAAGGCCTGGCACTAAGTATCATCAGGCCTGAGCAAGCAGAGTTGCGAGACAGAGGAGAACCACCAACAGGCCTCTGGTTGGCCATCAGGGTGACAAAAAGGAAAAGTAATGCTATGCTCAGCCTTGAGAGACACTGCTGGCCGGCCATTCACTCTGTCTAAGGGCTAGATCCCCAAGTGCATTCTGGGGATGGAGGGCACAGGTGGCATTATGCTATGTTTTTGTCTTTATCCCTAATCCCAGGGATAGACAGAGCCTAAATAGCTCCTGGCATAAATTAGAACAGATTCAGCTTCTAATTTTTCCAGGACATGTTAACTTTTGAGGAATCACTCCACCAGACAGAATCACCAGAAGGGACTTACCCCAAGTAATTCATGATAACACAGGACATCACTTAGGGGAATGCAACCGAGCGTAACATAACTGAAAAAATACAAGCTCTATTCTATTCATAGGCCTTCAAAAATCTTCTCCTCTGACTACTGGCAGCATTTTCAATTCTGTTGAGAAGACTGATAGCAATTCAAAAAGTAGGTTACCTTCACCTTGTCATTGGTATGCAAACAGTGTAGGGACATCTTAATTATTGAAACACAGAGACTGTTTAGTAGTGCTTTGTACAGAAATGTACTGGAACGCTCGACATATACTGTGTGTCATGATTTTTAATTACTTGCAAGTGTGAAACTTGCTATAAGCTAATCAATTTGGAGAAGAGTCAAGCAGCATTTCTATATAAAACAGTTTTTCCTACCAGATGATAGAATAACGTCATCATGCTACTCTCTGGCTGAAAAGGCCCCACCTCCTATGCCAGGGGTCAGCAACCTACCACTCCTGAGCCAAATGTGACTCTTTTGCAGCTCCAGCTCAGGCCCCCACCTCTACCCTCCCCACAGCAGGGAGCCCATGCTGGCACTCCATCCTTGCCCCCCCTGCAAGGTTGAAACACCAGCACTGGCTTCCTGGGGAGGGAGGAGAAGAAGTTCCAAGGCTCCCCACCAGATCTGACTTGTGCGGAAGAAGTGGAGCTTGAAATGGCTGTGCATACTGCTGTTTCCCTTCTTCCTCCCCTTGCTGGGGGACAGCAGTGCAGAGACATGCTTTCTGGAGGCTTTTCCCACTGCTCCTATTAGCCAGAAACTGGCCAATGGGAGCAGCGGGAGGCGGTTCCTGAGCTATGGTGCCAGGAGTAGCACAAAAGCAAGTAAATGGCCCCCACTCGCTCAAGCCAAAACCTCGCCCCCCCACCCCTCTCACTCACCACCCTGCCAAAACCCCACAAACCCAGCCCCCACACTCACTGCCCTTCCAAGACCATGTACTCCTGGCCTCCTCATACATCCCCTCAGCCAAGACCTTGCAACCCCAGCCCCTTCACCCACTTCTCTGCCGAGACGTGACACCCCCAGCCCACTCACTCACCACCCTGCTGAGACTCCGCATCCCCAGCCCCATCATACACCTCTTCCATTGAGAACCTGCACCCCCGGCCCACTTTTGCACCCTCCCCCCTGGACCTACACCTACCTGCCTGCTCTTGCCTCCTCCTCCCCCCCAGTCAGACACTTATCCCCAGCCTGCTCCTGCCCCCTCCCCTGATCCTGCCCCCTCCCTCCTGGCCAGACACTCTACTCCCAGCCTGCTTCTGGCACCCTCCATTGCTCCTGCGAAAGGCACCAGAGAGAGGGGGATTGGTGAGCATAGCAAGCAGGTGATGCAGTTCCCTAGTATTTCTATAGTGAAAATAAAGGTTGAATGAGTTACTGAGGTTATTTAAGTAGAAAAATACAAATTATTGTTTAAGATTATTTTACTAGGATGCCCCAAACGCCACAACTGAGAAGAAGGTTAAAAAATACAGCTTGGTTTAGAGGGAAAGTGAAAACAGCTATGGACAGAACAATACACAACAAATGAAAAAAAAGGGTTATTGATACCAATGAATATAAAATAGAAGCTGGGAACTATAGAAAGCTGATAAGGGAAGCAAAGAGACAAAGAAAAATCTATAGCCGGTATTGTTAAACACTGTACAAAGGAGTTTAATTATATATAAAAAGCAAAAGCAATCCTAAAATTTGTACTGTTTCATTACAAGATGGCAATGGTAGATTGTCAGTAATAATGTAGAAAATGTGGGAGCTTGTAATAAATATTTATGTTCTTTTTTGGGAAAAACAGATTATTTAGCCATATCATGAATGATACAATGATTAAATATTTTCCACTCCAACAGTAACTAAGGATGATGTGAAACACCACCTGTGAACAGATTTGTTTAATTAGCAGGTCCAGAAAATATTCATACAGGAATTTGAAAAGAGCTGGCTAAGAGGCTCCCCATTATATAAGGAGTAAGGGTTATTTCAAAAGAAGGGTTTTCTTTCAAAATAACCACGTCTAGACAGCGTTTCTTTTTTCGAAATAGGGTATTTTGAAAAAGTGGACAGATGCACTTATGCAAATGAAGCACAGGAAATTCAAATCCGCGCTTCATTTGCAATTTCATTCATCTGCATTTTCATTCCTCTCTCGAAAGAGGAATGCAGTGTAGACATACCCTTAGAGAAAGGTATAGTACCATCCAAGGGCTAGGAATTGAAGCTAAACAAATTCAGACTAGAAAATATGGTACAAGTGTTAACAGCGAGAGTAATTAGTAACTGTAACAATTACTAAATGTTGTAGTGCATTCTCCATTGGTAGACATTTTAAAATAAAAATTGAATGTTTTTCTAAAAAATATGGCATAAATTAATCACAACTACTGAACTAGAAGTAAGAATTAATACAAGAAAGACATGTTGTATGTTTATGCAGGAGGCCAAACTTAACACTCACGGTGGTCTCTTCTGGCCTTAAATTCTATGAATATAGTACTAGTTCATGATGGTGACTAGTTTTTGCATTAATTTCCTCATCATTATAGTTTTATATAGTTTGTGCAATATGTTTGCTCAAAAGCACTTGATGCACCTTTATACATTAGTGTTTGCTGAGCAGAGTGAAATGGACAAATGATTTAAGCGAGTTTGCCTTGAGGAATTCTGTAAAGGAACAGCAACTTAATAGAACTCATTCTTTGGCTGTGAAGTGTTTGCAATAATAACAATTGTGGATTCAAATGTCTACTGTCAACAAGGTTCCATATCTTTTCCCATTCCACTTACTTACCCTAGCATTCCTCCAGTGGCTTCCAAGGAATTCCTGATTTACACTCATTTCAAGTGAAATCATAATCAGGCCAATAAGATCACAGTATACATTATTTTAAGATATTAGCTTGATAATACCTGGCATAAAAACTACAAGCAATTATTTACAACATGATCATTAAGGTAACTAATCTACATTAATAAAACAAACTGTACTATGGCTTCCAATTGTTACAAAATCTATTATAAATTTACTCAAGATTCTGGGTCTACATGAACATTGGTAACCTGGGGTGTGAATCTATCCTACACCAGCCTATTTTGTTCTAATTATCTGTGTGCATCCTGTTTATTCGTGTTTCAAAAAGGACTAGCTCAAGACCCCCTAGCAAATTGTCAGTGCACATCAGCAGGGTGGAAAGGAATAGGCAGACCATTGCACACTGGTGCACGATAGATTCACATCACAGGTTGACAATGATTTAATTATTCATGTAGACAAGACCTCACTCTGTTACATAAAAGTCATTATAATACAACATAACTGGTATCCAAAAGTAGCACTACAGAGGAGGGAACACTGAAATGTACTGCAATTTATGATACTTTTGCACATCTATAGTAATTTTGCACCAAGACACAGTGAAATCATATACCAACTCAATGTCATAATTACTCTGATTCCCATCACTTACTGAAATTACTCGGTACACTCCTTCCCTCTGTAGTTATGATTCTGGTCATGAATTCTATAATTTATTGGCAAGGCTATCCTGTTTTGCTACTTTCAATGACACTGACAATTCAGTCATCATTTTCAGTATTAGTCAAACTAGCCTGAGTGATGAATACTGGTTAAACACTGGAATAAATTGCCTAGGGAGGTTGTGGAATCTCCATTTCTGGAGATATTTAAGAGCAGATTAGATAGACATATATCTGGGATGGTCTAGATGCTACTGGGTCCTGCTGTGAGGGCAGGGGACTGTACTTGAAGACTTGGTTACCTGATTGTAACAGGGAGTCTCACCTGTTAAGGGATAGGGCTAGCCAACCCTGATTTCAGAATGACTTACTACTGGATTTGTTTAGGGTGATTGACCTGAGAGAGCAGCAGGAGGATGTAGAGATGATGAACAAAAGGAGGAGGGATTGGACATCAGAATCAATGACTGCGAAGAGTAAACAGGCTCCAGCAGAGAATCCTGCCCAGAAGGGCATGAGATTGGGCTGTTAAAGCAAGGAAGAAAAGGAGTATTTGGTAGACTCTAATTTGAGTTAATCTCTAATAAACCCAGGCCCCAAAGGGGAGCTATTTTGCTCATGTTGAGTCTGTAGGGCAAACTGAAGAGCGAGAAATAGATGTAAAGTGCAGCAGTGTGACCTCCTCTCCAGAGACAGTGGGTCCTGTTACACCAGTATTTGAGCCACATGTAAGGTCCCTACTGTGCAATGAAGCTGGGTAACACAGACTAACAATTTACTAGGCTTTTTCAGCTGAGGTCTATCTGTTGTGGAGTACATAGCCTGAAATGCAGTGACAACGTCCTGCCATTTTTAGACCATGATAGATGGCTCATGGGGTTTTTGTTTGTTTGTTTTTCTTTTTTGCAAGCCTTCCCTTCAGATCTGAGTTGTAAAAGGGCCCTGGTTGCATGATTGGGAAATGCACTACCAATATTTAATTTTGCACAATTTTACAATATGTGTAGCACTCGATGACAATTTTGTTCTTTTATCTTGGAGATACTGAAGTGGAATTGATGCCAGATATTACTGGGAAGAGTGCCTTAGAAAGAAGTGTTTATGGGAAGATTCATATGACCTTTCCTTCCCTCCTCTCATAGAACCCGATTTTTGATGAAGTTGTTCGTTCTATTTAATCCACCCTCAAAGATCGAACATAAATCTATCAGATGTGACAGTTGCACAATCAGTTTATCCATTCATGCAATAATTTTAAGTGACAAAAGTAATGTTCTTTCCTTCAGTAAGAAGCAAGCTGAATCTGATCTTCCCCAAACACTGCTGTCTGACCCAATAGGAACTGTTGTAGCACATATGAGGAGTGCTGGCCATATTTGCAGTATGCTTTCATAGCTAGAAAATTTTGCACGTGTAATCATGTTGGCTACATCTACACTGCAGGCTTCTTGCACAAGAATGACCGTTCTTGCACAAAAACTTGTGGAGCATCTACACTGCAGGTGCGTTCTTGCGCAAATAAATTTACAGTAAAGCGTTGGAACAGAGGGCTTCTTGCACAAGAGTTATTCCTCTCCCCATGAAGAATAAGTCCTCTTGCACAAGAGCTCTTGCTCAAGAAAGCAGCGAGGACGGGCAACAGGGGTTTCTTGCACAAGAAGCCCCTATGGCTAAAATGGCGATCAGAGCTTTCTTGCACAAGAGAACGTCTACACTGCCATGGACGCTCTTGCACAAAAGCACATCTCTTGGCAAAAGCACATGGCAGTGTGGACGTGCACTTGCACAAGACCTTTTGTGCAAGAACTCTTGCGCAAAACAGTTCTTGCACAAGAAGCCTGCAGTGTAGACGTAGACGTTGTGTTTGAGGCAGCCTTGAGATATGGGGCAGGCACATTGGTTTAACCTTTGCTACCAATGAGATGGAAGGTTATGCAGTTGCATAAGATTTAATCTGGATGCAACAAGTGTCTGCATAATTGCTGCCACATGTTCAGTGAGTTCGATGATCTGATTAATTACAGCACAGTTGCTGAACACTAATCTATGTAAACTTTAGAAGTTGTGTATATCACAAGAGCTTTTGTTGGTGGTGGTTTGTTTCTATGGCAAGCCTGGCTGAGGTGGCAGGAACACCTTGCCTTTCCTGATTAATAAAAGAGCTTTTTTCCCCCTCCAACAAGTTTGTTGGGTTGATCCTCCACCCTATGAAGTCAAAGGGAGGTGGGGGCAAGATCACACTGTTTCTCTGGAAGTGAATGGGTTAGGCTACATGTTCAATTACCAATGTCCTGTCACCTGTAGTCACTTTCCAATTCAGCCTAACCTGAGATGAAGCTTCATAAACTTGTATCTTAATATTTTTAATTGTTTTTAGTTGAGTGATTGAGACTAAGGACTGATTATGATATGGACTTGCACTTTTTTGTGTCTAGTTCTCTGTTGCACAGTGATGTACAGCTGTAGGCTGCAGCCTCTTGGCAGAAGTTTCTCTCTGGATCCTTAAAGCAGTTCTAGATGCAGTCCTCAGTGTCAACATGCTATGTGTCGGCCTGCCATTGTGTATCATTGTGAAAAACAACATTTCTGTTTATTTAAATGCTTTTCACTGATTAGCCAACAAGCCATGGGGATATAAATTCATATCTAAATTATTATTTTGGTCCAGTGTCTCTCTACTGACCCACCAAAACGGGAGTGGAAGGCTCAGTGAGTCACTCCATCACAGCATTGTAGGCAACATTACTGCCATGGTATATAGCAGTTGGGGCAAAGCAAATGTCTCCAGGTCTCTACACACAAAACCTTTGACTCAGCATGAAGCCCTGCTTTTACGCATTTGTTCTTCCTCTCTTAAAATGGCAGAAGCGCATATCTGGCTATTCACCAAATTAATCAAAACAGAAAGAAAATAGGGGCAAGTGTTTCATTGTCAGTGTTTTGATATCATTATACATGCACTGTAGAAAAATCTCTAATAATTTAGAACATCTGTAATCTCTAACGTTGGCAAACTTGTCATATCATAATACCTATCTTGCACAAAACCTTCTTTATAGTCTTTGCATATGTAATTTATATAGTCAGCCCGCTAAAATAAACTCTACATGTATCATATAAGCAATATGGTGGAGACATTTCACATTTGATTTATTCTCTGTGTCCATAAGAATGACACTCATTGGGATTTTGGGAGGGGTTGTTACTGTTGGTTTATTCACTTGAATGAATCTGAAAGATCTGTGCAATTTTATATTTATAATTGATTTTATATTACATATACTACCGTTGTATGTGAATTACAATATCTATAGGCATGAACATGGAAGAATTCATGTCATGTCTATGAGCTGTAGCAGAGGAGACACATGTTCCTCATTATATATAGAAAGGTCTGACTGTGATGAGAGCTGTAAGCATCATGAAAAAGGAAAAAGTCTGATATAATAGACAAGCTTAGGTGCAGTAGAGTGTCAAGGTGGATATTATTCTACAACTCCTGCGCAGCCCAAGCATTCCCGAGGGACTTCTGTGTCGTCTATATTAGGGCTGGTCAAAAAAGAACAACCCATTTAATGAAAATACTGAGGGGGGTGCCTATGGTTCTCTGTGGTCTTCTCTCACCTTTCTGGTATTCTGATACATGTCAGAGAAGGTCCCAAGACCTCCTCATCAACCTCTTCCTGACCTTTACCATGCATCTATCCAGGAGGAGGTAGCTGGAGGAAGCACAGAGAGTTCATTGTGACAATAAAACCTTCTTCTAGTCCCTTGGCTCTGTGTGCTTGTGGGCGGAGGTCCTCTGATCAACTTGCACTGACTCCTTCTGAGTATCAGATGGGCACTGTCTGGAGTTCTCTGCTTGGTGTTCCTTCTAGTTCTCCCACTTTGACTCTGTTACTTGCCCCTCCTCCTTAATTATTGTTGTCCCCTATAATCAGAGATCAATTGTTTATTGTTTTGAGATGCTCAGCCCACCATTTCCATTATCAAATAGACTGATGTTATACATTTTCCATGTAGAGTTTTGGCATTAGCAACTTGCTACTTGCCTTGCGGCACCAGGGATCCTGCAATGTAAGTTCATCCAGCAGTGGCAAGTGGCTGTCTGTAGTGTGTGTTTGTGTGTTTGGGGGTTACTTGCTGTGTGCTGAGCTTGTGTTTGTCTGTTTGTTTTGTTTGTTTGTTTGTAGGAGCATGTGCTGTGGCCAGTAGTTGTAAGCTGTGAGCTTCTAAAGGTTTGAAATCTAGAAGCCTCTGTTAATTGGCTGAGCTTTAGTCAGGGGCGGGGCTATCAGGAAGTCCAGGGCTTTATAAAGCAGTGAGTCAGCGACCAGGGAGCTTTGCGAACAGGGGCAGCAAACAGGGAGTTTTGAGAGGGAGTTGGGAAGGGGAGTGGGAAGAGGCCAAGGTACACTTGCAATTCTTTATAGTTTAGTTTAAAGGTTTTAATCAAGACTTCCTGATTTAACCAGAAACCCTATCAATAACTTAGGTAGCTGTAGGAGAGAATTCAGGCAGAAGCTCAGCAGCAGAGTGGGGGCTATCCTGTTTATTGTACTCAGTGTAGCCTGTATGATTACCTGCCCTATGGACGGGTGGTATATGTGTGCATTCTGTGCAAGGAGCTCCTGGCCCTCAGAGACCACATTAAGGTTTTGGAGGCCAGGTTGGCTGAACTGGAGGAGCTGAGGGAGGCAGAGAAGTACGTAGATGAGGCTTTCCGGGACACTGTAGAATTGTCCACCTCCGGTCAGACAGCCCCTGCGCTGCTAAGGAGGATTAAAGGCTCAGGGAAGGAGAATAGTCAATGGGAGCAGAGGGAAACCTTCCCATAGTTGGGACCCTCCTTCCAGATGTTGGGGTATCCTCTCGCACTGAGATTACCTCTCTGGGGGAGGGAACTCCAGGCATTAGGAAAAGGCAGGTGTTAGTAATGGGAGATTCGATCATTAGAAATATAAATAGCTGGGTTTGCAATGACCAGGAGAACCGTACGGTGACTTGCCTGCCTGGTGCGAAGGTTGCGGATCTCTTGAGGCATCTAGATAGATTTATGTGTAGTGCTAGGGAGGAGCCAGTGGTTGTGGTACATGTAGGTACCAATGACATAGGGAAGGGTAGCAGACACGTCCTAGAGGACAAATTTAGGCTACTAGGAAAGAGACTGAAATCCAGGACCTCTATGGTGGCATTCTCAGAAATGCTTCCAATTCCACACACAGGGCCAGGTAGGCAGGCAGAGCTTCAGAGTCTCAATGCCTCAATAAGGAACTAGGGAAACTTTTGGGATAGGGGGAGCCTATACAGGAAGGATGGGCTCCACCTAAACCAAAATGGATCCAGACTGCTGGCACTTAACATTAAAAAGGTTGCAGAGCAGTTTTTAAACTAAGAGATGGGGGAAAGCCGATTGGTGCAGAGGAGCACGTGGATCAGACAGAGACATCTCTTGGAGGAGAGTCTATTGACAGAGTCTCTTTAGCTTTTAGTCGGGAGGAGAGGATGGAAGAGGATAAAGTATGAGCCGGATCAGACAAAAAACATTCCATAAAAAGAATCTGACACATCAGAAAAGGGCAGACAAATAAATAGTGACAAGTTTTTAAAGTGCCTGTACACAAATGCTAGAAGTTTAAAAAATAAGATGGGTGAACTAGAGGGCCTCGTGTTAAAGGAGGATACGGATATAATAGGCATCATAGAAACCTGGTGAAGTGAGGACAATCAATGGGACACAATCATTTCAGGGTACAAAATATATCGGAAGGACAGAACAGGTCATGCGGGTGCGGGAGTGGCACTATATGTGAAAGAAAATTTAGAATCAAATGAAGTAAAAATCTTAAACGAATCAACATGTTCCATAGAATTGCTATGGATAGTAATTCCCTGCTCTAGTAAGAATATAACAGTAGGGATCTATTATCAACCACCTGACCAGGACAGTAATAGTGACTATGAAATGCTAAGTGAGATTAGAGAGGCTATCAGAATAAAAAACTATAACAGGACCGCTTGGAAATAGTGACTATAATATAATAACATTTAACATTCCTATGGTGGGAAGAACACCTCAGCAGCCCAACACTGTGGCATTTAAATTTCAAAAAGGGGAACTATGCAAAAATGAGGAGGTTAGTTAAACAGAAATTAAAATGTACAGTGACTAAAGTAAAATCCCTGCAAGCTGCACGGACACTTTTCAAAGACACCATAATAGAGGCCCAACTTAAATGTATACCCCAAATTAAAAAACATAGTAGAAGAACTAAAAAAGAGCCACTGTGGCTTAACAACCATGTAAAGGAAGCAGTGCGAGACAAAAAGACATCTTTTAAAAAGTGGAAGTCAAATCCTAGTGAGGTAAATAGAAAGGAGCATAAACACTGCCAAATTAAGTGTAAAAATGTAATAAGAAAAGCCAAAAAGGAGTTTGAAGAACAGCTAGCCAAAAACTCAAAAGGTAATAACAAAATGTTTTTTAAATACATCAGAAGCAGGAAGCCTGCAAAACAACCAGTGGGGCCCCTGGACGATCGAGATACAAAAGGAGCACTTAAAGACGATAAAGTCACTGAGGAGAAGCTAAATTAATTCTTTTCTTCAGTCTTCACGGCTGAGGATATTGGAGAGATTCCCAAACCTGAGCCATTCTTTTTAGATGACAAATTTGAGGAATTATCCCAGAGTGAGGTGTCATTAGAGGAGGTTTTGGAATTAATTGATAAACTTAACAGTAGCAAGTCACCGGGACCGGATGGCATTCACCCAAGAGTTCTGAATGAACTTAATGTGAAATTGCGGAACTATTAACTATGGTTTGTAACCTATCGTTCAAATCAGTTTCTGTACCCAATGACTGGAAGATAGCTAATGTAACGCCAATATTTAAAAAGGGCTCCAGAGGCGATCCCGGCAATTACAGACCAGTAAGTCTAACATCAGTACCGGGCAAATTAGTTGAAACAATAGTAAAGAATAAAATTGTCAGACACATAGAAGAACATAATTTGTTGGGCAAAAGTCAACATGGTTTCTGTAAAGGGAAATCATGTCTTACTAATCTATTAGAGTTCTTTGAAGGGGTCAACAAATGTGTGGACAAGGGGGATCCAGTAGATATAGTGTACTTAAATTTCCAGAAAGCCTTTGACAAGGTCCCTCATCAAAGGCTCTTACGTAAATTAAGTTGTCATGGGATAAGAGGGAAGATCCTTTCATGGACTGAGAAGTGGTTAAAAGAGAGGAAACAAAGGGTAGGAATAAATGGTAAATTTTCAGACTGGAGAGGGGTAACTTGTCAAGTTCTCCAAGGGTCAGTCCTAGGATCAATCCTATTCAACTTATTCATAAATGATCTGGAGAAAGGGGTAAACAGTGAGGTGGCAACGTATGCAGACGATATTAAACTGTTCAAAGTAGTTAAGACCAAAGCAGACTGTGAAGAACTTCAGAAAGATCTCACAAAACTAAATGATTGGGCAACAAAATGGCAAATGAAATTTAATGTGGATAAATGTAAAGTAATGCACATTGGAAAAAATAACAACTATACATATAATATGATGGGGGCTAATTTAGCTACAACTAATCAGGAAAGAGATCTTGGAGTCATCGTGGATAGTTCTCTGAAGATGTTCATGCAGTGTGCAGTGGCAGTCAAAAAAGCAAACAGGATGTTAGGAATCATTAAAAAAGGGATAGAGAATAAGACGGAGAATGTTTATTGCCCTTATATAAATCTATGCCCACATCTTGAATACTGCGTACAGATGTGGTCTCCTCATCTCAAAAAAGATATATTAGAAAAGGTTCAGAGATGATGATTCAGAGATGATGATTCAGAGGTTCAAATGATTAGGGGTTTGGAATGGGTCCCATATGAAGAGAGATTAAAGAGACTGAGAGGAGACTAAGGGGGGGATATGATAGAGGTATATAAAATCATGAGTGGTGTGGAGGAAGTGAATAAGGAAAAGTTATTTACTTGTTCCCATAATATAAGAACTAGGGGCCACCAAATGAAACTAATGGGCAGCAGGTTTAAAACAAATAAAAGGAAGTTCTTCTTCACACAGCGCATAGTCAATCTGTGGAACTCCTTGCCTGAGGAGGTTGTGAAGGCTAGGACTATAACAGGGTTTAAAAGATAACTAGATAAATTCATGGAGGTTAAGTCCATTAATGGCTATTAGCCAGTATGGGTAAGGATTGGTGTCCCTAGCCTCTGTTTGTCAGAGGGTGGAGATGGATGGCAGGAGAGAGATTGATTGATCATTACCTGTTCAATTCACTCCCTCTGGGACACCTCGCATTGGCCACTGTTGGCAGACAGGGTAATGGGCTGGATGGACCTTTGGTCTGACCCAGTATGGCCATTCTTAAGTTCTTATGTTCTAAATGGCTGAAGTCACTCCTGAAAATTGACTTAGTGCCATTAATTTATTACTTTGATTTACACTGGGTGAGGATCTGAACCAATCGAGTTACACTGATGTTAGCCAGCGGTCCTCCATCTTTTCCATATCACATGATCTTTGCCAAAGTGGGATCTACCTGAGATCCTCCTTTCATTTAGCAACATAGTAAGTGCAGGTGGTCTAAACTCCCTGACACATGTTCATGGTCTCAAGACTGAGAACACTAGTTGTAAATCTAAAGTAGCTGTGAAAAGAGTTGGGCCTAGGAATCACAACAGGGGTTAAATACTACCCAAAAAGACTTTCGTGATATCAATAGAGAAGATATTTAAAGCCTTCCATATTTTGGAAGAATACTTACTCATTCAAGAAATACACCTTAATGCTTATTACAACCTATTACATTGAAAATTACTTAGATATAAAAAAACAATTTCCAAAAGGGACTATTTTTATTTATAACCACCACCATTTGTGACTAATCCTGCTGCTTTTTTTCTATGAAAGTTTATAACAATTCTGAAGAAACTAAAATGTAATACGATTCATCTTGAAGATACCAGTTTTAATCTGTGACCTTAGAAAAATTATTGACACTGCTAAGAATTATCCTGATTAGATAGTAATGCCATATAGATAGAAGATTTTCCAAATGAATCTTTTTTACTGGTTTATTAACAAGTTTAGGCTCTCCTAAGGCAATTCGGATACTGCTATACAAAAGAACTATAAATTGGGGGCAGGGAAAGCAGTAATTTTCAGGCAGCAGGAAATTGCATAGGAAATAATGACTCACAGGTGAAAGAATCTATTTTTCCCCTTCTACTCTTTGATAAAGAAGAAATTGATGCTCCAATATAAAACTTGCCTTACAAAATGCAAGTGCTTATGTCAAGTCTTCAGTACCAAATATTGTATTTTATTGCCTAGTACTACGGCAATGATCAGGACTGAAACTAGAACAGTCCAAGAAGTCATAGCTTCTTCAGAAAAACAATTTACAGCTTGATTTAGCTTCTGACCTTAATGTAGAAACAGTCTTTGTGTCTATTGAGTCATGTTCAGTGCATGAGTCAATAGTTCCTTGAATGTAAGTACACTGGTTTCTGCTCACAAAACTTATTTTTGTTTATCTACAGAAATAGTTAAAACTGTTAAAGCTTTCAATTTCCTCTATTTAACTTGGCACTGGTCTTTATTTAGCCTAGTAAATAAAGTGAAATTACATAAATATGAATTCACCAAAATCCCACACTATATTCTATGACCCATGATGAAATCTGTCTAAGAAAAATATCCAGAGACATCTCCAGCCACATTTACATCTCTAAACTCTATTCAACAGTCTGTGTTTAACGTTTAGCGTTCTCTGAAATTTTAGTCATAGGTTTGTAAGACTTCCTTTTTGAAACACTTAACAAGGAAAAGGTGAAACAGATGAAATAGTGAGAGATGAAAAATAAGCCCTAACATTCAACCAAAACTTTAATCAGAGGTGAGAATAAAAAATGTTTAGTAAATATTTGGGGAAAATCAGACCTCTTCATTTTCAATTTTATGTTGTGTGACTGGAATAATTAACTGAGACACTTTTATGCAAAACTTCTGACTTATTCTCAATGAATCTTATTTTGAATTATCAAGTAAACTCCTTAACTTTTAACCATACTGCAGTATCTTCTGAGCTTAACCCTTCTACAGTCCCATACAGATTTCTCACGGGAAGAACTCAGATCTGTAAATATATTGACACAAGTTTTCAAAGGGGGACAGTTGTTTTGGCTACCTCAAATTCAGAGACCTAGAGTGATTTAGAGATAGTGGGCTCCCATTACTGTCACTGGGAACTGGGAGAAGACTCAGCACTGCACACAACTTAGAACTTTGCTCTGGCAAAGTAGTATGGCATAGGCTGAAGTGCATTGCTGAAAAGGAATTCAATTATTCACGTGCTAAGAATTAAACTCGTGGTTAAGCACTTTGTGGAATTGCAGCCTTATTTAGATGCTGAAATTTAGTCACCCACTTTTTAAAATGGCCTTAGTGCTTAAAGTTGTCTTCTGAAAATCAAAGCACCTCAACATTTCAAAGCTCTTTTTTTTAAAAACAAAATATGGATCACTGCACAAACACAAGACGAAACCATGGCAGCTAGGAAGGTTGACATTGGCATCCTCATTAGTAGAGCTGGTTAGAAAATGAAATGGTAAGTTTTTGCTATTAAAAATTTTCAAAAGAAACTGTCACTTCTTGAAATTTTTTGAATCCTGCTCTGGGTCTTACACTGGAAAATATGGAAAAGTTTTTAAAAACACAAACTAAACTAAACTAAAAACTAAACTAAACTAAAAAAAATCCAATTATCCAATTATCTTCAAAGTAAAATGTTTATCTAGAATGTTAATTGGTTCCTACATGTCCTACAATTTTGTATCTATAATTTTTCAGATCACGTAAAGTCCTGGCTTTTCTTTAACACTTTCTTTTTGGAAATTGTAGAAGTCACTAGTATAAAGACAACATCTGCAAATCATTATGAGACTGTGGAATTTAAATTACACTGGTCTACATTTTTTTAGAAGTCATCTGCTTCAGAGATAAAATGTGCTATTTATTATGTATCTTGATGTGCTGAATTCAAATATGACAATTAAAACAACTGATTGGCTACTGTTTCCAAGATATTTAAGTTTTTACATTTTATGTCTATGTATATAGTGTAGATAGTAGAGTTTTAATCATAAATTGTAAACCTAGGTCTTTTCATGTGTTTATGGTTGCTTTACATGATAATATTTCACCTGTCCTGTTTATGTAACACTTTAAAAATCAGCAAAAGGGTTATATAAATAAAATTTATTATGAAACAAAAGGCAAAAAACTATCATGTACATAGTTTAGTCCTATTCAATGTCTACTCGGCGCTTCTTGGCTTGTCTTTTGTATTCATTAAATGGAGCATCTCTTGTCACTGTCCAGCAATAGTCTGCAGCATTGATGGGTTCCATTTGCCCCGATAGCGTTTCTCCATTGTTGCAATATCCTGGTGAAATCGCTCACCTTGCTCGTCGCTCACTGCTCTGCAGTTTGGTGGAAAAAAATCTAGATGAGAGTGCAAAAAATATATCTTTAGTGACATGTTGCAACCAAGGCTTTTGTATGCCTTTAGGAGGTTTTCCACCAACAACCTGTAGTTGTCTGCCTTGTTGTTTCCGAGAAAATTTATTGCCACTAACTGGAAGGCTTTCCATGCTGTCTTTTCCTTGCCACGCAGTGCATGGTCACATGCATCATCTCGAAGAAGTTCACGAATCTGAGGACCAACAAAGACACCTTCCTTTATCTTAGCTTCACTTAACCTTGGAAATTTTCCACGGAGGTACTTGAAAGCTGCTTGTGTTTTGTCCATGGCCTTGACAAAGTTCTTCATCAGACCCAGCTTGATGTGTAAGGGTGGTAACAAAATCTTCCTTGATTCAACAAGTGGTGGATGCTGAACACTTTTCCTCCCAGGCTCCAATGACTGTCGGAGTGGCCAATCTATCTTGATGTAGTGGGAATCTCTTGCACGACTATCCCATTCGCAGAGAAAACAGCAGTACTTTGTGTATCCAGTCTGCAGACCAAGCAAGAGAGCAACAACTTTCAAATCGCCACAAAGCTGCCACTGATGTTGGTCATAGCTTATGCACCTCAAAAGTTGTTTCATGTTGTCATAGGTTTCCTTCATATGGACTGCATGACCAACTGGAATTGATGGCAAAACATTGCCATTATGCAGCAAAACAGCTTTAAGACTCGTCTTCGATGAATCAATGAACAGTCTCCACTCATCTGGATCGTGAACGATGTTGAGGGCTGCCATCACACCATCGATGTTGTTGCAGGCTACAAGATCACCTTCCATGAAGAAGAATGGGACAAGATCCTTTTGACGGTCACGGAACATGGAAACCCTAACCTCACCTGCCAGGAGATTCCACTGCTGTAGTCTGGAGCCCAACAGCTCTGCCTTACTCTTGGGTAGTTCCAAATCCCTGACAAGGTCATTCAGTTCACCTTGTGTTATGAGGTATGGTTCAGAGGAGGAGGATGGGAGAAAATGTGGGTCCTGTGACATTGATGGTTCAGGACCAGAAGTTTCATCCTCTTCCTCTTCCTCGTCTGACTCAAGTGAGAATGATTCTGGTACATCAGGAACCAGCAGTCCTTCTCCGTGGGTACTGGGCGTATAGCTGATGGAATGTTTGGATAATGCACAATCCACTTTTTCTTCTTTGACATACCTTTCCCAACTAGAGGCACCATGCAGAAGTAACAATTGCTGGTATGATCTGTTGGCTCTCCCCAAATCACTGGCACTGCAAAAGGCATAGATTTCCTTTTCCTGTTCAACCACTGGCGAAGATTTGTTGCACAAGTGTTGCAGCATATGTGTGAGGCCCACCTCTTGTCCTGATCTCTAATTTTGCAGCCAAAATAAAGGTGATAGGCTTTCTTAACCATAGTGGTTATACTGTGCTTTTGTGATGCAAAAGTCACTTCACCACAAACATAGCAGAAGTTATCTGCACTGTTCACACAAGTACGAGGCATCTCTGCTCACTTTGGCTAAACAGAAATGTGTCCCTCTGCAAAATCAAACACTGATAAATAAGAGAGCACGACACTGTATGATTTCTAGAGCTGCTATAGGGCAATTCGTTCAGCAGAGTGATGTAAGCTTTGTTATGACTGCATCATCCATGACTTCTAGGAATAACATGATGCAATTCATATCATGTATGATGCAATACCAGCTTCAGATTGCATCATTCATTGTTTTGCCTAAAAAGCAAGTACTGTCCAAACTCAGTCATAGATTTATTCATAGATCCAGTCAAAGATGTATTTTAGTCATTTCTGGTTTAAATTGAGATCCCTTCCCTTTATAACTCACTTATCCTCCGCCATTCCCAAGTCAAGGGTCGTATATACTGACCCAATAGCATATCTTGAAAACTAGAGCCAATCAACAATTTTAAGCATCATTTTCGTTCTCAGTGACCCAGAATTAGTAAAGTTTGACTACATTTATTTCAGAAACATTTTGGCTATAGAGCAGTATTATCAAAGTCTTCCCCTGGTAGAATAGGACTTTACAGCTCTGTTTCAAATAACAATCCTGTTGTCTGATTATGGCTATTGAAAGTGATTTTAATGGTGATCGCTGTATAACCCAAGCACTAGGATCAAATAGAAATTGAAAGATTTTTTTTACCCTTTAATTTTTGACTATTTTGAGTCCTCTACCTAGAAAATGTGTGTAATGATTCTGTTTTTTTAATATTTAACTTTTCAGAATAACTAAAACTTCAGTTGTCGGTTAAGAAAGAACAATAAAAAAATTAAACAAAATGTCCTTAAAATCTATTTTTCCTTTTCATTGAAATTAAAGCCCTTGATTATCAAGCTTACATCAGTTTTATTATTTGGATTTTTAAAAAGGGAAGAAGCTAAAATATAAGAGCAGTGTGTGGATTGCCTTTTAAACAGTCTTGGGAGGAAAGTGTTTTAAAATGAAGATCAGGTTTTTCATCCCTTCAGATATTTCCTCTGACTGAATAACCTAATCTTCACTCATGCTAAGAAATTGAAAGAATAACTAAATCACCCAGAGTTTTGTGTAGGATCCAATTTATTTTTTTTAACTGAAGTTTTAGCCTTTAACAAATGCTAAACTCCACATATTTTGGGGGCCAATTATCCAAACCCTGAATTGCTCTGGGCTTTACTACTGTTTGTAGATTCTAAAATTCAATTACCCATGGTCCTTGGCATATGGATTTGAGATGGTGTAACGAAAGTTTTACAGCCCAATATTTTTACTTTGGTTGAATTCATTGTGAAAAGGGGGGTTGGATTTTGCTAAGGGATATATATCTATTACCAGGCCTACTCCCAAGCTATTACAAGTTTTGACAGACAGTATGAAATAGGCAAAGGACAGTAACAAAATTAGTGACTTATAAAAGAAGGCCAAGGTAGCATCTACTTTGCATATTTTAAATTAAAGAACAACTTAGCCTTGATGCACGAAAATATGAAAAGTTGAGATGGTTCAAACAATTATTTCAGTGGATATTTTAACAATTATTTGCTAGATTTTTTTTTTCCTTTTGACCTTGTGGATGTTTCCTTTTTATAAATAAACAAACAGAAAAAAGTTCTTATAAGATTGTTTTCCACATTTCTGTTCATTAATAAAGATGTATTGCTTTATTGGCATTTGACCCCATCACATAGAAGTATAAGAATTAAGCCTTTTCCTGCAGCCATGTTGGAAGGCTCAATGCCTTTGTCTGGAGCCATTTTAGAGAAGCCTCAGCCTTGAGCTAAGAAGCAGACGTCACGTTCTCACATTCCATCGAAATTATATTAAAACAGTGTAATAGCGGGTAGTTAAGAAGGAGATCCTATCCTAATAGCACGCACCCACAATAGTACAGATCGTAAAATGGTTAAAGAAAATTTAATTTGATAGCATTCTGTTTGGCAAGAAAACAATTATCAGCAGTTATGACTGTAAAATCTATGTGTAACCCAGAGGCAGTTTTAGCTCACATGGTAAAGGCATGTGCCTTTAGCCCCTAAGGTTGCAGGTTCAATCTCACCCACCGATGACAAGGGTCCGTCAGCTTTACATATGCTCTATTGTTTTGCTTGTAGGATGCCTATTTCTCTATTGTTTATCTGTATGCTCTCTATCTTGTTCTTTGATTTTTTCTGTCTGTTACAGGTTGTGCCCATGAAAGCTCATACCACCATCTACATGTTTTGTTAGTCTTTAAGGTGCTACTAGACTATTTGGGTTTTTTTGAAGTTTTTCCTGTTACAGACTAACTCTCCTACCCCTCTGAAGCTTTTGATGACTAACTTTGCTAGACATAAATTAATCAAGGTGCAGGATGATTGGTTGTAGAGTTTTGTTACAATGTGTTGGGATTGGTTAATGAAATGGTAGTAAAATGATTGGTTAAGGCATAGTTAAGTTTCACTGTATAAATTAGGATCCAAGAAGAAGACCAGCAGAAGGAACAGAAAAATAATAAGGAAAGAAAGACCTGGAAGAAGAAAAATCACCTTCAAAATACCCTAAGACCAGAGCTTCTAAGACTCCTCTGCACAACTGTGTTGTGTAGCAACCAGAATCCAGAGGAGACTGACCTTACCTGGCCAACAGGGAACATTTGCCTGTTTAATTGGGGCAGGTGAGCATAGGATTCTATGCTTAGCATATATATTCTGCTTGGTCATTTTTAATACAGCCACTCCCTGAGTTACGAACAAGTTACGGACCAACACTTGGTCCGTAACTCGAAGTGTTCGTAACTCGGATCCCATAGAGTTGCATGGCGACCGCGCTGTTCATAAGCGCAGATTGCCGTTCATAACTTGAATCTGCATTTATGACCGCTTTGGTTGTAAGTGCGGATGGTCGTAAGTAGAGGTAGTCGTAACTCGGGGAGCGGCTGTAAATTGAAGATAAGGATATTTTTTATGTAAGGTTCTTTTTAGTGGTAAAGGTTCCTGCAAACCTACAGGGGTAATGCTTGAGCCCTAGAAAACGGTAAGGTTGAGTGTTTACATTAACAAGTTTCAGAGGGGTAGCTGAGTTAGTCTGTACAGGATAAACTTAAAAACCAACAAATAGTCTGGTAGCACTTTAAAGACTAACAAAACATGTTGATGGTATCATGAGCTTTCATGGTCATCTGAAGAAGTGGGCTGTGCCCACAAAAGCTCATGATACCATTGACTATTTGTTGTTTTTTAAGTTTATCCTGTACAGACTAACTCAGCTACCCCTCTGAAGCTTTTAAACATACAAGGCACTGCATTCAGCGGTATGGAGTGGAAATCCATCCACTACACAAAGAAACTTGCACAGATCCAAACAGACATCATCTTCCTTTCCAAGTGCAAACAGATGAACATCATACCTAAGGGTCTAATGGTGAAAAACTCACTACACAAAAGATGGTACATGATATCATCTACATGTTTCACAGTCTTTAAAGTGCTACCAGACTATTTGTTAGTTTTTAAGTTTACATTAACAAGGTTGTGCCTTGAGACCTAAGAACTGAGTAAAGGTGGGTGGCCTAGAGTGTGTGCCAGAGAGTTTTGTGCAGGTAACTCTAGAAGCCCTGAAAAATATTCAGTCCTCTGTTTCTGCTTTTCATGGAAACAGACATTAATGGCTTTCATGGAAACAGAAAGTTTATACTGTTCTTCTTTTAAAAATGTAATTACAATAATTGCTCTGATGCTCTATTTGTTACATATACTTTGCACAGCTGTAACTTTGCTAAAAATTGATCTCTTGCATCCTGTTCCAAAACATTACAATTTAAAAGTCACTAACTTCATGCTAAAGTCTTTGAAGTAGGGATCAGGATACCAATTTTGAATATTTTACCTATTGAACGTGTATATATCTACAATGCTGTACTATTTAATATATGGTTATAACAGAAATACCAGTATAAAATGGAATACGTGTAAAGTACTTTGAATTTTTTAAAAGAGTGCATCTAAAAAGCTCTTTTGGAAGTCCAAATCTGATACTTTAACCTGGTGCATGAATTGATAAACTCCTTTATATCAGCCAACACCCCAGCATGTTTTTCTTGTATATTCCTATCAACCTCACATCTCTTTGTTAACATTTGACCTCAATGTAAATGAATAACCATTGTATTATCTTACATTACTTAATTTCCATTTGACAATGAGATACCTTGTTTACCTTGCTGTTTGGAAAGTATGAGGCATGCCACCTTTTGATAACCTGCTTTTACCTTACATACTTAAAAACTTTTCCGATACAGACACCTAATTCCTTGCCAGAGCTAAGCCATCCATAGGACTGTTTGGGGTGGCCACCCCAGGCTCTGCACTTTGGGTGGCCATGGAGCAGCCACCTCAACAGTCCTACAGATGGGATCTTCAGGGCTCAGGAGGCTTGTTGAAGCATCACCTGGTGGGGGGGAGGGCTGTCATGGAACAGTAGCAGGGATCAGGCCCTCTCCCCACTCAGTGCACACTCGGTGGAGCGGAACTAGCTAAGGCTGGGGCTGGCTGGAGCAGGGGTGCTCTGCTTGCTCCTGCTGTGATGAAGCAGAGCACAGCAGGCTGGGAGTGGGGCAACAGAGTGGAGCAGGCTGCTGCATTGCTCCAGCTCCCGCTGTCATGGGGAGTATGGGAAGCCCTGACCCCTGCTGCTGCCCTGCGGCAGGCCCCTCAGATAACACCCGGCCATGTAGCTCAAGGGATGAGGCTTTGGAGAAAGGGTGCAATGGGGATTGGGGAGGAGTAGGAGTGGGAAGAGTTGGGGCTGGGCCTGGGTTAGGGTGGGGGTTGTCCCAGTGTCCCCTAGGCATGGTCCGGCTCCTTGAAGAGTATATGTACATATTTCACAATATCAGTGACACCAGCTTTCATTTGAGACCTCATGTGACATTCTTTGAACTAGTAGAATGTACACACCAGACTCCTAAGATTTCTGTACCTCCCTACCCCCGCTCCTTTGCCAGTTGGTTCTTAGGTCACAAAGACAAAGTTAAGAATGGAAGCTAGGTTCCATTCCTGTTTTATCTCCAAGATACTCCTTCCCCTTGATCTGTATAGTACACATATGAAAACCACATTGCAGTAGCAGGAGAAAAAATGAATACAACTATTTCTGCACTTTCTACTTAAAGAAACATAACTACGTGACTAAATAAAAGTTGGAACATTGTGCATTTTGGAGATATTTGGGGGGTATTTAAAAAAAAGATTTAAACTGGGCAAAAAGTATGAAAATGGGGTTGAGTCCTTTGATATCTTCATCTGAATTCATTGACATGAAGAACTGTGATTCCACTTCCAGAACTTTTTGAATGGGAGTCTTATTTTTATAAATTGCATAAATCACTACCAGATCTCACATTTTAGTGATCTGTAAAGTAATGTACAAGGAAGCAAATAAAAATTCCTAAAAATATATTACAGAATGATAGTATTTTTTGAGAACTATGAAACAAATAAGTATAGAATTTTATATCAGGCACCATTCTTTATTAAATTCTATAATTCCTTTTTTACACTACAGTAAAGAAATAATGTTTTATTAAAATATATAAACTGCAGAATAATTTATGTAGAACTGTTTTATTTTAATTTGTTTTATCCCTATTATATTCAGTAGGGGTTTTCCAGCTAGAAAACTGGTACAGCAAAAGCAGGTATGTACAATACTTTAAAGAGGGAGGAAGAGGAAAGAAGGTGCCAGAAAGCTAATCCAGCTCAGTAAAAATATTGTGAGTTATATTCATTTTGAGTGTAGTGCAGGAAAAATGTTTTATTGGAAAATTGCTCCATCAGATTGCACTTCAGGAAAATATTAGGTGACTTCAACAGACAACCAATAAAATAGCAAAATATATGCTAATACAAGACATTCTCACCAAGGGAAATATCTTAAAACTGATAGATTCACCAGGGCAAAGATCAGTACCAATATTTTCCTTTTTCTTTTTTTCTTTTCGCAGAAGATAGTAACATCTAGATAAAGATAAATTTGTGTAAATATGAAAGCAGCAGTACAGCTACAAATAATTCTGAGAGATTGTCCTTTAAATATCAGGTCTTGGCCTCTGTTTAACATATGTCTCTCTAGCTCCTTCGGATACATTAACAATACTTCCTTTATGACATCCTTTTAAAGATTTTGAGCTGTAATTACTCAGCTGCTGCCAAAGTCTCAATTTGCTTATGCATAGAAAAACTAATCCCTCCCTTGAGCAGCGAATCTAGTTACAATTATTGTACAGTACAATATGTGACCTATTTAGCACTTTCCCCAAAAATAACACCAGAACCTTAGTAGTTTCTCAATTTTATTAAAATAATTGGGAGGGGGGAATGAAACTCATGCCCCTTCCCGAAACGAAGAGCTCAATCTACTTTAATGTCCCAGGATTAGCTGCAGAGTGCTATTTTCTGAATGGCAACAACATTTTTAAAATACCAAGTCACAAAAATGCTAAAAAATGTAGAATAGTTCTCTTAAAGCAGGGGTGGGGAAACTTTTTTGGGTCAGTGACCACTGACCCACAGGAAAATCAGTCAGGTGTGAGGCAGCGAGGGCTGGAATTCCAGTGTGGGTTCCCCGATGCTGAGTGGGGGGAAGGAGCCCTGAGTCCTGGGGGCCAGATCCATGCAAGCTGGGGACCGCATCTGGCCCCTAGTCCTAAGGTTCCCCACACATGCTTTAAAGTACATTTATCCATAAATGCTACTATTATGGTTGAAATTCCCTCATTGGCTTAGAACGTCATGTAAGGGTGAAATATAGTATATAGGGCTAAATTCATCCCTGTTGTAACTCAACTGAAGTTGGGCAATGTCGGTGGGAAGCCTCATCCATGGAGTAACTCCATTGACTGATACATTAATGGCTTTGACGATCAGAATCAAGGCCTTGTAGCAGCAGGTGGGAAGCACTTAAAAGCTCTTTATTAGCACTAATGAATTTAGCCTCAAAACACTCCTAGTCAGGTTGGCATTAGTATGCTCATTTTACAAATGGGGGAAATGAGACACAAAGCCAAATGGCTCATCCAAGGTCATATAGGAAATTTGTAGTACAGCCAGGGATACAGTCTAATCTCATATCTTAATCACTAATCCACCCTTACTCCCTCTTATCCTGAAAAAGGGAGGCAAGAGAAAGGGCAAAAGCAATGGAAAAAAGACCCTTTTGTGGCATTAATTTAGAAGGGAATATCATAAGTCAAAGTAGGAAACCACCTACAAACAGTGAAATGACTTTATATGCTGAGGCATAGGAAGTGGATATGGAGTTAATTTTAGTATGCCTCTGGTAGAAAGCAGAATGGAAGCCGCAGTTAAAATTACTTTACAATGCACAATATTCAGGACAAGCCTACACCCCCCGAACTCCACACACACTGTGATGGGCATGGAATAAATCTCCCCTTTTGATTATAGACATACGATCCAATTTATTCGTCATGTATTTGAGTGCGAGGAAGTGAATGGGAGATGTGTCCACTCATTTCATGGCTAAACTAGGCCCATGTGGTGTATACTCCTTTAAAGAAGGGAGTCCTGTCAATCATGAAGACAAGCAGCAGCTCAGGAAGGGGGAAGAAACTCTGTTTATCTCCTTTGTCATGTGGATAACTCCTCTAGCTGGTGATCCAATTACCTTGTGCTCTTCAGAATGTATTTTTTACAGGAGGGAGTATTGAGAGTATAGCTATTAACAGTGAGAGTAAGGAAGGAATGCAAAATATTAATTGAAGGGATAGAAACACCCAGCCATAAAGTCAGTCTGCTGCTTCAACAGGAGACAATGAATCATCTTTCATACTGGAGTAATCAGTGCAAAGGTCCTGACTCTAGTGACCGTTTAAGTGCCTCACTTCTATACTGATTGCAGACAGTCTCATAAACAGGCAATTACAGACAGTAAGTATCTGGCAGCTGTGTATTACGGGGCTATAATTCCATTTCCATAAGGAGGTTCTAGCAGTTCATGAACCACAGGAGTGAAGTTTAGCCTGGCTTGCATATTCACCAAAATAGCAAGGCAAAATGACAACATTATAATGCAGAATATTTGTTTGTAATTTTTTAAGATACATAATACATGGATATAATTTCATAGGAAGCGCTTGTGTGGAGTTTTCTGGAATGTATGTGGAGTAGAAAAAGTAGTTACTGCTGGGTTGCTATTGACCATCCCATGAGGGTGGACAAGAAATGGGTGGAGTCTTGGATTCACACCCAAACTCCAAAAGCATCAGACTTAATGCTGAGGGGAAAGCTAGACACTGTTCCTTTTTGGGTTTCATTTTAAATTTACAATCTACCCCATAAATGTGCTGCTACTCCCTTTTCAGGTCTAATTTCCTCTCTTCTGCTGCTTATCCAAATTCTCCAACAGCTTTTATATATCTATCATATTCCTTAAATGCTTCCCAGATTCTTCTATTATTGGTGTTCCTCTTCCTTGGTCTCAGTTATAGATACCCTTCCTGGGTCCAATGTGATGTCACATCCATGAATTAGGCCCCTTTCACCTTACTTATGGCTTTCTGGATAGTTTCAATGAAGATGACCACACTGTCTGTAGTGTTCATCTTTAACCTACAATTCAATGATGCTCTGATCGAAAAGTTACAGAGGAAAAATAAGGATCTCAGCACAATGGTGAAAAATCAAACCATTATTAATACCACAGGCATACTCACAGTAGGTATACATCAGAACATCCCCCTGAAGTCACTAAAATTTGATGCTCAGACAAGTAATGATCAAATAGCTTCAACTGGTCCGGAATTCAGCTGCTCGAGTTTTAACTAATACTCGTTATACAGAGCGCCTTTTGACGGTGCTCCAGCAGCTGCACTGGCTTCTGGTATGTTTCCCGGCACAGTTCAAGGTCTCGGTTATGACTTATAAAGCCCTAATGGGTTGGGACCAGGGTATACGAAGGACTGTCTCCTTCTGCCCAGGGACTGAGGTTGGCTGGGGAGGCTCTGCTCCGTGTTCCTTCACTTATGGAGATAAGGTTGATATCTATGCAAAGCAGGTCCTTCTCAACCTTGCCCATAGGCTATTGAATTTTCTCTCCTGGGACATTCATCTGGCACCAACGTTGGCATTGTTTTGGCACCAGGCCAAGGACACTCTTTTTACCCGTGCTTTTATTGATGTTTAGGGGTGTGTGTCCCACCTCTTGAGGTGTTTTAGGAGGTTTTATGTCCCCCTTCACTTTGAGGTCTTTTATTTTACTTAATATACATTTATTTATTGTGTTTTTAAAATTTTTGTAAGAGGTGGGGTAAAAATATTTTAAATAAATAAATAAAATAGCGAGAGACCTGTGTGGATGCAAAACTGGTATTCATATCCATATCTGCATAAATTATTTGCAGATATCTACATCCACAATGCAAATACCTGTGGATATAAAGAGTATATCCATGGATTTGAAGGTCTCAACAAATAGCAGCCCTAGTGCACAGACATAAATGCAGAAACTAATATATAGAGCATTCCAGCTCTCTGTGCTTTATGGAAACACAGTATGTGTGGTATTGTACAGGTATGTGTTTTCCTGGAGCTGAACTTTGTATTTTGTGCATTTTTAAAGCAATACATAAATGAAAAACCATAAAGAAATAATATTTCCCAAACAGTTGTATTTTATTCTTAATATTAGTGAACTACACTGGCTAATTTATGAAAACCTTCCCTTCCCACCAATATTTTTGTTCAGAAAAAGCTAATTCATTTTCAAAAATTGGTTTCTTTGCATAATACCTTCTCTACTTTCCATTTTACACAATATTTTGTATATGCCATTTGATCTCTACCTAAAATACCATTGATTTTGGAGACTTCCCATCTCAGGTTATTGTTACTAGAATACTTTTCCTTAATGTTTCAAATCCAGACAAGGTCAGGAGTGACAAAAAGCTGTCATCATCCAGTGAATTGCCTTTGAAAAATGTATCATCCAAGAGATACCACACAGTTATTGTAGCTATTTTCAATCCTCAGTCTGCAGGGAAGTCTTTTGATGTATTAGATAGGATCAGATGGTAACTTTTAACACAAGTCGATTTGTACGTAAATAAACCTGTATGTGTAAATGAGTTGTTGGTATCTTTCCAGTTCCTAATAGGGTCTGTGTCACAAAACCATCATAATGTTCAGCAGGAACTGATCTATCATCAACAGCCTCAACTAGAATAAATAAACATGGAGGCTAAATTATCCTGTCATTTTAACATTGCCTCACCCTGCCTTCAGAGGAGCAAAACAAAGTTAAGATTGTACTGTGTCTGCTGTTCATACTATATGTACAAATACAGAAATTCATTCTCCAAAGCTGTGTATGTATTAGATCTTGGTAACCTGCTTTATATTACTGAAGTATTCACATCCCGTTAAAGGTATCCTCTCAAAATATTTGCATATAGTCATCCAAACTGGACTCTCCAGGGACCAACACACAAGGAATTTTTGGATAAATAGACTGCTTTTAAACAGGATCATGGCCTTCTTCCTGATCCAGAAAATGGCCATGAACACTGAGCAATGAAGAGTCCCAATCCTTTGGGAACGTTTGGAAGTCCTGGGACTACTGAGGACTCATAACCCTGGGACTCATTCTCAGGTGAACCAATGAGCTTGAAATCCTACGGAAACCATCTAGGTTGGGTCCTGAAATACTGATCCTATCAGAGCCCACATTATGATTGTGATGGTCTCTGGTATCATAAGTAGCATGTGTTCAGGTTCTTCCATAGTTTTAATGTTTTCTCTGTGATGTTTTTACCTTAAGAATACAACAGGCTTGCATAAAGAGAATGATATGGTATGGTAACTATATCAGTGGGCAATTAACCCTATTAAACATCTCAGAAAAGGAAGTAAGCGAGCCTGCCACTGTTCTGAATGCCCCAGTGAAGGCAGGGAACTCTTCAGACCGGAGATATCCCAGTCAGCATTGAGAGAGAGAGGTGCCTCTCCACCCAGGAGAAGTGATGGCCAGGGCAGTTTCAGAATGAGTGCCCCTAATACAGGTACAGTTGCCATGCTCTTTGATGCTGTGGGGACAATAAAGCATACAGAATATCGCACAGATCTAGAATCTAATTTCTTAGGCCACGTCTACACTAGAGAACTATTTCAAAATTATTAAATTCAACTCAAGAACTCCTGATTTAACAAATTTGAACTAGCATGTCCTCCCTATGGGGAAGCATCAAAATTAGTCTGAGGCAGGCTCCATTAATGTGGACATACCGCCTTGGACTTAGAGTCCCAGGAAGCAGTCTAGGGAGCTGCAGGAGACCTCCCAGAGGCCAATAAGTATGAATTAGCAATACTGGAGCATCCACACTAATGTTATTTCAAAATTACTATTTTGGAATTAGCGTTATTCCTCGTGAATAGCAGGAGTACAGAGTTTGAATTCCATTGCCCATTATTTCAAAATAATGGGCTTGGTAGGGTGGACATACCACTTATAAATTTGAAGTTGTGGGAGGGCGTATTTCAGAATAAGGTCCTAGTGTAGACGAGGGCATAATGAAGCTATTCCAGAATTGCGGAGCTTTTCATAGTGAATATTATTTGCAAGGATCTAAACTCATGCTTCCCCTGTCATTTCTGATAGGTCCTGGGAGCACATCAGAGCCCAGGAGAATAATTTGGTTTAGGAAAGTCATAAAGTGTGTTGTTTATGTTCTTAAAAATAGAGCAAGAAAGAATTAAACTAGCTATGTCACATAAATTGCATGCTGATGATGATTTACAATATAGGAAGAGGGCAAATATCCAATGTTTTATAAGTAATGGATGGAGTAAGTTTTCTTAACTTTCTAGAATATTTCTCATAACAAACATTTCATGATTTTTTAATGCTTTCCATTTAACACAAGATAATACAGATGTATTTCAACTCCATTTTTCTCTTTTCCTTTACTGTATGCTATTTTGACAATGCATGGCATTATTGCATACAAAACCTAGTATACCTCTTACTTTGTGCTAAAAGCTGGCGTCTGATGGTCTGGGGAGGAGAATTTTTGGGTCCAAGAAATCTGGCCTCCTATTGCTGATGGCCCAGTGCCATTTTCCTCTGAGAAGATAGACAGCCCTTAGTGTCACTAATGATATGGTGGTGTTCACTACTAATGTAGAGTTCTCTGCAATATCACTGATTTCCCCTTTTCCACTCAATCTTTCTTTTGCATCTCTGGATTGGCAGTCTCACCTGCTCCATTCTTTTTACCTCAATGATCTATGTAACTCTCCTTGCTGGATGGCTAAAACTGTCCTGTTTCCTCCGTCTGGTCTTATTCAGACATCAATGGTTTCATTCTTTACTATTCCCACAGCTTTGTGACCTTCACCACATTGCAAGAGATTCTGTATGTTTCTCATATTCAGTCTTGGGCCCCAGATTTCACAGCCATACACAGTAATAAGTCACATTTGTGCTTGCACTTGTGTTTTGTGGTAACTCAAATATTGTTTTAGTCCAAATGGCATTCAGTTTTATGAATAAAGTATATGTCCCAGCAAATTTTTCTAGACTGAAACTGTCTTAATTCTCATACACCACAGAGCATTCTTATAATGGCTTTACATATGGCTTCCCAAATGTCCTCATCTGTATATTTTTTTCCATTCATGATCATATTTCATACTGACTTCAGCCATTTATTTTGCCAGCTCCTAAAATGATTTACCAGACTTTTTATGAATGCTTTGTCATCAGCATAACATGTTATGGTACTTGTTTGTATTTAATGTGAACAGTACCATCATAATTATTTCTCACAAGCAACATGCATAATGCCATTTAAATGCAGGTCTATGAAAAACAAATTATGCTGTTCTGACTGCTGATTTTTCATTATGATAGAGAGTCTTTGCTGATATTGGCTCTGATTCTTGAAATCTTATTCATGTAGTTGCCCAAAGGGATAACTTCTGGAGCAAATACAATCTGTGAATGAAGTAAGAAAGAAATATGAATTCACTAATGACAAAGGGATGGATGTTGGGGGAAAACACATACTGTTGTAGCAAATTACTTCAATGGAACACCTTTCATAACATGTCAGGATTATGCACTGTGTGTGCACTGACAGATGACTAATCAATAAGGCCTCTGACTTTAGAGCAGAAGACTAAGAGTTCAAGGCCTTGACTGGTTGATACTTTCTATTCAGTGGATACATTTAGAACACAATAAAGCATTTGATATAGTATCACATTAAACTATTGGTCAAATAACAATATCATAGCAAAGGATTAAAAGCTGCTTGATACACAATATTCATGTACAGTAAGATCTCTAAGATGAAAACAGAATTAAGTATAGTATGTTTCAGGGGTCAGTATTCAGACCTATATTATTTGATATATTCATTACTAGTCATAGGGAAGGCAGAAAATCAACGTTGATTACATTTGCCAGTGACAACTAAATTGGAGACTACCAAATCCCAGCAGTGGATAGGTCCAAACCACAAGTGACCTCGCGAGATTAAAACAATAATTAGTTCTTTTTTACAAGATGAAATTTAATAGTATTACATGTAATAAATCAGACACTTGAGGACAGGAAATAAACAGTACAGAGATAAATTGAAGGGAAAGGATGGCTCTTGAGAAAGCAGTGAGTCAAAGAAAATCCTACAGTTGATCAGAGATTTCAGGCTAAATATATACTTTGTGCATGACATCCTGACAAAAAAAAAAAGGGCAATGCTACTGTATTCACAGTTTTATACAGACATGGAGCTGATGTAAATCCATGGGGTGATAATTCTACTCTACAGAGGCATGGTATAGCTGTGTATCTCAAGTATAATATGAAGTTCTCATCCCCAGAACATAAAAATTATATTAGAAAACCAGAGAAAATTCAGAGGTTGCTAGCCAAAGTAATACAAGGAATCTAAGATCAGAAATAGGAGAGGCTAAGGGAGCTAATTTGTAGTCTGGAAAAAGAAAATTGACTGGGTATATAATTATCTGTCTATCTTATCTATCTGTCTTAACTTCTGCTGAGGAACCTATCATGGAGGTATCTAGGGATCATATAGTGCTTTACTGTACTGTATGAATATACCTTTAAGGAAATAAAAAATTAAGGGAAAGTGCTGTAGTCCCTGCTGTCTATACTATATGAATTTTTGAAAGCTAGTGTCTAGTAGAGAGACTGGGACCAATATGACTATAACAACATAGCATAGATTTTAGCAGACCACTCAGAAACTTTCTGAAGCTAGCTGTTAGCTCTTCCCAGTTTGGGATTTGTTAGTGCTCCTTTGCAAGGCGTCTTTGTTTACATTTATTTGCAGCCCAAATACAGCTCCTTTATTTCTTAACTAAAGCTAATAGAATTGCCACTCAGTCTGAGTAATAAGATGTCAAATTTAGACTATTTTTGGCAACCCAAACTTCATTGTATCTGAAAGAATGTAAGTACACTTGAACCTCCTTAATCCAGATGTCTGTGATCTGGGAACACCAGTGGTTTGGATCCCCACGTGGCTGGAGTGCCGGCGCCTGTTCTCTGGTGTAGCAGGGGGGTGGGGCAGGGAGCTTTATGCCTCACGGGCCAGATCCAAGAAATCTGGCCCACTGGCTCTGCCCGGCAGGGTGAGGAGGAAGTGCTTCTGCATGCTGACATTCCTCCCGTCCCCCCACCCCCACTGGGGGAACAGCAGCTCAGCAAAGCGCTTGTGTGGTGGCTTTTTCTCCCACTGGTCCATTAGGAGCAGCAGGGAGTGTGAAGTCATGTGTGCCACCAGGATCAGGGCGTCAGGTAAGCACCCTATTCCCCATCACCCAGACTGACTTTACCCGGATTGACTTTTGTGCCACTGATAGTTTTACAGATCTAAAAGCAGCCCAGATCCTAACAATTGCCTTTGGCCCAAATCTTCACTGAGGCTATGTCTATACTGCAGGCTTTTGCCGTCCGAGAGTATGCTAATGAAACGCTCATTCGCATTTATTGTGCTGTCATTTGCATATTCTCTTCTGATTCTTTTTGTGCAAGAGGTTTTAGCATAAAAACAAGCAGTGTAGGCAGGTCCATTTTGCGTAAAAAACCCCCCGTTTGAGCAAGATCCTTACGCCTCACAAAAGGACGTAAGCCCTGCAGGAAGTCCCTCCCTATGAGACATGAATGACACTCTTTATGATTCCCTGTTTGGCTGGCATTCCCCATATAAAAAATAAAGCTATTTCTGGGAGTTGTTGGAGCAATGCAGACTTCTGACATGCCACTGAAATAATGCATCCCTAGTATAAACTTGTTGAATTCAAGCTGAACTGTACAAGTTATAATTCAATTTCACTATATTTTGAAGTTGTCCAGAAGGCCAAGGCTGCTGAAGCAGACTAAGAAGTCACATCTCACTTCCTGGATTTTAAGATTAGGAAGCATAATTTGTTCTATTTTGAATTTACAGGGCATCCTCAGAGTTGCAACAATCAATTTACATTGGACACCACTTATGACATTTTTCAACTGACTACTCATTTTGCCCCTGCAATGTTTATTTTGCCCTTGCGATGAAAGCTGGCAAGGAAAACAGCACACATCACATTTTGAGACTCGGCTAATCCTCAGTCGGGGCCAGGAGCCAGTCAGAAACAAACAGCAAGGCTACTTGGCAACAGGCTACCCTGGTCATGGAAGCCAATCAGACAAGCAATTGCAAGGGATCCCCTTCCAGCTCCATTCTGGAAAGTCAAAGTGTCATGGCATGTGCAGGAGTCACCGGGCCCTGCACCCCCATCCACAGTCAGACATTATTGTCAGCCAGCAAGTAGAACAGAAGGTGTATTCGTTCACAGGGACACAGCATAGCTTAGACTTGTTACAAAACCCAGGAACATTCAGTACAATCCATCTTGGCTCTGGGCCCCTGTACAGATCCCCAGACTCCCTTCTCCCTAAGCCAGCAAAAAAACCAAACTCATACACCCAGCAACTGATCCCAGCCCTCCAAGCAGCCCCACCCCTCCTTTGTTCAGATTCCCAGGCAGGGTGTCACCTGCTTGCTCCCCCAACCCAGGCTCATGTTACAGGACAGCCTGAGCTATTGTTGTGTACATGTTCAGATGGGGCAGACTTCCCCTCAGTGAGAACCACACTAAGTCTTCCCATCCCCAGCCAGATACCGGTGCAGTGCCCAGGGAAACTGAGGCACACACACACAGCGTCACAAAAGGACAGTAGGAATCACCCACCACAATAAAATGAACAGTGTGAACACAATCTCCATTCTGTCTCACAAAGTATATGTGATTTTATGTTCATTTAAATGCTGTTTACCAAATAAGTACATTGGTGTTGCTACATTAGCCATCTATAATTCATTTAGTACAAAAATCTGGATTATTGTGGTGAAAACAGTGTATCAAGTCTTTGTTCAGGAATCAGTTCCACCCCCCACACACATACTCTTTATACCACAGATTCCTATGGGAAAACAAGTTTCAACTTACAATGCAATTCTGAGGAACTAATGGTATCAGAAGTCTGTAGATCCTCTGTATAATTCTTTGTGTGTGGAACTCCACACATGGAAAATTGTGCCCTGTGATGAAAAGACTGCCTACATCTATGGGCACTATTAACCCATTTTCCTTTAATATCAACAGTATATTTTTGAGTTTATGTTGCTTTAAGTAATTTTTGTTTGTCTTAGTACAATCAAAATTACACAGAGGACAAACATTGACTCAACAATGGCAGCAAATCAATCTTTGTTCCCCAGACACTGAAAATGTGAATGTTAAAGAAATATTAACAATATCCCCAATCACAATAGTTTAAGATCATCTGTCACTATGAATTAGTATCTGAAATACTGGGAAATATCTATTCATAATAAATGCTGGAGAAGACAATATATATTCATTTTTTACTTTTTAAAATGTAACAGATTATTCAGTTCATCACCCTTCTGCATGTATAACAAGTGTAACTTTTTTCTGATGATATAGTATACTACACCTTTCTCTCTCTTTTTACCCTCAAATGTAAATTATTTTCCATCCAAGCATATGGATTTATTGCTAGCAATCTCATGGACTTAGTTAAGAGATCATATGAGAAGGGATTTGAACTTGGAGATAATAAATTGTAATTTTAAACAGGGTATCATCACTGAATTTGTGTGCTTCCATTGCGGTCCTGATGGTATTGCTTCTTGGCCCTATACTATTTAACATTGTTATCAATTACCACTAAAAATATAAAATGATCACCAACAAAATTTGCAGATGATACAAAAAATGGGGGAGTAGTAAATAGTGAAGAGGACAGGTCACTAATTCAGAATGACCTAGATCACTTTGTAAATTGGGTGCAAACAATATGATTTCTGATATCTTTAAATATAAATGTATACTTCTAGGAACAAAGAACACAGTCCATACGTACAGAATGGACAATTCTATCCTGGGAAGCAGTGACTCTAAAATATATTTGCTGTTATGGGAGACAATCAGCTGCAGATGAGCTCCCAGTATGATAGTGTTGTCAAAAAAGTGAATGTGATTTTGGGATGCATAAATAGGCAGATCTTGAGTAGGAGTAGTTCCTTTTCCCCTCTCCTTTCTTCCTCCATGTCCCTCTCTCTCTCCTTGGCACCAGCTTGAAGAAAACAGGGATGGATGGATTTGTGGCCACACCAGAGACAGGCCCTGGCTTGCTAGGTGCTGGTCACATTCAGGATCGACTCTGTGTGGGAGGGTTACAGGGATTTGTCTCACTGCCAACTGACAGACTCCAAAAACTATGCTTGCTTATCATGCTATTGGGGAGCCAGGCAGCAAAGTGGCTCAGATTTAAGGGGGCAAAACCCCCTGTAGGTCTAGCCATCCACTACCTATGGCAAGCCATTCTGTAGTGACATAGCTGAGCAAAACAGCACAGTTTTACAATGAGAAAGATGTTTAATGCTCCAGTGAGCAGCCAACTGATAGGTCAGCAAAGCAGAGAAGCACAGCTGTGTCTTCTAGGGGACAATGCAAATTCCCAATGAAAGTTCCGCACTATTAAGAACTCTTCTGCAGTACAGGGAGGGAGGTGATAAGCAGTAAAATGTGACTCTTTGAAAAGTATCGGATACATACATTGGTTTGGATTTTATTTAACGCATTACAAGATGCTGCATCTCATTTTCACAAAATTTTCAACTGTTCAGTTACCATTCAGTAAACCATCAGCCACAGAAACTGGCAGAAACACAATCATTTGATATCAATTACATAGCCAAGTTGCTCTCTTATTGTCACTAAATGGATGCTCTATCCCTCAAATAGTGAATTTACAGAGACAACAGGTATATTTAAAATTCACTGAAAAGGGACAGTAACTTGATTAGAGTAACAAATGATAATGTCATTGCAACAAGAGAGAAAATTGTCTATAAAATGAAAAGGTCAGTCAAATCTAAATACAGCATCAGAGCTCCTGGAACTAGAATAAAAGAGGCTAATCAGCTTGGATGATAATTTTAATAGTCTGGCAGATTTGTTTCTTCCATCAGAGCTAGGTGAACAAATGGCTGGGCTCCCAAGGTCTTTTTTATATCTTTAGTAGGCTAAAACAAAATAAAAATGGGGAAAAGATCATATTTTCAAATTAAATCGTTCACTAATGTTCCCTGAATACAACAAAGTTAATTACTTGAGCTTTTTATACTAATATTACAATAATGGGTACTGAAATAACAAGCATAGCCTTCTGTATAACACATTCAGTACTGCTTGTACCGTTTTTGAAAAAGAAAGAGACCAGAGCTATACATATGTAGAAATAAATTGTCTCATGATAGAGGCACTAGACTTGGAGTGTGTGTGTACTGTACCACAGAGTAAAATATGAGGGATTAATCTGCAGACAGCAAAGCGTTGCAATCTAAGGGTACATCTACACTTGCTCCCTAGTTCAAGCTAGGAGGAGTAACATTAGTTCGAACCAAAGGGTTTGATTTGAACTAACGCGTCCCGGAGAGAGCACTTCCTGGTTTGAATCAGCTGGCAAGTGGAATAACGCGCGGGTGAGATTATGCTAATGAAGTGCGGGACATTTAAATCCCCACTCCATTAGCCATTTCGGTCGGCTACATTTGTATCCCTAGCTCGAACTAGGGAGCAAGTGTAGATGTACCCTAAGTTCCCTATGCTGACATGAACTAGGGAACTAGTTAGCTAGTAAAGGTAGCTAGTTTGAATTAAAGTAGTCCTGTTTGAAAGAGGCCATCTCAATGCATGCTAGATACCTTCATACCAACAACATATACATGAACACTTAGGCCTTGTCTACACTAGGGTATGGGTTGAATGTAAACTGCATTAAGTCGAATTTCTAAACAATGAGTCCATATCACCAAATGCATTCTGGCAACTTCATGGGTCTTTAAGGCCAATTGTGGTACTCCTGCTTTTCACAAGGAGTAACATTAAATTCAACTTTTCATGGTTGACTTTATGGTAGTGCAGACTCAGTGCGGTTAAAGTCAATCTTGGCCTTTGGGAGGTGTCCCACGGTGCCCCACTGTAAGCAGTCTGATCAGGACTTTCAATTCTACTGCTCTCCATGTGAACACGAAAAACTCCTGGAAAAACTGAATTTCTCACCAGCATGGTGAGCAGACCTCAGAGCAGGCAGCACACCTCAGCATCAACTTGACCATACATCCCCAGGGTCACAAATGAGCACCAACATGGAATGTGCAGGAGATCCTGGATGGCATTGCTGTATGGGGAGAGAAATCGGTTCTTGAAGAACTATGAGCCAGCAAAAGGAACACAGATACCTATGCCAAGATTACAAAAGGCTTGATGGAGAAAGGATATGCCAGGGACATCCAGCAGTGTTGTGTGAAAATAAAGGAGCTGAGACAGTCATGCCAAAAAACAAAGGAGGCAAACAGATGGTCTGGATCAATGTTTCTCAAACTGTGCTCCACAGAGCCCCAGGGCTCTGTGAGACATCTCCAGGGGCTCCGTGAGGTTGACATACTGGAAACACTGATAGGTACAACACATACAATCAGTGGACTGCTGGGGCTCCGCATAAGTACAACACATACAATCAGTGGACCGCTGGGGCTCCACATAAATTTTTAGGCATATAAAGGGCTCCGGAGCCCCAAAAAATTGAGAACCACTGGTCTGGATCATCACCGCAAACATGTTGTTTCTATGAGCAGTTACATCCAATCGTAGGGGGGACTCAACCAGCTTCCCTAGTCAGTCCATGGATGCCACACAAGACACTCCTCTAGCAGCCTCAGGTAGCAGCATGGAGGACAGCATGGATGAAGAAGTGGAAGAGGAGAATGGTGAGGAGGTGAGCAGGGCAACTGATCTCACTGACTGTCAGGAACTTTTTATAACTTTGGAGACAACCCCCTCCTCCCAGCACATCTTGCAGCTGGGCCCGGATGACAAGGAGGGCACTTCCGGTGAGTTCACATTTTTATCATGCTACAAGTGGGTTAAGGTGATTGGGTGTGATCTGTGGCGGACACTCTACCTACATAGTGGTGGCTCCCTGGAAAAGCTTGTTAACGTGTGTGGAGTGAGAATCCTCCCTGCACATCTTCATAAAGCTCGCACAGAGGAACTCTTTAATCCTTCTCACAGGTTTTATGGGGAGGCCTGTCCTATTCAATCCTCCATGGTAGGACACCTTTTCACATCAAGTCAGCAGAAAGTGGCCTGGTGTCACTGCAGCACAAAGTATTGGAACATAAAGTACAGGTTTCTGGCCACATTCCATCAACATCTGCTTCTTATCAGTCTATGTGACTCGGAGAGACTGATTTTGTGCATGGCAACCTGGATGAAGCAGGGGAAGCCGTGAGCTGATGCTTCTGCAGTAAACCTCTATTTGCTCAACCCCAATAAAGCATGACTTGTGCCCCTGCCCTGACTCCATGCCTAGACCTCCATCCCTCTCCTGCCCACATAATTGTGTGCGAAAGGAAAGTTGCACTCTCCCACCAAGCATGGTTTGCTGAACACTTAGTCACCGCATAAGCACCAGACCTGCCTAGCATTACCGCCACATCTGGATCCCCTCCTCCCATTAGGCTCAAGTCCTGGACTGTCCCTTACCATGCGTGCCACTAAACTGAGTCCAACTGCCCCCCCTAAAATCTCTATGGTGTATCTGCATCATAGTTGGCACTTAAAAGCATAACTGTAGCCTTGTACGTAATATATCCCTATTGTCTTTAGACAGACCTTCTTTTTGTGCTAAGAGATTAAGTTTTATGGTCAACAATGTGTCTCCTGTAAAGTCTGCCCTTCACTTCGTTACAGTGGGTACAGCAGTGAGCATACCACATGCTCCCTTGGATCTGCCAGCTGTCCAGCTAGCACAAATCTGCAGGTGAAAACATACTAGGGATTACATATTCAAGGAGCAAATGAAATCTGCCCACTTGGAAAGGGAGTGCTTAAGCTGCTGCTGAAGATGTGAGTGGAGCATGAGGACAGGAGAGCGTGTAGGGAGCTGAAAGTGAAGAACCAGGAGAGAGTCTTGACAGTCATGGTGGATGTGATGACCTACATGATGATCTTTCAGGACAGATACATACACAGGCATCCCCTCCAACTCTTGCAGACCCACATTTCCTCTTCACCAAATTCTATAATCTCCTCTCCCTAAAACGTGTGGGGAGAGAAGAAGTCAAAGGCAGCTTCACACTCAACCCCAGGGATGGATTCCAGAGCAAAAGGCAGTCCTCATACCTTTGACCAACCCCTCCCCCCAGCCCCTGAAGCTCCCACCCTAAACTTTTCAGTCCCTGCTATGTTCCCTAAATAAAAACACATGATTTCTGAATAACAGTTTCTTTTCTGCTTATGTTGAAGTGGCGGTGGGGTGTGTGTACAGGGTTTACAGGCAAGCACATTTAATGCAAAAAAAAACCCTCATTAAGAGTAACATGTCACTGTCTGGCTATTCATAAAGCTGTTTTTCAAAGCCTCTCTGATTTGCAGAGCTCCTGACCAGTGTTCTGGCTAAGATTTCCCATCCTTGGGCGGGTTGAATTTTCTTCTGGGAGGGTTGATATTTCTTATGTTCAACACCAATATTGAGGTAGTGTGTGGATGTGCACCCACCAGTACCAAAAAACCCCATAGATATAAATTTATGTATTTAAATAGTTCATGAGTGTGGAAAAAAATACATTAAAACAAGGGATAATGAACAAGGAGCAATGTTTAGGATTATTTAATATGAAATCAAATAAAAAGAAAATTAACACTACCCTTGGCTGAAGACATGAGTTGTGCATGTGAAAGCTCATGATACTGTTTATATATTTTGTTAACCTAAGGTGCTACAGGACTGTTGTTTTTTTAAGTTTTTTTTAGTTGCAGACTAACACGGCTACTCCTCTGAGACTTTGGAATACCTAGTACTTGCTACTTCTGACTCATAAGAGCCAGAACATTGCCATATAGCAAAGATCTGGCCTTAATGCAATACAATTTACCATGTATTAATTAGTAACACGGGATTTAAAAAATCATTAAGGTCAGTTTTTTAGATATCTGCAACTCTCAAAAAAATTCTGTTAAAAGAGTATTTTTCTTTCTTACCTTAAGCCATTAACACAGGGGTGGGTAATATTTTTTAATGTGGGGAGGGGACCTCCAAGAATTTGGTAAATGGTCAAGGGCCTCACTCTTCCATTATATTAATGGAGGAGGTGCAGGGGTCTGAGATGGTGTTTGGGTGTAGAAGGGAGCGTGGGGTAAGGGATTGGGGTGTGGGATCTGCGAGCGAGTTTGGGTGAAGTAGGGGATCGTGACCTGGGGCAACAGACTGGGGTGAGGAGTGGGTGAAGGATCTGGGAGGGGGATGTGACCTGGGGCAGGGATGCTGGAGGGGGTGCAGGGATTTGGACTGTGACCAGGGATAGTGGATTGGGGTGCAAGGTATGAGAGGGGTTGTGACCTGAGGAGGGGTGTAAGAGGGGATGCAATGTCTGGGAAGGTGTATGGGGGCTGGAGCAAAGGGGCAGAAGGATTGGGTTACATGGGGTAGGAGGGCAGAAGGGGGGAAGAAGGTTGGGAGAGGTAAGTGAGGGGGTCTGGCTGGGAGACCTTACTTGGCTCCAAGCCAGCAGCCCAGCAGATTCCTTAGCTAGGGTCCCTGCCTTCGAGCCCTGTATGTGCTCAGGGGAGTTGCAGGAGCCATGTTTATTGTTCTAAACTGAGTGCTGTGAGCCTGGGGGTGAAGGAGAAGGGGCACTGAATGCTTCCTGTCCTGCAACCAGGCAGCTGCCATTGGCTGAAACTGCTACTGGGGGTGGGGGCAGCATGAGAAGCCTATCTCCACTCCCTCCAGGCTCTCAGCATTCACAAACACACATGTGGCCTTGCACCTAGCTTTCTGGAGTGCTGAGCAGGTGCAAGCCAGCTAAGGCTCTCACAGCCTGATGATCATCTTTTGCCCAGCCCTGGAGTAGAAGCTGGAGCCAGCTTCTCCATTTCTAGCAGGCAGCAGCAGCTGCTGCTGCTGTTTCTGCTCCTCTGAGAGATTGAGTGCCCTGCCCCCTTCCCCAGTCGATCAGCTCCTGCCTGCATGGGGAGCTCTGAACCTCTGCACAGGGCTCAGAAAAGGGCTGCATGCCCATGTGGGTGCACAGCTTACAGGGAAACTTGCTCTTGACTGTGCTTGCCTTATTGCCATGGTGTCTGGCCGCTGCTAAGTACTGGCTAGGAGCTGTACTTCGACCCCTGCCCCCACCCTGCCATATAACTTTTCCCCCTTGCGCTCACAAATATTATGGAGCACAAAGCAAGCTGCCACAACAATGGGAATGTTGCTTTCACTGAGTTCTAACCTAATCAGTATACTGCGAAACCTCCCCTTTAAACACCAAAAAGCACATTCCACCACCATTCTGCACTTGCTCAGACTGTACTTGAACCTCTCCTTACTGTGGCCCAGGCTCCTTGTGTACAGCTTCCAGCTTAAAGCTTTCTGAAAAGGCAAGAGTTCCTAAAGATGGGTGCATTATGTACCTTTCCTGACCATCCCATGTTGATGTTGGTGAAATGGCCCTTGTGATCCACCAGTGCTTGCAGCACTATCAAGAAATGCCTCTTGTGGTTTATCTACCCTATGACAAGGTAGTGGGGTACCAACGGATGTGTGTTCTGTCTATCTCTCCACCGCAGTTAGGGAACCCCATTGCAGCAAAGCTCTCCACTATGTCCTGCATGTTTCCTATTGTTACTACCCTCCATTACAGAAAGGTATTGATTGTCTTGGCTACTTGGAACACAACAGCCCCACTGTAGATTTCCCCAATCCGAACTGATTCCCAACTGACCAGTAGCTGTTTAGTGTTGCAAGCTTCCACAGGGCTATTGCCACTTGCTTCTCCACTGTCAGAGCGGGTCTCACTCTGGTATTCTTCTGCTTCAAGGTTGTGGAAAGCCATTCACAAACTTCCATGAAAGTGGCCTTATACATGTGAAAGTTTTGTAGCCACTGCTGATCATCCCATTCCTGCATCACTGTGCAATCCCACCAATTGCCTCACAGCACCAGAACTGGCATTCCACAGTGTCAAGAGGATCAAATGTCAGTGACATTTGGCAATTGCTCAACTCAAGTGCTTCACAGAAGAATGGTTCCTGGCCTTCCAAGATTCTGCCTCATTCTGGTGAACCCTGGATAGGCTCTGGACATAATCCAGCATAAGGTACACCAGTCTTAATGTAATTGCCATAATATTTTGTTGTTGAATGGGTTCCTCAAAGGGGTCCATGCTCACAATGCTGTGGTGTCTGCATGAATAACCAGGGTAAAAAAGGGCATGAAAAGACTGTGTGCCTTTGCTTTCAAACAGAGTGGAGAAGGGAGGAGATGAGTGCATTACGGGATGCTGATGACATGTACTCAGAATCACTCACTGCACAGTTTTGGTCCCCGTAAGCACTGGGAATATAACCCAGAATGCAAAGGGGCAGCAGGAACTGTGGGATAGCTACACACAATGTATTACTGTCAAAGTCCATGGTGGCCACCCTACTGGGGACATGCTACGTTGCTAAAAATTGACCTTAATAAATTCGACCTTATCTCATAGGGAAGACAAGGCCTTAGATGACGACAGTTTGGTGCGATCTACGGTTTAAACCATCATAATTTTCACTTTGTTGCAGTATAGACAAGCCTGAGACTTGGGAATACTAGTTCTTATTGCTGACTTTAACAAAACCTGTGTGATTTAGGTGAGTCATTTAGTCTCTCTGTATCTCAATTCTCTATCTGCAAAAACAGGTATAATAAATCTGTCTTGTCTATTTATATTTGTACACCTTTGATGAAAGGTATATATACAGGTCTCATCCTATAAGTTTGTACAGTGCCTCATATAACTGATTTTGTCTAAAGCTATATGATATCTTCCAGTATTGTATATATTTTTGTTGTTGAGAAAAATGCATATGTGGTGACACCAAAGATTTGACAAATCTAACAGAAATTCTTAAATAGTCCATTTAGAACCTTTCCCCCCTGCCCCCCCAAAAAATTTTTCATTTTTACATTTTCAAAATTAAAATAATGAATTCTTGGTACAAAATCTCCTTGTATTTTTTTTTAATTAAAACTAAAAGAAAAGCTCAAATTTGAAATAAAAGGTCTAATTTTTGGTCAAACAAAAGTATAATTTGACCCCAAATTAATTGCTGAATTTCTAATTCACCAAGTTTCAAACTTTATCTGAGTGAGAACTATTCCTCCTTCATTTTTCAGAATTGATATTGGACCAAAAATACATTATACACCCAGTTGTAGTCCTAACCTCAGTTGGAGGTCTAAATGCTATTGTAATAAAAACGAATAAGCATGATCTCTTGGAAGCCATAGAGAAAATTCACTTAACACTATGGAGTTAAGATGTAAAGTTGATAGAACCTTGATTTACTTCCATTCTCTCTTTAACTGAGATAGAATCCCATTTTAAAGCAATTCCCTAATAGCTAAACATGGATTATATAGGATGTTTGAAAACAATGAGTAGTCCTGTGGCACCTAACATCTACAAAGCAGTGTTATTTTGGAATAACTAATGTTATTCCAAAATAACAACGTGAACATCTACACTACAAGCCTTTATTTTGAACTAATGTCAAGCTGGAGGACTTCTTACAATGACTCATGGTAACCCTCATTTTACAAGGAGTAAAGGAAGTCAAAGGAAGAGTGTTTTTCCTTTGACTTCCTGCTGTGTAGACAGTGCCTGAAGCCAAGTTAAGCTATTTCGACGTAAGCTACACAATTGACATAACTGAAGTTTCATAGCTTAATTCGATTTTAGCTTGCTAAGTAGACGTACCCTTAGGGCCTTCTTGCTAGGCAGTAGGCTATTTTATATGCCATGTTGATATGGAGGAGTAGATTGCATAGATCATTAGCAAACCCCAAACTGAAATTCCTAGTTAGTTTCCCTAAGAGGAATTTAACTTTGTTTTAGGAAAAATCAGTTTGGGAAAACTCAAGTTAGCCTAGTTGCAATAGAAAAGGTAGTAATGCTTGCATAGCCATAAAGAATTGTTAGAGTTAACTTACTGCAATGTGTCTTTATTTTAGATAACATGCAGAATTTACAAACAGATTAACAATTGAGGCATTTCCTAGAGGTTCAGAAAACCATTATAATCTAAATCATGGGATTTAAAAAAAACCCTTAAAAACCCAGATGAGGTGACTACATTTAAATTAACAACATTAACAAGTGATTCTCAAAGTCATCAACTGAACAGCAAAAAACAAATCAACTCAGTAAAATATATGTCTATTGTTAAAATACATATTATCTGATAGGATAGTATCTTTGCAAGTCTACTTTTATCCTTTGTTCGGTTCACAATCTTACTTTTGTGACATGCTATTCTATGGAGATAAAACTGGTCATTACATCAGTGTTACTCATACCAAATAGACTTGTGAAAAAAAATTACAAATGAGAAAGTATGATTGACAGAGTTTCTTCATTACAAAATTATCCTGATCTTAGCATTTTGCAATCACTTTTTATGAATGTAGAACACACAGAAAATCAAGTGCTGCTGTTATACCAGTCTTTACTCACATTTGTTCCTTCAGAATGCAAAATGATGGATTTTATATAGAGATTAGGAAAAGACATCTTTTTGTAAGTTATTGTAAGAGAATTTCCCAGTGCTACTAACTCAATTTAATAACAAATAGGTTCTGCATATGTAGCTTATTAAAGGAATTCTGTGGGCACAGACCATCTACTAGCTTCAGCAGCTCAAATCGAAAACTTACAGAAGTTGTGGAAGGCGGGCTGACATTTCATGTTGCAAACTCCTTCCTGGTCTCAATGAACTCCAGGGCTATTGTACTTCTTCCAACCAGACTGCCATGGAGATCCAGGAGTCTGTGATTACCCAAAATGCCTATCCTTTAAACTAACAGCCAACTCAAAGAGGGCTGATGTAGAAGCCATGTCCATCTCCCAAACAAAGCCTAACAAGACAGAGACTATAAAAACAGGACTGAGATATGTAGAAGTTCTACCAGTGGGGACATGGGGATATAGGTCTTCTCAACTACAGTATTCAGTCTGGCACTATCACATCTTGTCATTTCTCCACAACTGCAACAGGGAGATCCATCCTTGGCTGGGAGTAATTCTCAGGTTCAATTATTCTCCCCCCGTTCTAGAAGGCAAACAGCACAGGAAGGCATTTTCCTTTCCCCCACCGATCCCAAGTGCACCTGTGCAGAAGGCAAACATAATCTAATTCACCTCAGCATAAAGTTTAGGAATGTAGGGAAAGCCAGTGATAGTGGAGTGCTAGCAAACTCAAAGAAGCCATGTCTGGCCAGTTGTGGGTGGACCATTCCCCCGCACTACATGCCAAGAAGACTGTACTAAAGGGCATGTGTTCTGTACTTACTGCAGATGTTGTGTTTCAATGTTTTTCTCCTCAGAATCAAAGAGGCGTTTTGCCTTTCAATAGTCTTCCAGTTACTACTCTGGGGTAGTATTGCCAACATCTCCAAGGAAGCTCAGCTTTGTGAGAGTTATAACTTACTTATTAATACACAGATCTCATAATAAATAGCTGCTAGGAAGGCATAATTGTAACTTGAAATGAAAGGATTCTAAGTTAGTGGAACTTACACACTGAGAAGCTATACATTTTACAACAGTTTAGACATAGTTACATTCATTTAACCTCAGCTTTGTATTTCACCCACAGACTTAAATTTCCCATATATCTCACTAATAAAACCCTAAATCATATTCTTTACAGAGAGTATCCAGTCTGTCACATATCTCTGTAATGCACACATTCAATCACATTTTATTCAATCACCACTGGCGGCTCGTAGTTGTAAGGCATAGCATTGAACTCTGTCCCGGGCAGATCACTGGAAGCGAAGTAGCCCTGGTCCATTCCACTAGTGTGATGTATTAAACAATTAAAGTAGAACTGGAGTCTGATGAATCACCTACTCTGTTCCACTGAGACCTAGAATGAGGGATTGATGCCAATGAAGGGCAGGCAGTGTGGCAACCACTTCCCTTTCCCTAGCTGATCCTTCCCACCTGATTTATGAGTAGTAAGACAGGACTGTCCACTAATAAAGGGGCTGCCCTCTGACTTGGGAAATCCTGATTGAAATTTTCTGTACTGCTACAGATTGCCTTTGTGACCTGGGTAAGTCCTTGGAATAAACACACTAGAAATTGGAAGTGCTTAGATGCCATGGTTATGGGTAGCCATATAAATACCATGAACAGAGACTGCAGCCAGCTTCTTCCATCACAGTCTCTCTCAATAATACTTTTGTTGCCTTGGGAGTCTGGACAAGATCCAAATTGACTCCCATTGAGTCTATATAGTAAAGACCAGGAAAAGGCAACCAAAGGAAGCACATATTATAGGAATGTTAAAGGCATTAAATAAAGCAATCAAAACTTGAAGAATGAATTTGTCAAATACAATGTGATGCTTTTTCAAAAGCTGTGAGGTTGAAATTGCCAATTAATGATTAATAGAATATGTTTGGTAATGCACTTAAATATAAGAAATGCAGTTACTCTAAGGAGAATCAAGGTGGGCTAAAAATAGGCTATTTTGCCTTACACAACTGTTTTCTAGTTTAATTCTTTAGGCAAGGACCTTACATTTATTTTCCCTATTCAGAGCCATGCACATCTGTGGCACTTTGTACAAATGCTGCATGATTCTTCTGTTAAATTATGCTTTTTTTTCTGGTTCTTCAGGCCAGTCATGGATGTTGCTTGATATTGGCACAAGGAGATTGAAGCATCTCAACCCAGAATGCCTCTACAGCATTAGCTGTCCCTTGCCTGCCCTGGTTTGGTTTATGTCTCTCTGTCGCAACTCTTCCCTCCAATCTTATATGGGGCCCTAAAAATTATTTCCTGTTCCCATCACTCCCCAGTTTACTTGCCCACCGGACTCTCATTCTTAAATCTACCTGTTGCTCCATTTTTGGCATAATGCACCGCAACTGAAGTGGGACAGTGGGACTTTCCCATGACACAACCCCCCAAAATCTTTGTCTTTACACACACCTCTTTTTTTGCCAGTGGACCTTACCATGGGGATGACTCACTGCCATGGCACCTCCTGTTAGTAGCACTGGGAATTAGCTCTTGTCAGCCCACAGGGTGCCTCCCTCTTGCTGGTGTCTCTCCCATCACTCTGTTCTCCAGTGCCAGACCCACATGCTACCAGACCACGACGTTCTCTTCAGAACACTGCCTTCTGGCAGTGTCCACTGCAGTGTCTCTAGGCCCCCTTCTGCGGGGGGCGGGGGGAGGAAGGTGTTTATCAGTATCTACACTCAGGGGTCCTTCCCTCCCAGAGAACCCCCAATTCCTCATATACTCACCTTCCTTAGTGACCCACTGCCAATCTTCACCTAACCCCTGCCACAGGGGTAAACTGCAGTCTGAAATGGCCACACATCACTGGCAAACGGGAGTGAACCTGCTGTCTCTTTCTGGCCTACCTGTTTCCCTGCAGCCCAGTACACTCAGGCCCTGCCTCAAGCCCTGCAGCCTGGAAGTGAGGCCAGGCCAGCGTTCTCCAGCTCTGCCTGCCTTTCCCCAGCACTGCTCTTCCTACAGCGCTAGTATTTCCAGGCCTTTACTTGTAGCAAAAATGTATATTTTAGTATTTGTTGTAAGTGTGATGCATAATGATTTAATGTTTAATGACTTGCTTATAACTTCTGTATGCTTCTATTCCACCTGATTAGATTTCTATTTCTCCTGATTAGATGTTTACTGTAAGTCCTTACTACTTTGTTAGCACTACAAATTAAGGTGGACCCCTTTGTCTGCATTGTAAATTAGGTTGTGTCTTCTAGTAACTATGTAATTCTTCAGCACTTTAAAGATTAACAAAACATGGAGATGGTATTGTGAACTTTCGTGGGCACAAACCACTTATTCAAATTCGTGGGTTGTGCCCACAAAAGCTCATGATACCAGCTACATGTTTGTTAGTCTTAGCTGCAAGACTATTTGTTGTTTTTTAAGTTGTTCCAGTTACAGACTAACTCGGCTACTCCTCTAAACTTACGTAATCCTTGTCTGATACTCTGCAAAATTGTTTGGGGTAAGTGCAGGACTTGTGTGAAAGTCACATCACAAATGCCCAGGTGATCAAGAAGTGGGAAATTTGAAGATAACCAGGAAATAACCATTGTGTCTGAGACTGAATTAAATGAGCAGTATCCACAATTCTGGAGACAGGCCTCCCCCCCCCCGCCACCCCCAAAAAAGAGTGACACACAATGATGGCAAGCCTGCCAATCATCATCAAAGAATAACTCTGAAGAACACAGATTAGCAACTTTTAAAGATGAATGATTGCAGCATGGCACTGCAAAACTCGTAGGCCCAAATGGAAACTTACATGTATAAGAAGGGAAGCTCTGGCCATTGGAACTCTGGGTCCATTCCTGGAAGCCAAGCCTCAGAGAAACCCCTGACTCCTCACCCAGTCAGACTTAAGCCACAACAGGCTGGTAACTATGCACCATCTGCAGGCCCTGCGTGTGTCTATGTATGTATGTGTGGGCTTGTCTTTATGCTAACTGCTTTTCTACTATATTCTCAATAAATGCAGCATATTGCCTTTTCCCCTGAAAAAGATCCTGTGTGCTTCTTATAAGCATAAAAGTTTCAGGCCCTGAAGCCTGGGAGTTAGCTCAGGCTGGGGCTCCCCAGCTCTGCCTGCTTTTCCCCAGCACTGCCCAGTCTCAGGAAGCCTCCAGCTTTGTGGGCAGCCAGGTTCCTCCTGCTCCCCAGCTCAAACAAGAATATTTTTCTTCCTCCTTCCAGGAGCCCTTGTTTATACAGCTCCAAGCTGGGCCCTAATGGGCAATATCAGCCTCAGCTGCAGGCTTTGGTCTCAGCCCTCTCCCAAGGCTGGGTTTTTACCCATAAAGGTCCAGTGTAGTGCAGACACCCCATCACAGACCTCAAAAAGCAAGCAGTGTGGATCCCCCCAGTGTGCCTGTAGGGAATGGGGTGGGTGGGAAGAGAAGTATTGTGGAACCCAGTTTTCTATGTGTGGATCTGGGAGTGCTTTTGACAGCATGTGTTTGGTATTGGTGAGATGGTACTGTATTGGATGGGGGTGGGGTGGCCACCCTAACTGAATGTAGCCCATCCAGCAGTGGCCTCATCTTTTGGCAAGAGTATTTCTTGCACCACTTCTGAAAATTGGTCAGATCTCCTGCCACTTGCAGCAATCTCCCTTGATTCAGAGCCCTATGTGTCTGAGCAGGGTTAAGTCTGGTTGACATTTAAAAGCTTTGCAGACAGAGCTCTGTGAGTTACGAGTGAGGGGGGAAATAATCTAATCCATCTAATCACATCCAATCAGCACAGCTATGGCTGCATAAATCCTAGTTTTGACAGTTAAACCAGCAAGCGTGTCCTCAGGGAACTGGTGAAAGCTATAGCTGCAAAAGAATGCTTTTGCCGCTTTGTTGTCTATATCTACACTAGGAAGGTTTGCTGGTATAGATCTGCTAGTACAGCCTTACCCAAGGGAGCCAAGAGCCTTGCTGGGCCCCTAGGCAAGATGGGGACCCCTGGCTCCATTCTTCTGGAAGAGGCATAGCCTTTGGTGGAAGGGGTGGAGCTGGGGCAGCCAGCCCTCAGAGCAACCAGGAGCATGCCCACTTCCTCAGTGACCTCCGGGGCTGTGCTACACTGCACAGCACTCCAATGGCCATTTAAAGGGCCCAGGGCTTCAAGCACTGCCCCTTTGCCCACCCCCCTGACAATAGGTCAGGCTGTACCAGTAACTCTTTTCTCATGTAGACAAGTCCTTAAAATCCATCCTTCCTCACGAGTGATGAATTCCCAATTGATGCTTTGTAGGTTGCTTTGGCACCTTAAAGCCATTTTCTGAGCAATTTATCATGAAGTGCAATGTACTCCACTTTGTACATTACAGTTAAGTTTAACCCACAGCTTCGTCAATACTTGTGTATGGTGTTTTAGTATTAGGCCCATCTGGCTCACAAAGCTTGAAAATGCAATAGAAACCGTGAAGCAGAAAATCAATTTTATTTGAACTTCAAACTGGAGGTGCTTTTGTCCTGTATTTCTCTACTAGGTTATATATCATCTGGAAGACAAGGAAATGTGTCTTTACTGGTGTGGCCAGGTCTCCCTGGCAGTGGGGTGGACTAGTGGTTAGGTCATGGAATTAGCTGGCAGAAAAGGGGTGCAGAACCCTGCCGCTAGTGCCCTAGGCCTAGGAACTCTGGCCCACTATATTAATACAGTCCTTACATTTAGGGTGTGGCCCTAAGAGTTCAGATTCCTCCCTTAGTTAGGGTTTCTAATAGCTTCTACACTTTGTCCCAGGAGGTGGGGTTGGAGGCTTACTTGCTCCTGTGGGTGGCCAAGTGGATAGGCTTTGGTTCATGTCCTGCAGACCACATAACCATATTCCTGTCTCCTTGCTGGTCAGCCCCTAAGTGAGCCAGGCTCCTTCCTTTTATCCTCCCTCCAGGTCTGGCATTGGCTACACGGTGGCTGCGTCTAGACTGGCATGATTTTGCGGAAATGCTTTTAACAGAAAAGTTTTTCCGTTAAAAGCATTTCCTCAAACGAGCATCTAGATTGGCACGGGTGCCTTTGTGCAAAAAGTGCTTTTGCGCAAAAGCATCCATGGCCAGTCTAAGACGCAATTTTGCTCAAGAAAGCCCCGATCGCCATTTTCGCCATCGGGGCTTTTTTGCGCAAAACAGTTCTTCCCTGTCTACACTGGCCCTCTTGCGCAAGTATTCTTGTGCAAGAGGGCTTATCCCTGAGCGGGAGCATCATAGTATTTGCGCAAGAACACTGACAATCTTACATTAGATCGTCAGTGTTCTTGCGCAAATTCAAGCGGCCAGTGTAGACAGCTGGCAAGTTTTTGCACAAAAGCGGCCGCTTTTGCACAAAATCTTGCCAGTCTAGACGCAGCCATAGTGTGGGGTGGGGCTAGCTGGGCCAAAATGTTTAGCTCCTGTGATGCCAGGACCTCCTCTCTTCACTCTCTCACAAGTGGATTTGAAGAAGCACCTGTTTTCCTGTCTTCCAGGAGTCCACTATTTCAGCTATTTTCAGTCAGAATTATGTAGTTTAAGATGATTTAGAACTCATTTCCTCCTGCGTTTTAGAATAATTTTTGAATGTTTGTTTTGGAGTTTGATTCCAGTGTATGACTGCTAAGGCCTGTCTCCTGCAAATGCTTACACATATGCTTGATTTACACACATAAATAGTTCTATTAAAGTCAATGAGATGACCCAGGTACATAAAGTTAATTGCCTACATAAATGTTTGCATGACTGGAGCCTTATTGAGTTTTTCTTTCCCTCCAAGGTTTATTCCTGGTTTTGAGGACATGTTTCACATTGTCCAATTCAGATTTAAACTGAAATTTCCTCTCTCACACTCTTCATCCTAGTCTCACATACAGATTTGGCCAAACTAGTAAAAAAGGTTTTATTTAAAAAAATAAACTAGATCATAAAACCAAGATCAATGAACCTGATCTTGATGTAATACAAAGCTAAATTATGAGTAACTCCACTGAAGTCACTTACCCTTGTCTAATTGAGGTCAAATTTAAACTCTATGGAACACGTTTTGGTCTGATTTACCCTACAACCTGCAGCTCCAGTTATTGAAATTGATCAGAATTTAAAGTGGAAACAAATTTGTTTCAAAGAGTCAGAAAATAGCACTGAAAATAATTGAGAATAATGGTCACAAAGATAAAAGTATGTGTGAAAGGGTGGTTTAAAGAGTATATTTAAATGTACTGGGAAACTAAGGACATTATAAACCCTGTACTGAACTCAATATTACATGAACAGTTTTCAATTACATATGCACAAATGAGAATTACCTCCACCCTGGCATCTAAGCTGGTTTCAAAGAGTTAGTACTTAGATCATCGTAACTGTTGCAACTCCATATTTCTTGTTTTAAGATGCAGCACAACAGGAAGACAGGCAATTACAGCCCACATGTTAGAGGAATTATTTCCCTCTTTTGTCTAATATTTTTAAATGTTGAAGAAAAATCTTCAATGAGCCCAAATTTCACAAAAACTGCTCCTCATCCCATCTATTTTTTTGTGACAAATTAAAAAAAAAAAGAGGGAATGAGAAAGTTTTGTGATGTGGATGTCTATTTCCTATTAGGAATCCTGAGAAGGAATCCAGCATCATTGGTAGGGGATTTTTCCCCCACCTCCCTAGACCAGAAGGACAATAGCAGTGCAATCTGGTGCTTATTTGCCGGGGAGGAAGAGATACTAAAGAGGGACACATATGGAAATATTTACTCTATGATCCCAGCTGGAAAATAATCGTGAAATGCATAGCACATCTGTCCAGCACTGTTTTCCACTCATAATAATCTTAGAGAGTGGGGGAAAAAGGGCAGGGAATATTGAAGATATATAAGTGCACTTGGTGTGGAATACCAAGACCTAACATCCTGTTCTAGTAGAGCCTAAAGAAATAGAGTGGAATAGACAAATTCCTCCAGGGTGTACCCCCATGGAAACTGATTCAGTTTTTGTCATCAAACAGTAATATACTGCAAGGTTAAGAATATGTGGCATGAAACATGCATTTAAATTCACAACTTCTAGGTTAAACAAACCACAATGTGTATATAACATATGCTTGTTTGGTTTTCAGTTTCAGATAAATTTGTCACCCACCACTGATAGATTCACCTTTGAAGCTCTGTGGAAAATGCCAGAGTGCATTAAATATGCTGTACAAGACATAAGGTAAACACTATTAAAGTGTTTTCTTTTTGTTGCCCTCTCCCTCCCCCAGGAACATCACTTTGTGATAATAGAACAAATGCAGCCATCCTGCTTATTATCAGCAGTTTTTTCTGCCCATGGTGCACACCAGTCCCTCCCACACTGTGTTTGCTGAGCCTCCACTCTCTTCATACTGAGTGACATTCATACCTCTGCAGAGGCCGTCACAAGTGTTATGCAACATTTAAGTCCCACCTAAACTATTTTGTTCACTTAAATGACACTTATGTGGTCTCTGGAAATTGTGCTTGGCCCACTGCACAGGAGTTAAATTCACTCTCATCCAAGGGTGGAGAACCTTGTTGGTGTTGGGAACCAATCACCAACCAAAAAATCAGTCAGGGTACATCTACATAGCGGTGCTATTTTGGGATATTTCCAGTATCCTGGAATAGCTATTCCGCATCTTTTAAACAAGCCTGTTATTTCAAAATAGCTTTCAAAATAACAGGCTCGCTATTTGGACGTCCCTGTAAACCTCGTTCCACGAGGATTAAGGGATGTTTTGGAATAGCGGTTTATTTAGAAACACACTCAAAATAAGCTACACAGTTTGCATAGCTCAAATTGCATAGCTTATTTCCAGCTATGGGTGCAGTGTAGACACACCCTCAGAGGCCACACGCAAGAAGAAAAAAAACCCACCTCACTGATGTGACCCTTCCCCCCAGCTGAGAAGCAAAATAAAAGAGAGAAACACTTACCTCATTCATACAACTCAGAGCACCAGCATTCCCCCTTCTGCGGGCCCAGTGTTAGTCAATTTTGTGGGGTCTCTCTAGGCTCATTTCAAAAATGGGAAGTTCTATGTACAGTAGAGGGCAGCCAGGGAGCATGCTTAGGGTGGGAGCATGGGGCCTGGATGGGAGGTAGGGCACCGAAGCATCTACACTGGGCCAAATTTCAGAAAAGAAACCCCTCTTCTGGAAGAGCCCTTTGTCCTCATGGGAGGAGGAAGACAGGGCTTCTGAAAGAGCATGTCTGCTCTTCCACAAAAAAAACCGGAAAAGCAGATGCGTTCCCTGGACGCGACAGCGTTTTTCCGGGATACCTCTGGAATCCTGAAAGAAACCCATAGTCTAGACATAGCTTGGGGCAGGGTGGTGAGTGGGAGGCAGGTGCATGAGTGGACTGGGAGGAGGTAGGGTGCAAGAGCAGGGTGGAGGTGTGGGGTCTGGACAGGAAGGGAGCATGAGTGTGGGAAGGGTAGGGGATTGGGGCATTTACCTGGCACAGCTTCTGGGGGGGGGGCCCACAGGTCATTCTGTGACCCCTTGCACTTGTGGGCACCACCCCCCACCACTCTCATTGGTTGTGATTCCTGACCAATGGGAGCGGTGGAGGAAAAGCCTGCAGATGATAATTAGCTTCCTGTGCTGCTGTTCCTGCAGCCAGGGGAGGGAAGGGAAATGGCAGCATTCAGAGATGCTTCCTCCCTGCCACACACATCACCACCACGCAGGAGGTGGGAGTCCTGAGCCCTGTGGGCAGAATCAAGGGAAGCCAGGGCTTGGATTGAGCCCACGGACTGTAGGCTCCCTATCCCTGCTCTAATCCCTCCTAAAACTCCCACCTCCATTGTGTCACTTTGAAGAGGAGCAAAAACAGCTAAACTAATCCCCCCCCCCAGCCCCAAAATCAAAACCAAAAAGTAACACAAGCATAAGGTGTCACATGACTACACTGAATAAGCATATTTATTGTCATAATTCATGTCCTACCTCTACCCTATTACTGGTCTATTGTCCTCATTTGTTGCATTATAACTAAAAACTAGACTAAAATCTTTGAAGCCATCTCTCACCGCTTATGGAAAGACAATAAGCACTCATTTGATACTGTGCAATGAAATGAAACAATAATAAACATCAGCCTCAAAGTTGTCAAGAAGCTCCCCTGAATTGTCCATGCCCATGTTCCGAGATGGCTTATACACACTGCTATTGGGCAGGGAGGAGGCAGAGCAAGGGCAGCCAGCTGCAGTAATGTTACTGAGCATGCTATCTCATAAGCAAATCTGGGTGTGGCAGACAGGCACCCCCCCCCTTCCCTGTTGCCATGGCCATGTTCAGCAGATACCAGTTCCTTCGTGTCTTAAGCCTTTTCTGCACATGCAGGGGAAATTTTAGCTTCACTGAATGGAATGGCAAAATTCTCTTTTGCTTCAGTAGAATCAGGATTTCTTTTCAACTTGATTCCATGGTAAAGGCACAAATAAGCTCTAATTTAAATAGACAAAATTCCTATTTGCTACAGCTGGAAGCTAAGATCACTCACTGATTTTGGTCCTATATGTTAGCCTTTTCCACTTGGGACATTACTGACTCTCTGCCACTTTTACATCTTCTTCATCTTGGTATCCTTTATTTTGATTTGCTGTGTCTTCTGCCCTTCATTTTATAACACACAAGATGTGTCTGCGTGCTTTGCTAGTTGTCATTATAAAGTATATTGCTTGAGGTACTGTATTTGTACCTCTTCATTTACCTTCTTTCATTTATCAGTTTTTATTCACTGTGGTTTTCCCCTGAGTGTGTTCAAAACAGGAAGTACCATTCATTCAGCTACAATTCTGCCCTCGGTATTCTCAAATGGCTTTGTGAGCAGCACAAAGCCATTACTGATTTTGCAATGTTGTAGAAATACAATGGGTTTGGGTTAGTCTAGTGGAGTGTTATGAAAACCTGTATTCCATCCTGAAACTGTTTTAGGAGGCTATGTATGTGCCTGGATAAGATATTGCTAGTCTTGGATTATCCCCTATAGCTATTTGCAGTGGGAAAAACAGAGATGTATTCAGTCTGCTCTTGTGGATACAATATTTTCTCATAAACAAAGTTAAACGAGAGCAGGCTTAACTCTAATTTCTCAGATTCAGAACAAATGAAAGTGCAAACATGACATTTTTTATAATGTATTTCATTATAAAAGAGAAAATCTATTATAAAGCATGGTTTAGGAGAAGTCACAGTACTTCTTATTTACAGCATGACTGTTTACATTTTCAGATATTAGAACCAACTTAAATAGTCTGGCTCAATTGTTTGTGATTCTAAGATTTGTTTCATATGTCAAAGAAAAGGTTTTATATCTAATAATATCTACTAGACTTTCATAAGGAAACAAATCTTGTTTATTTTTCAGTTCATCATTTATTTGAATGTAAATCTCATCCTATCTTAAAATGCAGGCATTAAAGAAATTATAGACACAAATAACTAAGCTTCCACATTACTTGAATCCCAGCTGTGTCTCCTTTTTTTTTATCACAGATTTCACCCTGCCTGGCACACAAAGCACCTAGCCAAACACCTCCTAGGTCCTAATGAAATACAGGATAAAGCTCTCTAATCTCGCACACTCTGGTCCAGCAATATCCATGGTCCGGCATGTTAGCCAAATGTCCAGTTATAATGGATGTGGCCATGTTTCCCACAGATCCACAAAGTTTGTCTACAGCCACCAGTCATGGCTCTCAGTGTTCTGTGCTGTTACTTTGCTCTAATTTACCCTTAGGCTATGTCTACACTAGGGCTTTGTCTACACTGGCGGCTTCTTGCGCAAGAACATCTTGCGCAAGTGTTCTTGTGCAAGAAGTCTTGCGCAAGAAAACGTCCACACTGCCATGTGTGAGCTGTGCTTTTGCGCAAGAGCGCCCATGGCAGTATGGACACTCTCTTGCGCAAGAAAGCTCTGATAGCCATTTTAGCCATAGGGCTTTCTTGTGCAAGAAATCCCTACCCAGCGTCCACACTGCCCTCTTGCGCAAGAGCTCCTGCGCAAGAGGGCTTACAACCGTTAAAAAAGAGCATAGCTCTTGCACAAGGAGCCCTCTCTTACCACGCCATACTGTACATTTACTTGCGCAAGAGCGGGCGGGCACTGTGGACGCTCTGCAGATTCTTGCTCAACGGCCGTACTTGCGCAAGAAGCCACGAGTGTAGACATAGCCTATGTGTTTTTTTGGAAGGGGCAATGCAAATGAAGCGCTGATTAGCATGTTCTTGCACTTCATTTGCATAATGTATTCCTATCCATTTTTGTGCAAGACATTTTTGCGCAAAAACATGCAGTATAGACATGTCCGTTTTGCACAAAAACTCCTTTTTCTGCAAGATCCTTATGCCTGTCCGGGATAGGTTACAAACCACAGTTAATAGTTCCACAATTTCACATTTGAGTTCTTTCATAACTCTGGGGTGAATGCCACCTGGTCCCAGTGTCTTGTTACTGTTACCAATTTGTTCCAAAATCTCCTCTGATGACACCTCAATCTGGGACAATTTCTCAGATTTGTCACCTAAAAAGAATGGCTCATGGTAATACTGCTACACAATATTGACCTCCTGTGATTTGGCAAATTCTCTGGTACGGCACCAGTCAGGTCATGAGGGTGCTTGACTAGAGAGTGTCAACCTATGTTTCAAAACAAAGTCTCTTCTAGAACCTCCACATATCTATTATTTTCTTTTATTTTATAGTGAATAATCATGACCATGACAAAAGCATAAATTCTTGTTCTCCCATCTCCAATTCCATACCAAATATAAGATTTAGAATGTGGACAGCAATATATGTTGATAGTCTCAGTGATTGTCATGGGAGCCCATCCACAATGAGTAGTCTTAGAAACTCCAATGTCACTTTAGTGCAGAACAGAATCATTTACATCAGAGACTGCCTGGTGCAATGAGGTAGACCATACATCAGTCCCAGTCCCATCCTATTTTCAAGACAGGACACCTATGCAAGTGCAAAGCATGCAACTAGGGCCAATCTTGGTATAGGAGAGAACCATATGAGAACAGAATATATGATTCCACCAAAATGCATTGAAAAACTGGGTCTTATTTTAATAGGGTTTGTTTTGGCAAAAAAATTGAAAAAATCCTGCCGGGATCAAGACTGGCCACTTCTATGTTACATCAAAATATTTCAATTTCAAACTTTTGTTTTATGAGATTATATAGTCTAATAAAAGCAACTTGAAAATTAAATGTTTTGATTTGTCAAAATGAAACATTTCAAATGACTCAATGAGGTTTTTCTAATTCTCTCAGAACTTTAAATTTTTCAGTCTTTGCTCCAAATCAGAACAAAGCCAAACCTTGAAATCTAAAAATTCTTCGTAAAAATGGCACTTTTGTCCTCCACAAAACTCAGATTCTTAGTCTGATATGCAAAGCAATTACCACATATATACCACACACCTCACTATTCACCTTTTTCCTGATGCTGAACCAAATACTCAAATTAAGTCTTCTGGGCTAACAACTGTGCTGCAGTGCTAGCCAGGTAGATCTTGCCTACACATGCAAGATTAGGGGGGCTTGTTCCTGATCACACCATAAGTGGTAGCAAGTGTTTTAGGCACTAATCATCCTGAAAACAGTAGAAACCAGGGAATTGGGTATCTATCTACCAAAATCCTGATCTCCAGAGATGATAGGGACAGTGGAACCTATGGGAAGTACCACAAACTTTATCTGTGTAGAACAGTCTTTCCAGTTAGGATGTTCTGAAACTGCTACAGCTTTCCGAGTTGATTTTCAGTAACAGCCGTATTTCTGTTTTATGTCAGGAGGAGTTTCATCCTTGTAAAATAGAGGCAGTGCAGTGGAGAATCCAGCCTCTGTTGTTGGTTCTGCCAGAGTATGCACTGCATGATATGAAGAATTAACAGCATTTGGAATGTGATACAGGAGAACTTGGATGTTAAGAACATTGCAGGAAAGACATGACTTTCACAAATTTGAAGAAACAAGCAATAACCAGGCTATAGGCTGGAAGACACAAAGGCATTTTGAATGCAAGTAGTAGGGTGATAAACTAGAGTTTAGTAAAATCAGGATTGCACTACAGAACTTCATATCAAGGATGGTATTTCTTACTTTTTTTTTCCCCATCTAAATTTTATTGAAATCAGACACTAGCCTGATAGCCATCAAGATGGAAGTCTATTTATGCTCAGGATGGGTAGAAAATAGAGATTAACAGCACTGGATCCCCCCACCTCCAACTTTGGTCTTTAGAAACTATCCTTAATAGTAATGGGGTTGCCACTTTACCATGCCTACAACAAGGATGCGTCTTCTGGTTTTTATAGTGGTTGCTTACTACTGAGGATATTCATTCAATACCAAAGGGTGTGAAATGCCTCCTTTTTTGCATAGGCCGCTGACAAGTAGGGGTGGCTTGAAAAGATTTCCATTTAGAAAAAACTTAGTCTCTGAAATTTTGGGCTTTTTGTCTGATGTGGAACAAAAACACTGTCTGAATCTATGAATGTGTGTGTGAAAAAGTGGAGAGTGTGCTGATTGACAGAGCTGAATGGCCAATTATTCACTGATTAAGGAATTCACCTAGGATGTGGAAAAACCTAGTTCAAGCCCTTGCTCTGAAACAAACAAAGCAGGGTCCTTCCAAATGTTTCATTTTAAAATGTTCTACTGAGAAGTCACGAGATAGTAACAATATTGACTTGGCCTGCTTTTCCAATCCTTTTATTCATACAGCTTCCCTGTGTTTCCCAATTCAAATGTTCAGGTGAGAAGGCAAAGTTAGTTATATTTTTACTTTTATTCTGGTTGTTGGTTTTGTTTTTTGCTTTTTGTTTTTGACTGATTCACATCACTGCAGAAGGAGAGAATTGTTTTCAACCACTTTCACTTTGTTACCAGAACCATGTAATGTCTGTAAGGCACCTTTTACTCAAAAATAAAAAAAAAAAAAAAAAAAAAAAAGATCTTTTTTGTTGGAATACTATGTGCTACAAAGCCATTAGTGAGTGAACTGATAAAGAAATGTTGTTCCCTATATGATACAACTTGGCCAAATCCTTCCTAATCTTGTAACTTTGCTTATAAGATCTTCTAAAGAAATTCCTTGAAAAATCTCATCATTAGCAATAATTTTTACTATGAAATATATTTACAAGTATCAATTAGATGATTTCGTATTAGTGCAGTTGTCCCATGATACTGAAATTAAAAAAAAAAAAATTTTTCACAACTTCTGAACATTTAAAAATCCCTGCTTCAGAAGCACAAGTTGATATACACATTAACTTCTACTGTCTACATACAATTCTCCAAGTAAGATAATTATCTTTTTTTTCCTCTTTCATGGCATATTAATGAAATTCAATTGTCTTATGCATGAGATGCAAACAAAAGTATAGGTTGGACCTCCCTCATCTAGCACCCTTGGGACTTGATCATGAACAAGGGGATTTGTGGAATGAGGGGAGGTTCCTCCCAACATTGTCTCCCTGGCTAGGACTCCACCTGAGCCCCAGTGCTGCCTGTCCAGCCATGGCTCCTCAGGCTGGAGCTCCGTGGCTGCCAGAGCTCCGCAGCTTCTGTCGCTGCTGGGCTTGCCGGGGCTTTGCGGCTGCTGTGGCTGCTGATACTGCTGGGGCTCTATGGCTGCCACAATTTCTGGGGCTGCTGGGACTCCGCAGCTGCCATGATTTCCAGGACCAAGGTTCCATGACTACCGGGATTCTGCAGATGCTGCTGGCCCCTTCCCTACTGCCCTGCAGCAGAGGCCAGAACTTCCTGCAGTATGCCCCTCCCTCATCACATGGCTCCTGGCTGAGTGCCCCCACTCCTGCCCTGTTGCCTGACTGCTTTATACCTGGACTTTGGTCCAGGAACATCTGTGGTCCAGCATTGCCAGACCAGAGTCCTGGTTAAGGAAGGTACACCTTGTACAGATATTTTTTAAACAGACATGTAAACATTAAAATAAAAGTTAATTTCCTTCTCACTTTGAGGCCTCAATTATTCACAACCCATATTTATGCAGCTTTTAAATCAGGGGAACAAAAATAGAGGGAGCTCCCTTAAGCTGCCCATCTGCTTCATTTTTTAAACACAATCACAGTATGCACATTGTTTATATCATACTGTGAACATGCATCTCCATATCACGAGGACTTATGCAACTCTTATATGTATGACAAAGAAGTGGGGGATTGGAAAACAGGAAGCATTGGACCAAATTAAACTGGTCAACTCCTAACCTGTGCTACAATAGCACATAAGGGCTCATAACTCAGATTTTGCACTTAGAGATCTCTCTCAGGGCAAGGGAAACCTCCTGGTAATCAGTGTTCCCTCTATTCTTTTTCCATCCGTGTGTGGATTTTTTCCATCCAAGTGCAGAATAAATTTTTATGTTCACTAAGGCTTTCACAAATGTGCACCATTAGTAGAAACAAAAACGATAGGAGTCAGTGCTCTGCTAATCAGCTGGGTGTCATTTGAATCTTTCTCGAGTGGCTGCACAAGTGCACAGCCGACAGAGGACACTGCTGGTCATGTACCACTCCCTTTTGCAGCTCCAGAGAAGACGAAAAATGGATGTAGGCTGATTAGATCATCCCCTTCCTTTATATGTGTCCTATCAAACGATGGATTAATTTGCTCTTATGTAACAATTCCATCTGGAAGAGATGCATTGTCTCATGCCTTTTCCTGCCAAACTATTATTTGCTTTCATCTGAGTAAAATCTTGCCTACCTGCCTTATCCATGCACGTAATTCTAATGAAACCAATGAGACTGCGTTAGTGAATAAGGAGAACGCATTCTGGTCCCAATTTCATTGTCCTACTTTTCTGCATCCCCATCATATTAACACGCCAGCATTATTCCCTCTGAACTTCAGCGCAGAACTCAAGTGAAGCAGCTAAGCGGCAGGTGGTAATACAATGAACCTGGAGGCACCAGACATGGAGAGCTCACAGATGATTGTTGTTTTCAGTAGAAATAAGCCTATTTCCTCTTGTGCTGCTGTGAAGATTGTAGGGAACATTTATACACAGCAACTAGATTATAATTTCTGTGAAGTAATCATAGGGCCTATTTCTGCAGACCTTAAGCAAGTAAAAAATGAGGCAATGGATTAGAATTGTAGGATCAATCCCATTGCATTTAAATTCTAAAGGAACATTTGCATTTATAATAAGAGCAAGAACTCAAATCAGCCCATTCCAAGGTGTTAATAAGGGAACAGACATCACTGTATAATGTAGATTTTACTTTTGTCTTTTTTGTTTAAGGTCTGTATAATTGCATTTTTTATACACTCAATGACATTTTAGTGTGTCTGGTAGCAACAGTTCAAATCTTACATTAATCCTTCTGTTTCAGGGCATTAGCAATTATAGTCCAGTTAAATGAGTTGCTGTGCATAACTCCCACAGGAATTTTCTGCAGAAGCTGTAACAAATCTAGCAATATCACTCCTGATAGTAACATGGCTTTTTCCTAGTGTAAACTCAACACTTCAGGGGCTGAGTTCAAATGTTCCCATTTTAATGGCAACTTTTAAAATAATATTGTTATGCAAAGAAAAGATTTGGCATGTTTTTCACAAAAGACTTCCAAACTAAGTATCATTACATACAGCCCAAGAGAGGGAATTAGGTAGAAGGCTGACAGTGGACAGCCATTTGCCCCTTTCTTCCTATTAATGATTTTAGGTGTTTTGGGTTTGAAATCCTTCAGAAATACCATCTTAAACGGAACTTCTCTTTTGCTCACATTTTACGTGTTCAAAAAAAGCAATTTCTGCCTCATAGCAAATGTATTTTTTCCAAATAATTTATGGTTTTTTTTAAATCAATTTATTTGGATTACTGTGTCACCTAAGGTTCCTAATCACAGACCAGAATCCCATTGTGTAAAGCCCCATGTACTGTACAAAGAATAAATTCTATTGTCTTCCAATTCAGTCTCTTCCAATTCATACAGATTGGACCTCCCTCATCTGGTACCTTCAGGACCTGATCTTGCCAGATCGGGAGAGGTCCCCCCCAGCATGGCCCAAGCTGCCCCACTACTGCCTACCTGTCCATGGCTCCTCGAGCTGGAGCTCTCTCTATGCCTCTGCTACCCCCCGCCCCTCCCCCCGAGCTCTGCAGCTGGGGCTGGAGCTCTCTGGCTGCCGCTGCTGACCCCCGAGCTTTGTGGGCAAGAGCAGGAGGGTAGGAAGTGGCCCAGAGAAAAGAGCATTCAGGTGCTCCTAGATGTCAAACCCTTTTGCGGCCCTCATTGGGCCCTGGCCCAGAATCCAAAGCAGTGGGAGGGCCCAGGCTCTCCTACTGACATCCCCACTCTGTACGGTGGAGTAGTTAAAGCCTATACTCCCCATAATCAAAGCTATACTCCCCATAATCAAAGACCACTACTAATCTCTAGATTTAAAAAAAAAACAGCAAGATTAAAAACTGCTTTCCATATGCTTCCTCATCAGACTTAGCATTTCTTGGCTCCAAGACAAACCTTTCCCACTTGAGCTAGTGGAGTAACTGATCACAGTATAGGTTGTCATCCTCTTTGTGTCACCCCCTTCAGGGAGATGAGGCGCAAATTTGCCTTCTCTTCTCTTTTCCTCGCATGAAGTTTCTTGTTTATGCCTTTTTTCCCTTTCACCTGTTCAGACTATTATTTTACTGGTTTCCCTGCACACACAATTAAACACTTTATTTCTTATATGAAATGCTGCTGCATGGATCTCTCTTATACCACACGGAATAACACACAAACCCTAGTCCTGACTCAGTTAAACCGTTTGCATTCTGATTCCAAATCAGCTTCACAGAAGCCTCTTGATTTATAAAGTCTTTTAGAATCTTCCCTTAATTTCTCTCTGCAGCTTGCCCACTTCACGTGTCGCTCCAACACCAATGCATCATTCATTTACTTTCTCTCCGAAACTGCCTGTCCAGAAACGCCCCGAAGATGCTAATAATTTGGGGTACGTCTACACTAGCTCATTAGTTCGAGCTAGGTAGGGTAATGAGGGCAACCGGAGTTGCAAATGAAGCCTGGGATTTAAATATCCCGGGCTTCAATTGCATGTTCCCGGGCGCCACCATTTTTAAATCCCCCTTAGTCCGAACTCCGTGCCCATGTCTACACGCGGCATGGACTAGGTGGTTTGAATTAAAGACCCTAATTCGAACTACCATTACTCCTCGTGGAATGAGGAGTCCCCTGAAGGCCATGACCCACAATTTGGGAAATGTTGGCTTTAAATAAAGATTTTTCAGAAGTCTGCCGAGGGACTGATTTTCTTTATTCTAAATGCAAATTTAAAATAACTTTATTGCTAGGATACATGAGACTTCTTCCTAAAGGATGAAAGAGAAACAGGGGAAAAGCTTTTCCACATCCTGAAAAATATATTTATTGTTTGGATAGTTGGAAAGTAAGGTCTTAACCTTCCCCTCTAGCCACCAATTCTCCCTCCTGATTTCAATTTTGGCCCTTTTTCCCTCTATCCCACCTCACTCTACCCTTCCCTTAATAAAAGATTCTCTTCTTTTCTTAGGAAAAGGCTTAAGGAAGTGCTGAAGCAACAGATCTTATTTTCCTTCCCTAATTAGTTTGGGGGTATTTTCGTGGGTTGACCTGGGATAGATAAGTGAGAATATATTCAGGAGGATAGAAGGAGTTTGGCCTGAAATATTCTGGTTCTTCCCAGTCTCACTCCCCTTTCTTCCTGATTTACTTCCCAGCTTCCCTTCCCCCAGAGAATTAAGCTCCCTCTACTTTACTGAGGAAGTTGGGTCTAGCTGCACCTGTTCTAGCCTCCTGCTTCTTAATTAATTCTTACTAGATTCTATAATAGTCTAGGGCATGATCTGTGAAGCTCTGAACTTAGATGAGATAGATGCAATTTTTCAGTTGTAGAGCACAGGTATCATTTTTTAAATAAATGAATAATCAAGTGTATACAGTTACCTAAATTTGTCCTGTATGAATGGTATTTCTTTTTGTCTTAGAAAAAATAGTACCAGCACCATTCAAGTTTGGAGGATGTAAAGGATTGTCATTGTATGAGGACCATAGGTCAAGGTCCTAATTTCACAGCTAAATAAAATTGTTTTCCAGTGGAACCTAGCTTGAAGTCCAACCACTTGTATACTCAAACACTGAAAATCAACAACTTCCATTATAATATTGCTGTATATTGATAAATGAACCATTGTTTTTTATATATGTGTGTTTATCCATGTTTTCTCTTCTCTACCCTTTTTATATCAAATAACCTGTATATAACTTGGAAGCCTTTCTGCCCAGATGCCTATAAGCACAATAAAAATTGAATACTTCCATAGAAATATGCCAAATCAAAAGATAGTGTAAATTAATATAGCTCCAGTGAAGTCCCTGGAGAAATGTTGATTTACAAGAGTCAAGGACTAGTCTAATAGCATTTTCTATTTTTTTTAACTTGCCTCTCCCAATTCAAAGAACCAGTAATATCCACAAGAGTCTTATGAGCATCCACTAAAGCCACAGAAAAATAAATAACGAGAAGTCCTGTGGCACCTTATAGACTAACAGACTTATTGGAGCATAAGCTTTCATGGGCAAAGACCCACTTCGTCAGATACCTGTAGTAGAAATTCCAGAGGCAAGTATAAATATACAGGCATAAGAAAAGAGTTCCAATCAAGAGTAAGGTTAGAGATAACGAGGTCAATTCAGTCAGGGAGGATGAGGCCTACTTTTAGCTGCTGATGTGGAAGTGTGAATACCAAGAGAGGAGAAACTGCTTTTGTAGTTGGCTAGCCATTCACAGGCTTTATTTAATCCTAAGCTGATAGTATCAAATTTGCAAATGAATTGTAGCTCTGCAGTTTCTCTTTGAAGTCTGTTTTTAAAATTTTTGTTGTTGTAGGATGGCTACTTTTAAATCTGCTACTGTGTGTCCAGGGAGATTGAAGTGTTCTCCTACAGCCGTGGTCACCAACAGGTCGATCGCGATTGACTGGTCGATTGCGAGGCCTTGACCAGTCGATCGTGAGGCATCCTGCCCGCCCCCCCCCATTCCCCCCACCCCCGAGAAACCCCACTGCCTACCTCAAGTGAAAATGGAGGTAGTGTCGGCTTCCCGGGGATGGACAGAAGTCCCGCAGCTTAGCGCCACTTCCAGCGATTCCGGAAGTGCACTAGCTGCTCTGCCGGGCATAGTGCAGGAGGGAGCATCGGCTCCGGAGGAGGAGCACAGCGACTTCCCTGCACTGCACAGGAGGGGTGAGTCAGCCCCGGGGCAGGCGCACGCGGGGCTTCCCTGCGCCGGGGGGTCGGCATCCTTCCCCAGTACTATGTCCCCTGTTCCCACCAACACAGTTGGGGCCACATTAGTGAAGCTTGGGGGGGGGGGGGTGGAGGAGGGTTTTTTTGCATCTCACTTGTGTGTCCCCAACTGACTTTTCTTGGGTCAGTGACCCCTCACTCAAAACAGGTTCTCTGCCCTTCTCAGAAATGAAGACAATGCAGAAACTTTTTGTTTGACATAGTATTTTATTTAAAAATGAAGCCTGGCCAACAAACCCTCAATTGGGGCCAAGACCCCATCTAGCCACAGCATCCTAACACTCCTGCGTTCCCCTTTCCCCCAGACCGTACATCTGAGCCTATCATACACTGGAACCCCCTGCCCTGAGCCCCTCACATACCCCAACCCAAATTCCTGAACTCTCACATCCAGAAGTCTGTGGCTTGCTTAGTACCCTAACCCTACATCTGACCCCAGCACTGCCCGGCCTGGTGCCCTCTCCCCGAGCCAGTGTCCCCTTATCCACCTTCTCCTGCATTCAGATTTCCTCCCAGAGCTTGCACCTCTCACCCTTCCCACACCCAAATCCCTCATTCCCACCCCAGAGCCTACACATCCTGTCTCAACCCAGCAAGGTTACGGCTAGACTGCAGGAGTTTTTCAGGTTTCCAGAGATATCCCAGAAAAACTCTTCTGCATCCAGGGATGCATTTGTTCTTCCACTTCTTCTAGTAGAAGAGCAAACATGATCTTTCGTTCACCTCTATATTCCCCTTTCCACAAGGAATAAGGGGGCTTCTAAAAGAAGGGGTTTTTCTGATATTTGGTCCAGTCTAGACAGGCCAAATGTTGGAAAAACCTCTTCCTACAGAAGAATTGGGGGAAAAAAGCAGCAGTATAAGGGTTGGGGATAGCAAGTCATGGAGAGGAGGAGAATAGAGAGGGTGGAGGTTCAAGGAAGGGGTGGGGCTTCAAGGAAGGGGCGGGGTGGTAGATCTTGGCTTGTTCTGTCATTTAAAAAGTGATCTTGGGTGTGAAAAGGTTGGAGACCACTGTCCTACAGGTTTTTGTGTATTGCCATTCCTGATATCTGATTTGTGTCCATTTATTCTTTTGAGGAGGGACTGTCCAGTTTGGCCGAAGTATATGGCAGAGGGGCATTGCTGGCACATGATTGCATATATTACTTTAGTAGATGTGCAGGTGAATGAGTCCGTAATGGTGTGGCTGATGTAGTTAGGTCCTGTGATGATGTCGCTGGTGTAGATATGTGGGCAGAGTTGGCACTGAGGTTTGTTGCAGGGATTGGTTCTAGAGTTAGTTACTGTGGTGTGGTGTGGTGTGGTATGGTGTATTGTTGCTGGTGAGAAATTGCTTCAGGTTGGTGGGTTGTCTGTGGACAAGGACTGGCCTACCTCCCAAGGTCTGTGAGAGTGGAGGATCATTGTCCAGGATAGGTTGTAGATCGCTGATGATGCATTTTTTTATGGCCAACCTGTAACAACGCTTCCTCAGCTCTCGTCCACTAGCGCCCCTCCTCTTCTTATGCTACATTGATGATATCATCATCTGGACCCATGGGAAGGAGGTTCTGGAAGAATTTCACTGTGATTTCAACAATTTTCACCCCACCATCAACCTCAGCCTGAACCAGTCTACACAAGAGATCCACTTCCTGGACACTACAGTGCACATAAGTGATGGTCACCTAAACACCACCCTATACTGAAAACCTATGGACCACGATGCCTACCTACATGCCTCCAGCTTCCATCCTGGACACACCACATGATCTATCATTTACAGCCAAGCACTAAGGTACAACCGCATTTGCTCCAACCCTTCAGACAGAGACAAACACCTACAAGATCTATATCAAGCATTCTTGAAACTACAATACCCACCAGAGGAAGTGAGGAAACAGATCAAAAGAGCCCGACATATACCCAGAAGCCTCCTGCTACAAGACAGGCCCAACAAAGAAAATAACAGAACACCACTGGCCATCACCTACAGTCCCCAGCTAAAACCTCTCCAACGCATCATCAGTGATCTACAACCTATCCTGGACAATGATCCCCCCCTCTCACAGACCTTGGGAGGCCAGTCCTCGTCCACAGACAACCCGCCAACCTGAAGCAAATTCTCACCAGCAACAATACACCACACCACACCACAGTAACTCTAACTCTGGAACCAATCCCTGCAACAAACCTCGGTGCCAACTCTGCCCACATATCTACACCAGCGACATCATCGCAGGACCTAACCACATCAGCCACACCATTACGGACTCATTCACTGCACATCTACTAAAGTAATATATGCAATCATGTGCCAGCAATGTCCCTCTGCCATATACATCGGTCAAACTGGACAGTCCGTCCTCAAAAGAATAAATGGACACAAATCAGATATCAGGAATGGCAATACACAAAAACCTGTAGAAGAACACTTCAATCTCCCTGGACACACAGTAGTAGATTTAAAAGTAGCCATCCTGCGACAACAATATTTTAAAAACAGACTTCAAAGAGAAACTGCAGAGCTACAATTCATCTGCAAATTTGATACTATCAGTTTAGGATTAAACAAAGCCTGTGAATGGCTAGCCAACTACAAAAGCAGTTTCTCCTCTCTTGGTATTCACACTTCCACATCAGCTGCTAGAAGTGGGCCTCATCCTCCCTGACTGAATTGACCTCGTTATCTCTAACCTTACTCTTGATTGGAACTCTTTTCTTATGCCTATATATTTATACCTGCCTCTGGAATTTCCACTACAAGCATTGACGAAGTGGGTCTTTGCCCACGAAAGCTTATGCTCCAATAAATCTGTTAGTCTATAAGGTGCCACAGGACTTTTCGTTGTTCTTGCAGATTCAGACTAACACAGCTACCCCTCCGAAAAATAAATGGAACTTAATAAAATTCATTTCAATTTTTTCTGCCAGAATCAGCTGTTCATTTTAGGCATGTCTAATAAGAGTAGCACACTGGAAGTAATCATATTATGCATTAATAAGCTGAAAAAGTGGTGCAGTGGTAGTTTTTTATCATGGTGAGAGGAAGACAAAACTGACAATTCTGGTTTATACTAGGCACATACTGTAGTGTGCATAAAATTAGAACGCAAACATTTAAGTGCAATATCCAGAGGCTCTATTGACTCTGAATCTTTCATTTGGTGTGCAACCTAGTCTGCCTTCCTGCTTCCATGATATGCTATCTTCTGCTAAGTCAAAAAGATAGTATGTATTTGTTGCAAATGGGTAATACTTGATTTTTTTGGTTGTTAATCAGAAGTAATGCACAACAGCATACTTTGTGATTTTTCTTTCTTATGACAAATTGTATTACTACAGCCAGAATTAGATTTGTCTTTAAACACCAAAGGGCATGACCTCCGCAGGTCGATCTTCTAGCATTCAATTTAGCGCATCTAATATAGACCCGTAAAGCAAATACTGAGGGGCCCCTGCTGGTGTCTGGTACTCCTCGTTCTGCAAGGAGTAAGGGAAGCCAATGGAAGCATGTGCTCCCATCAGCCTCCTTCTGTGTGGAGGCCACCAAGGCTCAGCTTCAAGTAAGCCAACTCCAGCTATGCATTTTGTGTAGCTGGAATTGTATACCTTAAACCAACTTGCCCGGACTAGTATAGACCACGCCTAAGTGTCTGTAGGACAGAAGCAAACTTATCTTACAAGTGACATTTTCCATTTCTGCAAGCTGAACCACTACAGCTGTTTGATAAGTTTACTTCTTTTAAAGGAGTGGTTTATAAGAACCACACAAGTGTTCAACTTTTGCCCCAAAACTATTTTTATAGGATTCCTGAAAGCTAATCAAAAGAAAAAAAGGGAATTTCATATAAAGAACTAAGCCCTGGTCTACAGTAGGGAGTTAATAATTCCCCTTCTTTTGAAATAACAAGCAGAGCGTCCACACTACCAATCCTGTTATTTCAAAATATGTGGCTGGTTATTTTAAAATAACAACTCCTGCCTTCCTTGGGGAATAAGCTTATTTTGAAATAGTTAGTTATTTTGGGAGTTATTATTTCAAAATAATTTCCTAGTGTAGACATGCCCTGAAAAGAAATCTCAAGTGCATGAACATTTCATTTGTGTTCTGAGATCTTCATTATTTCTTTCATTTAGTCTTTTCTGAAGTAAGATACTGTTGCCTTTTAAAACTAAAATATTTTAAACTAAAAACATAAAAATTGTGTAATAGTATTCTTTGTGTCTAACTCCTTTAAGAAGAAGGAATACAACTGAATTTCAGTTTTTATGTTTTAAAACCGCATCATGGGCTGAATAGACTTATAAAAATGGAAAACACCTAAAGAGGTCATCTAGTCCATCCTTCAGTCCTGAATTAGGATTAAGTATACCTATGCCATCTCTGATGCTAGGTGTTTGCCTAAACTGTTCTTAAAAACCTTCAAGGCTAGTGATTCCACAAAATTCCTAGGTAAGCTGCTCCAGTGCTTAAATCATCCTCAGAGTTGGAAATTATGTCCTAATATCCAATATGAACTATCTTTGTTCTAGCCTAAGCAGACATGGAAAACAATTGATGAAGCCGCTTCTTAATAAAAGTCCTTAACATATTTGAAGACTATTATCATCTCTTTCTTGCCCACCCCCAGCCTTCTCTAGACTTAACATGCCCAATTCTTTCAATCTTTCCTCACACATCATGCTTTCTAACTAAACCTTTTATCATATTTCTTACTTCCCTCTGGATTCTTTGCAATTTGTTCACATCTTTCTTAAAGTTCACTAGCCAGAATTGGACTTAATTCTCGAGATGAAACCTCACCAGTGCTTAGTAGAGAGGTAATATAATTTCCAGGTCTCTTCTCGCAGTATTGATACAATGCTAGAGCCCTGCATGAGTACAAAATTTGTATCCACATTTGCATCTTCATCCACAAATATTATCCATGAATATCTGCATCAGAGGTAGATGCAGATACCTGTAGCTATAAAGTGAATAGCTGCAAATTTACAGGATTCTAGATACAACATTTGTATCCGCAGCCGTACCTTCAAAAAGAGCCACATATATCCATTCACATCCACAAATACAGATACTTGCATATTTAAAACAGATATCTGTAGATTTGCAGGATTCTATGCATATCCACTTGTCCCCAATTTTGTAGCTGTGCATTTCATTTTCATTTCAAATAATAGTACTTTGCACTTGTCTTTATTGATTTTCATCTTAATGATTTCAGACCAATTTTCTGATGCATAATATACTTTTTAATTCTAGTTGTGTCCTCCAAAGTGCTTGCAATATCTCCCACTTTGTCTGAAAATTTTATAAGCATACTTTCCACTGTATCATCCAAATCATCCATTAAAATATTAAACAGTACATCCTGATGTGGTTGAAAACTCACATTGACTTCTGTGATTCAAGATCAGGTCCCACATGAATAAAAGGAAAATACCATTATAAACTTTATATATTAGTGTATGCACCTTAAATTCAATTTACATCAGTTTAATTAGAGCAATAATATAGATTACACTGGTGTGGAAATTATAATGATATGTTTGTTTTATACTTTGATTTCTCCAGTGCAGCTTAGATTAGAATGTGGCGAGTTGTGTTACAGAATAACTAAATTATCTGTATATCAAGAAACCAATACATGAAATCAAGAAGTGGAAAGAATGGTCCAAGAAAGCAGAACTATGAACAACTAGATTAGTGTTTCTCAGAGTGGTCCACAGATTCACTCTCAGAAACCTGCCAACTGGCCACTGCAGTTCATTTATTTACCAGCTTCGCAGCCACGGAACCTCGTGGCTCCCATTCGCTCCAGTTCACTGTTTGCTGGTAAGGGGAGCCATGGGATGCAGGGGCCTGGCCCACTCCGCTTCCCTTCAGCCCCTCTTAGCTGCAAACAGCAAACCGGAGCCAATGGGAGCCACGAGGGTCCATGGCTGCAGAGCTGGTAAATAAACACATCGGAGTGGCCAGTTAGCAGGTTTCTCAGAGTGGTTTCATGGACCACTTTGAGAAACACCGATAAATGAAACTGAACAAAAAAATAGTTAGGTTGAGTATTAGTGAAAGTTTCTTAATGATGACAGATTTATTTGATCTATATATCACATTAGCTTGCTTCACACATCCTGTTCATTAATGTCAATCAAAACATAAAAAACCTTCAGTCCAATAACAGCTATCCCACACCCACTATTACTATCTATTTACCGTTCCTGAAGGTGAACAAGCTTGGGCTTTGTAGAGTTAATTATAATGCACTGCAGTGGGGTGAGGCCGTGTATGTTTGAAATTGACCTGTACTGGCTGACAGAGAGAGGATAATTACTAGTAACCAGCTAGGTTATTTCAAGCAGGAGAAACCTATATTTTGGAGTTGAATTTGACTCTCAGCTCTTCAAATATGTGTTTGTTTGACAGACTGATATATCAAATATGTCAGTTGTCTACAGCATATGGATTTATTACCCATTAGTGGAAATGACTCTTTCCACTGAAAATGTCCTGCAGCCAAACACTCAACTCCTAGGGGCTGCAAGTGAGAACATAGTACTGAGAACAACTGTCACCACAGCACGAGGAAAAAAGTGAATCCAGGACCCCAGTATTTCATGGCCACATAATTTGCCTCATAATATATCTCTTGCAATATAGGTGTTTCAGAATTTCATCTTTCCTTTTTAAAATGTGTTTCTAACCTTTATTGCTCTAAGGATAATAGTTTTGAAAATGTGAACAGAGTATAAACAATGGAATACAACAGTGTACAGTGTGTAGCCAATGTGTTCCTGAGTTTGAATACAACCTGAAACAATAGCTCTAAGAGTACAAACAGAGCCCTGAACACTCCATGATTCCACGGCAGCAGAATGTGGCTGTAACCAGTCACCCAACATTTGATTTCTATTTCTCTGCCCTGTTGACAAGAGCTTGATGATACTTCTCACTCTCTCTAGCTTTTCCCACATCACTTCACTAATTCCCTAGAAGCCATTTGCTTTTTCCCAGCTCTCACCCCACTGGATTCCTAAAATATATATAACACTAGCCCTGCAAATCCCCCAAATTTTTCAATTTGCCCTTGTGTATTCTGTGCATATTCTGGAAACTAAATTACTTTCCACATTCTACAGTGCATCAAGGAATGGGACATAGTCATAAGGATAATTCTACAGGCTTTATTAGCATGCAGACAGCTATCGTGAGCACTTCCCCCCAGAGCTAGCTGGGGATCCTTATAACAGCTCAGTTATATGCCTAAAACCAGATTCTTCCTGATGTAAATTGACTACTGGCAGCAACTTTGCTGAAGTGATGTCAATTTACAGCAGCCTAAGATCAAGCTTTCATTACAGCCTGTAAAGCATTTTCAGAATGAAAAGCAATACACGTATCACTACCTAGTGGGATCAGAGAATCAGCCAGGAACAGTGAACTCCTATGTTATTCTCCATTATGAATGTATCCCAGTTTTACTTTTTTTATTGAACAATTACAGAACACTGGCCCTGCTATTCAACAAAGCTCCAATCCTCCATTGCCAAGGCGATACAGATCTTTCCCATCTCCATTTTCTGACAGGTTCTTACACTTTTCAAAGGCTGGTGTGATGACATAAGGAGAGAACACCCTGGAACAACACACTTAGCAACAGTCAACATTCAGATGTGGGGTCTGCATTTCACCTATTTGTTGCCAAGGTAACAAAGGGAAAATCAGTGATGTTCTGAAAGCTTGATCTATCCTGTTATTCTACACCTACAACTAATAGAAAGGTGTGAGTTTATAGGATTTTTTAGATAGAGGTAGATGCTAAAAATGCTAAATAACATTACATTTATAAAGTAGAATCACAAATGGGGGTGGAAATATGCAAATGCAGTTAATGGTTCCTTAAAGTCATTTAAAAGAAAATATGAACCACCAAATACCTGCTGATAGTGCAGTATAAGTAAATATAAGATTCAGAGACTTCTGTCTATATAATTTTATCCCATTTTCTGACATCAACTGGAATTTAGGCAGGATTCCAGATTCAAGGTATTGTAAATAAAAGCAATGATGTAATTCAAACAGCTCAAACTAAATTATTTTCCCAGCTGCATGGTGCTGTCTCCCCAATGCATCAGGTGTGGGATAGAAGATCTGAGAGGAATTCAAGCAGATTATACATTGCAAATGGGAACACTCTCCACACCTGTAATGGACTGGAGGAGTTCTGACCAGTATCCAGTGATTAAGAGGTTAAGCTCAGGTAGCTAGCAGAAGTGTTGGCTAGTGGGTCCGGGAGAACCAATCAAGATAGAGTATTGAAATTTGAATTGGATATATGTTCCCTGCCTGCTTTCTTTGTGTGGGAAAGATAAACCAGAAATTGAGAGACACAGAGTGATTTAAACCCAGGCAGGACTGCTATATCTCCAACGGTATGTCTACACTACAAAGTTAATTCGAACTAACAGCCGTTAGTTCGAATTAACTTTCATAGCGTCTATACATACAAACGGCTAGTTCGAACTTAATTCGAACTAGCGGAGCACTTAATTCGAACTAGGTAAACCTCGTTCTACGAGGACTAACGCCTAGTTCAAATTAAGTAGTTCGAATTAAGGGCTGTGTAGCCACTTAATTCGAACTAGTTGGAGGCTAGCTCTTCCCAGCTAGCCCTGGTGGCCACTCTGGGCCAAACCAGGGAAACTTTTCTGCCCCCCTGCCGGCCCCGGAGCCCTTAAAGGGGCACAGTCTGGCTACAGTTCTTATGCCAGTTGCAAGCTTGCCAGCACCCAGCCAGCAGACCCTGCACCTGGCATGGCATGAGCCAGCCATCCGCTGCCACCCAGCCCTCCGCCTCTTCCCAGGACCAGGATGGCAGCTCCCAGGAGCCTGCCCGGGGCTGCAAGAGGCGGGCGCCCGCCTGGTCTAGTGCGGAGATCGTGGACCTCATCGAGGTTTGGGGGGAGGCCTCCAACGTCCACGACCTCCGCACTAAGCACAGGAATGCGGCCGTCTAGGGCAGGATAGCTGCCAGCCTGGCCACCAAAGGCCACATGCGAACCCAGGAGCAGGTCTGCATGAAAATCAAGTTGGTCCAGTGAGACCCCTGAACCTGAGCCCTGAGCTTAGAACATAAGAACGGCCTTACTGGGTTAGACCAAAGGTCGATCTAGCCCAGTAGCCTCTCTGCTGACAGCGGCCAGCACCAGGTACCCTGGAGGGGATGGACCGAAGACAATGACCAAGCCATTTGTCTCGTGCCATCCATCTCCAGCCTTCCACAAACAGAGGCCAGGGACACCGTTCCTACCCCCTGGCTAATAGCACTCCATGGACCCAACCTCCATGACTTTATCTAACTTCTCTTTAAACTCTGTTATAGTTCTAGTCTTCACAGCCTCCTGTGACAAGGAGTTCCACAGGTTGACTATCTGCTGTGTGAAGAAGAACTTTCGCTTTTTAGTTTTAAACCTGCTGTCCAGTCATTTCATTTGGTGTCCTCTAGTCTTTCTATTATGGGAACTAATGAAGAACTTTTCTTTATTCACCCTCTCCACACCACTCATGCTTTTATAGATCTCTATCATATCCCCCCTCAGTCTCCTCTTTTCTAAGCTGAAAATTCCCAGTCTCTTTAGCCTCTCTTCATATGGGACCTGTTCCAAACCCCTAATCATTGTAGTTGCCCTTTTCTGAACCCTTTCCATCTTTTTTGAGGTGAGGAGACCACATCTGTACACAGTACTGAAGATATGGCATACCATAGTTTTATACTTCCCCTCCTCCTTCTTCCCCTGGCTTCCCCCTTCCAGCTCCCTCCTCCCAAGTTTCCACCTCCCCTCTCCCACCCTCTCTCTTCCCCTCTCCCACCTCCTTTTCCCAGTCTCCCCAGAGGTTAATTCCCCCCCCCCCCAGTTTTGTTAAATAAAGAGAGTTTCTATTTTTGAACACACGTGTCCTTTATTTTTTACATCAGGAAGGGGGGCTAGGGAAGGGTAAGTGGAAGGAGGTGAGGGAGGAATGCGGCACGAGCCCCTGATGGGGAGGACTGGGGTGGCTCTGTGGGCTCCTCGGGGTGGAAGCCCTCCTGCAGGGCCTCCTGGATCCTGACAGCCCCCTGAATAACCCCCCCGGATGGCAGCCTGTGGCAAGTGCAGCTGGGCTGATGGCCGAGTGCTGTGATGTGCCGAGTGTGGGCACTCAGGGCACTCCAAGATAGGGCTGCTTTGCTGTCCCTCATCGAGGTAGACAAGCAAGCGGGGAACCCTGAGAACTGTCTGTCCAGGGTGGGGGTCGGGTCCCTTTAAGCACAGCCCTCAGCTAGCCTGAGGCAGCAGCTCCACGCTCTAAGTCCTAACCTGATGCCCTGCTGGCACTGGTTCCAGCCAGCCTTAACTTCAGTTCAGGGTCCACTCAATGTGGACATGCTAGTTCGAATTAGCAAAATGCCAATTCGAATTAGTTTTTAGGTCTAGATGCACTAATTCAAATTAGCTTAGTTCGAATTAACTAATTCGAACTAAGTTAGTTCGGATTAGTGCTGTAGTGTAGACATACCCCAAGGTATTCAGGGCATGGGAGTGGACTGAACAAAGAGAAAATTGGAAGTAAGGAAAAGTGAATCCAGTCACGTTTAGGGTAATTTTTCTTTTGTTTGTGGTTTGGTTTGAACTGCTCTGTGTGATTCTATGCCTCCCTCCCCATTTACTATCTTACTTTGGGCCCAGAGATTTATTTCTGTTTTCATTTGTTTTCCTTAATTGCTCTGGGTATGTCTACACTACAGCACTATTTCGAATTAACTTATTTCGAATTAGTTAAGTCAAAATAAGCTAATTCAAACTAATGCATCTAGACACAAAAACTAATTTGAGATGGCGTTTTTCTAATTCAAAAAAGTGCATCCACATTGAGTGGACCCTGAATTGAAGGTAAGGTTGGCCGGAACCAGTGCCAGCAGGGCATCAGGGTCAGACTTAGTCTGTGGGTCTGCTGCCTCAGGCTATCCGAGGTTTGTGCTTAAAGGGACCCAACCCCCCCCATCCCGGACAGACAGTTCTCAGGTTTCTCTGCTTGCTGGTCTACCTCGCTGAGGGACAGCAAAGCATTTGTGTATCGGAGTGCTCTGCTTGCCCTCACTCAGGACACCACAGCACTCTGCAACATGGAACCAGTGTCCCGGAGACTCTGCTGCATCTCGTGGACACGTTGCCAGCAGCCTGGCTGCACTGTCTGCAGGCTGCCATCCGGGAGCACCATCGAGGGGCTGTCAGGATCCAGGGGGCCCTGCAGGAGAGCTTCTACCCTTAGGAGTGCTAACAGTCTCCCCGGTCTGCCCCACTGGGGGCTTGTGCCCCATTCCTCCCTCTCATCCTTCTACTTACCCTTCCCTAGCCCCCCCCTTCCTGATGTCAAATAATATACGCATAATTTCAAAAATAGAAACTGTCTTTATTTAACACAACTGGGGGAGATGAACCTCTGGAGAGATGGGGGAAAGGAGGTGGGAGAGACCAGGAGAGAGGGTGAGAGAGGGGAGGGGGAAAACTGGGAGGAGGGAGCTGGAAGGGGGAAGCAAGGGGAAGAAGGGGGAGGGGAATCTCAGTACTCAGGGGTGGGGGTCTCGCCGGGCCAACTTCTTCCCAGCACTGAGGGGGAGGGTGCAGAGGTTGAAGTGGGGGTGTGAAGATTGAGGAGGAGGGTGTGGAGGTTGAGGAGGAAGAGGTGGGGGGGGCAGGAGTGGGAGGAGGAACAGTAGCTGGGGGGACAGCAGGCACAGGACCGGCACGGGGCAGCACGCTCTGCACCAGGGCCTGCAGATGGTGACAGATGGCAGAACCCTGGGCAAGCAGCTCCCGCGGGAACTCCCGGTTGTCCTGCGCCTGCTGCTCCATGATCCGGGTCTGGGCTTGCAGGGCCTGCAGGTGCTGCTCTCTGTACCCCTGCCGCGTGGTGGTGGTCCTGCCGAGGCCGCGGGTGCGGGAGCATGTCCCGGGTGGGGTGGTGCGCCCTGCACGAGCAGCTGGTGCGGCTGTAGAGAAAGAAGAGAAGTGGTCAGTTGTCCCTGGGGACACGGTGGATGATGCCCAGCCCCCCCTGCAAGGTGAGGGTGACCATGCCCTGCACCGTCAGAGCCGATGTGCTTGCACAGAGGCCATGGTCGGCATGTCCGGCTCTGCCCGGGAGTGGGTGCTGCCCCAAGACTGCACCCATGCCCCTGTGCTGTGTATAGTGCGGCCGGGGCGGGGGAGAGATGTCCCCTGCTCCTGTGTAGAGAGGGCGTGTGAAGGGAGGGCGCCCTGCTGTGTCCCTCCCCGAGGTCGGGAGCGTGTCAGGTCTCTTCACACACACGTGTGGCTATCAGGCCACGGCCCCTGTGTGGCATGCAGCTGGAGCCACCTGCCCAAGGGTGGCATGGCATGTGCCCACACTTGCACAGGTGGCTGCGTGATCCGTGGGAGGCATGGCCCATGTGTGCGGTCCCTGGTCTCCCTCTCCGCCTCCCCCCCAGGTAGGGGACAGTGCTGGCACTTACCTGGTATGGCCTCCCCGGACAGCCCTGCTGACTCCGGTGCTGGGACAGCTGGTGGTGGCCCCTCTGCTGCACCTAGGTCAGGGCCCTCAGCTCCCGGCTCACTGCCCCCCGGGCTGGCGCGGACCGCCCCGCCCCCTACAATTTGGTCGAGGGCGGGGAAGTAGGGGCAGGTGGCAGCCCCTGCTGCGGCGCCACCCCTGATGGCCCTGGTGTACGCCTGCCGCAACTTTTTAATTTTGAGGCGCACCTGCTCCTGGGTGTGCCTGCGTCCCTTGCGGGCCATGGTGGCTGCTATGCGGCCATAGACGGCCACATTCCTCCACCTAGTGCGGAGATCATGGACGTTGGGCGCCTTCCCCCAAACCTCAATGAGGTCCATGATCTCTGCACTAGTCCAGGCAGGCGCATGCTATCTATGGCCCCTGGCTGGCCCCTGGGTGCTGGGGGACTGGACGGGGGACAGCTGGCTGCCACTGGCTGTCATTGTGCGGCCACTGGGTGAGGGTCTGCAGCTGCTGGCAAGCCTGGCTCTGGCATGTGCCCAGTGGCCAGACTCTACCTCTTTAAGGGCCCCGGGGCTAGGGGAGAGGAGAAGAGTTTTCCTGGTTTGGCCCAGAGTGGCCACGAGGGGAAACTGGGAAGGGCTGGAGGCCCCCTAATTCAAAATAACTGTCTACACAGCACTTATTTCAAATCAGCTATTTCGAAATTGGTGTTATTCCTCGTAGAATGAGGTTTACCAAATTTGAAATAAGTGCTCCACTATTTCGAATTTATTTCAAAATAGCGGTTTGGCTGTATAGACGCTAGTTAAGTTAATTAGAAATAACTGCTGTTATTTTGAATTAACTTAGTAGTGTAGACATACCCTCTGTAACATCTAGCAACCAGGTATGCTTTTTCAAGTTTATATTTTGTTTTGTAATAAAAATCACTTTTTTAAGGTGATGATTTGATTATTGTGTCCTGGAAGGTCTGTCTGTGTGTATCTGCATGCCTCTGACTGAGGGGGCCAGTTACCAGAGACTGCAGCTGTTTGTTTTTTTCTTTTTTCAAGCTCTTTTGTGGCAAAAGAGCTTGGGGTACCCTGGGGGTGATTTCAAGTGTTCACCCCGGGTTTCTAGGGAAAAAGCACTTGATGGTGGCAGCGATTCCCCAAAATCTGTGTCTTATGATGCTGGGGGAAGTTTTTTGTAACCAGTTCCCGTAGAGGCAAGGTTTGAAGCTCTTTTGCGGGCCCTCACCTCCTGCACTCAGAGTGCCAGAGAAGGAAACAGCCCTGACAATACCATTTCCAGAAAACTTTGTAGCTCAGAATAAAATGTGCATGCATGACATTATTTATTGTAATCTTGAATCACAATAGAACATTCCTGCTTTGTAGAAAAAAAAAGAAACAAAAGCATGGTTCTTTATGGACCAAGTTCCACTGACATGCATGAGAATTTGTATCTCCATGTCCAAAGCCATATGGCCCCAAGAATTCAATCCTCTAAGGTGGCGATTGTCTCTTATGAGACACTGAATCATTAGGGGTGTTGCTGAAATTGTTATTCATTCTGTCACAGGAAAATTGACCTCAATGGAACATTTGCCTGGGTAAAAACGTAATCAAATGTTTAGGACCACATCAGCCTCTACCGTGGGAAAACAGAAGTAAGGAGAGCACCCTGTGAGGGTTCCCCTTTATGGAATTCCCTCCAGATGTTTCCACTGGGGGATGATTTTATCCTCCAGTATGGGTTTGTGCATAAAGTAGGGAGTCTGAACACAAGTACCATGGATCTTTGAGATGGACCATGGAATCCATTAGAAGCCCAGGCCATTAATCTTGAAGTCTTGTGACTCTGCAACAGCTCTAGAACTACCCGTGGCTTTCCTTGATCCCAGTATACTCTAATGAAGCTATGTTGCCAACCCTTCCTGCTACTGCAAATGCACACTGAAACCTGCTCATATGGGAGTGTGATGGGATAGATTAGGTCCTGACACCCTTTGCTGGAAGCCTTTTTGGATCCTGCCCCAGCAAGAAGAGCAAAAGATAGCAGGATAGAGGGGCTGCCTCTGCTGTGGCCAATTAGGGCTCAGCAGACCTATATAAAAGAAGCTGCTGGGTGAGGGCCTGCCATACACTCACAGGTGTATGGACTGACTGGGAGAACAGCAGCACCATGGACAGCTCTGAGTGAGAGATGAACTTTAGGCCCCGGTGACATCCAGGTCTAGTGGCTGAAGAGGAGCCACAGCCAATTACAAGATTTTATAGCACCCTGAACAATGTGTTGAGAGCTCAGCCTCAAAACTTAGGACTGCTAGACAGAGCGGCATCCTGGGAAATGGCCCAGGGAGCAAGGTAGTAGCAGACAGAGGAGACTTGTAGCAGGCAACTGCTACTTATAGAGTCCCTGGGCAGGACTGGGTCACCCCCCAACCCCCAGCAGCCACAGCAAGCAGATAAGAAGAAGCCTGGTCCCAGGCCACATCCCGGACACCTCCTCTCCCGCAGACAGCTGGGTAGGGAAGTTACAAGACATATTATCGACCATAGAGGGTGCTCACAAAAGGGAGGACCCCTCCACAGGACAGTTCTTCAACACAGGGGTGATATCACAGGAAAGTAATTAATCTCAATCTGAAGTCAAAATTAGTAGGGGGATAAAGCACCACAAACCCAGTTCTACCCTGACAATTTTAATTTTTCATGTGGACTCTTTCTCCCCAGGCACAGCTGTGTGGAGAGGCAATTGATTGACACCATTTCTGTGAAGCTTTCGGCAATCCACAGGTCTCTTCTGTGCCTGGATCTAATAGAGTATGCCCTTGCCCAGAATTTAAGGTTTAAACTATTCATTTAGGTACTCATGATGTTCAGCAAATTCCAGGATTGAGTCTTTAGGTGATACTTCAGCCAGAGAGATGCAAAGCTACCAGTTTTCATTATCCAAATCTTTATATGTGAAACTCAAATTCAGGTAATATGTACATCTGAAATAGCATAACATCTGGCACTTCCCAGAGAACATGGCAACATTTTACAAACCACATTTTTTTTAGCTTTGCCACTGTGTGAAATGTTGCTAGTTTTTGCAGGAAAATTTTAGTCTTTTCATAGCAAAATGGCAGGGTTTTGCCAATAGAAACTGTCTTATGTTTTTACAGAAACAACAAAGTATTTGAGATGAAGATACAAAATGATACATGGTTTCCCAGCGTCACCAGGATTTCTTGCCTCTTTGAGGAATTTTGCCGCACAACACTATTTTATTCACATTAACCAATGTAAGAATACTTTAAAATGCAGAAAAATTTACATCCATATTATAAAGATATAAAGCCTTTTAAATATTTTATCTTTTTTCATATTACTCTAATATTTTTGGTTCATTTAATACTTTTCTTTTGAACAGGAAAAGCATTTCTATTATTTCACGAACCACTTTATTGGGGGAATCTTCTCTCAAACAATAGTAGTGGAATTATATTTTTGTCTTTATAAAAAGATAAGAAAACACCAAACAACACTTTAGAGGCTACGTCTACACTGTTGTTTTTTTGCAGAAGAGATATACAAACCATGCTCGCATTTGTATATCTTCTTCTGATTCTTTTTGCGAAAGAGATTTTGCCAATAAAAAGCCCCATATAGACAGGGCCATTTGTCGAAACCCCCCCCCCTTTTGCAAGATCCCTTATTCCTCAAAAATTGATGTTTACAGCATCTTCCAAAAGGGGGGGGGGGTTCCAACAAATGGCCCCGTCTACACGGGGCTTTTTATTGGCAAAACCTCTTCCGCAAAAAGAATCGGAAGAAAATCTGCAAAAAAATGGCTGTGTAGCCATAGCCAGAGTCAATTTCTGCTTTATTTGGGGATATTTTCCTAATTGGAAATAAAATATTGTGGCAGTCTGAGAGCAGGGGGCTGCGGAAGCCTGGTGGAAGGCACTTACACAGGGAGCTGAGTGTGTGGGTTTATATTTCCAGAGTAGGTGGACAGAGTCTGCAGCCCATGCCAGTTAGGACACCTGAAGCCCATCTGGGATCATCTTGGACAGTAGTCTGATTAGAGCACCTGCTGCCAGTTAAGGCTGGGAGCACTCATTAAAAAAACCTTGCCTCAGGCAAAGGAGGGGAAAGAGAAAAGGGATGGACCAGAAGAGTGGACAGGCAGAGCAGCACAGCAGAGGAGACAGACCCAAGGCAGCCAGCAACAAGGCCTGTTCCAAGGCATCAAGGAGGAGGTACCCAGGAAGGATCGAGGAAGTGGCCCAGGAAGGAGTTGCTGTTCAGTGGGGCAAGAGCCAAGCCTCACAGCTCACTCGGGGCTACCCCCATAGGGCCCTGGACCGGAACCCAGAGCAAGTGGGTGGGACCGGGTTCAACCCCAACCCTCCACTGGCTGGTGGACTGCCCATAAGGAACAGGGAGGACCCTGTGGACTAACGGAGGGACTAGCCTCCAGAATCCTGGACTGGCCAATGATGAAAAGGGCTCTGGTAGCAGGTTACCCTTGCCTTCTCGGCAGTGAATATGGACACCGTGAGCCTCTGAGGCATGTGCAAAGACCTCCAGGAAGCACAGGACCTGGGAGCTTAGCCCAAACTTGTCACAGTATATTACATGAAGTGCATGTATTATTTTTAAAAATGCTTGAGATATCCTTCAGACATTGGATCCTTTCTTCTAAGGGCCTCATTGTATCTGCTCTCATAGGGTCCAGCTTACATTCCTGGTACTCAGCTTCAGAGTTTTCGAGAGCATAAGGGCTCTATACTAAAGAACCATCTGTCCCTCTGATGCAATCAAAAGAAATAATGAAGTTGACAAAGACTGGAGTGGTTTGATGAATCTAGTCTCTGTGTGTTCACTAGGATCTTCAAGTTAAAATTGTGCAGGAAGCTCTATCCCAAGGAGAAATTTACATTTCAATAAATAAATAAAAGCTACAAATTGGAACAAAAAGTCAGATATGTCAAATTACTTGCAGAAAGGAAATATTTTAAAGTAAGTTTTGAAAGGCCTGTAAATGCATATTTTAACACTTATGGGCAGTGGTCCAGGTGGTGGTTCATCTAGGAGAGCCGGGAGCCTACCCACCAGGCAGACTGCCAAGAAGCAAGGACATTCTGGAAGGCAGAGAGGCAGGTACACAAGCTGGCAGAAACTAGGCAGGCAAGCTAGCCAACCAGCCAGACTGCCTGTTTGTTTTCTTGTAAATAGTGTTGATGGAATTGACACATTCCTGCTGAATGTTTCATTTTGGCAAAACAGCATGTGCTGATGGAAAACATTCTAAGTGCTCAGATGCTCAGTCTTCAAATCTGATAACTCTTAAGAATCCATTTTCAGATGAAGGGGCCAAGGTTGTCTTTCACTACTGAGGCTTTCAGTATTGTACTTTCTAGTTTTGACAAAGTTTCTTATGTTTCAAGGAGAAGAGGTCCCCTCTTCTTGAAAAGTGAATCATGAAAATACAATGGCATCCACACATTGGTCTGTATTGATCTCCCTAGGAATGCTCCTCATTCAGATTTCATCAATCCCCAGCTCAGTTGACTCAGAGACTTTTATTAATACTGATTTTATCTAATGGATTCTCCTAACTAACGCATAGCTGGACATCTTTGAGAAAAATGTTTCACTTTTTTTCAATAAACCCATTATATATGCATGTGTGTTTCTAAGTAAACATGCCTGACTGTACTTTTAATTTTCTAGCCAAGTTACCTAGAACCTGAATAAGTATTAAAAATAATGTTTTTATTCAAAATGGCCTTCACACTGCTTTTGTGCTGGGCACGGTGCAAACACAGAAGAGGAGACAGTACCGGCCTTAAACTGCATCCTATATAAACTGAAATATATAAATATGTACAAAAGTCTGAATTAAGTGTCCCAGGACTAGTTAGCAAAACAAGTCGCTGCTGCTAAATGTATGATGCAGTCACCAAACTATCTTGCAGAAAAGACTCAATCTTCCTTTTCAAATAGAATTGAGGGCTTTTCCCCCCCACTAGAAGTCATTCTTGACTGGTTAGCAAAATAAAATGTTTTTGTCATTTCTGGAAAAAAAATAAAATCCCTTTCAATAAATTCCCTGACTGCAGTTCATGTTTGCCAGATAAAGACTGGATAATCTACTGACAGCTGAAAAGCCGAGGCCCTCAGCCATCTGATCAGTGCACCAGTGGCCGGTACATTCAAACTTACAGCTTCGACTCAGAACTCAAACATAGCAAAGGCTTATGCTCAGGCAGAATCAAACTATGCTACTGAGAGCTCCCTAGTCCTGCTCCCTTCCTGCAAGGCATTATGTGCTGTGACTGACAGCTTCCCCATAACCCTGGAAGCTTAATTCCATTGCTGTTCGGTTTCTCATACTCTGCTCCTATCCTTTTCTCTGAGTCTGTGCTGCTGTGCATACCACAGGCTTGGCCAATCCCCAACCTTTCCTGCTGCTGTCTGGCAGGCATGCAACTTGATACTTTCATTTGCCTAAATAGCACTTGTGGTTGTCCTGGACTACCAGACAGTTAGCTTTCTCAAAGACACAGCTATTAGAATTCATCCTATACCCAGTCATTCCTTGCATGGAAAACCAGGGGAGGAGCTTGGTTTAAACTTGGAGGTGTGAAGAGACACTTCAAAGTCCATCTTCAGCTCAAAGCACCTAACATCCTCAAATTCCCACCAGCATGTCCTAAACCCCTCCATGCTGACTGGCACCCCTAGAGCCCTTCCCTCCTATACCCAACTCTGTTTCAAATCTCCAATCTTTTTTCCATTATAAATCATCTTTCACTCTCAGTTGGACCCTAACCACCAAGCCAGCAAATAATGATACTTTCTCACACACCCCGTAGGAGAAAAGGTAACTTCTCTTTTTCCCTAATCAGTGCAGGATATTCTCCTGGGCTTCTCCCATCTCTTCCTCAGCAATGATGTGGGAAGTGACTTCTGTTATCCAAGCAACAGATTAATGTGGAAAATGGGAGAAAAAAATGAAGTGCAAGAGAAAACACAAGTGCTTGAGGGGGAAGGCTTCTGTATCAGTGAAATAAATGGATGCAGATCTTTAAAAATTGCTGCTGCACTCTCCATGATGCAGCATACATGGAGGGAAATCTGGTGAGAGTGGAGCCCCTACAAGCCACTGATAAGACAGCCATTGTGCGATATTTTCTCTTGCATTACTTGCTTCCACTTACTAAATTTACTGACAGCCTCCCAATAGTGTCCTGTCACTTGCCTAGACCTCAGCCCCATAAAACACTTAAATATGTACATAATTTGAAGCCTAAGCTGGTTTTTTAATGTCTTCACTGAAGATATGATTCTTTGTGCAGTATTGTTACATATGGTGATAATAGATTATTAGGATACTATATGTTTCATTGATATGGTTGACGTGTTTAGGTATAAGTTGTATACATAGCAAAGCAACATTAAGCTACTGTAGTAGCTTAGGTGTATGGAATACTACTAAAAATCAATGGATCAGTCTTTAAAATTTCATCCCAGACATGTACATTTATCATTTAATTGAATCAAATGAAAATGTTAGCCTTCATATCAAATAACACAATGTCAAACTCACCAAGGCAAGGAAAAAGAGGGGCATGGATTTCATTTTTAACTAAATCCCAATTTTTCTTCTACAATTTTACAGCTCATTTCCTTTCACTTTTCATATCACATTTTCCTATGATCAAATAAAGTTGTATTCAAGTAAGGTCTATAAATTTATTAGGAGATTTTTGAAATAAGAACCCTGTTTCAATTAATTTAAATGGGCTCAGACGGTTCAGATTAGAGTGAAATCTACAGCAAATTAAATACAATCTGAAACAGTGTTTTTCTGTCCAAAATAAATGGCAATAAAGTGATAATGTAGAACAATGTGATAATTATAATTTTAACATTTCAAAATCATTTTCAAGTTATTATCCATTGTAAAACTTAAAAGTAGCAATTGTATGAGAGCTAAAGTTCCAGAAAGATTACTACTTGAAATTTTCTGACAGACACAACCTGTCTGAATTCAGATAAACAAGAGCGCACAAGTCTCCAGATCTCACATCAGTCTTCTCTTGGGTACCATGTAGGAGTGATTAAGAATAAAAGTGTCAAAACATACTGTCTGAAAACCCTACCCTTTTTGTCCCCAAAAATATTGCAATGAACATTCTTCCTAATTTTCTAACTATGTTGATTTTTCATATATAATGTATGAAACAGGTAGTGCAGCTTGGGCTTTGAATATACTGAAATCAGATGTGGAAAAAAATGGTTACAACAAATATTAATATGCTTATAGACAGGAGACTCAATAGTCATCAAATATGTACAAATGGGTGGATGCTTAGAAAAATCATTCCATGATCAGCTCACAGAAAATATATTAGCTTGGTGGAAATTGCAGATAATATGTTATTAGCGTCAACCAGAGCAGAATTGCTATTGAATCATATTTTGTAAGTAATGCAACACAAGGTAGAATGCACATGGAATGTAGATTTATGATCTTTTAATATCAAGTATTGGCAAGTACACACACTCATTATCCTAACTCCTTTGTAGAATACATAAAGTTTGAGAATATAGGAAAGGATTCTCCCTTCACTATGCCCCTTTTATACTGCAGCCGCTAGAACTCCAAATCCATCTAAGAACAAATTTTCCTTGGCTCAGCCTTTGCACAAAAGTAGTTTTTGTTACCTCATGTCATGTGCCAACTTCAAACCCCAGCACAAGAGACATACTGGAGGCGGAAACCAATGGTGAAGCCACAGTATTTAGTTCTGAAGGGATTCCAGGCAACATTGCCACTCATAGGTCCCAAGGCCAGGCTGGTGTAACCCTTTCTGGCTGAGTAATCAGGAAGGTGCAAAGGCTTAAAGTCACCTCCCCTCTCTGGGCTGATTTTAATAGAACATTATAGTTAAGACTAAAACTTCATGCTAAGAACTTTATGCTCTCAGGATACATTAATATGGTATCTTTAGACAACTTCTTTTGCATGTATGCAAAGGAAAAAAACACCATACCAATGCTTTTCTATATCTGTCTTATCAGTCCTCATCCCCAAAGGGAACTTCCACAATACTTTCCAAAGACAAGCACAGGATCCTAAATCATATCTTTGCTCGACACCAATAATCATGAACTGAATAGACGCATTGACTTTTTCACTTATGACAACAATCTGTAAATCACTAGCAACTCTTCCCTCGTCCACCCATTCCTCCCTATGACTGGAGCAGTGTTAGCAGACCACTTCACCTTGAAGTATGCTGACCATACATCCCAATTTTTCCAGGACAGTCCCAAATTTAAATACTCTGTCTCAGTCCCCCCATCAAGTAGTGAAATATCCCGGAAAGCCCCACTGGACATTTTACTACTTGATGGGGACACCAGCTTGTGGGAAGAAGCAAGAAATGGAGCCGTGCCATTTCTCCTTGCCCTCTTCCACAGCGAGGCGTGTAGGACAGCCGGGCTGGCTTCCAGTGGGGTGTGGCCCCTCTCACTCCCCTTCTCTTCCCTCCCCCTATGGGACCACCTCTGCTGCATGGGGTCCTGCTCCAGCGGCACCTCCTGGCCAGCTTGGAGCCCCATCAGGAGCCACATGGAGCCTGGCTGGGGAGCTGCGGGGTGGGGTGTGCTTAGGCTCAGCAGGTGCTAGGACTGGAGCAGAGGCTGCCTGCATGCTATTTTTAGTACTGTATTCTGGGTCCCGTGGGTGGCCCTGGCTCCAGCTGGAGTCAAGTGGCAGCCGCATGAGACGCGTTCCAGCTGGGGCAGGCTCATTCGAATGGGCCTTATGTGGTTGTCGCTTGACTCTAGCTGGAGATAGGCAGCCTGCAGGGACCGGGACCACAGTACTAAAAATAGTACCACAAGTGGCTTCTGCTCCAGTCCTAGCATGTGGTTCTGCCCTGGGAGCAGCTGGGGCTAGGGCTGAAGGGGGCTTTGGGGCCAGACCGCAGTAATAAAAATAGCATCACAGCCCAGCTCCAGCCCCACAAACTGCTTTCCACATGGAAAGCAGAATGTGAGGGAAGGGGAAGGGGGAAAACTAAGGGGGAGGTGGGGATAAGGAGAGAAAGGGGCTTGTGCTGAGGGGAGGGGGGATAGGGCAGGAGAAGAAAGGGGGAGGCACCAAGGGGCAGGGTGGAGGAGAGACAAATGCCAGGGGGCCAAGAGGAGACAATGAGGAAAAGGGCAGGAGGGGAATAGGAGGGAAGGGGTCAGTGGGGGTGACAGAAGGGAGAGGGCAGGGTAATGCTGGGAGAGGAAAAGGGAGGAGCAAGAGGGAAGAAGAGGAGAGGGAAGGAGTGGGTGCTGGGAGAAGAAGGGTGGAAAGGAGAGGTGGGCATGAGGAAGGCAGGGGATGGAGCACAGAGGGGCGTGAGGAGAACTGGGGCAAAGAGTGGTGGGGGTGTGGGCACCAGGGAGAAAGAAGGCAAGGAGGGCAGGAGCAGTGAGGGGAGAGGGAGGCACCAGGAAGGTGTAGGGGTAAGGGAAGGTGCAGGTGCCAGAGGATTATGGGAGTGAAACAGAAGGGCAGATACATGGAGGGATGGGCACCAGAGGAGAGAGGCAGAGAAGGTGGGTAGAGGGAAGTGTTAGGACTAGGATTGACATCTTTGTTTATTGCCTGCTTCTACTATCTACTTTGGAATAGGCAGAAAATGCATTTTTCCTTGTGTAGTTTCAGTGTGGTCTAACTGATTAGATTTAGAGCTTCATTGAGAGTTTTGTTGTCTCTTCCCTCAAAGATCCATATATCAAAATGTCATCCTTGAAAACTATAATGCCATTTGTATTCATTCCCATCCCTTCTTTCTTTGGAAAATTTCAGGTGCACTAGTAATCCAAAAAAAGTAATCTTAGAAAGCAAAATCTCCCAAAGGGTGTGATAAATGAAGTCAGTTTATCACTTTCATTGGCTAAAGGAATTTGCCAGAATCCTCAGGAGGTATCCATCTTGAAGAATACTGTAGTTCCATTCACTCTCGGGTGGAAACCATCTGGAGTTAGGAAGATCCTTTTTTTTCTGTCCAAACTGCTTCATTAAATCTTGTAAGATTGAATCTGTTTTTCATTTTTCTTTAGAACTGATTGGGGCACACAAAGCTGTTGGTTCAGACAATTTCTCAATTATGTCAATCTGTTCCATTCTTTTTAACTCACTTTCCATTTTATGAAGCAACATGATAGAAATTGTGTTAAATGTATGTATGATATATGGCTCAGCATTGTCCCTTAAGGTTATTTGTACTAGATCTCCTTTTGAAAGTCCTATATCATGAAAAACTCAGTCCAGTTCTTCCACCTTTCTCACTAGGCCTATTATGGCTGCCAAACTGCAGCTCAGAAGGTGGTAATTCTTGGGTACTTGAATCACATGTAACTTTAATGCAAAGGTTTCATCTTTGTAAATTGTTTCTGTGGCAAGCTGGCCCATGGAGATCAGAATGTTCAAGGCTGCTGCAGGTGATTTTAGGTCTGGAAGGGGTTGTGCGTGATTTTAAATCCTTTACTAGATGACACTTGCATCTGGTCCTGAATCAATTTTAAAGTCAATAGTCTTTCCATGAATATTCTGTTTCAATTTACAGGCAGGCTCCATGTCTTCCTATTGATCGTTGGTAATATTAATAAACTCCTTGGCTGTTTTGCTAGGCCAAAGAGCTGAAAAATATCCATATTTTATAATACCTACCGTCTTATTTAAACATACATCTGTTAGGATATGAATGTTTCCACCTCTTGCATATTTAATCTGAAAGGGTTTGTAATTTGCCTGGGACTCCCTCATAGTTTCAGGACTTTTTTGCTGTGCCTTTTTACAGCTTCTAAACTAGTTTCAGGATTTTCAAGTTGTTTCTGCCTTTTCTTCTTCTTTTTGACTAGGTCAGACTGCTTTACTATCTGTGTATCTGTGGGCAGACTAAAGTCTGTCTTTAATTGTAGTTGCTGTGAGAGGTTCTTGCCTGTTAGCCCAATATCCTTATCTCTAATATTTTCATGTCTTGCAGTCCCAAAGCATCAACATTTTGTCATGGCTTATGAACTCTTTGGTGAGACAAACACTTTCATAAATCACGTTTCTCTGAAGTATAAAATATTTAGCAAGCATTGTCAAAATTCATTCATAGTACTCTTTGTGACTGGGTTTAGTAATAGTAAAAGACTTAAAGATATATTATGCCTTCTTCCCCATAGCATAAAAAGATGATACCTGAATATCTCACTTGACTTATTGTTTGAGGTGTTGTTGTAGCCATATTGGTCCCCGAATATTAGAAAGTGAAGGTGGGCAAGGTAGTATATTGTTATTTGTTTGACTTCTGTTGGTCAAAGAGACAAGCTTTTGAGCTACACAGAGCTCTTCTTCAGATCTGGGGAAAATACTTACGTTTGTTCCACCAAATGCAAAGAACAGATTGTTTAGTATAAGGATTTTGTACATATTTTAAGGCACTGTTCAAGGTGAAGTGGCCCATTAACATTCTTCCCATCATAGGACCAAGTAACATTCTTCCCATCATAGGAGGAGAGTAAGTGAGTTACAGATACACAGCAATCTCTCCACTACAAGAGGAGAGTCTCTAAGCAGTCTCTGAAATCCAGCTGCCAGATAGTGATCAAACCAGCAGATGAAGGGATATCATCATAGTCCCCAGTTGTGATGATAATGTAAAAGAGGCTATCAGACAATTCTTCAATACTACCTACTATATAAAACTCAAAATAAGACCTCACACCACAATTCACCCAGGAATTTAAAATCAAGTTCTTCCCCAAAACATCTAGAAAAGCAGCTCCACAATCACATCCTCACAAACCCACCGAGGGACCTTCTACTTGCATCTCAAGAGGCACAAACAAGGGTAACCAGGTAAATTTATTAGATCTGGCCATGACATTCTTAGGGTATGTCTACACTACAGCGCTATTTCGAATTAACTTATTTCAAATTAGTTAATTCGAAATAAGCTAATTTGAAATAATGCGTCTAGACCCAAAAACTAATTCGAAATAGCGTTTTGCTATTTCAAAATAGCGCATCCACACTGATTGGACGCTGAATTGCATTTAAGGCAAGCTGAAACTGGTTCCGGCAGGGCATCAGGTCAGTAGTTGCTTTGTGTGGCTGCTGTCTGAGGCTATCTGAGGCTCGTGCTTAAAGGGACCCCCCTGGACAGCCGGTTCTCAGCTTTCCCGCTTGCTTGCCTACCTCGCCGAGGGACAGCAAAGCGTTTTCCTCTCCGCCTGCTTCGGTCGATCTCGTTTGGGACACCGCAGCACTTGGCACCATGGAGCCAGAGCCCTGGGCACTCTGGTGCTCGTGTTAAACATCTTGCTGCAAGCCTGGCAGCAATTGCTGGAGGCTGCCTGGAACTTTCTGCTGCAGGCCAGCCCCCTGGCCCTCTCCCTTCCCCCCCAGGGGCCCTGGAGGAGCGGCGCCCGGACGCCAGCATGCCCCACCGCATCTCGCATCTGGACACCAGTAGCGACTGGTGGGACCACATCATCCTGGAGCGCTGGGGAGACCAACAGTGGACCCAGAACTTCAGGATGAAGAAGGACACCTTCCTGGAGCTCTGCGAGTGGCTCGCCCCTGCTCTGCAGCGACAGGACACATGCATGAGGCCCGCCATTCCCCTCCACAAGTGGTTGGCCATCGCTCTCTGGAAGCTCTCCACGCCGGATAGCTACTGATCCATCGGGAACCAGTTTGGCATGGGGAGATCCACCGTCGGAGCGGTGCTCATGCAGGTATGGCAGTCACCGGCCACTGGGCCAGGAGGGGGGGCTGCAAGGAGGACGTGGGCTGCCCCAGAGAAAACGGAGGGGAGGTGGTGTAAGTGCCCTCCCTGGTAGGGGTTGGTTCATCCCGGCCGCGTTACAGTCCGCCCGTGGTGGCCAGAATTGCAGCGGGGGTTGCTCCTGGGAGTGGGGCACAGGGCAGTAGCGGGGAATGAACACTCCCAGCCACCCGGGCACCCCAGTGACCCTCGGTTTTGTGTGTCTCTCTGCAAGTGGTGAAGGCCATCAACAGGGTGCTGCTCAGCAGAGTCGTCTGCCTCACCGACCTGGACACGGTCATCCAGCGGTTCGGCGCCCTCAGCTTCCCCAACTGCGGGGGGGCAATCGACCGGATGCATATCCCCATCCATGCCCCGGACCACCAGGCCTCCCTCTACATCAACAGAAAGGGGTACTTCTCCGTGATCCTGCAGGCCATGTCTGACCACCGGGGCCAGTTCACGGACATCAATGTGGGCTGGTCCGGCAAGGCACATGACGCGTGGGTGTACCGCAACGCCTCCATGTGCCAGAGGCTGCACGCTGGGACTTTCTTCCCCAACCACCACATCAGGGTCGGGGATGTGGACATTCCAGTGTGCCTGGTAGGGGATGCGACCTACCCCCTACAGCCCTGGCTCATGAAGCCCTACACAGGATACCTCAGCCTCTCCCGGCAGGCCTTCAATGCCAGACTCAGCAGGGCCTGCATCATGGTTGAGGGGGCCTTCAGCTGACTGAAAACACGGTTTAGATGCCTCCTCACCCGCCTCGACCTCTCCCAGAACAATATTCCGCACCTAGTGGCAGTGTGCTGTGTGCTCCACAATTTGTGCGAGAGGAAGGGGGAGGCTTTCCTGCAAGCCTGGATGGCAGAGGCTGACCACCTGGCTGGCCAGTACGCACAGCCCCGCATGGCTGCCAGCCGGGAAGCCCTTTGGGGGACTGTCCACATTCGGGAAGACCTGCGGGAGAGCTTCCAGGTGGACGAGGACTGAAGTCCTCCTGGCGTGCCCCACGGCCTGGGGCCTTATATTCCTCCCCAACCTCCTTCCCCTTTCCCCTCCCTAACCCCCCTTCCTGACCTACAATAAAAACACTTGTGTTGCCACAAAAAACTCTTTTTATTTCACATAACTGGGGTGGGGGGAGGGTAGGAATGAGGGTGGGAGAGGGGAGGGGGGAAACCTGGGAGGAGGGAGCTGGAAGGGGGAGGCAAGGGGAGGAAGGGGGAGGAGAAGCTCAGGTTTGGTGGTCTTGCTGGCTCTCCCGTCTCGCAGCACTGCAGGTGCAGGGGCATCGGGGGGGGAGTGGGTGTGGAGGGTGAGGCAGGAGGAACGGGGGGTGCGGAAGAAGCGGGAGGGGGAGCAGGGGTGGGAGGAGGAGCGATAGGTGGGGCGGTCACAGGGGCTGGAGCAGCAGGAGGCAGCAATCGGTCTGCCAGGGCCTGCAGGTGCTCGCGGAGGGCATGGCCCTGCTCCGGGAGTTCCCTCAAGCTCTCCCGCCGCAGCTGCAGGTCCTCTTGCACCCACTGCTCCTGGCTGTGGACCTGCCATCCCTGCAACCACAGCTGCTGCCTCTGGAACTCCTCCAGGTTGCGGGTTCGCCTGCTGGCCCGGGTTCAGGTGGAGGGTCCAGGTGGGGTGGTAAGTCCTGCACTCACAGGTGCTGCGGCTGTGGTGAAACAAGAGAAGTGGTCACTTCTCCTTGGGGACACAGTAGGTGAAACCCAGCCCCCCTCTGCAAGGTGAGGATGACAGGTGTCTGCACCATCACGTCCTGCTATCCCTGGGAGTGTGAGCTGGCCCAGGACTGCACCCCAGCCCCTTTGCTGCCTACAATGTGGTGGTGGGGGGGAGGAGGAGAGATGTGCCCTGCCTCTGTGTAGAGGGGGCATCTGGAGGGAGGGCAGTGTGCAGTGTCTCTCCCCGGGGTAAAGTCCCTGGGCTCCCTCTCCCCCCCACCCCTCATAAGGGGACCGTGATGTCACCCACATGTGGAGGCCTCCCCAGCCTCGGATGAGGCTGCTGACGGGCTCTCCGGTTCAGCTCGGGGTTCCTGGGTGCAGGGCAGGCTCCCTGAAGGCTCCTGGCTGCCGTTGTCCTCCTCCTCCTCTTCCCCTGTGTCAGGGGCAGGGCCCTCTGCCCCAGGGTCAATGATGACCGGGGGGCATGGACCATCTGATCCCCCAGGATGTGGTCCAGGGCCTCATAGGGGCAGGCCTCTGGGTCAGCCCCTGGTTGGGAGGCCCTGGCACAGGCCTGCCGCAGCTCCTTGATCTTGCTCCGCACCTGCTCTTGGCTACACATGTGGCCTCTGGTGGCCAGGCTGGCAGCCATGCGGCTGTAGACAACTGCATTCCTGCACCTAGTGTGGAGATCGTGGGCATTGGAGGCCTCCCCCCAAATCTCAATGAGGCCCACAATCTCCGCACTTGACCAGGAAGGTACCCACCTTTTGTGGCCCCTGGCAGGCTCCTGAGAGCTGCCAGCCTGGTCCTGGGAAGCGGTGGATGGCTGGGTGGCAGCGGGTGGCTGGCTCATGGTGTGCCAGGTGCACGGTCTGCTAGCTGTGTGCTGGCAGGCTGGCAACTGGCACAGGCACTGTGGCCAGAGTCTGCCCCTTTAAAGGCTCCGGTGTTGGAGGGGGAACAGATGAGTTTTTCTGGTTGTGCCCAGAGTGGCATACCCTTACTGAACAACTATGAATACTCATCCAGACCATCCTCAAACTAGTAACCTCACAAAGGGTCAACTTCCCCCAGGACACTACTGAATTCTTTGAGAAGTTGCAGTATTAACAACATCCCTTAGAACATCATCCTTGCCACCAAAGATATCACCTTGCTACATATCAACTTCTTTCACAATGACAACATCACTGCCTGCCTCCAGTTTCTATAAAATAATGGAGAATACTGAGATATCCCCACCCAAACCACACCACTAAATTCATCCATTTCAAACTCACCTATAACAGTTTTACATTCAACAACAACCATTTTGTCCAAACCATTTGAAAAACCATGGGTACCAGAATTCCCCTCTGCCCCCACCCCACACACCAATAGGCCATCCTCTTAAGGAAGAATTTCTGGACAAGTGCACCATACAACTGACTATTTACCTGCAATACATCAATGAGTTTTCATCATTTGGGCAGGTGATTTAATCTGTCTCAGATTTCCACCACAAGCTGAACAAGCATCTATCACCCATTAAACTCTCTCTAGAATGCACCCATACCAGCATCAATTTCCTGGAAACCAGGATCAGCTTCAACAGTGGAACCCTACAGACATAAGAACATAAGAACATAAGAATGGCTGTACTGGGTCAGACCAAAGGTCCATCTAGCCCAGTATCCTGTCTGCCGACAGTGGCCAGCACCAGTGCCCCAGAGAGGGTGGACCAAAGACAATGATCAAGCGATTTGTCTCCTGCCATCCCTCTCCAGCCTCTGACAAACAGAGGCCAAGGACACCATTTTATCCCCTGGCTAACAGCCTTTTATGGACCTAACCTCCATACAAGACAATTACAAACAAGAAACAAATAGGTAACAACATCTACCTTCATAAATCCAGTAACCATTCCAAATACTTCAAGAAATCTGTTATTTGCAGACATGCACAGATACCACACAATATGCTCCAAGGAGAAAGTCTGGGCTACACAACTTAACATATTTAAAATTGCCTTCACCAAACAAGGACACTTCACCAGAAAAGTAGATTGCATTATGGAACGGACCACCCAAATACCCTGGGAGAACCTGCTTCAATACAGGACAAAAAACCACCCACCCAACCACACAACTCTAGTGGTAACCTGTCAGCACCACACCGTAGTCCATATAGGATATCATTAAGCAACTGCAAACTAAACATAATGGGGATCACATCCTGAAATAAATCTTTCCCAAATCCTCTCTTCTGGCTTTCAAACAAGCCCCCAAACTTACTGAGCTCATCAGAAGAAAGCTACCCACAGATCAGGACCCCAAATCTGCAAATAATTATCTTCTGCTACAATGATCAACACTTCCACAACACAACTTTCAAATTGATGGGACCCACATGTGCCTACCATAACGTGTAATATACCTCATCCAGAGCATTAAATGTCTCATAAACAATCATGTTGGTGAAACCAGACAATGGATATGCTCTGGCAATCTGTTTATAATCTCAGAAAGAAAAAAAATCACATTCAAACAGATGCCTCACATGAACTCACAAAGAAAACTGATAAAAAACAAAAACACCATAACACATGTGGGTGATCATTTTGTGAAATATCTTAACCCTCAGTCCTGGACCTCAAAGGAAAAATGTACATGTTCAAAAGAGAAGTCTGGGAACTTAAATTCATAACTTTGCTAGACTTCAAAAATCATGGTCTTGATAAAGATACTGTATTTATGGCTTATTAAAAAAATCTGTAACTCACTAACTTCCCTTTTTTGTCCTATGACATCTGAGATGTTAACAGACTACTTCATTTTAAATATATGCTAACTACTTATGTTAAACAGTCTGCTTCACCTAGTGTTTAGCTGTGACACTCTGCGTACCCTTCCCAGATCTGAAGAAGATCTCTGTGCAGCTCAGAGCTTGTCTCTTTCATCAGCAGAATGTGGTCCAATAAAAGATATTAACTTTGTCTCTTAATTTCCTTTTGGAGTTTTGTAGCAATGTAAAAACTTGAAAAATGTTGCTTCTAATCTCTCCATTCTGAAGGTATATCAAAGTCGAAATTCTCTGTGTCACTAAAGAACGGCATGTTTTTTAAGTCAATGCTGCAGCCTCTGTCACTTCATTTTTCTTCGTTTCCTGTGTTCCTCTAGAACTGGTTTACTTCTGACAGCATATTATATACATCTTGTACATGGTAGGTTGTAGAACTGCTAGTAGCAGGTCAGGCTTCTATACTGGCTACAGAGATCCTTTGCCACAGAGCCACACCTGAGAAGACTTTGCTATAAAGGTGTGTGTACACCAGAAAAAAACCCACTTGTGTTGCTGAGTCTCTGACCCCAAGTTAATTAACACAGGCTCATGGGGTTCAGGCTGTGCATCTAAAAATATCGGTATAGATATTTCTGCTCAGACTGGACCCCAAGCTCTGAAACCCAATGAGGAGGGAAACAGAAACTCCACATGAATATAATCCAGCCTGGAGCCTTTCCTAGTGTATGATCTTTATGACATGCTCTTTATCTGGAAAAAAAATCATGTTTGAATCCACACTAGGACACAGCTATCTCTTTGTGACCAGAATTTTGTTTGAATGACTGTAAATTTATCCAGGTTCTCTTGCATGGCCGTTAGCTGGGATGCAATAGTATTTATGTTTATTGGAAAAGCCTTTTTGTTGAGACTCAAATCTCCAAAAAGTCTTTTGATGGTCTGCCAGGCTTTCCAGTTGGAATGAGTAAAGTCCATATTTGTAACTATCCCTCTCCATCATTCATGCCTGGTTTCATCAAGCAATTGAATATGTTCCTTTCTCTTATTAACAGCCTCCCTTTCATTACCAGCAGGTTTGAATTCCTAGTAGAGTTTAATTGCCTGTGACGGCCATCTAGAGATATATTGTCAATGATAGGATCAGGGGATTGATTTCTTAGCAGCTGCCTGAATTAATTTGCAGAAAATTTGGGACATATACAGTCCAACTCAGCCAGTTCACTGACATATGTCTCTAGATCTGCTTGAAAGACCTCCCACTGAGCTTTCAGATTCTTCATGGGGCTTTTTATAACCTGTTTGTTGTTGCTGTCCACAGGCCCATTCTGATCAAAAATGGCCAATGCTGTAACTTTAGGAAAGCTTTTGTTCTATAACTACATGCAGCGGTTTCCTGGAAGATGAAAAGGCAATGTTTGTTGAAGAGCCTTTTGCCCATCTGCTACTGTAAAAGCTTGGCATTTGCTTTGTATCAGAGAGGAATTTTAGGTCAGGAACTGATGTCCATGCCATTAGACTCTCTCCATCTGCATTGTTGCCAAGACATCACCAATGAACATGGTAGGAATTAAAGTCACCACAGAAGATGGAAGAACCAGTAAAGGTGGGCAGATTGAAGCTTGGCCAGTTAGTTGTTGGAAGATTGTATATCTTAATCTGCATATGCATATTCACTTTCATTACTCCCATTCACTATGTCATTTGGACCAGATGTAAATATAGTGAGAGTGAGCCGCCCTTCTCTAACATAAGCTGCCATCCCAAACTGCTTATGATGTTCATGAGCTATGACAGCTCATGGCACTGAAAGCTTGCCTGGATGCTGTCACTTGCATTTCCTGAAACAAGATTCCATGTGCTTCAAGATTTGTCACTGGACGGAGAAGAAAAATAACCCTTTTTGCTGTCAATATCCCCTGAATAATAAAATGCAGCATCTTGAGAAGTGACCTCAGAGCTAGTATTTGTGACACTAGCCCTGAAAGTGGCCCCATTAGAAGATTTTTCTTCAGGCTGATTGTCACTTAGGACATGAGCCTGTGGTCTATATTTTGTTGCTTTGTGTTACTCACAGGGAACGCCACAAGATGGCAACATACATTTCCTCCCCACCTTCAGAGATTCATACCATTAAAATAACCCCAAAACTTTAATTCCGACAGAGGAGTTCCATGTGCTAGTCCTCATGGAAAAACTAACATAGAAATTAAAAACCTTTAAATTTTTGCATTAAGACCAGGTAATAAAAATGAGAACAATTTCCTCAAACGTGCAATAAAACCAGGGGAGAGAGGGGAGGGAGGAGAAAGAAACCAACCTTCCACCATTCTTTAGTATCTGAATTTAAAAACAGCTCATCTGAGTAACATCACATTTTCTTAAAATTCTCCTCCAGGCAGACACTATATTTGAGAAATTGAATTAAGAAGGGAGCTTTATCACAACATTAGAGTGTGATCAAGTTCACAGGGTTTTTTTATATTAAAACTATTATTTTTTTCTGTATAAGTTTATAGTGATTCATAATTCAGCCCATTGCATTATTGAGAGAAATGAATTACTGTAATTCAATTAATTCACAACACTTCAAGAAACACTTTTGTACGTATACCCAGTATACTCCTGATTCTCTGAAACCAATGCTCAGGATTTGGATAAAGCAGAGGTTAGATAACAGAGCAGAAACCTCAGCCACCGGAGGCTGCACTGCTGCTGAATGTCTGGCTTTTGGGGCAGTACAGAAAATCCCTCCACAGCCCGACTGTCATGGGACCCAGTGAGTGGTGATCTGACAGCAGAGCTGTGGCAACCCTGGGAGACATAGGGCAGGTAACATATAATCCCTTTAGGCACAAGCTTCAGGGAAGGCTGTGGGCCTAGCAAGGCAGAGCCAGGTATCTCAGCTCTGTCCTGCCATGTCTGAAGGCTCTCCCCTTCCATTTTACACCTGCCATTGATCAGGAGGGCAGAAGAAACAGTGCCAGGAGCTCCCTCCTGTCACTGGAGGGAGTGAGCAGGATTGTGATAGAAGATCAGTAGAGGGCTCCCTGTATGGTTGCTCCTGTCCTCCTGATTATTCAGAAAATCATGGAGTCCATGCATTTTTCCAGAATGTCACAGGTTTTCTCAAGTCAAAAATAGTAAATAGTTAGAATGCATTGGTTATTTTGAACAGAAGAAACCCTGTGTATTTGAAGGTCTTTCCCACATGCTGTGACGCTAGACTAATGATATATTTTAAGATCTATACAAGGGAAAAGATTGCTGCATACATTGATTCCACAACTCTTGTCTTCCACATAGCTGATGTTTCTTTCTCTGGTTTCCTATTGATTTTCCATTTAAGTGGAATAGTCTTTTTAAGCACTGAAGCAAACACAAAAAAAACCTGAAAAAAAAGGGATACTTATAAAGTGTTGATACGGTATGTTCATTTGGTGTCTGTAAACCAAGTACAAATCAATTACAGATTTTCTACTTGGTTATTACAAAATGTGGTTTGATGAATCACACATTTTAACTGTAGAGTCAAATAAAATTTGGCTTAGCTTGAAAGGACAGTCAGAAGCAAAAATCACTGCTGTGAAAGCTTGAAGATTCTCTCTCAACCCAAGAAACTTGAGAGTAAGAAATTACAAACTTAGAATACCAATAAAAATTATTTGAAATATATAGTCTGGGTACATCTACACAGCAACATTGTTTCAAAATAACTAGTGTTATTTCAAAATAACTTAGTTCGGGTCTACACAGCAGGCAGTTATTTCGAAATAATGCCGAAATACTGTCAAGTTGGAGGACTTCTTACTCTGACTCCTGTAACCCCATTTGTATAAGGAGTAAGGGAAGTTGGAGGAAGAGTGCTCTATTTCAAAATAAGTGCTGCATAGATAGGGTTGCCAGATACTTTCACAAAAAATACCGAACATGGCGGGAAAAAAATTAGTTAACCAAAAAAAAAAGAGTCACTGTGCCTTTAAATCCCTACACTCCCCGCTCCCTCCACCTCTGCCAGATGGTGGGAGGGGAAGAATGTCCCAACCGGCCTTCCGTCCAACAAAAACAGAGAATTATCTGGGTTTTTTTTTTTACCGGACAGCGGCCGCAAATACCGGACAGTCCGGGCCAATACTGGACACCTGGCAACCCTATGAGCATAGATGCTCCCAATTTCGAAATAAGCTACGCAATTTACATAGCTCAGTTTGAGTAGCTTATTTTGAGTTAAGCCCTGCAGTGTAGGTGCACCCTCAGATACTCAGCCCTGATTTGATCATGTGCTCTGCTTTGCTGTCAAAAAGAGGCTATAAAGATGTTTTCACTTGGCAATAGTAGCAGGCTACATCCCATTCCTGCCTGGACTCCCATCCCCTGGACTGGCAGGGACATGGTAATGTCATAGCAAAGAAAGAGGAGATCTCTGGTGACTGTAGTAGTTCCTGTAAGGTGGTTTACTAACACCACAAGTTAGGAGAGCCAGTATTCTGCACAGGATGGTCTGGGCCCTTCTAATACCCATTCCCCACCTAAAAAAGTGTAATCACCCCCTCAGTATTTTTACAAAGGGATCTTCCTAGAAATCTCAATAATTAACTCATCCCAGTCTATCTGGTTTGCTTCCAAGACCTCTATAGAAACAGTGTCAGATTGTTTAATCTTTCCTGCCCAAGGTACATTCTTAGATAGGTCTTGATTAATTTTAACTTACTGAAATGGCTTTCATTGGCAGCCACAGTTTCAGGAAGACCACAAATATACACACTGCTGTTTCTGTGTCTGGGGAAGATGACATCAGTTGCAAACACTGATGAAGAGCCCAATGTCGTTCTAAACATTTTCATTGTTTAAATCTTTAAGGTAGCTGTGTGTTAAGTTTGGAGAATGTCTCTTTAGGTCTTCACTGCTGAGACTTTTCAGTTTCTTACCCATGAAAAAATATTTCTCTAGCTTCATCATAGTTATGCATCCTACCATTCTGTTGTGTTAATGTTGCCTAAAACTTTTGGGGGGATCTGATGACCTTTCATCCTTTGGGAGTTCCTCCTTTATTTCCTCTTGCAAGATCATTTCTCTTTCAACTGTGTGGATATTCCTAGTATTTCAGCATGTGAAGCAGCCCTTATGTCCCAAAAGACTTAAATTCTGATATAGCGTCTGAAAGGCCTCAAAGCAAACCGTGATCTCTTTCAGGATTAAGATCCAGATTCTAATTTTATGCTCACAATGTTATTTGTGTAAGCGAGTGTACCATTTCTCAGCCAAAACAAGACATGAACAAGATTACAAATGAAGGCAGTATTGCTGTCCTTACTTCTGCACTGCTGCCAGTGTGGAACTACCTTCAGAGTTGGGTTCCTGGCCAAGAGCCACAGCTCTCCACTTGCCCAACACTGAAGTCAGCACAGAAGGAATGGTGACAATACTGTGATCCCTTAAACCTTGCAGCTCCCTTGCAAATCCCCTGTTCATCAGGACCCCCAAATTTGAGAAACACTGATCGTGCTTGTGAAATCTGTATAGTATAAGGTAAAAGCACAGAAAAGACCAGATTTCATGGGTGGGAGGGTGAATTTCATGGTCTGTGACCCATTTTTCATGTTCATGACTTTGGTAGGGCCCTACTGATGAATGTGGGTAACTGTTTAACCCTTCTTCACACCACCCTGAAAGAAGCCTTCAGTCTACTTTAACTTGTGTCAGTGACTGAATCATGTCCTACCACTCCCAGGGATCAGGTGTAGAAATGGTATAAAGATATTTTGCCCCTCCCATTTATCCTGAATTAAGCACAGCTCAGTTTTACCCAAAGATTAGGACCACAGAGCTTGACCCTCCACTGCCTTGGACCTTATATAGTCATTTGTACTTGTTCCTCAAAGGGAAAGCAAAGTGGGTGTAAAACTTTTGATAATAAGAACTGTAACTAAGTGGTTCTAATATATGGAAAGGTTCAAAAGCTCATAACATGCCATTTTCAAGATATGAAACTCCAATACAATATTAGATAGTGCTCATAATTTCAGATCACAGTTATTTTTCATTAGTTGTAACATAAAATAGTCTTGGTAAAATAAGAAACATTCTTTTATCTTCAAAAAAGAAGCAATTCTGACCCTAATTATTGGTAGCAGGACTTACTGCACCACCTAATATTAAGGTGGCCCTCTCCAAATTATTACACTCTATTTTCAGTTGCTTATGATATCATCATTGTTTAATAATTTAGACTGAAATTTTGCATACTGCCCCAGCTGAATGGTCCAGCCATTCCCAAGTTCAAGGCTAGAGAAAAATACATTGTTTTACCCTGTTAAAAAATTCTTGTGACCTTTTCTTTGAGAAGTTCTACAGCCTCTATGCTTTGGACTCCAGAGATACCTGGAGGCATCAAGAAGCTGGGACTGACTGAACAAGGAGACTGAGATTGGGATGAAAAGGTTGGAGACCGGAGACAGGAACTGAGTCAGGAAAGGCGAGTGGACTAGGACCAGGAGTCAGGAATGAGGAATAAACAAGACTGGGATGTGACAGATTAACAGAAGGGGTTTCACTTGAGGATGGAACGGGCAAGAAGGTCTGTGCCCACTAAAGCTAACTCCCCTCTAATGCCTTCAGTGTAACCCAAGATTGCTGAATCTCACCATTTCTCTGCTGTGGAAAAAATAGCAGGTGATCATGTAATTAAAGACTAGTATAATGCATACGCACAAGGAGACCAAATTAAGGTTGAACAAACAACTTTAATTATGGTATTTCCTAACTCTGGAGTGCTTGACTTTGCGTTCTTAATAATGTTCTTTTAATGTCACTTTTGTGCGTAATTATAGTTAAAAAGACAGTATAAGATAATGTATGTACATGTTGCTTTTCAAAGTCAGCTGAGAGCTTATGGTATTCCTTCAGGTACCATTGACATGTAACTACCTCACGGGTAGCTGTTTTAAAGTGTATAATGATATTATACAATAGTTTAGAACAGGTGGTAGAGATTTTGTATGCCATGTAATTATTAGGTGAAGTATACGTAGGCAAAATGTATTTAGCACTTTGGAATTTGGACAGGGCATCTGATCCTTCTGAAAGAAATGCCATTTACTCTTCTCCAAATTAATATATTGCTTAATGAGCCATTCTTCTTCAGAAACACATCTGGCTTGTTCTTAACTAAAATAATGGCTTTTGTCTCTATAGTTCTAGATAGATGTTTATTCAATCAAGCTGTTACATTCTGAACAGAAAACAAATGTACCTTCATAAGGATAATCATATGTCAAAACTATTGCACTTATGGCTATAACAGTCCATCCTTTTGAGGAAGAATATTGATTTTATGGAAATACATGCTTGTTTCAGAATTGGTATCATGTTGTAGGACCTTAGGTACTATGCTATGAAGGATCTTAGAAATACCTAAGACAGAAGCATAGACACTGGAAAAAAGAAGTTTCTCACTAACATTCATATTTGAAGTCAGTTCATTCTGAGAGGTAGTAGATTGAAAATGACCATAATACCGGACATGCATAAAATATGAACCTCTGCAGTAAGGAAGGTATATGACTCACACTTTAATTAGTGCATCAAATTTCAGCAGAACTGTCAGTAGGTTCCCACTACGTAATCAGATCTCCCTATGCCACAGGAATACATCACTTATGCAGTTTATGCTGTTGCCTTTAAATTCTAATTAATATTTAGATTCACATTTAATTGAATTTGCTAATGGTTGTCTATATGCTAATTTGTTTGTGGTGGCTGGCCATCTGTTGAGGTATAGGCACTTCCCCTCTGTATTTAATAATTTACAGAGATGTGGACTTTCTCTTGAATTTAATTTTTCTGCTTTTAAGTTCTTTGTTTTAGCTCATAAAGAAGCTCTGTCATAACTAAAGGACTGAAGATCAGCTTCACCTTCTAACAGAGCAAATATGTACTTGTGTAACCATTCAAATAAAAAAAATTACTAGTAGGAATTCAATCTCTGTGTAATTTCTCTAATTATTATTAAATTGTAAAAGTTATTCATATTGTACCATTTACAGCCAAGTCTGTGATTCAGATTACATGAGCTCTACGTGCTTTTATTATTTTGCCAAACATTTTCATGATAACATTTTAAGATAATAAAACAGTCGGATCTTAAATAAGGAGAAGCTTTCAATCTTTTGGGATATAATCCAATGGCACATCTTCGTGTCTTTAATTATCTAAGCGACATAAATGTCATACGTTCCTTAGAAGGGCTTTTCTAAATTATTCTTGCTTTTCTAAATTGCTCTCTGCTTTATCTTTTTTAAAGGCACAAATATCAGGGAGCAAGATAGTGCGGAGTTCAGTTCTGGATCACTAATCCAGTAAAAGTGACTGGATCAATTCAGCGTGAAAAGAACTGCATAAAATTAGAAAAAGGCACAGTCTTTATCTCAAGTGGCCTATGATCTGAGAGCTCAATCTTGAGAGGTCCTGCATCTAGTCAGCTTTTAATTTCTCTCCCACCAGCTCTCTGTCTTATCTGTTTAGATTGATAAATTCTCCCGGAAGAGAACTGTCTCTTACCATGTGTATGTATTGAACCAAGCACAATAAATCCCAGCTTCCATTTAGGGTCGCTAGGCACCAGTGGTAACAATTATTATAATTCTAGGAACTGGCTTCCTATTAGGCAAACGGTACAGTTCTCACATACAAGGCTCCAAAAAGCCATGGTTTGATTTCAAAAGAATGCAATTTGGTGGCCAGTTGCTCTGCTTGTGTCAGTGGATGTGCACCATTTTCTACCAGCACAGCACAAATATGTTTTAAGAAGGGAGATGAATGACATGAGATTATTGTTTCAAGCAAAACATTCTCCAGTTATTTAATGTTTAATCGTCGTGTTTCTATCACTAGAAACCAATGGGCAAAGCCATCTGCAAGATGGCCCCACATCTTTTCTATATTTTTGTGCCTGAAAAATATTCAATATTAATCTAGTTATTTTCACCTTAAATTGTTTTTGTATGATAAACTGAAGTTGGGATTTTCCCCTATGCTTATCAATGAGGTATAGTCAGCCCTGGTCAAAGCTCATGTTTACTATGTCAAGCAGTGGCATCCTTAGATTTACCCTATGCCATGCTATTAAACTGGTGCCCCATTCCCAATGACAGCCTGGGGGGTGAGAAGTGAGGCTTTTTTAGAGGTGTGATTTTATAATCTTTAGTCAGAGACTACTGCACTATTTTTAAAACAAATTTTAAACTAAGATCCTGTCGACTAACATAGTAAATTCACAGAGTATATACCCGAGGTAGGTAAATGCCTGTTAAATGGCTTTATTGCCACTTGAATGGCTCTTTCAGGGTTCAGAGTTCTGCTAATAGGTCTGGCAGGCTTTTTCAGTTTTAAGATAACCAGATCCTTGCCAGAGGAAGCAGAGCCGTAGACCAGGGATAAGAAGAGCAGGTGGGTGGATATTAAGACCCAGAGGGGCCCAAATTTGGGGGTTCTCTCTGCAGCTGCATATTTTGCAGCCCTGATGTCAAGGCCTGATCTTGTGAGGATTTGACTATACCTAAATCCCATTGGAAATCAAAGGACACTCAGTACCTCAAAGGACTGAGCCTTTATAAGGTAGCAACCCAAATATTGCACAGGAAGGGCAGACTGCTTTGCAACCTGCACAGGGAGTTAGTGGTTTTGACTGACTTTTAGTTCTGGGATCTATGTTTAAAATGATAATGAAAACAAATTATAATAAAATGAAGTACAGGTTGAACCTCTGTAACTTGGCACACTCTGGCCCAGCAGGACCATGGATGTTCCAGGACCAGAGAGTCCTGGTGGAGGGCTGGTGTCTAGGAGCCCTGCAGACTAGTAGGGGTTCGGTTTGCTGGCAGCTCAGGGCCAGGTGCCTAGATCCCCACAGCTGGACAGCTAGGTTTGCCCCAGTGGGGCTGGAAGCTTGGCATGCCCCAGTGGGGCTACCTGGAGTTGTTGGGTGCCTAGTGGACCCCAGCAGGGCTGCCCAGTGGGGCAGGAGCCCAGCATGCTGAGATCTGGGCTGCCTGGCATAGCAGGGCATTGGGGACCAGCAGGGCAGTGGGACCTGTGGCCCGTCCATCACTGAGGGGGCTGGTAGCAGGGGGGCCAGATATGACTTGCCCTAGAAACAAAATCCCTCATCTGGAACTGATCAGGTCAGAAGCGTGCTGGACCAGGGAGATCCAACCTGTTCATGAAGCAGTTCTTAATTATCCTGCAGCATTTCTGAAACTTTACCTTCCATTCAGTGTCTTAGGTGCCAATTCAGAAAGATATTTCTAACTTCAAGCACAAAAGGTCTTAATTGATGCCCTTATAACTAGGCACATACTTAAGTACCTTCCTGAAATGGCACCTTAAGTAGCATGTTTGGGAATTGTGTTTCTTCAGTATGTAAAGCTGAAACAGGTAGAGGCCCAGGTTCTGTTAAAATTTCTTTCCTCTTGATGCTAGGCCACAAACTGAGGCTTTTATTATACTTGTATGCAATCTTTCCTCTGGCAAACTCCCACTTACAGCCACTAGCAAATCTGACCCCTGCAGATTGTCACAGATTTATTTTTTTTTTAAAGAGAGTCTATCTTTCACTTCTTTAATGCTTCCACTCATTTGACATGGCAAAATAAGGCAAAAATACCAATGTCAAGTTATTTAGATTGTATGTTTTTATGGTGTTTTAATTATCTGTGTTTTACCAGAGGTGTCCTGAGCATTTCTAGTGGCTAGACACCACAGAACTGATATGTATTATTAATATTTTGCTTGTGTATTATACTGGTACTGTGCAGGGTTTGGTAGTTAATGAGATTAGCTGTGGTTTTCAGAGAAGATAACAGAAATTGGGGGAGAGGCATTAAGAGGGTTGAAAATGACTAGAGACATACAGAGATTTTGTTGTGATGAGAGAGTGAAAAGACTGGAACTGTTAGCTTAAACAGGACACAAAGAAGCAGGTATGTGTGTAAAAAACTAATGTATGGGATAGATAAGGTAAATCAGGCACTTCTGGGATTACCCTGTCTTGTCATATAAGCAAAAGGACACAGCCAATACAACTAAAAGGCAGCAAGTTAAAACCGTTAACAGAAAATGCTGCCTTATACTGTCTATAATTTGTCTGTGGAAATCACTACAGAAAAATATCATGTAAGCTGAGACTTCAACAGAAGTCAAAATAGGACAGGATGTTCATGGATAACAAGAAAATCAACATTGATAGGAACACACATGGAAACACATACATGTTTTTAAAATCTTGGCTTTTTCAGTTTTGTTGTGTTCTTGCTGTGAGGACAGGGGACTGGGCTCAATGACCTCTTGAGGTCCCTTCCAGTTCTAGGATTCTAGGATTCTATGAACACCCTCTGTTTTGGATCATGTATTCCATAAGGAATATTATTCCCTTGCGTTTCCAGGCATAAGATAGCCTTTCAGAATATGATTCCCAGCTTGAGGAGAAATACTCATGCTATTTCTCATCATGCTTAAAATAGAATGTAGCCACGGGAACATGAGCTAAGGGAGGAACAAGGTACCCAGAGTCTGTAATCATCTAAAACCCAAGTACATACTTGAGGCAGCTATCCCATCCTGCCACTCACACTATCAGGGCTACCCTCTATTTTTAGCACAGTAGCTTCATGAGAGCTAGAATTGGTATGTCTTCTCAAAATGGAAATCCTAAAAGCTCCAAAGCTATGTCTACACTCGTGGCTTCTTGAGCAAGTATGGCCATTCTTGCGCAAGAATCCGCAGAATGTCCACACTGCCCTCCTGCTCTTGTGCAAGGAAATTTACAGTACGGCATAGTAAGAGAGGGCTTCTTGCACAAGAGCTATGCTCTTTTTTACAGGTGTAAGCCCTCTTGCGCAGGAGCTCTTGCGCAAGAGGGCAGTGTGGACACTGGGTAGGGATTTCTTGCACAAGAAAGCCCTATGGCTAAAATGGCCATCAGAGCTTTCTTGTGCAAGAGAGCATCCACACTGCCATGGGCGCTCTTGTGCAAAAGCACAGCTCGCACATGGCAGTGTGGACGTTTTCTTGCGCAAGACTTCTTGCACAAGAACCCTTGCGCAAGAACATCTTGCGCATGAAGCTGCCAGTGTAGACATAGCCCAAGTGTGGATATACTTATTGATAGACATTAAGAAGAATTTTATTCCATATATGTCCACTAAAGGATTTCTTTGGCCTTCCCTTTTACATCTGTGACTGGCCACATGCACTGCCTACCAACGCTTCTCTTTTAATTGATGCTTCTGCTATTTTCAAAATATATCTATACTGCCAATGTTTACAACAAAACCCATTACTGGAAATGGAACAAAGGAAATATCAGCTTCCCTACTAAGCTTCTACTCTTGAAATTTCCCCAGGGAAACCTTTCAGTACATATGCAAACACCTCCTTCCAATTAACCCATTATCTCTACTTACTCTCTCTGCTTTAGGGGTAATCTCTTGCTTGGCTGACTCTGGCACAGCTAAGCCCTTTAGCAAGCTCTTCACTGCTATTTCTGAGCCTCATTATTAACCCTTCTGTAGATATAGGCAGCGCGATGTGATGATTCTGTCTTAATATTTTTGTGATACCTCAGTGGTACTCATTCTAAGCTGTAGACCCTTCAGAAGAATATAATCAGATCATCACCAGTATGATAGCTTCAATAAGGTGCACTAATACTACTGTAACAGCATTACTAAATCGTGATACCCTGTCATCACTAGGTTACATTGATTCCATTTTTTCCATAGTAAGAAGCATTTTGTTGGATACTAAAATAAAGGTTTGAGACAATATGTATCCAGCAGTTTCCCCTCCTCCTAAAAATTTCAGTGAATAGTAATGAAATACAGTTCCATCAAGTTAAATAGTATTTAGGCATCCAATCTTGCAAGACTGTTTGCAGAGCTCCCATTGAATGCCAGTTGGATTGATTGGCAGTGCCATGCATGGCAGCTTTTACAAAATTGTGCCCTGGATGCAAAATACAATGAACATAAATAAAAACTTCACATAATGAAGTCAGTGAGAGATCTGCAGCTAGTATAAATTGGCCAAACTGCAGTGAAGTTAGTGGAGTTCTGCTGATTCACACCACCTGACGATCTAGCTCTGCTTGCTCTGAATGAGAAGGACTTCTGTGAATAAATACTCCATCCACTAAGACTGTACAAAGACTTTAGCTACATTTAGTTATCATGTAAGTATGTAACTATTTATTAATCTGACCACCTCATATGTTGGGGATTATTCCATGAGCAATTCCCCATGCTTTCAAAGAGGCTAGATTTGTGCCTAAGTCAGAGTCTGGGTCAAGCTTTTATCACAACCCTAAAATCAGGGATCTTAAAGGTGTTAAGCTGGGCACACAAAAATCATAATTTAGGTTTATCACCAGCCTCCATCATCCATTAGTGTAATTCCTTGAGAGGTTTGTTTCTTCTAACTTTCACAGTGCCCTTTATAGCACCAGCAGTGTTGTGGACAAGTAATACCAAACACATCCTTTTCTATGCTTATACAGGTAGGAAGTTGGCAGGAGAGAGGAGGCTGCAGCAAGAGAGTCTGCTGTCACTCCCTGTCTACTGGCAATTTCCTCCATAGCATTCCTGAATTTTTCCTCCTGGAGACTTGCATGTTGTATCCTGCAACTTCTGGCAAGGACTACTCAGCAGTTTCTGTTTTAGGCCCTTTGCTTATTCCCCAGCATCCTTTCATGGAGTCCCCACAGTAGCTTGCTTAGTCTCTGTATTTGTACCTCCCACTCCAGGAGCTGCAGATTCATCTTTGTGACGTGGTCTTCTAGCCAGGTCATTATGGGCCTCCCCTTCTTGGGCATAAATCTTTTGGTGCAGACTGTGCTAGGCAGTCTTCTTTCCTCTGCCTGGTCTGTGACACTTCCCCATTGCCTGCTAGAAGAACCTGGGCCCCCCTCTGCCCCAGGTTTCAGCTGAGGAACCCTCTACTCACAGATAAAATGTGGTCCACTCCTCAACCTTATTGTTTATTCTCTTGCTCCCCACTTCCCAGGGAAAGAATGTTAGCCAAGGGGGTCCACTTAAACAACGGGGCCTACTTTTGTTCCTCTCTCTGTGCACATATCCTCAGCCACCTCCACTAACTCTCTTGACAGCTTTGAAGAATAGTGGGTACTTTATAGGGTTCTCTGCTCACTATCCCTACCTCTAACCCTCACACCGGTCCTTGGGTTTTTTTCCCCCTTGAGTTATCCCTTATATTTATTTGAGTCCCAGCTCAGTAACTCCTCCCCTGACACTGGGGAAGAGGCCTTGGATTATTAATAGGTTTGTACCTGCCTCCCAGAACCCAACAAGCCCAGGGCTGTTTGCAATCTATTTCCCTGATGTTTCTTTGTTACTATCAACTTCCTGTCTTTATAAACCTAGCCCAGCTCTTTCCCTCTCAGCTGGGCTTCCTTACTATTCAACCAGGGACTTATTTTAGCCACTTGATCCCCCTCAGCTGTGACCTGTCTGGTTAATTGACCTCCTTCTTAGCCTATGTTAACCTTGTCCTGTGAGGGTGGGAGTAAATAGTCCATCAGGAGGCTTTAATGAACTCTCAAGGGCTACATCTACACTGGCGTGATCTTGTGCAAAAACTCCATGCCAGTGTAGATGCTCTCTTGCGCAAGAAAGCTCTGATGGCCATTTTAACCATAGGGCTTTCTTGCACAAGAAATTCATGTTGCCTGTCTACACTGGCCTCTTGCCCAAGAACAGTTGCGCAAAAGGGCTTATTCCTGAACGGGAGCGTCATAGTTCTTGCGCAAGAAGCACTGATTTCATACATTAGAATGTCAGTTTACCTGCGCAAGAACACACGGCCAGTGTAGACAGGCAGAAAGTTTTTGCACAAGAGTGGCCGCTTTTGCGCAAGACCCCACCAGTGTAGACACAGCCTTAGAATCTGTCTCTCTGTGTCTTCTAGCTTTCTGCAAGTATATTTTATGAGTAAATGATTTCCTAGCTTCTAAAGTTGGACAGTTGGGTGAGCAAATAAAATGGGTAAAATTATATGACTTTCAAACCAGTCACTACGAATTAGTTATTAAGGGTCTGATTTTTCAGTTTCATGAATGAAACTCATACAGTGTTTGCAAGAATGTTATATAGATAGTTAATCTGTTTTGTCTTGATTAGTCATTATAAATCCAACCTGCACTTTTTGAGTTTTAAAAGACATTGTACTGTAATTTCATTTTTTCTGATACAATTCTCTAACACTACGTATTTTATTTTCCTAATTCTTAGTAATCACACATAAAAGGTATCTAAAAATAGGTGTTCTGAAGTGAAATAATGGCTATTTGCTTGATTGGTTAAGCAATGTTCTAGGAAGAAAGCATTGGAAATATCTTAAAAGTAAGAAGGAAAGCTAAATGTATTGCTAACTTTATGCTAAGTCATGTACTGTTTTCTAGCTATATAACTTTCCATGACTATTATATGGGAACCACAAAAATTAATTCATTCACTCCTTTAAAGATTGAATTTGGAATTTGCCATGATTTCTCATATTTTTATATTATTTGTCGTAGCAGCTGTCAGAATGTAGCAATTGTGAAAACAATGGGGAAAGGAGGAAGTAAAAATTCTGCATGTGCACTGAAATGCTCCTGATGACATTTTCCAAATGGGAGTGAGATATAAAGATCTGAGAAATTACAATTCCTTGGTTAATTCAAAAACATTAAGAAAATGTTTACATTCAAATCTTTTTTATTTTTTCTATAAAGGACTCTGGAAACCTGCTGCCTAGCTCAATTTAGCATCAGGTTAAAATGATCTTTACTTTTTTTTCACTTAATACTAGCCTAACTCTGCTGCCATTTTCTTTATATCATATCACATTTTAACTATCTAAATATATTTATTTTTCTTTAGTAATCAGCATTGCAGTAATGAAATTCACCCTATGCAGAGAGCCATCAAGCAGCTTACGCTCCACTCAAACCCTCAAATTAGGATTTAGGACTTGATGCCACACCCAGCAAAACAAACTTTTTGCTTTTAATGGCTTTAGATCAGGCCCCTGAAGACATTTAAGTGGTGAATGCCTCTTGCAGCCGACCTCTCCTAGCACAAAAGGGACTTTTACTCTGTACTATCCCACCATAAACTGTGCCATATTTTTTTAAAGATTCTACTATATTTTTCTCTGTTGAAGTTTCTGCTAGACAATAATTAGTATTCAATTTGAGATCTATATTTTAAAATATGGAGTAAAGGAAAAAAATATGCATTCACAATATATTAAATAGATATACTGACATTTTTGACTTGCCTTCACAAATTGCAGTTGATGAGAAAAGCATACACTGGCTAAGGTACCCTAATCAGAGACAGCTACATTCCCTTGCTCTGTGCTTCAGTGAACCATGGTGTACATGGTGTGCTTGTTTTGCTGCAAAATTGACAACCCACAACTCCCCCACTTCGTTAGTGCTAATATAATTGCATAGGAGAGGTAAAAATCAAGGTGACTTCCACTCTGAATGCAAAATATGTAATTTTAAACTCCTCAGCCATTATGCTTTGTATCATTATTCTCAGCAGAACTCTGGGAACACAATGGGTTGTGTTCATGAAAGCTAATGGACTTGATGTTTTCACTCAATCCATTTTTTTATCTTCTTGACAAAATGCAATTTGTCAAAAGTTGGAAGAAGGAAAATGTTAGGGCTTTTCAATAATTTTCAAAGTTCAAACTGTTTGCCTGTATGTTTTCAAAATTAAAGGAAAGCTGTTCATCAATAGTAGATCTGTTTGAAAAAAAATCAATGGAACAGGTCTTCATTGAAAAAAATCAGTTTTGTCAAAATCAAGCCATAACCTTAATATTATTTTGCATTTGCATATTTATTATTCATATTTTAACAAGAAATGATATAGCCAAAACCAAAACAATTGCTATATCAAAACAAAACATATTGATATGATTGAAATAAAAGGATTCAACATTATCTAAATGAAATGATGGTCCCATAACAATTATTTTCATTTCACAGAAATGTTGGGGACGAAAGGGGTCTAATTCAAAATGATTTTTTCCCCAAACGGTTGGAACTTTTCATGGACTAGAAATTGCCTGAATAACTCTAATAAATATAATTGTGCATTAAATGTGATTATCTTTGGATAAATAGTATATGATTTATGAACACTACAAACAGGTTTTCTTCTAAAATTTTAATATGCCTAAATGTGATAATGAATCCATATGTTTTCAAAGTGTGATGATGAAAAATATCACCTGTCATGAATAACGCAGAGCCCATTATTTAAAAATGATCCTTCTCCCACAAATGGGTGGAATTACTGCCTACACTTCTACTAGGCCAGCTTCTCGCAAACTTTATTGCACTGAGATCCTCTTACAACAGCTAGGGGACTGAAGACTGAGTTTGCCCAAGCCCCACCTCCCAAAGAAGGGAAGTCAAAGCCAAAGCTGGAGTCCCACCATCCCGGGGCATAGAGTCCAAAGCTGAAGCTGAAAGGTGTCAGCAGTGGGTGGGTGAGGCTATAAACTGAGCCCCACCACTCAGGGTTGAAGCCCTTGGACTGTGGCTTCAGTCTTGGATGGTGTAGTTTGGGCTTTGGCTTCCATCCTGCATCATGGGGCTCAGGCTTCGACCCTCGGCCCCAGCATGTCTAATGCCATGAAAATGAGGTTGTGACCCACTTTTGGAGTCCCCATTCACAAGTTTGAAAATTGCTGCCCTAGGCAAATTTTTTAAGTTTACCTAATTTTGAAGGCATTTTTGTCCCAAAGCTCGCTGTGTTCCACACAAACTAACGTGTCCTCTCACTTTTGTCACTGAGAAAGATTTACTTCCAAGATAAAGATTCAGTGCTTCAGGGGCACAGCTGTGCTGCTGCAGCTGCACCACTGCAAGGCATCTGACAAAGATGGTCAATAACAGAAGAGATCTCTCTTCTCAGCATAATAAAGCCACCTCTACAAACGGCAGGAGTTTTGTCGCTGGGAGAAGCTCTCCTACCACGATAGTGCTGTGCACATGAGTGCTTATGTTGGTGTAATTTATATTGCTCAAGGAGGTGGTTTATTCACACTGCTGAACAACATAAATTGTGCCAGCACAAGCTGTTGAGCAGACATCATCTCAGACAGCCACAATCTGCCTCCCATTTTCCCCTGCTCATGCACGAAAGACTTATGGCTAGCAGTGTCCCCAGCTGCTTGGCGCGGTAGAGAGATCAGTGCCCTAAGCTCTGCCCACCCCATCTGCCTGTATACCATGAGGATTAATGGCTCAAAGAGGCTTTCCCTTCCCCAGCATTCCTATCTATTTTGCACACAAATATTAGACAGGCCAAAAACTGGCTCTTTGGCACCCATTGTGTTGCACGTTTGGGTAAGTTGAGAGATACACCTGTGGGGAAGATAGTTTTAATCATGTAAAGTCACTGCTAACTCCTTTTTTGTTATGAGGTTTGTTATATTTGTTTTGAGAGTAGGGGAATGAGTGGGGTTGGGTGAGGTGTTTGGTTAGAAATTTATTATTCATGTGTGACACAGTTTGCTTGGAGGCATAATATGAATTCTGTATACATATCTTTATTCCTTGCTTTTTCTTTGGAGTATCATACTGGGTATAAATGACAATACTACTTTATTTTAAGAACTGCTTGAGGCTCTCAAGCACAAATGCATTTAATTTAAATTAAAAACAGTTACTTGGAAAAAATAATCACTTTAAGATACTTGAATCTCATCTTTACAAAGAAATCCTGATCCCCTTGATGCTGCAGGATATTTATGATTCATGGATCAGAATCTTTCAAATTTCAGAATAGTTTCCTTCACAAAATGGTTTCTCACAAAACTATGCACAAATCACAGTCCTGCCCCCCATCTCAGCTATGAGGGTTTCAGGATTACACAACTCAGCATCAACTGAAAAGTTTTGCTGGTCAGTTTCTGAGCTACTATCTCAGAAAACATAAAATATTCACAATGCCCTGTGCCGCCACACTGGCTCCTGATGCTGCCACCCTCATCCTGCTCCCTGAAAGTGTGGTCCTATAGGAGTCATGATACTAAGAACTCACTCTGGTAGTTTCTGTGTCTGGAAAACCAAGGGTGTGAGAGGATCTAAATCATTAAAAGGGGGCAGGATCAGAATTACGTTATTCCCTGAAGTTCCATGGGCATGCAGGGGTATGGAACCCCATCCTAAACTGTTCATGTCAGATCCTGAGGAGGCCCCATGCAGATGTTGCTTTGAGAGGGTCAGGGGAGTGGAGAAAGTAACACTCCATGTTCCTTCCTCGTAGATGCACAGAGCTGACATCACTGCAATGAGAAAAAAGGTTGACAGACCCAACAATTTCCTGTGACAACTCTGGAATATGAATTGCCACTTTGAGATTCCTCTTTACAATGTTGTCTCTTTGTAGTACAGGTTGTACATGGACCGCAGATTTTCCTAGACCACAGAGCCCCGGAACAGGGAGGTCTGGCAGTGGGAAAGGAGTAATTTCCATAAGGGGCACCAGAGACTCAGCTGGGAGCCCAGTGTCCAAGCAGGAGGGGGTGTGGACTGGCAGCACAGTGGGGAGTTCTGGTCCCAGTGGAGCTCGCTGGCTCCAGATGCTGGGGAGCTCCAACCCAGCAGCAGCCAGGAAACTCCAGCCCCAGCCATGGAGCCAGGCAGCTGCAGAACTCTGCCCCAGCTGTGGAGCGCTGGCCATGGCACTCTGATCCTGGCAGCAGTAGGGCCAGTGGCATCTAGAGAGTTCTGGGGGGTTGGGGCAGCAGTGGGGATAGGCTGGAGCAACATGGTGGCAGCACAGGCAATGAAGGGAGGGACCTTCCCTGGTCCAGCAAATCCCCTCGTGTGGGATCAGTGAGGTTCCAAGGGTGCCGGACCAGTGAGGTTTAACCTGTACTAATTTCAGTATAGTCTACATGCGTATGAAAGGTGCAAATACAGGTGGGAAATGAATAATAAATGATGTAGAAATAAAAGTAATCTGATTAAATTAAAATGGGGGGGGGGTGATTTGAACTGAATTTCATGGAGATCAATTACAGAGTACACCATTACTTTAAAAGCCAATTTGAATCCTAGGAAAGTTGTAGCAGCTATAGCAGAGGAGGGAAAGAGAGAAATATAAAATTGTACTGGACCAAAACAGTAAAATATTTCTATCCTGTGTTCCTCTCATCTACAAATTTTTGGGGGGTTAACCTTTAGTTTGCCACCTTTTTCATATACAAGACAGTCATTTTTCTCCTGGGGTTAGCTATCCACTGGGAACTGCACTGAGACTGCCAACCATTTCACATAGGCTAGCTTTGTTGAAGGCTTACTATGTCTTTCCATAAGAGGCAGGCTTCTGATGAACTTGTATTCAGTGAGCTGTGCCACACGTGAAGCTTCTTGTCAACTTTCGGCAGGCCACACAACTAAATATGAGTATGGCTGATTGACAAGACATCTGGCATCCCATAAATGGCAACCATTCCCATTTGATGTAAGAGGGACACAGCAAAGCCACTGTGCATTTCTAAACAAGCCATATGGAGTCCCTGTTTTTACACACTGTGCCAAACGTTTTTTGTGCTGGCTGCATATAAGTCCAGCAATGGGTCACTTGTGTTCTCACCTCTCTCCTGTGTTTATTGTAAACCACCCATTATGTTTGTGTTTATGTGTGTCCTTCCCTTTGCTGGGAACAGGAATTTTAAATTATGATGAGGCTATTGAATCCTTGTTATAAATATAACATAGAAAGAGTTTTCTGATGAATTATAGTACTAAGTGCTCTTGTGCTAAATAAAAGAAGACTCCACTGAGCATGAACATGCACAGGTGATAGCCAGAGCCCACCAAAGAAGGTTGAGGGTTTTTTTAAGTTTAACTGTCAACTATGAGGACACAGAACTGCATCCATCTGTCAGTTTTACCTAGATAGGACTAGAGGTGATGTGACTGTGCACACAATACTGTTATAACCCGAAGCAATACATGTTCCCAGTAGAACTCCCACACACATCTTGTAGTTTGATCCCATACTAGTCACGCTTCATGAGTACACATATAGCTTTATAATAATCTTTCCCTGCAGCAACATTTGAATCATCAACAGAAATGTCTTGGCTAGGAATACAATACATACTGATTTTTTTTGTATAGAAGATCAAGAAGAAACATACTGTATATATATATATATTTCATATAGGAATGGTCTGAAAAAAAGATCAAATTCTCAAAAGTCCTAAGGGAGAACCTTAACACTGGCACTGCAGTGCTCGATTCACTAGTGGGTTAGAGACTTTCACCTGCCAGTAACACAAAGGAATGAGTATGGAGGAAGACAAGTGACTTTCTGTCTTGTTTGGATTCTGTAATGCTGGGTCACAGTTGAGTGTTTTACTTCATCAGCAACTGAGGATCCATTTATATGCCCCATGTCATTTCCAATTGTTCTCGCAGGGTTGGGAGCACTGGACAGCATGCAACTACTTTGGAAACCACACAAACTAATTCTGATTTACAAAACAAATTCAAGAACTTGCACTTTTTCTTCTGTGTGCAGTTTAAACCCTTATTTTATTTCAAGGGAGATTTATCTTTAAAAACAGGTTTTCAGCTAAAAGAAAGTAGATTGGATGTGATGAGGTGAGAAGACCCCTTGGGGGTGCTTCCCAGAGTGCTGACAAAGCCACTGAAACTTACCTTCTTGATCTCTGGGGCTTCTCACTACACTGTCCTGCTGGGCCAGCTCATCTGGTCTGCTTCCAGCCAAGGCACCGAGCTGAGATCACTGCCCCTTCTTCCCCCGAAGAGCAATACAGACACTGAAACACTTCAGGTCCAAGTAAAATGCAGTTTGGGGCCCAGTTTCAAGGGATACCACTCCCCAAATGGGTTCAGAACCCCAAACGAATTGTTGAGGTAAGCCCCCTTTAACAATGAGAGGAGGATGTACACACTGATTGTTCCCCTAGGTAATAATTATTTACACTGGCCTTGATAGTAAATAAAAGTGATTTTATTAAGTACCAGCAGTAAAATTTAAGTGGTTGTAAGGCTACGTCTAAACTGCAGGCTTCTTTCGGAAGAAGCTTTTCCGGAAGAGATCTTCTGAAAAAACTTCTTCTAAAAGAGAAGATCCACACTGCCAAAGTGCATCGAAAAAGTGATCTGCTTTTTTGAAAGATACCATCCACACTGAATGGACACTATCTCACATGCAAGCTGTGATTACTATGGATGGAGTGGCCACCAGGGCACCTGTGTTTTTTCCTTCTTTCCTCTTTTTTCGAAAGAACTCCCTCTTCCCTGTCCACACATGTTTTTTTCCAAAACGGCTCTTTTAGTAAAAGGCTTCTTCCTTGAAGAAAGAGGTTTACCAAAGTCATAAAATGCCCTCTGTTCTGTCGAATTTTTTTAAAAGAACACAATTGCAGTGTGGACGTAAATAAAGTTTTCCGAAAAAACTCTGTAGTGTAGACATAGCCTAAGTGAAAACAGGCAGAGCAAAATTAATTACAAATTTAAAATAACAAAAAAACCCCTCACATAGCTAATTCTGAAATGAAACCCTCAGTACAAACTTACCCTAAAACTTTTCTTATTTCAGCTAAACCTCAGGGAAAAGGATTTCCCCTGGCTTTGGAGCCTTTGGTTTATCCTCTTGAGTGTGCCATGCCAGTCAAAGACAAAGAAACTGCTAGCTTTCCATTGTTTTATAGATTCCACCTTTGGGTGGGAATTCTGTTTCTACATTCCACCTTTCCATGGACAAATCACAGCTGGTCAGATCCTACCAATTGCGGGGCAGGTCACATGACTTCCGAGAACCAACTACTGCGAGGACTTAAAGGACTTAAAGGACAAAAGAGGCTATTTACAGTTGACCAGACCTTGAATGAAACACCTTTGATGGCTTTTTTTTTTTTTTGCACTTTTAAAACCATAAACCATTCCACACTCCATATATCTTACTTTACATACACCAAAATAAGAATGATACATACACCAAAATAAGATATACTGACCTAGTGGATTATGACATGAAGATTGATAGATTACACGAGGCAGTTTCTCCCAAGCATCTTTGAGTTATGCATATTTGTGTCCATAAGTCCATTTCATAGAGCATGGGGAAGGGTCTGTCACACTGGAGAAAGAATTCTACCCCATTTCCAAAAATTTAAATTGGCGCAGTATGGTACCCTAAAAATTGTATCTGCTTGGTCTTTTCCCTCCCCACTTTATCATGTTCCTCTCTCCATCAGTTCCATTTCATATTATTTCTTTACTCTCCCTACTTTCTGTCCCATTTCCTCTCTTTCCTCCCCAATGGATTTCTTTTTGTCTGTGCTTTGCAATTTTCCCTGAGTGCTACACAAAAGTTAGCATTTTGGTCTAATGTTCTACCATATGAAAGAAATTAAGCAAAACAGCCCCAAAAGTAAAGCACTGTAAACATGCAGTAGTGAAAATGTTTATGAAAAATAAGCAAATATATACTCTATACTCCTCCCGGGGCTCCGCTCTCTCAGTCACCTAGTCTGACAATGCTCCTGGCTTATCCTGGCTCCTGCCAGCTTATCCCTATGAATGTTCTCATGGAGTCACCCTGATGATCATGGACTAGGGGTGCCAGACCAGGAAAGTCTGGTTTATGGAGTTTCAACCTGTATCTGACTGCCATATATAGAAATTATGGTTTCACAGAAAACATCCATTAAGGTTTGATAGTGGAGACTCAGCAGAGAGAGAAGTTCACTAATTTGTGTAGATCCTAAGAAACTTAGGGAATTTTATAAAGTTTTCCTAATAAAGCTAAGGGGTATAGGCATGTAAGTGCACATACATAAATACAATTTACATAAAAAGAGATGATTGCCTTAATTGCGGCAACTAATTTAGCCACTATGTTTAGTGTCGTGTTTTAGCTTGTGAATAATCCATGAACAGGGTATGATATTCACATATGTTTGCCATATGCAATTATTACACCAATCATTTCTGTGAACAAATATGTCTAGTTGACAAGTCCATTACTATGAATCTTTGCTGTTTATCATTTGCAATTCATAACATAGCCACAGGATTGGTCACCTAAATCAGTAATTGAATGACATACACATAATAAAAAAAATGTCCCTTTTTCTGTTCACAAATTCTGTCTGTGAATGTCTGTACAGTAATTCTTCAATGTGCAATCTATCGTGTGAATAATAAAGAGTTTTGCCATAAAATGTCACATAAATTCAGACATTAAAAAAGGGTCATGAATAAGGTTCATCTAATAAGAAAATTATGTGTTCAGTTTTTTGAGAAAATTATGTTTTTCTCAGTTCACATATTGAACAATATATGCTACTCTCATAAGCCCACCTATTTTATGGCAGGCTGTGGCATGACATATGCACCTGCCTCACTTTCTTCTTTCAGTGTCCACAGTCACTTAAGGCTCTCTTGACAGAATAATACTCTGCTTGGGGCTAATTTAGTATAGAACATTGTGCAAATGGTCTAGAGCTTAAGCCTCAACACACACACTTCATTTCAACACCCCCTGTGCAGTCATGAAGATCAGCCCATGTCTTCTCCCACAGCACCCCATATATCACACACTGGCACCTCAGATCCTAGGTGGATTCTCTGGCAATCCCACCGGTCCTTTTGCCAGGACACCAGAAGAGCATCCCTCACTCTGGAGTCCAGCTCTTCAGCCCTGGAAGCATCAGTGGATAAGCTCTTCTTCTGTTCTCCTGCCTTCAGCCTTTGCAGCCATAGGTGTTGGCTTGGTGAACAGCCAGCAAACCCTTCTTGCTCTTCTGCCTTCAGCTTTCTCCCACTTCCCAGGCATATAATCTCTGGCAGCTCTCACCTGCCTATGACTCACTAGAACTATCCCTCACTGGGTCTCTTCCTGTTCCTGAGACTCTCTCTAATAATTTAGGGTGCATCTAGACAGCGGTGATATTTTGGGATACTTCCAGTATCCCGAAATAGAGCATGCGGCATCTTGACAGCACACCCGTTATTTCAAAATAGCTTTCAAAATAACGAGTGTGCTATTCCGATCTCTCTGTAAAACTTTTTCCACAAGGATTAAGGGATGTTTCAGAATAGTAGTTTATTTCAAAATTTGGCACTGTGTAGATAAGGGTGCATCTACACTGCACCCTTAGCTCGAAACAAGCTACGCAATTTGCTTAGCTCAAATTGCGTAGCTTATTTTGAGTGTATTTCTAAATAGTTTATTTTGTAATTTGGCAGTCTACACAGCACCAAATTTTGAAATAAACTCCTGTATTGAAATGTCCCTTAACCTCATTCCATGAGGATTTATGGGAACATCTGAATAGCGAGCTTGTTATATTTTGAAATAACGGGCTTGTTCAAAAGACATGGATATGTCCAGTATCCCAAAATAGCACTGCTGTCTAGATGTACCCTTAGAAGCTCCAATGCTGCCCAGCTCTATGAACTGTCCAGATGGCAGCACCTAGCTATTCTGGCACAGGAAAACTAGACCAGTTTCATGTATAAGCACCAGGAACCCCGTGACTATTACCTACATTCACGGCCAATAATAGATATTCATCTGAACTTCTCAGTAAATCAAAAAAGCTGAGAAGTACTGTATAAGAATATTGTTTACTTACTGACTTTTTTAAAACGAAGAAATCCTTTTGATGTATTTGATCCAATATCTATTATGGTGTCATCATTACTTTGTAGCATACACCACATGATTAAATAGTCTATTTTGAACGATATTATTATACAGTTTTAGGATATTGCTAGTTCTGTTCTAGTCAGAGTTGTGTACCACACCATCACTGTGATTGATGTCTAAGTGCCTTCCGCTGGTGCATTAAGAAACATGACTTTGCATTTGGCATATGTGGCTCCTTTTCCAGGAAAGGGTAAAATTACAGGTATGCTTTTGAATATATTTCTTTGTTTATTGCTGTGTAGTTTATGATCAGTTCAAAGAAGTGTGCTGTGCTCTTTTAATAGAAAGTAGTGGGGTTCATGATAGATGTCCGATATTGCAGGCACTATATCAGTATGTCGTGGACTGGCCTGTGAGAAATTTTTCCTTCCATTGTGTCAGAGTAGAGATGTCCATGGCAGACCTCATCTTAGGATGTCCCAAATTCTCTTCCCAGTGTAGAGCCTAAATTAATAGTCTGTGCTCAGGGAATGCCTGCAAAAGAGACAGAATTCTCTATCAGACTGTAGAATGGCAGCAGCACTGCTCTGTGGATACTATACATTCTTTTCCACAGGAAACTGGTAAATGTGTACAGTGGTATTTTCTCCACACATACTTTCAGGCTGCCCCTTCCCCCAGCATCTCTTCTGTTCAGTAGGTCCAGGGGAGCTATGGTATAATGTGTGGTGCATAGGATTGTGTATACTTTGTGTGAGCTCCTGTCTCGTATCTTCACACTGTGCCGTAGAATCCCACCAGTTCTGCTGCTTTTAGATTTTCCTATAACCTTTCCTTGTTCTGGAGGATTGGGTCCTTAGCATCTTGAAAGGCTATTCACCGCAGTTCCTTCTTACACAGAGCAGTTGGCCTTCAAAACAAGAGAAAGCTAGTGCAGAGGCTAATCACACAGATATGCTTTTCTGAGAGACCATATTGATAATCTTGCTACTGATGACACAACTCCTTGTCCTAACCCTACTGCTCAATTAGCAGTTCTACAGGTAACAGTTGTTCTTGCAGATTTATTCCTGATGAGAAGATAAAGCTCTGATGAGAAAATTATCATTTACTTAAAGAAAAAAAACACTTAGATCTTGATGGGGAGCTCATTGGCTCTGTTTAGCAGGAGGGAAACTTGCATTTAATCAGTGTTGCCTCATTATTATAGTTGGCTAGAGAGGACCAAAGGATTTGTCCAGACAAGAAAAAAAAACTAAAAATGGCATAATCAAAAATGATAACATTACATTATGATTTTATGAGCAGAAAATAACCATCTCAAAAATAGGACAGAAAATAGTGGCGGTACTAAAAAGAAACAAAAACAACACAGGAAAAAGGTCATCTTTTTACATAGAAGTCCGTGACTCAAAACTGGAAACTGCTGCAGAAACGTGGCAATCTTATTCTGAATGGCATTTTTTTTATTATTCTCCATATGTTGCATTTTCCTTTGTGTTAACATTCATGCATACTGCTTGGCACTCCATTATAAAAGGCATTTACAAAATAGATACTGTTTGCACACTTTCAAACAAACTAAGAAGCCTGAAGCATTGTATTCCATTTGGTAGATACATAATAAAATGTTTTAATTTTTAACCTGAAGCAGCTAAACTCAAAATTTAAAATGCCATCGGGATCAATCTATTGTTGAAATGTGCTTTTCAGAGAGACCCATTTAAGAAAAGTCATGTCACACAAACACAAGGATTTCTGATCAAATTATATTAAACCATATAAGCTATCTTCAGATTCTCTTTGAAGTCTCTTTTTTGCCAGACTTATGAGTTGAGGGTGAAACTGTTAAAATTCCATAGTATCACACATGCATATTAAGTTCCTTTGGATGTGTCCTTGGCTTTCACAGACACTGACATCTACAAGGATACATGGATGTTAGGTAGCAGGGAGACAGCACTGAGGGAATAAGGTGGATAATAAGATTTTATAAAGAGAATATTCATGTACTTAAATGTCTATAGACAAATGCAAGGAGTCTGGGCAATAAATAAGCTAGATGATTCCATCAGGCTGTAAAATTCAGTTCCTGACCTCAAATGCACAAAATAAAGAAGAGTTCAGATACAGATTTCATCACTAGCAGCAGATGATACTAAATGATGGATGGTCTGAACTAGTGATCATAAGTGAAGCTGGATGAGAAGGTTTAACTGAAATGTTACAATGTGAGATCTGATCTATGTCGAAGAGATAAACAATGAAGGGGAAAAGTTAATTTCAGGTAGGTTTACTGGGCACTCATGTAGTCTTTTTTGCAGAAGTGTCACAATTTCAGTGAAGAAATCCCTCTTAATGCAAAACTATTGCAGTGCTGCAAAACAAATATTTCAGGAATGCTCAGCAGGCCACTTTACTGCTTGCTGTTGGCTAAATGAATCACCTCACTCTATGCAATTGAGGATTACTATATGTCTGTTTTTTTCCAGACATGTCCTTGGTTTTCATGTTAAATCGCCATCTGGACAGGTTTTTTAAAAGTCAAAACGTGTCTGGGATTATTGGCTCTGAAAAGGGGATTGGGGAGGGGGTGGCAGCACGTGCCTTCAATGGAACATTTGGAGCTGCGTGCCTGGATCAATCACGGCTGCTCTGTGCACAGGCCCCAGCGCCTGGAGGGAAAAGTGTGTGGCTCCAGTGAGACCCAGGGCGTTACCCTCTGCCCTGCTAGATTTATGTCCCCGACTCTGCAGGAGGGAAAGGGCATTGAGTTAGAACAGGGAGGCCTGGCTCTGGGGGAAGGGAGGGGCATTGTATTGGAGTGGGAGGCTGGAGGATGGTTGGTTCTGGGGGAGGGCAGGGGCACTGGGTTAGAACAGGGAATTGGACATTAAAACTTCTGTCTTCTTTCCTTTCCTATAGGTGGGCAGTGAGTCTGTTGGTTAGATTTGGGGGTTCCAGTCTCTGCTCAGTGAGGATTGTGGGAGCTGGTGCTTCGTGGGGCAGGCAGGGAAAAGAAAGGGATTTTGGGAAGCAGGATTCCTGACTTCCTTTTCCAGCCATGCAACTTCTCCGCTCAGTGCCTTTAACTTCACATGGATTGTACTTATATTTCAGTAAATATTGTATTGGCAGTTTTTGTTTGATTTGTTAAAATTGTGAAGCCAAAACAAAAAAGTAGTCAATATAATGGTCTTCTGTTGATATGTGTTTTAGTAGTTAAATTCCTCGACTGTCATTGCTCATTAAAAGTGCTGTCATGTGGGTGGAAATCGAGTAAATACTGCATTTTATTAATATCAGCAGAACTGACTTAAATGGGGCCTGCGTGTTGTGTAGTCTTGCCTTAATCTTTGTATTCATGCCCGTCAGTTTGAAAGAAGCTATTTGTATATATTTGCATATATATATGCAACCACACTTAAGTTGCGGCCCTCAGCATGTGCTGTGGGTATTATTGTGGCCTCCGGTGCTTCCAAAGTTGAGTAACTCTGCATTATACCAAAAAATTATTACGGCCCATATCCTGGTTTCTGGTCAAACCTCACGCAATACATACCAAGAGCAGTGGTTGAAAAGCTTGTATTTTCTTCCCGCTTCTGGGCTCTCAGACTGCTCTATCTTACATCAGGAGGAGTCAGGGAATGGCACAATTGCAGGAGGAGTAATGGTAGTTTGAATTAGGAGCTTTAATTCAAACTACCTAGTCCATGCTGCATGTAGCTGCGGGCAGGGAGTTCGAACTACGGGGCATTTAAAAATGGCGGTGCCCGGGAACATGCAAATAAAGCCCGGGATATTTAAATCCCGGGCTTCATTTGCAAGTTCGAATGGCTACATTAGCCACCCTAGTTCGAACTAGGGTGGCAGTGTAGACATACCCTAAGTTTCTAACAGTTACAGATGAAAAATAACTTCTTGAATGTGAAATAAACTGAAATTAATGCATCTTTATTTTGTTAACTCCATAGATGGCCTAAAACCATAGTCCTGAGATGGTACTGACATACTCAAGTAAAACTCCATGAGTTATTGATTCTGAAACCTAATACCTGTAATATAAAAGTTCAGTGTGTTAGCAGAAATATCTGGAAAGATCTACTGACCTCAGGTGAGATGTATGAATATATAAAGATATAGCAGTGTGCCCACATTAGATCTAGACTAAGGGGATAAAGAGAGTGTAGTAAATATACTCTGTTTGGGGATAGAAATGTGGGGCACAGGTATAGAGGACCCACTTTTGCAAGCCCTGCAATATTTAAATCCTATTTCCTGCTACTTGAGAACTTAGATCCACAGTCACCTGTGTGCTGGCTCAGTGTGCAATGGTCTCAGGATGTCTTCCCAGGTTCCTATACCTGGCCATTGCACCATGCTCCCCTGCATGGACTGCCGCAGAGCTGTTGCATCTGGTCAATATATGGGGAGAAGGGTCTGTCCAGTCCCAGCTGAGAGTGACCCATAGGAACTAGTACACATATTTCTTGATCCTTGTGCAAAAAGGGGTCTTAGTGGGACATGCCACAGTGCTCAGTGACAATTAAAGAACTCAGACAGGCCTATCATAAGGCCCAGGAAGCAAAATGATGCTCTAGTGCTTCACCAAAGTCCTGCTATTTCTATAAAGAACTGGATATTATCATTGGTTGTGGCCCCGCCTCTGCTGCCAAGAGCCCTATGGATATTTTAGAGGGTGTAGAGGCCATGCACGGAGAACCTAATCTGGAGGATGAACTTGTAGGTGAGGAGGTTGAAGTAGACGAGGACCAGGTGCTTTCCCCAGTGTGGTTTACTGTGTCTGGCAGCCAGGACTTGTTCTCTGCCGCTGATGGACATTGACAATCTGAGCAACCGCTTTCTGGGGACCAGGAAGCAGGGGATGAAATGCAGGGTAGGTGGCTGTGGCTTGTGGAGTGCAGCGCTGAGGCATGGAATAGTGGGAGGCTGGCTGTTCTGTGAGCTGCATGTATCCCTGTTATGCTTAAACAAAGCACGTGAGATCTTTTATAGGGGAAAAGGCAGTATGCCACATTTATTGAGAATACAACAGTAGCATATGCTTTTCAGTCACTCATACACACAAACACCATATACACAGTCCTGCCAGACGATGTTATAGTTACCAGTCCAGAGTTTGGATCAATCTCATGGACAGCCAGATCGATCACAGAGGGGGAGCCGGGCTTTGTCGGTCGCGATCCGATGCTCTCCTGGAGTTGGTGTCAAGACGAAGCCAAAGTTCCATAGCAAAGCACCCTACTTTTATAATCCTTCTCTCTGTTGAAGTCTATGGATTTCGCTGTGCCAGTCTGTGAATGGTGTGTTATCTTTTTTTATGTTAATCATTCCCAAAACATCTCCAAAAAGCTTATCCTGTAATCAATTGTCTTTTGGGTTTGCTCGCTCCACTTTAGAGTCATCAGTCTGCCAATCTGATCAATCCTTGACCAGGGGCACGCACTGATGGTTCCTCTGACACCGACAAGTCTGTCTTCACCCATGCCTTGCCCCTCCTTTCTTGGCCATCTGCCTCTGAGGATAACCTTCGCACCTCTATCTCAACACATACATAACACTTTCACACATAAACAATCTTTACAAGGACCTTCAAATAAAAGCATAAACAACAGTGTCTCATATTGGGCAAAGCAAAAGACATTATAAATCAAACAATTAAGACTCCAGCCTTCAGCATTCCTCTAATCTCATTAACATAGACACAATACCAAAACTCTGTCTCTTTACTTACTAAACTCACTAACCTTTAAAACAAAGAAATGTATATTTAACTAAAGGGCTTAATTAATAAAATGTTAAATGTTACCTTACATTACTACATTATTAAACCTAACATGCAAATATAAAAAGATATAAAACTCTTACTCCAACATCCCTGTGTAGCTAATTGATATGGCCAAGCAGGATGTTGATGCTCACTGTGATCTCAGTGGAATCCTGCAGAGAGATACTTGTACATTTTCTTCTGCAAATTTCGTGACAGTGCTACTTTGTCCCCTTCCCAGTACAAAACACGAGCCAGTACCATTCATCCATCACTTGTGCAAGTAGAACACAAAATAGAACACAAGTGGGCTGCATATGAAGCAGGCTGAAAGCCATATGCCTGGAGAAGTTGTGCTTCCTTGCTTACCCTGAGCAGGGCAAAGTCTGCCAGATTGACACCTGTTTCTGGAGAAGTGTGACATAATTCTAATTATGTCCTATAAAAGGAAATTTTCTAGCCCCGGCTGGAATTTCTTTTGTCCATATGCCCAGCTGCCAGCTACTCCCATCCCCTCACTCACCATGATTATGGTGGTGCCATGATGCAATGCATTCCTTGCAAGAGTAAGAGGGAAAGTGAGTGGAAATTTTGGAAGAGGAGTTTGTGTCTGTGAAATGTTACAATGTATGACTCAATGGTTACAGATTCTGTTTTTGTGCTGAACAGCAGAGACCTTGATGGCCCCGCTGCAGACAGTATTGGAGAGCTTGCAACAGATAAGGAATTGTCCTAGGAAAAGAAGGGTGGATTTGTTTTGAATCCACAAGTTAGTGCAAACATCAGGAACAGCATTTGGAAAGGGAGATATGGAACCACAAGGACTACCAAGCCTTTGCCAGACAGACCATAGAAGACATGATTCGGGTGATGGAGGAAGAGTTTTAGTCAAGCAGCACAGTAAGCCAATGGATTTGCCCATCCCCCAGCAAATTCAAAATTCTGTGTCCAGCAACCCCTCTCCTATGCCCTCACATTCCTTGTCACTCTCTAGGAGTCCTCATTTTCCCATGCACTCTACCCCCTCCCTAAGTTTTGATTAGGATACCTGGACCTACGCACATTTGTGAGTTGTAACACTTTGCCAGCACCTCCCTTACAAGCTCTAAGGGATGCTTTCTTGAATTTCAGTGCACTGCTTTCTGATGAATAAGACACACTTTTATAATGATTCAATACTTTTATTTACTGTCAACAATATCACAGACTAATCAGTGTAATTCCAGGTGCAGGCTTTAAATGCATGGGGAGAGGGGTGCATCTTAGAAACAACTGTAACAGGCTTATTCAGTGTCCCTCATTTTCAGAGTGCACCCTCAGAGCCTCTCTGGTGTTAACAGCAGTCATTTGAGCTCCTCTGACAGCTCTAGTGTTTGGCTGCTCCAATTCTGCAGCCAAGCACTGTGCCTCCATGCTCTACCCCAAGCAAACAATTCCACCCTTACTTTCACACAGATTATGCAAATTTCAACATGCTGTGATAACGATGGGAATATTGTCCTCAGTGAAGTCCAGCCATCTCAACTTCAATCTGCCAAAGGTGCATTCAACTCCCACTCAAACCTGCTCAGCCTGTTCTTAAAGTGCTCCTTCCTGCTATCCAGTGCCCTGTGTATGGTTTCATGAGCCAGGGCTGCAAGGGGTAAGACAGGCCTCCCAGGATCACAATGGGATCCTCACTGTAATCCTGTGGTCTGGAAAGAAAGTACCTACCTGCAGCTTTCTGTACAGGCCAGTGTTCCTGAAGATGCATGCATCCTATACCTTTCCAGACCACTCCATGTTGATGTCTGTGAAATGCCCACTTGATCCAGAAGTGTCTGCATCACCTCTGAGAAGAATCCCTTCCTGTTGATGTACTTGGGGCAAGTTGGGCTTGTGCTAATTTTGGAATATGGATGCCATCTTTTGCCCCCTTCTACACTTGGGAAATCCCATGTCTACAAAGCCAGCTACTGTGTCATGCACATTTCCCAAAGTCGTGGTCCTCCATATCAGAATGTGATGTATTGCCCTGCACACTTACAGTACTAGAGTTCCAGCAGTAGACTTCCCCACTCCAAACTGATTTGCAACTGGTTGCCATAGGGAGTCAACAGGTTCCATACAACAATTGTCAGACACTTCTCAATTGAGAGAGCAGCCCCCATCCTGGTGTCCTTGTGCCACAGTTCAGGGGCAAGCTCAGCACACAGCTCCAGGAAGGCTGCTTTATACATATTAAAGTTCTGTAGCCACTGGTCTTCATCATACACCTGCATGATGACGTGATCTCATCAATCAGTGCTTGTTTCCCTAATCCAAAATTGCCATTCTACTCTGCATAGCTGCTCTGTGACTGCCAAATGCAATGACAGGTTGCTGCTGTCCATATCACACACACTGTTAGGCTCTTTTTCCTCTGTCAGTAATTTCAAGATGATCTCTGCTGCCATGAGTGAGAGCCTAATGAGAGTTAAGAGAGCATACGAGAGAAGGGCAAGATCCATTCTTTTTCACTGCAGATTCTGGCGTGCACAACAGTGGGACTAACATTGTGAAAGGACACCAGAAGCCCCTGAACAAAGTGGTGCCTGACAAGACATTTTGCATGGTCCCAAGATGCCCCGTGCTCTGTTCTATGGTCCCAGAACACCTAGCTAAAGGTGTGGACACAATCTGTCGACAGAGAGAGCAAGTGTAAGCATGCTTTGGTGACTTTTTTTTGGCAATTTCTGCATATTTGTCAGTTTCTGCAACAAAACTTGATAATGTAGACATACCCAAAAAGGCTAGGTGACTTACCCAATCTCTCTCTATATATTAGAGATTTGTGTATCTGTGAGTCTGTCTGCCTGTGAGTCCATTTGTTCAAGAATGCCTCCTATACAGTAAGAGCTAGGACCACCAAATTTGGTAGGTAGCTTCCTCTTATCATAGTTTAAAGCAAGGTCATTGTTTGGTTGTGCCAGGAAACTGGAAGTGTCAGGAAAAGGACTGGTTTCCATAACATGGAAAGGGAGGGGCTGGGCTGTTTGGAGACATGCTATACTCACAGTGGCTACTGGGGGAGCAAGCACACAGGGGAGAGCTATCCCAGAGAGTGACCATTGGGGGCAGGTATACCACCCAGGGAGTGGCCAACAAGGCTGGGGTTCTGCTGTCTTGCCTGCCAACAGACCAGGTAAGTACCCCCTTGCCTTGAACCCTTCTCCCCACAGCATTGGGGCAGGGGCAGGGGAGAGAAAAGGTCCTTGATGGCTAGGAGAGGGAATGGGAAGAGAAAAAAGGCCTCTGGTGGCTAGGGGCAGTGCTGGGGGGAGAAAAAAGGCCCCTGAGGTGGGGGTGGGACTAGGGGCAGAGGAAAGTCCCTGGATCCGGGGGAGAGGCTGAGGGGAAAGAAAAGTCCCCTGGCAGCTGGGGGAGAAAAAAAGCCCATACAGGTGGGATCCTCCATCCTGTGACCTTCCTCACATTGCCCCAACAATCACTCTCACAACAGCCTCCTGCACCATCCCCTGCCCACATGTCCCTAAGGCCCTACCCTGACTCCTGCACCACCTATACTGCCAGCCCTGTGGTCTGAAGGACCTGGGCAATACCAGGTACATCTTCTAGTATTACATAAACTACACATCAGGGAATTTAATGTGGATATCCCCTGACTTAGGCTGGTGCCCCAACCATTAGGCCATTTTTCCTCCCTTCCTACGAATTTACAGACATCATTTAAGTAAGTGCTGGAAGGAACCAACTGACATTCTCCCTGCCTTTAAAACTGCCTGTGAATGTATATGAGAGAAAATAAACTGCAATACAACTTTCAGAGGGGAGGAAATACTGTACCTGAAAATGAGCAAAGTATAGAAAGACTTGAGGGAGATAGTGGACAGCAAAATGTATGCAAACATGCCATGCAATGCAATGAAAAATGAAACCAATGTAATTTGTGGCTACCTATGCAGATACAGAAGGTTCCTTATTAAATTTTCAAATAAAATAGTCTTTCTGTGATTCTTTACCATTGTCATGTGAGGCGGGTAACAATCCCTTTCCATAATGAGTCAATGAAATTGAAACCAAAATATTTAATTCAAATTTTAGCACCTCAGAGTCAGAAGGATTTTGAAAAAAATGTAGGGAATTCAAAGAACAGAAAAAATGTATAAATCCCTATTCCCTAGAGCTGGGTGAAGGAAAAAAACAGAAGAGCTAGATACGATCCAGCAAACCACTTAGGCATATACATAATTTAAACACAAAACTAGCCCTTGTGAAGTCATTCATGTGCTTAAAGTTACACGTATGGATTGTGGTCTAAAAGGAGAAATTAAAACTGTCTATGGTTATTTGAAAGGTATGAACACCAAGCTAGAAAGGGATTATTTTGAGTGGAAGAAGTGGCTTTTCAGGGAGAAAAATGTATGAAATTACAAAAGAAATAATTAGGCAGAGTTGCAGGAAAAAATCCCAGAAAGAGAAATGTATTAGAATATTGAACAGCGTCCCAGTGGAAGTGAAGAAATCCAGGTCACTTAGACTTTTAAACCTTGAGCATATAAAGCACTAAAGGGACTACTGTAAAGTACAATCATGATCTGGCAGTGGAATAGAACAGATAGTAGGTTTTTCCATCTCAAATTTCTATAAATCAGTTACATTTAATTAGGTATGTGTAGGGAGGGTTAGCATTTAATTAGGTATGTGTAGGGAGGGTTAGCATTAGTTAGCATTGCCTTGAAAACTTCTGATTAAAAGAATGATTATTTGAGATAAAACTGTTCCCTCTCTCAGGCTATGTCTAGATTGAAGGCTTCTTTTGGAAGAAGTTTTTCTAGAAGAGCTCTTCCAAAAAAAACTTCTTCCGAAAGAGTGTGTCCACACTGCCAAAGCGCATCGAAAAAGCGATCTGCTTTTTTGACAGAAAGCTGTGATTACTATGGGTGGAGTGGCCAACAGAGCACCTGTGCTTTTTCCTCTTTCCTCTTCTTGCGAAATAACTCCCTCTTCCCTGTCCACACACACCTTTTTCCGAAAGAGCTCTTTCTTTGAAATTACAAAAGAAATAATTAGGCAGAGTTGCAGGAAAAAAATCCCAGAAAGAGAAATGTATTAGAATATTGAACAGTGTCAAAAAAACCCCTCTGTTCTTTTGACTTTTTTTTGAAAGAACGCGATTGCAGTGTAGATGTAATTGAAGTTTTTTCAGAAAAACTCTGCAGTGTAGACATACCCTCATTGTTCTCCATTTGTCAGATTTACCTGTTGGCATCTGATTTTGCAGTCCCTGCTAATATATCCACTTGAAGAGGGGTCTCAAACGCACAACCCAGGGGCCATCTATAAGCCAGAATATATTCACAATCTGGCCCTGGAGACCTGGTGGGGGGGGGAAGGAAGCTGCTTGTCTCCCAAACCTCACCCTTTTCCCGCTCCTACCCCCCATTGTACCCTATCCCCTGGCGGATGCAGTCTCAGGGTATGTCTACACTACAGCACTAATTCGAACTAACTTAATTCGAATTAGTTAATTTGAACTAAGCTAATTCGAACTAGTGCATCTAGACCTAAAAACTAATTCGAATTAGCGTTTTGCTAATTCGAACTAGCATGTCCACATTGAGTGGACCCTGAACCGAAGTTAAGGCTGGCCGGAACCAGGACTTAGAGTGTGGAGCTGCTGCCTCAGGCTAGCCGAGGGCTGTGCTTAAAGGGACCCGACCCCCACCCCGGACAGACAGTTCTCAGGGTTCCCCGCTTGCTTGTCTACCTCGATGAGGGACAACAAAGCAGTCCTGTCTTGGAGTGCCCACACTCGGCACATCACAGCACTCGGCCATCAGCCCAGCTGCACTTGCCGCAGGCTGCCATCCGGGGGGGTCAATTGGGGGACTGTCAGTATCCAGGAGGCCCTGCAGGAGAGCTTCCACCCTAAGGAGCCTGCAGAGCCACCCCAGTCCTCCCCATCGGGGGCTTGTGCCCCATTCCTCCCTCACCTCCTTCCACTTACCCCTCCCTAGCCCCCCTTCCTGATGTAAAAAATAAAGGACATGTGTTCAAAAATAGAAACTCTCTTTATTTAACAAAACTGGGGGGGGGGAATTAACCTCTGGGGAGACTGGGAAAAGGAGGTGGGAGAGGGGAAGAGAGAGGGTGGGAGAGGGGAGGTGGAAACCTGGGAGGAGGGAGCTGGAAAGGGGAAGCCAGGGGAAGAAGGAGGAGGGGAAGTATAAAACTATGGTATGCCATATCTTCAGTACTGTGTACAGATGTGGTCTCCTCACCTCAAAAAAGATGGAAAGAGTTCAGAAAAGGGCAACTACAATGATTAGGGGTTTGGAACAGGTCCCATATGAAGAGAGGCTAAAGAGACTGGGACTTTTCAGCTTAGAAAAGAGAAGACTGAGGGGGGATATGATAGAGGTCTATAAAATCATGAGTGGTGTGGAGAGGGTGAATAAAGAAAAGTTCTTCATTAGTTCCCATAACATAAGGACTAGAGGACACCAAATGAAATGAATGGGTAGCAGGCTTCAAACTAATAAGCGAAAGTTCTTCTTCACAAAGCAAATAGTCAACCTGTGGAACTCCTTGCCACAGGAGGCTGTGAAGGCTAGAACTATAACAGAGTTTAAAGAGATGTTAGATAAAGTCATGGAGGTTGGGTCCATGGAGTACTATTAGCCAGGGGGTAGGAATGGTGTCCCTGGCCTCTATTTGTGGAAGGCTGGAGATGGATGGCACGAGACAAATGGTTTGGTCATTGTCTTCGGTCCATCCCCTCCGGGGTACCTGGTGTTGGCCGCTGTCGGCAGACAGACTACTGGGCTAGATGGACCTTTGGTCTGACCCAGTATGGCTGTTCTTATGTTCTGATGTTCTAAGCTCAGGGCTCAGGGTTGGGGGTCTCACTGGACCAACTTGATTTTCATGCAAACCTGCTCCTGGGTTCGCATGTGGCCTTTGATGGCCAGGCTGGCAGCTATCCTGCCCTAGACGGCCTCATTCCTGTGCCTAGCATGGAGGTCATGGACGTTGGAGGTCTCCCCCCAAACCTCAATGAGGTCCACGATCTCCACACTAGACCAGGTGGGCGCCCACCGCTTGCGGCCCCGGGCAGGCTCCTGGGAGCCACCAGCCTGGTCCTGGGAAGAGGCGGAGGGCTGGGTGGCAACGGATGGCTGGCTCATGCCGTGCCAGGTGCAGGGTCTGCTGGCTGGGTGCTGGTAGGCTTGCACCTGGCATGAGCACTGTACCCAGACCGTGCCCCTTTAAGGGCTCTGGGGCCAGAAGGGGGGCAGAAGAGTTTCCCTGGCTTGGCCCAGAGTGGCCACCAGGGCAAGCTGGGAAGAGCTAGCCTCCAACTAGTTCGAATTAAGTGGCTACACAGCCCTTAATTCGAACTACTTAATTCGAACTAGGCGTTAGTCCTCGTAGAATGAGGTTTACCTAGTTCGAATTAAGTTTGAACTAGCGGTTTGTGTGTGTAGCGCCTCTGAAAGTTAATTCGAACTAACAGCTGTTAGTTCGAATTAACTTTGTAGTGTAGACATACCCTCAGAGATTACTGAGTGGGCCTGGCATGAGGTGGCAGCAGCAGTTACTCCCTCTCTCCCCGCAAGTTCCCCATGGCAGCTTTGCTTCCCCACAGTTCCTGATGCTGCAGGGAGTGCAGTGGGGACAACCTGCTATCCTGCCCCAGCTCTCCTGCCCCCCGGTAATCCCTGAGGCCGCATCCCTTGGGGGATGGGGTACAATGGGAGGGAAGGGTGAGGCAGTGGCAGGAAGAGGCAGCGGTTGGGGAATAGATACAGGCACATACACCTCGGGCTGACGGGTCTCTCAGGCCAGATTGCAAATATGCTCTGGTTCATAGATGGCCCATGGGCTATGAGTTGGAGACCCTGGCCTGCACTAGAGACTTTGTTAATAGCTGTAAGCCTGTATAGTTCCTCAATGCTCATAAAAGCAGGAATGTGTGCTAGGAGTTAGAGAAGGAACATGAAGCCAGGAGTCCCAAGTTTCTTTCTTGGCTCTGCCACTGATTGTGTAACTTGGGCAAGATAGTTGACAACTCTGTGTGTTAGTTAACTCCTCTGTAAAGTAAGTCAGTGAGCTCCAGTGTGGTGTACCAGTAAGAGACTGGCAGGCTGGAAGTGGGGCTCTGGATGCTCCAGTCCTGGTGCTTGGGTGGCTAGGCAACACAGTCCCCACCACTCGGCCAGCGCCCAGGGTCCCCCGCTCTGACTGATTCACCCCCACATCTCCCAACCTTCTTCCCTGACTCTTGCATCCTCCACAACCCAGCCCTGAGACCCCTGCACTCCACCCCACATTTAAATTCTTACAAGTTCTATCCTATCACAACGCCTTCCCCTTAACCCTCTGCCCTGATTCTTGGGGCAGTGATAGGAGAGTACAGCCTGACTGCCAGGGGTTAAACCCAAAGAGGCTGTTATAGGAGAAACATAGAAAACAAAATAACAAAGATAAGGCTCCTTAACTTGAAAATGGCTCAGCAATCAATGGAAAGAAAATACCTGCCTGGCTCCGTCCAGCTGAGAATAGTTTATTCTTCCCAAGGTTATAGCTGGAATCATAGGGGATCCTGATACATAAAGACTCTCAAAATAGGATGCGGTTTGGGGTGAGCTAGGAGCCCTAACTAGAGCACATCAGCATAGTCTGACTTAAACATGCAAAGTCAGAGAGAGAGCATACTGCTGCAACACAGGCTATTTCTTCTTTCCAGATTTGGGTGGAAGGGAATGTACCCATGTGTAAATAAGCCCCATGAAAGTAGGCCTGTTGTTGTTTTACCCTTTGCTGAGTATGCATGGCATTTTGAGTAATACACAAATGATGCTTCGTGTAAAAAAAAAGCCATTTCTGTATTGTTATTAATGGATACATTCATGAGCTCCCAGTGAAAGGGGGCTTGCAGGTGCCAAACACCTTGAGCCTGCTGAAGCAGTTGATTGATCCCCAGAGGGTATAGGCCAGGCCCTCTTCTAAGAAAGGGCAAATTGTAGAATTCTATCCCAGATGAAGCAAAGGTCCAAGTTCTGAAAATTGTGCTAGTGTTCTAGTGAGACCCTGAGAAGGGACAGCAGTGTATAGCCTAGTATAACTGTGACAGATGCCAATTAAGGATGTCAGGAGAATTTATGTTTGTTGATAGAACCAATCAGACTTTTTTCAACAAAAACCTTGTTCTTCAGAAAATGTCTATTTAAAGAATCAGAAGTGCATCAGTTTTGATGAAATTGCATGTTCAACATCTAAAAAAGGACCTTCAGCCCACTGCTCCACATTAGTCAGTGACTAACATTCCTGAAGTAAACTAAGGGGGAAGGTATGGGACCCCATGATCCAAAGCAGCACTCTGACACCTTCATATTTACCATAATGATATGATTATAATCCTCTCCATGGATCATCACCTGGTAGTGGTAGAGAGACCTGTGTGTTCCAATGACCCTTGAGAGTAATGCTTGTTTAAGGTTACCCATGGCAGAACGGTCAAGGGTGAGGTTCCAGACAAAGTGTGATCCAAGAAGTCCTCAAAGGCAGAGCAGACAGAGGATAACTGCACAATGGAGTTGAAACTGTTTTGTAATGTTACAGCAACTGTGAAGGTGGATGAAGGCTGCAGCAGATAGAGCATCTCCAATTGGTGATGTCTTCAAGTGGTGTCCATGCCACTGGTTTCAAGCCCTCTATCTGTCAAGGACAGTGTGGCGACTGTTGTGCTCCAGTCTCTCCACTTGAAAAGAAGCCCCACACAGGCATCTTCCAGTTTTTGGGAAAACAAGAAGTCAAAAGTCCGGTGGTAAAAGGAACAGGACAGTGACATCTGGAAGTTCCTAGTCACAGACCGACACATGGGTGGTGGGTGTGTGATTCAGTTGTCTTGCTCGAGGATTGAGACAGGTCGAGCGTCTGGGCTGCTGCACTCATGACTGAGCGGTCCTCTTTAGGACCCACTCTGCTCACCCCACATGGAGAGGGGGCAGGAAAAAGTGCCCTAAAATAGTCTTGCCTCTTTTCCTTCTGGCGGGATAGCCGCATCCAGCAGGATCACCACCCCAGCAGTCGAAAATGTAAGAAACTTTTCAACTTTGGAATCTGAAATGTACTTACCCTAATGGACAACTCAGCCAATCACTGACCAGAGTGACATACAGCTATCATTGCTCATGAATTGAATCAGTTTAACGTCGATATTGGTGCCTTGTCTGAAACTAGAAGAGCTGATAAAGGACAGGTGAGGGAGGAGAAAGGAGAATATATCTTCTTCTGCGAGGGGAAATCTTTACATGAATCTCAAGTGTATGGAGTAGGCTTTGCGATTAAAAACAAGCTCGTAAGGTGCCTCTCTGAGCTGCCAGTTGGCATCAATGAGCAGCTTATGACACTCCAATTGAGGCTCACCAAAAACCATGAAGTAACTATTGTAAGCTCCTATGCACCAGCAATGGACACCAATGAGGACGTAAAGGAAGATTTCTACTCTCAGCTGGAAACCATTTTATCAGACCCCTACAGAAGATAAGATTATTCTTCTGGGGGATTTCAATGCACATGTTGGGCGAGACTCAGACATGTGAAAAGGAGCAATCAGGAAAGAAGGAGTTGGCAAAAAGCAACTCAAATGGCATCCTACTCCTGACCATGTGTGCTGAACATGAACTTATCATCATGAATCCCCTTTTCAACAAAAGGACAAGTTCAAAACATCTTGGAGGCACCCCTGTTCAAAGCACTGGTATCTCCTTGACTATGTCATTGTTCATGTTTGAGATCACTGTGAAGTACTTCTCACAAGAGGAATGACAAGTGCCAGTGACTGCTGGACTGATCATCACCTCACTCAATCCACAATGAAAATTAAGATCGCCCCCAAATGGAGGCTGAAAAAGAAGCAAATCAGGTGCAAGCTGAAGGTTCAAGATCTGAAGGACCCCATTAAGCATGACCACTTCCAAACAGTCTTAGAAGAAAAGTTTCCAACAGAGTTTCTGGAAGAAATTGAGGAACATTGGAGCCAGCTGAAGGACAGTAATCATCAATACCCATGAGGAAACCATTGGCTACCACACCAGACTGCATCAGGACTGGTTTGATGAGAATGATGTTAAAATCGAGCAGCTCATCAATGAGAAGAAAATGGCATTTTGTGCTTGGCAGAATTATATAAATTTCAAGACAAAGAGAGAAGCCCATGCTCAGGGGAAGGCGGAAGTCTAATGTAAAACCAGAGAATTCAAGAACAATTGGTGGACTGAGAAAGCACAAGAACTCCAACATTTTGTGGATACCCGTAATACACATGGTTTCTTTAGTGCTATTAAGTCTGTTAATAGGCCAGCTTGTCATAGCACAAACCCACTTCACTTAAAAGATGGAACCACGCTTTTGAAGGACAATGAAGCCATTAATTTTTTCTGGAAAGAACATTTTGAAGATCTTCTAAATCATAATTCTATGGTTGCAGAAGTTCTTGAGCAAATCCCCTAATGACTTCTAGAGATGAGCTTGGAGACCCTCCCAATTTGTATGAAATATATAGTGCCATCAAGCAGATGAAGAACTGGAATTGGAATTGGAAGCAGTGGCCATCCTGTTCCTGTTGTTGTGTCAGCAGAGCAGAGCTTATGAGGACATGAAATAAGCAAGAGTACGAGGACTGGAGAATCAAGAGACATCCATGCCTAAGGAAGGACTGAGTCTTAAAACTAGAAATATGTGAGTACAACAGGGAATGTTCAGTCAGACACAATCAGGTTATTGTCTTTATTTTTGGGTTTGTTGGACTTCTCTGTGATCAACCATGTAACAACCCCCTTACACTGTAATTTTCCAAACTAAATCCCAGAGTAAGCATCCATATTGGGGAACAGAAGTTGGGATAAGAGCTAGAATAGAAACAGAGTCAGAACCAGAAATCAAAGTTGAGAATCAGAGCTGGGATCTAATACCAAATGCTAGAGCCAAGGGTTGAGTCAGAGTAAGAAGATGGAGTTGAGGGTGAAAGTCAGGAATGAAAACTGATGATCAGGAGTAAAATATAAATGCTAGACACAGAGGGGAGGCAGTGCTCAGACACTGAGCAGGAGTAAGGTGGGAGATAGGAGTGAGGGCAAGATCAAAGCAGGAGCAAGACAGTGATGGAGTAGGAATCAGGAGCAGGGCTGGATTCAAATGAGAGGAGGCAGGCAAGATCAGGATTGCAAGTGGGCAAGAATGGGATCCAATGAAACAGCTCAGACAGCCCTCTTGACCCACTTCCTGGCTTAAGTGTCAGGAGCTAGCCAATCAGACAGATGCCAACTTTGGATGCTTTGTTAGGACCTCCTGTGAGACCTGACCTTCCAGTTTTGGTGAGAGGGCATTTTGAGTGTTTCTCTTGATGGTCATGATGGAATGAAGGTCTTTCCCATGTTTCCAAGTTCCAGTACCAATGCACATCCTAGTTCTGGCCATCCCCATTCTCTTCCAATAGGCTCGGATCAACTCCAGGGTTGCAGACAATTTTGTTGGTGTTAAGTTACTCTGCATCTTTTCTATCCCTCTCCAGCCTGAGAGCACACCAGGTGTAAAAAGTGTTGATGGACCCTTCCTATCTTCAGGACCAGTGACCCATGAAACCTTGCCAAAGCACTATCTATCCACATATTTTTATAGTGCGAGTATGAGCCCCATTAGCCCACATCTATCCGCACAGTCTGGCAGACTTGCTGGTGTGTGCTGTATAGATCCCTTTTAGATCCCTATGAATAACACAATTTTTGCCTAAATACTGGGGTTTTTTTGAATTCTGAAACACAATTCCAAAATAATAAAATAGGTACTTAGAGTCAAGTAAACCACTCCTAAATGGCACCATTAGCTGTCCTAGCAGATTCTGTCAAGATATCTGAATACAATAGGAACCACCCCAGGACTTGCCTCTGCTTTACCTCTTCCTGCCCCCTTTCTGCCTCTGCCCTCTTCATACTCCACCCCACCACTTCTCTGCCCCACCTCTTCACCCAAGCCTTCTTCCCTGAGCAACTATTTCACTAGGAGGGTGGTGAAGGACTGCAATGGGTTACCTAGGAGGTGGTGGAATCTCCATCCCTAGAGGTTTTTAAGTCCTGGCTTGACAAAGCCTTGGCTGGGATGATGTAGTTGGGATTGGTCCTGCTTTGGGCAGGGGGCTGGACTTGATGAGCTCCTGAGGTCTCTTCCAGCCCTAGGATTCTATGATTCTATATATGTGAACTGGTGCGGGCATCAGGGGTTGGGCTCCCTTCCCCCACACTCACCGGCAGCAGTAAAAGTGGAGAGATGCTACCCTCGCTCACTCTGCAGCCTCAGTTCCCCATTGTGTAGCTCTGCATCCTTCTGGTGAGTGCTGGGGGGAGCAGTCCTGCCTCTCCTCTCAGTAACACAGCTGAGAGCTGGGAAAGAAGAGACGTGTTGCTCCACTTCCCGCTGCCAGTGATTGCAGGTGGGGACCAACCCCTGCTGCAGGTGCCAGGCCCCCCATTCGTACCCTTAGCCCCCACACCAGCTTGCTCACTAGCCCCAGTGCCAGGCCTCCTGCCCCTCAGACCCAGGTCTCCCACTGGCCCCTGGCCCCAGGCCCCAGGTCATCAGCCAGGTCTAGCACTGGATCACCCACTGACTGTTCCCAGCACTGGTCCCAGCACTAGGTTGCCTATGCCAAGCCATCAGCCACCCCAGTACCAGACTGCTGACCTGCCCCAGGCTGGCCTCCAACCAGATTGGAGCTTGGAAGAGAAAGTGGATCATGGGAAGGGCCAGAGACTGGCTTAGCCTATTATATTCACCAACCTTGGGGCCTTGGACATTAAACAATCCTCAAAAATAAAAGGGGAAATAAATGCCCAATGTATCACCAAGGATAATATGAATGATTTGAGGTTCATATGGCAGTTTCACATTGACCAGAATCGTAAGCCTCTAGATTATTGACCAAAAGTAGAGGGTCTATGTATTTTTAATTTAAAATCAAACTGTCCCTCAGTGATAAATTAGATTATCATTAAGGATTTGATCCAAACCCAAAATTAGCCTTCCAATAATTTCAATGAACTTTGAATGAGGGTCCAAGAACTTTAATTATTAAATAAAAGTAGATGACCAGAAATAGCAACAGTTCTAATAAAGTTACATAAACAACTGAAAATTCTTAGCTGTCAAAGTCTGTTATGTCTATGAAGTCTTTCAAAATATAGAAAGATTTTGTAGCAGCCTGGGGGAAGTGGTATAAAAAAACCCAGTTTTTATTTTCTTGAATACATTGGTGAATGCCAAGTGAAAAGATGATGAATTTACAATTGCATTTGTTAACCTGGCCATGGCTTTTCACTTTATGTTTTCATGAGCATATGATATGTATCCTCAGGCATCTTACAGACTGATGAGTACAGTGAGATAGTGAAGGAGTCCTACCAGGTAGCAATAAGAATCATGTTTAGTAAAGACACCACCAGCCTCATACTAACCTAAATATACTTGTTTCATTGCCAAATGTATGGGGGAGGGGAAGGAGAGAGTGTGATGCTTTTCAAAGCTTTCTCTCTGGATACTTTGTGCTGAAAGAAGAAAAACAAATGTTTGAATGGTCAAACTCCTGGGAGTCCAATGAAATATATCTCAGTGTGCATTTTCTCTCTCTATGATGGCAATACCCCTTTCTTTTCTTTTCCTTTGTCTCTTATTTTAGAACTGTGTCTGAAATGATATATCAAAAGTCCCTTATCTTGAAAGAGAGGAGAGGAGGAAGCTGACAAGCTAAGAAGAAACCTGTGTTATTAGAACTAATAAAACAGCCCCTGGACTCCTCTAGTTTCTGGCAAAAAAAAAAAAGGAACTAGAAAGAATTATCAAAAAAGGTTATCAATTTCTAACTTAGTGGTAGAAAAGTGTTTACTAAAATCTTTTCCCTGGATTTTTGAAGGTGTTTAGATCTTCCCTATTTTGATAGTATCGATTAAGGAAGGGAGTTCCTTCTAACACTGAGAGTATGTCTACACAGCAGCGGTATTTCAGAATAACTATCATTATTCAGAATAATTAATGAATAAATAACTGGAGGACTTCTGACTCCAACTTATGGTAACCCTAATTTCACAAGGAGTAAAGGAAGTCAAAAGAGGAGTGGTCTTCCTTCGTGTGAGCCAGTAGGCTCTGGGAGGGGCGCCTCCCCCTTGGGGTCAGTGTGTGGTGACTCTGACCCACTACACCCTGTTTAGTCTTTTTGGGGAATTAGTGGCGGTTTTGGTCTGGAGCCCCGGCCCTTGCTCAGGGCGGGCAGCAACAAATAGTCCAGAGTCTCAGGCCTCAGTTCAGGCGGGGCGGCCAAACAAGCAGTCTAAAGCCCCCAAGCCCTCGCTCAGGGCAAGGCAGCAAAATAAACAGTTCGGAGGCCCAAGCCCTTGCTTCAAGGCAGGGCAGCAAAGTAAGCAGCCTGAAGCCTGGCCTTAGTTCAGGGCAGAGCAGCAAAGTAAACAGTTCAAAGCCTGGCCTTGGTCCAGGGAGGCATGGCAAAGTAAACCGTTCAAAAACCCGGCCTTAGTTCAGGGTGGGGCGGCGAGCAAACAAATAAACAAACAGTCCTAATAGGTGCACCTAGCTGGATCCCCTTGCTCAACTAGAGGTCCAGTAGGTGCAGGCTGTGATTCTGCAACAGCCGGGGGGGAGACTGCCACCCAAGAGTGGGACGGCAGTGGGACACAGGCCCACCCACTCCACTGCGTCCCAGCCCAGGGCCCTGGTACCAGCAGAGCAGTCTGCTGCTGGGTCAGTGTGGATCCGCTCCTCAACGTGCTGATCTGGCTCTGGCTCAGCCAACAGGCTTTCCCTGGGCTCTTTCCAAACTTCCCCTTGTGCTGTACCTGGATCCCGGCCACTCCTTGGGGCTCCATCACTCTGGAAGCTCTGGCAAGGTAAGCAGTCCATCCAGGTAGTCTGGGAGTTGTGGGCCCGGCGGCCGAGGCCAGCCTTCAGCTTCTCCTGGGTCCGGCTCCTCCACTGGGTGCACAGGGGAGGCTTCTGGCTCCTTCAGCCGCCGGGGCTTCACTGGCCTCTCTGGCAGGCCTTTTGTCTCTCTGGCCCTGACTCCTGGTTTCCAGCCAGGTGTGTCATTAGAGCCAGGTGTGGCCCCCCAAGGCTCTGGGAGGGGGGCCTCCCCCTCAGGGTCAGTGGGCAGCCACTCCGTCCCACTACACTTCGACTTCCTGCTGTATAGACAGCGCCAAAAGCTGAATTCAGCTATTTTGACATAAGCTATGCAGTTGACATAACTGAAGTTGTGTAGCTTAATTCACCTTTAGCCCTGCTGTGCAGATGTACCCTGAAAGTTGTTTTGGATTCAAGTTGTAAAGCCTTTTCCATGCTATGTGTTTACATATTTTTATTAGCTAACCAAAGAACCTCTAGAAAATTGTTTTTAACCTGATGTAAGTTTATCCTCATTCTTGCTTTCCAGTTATTATGACTATCAGAAACAATTTACAGTGCCACATCACCGCAAACAAACATTGCTGAGGAAATCCTTTTTTTTTTTCATTTTAACATTAATACCAGTGCTTCTTATCCAGACATAAAGATGTTTAGCTCTGTGATCTTCATATCTTTATCAGATGCACTTTTCAGATTCCCCTAAGTGTCTGGAACATTGTAGTGAGGTTGACATATTATTTAGTTCTCTCTGCCAGCACTGCCCTCACATACAGGCATCCTGGATTAGGCAGCTGATAATATATCTTGTTTATTTCAACAACCAGTCCTTTTAAGACCTCTCATCCTCTTATTTGTTGGAAATATTTCACAATGCCAAAACCTATGAGCCATTCAGGTCTTGGCAATTTACACTGTTAACTGTTCAATGGCTGAAAGCTAGTCTTCCTATGTGGTAGAGAGAGATACTCTGGACCATGGGTGGTGAGTTATATGGGCTCATGGTGCCCATGCTCCAGCAGTATTCAGAGCCGGGGGCCCTGCTCCACCAATATTTGGATCCGGGTCTCTCCCCCGGCCCTGCCTGGAGTGGGTCCCAGCCCCCACCTGCCAGCCCCCCGCGTGGCTCCCCCATCCCTGTCCCCGTCCCATCCCTGCAGTGCGCAGCTTTCAGTCTGGCTCCCCCTTGCCAGCGTGCACTGCTGGCAGCTGCTGCCATGCGTGGCATTTACAGGTGAGTGGGGAGATGCCCGGCTGTGTGGTGACGTCACAGCCCAGGACTTTAAAACTGCTCGGCTCGGCGTTGCTCCGTGTGGCCTAGCTCCGGGTTCAGAGTCCAGGGACTGAGCGCAGACTCCGGCCCCGCAAAGTAGAAGGCAGAAGGGAAGGGAAGGGAAGGGAAGGGGAAAACTAGGGGGAAGGGGTGGGAGAGGAAGGGGCTTGTGCAGAGGGGGAGGGGGAGAAGGAAAATAGGGGAAGGGGTGGGAGAGGAAGGGGCTTGTGCAGAGGGGGACGGGGTGGGGGAAGAAAGGGGAAGGCACCAAGGGACTGGGTGATGCTGGGAGAGGAGAGAATAAGGGCATTGGGGGCCTAGAGGGGGGAGGGGGAAGTGCTGGGAGAAGGGTTGAAAGAAGGGGTGGGCATGAGAAAGGTGGGGATGGAGCAAATCATGTGTGAGGGCACAGGGGAATGGGGACAGAAAGTGGTGAGGGGGTGGGCATCAGGGAAAAAGAGGGCAAAGGGGGCAGGGCCAGTAAGGGAAAGGGCAGGCACCAGGAGGGTGCAGGGCTAAGGAAAGGCGCAGGTGCCAGGGGATTCTGGGGGTGAAGCAGAAGGGCAGACACCTGCAGGGGAGGGACCAGAGCCAGAGGAGAGAGGCAGGGCAGGTGTGTAGAGGGAGGTGTTAGAAGAGGGGATGAGGAGGGGTAGCTCACATGATCAGAGTGGGGCTACTGGAGGAGTGGGCACAGGGGGCAGAGAAGGGCTGGTGGAGGGGGGCAGGTTGCAGGAGGGCTGAGGGCAGTGAGAAGGGCAGGAATCAGGACAGCAGAGGAGGTGAGGAGTTGGGGGGCAGCAGGCACCAGGGGAGCTGATGGAGCAAGGGGAGGAGACATGGCAGCAGAGAGAAAAGGTAAAGGTTTATAAAATATTTATTAATAACTTGGGTGCCACAATGGCACATCCAAACAAGCCACATGAATTCAGTACTGGTGCACAACACAAAATTCATTCTGTTCATGGGAGGAAACTCTTAGGCTATGTCTACACTGGCGGCTTCTTGCGCAATTACATCTTGCGCAAGGGTTCTTGTGCAAGAACATGTCCACACTACCATGTGCAAGCTGTGCTTTTGAGCAAGAGCATCCATGGTAGTGTGGATGCTCTCTAGCGCAAGAAAGCTCTGATGGCCATTTTAGCCCTAGGGGTTTCTTGCGCAGGAAATCCCTGCCGAGCATCCACACTGCCCTCTTGCGCAAGAGAGCTTACACCTGTTAGAAAAGAGCGTAGCTCTTGCGCAAGACGCCCTCTCTTACCATGCCATACTGTAAATTTCCTTGCGCAAGAGCAGGCGGGCAGTGTGGATACTCTGTGGGTACTTGCGCAAGAACGGCTGTAATTGCTCAAGAAGCCACGAGTGTAGACATAGCCTTAGAGGGAACACTTCCCCCAGCCTCTCTGCCCCCGAGTTAATGTCACACACATTGGGTTAATGCAATTGCAGGATAGTTGCATGAGGGGGGTTTGGTGGGGGCCAAACTAATCTCTGTTGGTAAGAGGATGGTGGGAAAAGTCCTTCAAGAGGGGTGACATGACACCTTTTACTTCTGATCACGTGTCCATCTTGCCCCGAGCGTGTTACCTCCAGAGGCCTGGTTAATGGGGGTCAGGGGCATGGTTAATGGGGGCTAGGGGGCGTGGCTAATGGGGCACCACCAAAAATTATACAAACCTGCCACCCTTGCTCTGGACTACTAACACTGGGAAGAGGCATTTCTGATTCTTAGCTGATTGAAGTTCTTGGCTGCAAGAGTTTAGCAGTCTAGAAAGAGTTTGAGGGGCAGCTGGGATTGTGCTAGTTACTACCTTTATGTTGACTTAAGTATTCAAATTGGAGCACCTAAAAGCTATTACAAACAAACAATGCTTCTTCCCCCCACTAATAATGGCCAATGTAGAGAGTACCTCCATCAGCAGATGGTGCTTTTTGATTTTGAAATTTCTCTGATTGAATGGGGATGGTGGTGGGTTAGTCCTCCATGTGTGGAGTTGTTATTGCAGAATTTATCACATTAATCCATTCCAAATATGACTGGTTTTTGTAAGGAATTGCTGTATACAAAGGGGATTATCTACGTAAGTGGGAATACTCAGACTTCCAGATGTTCTGGCCACTTACATATGGGTGCATAAATTTACTGTCTGCATGTGCTCCCAGGTTCTTAAGCCAAATATTTCAAACATAGTTGCATACATTTATACATTTTATCAAAAGTGTTCAATGTGAGTAGAATTAGGCTAATACAAGGACTATTTTCCATACTTAGGGCATGTCTACACTACGGAGAAGATTGATCTTCTGGCGTTGGACTTACTGGGTCTACTGTAGATCCCCAAACTGAATGCTGATGGAAGTCCCTGCTGGTGTCCTGTATTCCTCATTCTGTGAGGAGTAAGGGAAGCCAACAGGAGCATGTGCTCCTGTCAGCCTCCCGCAGTATAGATGCTGTAGCGGCTTGATTTAAGGTAAGCCCAATCCAGCTTCACATTTTGCGTAGCAGGATGGTGTACCTTAAGCCAACCTGCCTGGTCTAGTGTAGACCATGCCCTTATTGCCAAGAGTGGATGGGATGTAGACAACCTCTCTGCTAAGATGTGGCCCTATGATCTAGAAATCTATTTTAAAATGTAAGTTTAAAAGTGTTACTATTCATTTTAAAATAGACTAGCAATAATAAATTAAAGTGTATGATCAAACCTGATCAACTAGGCTAATCCTATTCTTCCTGCTTGTAAAATGACAAGCTTGAGCTTTGGGTAAAATAAAGGCAAACTTCTTTAAAGATAAAATTTTTAAAAAATCATTAAACTTAACCTAATTCCAGGTGTCTCAGGGCAAAGTATCTACAAACAGAAGGTAATATATGAACATCTTAATACTTTAAAAAGTCCAAAGCTCTAAACCAGTGGTTCTGAATCTCTGCTACATGGACTGCTGGGGATTCACAGACTATGTCTGAGATTTCCAAAGGGGTCCACACTGTGACAGGCCCTTCCCCATGCTTTATGAAAATATGCTTATGAATATGAATATGCATAACTGGAGAATGCTTTGTGCAGAGTAGTTCTTGTAAAATATCATTGGAGAGCTTGTAACCTGCTAAATGTGTATATTCTATTTGTGTACATCATCGTTCCTGTATAAGAAGTTTGAAATATGAAGAATAAACTTATTTTACAAATCTTGACATGCTAAGGGAGGGTCATTTCAGAAACTTGATGACTGGTGGATAAGACAATGATATGTAAATGGGTTTGTTTTTCCTTTGAACTTGCCAGTAGAAGGGGCTTAGGGTCCCCACAAGGACATATGTGTAGGTTACCTGATGTTGGGACCCATCTTGGACACTGTACTTTTCCAATGAAAGTGTGAAAAAGTTTAAACTGAACACAAAGCATTCCCACCTTTGGAAAAAAATCTGTTGAAAGGTGTGAAACCAAACAAAGTGGCTGCTGCCAGACGTAAGTATATCCCGGTTTACCACCAAGATGACTGCTGGAAACATCTAAGACTGAACAGGGGAGAAAATTAAGCTCAAATTGGGATGCTGTCCAGCCTATGACAAAGATGATTAGAATGACTATTAGGGTAAGATATTGCATGCAACAAGTTTCTTAGTGTATTAGGCTTAGCAGACATTTTTTCTTTTCTTTTCTTTTCTTTTCTTTTTAGTAACCTATATTGTTGTGTCTGCTATCTTTTAAAACCACTTAAATTCTACTTTGTATACTTAATAAAATCACTTTGTTTATTAATAAAGCCAGTGTAAATAATTGTTATTGGGCAGGAGGAGGAAACAACTATTGATATCTCTCTTTCACAGATAAAGTGGGCAAATATTTTATGAGCTTCCTCTATTTAAAACATTATACAGAATAAGATGAATTTATCTGGGATTCTGGTCCCACTGGATGCTGTGCCTTCCCAGATCTGAGCTCAGTTTCTGTATTACTCTGCTGTGGGCTGTGACCCCAATTCTGTGACAATTCTGGAGGAGAGCGGAGGGTCTGGCTCAGTGGGACAGGGTGATGGGGTGCCCTAGAGGGCAGGTAGGTTGACTCAGTGGTATTTCAGCACATCAAGTGACAGTCTCAAAGGGATCTCTGAACTCGTCATAAACACTCCATTTGAAGCTTTTATACAGGCCCATAAATTAAAAAAGAAATTGAAAAATATTTTTCTAAGCTACCTAATATACATTTTAGAAAACCTGATTTTTACCATTAACTGAATTATCTCCCACAGCAGAGTAAATCTGGGCTTAAAAAGAAAAATCTATATTAATAATTAATTATTCATTCGGTTGAAATGTGTGTTGGTGAAAGGACCTTACTGAGAATACCTGAGTATAAAATACAAAATCCATCTCACTTTAGCACTTCAGATAAGCAAGGAGATATAATAAAGAGCTTTTGGGTGCCTGTATGGAGTAGTGGTTTCATGTAGCTAGTTTTTAGGACTTTTGGGATCTCTTCCCAGATTCATTGTTGATGTGCAGGCTTGAGCAAGATATTTAACCTCTTTACCATCTTTACGGGAGAGGGGTCGATACATTTAATTCATCTTTAGTAAAGCACTCTTCTTTCTTCTTTTGATAGTGGAATACTGCAAGCAATAGCATGACTGCAGTTGGATCTTAAGATCTCTGATCCAGCCCACAGCAGAGGGGGCAGCCATGTGAGTGGCAGAGTTTGCATATATGGGCAATCATCCATGAGGTGTCTGACAGTTTACACCATGCCATGGTCTTTTAAATAGCTGCAGGAACCCACTCAGCTGCCAGACACTGTAACAGCAATAGGGCTGAGAGCCATGAGCCCTTTAAACAGTAGCAATTTAAAGGAAGGTCTCATGGTTCACGGTTCCCAGCCCCTGCTGCTACCATGTTGCCTGGCAGTTGCCTGGGATTCCTGTGGATGTTTAAAAGGCTCACAAATGAGGCTGTATAGAGTGGAACCAGAATTTGGCCCCTTTATTTTAGTGAGAGATATAGGTCTCCATCAAAGGATAAAACTTGATCCAGTGGACCAGGTTTTACTCAGCCAAACAGGCAATAATTCAGAGTAACTCCACTGAAAACACTGGAAATATTCCATATTTACCTTGGTCCAGCTGAGAAACATTTGTCCCAACAACATATTTACTTTCTTTCAAGTGAGGATATGCAACGAAGTGTTCTATTAGCAGAGAGAAAGATAGTTCTTCAACAGCCCTCAAGATACTGTAGAGTGAAAGTTAAAATCACCCTTCATTTTAAAAGGAAAATGATACTGTCCAGTTGGAATTTTTTTCAGCTCCAATCCAATTCCCAAGAATTGTGTCTCTTCATCACTCACAGCCCATAGACTTGCCCATGGAAGTGAAGATGGCTATCTTGTCTGAATACTATAAAAGCTCCCCGGGGGAAAAACAGCTTAGCAGACAATCTTGATACATTTTTAAACGAGCTGTTCATAGGAGATTTGACAAGACAACTCTTGCTTTTATCTCCTGTTCACACGCAATCCTCATTAGTTTTACTTTTTGACAAAGGTGATAAAAGCAGAGGCCAGTATCTTTATTAAATAACTATGTGAAATTTCAGTATGAATATTATTTTATTATTTTTAAAGCCAATGGATTGTGCCATAATACTCAAGAATTATACTGGCCCACAGGCTGAAGAAACATCACTTATTATTCTGCTTTAGGAAAGTAGAGGATCTAAGGAAAGCTGAGTCCCTTAGTTTTATATAGTCTGTTAAAATCAAGCGAAATGTTTTGACTCGGTCAATTCTTTAGCCCAATTTGAAGTGCTCTGATTTTATGGAATCCCTGACACTTTCATCTGATAGTTAACAGCTTCATATGTTTTTTCTGGTTCCTTCTTGTTAATGCCTGGATGGGGAGCACTTTCTTTAAGAGGCAAGAATATCCTTTAAGATACTTGCTTTATCCATTTTACTTAGGCCTCAGTTTGTCACACACACAGGGTGGGGGAGGCGGGCTCCGAGGGGATGGGGTGCAATCATCGCTTGGCATGCTCGGCCTGGACAGCGTACAGATGTCCATGCACGTTCAAGCACATGCAGCGGCAGCGTGCACCATGTGGTCTCAGGAGCCAGCCCAGAAGCACACACGAGCTGCTGCTCACAGGCTTGGGAGGAGGGCCCACACACATTCGATCCCTGGGAGGGACGTCCTCCCCCCTCCAGCCACTGCCGGAAGCAGGCTGGGCACAAGGGTGCAGGCACAACCCCACACAGACCGAGGAGTGTCGCATATAGCATATGGCCATGCCTGCACATGCGAGGGACCACCTGCTCCTGCAGACAGCACTGCCCAGTGCAGGGGTGTGTGTGTGTGGGCCCCAGAGAGGTCCAGACCGCTCGAGGCCCCTCTCCTACAAATGGGATCCCACTGTGGCCGGACACTTCCCTGGCCTGCTTGTCCATGGGGATGGGGGTAGCGGGCAGGATAGTCTCCGGGCATCTTGGGTCCACTATGAGGCAGGGCCTGCTGTGCAGGCCATACATGGCCTTGCTCTTGGGACATCACCATCCCCTGTTCCTAGGACAGTTGCTCACTGCTCACAGAGGAGGGCACGGCCTCAGGGATAGTGTCTGCATGGATGACTGACCACCTCTCCCTCTTGTCCTCCACAGCTGGACCAGCCATCACTGAGGGGTGATCCACACCATCCCAGGCAGCCGACCAAAGCCAGAGGAGCCGCAAGCGCTGGAGGGTCCACCAGGACCTCATGAGAGAGCACATTGCAGTCTTGCGTGACATACAGCCGACCCTGGCCAAAAAGGTCCTCAGTGATGCCGAGTGGTGCAATCGCATGTGGGACCAGCTCATGTGGCAGTGCGAAAACATTTGTGCCACCATCCGGGAAGTGATGGCACACCTGGCTCCTGTCCCTGCTCTAGCCCTCCCGCCTCCCACTCCTATACCCCACTCCAACTCCCCCTGCCATGCCCCTACCCCTGCACTCCGCCAGACCTGATCCTGCTGCAGCCCACCCCCCAACTGTCCCCCTGTTGTCCCAGGCCCCACCCAACCCCGAGTTCGTCGAGGTCCCCAGACCCGAAGCGGCACGTTATGTCGACAGAACTCAGCAGCAATGTAGACGCAGGTATAGTTTTGTTGACAAAAGTCCACTTTTGTCGACAAAACCCTGTAGTCTAGACACATCCTTAGTCTCCTCTTTTCTAAGATGAAAAGTCCAAGACTTTTTAATATCTCTTCATATGGGACCCGTTCCAAACCCCTAATAATTTTTGTTGCCTTTTTCTGAACCTTTTCCAATGCCAATATAACTTTTTTGAGATGAGACAACCACATCTGCACGCAGTGTTCAAGATGTGGGCATACCATGGTTTTATATAGCGGCAATAAGATATATTCTGTCTTATTCTCTATCCCTTTTTTAATTAGTCCTAACATTCTATTTGGTTTTTTGACTGCTGCTGCACACTGAGTGGATGTTTTCAGAAAACTATCAACAATGACTCCAAGATCTCTCTCTTGTGTAGTTGTAGCCAAATTAGTCCCCATCATATTGTATGTATAGTTGGGGTTATTTTTTCTAATTTGCATTACTTTACATTTATCAACATTAAAATTCATTTGCCATTTTGTTGCCCAATCACTTAGTGCGGTGAGATCTTTTTGAAGCTCTTCACAGTCTGCTTTGGTCTTAACTATCTTAAGCAGTTTGGTATCATCTGCAAAATTTGCCACCTCTCTGTTTACCCCTTTCTTTAGATAATTTATAAATAAGGTGAATAGGACTGGCCCCAGGATAGACCTTTGGGGGACCCTACTAGTTACCTCTCTTCACTCTGAAAACTTACCATTTATTCCTGACCTTTGTTTCCTGTCTTTTAACCAGTTATCAGTCCATGAAAGGACCTTCCCTCTTATCCCATCACAACTTACTTTACTTAAAAGCATTTGGTGAGGGACCTTGTCAAAGGCTTTCTGGAAATCTAAGTATACTATATCCACTGGATCCTTCTTGTCCACATGTTTGTTGACCCCCCTCAGAGAACTCGAGCAGCTTAGTAAGGCATGATTTCCCTTTACAGAAATCATATTGACTTTCCCTAACAAATTATGTTCATCCATGTGTCTGACAATTTTATTCTTTACTATATTTTCAGCTAATTTGCCCAGTACTGATGTTAGACTCACTGGTCTGTAATTGCCAGGATGACTTCTAGGGCCCTTTTTAAATATTGGTGTCACATTTGAGTTCTTTCAGAACTCTTGGGTGAATGCCAGCTGGTTCCATGACTTGTTAGTCCTAAGTTTATCAATTTGTTCCAAAATATCCTCTAATGACACCCCACTCTGGGACAATTACTCAAATTTGTCACCTAAAAAGAATGGCTCAGGTTTGGGAATCTCTCCAATATCCTCAGCCGTGAAGACTGAAGCAAAGACTTCATTTATCGTCTCTCTGCTATGACTTTATCATTTTTGAGTGCTCCTTTAGCCCCAATGGTCCAAGGGCCCCAATGGCTGTTTAGCCGGCTTCCTGCTTCTGATGTACTTAAAAAACATTTTGCTATTACTTTTTGAGTTTTTGTCTAGCTGTTCTTCAAACTCCTTTTTGGCTTTTCTTATTATATGTTTACACTTAATTTGACAAAGTTTATGCTCCTTTCTATTTTCCTCACTAGGATTTGACTTCCACTTTTTAAAAGATGTATTTATCTGTCACTGCTTCTTTTACTTGGTTGTTAAGCCATCGTGGCATTTTTTTGGTTCTCTTACTGTATTTTTAAATTTGAGGTATACATTTAAGTTGGGACTTTATTATGGTGTCTTTGAAAAGTTTCCATACAGCTTGCAGACATTTTACTTTTGTCACTGTACCTTTTAATTTCTGCATCCCATCCTAAGGTGTACCCAGTCAATATGGGGATAGTTGAAGTCCCCCACTATTATTGAGATTTTAATTTTGATAGTTTCTCTAATCTCCCTTAGCATTTCATAGTCACTATCACTGTCCTGATCAGGTGGTCGATAATATATCCCTACTGCTATATTTTTATTATTGGAGCATGGAATTACTATCTATAGAGATTCTATGGAACATTTTGGCTCATTTAAGATTTTTACTTCACTTGATTCTACATTTTCTTTCACATATAGTGCCACTCTCCCACCAACATGACCTGTTCTGTCCTTCTGATATATTTTGTACCCTGGTATGACTGTCTCCCATTTATTGTTCTCATTCCACCAAGTGTCCATGATGCCTATTATATCAATATCCTCCTTTAAAACTAGGCACTATAGTTCATTTTACCCATTTTACTATTTATACTTCTAGCATTTGTGTATAAGCACTTTAATAATTTGTCAATATTTATCTATATGCCATTTCCTGATGTATTAAGACTCTTTTTCATTTGATTGTGTCTCATCTGATCTGATCTTATTAGAGGGGTGGAACACATGACTTATGAGGAGAGGCTGGGGGAACTGGTCTTATTTAGTCTGCAGAAGAGAAGAATGATGGGGATTTAATAGCAGCCTTCAACTAACTGAAGGGTGGGTTCCAAAGGGGATGGAACCAGACTCTTCTCAGTCGTGGCATATGACAGAACAAAAAGCAATGGTCTCAAGTTGCAGTGGGGGAAGTCTAGGCTGCATATTAGGAAAAACTATTTCACTAGGAGTGTGGTGAAGCACTGGAATGAGTTGCCTAGGGAGGTGGTGGAATCTCCATCTTTAGCAGCTTTTAAGGTGAGGCTTGACAAAGTCTTGAGTGGAATGATTTAGCTGGGGTATGATTTACATCAGTGGTTTCCAACTGCTGGGCCACGGTGGCAGTTCACAGAACGCTGGCTGCTGGAGCTCAAGTTGGCTGTTCAAGGTAGCTCAGCTCTGGCAGCCATGGTGGCTGAGACAATGGCAGGAGGAGGTGGAGCAGGAGAAGCCTCCCTCCCTCCTTCCTCCTCTCCCCTCCATGCTTGGGGAGGCAGGGGCATGAAGGAGGAGGGAGTGCATGCACCGCCAATGGCCGCTCCCCCTGCCCGTATGGCTGCTTTTGCTGGTGGCAGCACTGGGGCTGAGGTGGCAACAGGAGAAGGTGGAGCAGGAGATGTCCCCATTCTCTCTCAGTAATGGTGGCTGGCCAGGACACTGTGCTCCTCCCCCGCCCACTTTTGGAGTGCACACACCAACAATGGCCACTCCCCCTGCCCACACAGCAGTAACAGCCACAGTCCCAAGGGGGAAGCCTCTCTCTGGAGAGTGTGGGGGTGGGATGGGGGCAAGGGATAAAGGAGTGTTGGTTGAGGGCGTGGTGGGATCATGGGGTAAGAGAGTGTTGGCATGGTCTGTAGGGGTCAGAGGTTAAGGGGTCAAAAACACGGGCCTAAGGGTGGGGGTGAAAGGCTGTTAGGCACTGGGGAGCAAGAAGCTGGGTCAGGGCTAGGCGGACAGATAACATTTTATTTGCATATTTGCATGTTTGCTATTTCCATAATGAATATGCAAATATACAAATCAAAATGTTATTGGTCCCCAAATGTTTGTGAATGGGTTTGCCAGTCCATGGCAGAAAAAAGGTTGGGAACCATGGATTTAGATGACCACTTAAGGTCTTTTCTAGCTTTAATCTTCTGTGATTCTGTGATTAAACAGGAATCATCTCCCTGGTTCTCTTGAATCAACCCTCCCCAAAATAAGTTACCAGATATGTCCCTGTCCCTCCCCTGGCTATAGTAGGACTTTACTTATTGGAATAAAATATTCATAACTCACATCTTCATATGGTTTCTACTCATCTGTCAATATCTACCATTCTATTGCCAACTTCCATCATACTTGCTTCCTCCTCCCTGATGTGGGGCTGAGACCCGACCATCACCAACACAACTAGATGGGCACTGACAAATTACTGGCTGCACACACACGCTCTCACAAAAAATGGAGGACATCACATTATTCACATCAGGACAAAGAAAACTGAAATGAAACAGAACCTGACAACCTTTGATACCCCAATCTACATGATGTGGGCTATGCAACACAACAGTAGGTTATGGGGAAAGAAAAGAGTTTGGTTGGCATGCCTTCTTATAAGAATCTTCATACGTATATACAAATAAATAAAATCTTCACTTAGAATTTTCCTCATAGAACTCTGTTTAGTTTTGATTGGTTTGTTTGGGGGTGTTTGTTCTTGTAATTTAAGGGAAAAAAGCTAAATGTTTTCAGTAGAAGTAATTAGACTGTTTTCTTACCCTTAACAGTATCTTAATGGAGTTTTCCTACTGGGAGTAATAAGTAGTTCATCAGTTCCTACTAACTGAGTTATTATAGGAACATAAATCAGGATGAGGCTATTGCCTACCAGACAATATAGATATGGAGGAGGGATTTTTGTTTGTTTGTTTTATGGATATCATCTGATATTTTGACCTTGCTGAACCATGGAGAATTGTGTCTACATGTCCAGGCTGGGACCACTGGTAACAGACAAGGGATGTTTGTTATAACTAGATCCCTGAGTGGTTACAAAATTTGTATCAACCTCTGCATCCATATCCACAAAAATGAGTTGTGGATATCTACATCTGCATCCACATCCATGGATGTGGATACCTGCGGATGTAAAGTGGGTATCCACAGATTTGCAGAGCTCTCGTTATAACACATGTTCTGTAACTGATACAGTAATGAACACTTGATAGATGTTTAAATCAGTAAGAATCAGTTATTGTCACAGATGGTTTTGGTAACAATGAATTAGTCACAAATGTCTTTAGCTTATTAATTAGGTGAGCTGAGATATCTAGGATAGAACTCAGATCAGTAACAGAAAACGAATTTCTTTGTCACAAGCCCTGTAAAAGGAAAACATCTGGGGGAGTTAAATTAGTTGTGACTGGAGCTTCTGTCACTTTTCCAGTCTACAGATTGGTATGAATGGTTGAGTAATAGCTTTGATTAAATCCCACTTGAGTCTGCTCTCTGATATCTCATTTGAAATTAATTGTGTTAAATTGAAACATACAACAGATACCACATGACATCAATCCCAGTGACCTGCCCAGATTGACACTTGATCTTCCAAGTGAATTACAAATGTCTGCCTCCTAATGCTCCACAATTGTGCTGTTAGTGCTGTTTTGCACTAACTTAGATGAACATTTCACCAGAAAGAATGAATTTATAGCTAAACATGTCAGGGCCTGATATAAATCTCACTGAAGTCATCAATAGATTTTTCATTTATTTTATTTGGCTCTGGATCATAGCCTAATTATTGGTCAAAGCAGCTATAATTCAAAACCATTATGAGGATTTCTCATCTAGGAGTTCAAATATATATAACATCTCTACTTCTCAGTATGCCCACTGCAGTCCCTAGGTTCAGTACCATCATTATCATTCGCACACTTCATGAGGCTGATGACAGCTAGTGTATGGATGAGACTATCCTATGCCCAGTTATTTGATCAAATAATCCTTAACTTATATGGACTGACATCTTGAGCAATTAAAGTAGGAGGCCAGAAAGCCAGCTAATGGAAATCAGCATAGCTCCATTTCAAAGAGAAGGGTGTTTCTGAACTGTGAACACAAGAGCCCAGAAAGGCTAAGATACTGTGGAAGCCATGTATCCTTAGCAATATGCTGGTCACTCTGTTAGACCCTGTGAATGCTGAGCACCAAATTTTGCCATTTACCAGCTCATACTTATGACTATCTAAAAATGTAGCCTGATTTAAATATTATGAATAATATGTCCAAGTTATCGCTTTGAGAGTTGACAGGTTCTTGTTCCAAGATCAGGCCTAGTTTGATTATTATTACAATTGGCTTCCTCATTGCCATCACCTTTCTCATCTTCACCAGGGACCACTATTTTGGCCCCTCCCAAGATCCACATCTTTACTCCTGCTGCCTTGGGTTACCACTTTTATTATACATTATGCTGATGTTACTATGTCTAATGCACATTCAGTAGGGGGTTCCCCCCCACTTCCTTATTTGTATTTACTTACCTTATGAATGTTAAGGTGTCCTTTTTTATAGGTTAGTATATTTATGAGTTCACCCCATTATCATATATGTTAATTCATTGCCATGGTACCTTTGCAGTTCAAAATTCTGTCCAAAATCTTCCAGAAGCTGGTGTCAACTCTTTTCTGTGGTTGGCTAATGTCATTAGGGACAAAACTTGCCCTTACATTCTACTTCCAGTTCACTGTAACTTATGGCCTTCCTAAATTTATGAATGCCAAAGTTTATAGGCCTTAAGCCTTATGCTAACTGCTAAAGCCAATGTTCCTTGCATCACTGCTGAATATAATAAAGAAGAATATGCTGCAAAACAGCTACAGTAGTCTAGTAGAGATAAGATGGTCTACTGGACTACAAAAGTAAACTTTCAGGAATACAAACACATCTAAGCACTAGTCTACAGGCTTCTTTTGGAAGAAGCTTTTTTCAGAAGAGGTCTTCCAAAAAAACCACAAGGAATGAATGTATGTCTGTGAAACTGATATGTAATATGAGCTCTAAAAAAAATAAATGACTGTTCGCAGTAACTGGGTAACCTACATAGCCTATTGCACAAAGACTTCTACCATAAATACACAGATTCTTTCACCAGCTTGCTCTTGCAAAAATTAGAATGTAACTTTGTGACTCTTGGAATAGAATATATTCTCATTACCCCGGTAAAACTGTCTTTTGCCAGCCTTCCAAATTACCTGTGAATGGAAACAGGAGAAATGCCATGTACCTTCAGCCATGTCACTTGCCTTATTGGGTCATTTCAAATGAACCCAAATCAAACAACTTTCACAATGGATAGTAATCCCAAAAGTTTGCAGATATAAAGAAAGAGCAGACAGATTTTGGACAAAATATAATGAGCCACTAGTGAGTCACTTGTTCACCAAAGAAGCTCAAACTCGGTCTCTTCACTGTCACTTTTATGCCTCAAGTCAAATATTTCCCTCTTTTCTCAGGGCACCTCAACTAACAGTGAAATTCTCATCAGCAGCTAACTCAAGCTCAGCCAACAAAAGACCATGGTGACAAGTTAAAGTTCTATAGTAAAAGCCTGAGGGTTATCTATAATATTCACAGAAAATGTAATGGACTTGTGACAGTGCCAGTTGAAGGAGTTATCCACAGGTCATGTCAGTGCACTACTTGAGAGTTCCTTTGAAGGTTTGGTTAGAGTGTCTATTTTGTAAAACATATAACTCTTGGCCTCAGTCTTTGTTCTTCTGTATGTCCACATGAAGTCCTTGGATAGAATATGGTCAGGGGAAGCTTTCAGGCATCTTATCTAATTTTTCCCCCATAGCATCTTCAATTTCCAGATAATTTATGAGCAAATACAATATAAGTACAATGATATGCTTATAAATATATCAGATTTGATTTGTGATTGCAGCACATACCAGAGGTGTGCATGTCACTACAATCAGGCTACATCTAGACTACAGGCTTCTTTCAGAAGAAGCTTTTTTCAGAAGAGATCTTCCAAAAGAGAGCGCCCGCACTGCAAAAGTGCATCGAAAAAGCGATCTGTTCTTTCACAAGAGAGCATCCAGACTGAATCGCATGTAAGCTGTAATTGCTATAGATGGAATGGCCACCAGTGTACCTGTGCTTTTTCCTCTTTCCTTTTCTTCTGAAAGAACTCCCTCTTCCCCGTCTATACACGCCTTTATGCGACAGAGCTCTTTCGCAGAAAGACTTCTTCCTCGTAGAATGAGTATTACCAGTGCTGGAAAAACCACTCTGTTCTTTTGATTTTCTTGTGGAAGAATGCAATTGCAGTGTGGATGTTCCTCAAGTTTTGTCAGAAAAACAGCCATTTTTCCAACAAAACTCTGTAGTGTAGACATACCCCAAGAGAGGCATGACACTCATTTTTTAAAATATGATTAAGAACCCATAACAATCCTTTGGCACTATTATGACCTAGGACAGGTAGGACAGAGTCATTTATCATGTTTGTAAGGCATGTATGTGGATAGGTATCTCACTTTAGAGCTATACATAACAAAGATTACAAAATGATACAACCACTACTACAATGTTGCAGTGCATTATAGCCAGTAATAGCCAACTACTTCTCAATAAAAGCCAGTGACTGGAATTGTCATGTTTATTAGATAATGTATACACTGAAGAAGCTTGTTAGTATAAAAGCTAGCAAAGAACACTGCTACCTTAGGTTGTGTTCCTTGTACAGTACATAATTTTAGTGCATGTTAGTACTGCTATATTTTGGATAAGTATTTTCAAGATCATTCACTAAGGATATGTCTACACTACAGCGTTATTTCAAAATAGCTTATTTCAAAATAACGCATCTAGACACAAAATTCATTTCGAAATAGCGTTTTGCTATTTCGAAAGAACACGTCCACACTGATAGGATGCTGAATCTCATTTAAGGCTGGCAGGAACCGGTTCTGGCAGGGCATCACGTCAGGAGTTACCGTGTGTGGCTGCTGCCTGAGGCTATCTTAGACCTGTGCTTAAAGGGACCCCCCCTGGACAGCTGGTTCTAAGGTTTCCCTGATTGCTTGCCTACCTCACTGAGGAACAGAAAAGCATTTTTTTCTCTTTGTGCTCTGGTTGCCCTCACTCAGGACACCATAGCACTCTGCAGCATGGAGCCCGAGTCATCCCTGGGCACTCTGGTGCTTCTCGTGGACATGTTGCTGCGAGCCTGGCAGCACGTTCTGCAGGCAGTAACTGTCTCCCTGGTGTGCCCCACTGGGGGCTTGTGCCTCATTCCTCCCTCACGTCCTTCCAATTACCCCTCCGTAACCCCCCCTTCCTGCTGTACAATAAAAGACACATATGTTCATTACAACAAAGACTCTTTACTGAACAAAACTGGGGTGGGGGGAATGAAACTGAGGTGAGACTAGGGAAAGAATGTGGGAGAGGGGAGGGGGAAACCTGGGAGGAGGGAGCTGGCAGGGGGAGGCAAGGGGAGGAAGGGGAAGAAGCTCAGGGCTCAGGGTTGGGGGTCTCGCCGGCCCAACTGTCTCCCAGCACCATGGGTGTGTGGGCCTCGGCATCCATGGAGGGGTGGGGAGGAAGAAGCAGGATGGGGAGAAGGAGTGGGAGGAGGAGCGGCAGCTGAGGAGGCAGCAGGGGCTGGAGTAGCAGGAGGCAGCAAGCTCTGCCCCAGGGTTGATGACCACCTCGGGGGCACAGACCATCCTGCCCCCCAGGATGCAGTCCACGGCATCAAAATAGGGGCAGTGGTCTGGGTCTGCCCCTGGTTGAGAGCTGCCCCCGGTGGCCCTGGCATACGCCTGCCACAGCTTCTTTATTTTCATGCAAACCTGCTCCTGGGTTCGCATGTGGCCTTTGGTGGCCAGGCTGGCAGCCATCCTCCTGTAGACAGTTGCATTCCTTTGTTTAGTGCCAAGATCATGGACGTTGGAGGCATCCTCCCAAACCTGAATTAGGTCCCTGATCTCCGCATTGGACCAGGCAGGCGCCAGCCTTTTCCGGACCCTGGCTGGCTCCTGGGAGCTGGCAGACTGGTCCTGGGGAGCAGTGGAGGACTGGCTGGCACTGGCTGCCTGGCTCATGCTGGGGCCACTGGGTCAGGTGCAGTGACTGCTGGCTCTGAGCTGGCAGGCTTGGAGCTGGCACAAGCACTGTGGCCAGAGTCTACCCCTTTAAGGGCTCAGGGGAGGGAGGGAGAGAGGGAGGGAGGGAGGCAGAGGAGTTTTCTTGGTTGTGCCCAGAGTGGCCACCAGGGCACCCTGGGAAGGGCTGGAGGCCCCCTATTTCGAAATAAGCGTCTATATAACGCTTATTTCGAAATAGCAATTTTGAAATTGGTGCTATTCCTTGTGGAATGAGGTTTACCAATTTCTAAATAAGCCCTCAATTTAATTTCAAAATAGCGGTTTGACTGTGTAATAACGGCTGTTATTTCAAAATAACTTTGCTGTGTAGAGATACCCTGAGGGAAGAGAGAGAGCGTATTCCCAAAATAGTTGACATTTGTTATGAAAGTGTATATATGTATTAGATTTTCAGGTGGGATTATGGACTTTCAGCAGAAAGATACAAATGATTTAAATAATAATATTGATAGATAATAATAATTAATAACAACAATAATCAGGATGCTCTCTGTTAAGGAAGTTACTGGGTAAACTCTATACCCCTGAATGATGGGAGCAATAAAGAGCTTTGTTTCCTTGTTCAGACTGGAACACTGAATGGGTGTGTCTAGACTACAGGGTTTTGTTGACAAAACTGGACTTTTGTTGACAAAACTATACCTGCGTCTACACTACCGCCAAGTTCTGTCGACAGTAAGTTGACAGAATGCAGCAGTTTTGTCGACGGCGGTAAACCTCATCCTATGAGGAATAACGCCTTTTTTCGGCACAGTTATGTCGAAAAAAGGCGCTATTGCATCCACACTGTGCTTTTTCAAAAGAGAACGTCTGGACTCTCTGTCAAAAAAGCGGCTTGCTTTGTTGACAGAACTGGTTCTTTTTCGACAGATGCTCTTTTTCGACAGAGGCTTTGTCGACAGTATCTGTCAACAAAGCCTCTGTCAAAAAAATCCTGTAGTCTAGACGTACCCTATCAGTTCTGATTGAATGAGAATACTGTCCATTGACTCACAGATTATTTCCTGCTGTAGCACGTATTCCTTAGAGACATCCCAGCCAAATACTTATCAGGTCCATCTGAGCAGTATGAACACTTAGCAATAAATAAAATAATAAATAACTCCATTTAACTTTAAGATTAGACAAGATTGGACCCTGAAGTGGCACAGAAACAAAATCTATAAAGTGTCTAATTCTGTAATTGGAAGAGTAAGAATAAATAAAGCAAGATTTTCAAAAGGAAAACACATCAATATTTTCATGCTTAAAACAAAGAAGATTATATAAAAAACTCAGAAAAAGGGGAAGAAGTTAAGTTTCAGAGAAATACATCAAAGTGACAGATTGGAGTATCTAAAATATGAAAACTTCTGGAGCATAAAGTAAATCCATCTCCTATGTTATAGGAATGTTACAAAAAAGTTTATATATATATATATATATATTTTTTTTTTACTTTGCAAGTTTGCATAGGTAAAAGCAATGAAGTTTGTACTAACAAGAAAAGGCTATATTACAAGCTGTTCAGAAGTTGTAGGGTGAACTTTTCAAGGTGAAAATACTGATCTAAAAAACTATAGAAAACAATTAGCTAAGTAACTCCCCCACACACACCTCCCCACTCATCCGCCCACATCTCTCTTTTCTAGCAGCCATAGTGCTTACAGCCCCAGTTCTAATGGAAGAGATACAGCAAGTTAGACAATCTCTTAATAACACAACACCCCTTGATTTAACAGCAGAACACATTGTTTTTAAAGTGCTTTCAAGATTTATTTGTTCCAGTGCTTGTAGAAATTTGCAGCAGTATGTTAAAAATGCTATTGGAATATCAATCATAGCATCAATTTTATTACATAATAAATGTAGGAATAATGAAGACACTATTTGCAATAGAAGGCCTATTTAAAATAGAAAAAAAATTATCTTAGCATTAATATAATTTAACTGACAAAAGTAAGTTAACCTTTTTTTAGCAATCCAATTTTGTCTAGTTGATGGTGGAATTATATTGCAGCCATCTTGCATATAACAGACATATGTAATAATTATTTCTAGACTTAAAGAACAAGACTACACCAAAACATGAGTCACAATCATCCCATTGAAATTCTTTTACTAAACATTTACCACCTTCTGGCACTTTATTAGATCACTACAAGTAATAAAAATGGAACCCATTATAATTCGATGGCTAGATGAGAGACACTGGATATTTAACTTCTGGCTTTTTGCTTTGCAGTTTGTGTTTGCTTCATCTAAAAACATAAGAGATAATTTGTATGCATCATGTAATGAAACCCCAAACAATTACCAAATTTCAAAATTTGTAGAGCTCTGAACAATGCTGCAATTGCAGTAGCAATAACACCTCAGTGGACAGTTTTCAGACACAGAGAAAGTTATAATGAGTATGTGCTATTTCACACTCCCAAATCAAACTTCTTTTACCAACATGTCAGAAGGTAGGTAACTGGTCCTCTTGAAGGGGTCAGGGCTAAGCCTGCTTATTACAAGCTCACAAGGGGGAAATGAGGCAACACATGGTCACCTGAGAATAATTAACTCACTGAGTCACTATGATGTAATTAATGAGGCAGGAAGGGCCTGCGCATTATAAAAGGTTGTGGACATCTGCTAGATGATGAGCTCCTAAGAAGAAAGGCAGCTGCCAGAGAAGCCAAACATTCCAAGAGGGAAGAATGAGGAGGAAGAGAGGAAATTCAGGGACTGAGAAGGCAACCAAACAAGGACCCTGAGCTGGATTCCAATGGAGTGGATGTTCTGGAGTTCCCCTACCCACATTAATCAAAAAGTTTGGAAAAGAAGGTTCTATCCCCAGGAGATGTAAGGGTATTTAGCCCCCACTAGAGCCAGTATCTTTCAATGGCCATTATCTGGAAGTCACAGAGACTTAAGGACCCAGCCAGAGGCCCAGATGATAAACTTGGTGAACACAAATTTGAATGTGGTGGTATAAGAGGGGTAGAACCAGCTGGTGTAGCACCTTTTGTGATTTAACAGATAAAGGGCCCTTTTATACCATACTGTACAAATTATGAAAACCAAAGCTACCAATATGTGTGTCTCTTGCTCTTGACACACAAATCATAATTTGAAGGCACCAAAAACCATCATTAGCATTTGTATACAATATGCAAGTCCTAGCTACATAAGTATGCTGGTGTTCTGGCAGATTCTTGAGGTATACAAATATGAACTATTTTCTGCTGAAGACTCTCCTCTCTGAAAGATAGGAAAAAATGAATGCAGCCAATTATGGAGAAACTTGGGAAAGAAAACAAGTGACGTTCTCCTCTGATTATTGCCAGGTGTTGTGAATAACTGTGGCAGGGTACCATCATAGAAGTATACCTTCTTACGGTAGAGGATAGCCCTGCAAGCACACAACACTCAACTCTATCTTGCTTCTTCCACATAACTTATTTACAGCCTTAAGTACTTAAAGTAATATTTCCTTTCCTGGGCTACAATGTATTAGGTCTTTATAAAAATAGGCTCATACGCCCCCTGCTGACTAAGATTTTGCAGCCTTTCTTCCTGGGGCTACTTCCTCCCACAACCCTTCTTCCTGAGCTCCTGAGTTTCACCAGCCCCTCAGTGCCCAGGTTCCAGCCCTACTTCACAGAACTTGCCTCAAACAGAGTCAGCTCACACCTGGGGTTTTTATCCTATTCAGAAGATAGCTCCCTGATCACCATTCACCAGATGTCTTAAATACCTGTTCCTTACAGAGGCCATGTCATGGCAGTGGATTGACTGGTCCTGAGCTCCTTATTCGTTAAAAAGAAATAAGTTTTGAGCACACTATTTTTCTGCTTTGTAGAGACCCTTGTTAGATATTTTGACTTGAAACTTTTGCCACAGGAATTCCAAGAAACTAGTGAAATAGGAATCTTGCTCAGAGAAGCACAAATCAAATGTTCCACATGGACTCAAAGTGTAGCCATGTTATCTATTTTATTTCCTCAGGTGACAGAAATCGCCTGTAGATTTTAGTGCCTTGTACCAATCAGCAGCAAAAGAGATGAAGATGGATTAAGTAAAAAAAAAATCTAACTATCTGAGATGCTCATTACATTAGACAAGAAAGCTAGGAAGTGCCTAGACTCATCTTTGAAAAAGAGAAGATAAATTTATGTATGTGAGCACAGCTAATGTATGCATAGAGCAACATTCAGGGGAAGCAACTTAGTTCTGCTTCTATTGACTTGACCCAGAACGGTTCCATGATGGCTCTCCACATTGAATTCTTTGTTTCAATCTTACTATCAATTTGCAGGACAAACTGGAAACAACAAGCTTTTCTTTCTGATGCATAGTTTTCTGCAATGATCCATATATTTGCCAGCTCTATCCTACACTGTTGCAATGTGCCTTGCATGGCACTACACCTTAGAGAAACTCAATTCAAACTACTGTATTTTGGTATACATTTTCCTGCTTTGAGTGATATGTCACACAGAGAACAATAATGCCAAAGCTCTGAGTTTCACTGGCTTTTAGTATGTTTCCAGGTGTATGTTAAATCCATCACCTTGAACTCCAAGGACCAGAGGAATAAAATCTCATGGCTCCACTAGCAAAACTTCTAGGCCTGGTCTACACTAGGGAGTTAGTTTGAAATAACTCCCCTTATTTCGAAATAGCAAGCAGAGTGTCCACACTACCAAGCCCATTATTTCGAAATAAGGGGCTGATTATTTCAAAATAATAACTCCTGCTTTCCACAAGGAATAATACTTATTTCAAAATAGTTATTTCCAAATAGTGGTAGCATGGATGCTCAGCTGCTGCTATTTCAAAATAACTACTCTCCAGAATCATTCAGAGTAATTCCTCCCCAGTGCTTCCTGGAGCTCTAAGTTGAGGTAGCGTGTCCACATTAAAGGAGCCTGCCTCAGACTAATTTTGAGGCTTCCAAGAAGTATGGACACACTATTTAAAATAGTTGTTTCAGGAGTTATTATTTTGAAATAAGTTATTTGGAAATAATTTCCTAATGTAGACATGCCCCTATTGACTTGGATGGGACCAGGATTTCATCCCAGATTTTCAAAACAATTCAGCTTCCATTTTGCATCTTAATAAAAATGATCTTTCAAAAATGCCTGGCTCCCAACAGCTTCCACTAGGTTGCATCTGGTCAGATTATCTAATGCACTAAGATCTATGTGATGTCCATTTCTCTTCTGATGTTCAGAGTTTTTTCTATATCCTGTCACTAAAGCCCCATATGGTTATATCAAGGTTTTTTCATTCCATGCTACCTTAGATGAGCTCAGCAGAGGTGCCTGAGATGGAAGTCCCTTGACATTATGAGGACCCTACTACCAAATGTTCTCCATGAGTGTCCCTTGACTCTGGAATTTACTTTCTTTTTTGATCTATTAAAACTTGGATATGTTAATCTTCCAGGCGTGTTGCCAAGTCCATCATTTCTTAAAGGTATTGGAAGACCCTGAAGATTGATACTTGGTGATTGAAAAGAAAGTAAGTGGAGTTTTCTGGGGATAAGTAGTGTTTAATGATATAGTTGTTCAGATTGCCTTTGTTTTGTTTTGTTTTGTTTTGTGGGAGAACCTCTTGTTCAGAAACTGCCATTGGAAATCTTTTGAGAGCATTACAAAATGGATGCTTTGGGTTTAGCAAATGTCAACTGTCTCCAGTGAAACTCAAGACGAAATTTTCAGAAGTACAAATCAGAGATAGGCAACCAATTCCCATTGAGTTTCAACAGGAGGTAAGCAACTAATGCCCTTTGTGCCTTTGAAAATCACACACACAAAAGAGAAAAGGAAAATTAACACTGCAGTTCAAGCCACACTAAAAGTAAAAGATGTTCTGAGGTTTGAAAACACAAGATCTTCTGATTCAGAGCAGAAGAAAGAGAAAATGGGTCAACTCAATTTTGGTAATGTGAATCAGTTGCTCAGACACAAACCAACACTCAATGTCATGTTGCTACACCTTGAACAGTTAGCTACAATGTTTATTTCTATAAAAAACTTAAAAACAATGAGTAGTCTAGCAGCACCTTAAAAACTAAGAAAACATGTAGATGGTATCATGAGCTTTTGTGGATACAACCTACTTCTTCAGATGAATAAAGTATTAAAGGTCCAGTTCTAAAATAAATAGGAGATGGTAGGGGGAGAGGGTAAAGAGGAAAAAGGGGAAAGAAATAGTCAGAGTGTTCATACCACATGAAGCTGATAGAGAAGGTGCAAATTGTTCTTAAGTACCCATTGGTTGGTTTTTTAAGTCATTGGGATATGGAAGGTAGTGTGCTAGCCAGGTAATGTCTTTGTTCATACCTTTGTAATGGGTCTCAAACCTGTAAATGAAGTTAAATTCCAAGGCTTCCCTGTGTATTTGGCTTGTGGAATTGGCCTGAAACAACACAGTGACTTTGAGATCCATTAATGAGTGTCAGGCAAGTTAAAATGTTCTCCAACAGGTTTTGGACATCTGATTTGTGTCCATTAATTCTTTCCTGTAGAGACAGTCCAGTTTGGCCATTATACATGGCAGAGGGGCATTGCTGGCATTTAATGGCATAGATTACATTAGTGGATGTGCAGTTAAATGAGCCTCTGATGTGGTAGCTGATGTGGTTGGATCCAGTGATAAAATTACTTGTATAGATATGTACATAGAGTTGACACCAGGGCTGATTGAAGGACTGGGTTCCTGGATGATTATGCTGAAGGTGTGCTGTGTGGTTACTGCAAAGAATTTGTTTGAGGTTAGGTGATTGTCTCCAGGCAAGGATTTGCCTGTGTAGGGTAAATTAAGGCAGTCCATGGTATCTTGCTAAGAACTGACAAACTCAAATCAGAAAGTATCAGGTTAAGCCTGGGAAACGTATAGTTTAACAGTTACCGTGACCCTGGTTCCCCTGCCAACTACATTCCAAGGGGCCTTTCTTACTCTGATAAGGCCTGGCTGCTTTCAGCCAGGCTGCGCGGGTTCTCACTGTCTCTTGTGCTTTCAGATTAATAAGCCTGAGTCCCAAGGACTGTGCCAGCGTGAGATGAAGTCATTCCGCCCTAGACATCACAATTTCAGCTAACAAGCTTACAGCAATATATTCATTCTGGAAGCTGCCATCCTGTTTATGTTGGCTTATTTAGCTTGTTAGGAATAACTACCTGTATTAGTGATAACATGTTTAACTGGCAATGGGCAGAGATACTGTGTAACTGTCTTAGACCATTGGCTTATGTGCATATCTCACTTCCGTTGCTAGACCTATCAAATCACTTCTCCTCCGTCCATCTGCTACCTATATAATCTAATGTATGTTTTGGTTAAGTTAGTGCTCTTTGGGCTAACCACCGGTCCGCACTCCACCAGCGCTGTGTGTTCAATAAACCCTCTGCTTGTTTTCACCTGCACCCAGTGTGTCCAAGAATTATTCCCAACAGCCTGTCCCTCTAGGCCTGTGAGGAGTGAGGGGTCATTTTCCAGGATAGGTTGTAGATTGTTAATAATGTGTTGGAGGGCTTTAGGTTGTGAGCTGTAAGCGATGACAAGCGGTGTTCTGTTATTTTCTCTTTTTGTCCTACATTGAAGCATGTCTGGGTACTTTTTTGGCTCTGTCAATCTGTTTTTTTTTCACTTCTCTGGGTGAGTATTTCAGTTTTAAGAATGGTCTATATAGATCCTGTAGGTGTTTGTCTCTGTTTGTGGAATTGGAGCAAATCCGGTTGTATCTTAGGGTTCGGCTGTAAACAATAGATTTACAAGCTAGAGGCATGAAAGTAAGTGTAATGGTCAGTAAGTTTCCGGTATAAGGTGGAAATGTGTCCATCATGTAATTGCACCATAGTATCAAGAAAGTGGATCTCTCCTGTGGGCTGATCCAGTCTGAAGTTGATGGTGGGGTGGAAGTTGTTGAAATCCTTGTGTAATTCTCCAAGGTTCTCTTTCCCTTGGGTCTGTATGATGAAAATTTATTTCAATGTGAGCCATTCCTATACAGAGGTATCAGCTTCCTTTTAGTTCTAAGCCATTTTTTTATACTTCCAATGCATTGTAAATTTCAGTGTATTCCTATAACGTTAGCTGCTTTTGTGAAAACAATTACTTCTCTGACTTCAGTTCTCAACCCACACATTAGTCTCTCTCTCAGCGCCTCAGACAGAAAATCTTCACAATAAGTAATGAGTAGCAGTGCATCTTTTTAAATGCAAATACATGATTCTTTAGTCTTCTTGATAATTCAGCTAGTGAAACTTAAATCTGTCATCAATAATCACAAGCATGAGAGAAAAATGTGGAAACAAAGTGTCTTTCTGCATCCTTCCTTTGGAATTGTTTGGGCTCCCCCAATGATACATGTCTTATTTCCAACAATGTTAAGGAATACTGTAACCCATGTATCTCCTAAAACATAATTAGCATTTCAATGTTTCCATATAAAACTAAAAGCCTTCTCTTCCTCCAAATGAAAATGAAAAGCATTAATCCAATCTTTTTTCTTCTTAACCTTAAACATCTAATATACCCCAACACTGTGTGATCACATCTACAAGTATCCTATTTTCCTTGGAAAATTACAATATGGGACACTACTTTAATTATAAACATTTTGTAGAATCTGATATTTATTTGTTTAACCAAAACAGAAATGAAATGTCATTCTAGCAAGTGGAAGTTGGGCACATATAGTTGGAAACTGATATATGTGGCTGTAAAAGAAATAAAGACATGAAAGTAATATGAAAATAAATATGAGATAGGAACCTGCAGAGAAGGAATAAGTAGCTGCTATAGTACATGCCTTCTCTAAAGATACCTTCTGCATGGTATCTAGAGATGCCTTCTCTAAAGATACATGCCTTCTGCTTAAAGATACTTAAATGAGAACAAGACACCAGATAATGGACACTTCATACCACCAAGTCCTTCTCTGTTTAAAATGAGAGGTTCCTTTGATATTCAACTGGGCAAACTGGGGCAACCTACTTACTAATATGAGCAGACATTTCAACTTCAAGTGCAGCAGGTTGAAGGTAGGAAACCCTTTTTTTTTTCTTCAAATAATTGAAAAGTTTTCAAATTTGTTGCAAATGCTCACGTGAGACCTAAATTAAAAATGGAAAAAACATGAGAGCAAAAGAGAGCCACCCTAAAATAGCCAATAACCAGATTCCAGTGCCTCTTATCAATCAGGCAGAGCAGGGATTTGGTTGTTGGTTTCCCCCGTTCTCAGGAAGTGTACTAATACTAATCTCTATCTCTATCTCCCTCTCCCTCTCATATCCTAGACCTCAGAATGTTTTGTGGAACTCAAAGTGCTCCTGTCAAAATGGAAATGGCAGAATACAGTGCTGGAGGCCTAGTGATTTAAATTGATTCTTTTAACCCATTCCAACAAAAAGATATCAGTTTGTTTAGGTGAAAGAAGGCAGTGAGGTGAGGGTCCATTCATAGATCTTTGTATCAGTGTGACATAGTGTGGTGATTCCCGAGGGTGCGTCTAGACGACAGGGGTTTTTTTCGGAAAAACAGCCGTTTTTTGAAAAAACTTCACTTACTTGACTTATGTCCACGCTGCTATTGCATTCTTTTGAAAGAAAATTGAAAGAATGCAGGGTTTTTTCTGACATTGGTAAACCTCATTCTCCGAGGAAGAATGGCTTTTCCAAAAGAGTTCTTTCAGAAAAAGGCGTGTGTGGATGCAGAAGAGGGAATTTTTTCGAAAGAAGAGTCCTCCAGGAAAAAGCACAGGTGTCTTGGTGTCCACTCCATCCATAGTAAAAACAGCTTAAATGCAAGATAGCTCCCATTCAGTGTGGACACTATTTGTCGAAAAAGCAGATCACTTTTTCGATGCGCTTTGGCAGTGTGGACTCTCTCTTTCGGAAGAAGGTTTTTCAGAAGATCTCTTCTGAAAATGCTTCTTTTGAAAGAAGCCTGCAGACTAGATGTACCCTGAGAGAGTTGAAGCAAAGACAGTATCTTCAATCATTTATTACAAGAGTTTTACAAAAGCAAATTACAAAATACTAAAGTTACTTAAGGAATTGCCATTTACCATCAACCGCTTTCTGGGAGTGCGATTAGGTAAGCAGGTCTGCCTGTATTAAAAACTATGAACATTGTACAAGAGCATAGGGAATTGCCTCTCCCAGAAGCTTGCAGAATGTTTTGTGAATTCAGTTCCCCTTTAGCTTTGATCCACCCTCAAACGTCACCCTTAATGGGATGAGATTCAAAGTAGATAAACATAAAATATTATCACTCTTTGAAATAACTATTCCTTACCCTTTCAAAAAAATTAACTGTTATGGCTTGTGTTGTACATTAAGTTCCCTTAACCATGATACCACATAAACAAGGTGGTCAAAATTGTGCACAGTATTTTATTTTCAGGGTCAGTAACGCTTTAAATAAATGGCCTAAGCCAGCAACATGTTGCATGTTCTCAAATTTTGGTGAAGGCAATGGAATTTGAGGATACAGTACTATCCAGAATGAGCCCATAGCTGTAGTTACCTTGCTATTTAAAAACAGTACATCTGTAAAATATCTCTCACAATAATTGCCAGGCCTTACTGTAAACACATCTCCAATTTGTTAACTACAGTCAAACCAAAATAGCTCTTTGAACAAAGACTATGTGTCCAGGATCCTCTTGGTGTTTTAAGGTTACAAATCCTGAATGGAATCCAGCTGTTGCTCCATCTCAAAGTCTTCTCAGTCACACAGTGCAGACAGCAGGCCATCTACTGAACACCTCTGCAGAGGTAGAACCCTCTGCCCAGCTGCCAGGCACTGTGTTCAGTGGTGTCTCTTCAGACTCCCACCCCTACGTAAACACACTCTCTTCCAGAACGCCACCCTCAAAATGTAAAAGTTCTAAATTACGGTTAAACTATGAGAGCCACATAGCAGTTGTGAAGCAGGTAGGACATAGACAGGGGCGCCATTTCACATTTTGGTAAGGAGGGGCTGACCTGTGCATATTGTGATGGGGGGGAGGGAGGGAGCATGAGGAGAAGGAACTGAAGACAGGGGTATCAGCAGTGTTATTGAGCATACTCAGTACAAGCCAACCACCAAATGGGGTGGGGGGCAAACCAACCCTATTTACCTTCTCCTCCCCCACACACATATCTATGCAGGGGCTACTAAGGCACTGGAAAACTCTACTTTATTGGCAGACATCTTAGCAGTTAGCTGACAGGAGCACTGTATCAAATTCCAATATAAAAGAAAGAATATTAAATAAATATTAGACCCACTCAGCTGTAGCACTAGCATATTCTGATATCTTATAGCAAGTCACTTAAGGGACATTGGTTAACCTTAACATTTTAATATATATTCTTATGTTACTACTAATTCTGTAGCAGGGGCAGCCCGAGACGAGCTGCCAGCAACTGGAGCCCTAGGCAGAATGCGCAATCGGCGCCCCCGCAACCAAAGCCCTCAACAGCGGTGCATCATCATTGGGCACCCTGTTTAATGTGGCGCCCTAGGTGACTGCCGAGTCTGCCTGTATGCACGGGCCGCCCCTGCTCTGTAGAAAGAGACCCTGTCAGGACTCCTGGGCTCTATTTCAGCTTGGCAAGAGGAGTGGGGTCTAGTGATTTACAGCAGGGAGCAGATACATTTCAGCTCTATATAAGAACAACATAATGGCTGTACTGGGTTAAACAAAGGTCCTTCTAGCCCTGCATCCTGTCTTCTAACAGTGGCCAATGCCAGGTGCTTCAGAAGGAATAAACAGAAGAGGCAATCATGATCCATCCCCTGTCGCCTATTTTGTTTGTTTTAACTCTGTTGCCTATACATTTAATCGGGTCAGCTTCTTATGTTATGTTTGTGAAGGAATGAACAACATTTCCTTATTCTATTTTTCCACACCATTCATGACTTTATAGACCTCTAACATATCCCCCCACCCTTTAGTCATTTCTTTTCCAAGCTGAAAAGTTCCAGTCTTGTTAATCTCTTCTCATATGGAAGCCGTTCCTTACTCTCCACCCCCAATCATTTCTGTTGCCCTTTCTGTAGCTTTTCCAAATACAATATCTTTTTTTAGATGGGTGACCAGGTCTGCATACTGTATGCAAGATTTGGGCATACAATGACTTTATGTAGAGGCAATATGGCATTTTATCTGATTATCTCTTCATTTCCTAATGTTTCCCAATATTCTGTTATCTTGTTGTTTCTAGACTGTCGCTGCACATTGTACAGATGTTTTCAGAGAACTATCCACAGTGACTCCAAGAGCTCTTTCTTCACTGGTAATAGCTATTTTAGACTTCATCATTTTTGTGCCTATAGTTAGGATTATAATTTCCCATGTGCATTACTTTGCACTTATCAACACTGAATTCCATCTGCCTTTGTGTTGCCCAATCACCCAGTTTTGTGAGATCCCTTTGTAATTCTTTGCAGTCAGCTTTGGATTAGTCACTGTTTACCCCTTTTTCAAGAACATTTATGAGAAGTTTAACAGCAGTCGTCCAAGTGCAGATCCCTGCAGCACAACCCTCATTCCTACTCTTCTCCTCCCCGCCTCCCCACCATCTTTTAAATGGAGTACCCAGCAATGTTTTCATGATGATGATGATCCTTCAATTGCTTGAATGCCTAGCCTTCTGTTATTCTTAATCACCTCTCTTTTTATAACAAACTCCCTGCCAAAGGCAAAGCTGCAAGCAGCTCAAACTCTGTTGAATACAAGGCACAGGCTCAGGGGGGGAGGACTACTGCCGTGTCCCCTCCCCCATAAATGTACAATGTGCAGTGGCAGTCTAGAAACAACAAGCTAACAGAATATTAGGAAACATTAGGAAATGAAGAGATAATAAGACAAAATGCCCTTGGGAACAGAGAGACACTAATCTTGCTTCATATCTTAATTGCTTAAAGCACAGGAGAGTACAGATTATTTTAAACATTACATACATGCCACTTCCTGTTTCACCCTTCTTTTGGGAATCCTTAGGAACAATCCATATCCAGGAAGGCAGGCAGGGAGTCCCTGCCTCATGTAGGCTGGCACTTTTTAACATGGCCCTTGCATCATGGACTGGACAAAATAGCAAAGAGGACCCTCTTTGCCCTGTTAAACTTCCTTATCTCTCTCTTTCCAATTATATTCTTGCCAGCTTCCCCACATGAGCACAAATCCCTGCCAGGTAATTTTGTTGCTAAGGCAACTCATCCCTGCTAACCACTTCTCCTGGGTAGGGAACTCCCTTTTGTCTAGAGTGAATAGATTGCTAATGGTTGGATACTTAGTCAAATACCATCTGTTGTCAGCCCTCTATCTATGTGTATGTGTTGGGTCTTCAGTATAACAAGGAGGCAGACAGACAACAGAAAAGGCAAAAAGTTAGACTTTCAAAATGGAGTGAGCAGCCTGGCATAGACAGGCTCAGTTCTGAGACAGAATTCCTAAATTGTGCATACAGCACCCCAATTCATCATCATTTGGAACAGCAAAATAAAGTGTAATGAATGGGAAAAATTAGTAGTATTTGCTAAGTGCTAGCAGGCAATCTTCAAAGCAGGGTACAAACAGCAGAAAGTCTCTGCCCTAAAGAGTTTACAATTTAAACTCCCAGTTGAGATTTAGCCCTCTGAAATGAGTCATACCATTTATTTCAATGAGATTATTCATGTGGTAAATTAAAATAGTATATATATGTTTGCAGGTTCAAGGCCTAAAAGAGGAAAATGGATGAAATCAGGATTTTGAGAAGACAAGATTAAGGAAAAAAAAATTAGGATCATACTTTAGTATAAAGCTTTTAACAAGGTTAATGAGATAATTTAACTGTCTGACCCATTAAAGCAAGTAATGGAGGCCTGTGCATTAAAGGTGTTGGAGGCTTGTCAATTTGCAGCACTTAGCAAGGTGATAAGTGTTTTTTACATAGGGCTACTGATTCTGCTGCAAGTAGACAATTGAACAAGATGACCCATGAATTCATTTCTATCCCTTTCTTCTATAGTTCTATAGTAAAAAATTAATGTGATCATTAACGTTAAAAAAGGTATACAATTGACTGATTGTATTTTCACTGAGTTTCTTATATTAAGTAATTAAAATAGCATGGTGACATTTCTATATTATTACTTACATGAAATGAACAATTGTACTTTGGATTTCAAAGAAGGAATTGTAGCAGAAATTAATTTTGCATGAATTATAGAGCTTTGTGTAGCACATACTAACTTTAATTCAGAGCTTTGTGTAGCACATACTAACTTTAAATCAGGGGGAGGGATAGCTCAGTGGTTTGAGCATTGGCCTGCTAATTCCAGGGTTAGGAGCTCCATCCTTGAGAGGCAGCCATTTAGGAATGTGGGGCAAATCTGTCAGGGATGGTACTTAGTCCTACTGTGAAGGCAGGGGACTGGACTCAGTGACTTCTTAAGGTCCCTTCCAGGTCTATGAGATAGGTATGTCTCCTTATATTATATTTACTTTTGGTTTTCATTTAAATGAAGGATAAGAAGATTTTAAAAAGAAAATATCACCACACAATCCCTCAAATTAGCATGATTTGATGCATGCATTTTCTCTGTTTCTTGCCAGTTTTGTAGAAAAAAAGTAATGTAATGGAGCAAGAGGAGACAATTAGTGATCTAGCTGCCCCGAACACATGCCTAAACTAAAAATCACTAATAAAGCCTAATAGCTGTGGAGTCATATCTAGAATAAATGCTACTGTATTAACCTGCTTTCAGGGATTTCTGCTAAGAACAAGCACCCCAATTCTAATACAGGGGTGCTGTTATCTTTTGTTTAGTGATGAAATACATGCTTCTATTTGTCAGCAGTAGAGTGCCATTGGTTGTATTGCTGCTGTTCTGAAGCACTGAACCATCATGTTTTATACCAATTAGAGTGTTCTGTATCTCACACAGATATGCTGCAGCCTTTCCAGTCTGAACTTTAAGAATAGCTGGAGGAAAGAAAAGAGAAAAAGGCATGAGGTGAGTTGACTGCTGATGAAACCACATCCCAGAGACTCTTTTCTACATCTCTTTTTAGCATTAAATAAAATCCTATCATATTAAACTGCAATAGTCTCTTTTCCCAGTGAGCCTGCTACAGCTGAACTGGGCTGTACAATGTACCTCTGAAAACCAAAGTCATAGCCAATTAAAAGAATCCTTGATTAATCAACATTGCTATGGTACTTGATTAGCTAGTTCTTGAAGGCTGAAACTAAGAAAAATCTTTTTAGTGCCTTATACTTCCCTAGCTTTTATTATGTGGCATGAAGCATATGTAAAGTATTAGGGTCAATTTGGTTTTAAATCCTTTGAAGAGAGAAGTAAAATGTAATAATTCTTTTTGTGTTAGAAATTGTGTCCAGACACAAAGAGAGAGAAGATTGCCCAGAACCAGAATTATGTTTTCTTTCGACTGTGCAATTACAATAGGTGATTTCCAAATCAATACCTATTTCAAAAAATGCACCTCTTTTCTTTCTCACATATCTAATCTGCAAGTGTACCCCATTCATCACTCTAGATATCAATAGGAGCCTTACTTTAAATGAATTCCTTACTTCGAAAGTGCAACACTAGAGGCTAATCTCTTATAAACATATCTGGTTGAGTGGGAGCAGAACACAGGCTTGTTCACTTTATCTACAGCAGTGTGCTAATGCTCTACAGACATGCATGTTAGGAAGACAAGATACCTGCCTGGAGGACTTTATGATCTGACTATGCAATGTGCAAAGGAACTTGAATGATGGAATATAGTGGAAAAAAAGAAGGAATAGTGAATATATGACTATCCATCCTGTTACCACTGTTAAGTTAATTGTCATGGGATAATAGGGAAGGTCCTCTCTTGGACTGATAACTGGTTAAAAGACAGGAAACAAAGGGTAGGAATAAATGGTAAGTTTTCAGAACAGTGGTATGCACAGTTTAGGAATTCTGTCTCAGATCTGAGCCTGTCTATGCCAGGCTGCTCACTCCATTCTGAAAATCTAGCTTTTTGTCTTTACTGTTGTCTGTGTGTCTCTGGGACATCTGGCATTGGCCACGTCAGCAGACAGGATACTGGACTAGATGGACCTTTGGTCTGACCCAGTATGGCCGTTCTTATGTTCTTATGTTCTTAACTGTTGACGTGGACAGCAGATTCTCCAAATTTACCTTTGAACAGATTGTTGTTGTTTTTTAAAATGTTATGAATTGCTTTAAGGTACATTGCTGTAAGTTACATTGGCACATTAGGCATTCTCATGGTTCATGCAAACCAATAATATCATGCAATTAAATGTTGAAACTGACCTGTTTTAACTGATGGGGCTTATTATTTGAATTTTAAAACTACAAGCTGAAGAAAGCCAAAAATCCATTATAAATTTTTCTGTAGCCTTTCCAGGGGCCCTAAAGGTATAAGCGGATAAGTCTTTAACACAATAACAGCTATTTCATTTTTTGTGATAATATTGGTGTTCATTTTCCTTAGATGGAAAATATTACATAGCAGAAAATTCATCCCTTGGTATCTCATCATGTTCTACTGCTCAAATGTCCATTTTTGGCTGCATTCCTCATACCTACATTTAAAAACATGTTCAATTACTCCAATAAATATTCATGGGTTTCCTTTTTTTCACTCAATATGGTTATATGTGTGCAGTTTCCTATACAATTATCAGTTCCCCTTTGTAGGTTGCTGACAGGGTGAAGGATTGTGTTCCTGCCTTCAGATATGCATCCTTGTATAAAGTCAATTATTTAATGAGGGTTTATACATGTGCATGATTTCACAGGTATACAGCCAAACATTGCTTTATAATGTATGTTCCCCCCCACCACCATCCCTTCACAGGTTCTCCACCACCCTACTGAGGACCTGAGATACCTGACAGGGTAGTAATCAATCTCGGTTTTGCCTTCTTCCTCACCTTCATATTTCATCATCTGTCTGTATGGGATTCACTTCAGACCTAATCAATATCTCTTCTTCATTTAATAATAGGATTGCTGTTGAGTATATGTCAGGCACCTTTCCCCAAATGAAGCTACATAAATCCTTCCATGGTGCTTATAATTCCTGCCAACTATATGGAATGAGACTGTGAATCCAAACCAGGGTCCTTAAAGTGAAAGGCAGAGTACCATTTCTAGGCTCTGAGCTCTACACATGTGTGTCTAATTACACTGCTCTACAGCCAAAATGCTTCTGAAATAAATGTAGTCAAACTTTACTAATTCTGGGTCACTGAGAACGAAAATGATGCTTAAAATTGTTGATTGGCTCTAGTTTTCAAGATATGGTATTGGGTCAGTATATACGACCCTTGACTTGGGAATGGCGGAGGATAAGTGAGTTATAAAGGGAAGGGATCTCAATTTAAACCAGAAATGACTAAAATACATCTTTGACTGGATCTATGAATAAATCTATGACTGGGTTTGGACAGTACTTGCTTTTTAGGCAAAACAATGAATGATGCAATCTGAAGCTGGTATTGCATCATACATGATATGAATTGCATCATGTTATTCCTAGAAGTCATGGATGATGCAGTCATAACGAAGCTTACATCACTCTGCTGAACAAATTGCCCTATAGCAGCTCTAGAAATCATACAGTGTCGTGCTCTCTTATTTGTCAGTGTTTGATTTTGCAGAGGGACACATTTCTGTTTAGCCAAAGTGAGCAGAGATGCCTCGTACTTGTGTGAACAGTGCAGATAACTTCTGCTATGTTTGTGGTGAACTGACTTTTGCATCACAAAAGCACAGTATAACCACTATGGTTAAGAAAGCCTATCACCTTTATTTTGGCTGCAAATTGGAGATCAGGACAAGAGGTGGGCCCCACACATATGCTGCAACACTTGTGCAACAAATCTTCGCCAGTGGTTGAACAGGAAAAGGAAATCTATGCCTTTTGCAGTGCCAGTGATTTGGAGAGAGCCAACAGATCATACCAGTAATTGTTACTTCTGCATGGTGCCTCCAGTTGGGAAAGGTATGTCAAAGAAGAAAAAGTGGACTGTGCATTATCCAAACATTCCATCAGCTATATGCCCAGTACCCCACGGAGAAGGACTGCCGGTTCCCGATGCACCAGAATCATTCTCACTTGAGTCAGATGAGGAAGAGGAAGAGGATGAAACTTCTGGTCCTGAACCATCAATGTCACAGGACCCACATTTTCTCCCATCCTCCTCCTCTGAACCACACCTCATAACACAAGGTGAACTGAATGACCTTGTCAGGGATTTGGAACTACCAAGAGTAAGGCAGAGCTGTTGGGCTCCAGACTACAGCAGTGGAATCTCCTGGCAGGTGAGGTTAGGGTTTCCATGTTCCGTGACCGTCAAAAGGATCTTGTCCCATTCTTCTTCATGGAAGGTGATCTTGTAGCCTGCAACAACATCGATGGTGTGATGGCAGCCCTCAACATCGTTCACGATCCAGATGAGTGGAGACTGTTCATTGATTCATCGAAGACGAGACTTAAAGTTGTTTTGCTGCATAATGGCAATGTTTTGCCATCAATTCCAGTTGGTCATGCAGTCCATATGAAGGAAACTTATGACAACATGAAACAACTTTTGAGGTGCATAAACTATGACCAACATCAGTGGCAGCTTTGTGGCGATTTGAAGGTTGTTGCTCTCTTGCTTGGTCTCCAGACTGGATACACAAAGTACTGCTGTTTTCTCTGCGAATGGGATAGTCGTGCAAGAGATTCCCACTACATCAAGATAGATTGGCCACTCCGACAGTCATCGGAGCCTGGGAGGAAAAGTGTTCAGTATCCACCACTTGTTGAATCAAGGAAGATTTTGTTACCGCCCTTACACATCAAGCTGGGTCTGATGCAGTACTTTGTCAAGGCCATGGACAAAATACAAGCAGCTTTCAAGTACCTCCATGGAAAATTTCCAAGGTTAAGTGAAGCTAAGATAAAGGATGATGGTCCTCAGATTCGTGAACTTCTTTGCGATGATGCATTTGACCATGCACTGCGTGGCAAGGAAAAGACAGCATGGAAAGCCTTCCAGTTAGTGGCAATACATTTTCTCGGAAACAACAAGGCAGACAACAACAGGTTGTTGGTGGAAAACCTCCTCAAGGCATACAAAAGCCTTGGTTGCAACATGTCACCAAAGATAACATGTCACCTTGGTTTTTTTGCACTCTCATCTAGATTGTTTTCCACTGAACTGCGGAGCAGTGAGCGACGAGCACAGCGAGCGATTTCACCAGGACATTGCAACAACGGAGAAACGCTATCAGGGCAAATGGAGCCCATCAATGCTTGCAGACTATTGCTGGACAGTGACAAGAGATGCTCCATTTAATGAATACAAGAGACAAGCCAAGAAGCGCCAAGTAGACACTGAATAGGACTAAACTATGTACATGATAGTTTTTTGCCTTTTGTTTCATAATAAATTTTATTTATATAACCCTTTTGCTGATTTTTAAAGTGTTACATAAACAGGACAGGTGAAATATTATCATGTAAAGCAACCATAAACACATGAAAAGACCTAGGTTTGCAATTTATGATTAAAACTCTACTATCTACACAATATACATAGACGTAAAATGTAAAAACTTAAATATCTTGGAAACAGTAGCCAATCAGTTGTTTTAATTGTCATATTTGAATTCAGCACATCAAAATACATAATAAATAGCACATTTTATCTCTGAAGCAGATGACTTCTAAAAAATTGTAGACCAGTGTTATGGGATTAAACTCTGGGAATTTTATGGTCCATGCCATAGTCTGAACCACAGGAACAAGAAAATAGCACTTTGTAGAAAATATAATTCTGTTCCAGTTTCAATTCTATTTGAAAGCCACAAGGCGCATGCATAGAGTAAGGTTATCATTATCTCCATTTATTTTGTTTTTGGCAAATGCTCTGATTAGATTCAGGGAAATATCTGTATCAGTGGAAGAAAAGATACTGCAGATATCTTACTTAAAAGTTGTAGCAAATGTAACAACCAGGGAAACTGATGCAATCAAGACTGGAATACTATGTTTTTTGCCTTTCAAGAGATATTTGTAAGAGTACCAGTGTTCCCTGTAAGCTGCGTTCTCTCCTATGTGGCCACTCAAGAGAGATTCAAATACCACCCAAATGAGAGTGCTCACAGATTTTTTTTATTATTATTTCTATTGGTGGTACACATGTATGGAAAAGATTAGAGGGAACATTAAAGGGCACCGCAATTTGTGTATCAGTGACAAAAAGGCTGTAGGTGCACAGGTAACTGAAACAAGGGCTTGGATTTTAATTGAACTGTAATTCTCTCATTTCATTTCCTAAGAAGGGTTGGAAATTTCAAAGTTGCTGAAAAGAGTTTGATGCCAAGCACCAACTGAATTTCACAGGGAGTTGAGAGCCCATTTCCCAACTCTTGAAAATCTCAGCCAAAGAGTCAATTGTTTAGATAGTCTCAGCTCTGGTTGTTTCAGAATCACAGAGCACTGGTGACTGCAGCACATGCATAGACAGCATCCCACAGCTACTCAACCCTGTGAGAGAACATGCCACGGTGTCAGGAGAGGATATGTTATTTGTGGTGCAAAATATTTTCCTCTTTCCCAACCAGTGAGGAAGCAACCTGAAGAGTAAGGATCCAAGTATTAAATATACATGAGACAGAGCAGAGTTCACAGAATAGGTAGGGGGAGAGGGAGAGTATAAACCCTAAAACCTAATAGCTAAGAAGAAACGTTAAGTAGATGATTGCGAACTTGTCCCGCCATTATGATATGGCAGAATTCAGAAGGAGGTGTGAGTAACACTTCATAATCTTTGTGGAAAATTCTCGAGCAGATAAGAGAATTGCAAAGTAGCCATCCTACTTGGTACAATGGCTGAAAGAGCTGATGAGGTATGTCGAACATCGTAGCCCAACAAACAAAGGAAGACATACTTACTCTGAATGGAGACTTAATAATATTTAGGAATGACTGTAACCACAGAAAGAATATTTCAATGACACAAGCTGTGGTCTCATTTTCACTTGAAAGCACATGGGATTGATATGTATGTATTAGGACAGATAAGGGACAAATATATAAGGTTGGTAACACTGAAAATTATGTGGCAGGAACAAAAATTGTGTTAGGTGTGACTCACAAAGAGCAAAAAGAAAGGATGCTAAGGGAACCTTGCTGAGGCTACCAAAATACGATGTGCACTGAAAGTATTTCAGACACCACAAAAAAGCAAATCATGCTTGAGCAAAACACTGTAAAGTGTATACAAAACAACTGTATTCCTAGGGCCTATCCATGTGATATCCTATACAGAACAATCATAATTATACTCTTGCTAGAAGCTTATGCTCAAGCTGTAGCAATATAAATTTCAGCTCACTGTTAGAGTTCATGTGACAGATGCACATAGCAATAAAATCACTTCAGAGAAAAACATATTATTTGTTACTTATATGTATTAATTGTATTAGAAGCATTGTTAAAGGAAACAATCAAGTGCATTCTTTGCTACCTCTCTCAAATTGTATATGCAAGAGTTTTCTCCCAGCATTATAAGGCTCTAAATGCAATAAAAAATAAAATAGGAACCTTGAATCCAACTCAGCTGATGAACTCTCATGTATTTGCTTCAATTAATAAAAAGTTATAGCTGAAGCATCCTCATCATGTCCATCATGATACTGCTGCAGAGAGAAGTCACTGGTTATTCACACATTAAAATACACAATGGATACTACAAATTAATATTCTGTATGTGGCAGTTCCTAAAGGATATGTACAAAATCAGGTACTTTTGGTTGTAGGTGCAGTACAGACAAACACACATGTATAGTTCTTGCCCCAAAGAGCTTATGATTAAATGTTAAAGCTATAGTCCAAATTATTTTCAAGTAATATGATGGAATTGCTTTCTACTTAAGAGTTAACTATATAGACACAAGTTAAAAAAACCAGATTCCTCTAAAATTATAAACACTTGCAATTGGCAATGTGAATCTCTTCTACAAAGTTAGGGTAACATTACCTATGTTCTTAAATGAAAATTGCAATTTTTTTATGTAGATGACTAAGCAATACCTCAGTGATTTTCTGATGTAATCATAAACATAATAATGAGTTAAATACCGGATAAATCAATTTCAAAATACCTTTCTAAACTAAAGGTCAGTTGTTTTATAAATAAGCTCTCTTCTGAATGCAGAAGACACATCTGATCAACTTTACTTCTTTTTGACTACCGTTAGCACTACCGCAACTAGCCACAACTCAATGACCCTCTGAGACAAATAGTATGGCCACACATCGAGAGCATTTTCATCCCTAACTGGACTTTTTGTTGGCAGTTTTACTAGCGAGTCCATAAGGATAGGTGCCTAACTGCCATTTGTGCCTTTGGAAATCTACCCTAAAAAGACACTGAGACTAAAATCCCCTCCCATGTCACCTTAGAGGTGTGTGTGGCCTCCACGTTAGGACTGTGAGGGTGTGACTAGACTACATTCCTCTTTTGACAGAAGGATGTAAATTAGACACTTCGAAATTGCAAATGAAGCCGGGATTTGAATTTCCCACGCTTCCTTTGCATAATCATGTCATGGCACTCTTTCGAAAAAGCGCTATTTTGAAAGTGAAGCCACAGTCTAGACTGAGGTTTATAGGATCTTTCAAAAAAGGCTTCTATTTTCAAAAGAACCACATCTAGACTGCAGTTTCACTTTCTAAATAGCGCTTTTTCGAAAGAGCACCATGAAGCGATTATGCAAATGAAGCATGGGAAATTCAAATCCTGGCTTCATTTGCAATTTCGAAGTGTCTAATTTACATCCCTCTGTCGAAAGAGGGATGTAGTCTAGATGTACCCTGACACAGTCATTGCAGTGCAAAGAAGCTTGCATTGCTGCTACTTTCCATTCTGTTCTTGTTATGTACATGAGAAAATGTCAGTCTCAAAAGCTATTAATCCAGCATCTTTCACAAGCACTAAATTAATTTAAAATATAGTTAAGGGAGAGAGAAAAAGAGTATGATCCCAGAGTGTAAATTCTAATATCTTGGGAAATTAATTAAACCACCTAGAAAAGTATACATAACATAAAAGTGAATTATTGTATTATTCATTGTAGATACGCAGTGTGTTAATCAAATGTGTAAAAAAGCCTCTGATTTAGCAGTTCTATGTTAATGTCAGCCACAGCTCACTACTTCTGCTAAAGCTGCTTGCTCAAACCTAGTAGTGATGACAAATAGCACCTAACTTCAAGATGAAAGTCTCACTCTTGAAGATGGACTTGCAAATTCTAATCATGAGGCTCAATGACCGTCAAGACAAACTGTAAAGACACCCACCTAGAGCATTTGGAAGGAAACACACACACACAGGTCTGGCAAAAAAGAAAAGTATAAATAAAGAAGCATCCTCATCTCTGTCTATGTTTGTGAGCGTAAAGTGAGTGTGATGTAATGAACATAGGACCAATGCTTTGCGTTCTCGTGATGCAGTTGGTGTACCTACTGTATGGTGACCTTTTCTTTTCACTTCTTTTAGCATGTTGCTCTTGTTGTTTTCACCTCTTGTTGATGATATCCAGAAGTGGACTTTACCATCTCTGGTGTTACTAAGGCTACAAAAAGGTGTTACCTATATGCTGATTAGTTAGCTCATTAATTAAAATATTGTTCACTTGAAAATAGAGGATGAACCCAAAATTTATGGGACTTTCCCAGGTTTTTTTCATTTGAAACTATGATGGTAATATTTTAAAATTGCACATATGAAAGATAGTGTAAACTCCAGTGTAGCCTTTTTTTAAATTAAAGTGTAATGTTTTACCATTAGCAATGTTGATATACTATAAGAGTGGATGCACATGCTATATTACTGACTAGAACCAGAATCACAAAATTATTGACTTGTTTGAAACACAGTGTTTTATAGATCAATACACTTTAGAACCAAAAAGGACCATTGTGATCATCTAGTCTGACATTCAGGATTTCCCTGAATTAATTCTTGTTTGAATTAAAGCATATCTCTTAGGTAAACATCCAATAAAGATTTTAACATTTCCAGTGATGGAGAATCCACCACAGTTCTTGTTAAGTTGTTCCAATAATTAATTTCCCTTAATTTTAAAATGTTTCACCATATTTCTCATCTACTTTTGTCTATTACTGTTGATATTGTCATAGTGCCTAGAAAACGTAGTCATCGACTAGAACTCCATTGAGTTAGGTGGTGTACAAATATCTAGTTTCAACTTCCAACCATTGGATCTTATACTGAAGAACTATACATTAGCAATTTTTTATTTCCCATGTAGGCATTTATAGTCAGTGATTAAGTCGCCCCTTAACTTTCTCTTTGTGAAGCTAAATATATTGAGCTCCTTAAGTCCATATCTATAAGGCATGTTTGCTAATCCTTTAATCATAGAATCATCATAGAATCATAGAACCATAGAACTGAAAGAGACCTCAGGAGGTCATCAAGTGCAGCCCCCTGTTCTAGGCAGGACCAATCCCAACTAGATCAACCCAGCCAGGGCTTTGTCAAGCTGAGACTTAAACACCTCTAGGGATGGAGACTCCACTACTTCCCTAGGTAACCCATTCCAGTGTTTCACCACTCTCCTAGTGAAATAGTTTTTCCTAATATCCAACCTGGACCTCGCCCACCACAACTTGAGACCATTGCTCCTTGTTCTGCCATCTGTCACTACTGAGAACAGCCTTTCTCCATCCTCTTTGGAACCTCCCTTCAGGAAGTTGAAGGCTGCTATCAAATCCCCCCTCACTCTTCTCTTCTGCAGACTAAACAGACCCAACTCCCTCAGCCCCTCCTCATAGGTCATATGCTCCAGCCCCCTAATCATTTTGGTTGCCCTCCGCTGGACCATCTCCAATGCGTCCACATCCTTTCTGTAGTGGGGGGCCCAGAACTGGACACAATACTCCAGATGGGGCCTCACCAGAGCCGAATAAAGGGGAATAATGACATCTCTGGATCTGCTGGCAATGCTCCTCTTAATGCAACCTAATATGCCATTAGCCTTCTTGGCTACAAGGCACACTGTTGACTCATATCCAGCTTCTCATCCACTGTAACCCCCAGGTCCTTTTCTGCAGAACTACTACTTAGCCGGTTGGTCCCCAGCCTGTAACAATGCTTGGGATTCTTCCATCCCAAGTGCAGGACTCTGTACTTGTCCTTGTTGAACCTCATCAGATTTCTTGTGGCCCAATCCTCCAATTTGTCTGTCACTCTGGACTCTATCCCTGCCCTCCAGCGTATCTACCTCTCCCCCTAGCTTAGTGTCATCTGCAAACTTGCTGAGGGTGCAATCCATCCCCTCATCCGGGTCATTAATAAAGATATTGAACAAAACCGTTCCTAGAACTGAACCTTGGGGCACTCCGCTAGAAACCAACCACCATCCTGACATCGAGCCGTTGATCACTATCCGCTGGACCTGGCCTTCTAGCCAGCTTTCTATCCATCTTCCCGTCCATTTATCCAATCCACATTCCCTTAACTTGCTGGCAAGAATATTGTGGGAGACCGTATCAAAAGCCTTGCTAAAGTCAAGGTATATCACATCCACTGACTTTACCATGTCCACAGAGCCAGTTACCTCATCATAGAAGCTAATCAGATTAGTCAGGTGTGACTTGCCCTTTGTGAATCCATGCTGACTATTCCTAATCGCTTTCCTCTCCTCCAAGTGCCTCAAAATGGATTCCTTAAGGATCCCTTCCATGATTTTTCCAGGAATCGAGGTAAGACTGACCAGCCTATAGCTCCCTAGATCGTCCTTCTTCCCTTTTTTGATGATGGGCACTACATTTGCCTTTTTCCAATCATCCGGGATCTCTCTCGATCTCCACGACTTTTCAAAGATAATGGCCAAAGGCTCCGCAATGACATTTGCCAACTCCCTCAGTACCCTCGGATGCATTAAGTCCGGACCCATGGATTTGTGTACGTTTAGCTTTTCTAAATAGTTCCTAATCTGTTCTTTAGGCACCAGGGGCTGTCCATCTTCATCCCATCTTGCGTCACTTAGCACATTAGTCCAGGAGCCCACCTTGTCTGTGAATACAGAGGCAAAGAAAGCATTGAGTACTTCAGCTTTCCCCACATCATCTGTCACTAGGTTACCTCCTTCATCCAGTAGGGGCCGCACACCCTCTCTGATCACCTTCTTCTTGTTAACATGCCTGTAGAAACCTTTCTTGTTATCCTTCACATCCTTAGCCAGTCGCAATTCCATTTGCGCTTTCGCCTTCCTGATAACCACCCCCCGGCATCTCGAGCTGTACACTTAAACCCCTCCCTGGTCATTTGTCCAAGTTTCGTTCACATGGCTCCTCTCTGACCATTTTCCAGTTCAACATCCTACTTAAATTGTGGACACCAGATTTGGACATAGTGTTCCAGTAGTGCTCACACCAGTGCCAAATACAGAGGTAATATAACCTCCTTACCTCTGCTTGATAGTCCCCTGTTTATATATCCAAGGACTGCAACTGTTTTGGCTACAGCATCAGACTGGGAGCTCATGATCAGCTGGTTATCCATCATGACCCCCAAGTCTTTTTCAGAGTCCCTGCTTCCCAGGATTGGGTCTCCCATCCTGCAAGTACAACCTATGTTCTATATTCCTAGTCATATGGCTTGACATTTGGCTGAACTGAAATGTGTATCATTTGCCAGCTTACCTAGCAATTCAGTTAGACCTCCCCATTATGGACACTGAATCCCCCATTCCAGGAATCATTATATTTAACTTTCAGCAAATGAGTATCCCCATTGACTTGGGAGCTATTAATGTGTTTAAAGTTAAGCATGTGCTTAAGCGGTTCATTGAATCATCTGCTAAACATGTCAGCTCTGCCAAGTCTGAGTGACACAAACAAACTTACAGATGTTTGTACAGCAGGGTGTCTGTGCAGCTGTGGGTGGCAGAGATTTGTAGTATCACAGAAACTTAACAATAGGTGCTCAAACAATCTTTGTCTGGAGGAGTTAAAAAAATTAAACCTTCTCTGCTTTCCCGAGAGAAAAAAGAAGACTGCACACTGCTGTCAGGCATTGAATCACCAATTCTTCTCATAGAGGAAATTCAATCAGTGAAAGCAATACTTACTTCAATCACAGACTCATAAAAAGACATTAAAGAACAAATAATCCATGCTGGGAAAAGAGGTTGAAGTTGTTAATGTTAGAATCTTCAAGGTTGAAAGATGAACAGGGTACACAGAATATAAACTCAACATTTTAGATACAAAACAAATCTGCCAAAAGAAGATTTGGAGGACTTGGAAAACTGAAATAGGATGAACAATATCAGACTATTCATTCTCCCTGAAGAGAGATGGCACTGAACCAATTTCTTTCAATGAACAATTATTCTGGCCTTGCTTTCATATTGTTTTAAACACTTGTTCAAGTAAAGCTTATGCACTGATTTTCATTGAAGTCACTCAGCAGCATATTGGAAATAGAATGAGCACACTAGAAAATAATGCAGAACTAAAGCTTGCACTGGCCAGAGTTAATTTACCTTTAAACTTTGCAGGTGTACATAAGATATATGTGGAAAGGTTTATAGGACCAGGGCCTCAAATAATATGGACAATAAGATCTCAGCCTGAAGACTACAATTTTTCGAGGAACTTGAGTATATTCATAACTTCAAGCAGGTGAGAAGTCCCAATTAGATCAGTGTGACTATTCCTGTGCTTAAAGTTAGGCACGTGCTGAAGGCTATTGCTAAACTTGGATCTAAAACTGTTCAGCTACTGGGAGAAGAGATTTTGGACGTGGTAGTTTTCCCTCTGGAGAGAAAAAGGGATTAATATTAACAAGTAAAAATCTCAGGAATAAAATCAAATCTCTTCAGATTATTTTCAACTTTTTCCTTGAATTAGTGAGAGATATTTTGCTATTTTGTCTGCATGGACTTTATAAAAACAACAATAGGTTTAATAAAATCAAATTTATGTAGAAGAAAGGTGGGTTTGACTAAACAAGGCTTTAGCAATATGGATTCAGAATTCATTCTAATCATATGTGCACCCATCTCAGATGACTCTTTAAATTGGTATTCCAGCTGTGAAAAAGAATGGTTCAGGGGATAGGGCATTAGTTTAAGAACCCAGGTTCAATTTCTTGCTCTATTATAGGCTTCCTATGTGACCTTGGGCACAGATGCTCAATGGGTCAATGAGAGTTAATCTGAATAATTTTGAAGACCTAGGTCTTATTCTGTCTTTGCCTTGGTTCCTACGTGTATAAGAAGTATAATAGCATTTTCCTACTTGACAGGAGTGTTTAGAAGATAAATACATTTATAAAAAATTGTGAGGCACTCAGATTTACAGATTTACTCTTATTGTCTTTACAATATAGATAAATAAAGATAGGTAAATATAGTCTTAAACTGCCAGGACTGGCTGCTAACAAATGGAAAGAACTTCTGTTGTTAGACTGTGTCATGAATAGGAAGTCAACGGTGAGATAATCACAATCTAAAAACCATGACTGACACATATGACTGACACATATGATATTTTGGATCCATTGACACTAATCAGCAAGATAGAAAATGTAACATTTCTTTCTCACTCAAACTTTACTATCAGATAATCAGAAGACTAAACGTGACTTGTAGAAAACATTTATTGGTCAAAATTAGTCAAAATTGATCCTGGCTGGAATTGGGGTCCAACCTTCTAGTAAAGAGGCAGAATTCTTTTCAATCAATACAACTAAATGTAACCTAAACAAAACAATTTACACTGTACAGTTACAATACTGATTTTCAGCAGCTATTTAGGAACAGAAGAGACATTTTTAAAAACACCTAAGATATTTAGGAGCACAAGTCCCATCAATTCAAAAGATATTTGCTTCTAAATCTTTTCGGTGGTCCCACCCCACCCCCCAAGATGCTAATAAACAAGTTTATGCATGGCTTCATCTAGCCCATAGGAACAAACTAATTTACTAGCCATTTCGATTGAAGCAGCACCCATGTCCCTAGTTCCAACATATATGAAAATGGTTCCTCTGTTTCTACCATAGATCAAATCCCTTACGTAAAATCAGGGGCAGATCACAGCACAAGGTGCAGATCACAGCATTTGCACATTTCACTGTCTGACTTCCATCTTCCATCAGGTGTTTAGAAGTGCAAGTATCCAGATATATTTGCAGCGTGGTTGCAGCCACGTTGAGGTAATATCTTTTACTGAACCAACTTCTATTAGTGCAAAAGACAAACCTTTGAGCTGCAGAGAGCTCTTCTTCAGGTAAAAAATTGTGTGTGTTTCACCAATAGAAGCTGGCCCATTAAAGGGTATTACTTCGCCCATCTTACCTCTTTCAATTCAATTAAAGCAGGGGTGGGGAACCTAAGGCCTGGGGGCCGGATGTGGACAGTTGGTTGCATGGATCTGACCCCAAGGCTTTGGGCCTCCCCCAGCATTGGGGAGCCTGCATTGGCACAACAGCCCCCACCACCACCTCCCTGTAGCCCCCAGCCCTCCAACTGATTTTTCTGTGGGTCAGCAACCCACAACCCAAAAAATGTTCCCCACCCCTGTATTAAAGGGTGATGCCAAGTTTTGCATGGATCTTGGAAAACTTTTTGCTGAGACTTTTTTTTTAATTGTGATCATATCATTTGTGCAGGTCACAGAACTTCACCCATCCACTACTCTAATGGATACTTAACATATGATTGAGTTATTGAATTCCTAAAATATGATCTAAGGATTTCCATTTAATTTATATTTAAATGTGCCAGTATCAGGTGGAAACACCTTTCGCTTACTACAGAGCCAATCCAGATTAGAAATAATGGTTCAGGGTAAATAGCAGCTGGGAGAACCGGATGTCTAGGAAGATTATTTCCACCCAAATTTTAGAGATTTTCTATCTAGAATAACTTTTTTCAGTGATTAACTTTGGAGGCCTAAAATAACCTACAAAAATGAAATGCTCTGCTACCAGTGGAAGAAGTGACAGTTCCATATACCAATCCCATTAGCAGCCCTCTGTCTTCTCTGGAAGGTGTCATGCCTATTAAATATTCAATGATGTCAATACTGTAATAAGGGGCACCCTCAAGAGACCTCCCACCTCAGCCAGTCTTTGAGGGGAGGGGTGAATAAAGAGGAATTCATTGCTTTTTAAATAATCCCTATACTTTGGTATAACCTGTTACATTCCAAAGGAAATAAAAAAGAAAAAAAAATGTCAGAAGACTTCCCATGAGCTGCAAGAATAAATGATCTTGAAGAAATGATTTTGCAGTATCTAAAGCATGGGTTCCCAAACTGGGGGCATGCCCCCTGGAGGGGTGTGAAGAAATTCCGGGGGGGGGGGTGCGAGGCATCCCAGCCACACACACACACGTCAATCCCATCCCAAGTTTTGCTGCTATTTTTTTGGGTGGAGGGGCGTGAGGGTTTCTCAAAAATCAAAAAGGGGGCATGATGCCAAAAAGTTTGGGAACCACTGATAAAGAAAACGTTAGTATGATAGGCCTGGTCCCACAGCAGCTAACGCCAGTGGGAGACTTTCCATTAACTTCAATGGGCATTGAATCAGGGCCTGCCAAAAAAAGAGAAATCATTTCAAGTGTCCCTTCAGTGGCAGAATTATAATAATGCTTTTGCAATCACCTAGGAGACTCCTCCATCGCCTCCCTGCATAAAATCCAATACTGGAAACTCTGTTTGGCTGTAACAGCAATAATAGGGATGATACCAAAGCACAATAAATGTCGGTTGCTGGATATTTTCATTGTACCCACTTTTTACAAGAGAAAGCAGTATTTTGTTATCAGCAAATCCTTGGTTTATATTTCTGTAAATCATTCATTTACACTGCCCTGGAATTTACTATGAAAATAAACAAGGCACAGGTATAACATATAAGAAAAAAAAGCCTAAAATATTAATTTTAATTGAATTTAGCATTTATGGAATACCCTGGAGTATGAAATCCTATATTTAACAACAGATCATGTATAGGATGGATAGCAGCTTCCAATTTCCAGCTACTAATGTTACCTCAACTCTGACTTGGAAGGACCAGTCCTACAGGTATAGCCCAATGTATTCTGTGACCTCTTGGCTGTAACTGGTAAGAGTAAAGATTACAATTAGTGCCAGTTATGTTGAAACTCTGCGTGATGTGAATACTTGTCTTATTTCACAAGCCAACAAGTAGCTTTCAACAGCTAATAGCCAAAGCTAATAGGCACAGGCAACAAGCAACCTGAGGCAGAGTTCAATTGTTCTATATCTCATTGGCATAAAATCTCCTGTGCTTCACATTGTACAGATTTGAAAAACTAAATGGTAACTGAATCAGACAGAGGTTGATAATCATATCACTGATTTATGTACTAAATGGGAAAATAATAACAAGAAGGAAGAAAACACATTTGTCATAAATTGTAAATCCTTCAGTTTTCAATATGTTTTTGAAAATAAAATAATTAATGATGCCAATGCTGGAAATCATCTCTCTTATTCTCTAACTGGTCTATAGAAAGCATGAAGAGAGGCTCTAATGCCATTCAGTTGGCAATAATAACCACTACTCTCCATGTATTTTGAATCAGACTTAATTTTAATTAAATAAAAAAATTATTTACTCTTGTACCCTAATACCAGTAATTTTCTCTCAAGCTGTTACTTGTAGACACAGTATGTTGCACCTATGAAATAGTCTCTTCTTGGCTTTTCTACAGCTGAAAGCCAATGGCTTGTTGTGTAGGTTTCTAATCACAAACTAAAAATTAATGAACTTCAGTAGAGAAGAGTAAAATGAAGGATAAGATCTGCCAGATTTTACAGTCATGGTGGAGAAGCTATCAATTCATATATATCCTTCTGACTTGGCTGCCAATTTCTGCATCTAAATGTTACCAACCAGTCTTCTCTTACCCAGAACTACTTAACTCTGTCAGGATACCTGTGCTGAACATTTAACTCACCGCATAGCTATTAGCCTGCTCCCTGCTTATTTACTGTTGTGGCCAAAATAGCTCCATTATGACTACAAGTAGCTAAACGCTTCAGTGCCAGATGGTATACAAATTGGTCCCAGAGATATAGATGTCACAGTGCCCACAGTTTATTAGCATTATAAACCTATCCCCATGCAGAGAACTCTAATAGGATTCTCTTACATACCCACTAATATATAGCTAAATACAGTCATATCAAAATTCATTAATTAGCAAAAAACTTACCATTGCTTCATTGTCAGCAAATAAATGCTCAACTTGAAAGTCAGTGACTGGGGGATATGTTGGAAGTAGATGCTCATGGAAAATTAAATTAGCTGTTTGAGTGAAATGTGAGTGAGCGTTAGCTGAATTATCCAGGAGTGGCTTTGAATAGCTCCTCTTCCCTCTCCATAGGAGCATCAGGACATTCATTCCAAATGGACCAGGATAAATTACAATGTAATCTATTCCATATAATCCCCTGCCATGCAGGATTTATCATTTAGTCTTCACTTCCTTAAATCTAAAACTATGGTAAGTGGTTACTGGAGGGAATTTCAAAACTAATGAAAGTTAACAAGATCACAGTATAAAAGTACAACACTGGCCAGCCTTTATCTGCAAGAAACAGATAAATATGATTTTGAATTAGAGTATATTTGGATAGAAAAAAGATTGATTTAGAAGCCTAAAAATTAAAATTAAAAAGAATCTGCTCTTCTAACTTATCTCTAACTGCATATTTTTTTCACAGAGGCAAATGATATTCTTTTAGGTTCCTCAATTAGCTGTAATCTATCTCTCTATTAATCTAGACAGAAAGAGGAATAGACGATTATAAAATCCCCTAAATGTCTTGCTGTCATCACAAACCTTTTGAAAGACAGGATATTTTGAAATACTTGTACACATGAGAATGGTACTTAATATGGTTTTCATAGAATCATAGAAATGGAAGGGACCTCAAGAGGTCTGTGAGTCCAGTCCCCAGCCCACACAGCAGAACCAAGCACTGTCTAAATCATCCCTGACAGGTTGTCTGTCTAACCTGCTCTTAAATATCTCCAGTGATGGAAATTCCACAACCTCCATTGGCAATTATTCCAGTGCTTAACCACCCTGACAGGAAGTTTTTCCTAATGTCCAACCTAAACCTCCCTTGCTGCAATCTTTTTTAATTCAAACAGCAAGATTTGCATAGGGCTTGTCATGGCTTTAACCTAAGCTTTGCACTAATACAGGGCTGAGTTGCCCTAGTCAAGGACTGGGCTAAATATGACCAGATGGCTGTATTTGGCCTGTGGCATGCTCCTGGCCTGCCCTGTTCCTGCACAGCATTCAGAGAAACTGCTGTGAACACTGTGAGCCAGGGAGGAGAGGCTTGGCATGCTGCCCCCACTCCCAGCATAATCTGGCAGCTCCCATTGGCCAGAAACTGACCAATGGGAGATGCCTGTTTGCAGGACAGGCAGCTTTCAAAGTACCCCTCTCCTCAGGCTCGCAACATTCAGAACAGCACACATGACCCCTGCAGCTGGCTGCTCTGAGCAGCCATGGAAGGCAGGGAATCCGACTGGGGAACCTGCTAGGATGTTGTTTGGGAGCCACCCAGGTAAGCAGCTCCCAGCCAGAACCTGCCTCTGGCACCTCAGCCTCTTCTTCCCCCCAACCTTCTGCACCCCACTCTTGCACCCATACCCCCTCCCAGACCTTGCATTCCAATACCCTATCCCTGCTCACAATCCAAATCCCTGCACCCCTTCCTGTACTCCTGCCCAGGTCACAACCCCTCACAGACCCTGAACCCCCCCCTACACAGCTCCTCCAACTCAGAATCCTCTCCTGCACCCGTAATCCCCTTTCGGACCCTGCACCTTCTCCTCCACCCCAGTCCCCACAACCTGCTCCTTCATCCAATCCCTTACCCCAAGCTATCTTCTGCACCTAACCTCCATCCCAGACCCCACACCTCCTCCATGTATATCATGGAAGAGTGCAGCCCTTGACCATTTATCAAATTCTTGGAATGGTCCTCCACCAAAAATTATTGCCCACACTTTCCCTAAGCTCTCTGGATGAGCTATGGAGAGCAATGGCCTTTTAAAGGGCACATAATGCTTCCCTTCCCATCCATGCAACCAACCAGCTTTATTAACCACCAGCTAGTAAGGGAACAGAGTCCCAGCTCTGCCTATGCCTCACCATTTTACGCTACATTTCAGGCTAGTTGCTTGTTGGTAGGGATGGAGCAGCATAACTGAAATCAGCTCCTGCACTCAACCCTTATGTAGGCTGTGCAAGAGATGATGAAAGGAGAGTCTTTATTCCCATCCTTATATTGTGTGGTTGCATAGGAGCTGGACAATTCTTGCCATGATTTTAAAGATGAAATAAAATTTTATTTCTATTTATTCTGCTTATTTGTTTAGGCTGAACTTATCATGCTCTTTTTTCTTGGACTTTTCCCCCTCCAATTATCAAGCTAGACCAAAGTTCCAGAATAAGGACCAGCATCTTGGTCTTAATGAAGTGAATGGGAGAGACAGCACATCTACTTGGCTTGAAAATAGCCTGAATTTTGACTGAGTAAAATACATCCAATTCTACCTCTTCTTCAGACAAAGTGTATTATTCACTTCTCTGGACTGCTATCTGAAGCAGAAAGGATTTTGTTTCCTAAGCAAGAAATATCTTGCACCTGCCAGGTTGCCTTATAAAATTCTCTTGCTATTATTCATGCCTGACAACACGCCTTCCATTCTTCCTTCCATGTTCTCTTTGTGGCAGTCAATCTTTATGCCTATTCAGCCCTTCACCTTTTTGTTGAGACTGCCAATAAAGGTGTCAGCAGTGGCAGTGTTTTTGATGCTTTGGGCAGAAGTCCAATAAGAAGTGGAATGAGATCATCAGTTTCTTTTATGTAGGCATCAATCACCCCCAGTGGTGACAATTTCTGATCCTGACCAGACTTCTGCATGACTCAATAGCTTCAGTGCACAGAAGTTCACTCCAAACCTTCAAATCTAATAGAGTTTGCTCAGTTGCCTACCTCACAAGTCTCACTGTCTTTCTGATCATGCAAATCTGAAACCTCAAAGCAAAAACCTGGACCAAACCACCAAATCCTAATGAGTTCTCTCTTAAACAGTAGTATATTACTCCACCATGAACCAAGACAAGTTTGCCAAAAGATCTGAAAACCTTTCCAAACATGTGAGTGAATTTACGTTACATTTTTTGTTTGTATTAGAAAAATTAAACTTTTACATGGCTCTAGGTGTTATTGAATGCAGTTGGATCTAGGCCAGTATAGTCTGTATCCCATTACCAGTCCCTTTATCCATCCTTTACTCCATAACATAACAACTTTAAATAAACTACAACACCTAGCAATGGTTATCTTGAAGTGTGACATCTGGGTGGTCCTTACCCAGATTATCTGGCCACTGTATTATACAAGTAAAGAGTTCCCCTTGCATGGATTTCTCCTTTTCCACACAAAAACAGGGGTCAGTCATCTGTTTGGCATGGTTCTCTTCCATAACAAACCTTTTACAACCCCCTTGCTCAAGGAGGTCAAGAGATCTGCAGGGGGCCTGATGGTAATGTGGAGTTTAGGGCCTCCATTCACCTGGCCCAGCATTCTTGTGCTACCTGAAATCTCTTGAGTTTGGCATGCAGAACTGATGATGATTCTCTAAAAAAACATCCCTAGAGGCTTTTAAGTCCTGGCTTGACAAAGCTCTGGCTGGGATGATTTAGTTGGGGTTGTTCCTGCGTTGGACAGAGAGTTGGACTCGATGACCTCCAGAGACCTCTTCCAACCCTGTGATTCTGTGATTCAGTGAGAGGGAAGAGTGATTCATTAATTATCATTGTGACAGGTTGTGGTCACAGAAGACCTCTTAGGGGTGCCTTCCGGAGTGCTGACAAGGCCACTACCACTCACCTTCCTGCTCTCTCGGGTTTCTTACCGCTCTGTCCAGCTGGGACAGCTTCCTGCTTTCCTTCAGCCAAGACACCAAGCTGAGATCACTGCCCCACCTCTCAAAGCCGTACAGACACTGAAACCCTTCAGGTTCAAGAACAATGCAGTTTTGGGCCCAGCTTCCTAGGATACCACTCCCCAAATGGGGTCAGAACCCCAAATGAATTATTTAGGTAAGCCCCCTTTAATGATGAAAGGGGGACTGTATACCCGGATTGCTTCCCTAGGTAACAATTATTTACACTGGGCTTGCTAGTAAATAAAAATGATTTTAAGTATAAGCAATAGGATTTGAAGTGGTAATAAGTGAGACCAGTCAGAACAAAGTAGATTACAAACTCAGAATAACAGAAAACACTTAGCTAATTCTAAAGCTAAAACTTCAGTACAAACTTATTACAAACTCACCCTAAAATTGTTTGTTTTCCAGTTAAGCCTTCCAAACCAGGGCTTTCCTCACCCTGGCGTCTTTGGTTCTTTTCCTCGGGTGTGTCCAACCATCCCAAAGTCCAAACTGGGCTTAAACTGCAGCAAGGGAGATTTAGGTTGGACATTAGGAAAAACTTCCTAACTGTCAGGGTGGTTAAACACTGGAATAAATTGCCTAGAGAGGTTGTGGAATCTCTATCACTGGAAATATTTAAGAGCAGGTTAGACAGACATCTATCAGGGATGATATAAACCGTGCTTGGTCCTTCTGTGTGGGTCAGGGACTGGACTCGATGATCTCTCAAGGTCCCTTCCAGTTCTAGTATTCTATGAAAACCTGCTAGCTCTCTATTCTTTTTAAAGATTCCCTTTGGGCGGGAATTCTATTTCTACGTTCCACCCTTCTGATTGAGATGGGCATGTGACTTCCTCAGCCCAACCACTGCTAAGACTTAAGGACAAAAGGCTATTTGCATATGATTGCCCTGATATTGGAAACACTCTTGATGGCTTTCCATTTACACATTTAAAATAATAAAGCATTCCGTATTCCATATGTCTAACTTGAGAATGATACATATACCAAAATAAGATAAACAGGTCCAGCAGATTATGACATTAACACTGATAGGTTACATGAAGCAATTTGTCCAAAGCATCTTTGAGGTATGCATATTTGTGTTCACACATCCATTGTCAAAAGCATGGGGAGGCTCTGTCACAATCATCAACTATTATTATTATTTTGTTGTATTTTATTTGACTTGTGGTAATGACTAGTAATCCCAATTGTGGCCCAGGACCCTATTGGCTTGGTGCTATACCAACAGAGACAAAGAGACAGTTCAAACATCTAAGAGCTTAGAGTCTAAGTAAATAGAACTAAAAGATTGCAGTGAAGGTTTGTGGGAAGCTCCTGGAGGGAACTGATGTGGTGCATAAATCCTGCACCAGGATGGAAAGGATTATGGAGTTGCTTTGGGCTGATGTGGTCCCACTATACCTGTAAGTTATGCCAGAAGTAGGGGAGACATTAGAAAGATAGGATGCCATTCAGCAGTGGGCAGCCCTAGAAAGGAGCAGGTTTCTAAGTTTCCTGGTAAGATGCCTGATAGGGGAAGAGGAGGTTACTCACGTGTGCAGTAACTGAGTTCCTTTGAGATGAGCGTTCCCATGGGCACTCTATAGTAGATGTTGGTGTGTCTTTAGAGGAGTTGTCCTTGTGGGCTGCACAGGTGCGGTGCCTGGAGCATGCACCTTTGGTGTCCTCACATCCCACATGTATGGCTACCGTCCTCAGTTCCTTCCCTGAAACGGAGACCATACTAAAACTCTGAAGTAGACAGAAGGAGGGTGGGTAGCAGAGCATCCACAGGGACACTCATCTTGAAGAATGTGAGTTATTGTGCAGGTGAGTAACCTCCTCTTTGAGAGAGAGATGTCCCTGTGGGTGCTTCACAGTAGGGGTATGTCTAGACTGCATCCCTCTGTTGGCAGAGGGATGCAGATTAGGCAGGTCGACATTGCAAATGAGGCAGAGATTTAAATCTCCAGGGCCTAATTTGCATAAAAATGGCCACCACGTTTTGCTGACTCATAAGAACATAAGAATGGCCATACTGGGTCAGACCAAAGGTCCATCTAGCCCAGTAGCCTGTCTGCCGACAGTGGCCAGCACCAGGTGCCCCAGAGGGGGTGGACCGAAAACAATGATCAAGCGATTTGTCTCGTGCCATCCTTCTCCAGCCTCTGACAAACAGAGGCCAGGGATACCATTTCTATCCCCTAGCTAATAGCCTTTTATGGACCTAACCTCCATGAAATTATCTAGCTTCTCTTTAATCTCTGTTATAGTCCTAGCCTTCACAGCCTCCTCTGGCAAGGAGTTCCACTATGCGCTGTGTGAAGAAGAACTTTCTTTTATTAGTTTTAAACCTGCTACCCCTTCATTTCATTTGGTGTCCTCTAGTTCTTCTATTATGGGAACTAATGAATAACTTTTCTTTGTTCACCCTCTCCACACCACTCATGATTTTATATACCTCTATCATATCCCCTCAGTCTCCTCTTTTGTAAACTGAAAAGTCCCAGTTGCTTTAGCCTCTCTTCATATGGGACCCGTTCCAAACCCCTAATCATTTTAGTTGCCCTTTTCTGAACCCTTTCCAAGGCCAAAATATCTTTTTTGAGGTGAGGAGACCACATCTGTACACAGTATTCAAGATGTGGGCGTACCATAGTTTTATACAGGGGCAGTAAGATATTCTGTGTCTTATTTTCTATCCCTTTCTTAATAATTCCTAACATCCTATTTGCCTTTTTGACCGCCACTGCACACTGTGTGGAAGTTTTCAGAGAACTATCCACGATAACGCCAAGATCGCTTTCCTCATTTGTCGTAGCCAAATTAGCCCCCATCATACTGTACATATAGTTGGGGTTATGTTTTCCAATGTGCATTATTTTACACTTATCCACATTAAATTTCATTTGCCATTTTGTTGACCAATCATTCAGTTTGGTGAGATCTTTTTGAAGTTCTTCACAGTCTGCTTCTGTCTTGATTATCTGAAACAGTTCAGTATCATCCGCAAACTTTACTACCTCACTGCTTACCCCTTTCTCCAGATCATTTATGAATAAGTTGAACAGGATTGGTCCCGGGACTGACCCTTAGGGGACACCACTAGTTACCCCTTTCCATTTTGAAAATTTACCATTTATTCCTACCCTTTGTTTCCTGTCTTTTAACCAGTTCTCAATCCATGAAAGGACCTTCCCTCTTATCCCATGACAATGTAATTTATGCAAGAGCCTTTGGTGACGGACTTTGTCAAAGGCTTTCTGAAAATCTAAGTATACTATATCTACTGGATCCCCCTTGTCCGCGTGTTTGTTAACCCCTTCAAAGAACTCTAATAGATTAGTAAGACATGTTTTCCCTTTACAGAAACCATGTTGATTTTTGTCCAACAAATTATGTTCTTCTACGTGCCTGACAATTTTATTATTTACTATTGTTTCGACTAATTTGCCCAGTACTGAAGTTAGACTTACCCATCTGTAATTGCCAGGATTGCCTCTAGAGCCCTTTTTAAATATTGTAGTCACGTTAGCTATCTTCCAATCATTAGGTACGGAAGCCGATTTAAAGGATAGGTTACAAACCACAAATAATAGTTCTGCAATTTCCCATTTGAGTTCTTTTAGAACTCTTGGATGAATGCCATCCGGTCCCAGTGATTTGTTAACGTTAAGTTTTTCTATTTGTTTCAAAACCTCCTCTAATGACACTTCAATCCAGGACAGTTCCTCAGATTTATCACCCATAAAGGACAGTGCAGATTTGGGAATCTCCCTAATATCCTCAGCCGTGAAGACTGAAGCAAAGAAATCATTTAGTTTCTCCGCAATGGCTTTATTGTCCTTGACTGCTCCTTTTACATCTCGATCGTCTAGGGGACCCACTGGTTTTTTAGCAGGCTTCCTGCTTCTAATGTACTTAAAAAAACATTTTGCTATTGCTTTTTGAGTTTTTGGCTAGCTGTTCCTCAAAATCTTTTTTTGCTTTTCTTATTACATTTTTGTACTTGATTTGACAGTGTTTATGTTCCTTTCTATTTATCTCACTAGGATTGGACTTCTACTTCTTGAAAGATGCCTTTTTGTCCCTCACTGCTTCTTTTACATGGTGGTTAATCCACGGTGACTCTTTTTTAGGTCTCTTACTATGTTTTTTAATTTGGGGTATATATTTAAGTTGGGACTTTATTATGGTGTCTTTAAAAAGTTTCCATGCAGCTTGCAGGGATTTGGCTGTAGTCACTGTGCCTTTTAATTTCTGTTTAACTAACCTCCTCATTTTTGTGTAATTCTCCTTTTTGAAATTAAATGCCAGAGTGCTGGACTGCTGAGGTTTCTTCCCACCACAGGAATGTTAAATGTTATTATATTGTGGTCACTATTCCTAAGTGGTCCTGTAATAGTTATCTGCTGGACCTGATCCTGCGCTCCACTCAGGACTAAATCGAGAATTGCCTCTCCCCTGTGGGTTCCTGTACCAGCTGCTCCAAAAAGCAGTCATTTAAGCCATTGAGAAATCTTATCTCTGCATCTCTTCCTGAGGTGACATGTACCCAGTCAATATGGGGATAATTGAAATCCCCCATTATTATAGAATTTTTTTTTTTTTTTGGTAGCCTCTCTAATCTCCCTTAGCATTTCAATGTCACTATCACTGTCCTGGTCAGGTGGTCGATAATATATCCCTACTCAGCACTTTGTCCGCAAAAAGCGGCAGTCTAGAGAGGGAACTGTCAAGAAAGAAAGCCTTTTTTGACAGATCCCTTGTGCCTCCTGCAAGGAGGTTTACAGGATCTGTCGAAAAAGGCTTTCTTTCTCGACAGAGCACCCTCTAGACTGCTGCTTTTTGCCGACAAAGTGCTGAGTCGGCAAACACGGTGGCCATTTTTATGCAAATTAGGCCCTGGATATTTAAATCCCTGCAATGTCAACCTGCCTAATCTTCATCCCTCTGCCAACAGAGGGATGCAGTCTAGACATACCGTAGGTGACTAGAAAGCTATATGTATTAAGGAAGTGGGGACTTCGGATCCAGTAGTGAAGCTGTGGATGAAACAGCCTTGGCCACACTGATATCAGAGAGTGGATCTTGCGTGATTGCATAATGTTTGGCAAAAGTATGTTCAGAGGCCCATGTGGTAGCTGTACAAATCTCTATCATCAGGACCTTCCATAGGAATGCTATAGATGTGGATACGTGCTCTGATTGAGGTAGGAGGATTAATGTCTTTGTGGCAATAGCATAACCAGAAATGCAGTCCAAAATCCAATGTGAAAGTCTCTGTGGAGAGATGGCTTTATCTCTATTATCATCTGCTATTGTTAAGAATAATTTGGGAGAGGATTCTTCTGTCCTAAGTGCAGGACTCTGCACATGTCCTTATTGCACCTCATCAAATTTCTTTTTGCCCCAATCCTCCAAGTTCTCTATGTCACTCTGGACCCTATCCTTATCTTCCAGCATACGTATCCCTCCATCCATTTTAGTGTAATCCACACACATGCTGGGGTGCAATCCATCTCATCATCCAGATAATTAATGAAGATTTGAACAAAATTGGCCCCAGGACCGACCCCTAAGACACCCCACTCGATACCAGCTGCCAGCAAGACATCGAGCTGTTGATCACTACCCACTGAGCCTGATGATCAAGCCAGCTTTCTATCCTACTTTCATCCAAGCCATACTTCTTTAACATTGCAAAATACAAAGGCAAAATAACCACTCAACTCTATTCAAGACTCACCCTGTTTATGTATTGCAAGATTTGCATTAGAAGTGGAAAGGGGAGAAGCAACCAAAAGGCCTTTGCTGAGAGCCTGTCATAACAAGACAGACACTATCTGATCCTGCTAGAAGAACTGAACTTGTGTTAGTGTACTGTCCACATAATGTCCAAAAGGAGTTGAGTATTTGACGGGGACACTCAGTGTTTTTAGTGTCCTGCAGCATTTGTCCTATAAGTATTTCTGTTGGAGGGGATAATCCAGGCTCAGTTCCCAGTGCTGATTAAGGGAGCAAGATGTCAGTTAAGCTTAAATGCTCATTCAGAAAAGCAGAATCCATCAGCCTTCACTCATACTTCTGTACTTTGTGAAAGGATAATTTAATCTCTACAATCTCAAATTCACAGCTTTGAGTCCAGAAAGGGTCTTATGCTTAGGAGGATAATACTAAGGAGAGTAAATGAAATTAGAATGTCCCTAATAACTGATTTATACCAGGTAAACTGAACCTTTTCTTCTTAACAGCAATGTGATTGGGTGCCAATGCAGACACGGGCATAGAAAAATGAGCTAAATTCCACTGGCCCACACCAATCATCAAGTCAACATTCTTTGTTATGCTTCATTCACTTCACTCTCTTCCTCAAACTGAGAAAACTCTGGTTTCAAATTCCTACCTTGAAATCAATAAAAGATTCTTTTAAAATTCGGAACATGCAAGTGTTTCTTTTCTGGTACTGGAGTGATTAAGTGAATTGAGAAATAAATGAATATGAAGGTTAGGAGAACAAACTCCAAGCACTTTATGGACAATTTTACAAAAACTAAAACCTCATCGCATTTGGATGAATGACACTGTCTTCTTACGCAATTTTATGGTTTCTAATTTTAGTGACTAATGTTAAATATATTTAACTATATGGGTTACATTCAAGAACATATTTTAGAAAAGCTAGTGTAAAATAGATACACTAGGCTATCCACAACAAATCCTGTCAACACTACTTAAGAATAACATTGTCTCAAAGGTCTAGTATTGCTGGTATTAATTTAAAGCTGCATCAGTATGCTAGCTTTATCTGTTGAGTGTCACATTCTGGGATGCAATCCAGATCAGTAAAGGAGTAGGTCACCACCTGCCCTGTAACCTTGCATGCCACTCAATGCTTTGCTGTTGTAGCTCCCAACCTGGGCTGCTCACAACCAGCCTTCCTAAATGCAGGTCACATGCTGAGTGTCTGAGGCTAGACACTTCTGGTTCAGCAGCTCTGACCCCAGCAGTCGTCTCAAGCCCCAGTCTTACTTCCAGCAGCCTTGGTTATTATATGCAGAGTAATCACAACACAGTCCCAGTCTAGATGACTCCCCTCCCAAACACATGTTCTGCAATGTCCTGCCCTCTCTTGGACAGTTTGACTATTATTGTTTGTTGCTCCTGTAGTGAATCAATATTCAACAGTTCGTTGCTGTGACCATAATTACCAAATAGTTCAGTGTAGTTTAGATTAAAAATAAACCAAGTTTATTAACAAAAGGTAAGATTTTAAGTTATTCAAATGTAACAGAGCAAGTCTGAAATTGTTACAAGCAACCATAAGTGAAAACATGCATCTAATAGTCAAAAACTTAATATACCAAGTTTTGGCTCAAGGCTTTGTTTAAGATGGCCTTGCTCACACAGTCACCCAGAAAGATGGTGACAGATCCTTTCCAGGAGGAGGATCTCTTCCAGGTGCCCAAAGGTGCTGATGAAGGTGATAACTTAAGAGTTTCTGCCCTTTTTTATAGTCCAGTGAACCTCTGAAGAGGATTATTCGGACAGTTACCCATTAAAGCAAAATTTTTCTGAACAGCGGGTAAAGCAACATGCAGTCTGGTGGGACGGAGACTCTATAATCTTTCTTCCCCAACTTATTTACTGCAAATTGTTGTTTTCTGCCATCTCCCCCCTTTGCTGTTTTGAGGACCTTGTTCACTCTTCATATGTAAATTAAGGTAAAGGTTAACACACATTACTTTGTTTAGAATTGGCCTGTTTAATAATTTCTGTCTAAGCAGTGCTGTCTGGTTTTTAACAGTTGTTAATAACTTCTGATAACTTAATTCACAACTTTCCATGTAATGTAGCTATCTACTTTTCACTGATAGTATTGACCAGTGAGTTATTAGTTTTCAATGATACCTCACAAGCAGTGTTCCCTCTAAGCTGTAGAACAGCACAGTTTCACAGGTGATTAATCCATGGAAGCTGACTGACTGGGCAGGGCTGATTAATCACTTGTGAAGCTGTGCTGCTCTGCAGCTTAGAGGAACACTGCCCAGAAGGCATATTTTGTACAAGGATTATTACAATGATATGTAGGATATGAACAGGGGGTTGCTTTCAGTCACACTGAGACCAAAACATAATACTAAATGTTCTAAAAGTAAAGCAATGGTCACCAACCAGTAGACTGGGATCTATTGGTAGATCTTGGAGCCTCTGCTAGGGGATCCTGACTGGTTTGGCCAAGATGCTGGACTTCAGCTGCCTCTCACCCTACTGCTGTGCATCTCCTGCCCTTTTCCATGAAGCTGCCTCCCCCACTCCCAGGAGACTCCTGCCTGCTGGGCAGGGCAGGAGAGGGAGAGGAGGGCACTGAGGTCAAGGTGCCCCCTCTCTAATCTTGTATCCTATCTCCACAGAGAAGAGAGAAGGGTACAACAGGGTTTGGGTTGGAGTTTGCTGGCTGCTTTTGAGAGCAGTGCAGGGCCAGGACAGGGAGGAGCCTGCCTTAGCCCCACAGCACACCACCCAGGAGCCACCTGAGGTAAGCAGTGCCTAGTAGGAGCCCACATCCTGAAACCCTACCCCAGTCATGAACTCCTTCCTGCACCCCAAACCTCTGCCCTAGCCCCGAGAACCTGGCATCCAAACACCCTCCCACAACCTGCACCTAGAACTCCCTCTGGTACCTCAACTGCCTGCCCCAAGCTTAGCTCAGAGCATCCTCACACTCTAAATCCCTTAACCCAAGACCAGAGCCTGCCTGGTGAAAGTGAGTGAGGATGGGAGAGGGAGGGAGGACAGAGTGAGCAGGGGCGGGGCCTCAGAGAAGTGGCACAAAGGAGGTGGGACAAGGGTATTTGGATTTGAGGTAGATCTTGGATTGCACTTAAATTCAAAAAGTGATCTCATGCTTAAAAAGGCTGGAGACCACTGAAGTAAAGAGTATTGCAGTGAACAGAAAACAGACTCTAGACGTATGGCAGAAAGACAAGGTAGATTAGATTCTATCTTTTATAAAGGAATATCTATTAATGAATCATATTATCAGATAAAATCAATGGAGCTATTCTTATTTTTCAGTAGTTGAGGATTTGGCCCCGTTATAGAATCTAACAGATATATAAGTATAAGGCCAGAAGAAACCCTTGCATCAGCTGCCTGTCTATCACAAGCCATTAAACTGTACCCAGTTTCTGCTGTATGGAACCCAACAAGCTTCTGTTGGGCATCTAGTCTTGACCTGGAGAGATGGAGAATCTATGACTTTCTAGTCCTGAGGGAATTCTGCAGTAGTACAATTTCAGAATTCTCCCAGCACTGGATTTCCCTTCCTGTTTTATTCCTGCAATTAGCATTAAAAATGCCTGCTGAAATTCTAATTTCAGTTGGTTTGGCTTTATTTTCCAATTTTTGGTTTTTGTTATGTTTTTTTCCCACTAAATTAATAATCCAATTGATACCTTTGTATTTGTCCCATGAAGGTACTTACATACTATAAGTAAATCACCTTTCAATCTTCTGTCAGATGAGCTAAATAAATTGAGCTTTTAAGTCTTTCATTGTCAGCCATTTTCTACACCCCTAGAATTATTTTTGTAGCTGTTTGTTTCTATTCTCGCTCCAATTTTTAACATACTTTTTAAAGTGTACAAGACAGAACTATATGTTGTATCCTTGTATTGGTCTCACCAATGTCAAATACAGATTTAAAAATTATTTCCTTTCTCTTGCTCATTCTTCTTCTGTTTATTCATCCAAGGCTCACAGCAGCCCTTTTTGACACAGCATCACATTTCTAGCTCATGTTGAGATTTTTGTTCACTAAGGGCCTTAAATCCTTTTTGATGGCACTACTTTCTGTTACATTCCATCATTCTGAAGGTTTAGCTTGCACCCCATGAACCTAATTATATCTCTTTGCATTTGTCTGTGTTTAAATTTGTTTTGTTGGAATGGGTCCAGCTAACTAAGAAATCGAGACAACTCCATATGACCACCATGTAGTCATTATTTATGGTTCTGCCCATCTTTGTGTTGTCTGTAAATGTTATCCATGGTGAGTTTAGCTTTACTTCCAGACCACTGAGGAAGAGCATCAGATCCAGTACTGGACCCTATGGAAGCTTCTGGAGTCCTAATAGATCTATTTTCTTTTTGTTAGACTATTGGTATTCTGGAAATGAAGGAAAACCTGAGCTCATAGAAAAATAGTTCATACTTGTAAGTAAGACAGACACTTAATTGGGTGGTTCTTTAGTGCTCCTCACCTCTCTCGTTCGTTTCAAATCTAAGAGCTTGAATCTTATGCTTACTGAGTCAGTGCAAAACTCCCATTGACTTTAATGGTGCAGAGGCTAAGAGAAACAATATTCAAATCAAAGAAGCCCATATTAAGGCATTAATTTTGTAGAATGCAATGTTAAAAAGAGAACCCTATCCACAAACATACACACTTTTGATGATGCTGGGTTGAAGCCAGTCCTTTTAGCATTTACCATCAGTTAAAATAGTAGTTTCATTCACTTTGTTTTCTGCAAATTAAAGATAAAGTGGTTTTCCCAAAAGAGGCTTCAAAAATATAATTTATAGCAGCATAGTGTAAACTGTAATTTTGCTCTGCTTATATACTGCAACCTAGAGCACAATAGCAGAGAACATTCTTATAGGGTGATACAGTCTTCTAATCACTATTCCGTTATGTTGTCTGTACATGATTTCTTCTTGCATTACATCTACCCCTATCATCCAAGAACTTTAGAGAAAGTAGTTAAAATTGTTTGTATGCATTACAATATTTATATAGAATGACACATTTTGTTGCATTATGCTCTTAGTGCCATAAGAAATAGATTAATATAAAGTGCTACATTTTATTTCCTGAGTTTGTGAATAGATTTGGGAAAGCTCTCAAGTATTTTTCAAGTAAGTAAGAGGTTTAAAAGTTCATCTTTAGAATGAATAATTAAATGGATATCTGGGATGAGATGTTCAAAGATATAAGATTCATCTGGCTAGCACAGTACATATGAGGCTGGAGTTACTTGGAGTGCTATTCCAAATATATTTGGTGACTTACTGCATATGATGTTGGATCATAGAAAGGCCTGCAATTCCAGCTTCTACTTCCAGTGACTAATATATTATTTACATTTAAAAATAATAACAGTCTCTTTTCTTCAAAGACCTAAAAGACCTGTTTTGTACTCTGTGCATTCAGTGCTCCTGTTAAAGCCATGGGAAGCCTAGTTCTCCATTCCCTGCATCTTATGTCATCATTGACACCTGTGTAAAGTGAGGGTAAAATGCTCATATTTGCACACCTTGATACCACTTTGCACTGGTATAAAAGATGGTGAGTTGGCCCCAGGAGTTTTACCTATAACTGAATTCAGGACTGGATCCTAAGGTCTTGTTTTGCTACCAGATTTTGCTGCCCAAATACTTTTTGGCAACAAAAGTGAGAGCATACATGCTGCAATGTAACTTGTTTCAGGAAAAATGCCCGGCTGTGTCTAGACTGGCCAGTTTTTGCGCAAAAGCGGTAGCTTTTGCACAAAAACTAGCCAGCTGTCTACACTGGCCGCTTGAATTTGTGCAAGAGCACTGACGTTCTAATGTAAGAAATCAGTGCTTCTTGCGCAAATACTTTGACGCTCCCGTTCGGGCAAAAGTCCTTTTGCGCAAAACCTTTTGCGCAAAAGGGCCAGTGTAGACAGCTCAGTTTTGTTTTGTGCAAAAAAGCCCCGATGGCTAAAATGGCAATCGGGGCTTTCTTGCGCAAAAGCGCGTCTAGATTGGCCATGGACGCTTTTGCGCAAAAAGTGCTTTTGCGCAAAAGTGTCCATGCCAATCTAGACGCTCTCTTGCGCAAATATTTTTCACGGAAAACTTTTCCGTTAAAAGCATTTGCACAAATTCATGCCAGTCTAGACGCAGCCCCCTAGTTTTGGCAACAAAAAACTTCCACCTTTATGAAAGACTTTTTTTTCTTTTCTCGTCCATTTACTGTGGACAAAGAGCCAGTGTAGGCTCTGTTGTTAGTTTTGTCAACAGAACTGGATTCCTCCAGTATCCCATCATGCCTACGCTGATGGCTCTACTCAGTGTTTTGATCGCTGCTGCTTTGCAGGCATGCTCCCCTCACCTTTCAAAGCTTTGGGAAATAACTGACAGCTGAGTGAGCTGCCCAGTTTGGAGAACAAAAAAGAGCAAATCATTGGAATGCTCCTGTTCTGCCTTGCACTAGGAACACAATGACAGGCAGGGGGAGAGAAAGACTGCTGTGCTGCTTTGATATTTAGCAGCACAGAGAGCTCACAGAGCTACTCAGGATGCCTGTTCAGGCAGCTCAGGAGGTTGTGTGAGAACTCAGAGGGAACCCCAAGATGTGATCAGCTCTGTCTTCCCACAACACAACACTGTGGGATACTCACCCACAGTGCATTGCTCACACTGTGGATGATGATGCCCCCATTTGAACATGCTTTTTTGACAGAAGGAGCAAGTGTAAAAATCCTCTGAAAATTTTTGTTTTGTTGACTTTTGAGTATTGACATAAGTTTTGGTGACAAAACTTGATAATGTAGACAATGCTTAAATCTTCAGATACCTGGTCCATCAGTGAAGTAAAACAAACACCACTAGCCAAACATTGACAAAAGCAAAGAAAGAACTACTAATGATAACTGGAATTCATATTGTATCTTTTTCTTCTAAAGGATACAAAGTCTCTTAGATGGTTTTAATTGTATATCAAGATTTTTTTAAAAAGCAGCCATAACAGAAAAAACAAACATTTTAAAGTGAAGCTAAAATGGATATCTGCCAGCAATGTGAAGAAGTTCATTAAAAACCCATGACTTTCAGAAACCAGCCTAAAGTGTAATAGATGAACTGGTGACAAAAAGCTGCTGTGAGTGATGGTACTTGGAATAATGCCTGTGCAGCGAGCTACTAAATGCTTAATTTGCTGCTTGCTAGTATAATCCTTCAGAAGGTCCAAAATGAGGTCAAAATAATATGAACAAAAATTGCTTTTAATAGCTGCATAATGAGGCTTGCAGTCTTTTTTTAGTGAGATAAACCTTTCATTTCCATATAGTTCTTCATCCTCCTTGCAATAAGCTACATAAACACCGCTACTTTGTTTTTTTAGTGTTCCTGCAGAATATCAGTGTAACATTACTCACTTTCACTGTGTATTTTTGGCATATTATGTTGATTCATTTTAAATAAAAATGTATATTTAATACAATGTAATGTACCTAGAATTGAGGGTAAATTTTACTAAATTAGTGATTCATTAAGATTTGTACTCAGCAAAGCCCTTAATTTCTCTGCCTAAATTAATTCTCCATTTCATTTATCAATCATGTACCATCCTCTCTGTAATAAATACCTATGCTCCATGATTTCAAAGGTTTAAAGGGCCATGCAACTTCAGCACAGGGATGCCAGTTCAGACAAAAGCAGGCAGAAATTCAGCTTATTTCAGACTGAATTGCCTCCTGAATTTGTTTTGGCCAGGTTTGTTTGTTTGTTTGTTTTCATTCAGGACTTTTACAGTAGCTTGTAGCTGCTTGTTTTTTGATTGACTCCCAGAGTCTGGTACCTGTGGTTCCAGCCAATCTCAACGAAAGCTTTACTTGGATATTCTACAAATGTATTAGATTCAAGAGGAACACCAAAGACAGGGTGGGCCCACTGCTCAAAGAAGAGGGAAAAACAATAACAGAAGTTTTAGAAATGGCAGAGGTGCTTTTTGACTTCTTTGTTTCAGTTTTCACCAAGAAGGTTGGTGGTAATTGGATGTCTTCAATAGTGAATGCTGGAGAAAAGGAAATAGGTTCACAAGTTAAATAGGAAAATAAGTTAAAATTTATTTAGAAAAGTTAGGTGTCTTCAAGTTATCAGGGCCTGATGAAATGCATCCTAAAATACACAAGGAGCTGATAGAGGAGGTATCTGAGCCCTTAGCCATTATCTCTGAAAAGTCATGGAAGGTGGGAAAGATTCCAGAGACTAGAAAGGGACAAATATAGTGCCCATCTATAAAAAGGGAAATAAGAACAACCAAGAAAACTACAAATCAGGCATGGGGAGACACACACAGTGAAGGACAAGGAGTGCTACAAAGGGGCAAGGAGGGAACAAGGAGGCAGGATAGACTTTGGGAGAGTGCAGTGAGCCCACAAAATGCACTCCAGGGGATCGAGTCACATAGATTTTTTTCAGGATTTGCTTGTTTTCAGCCTCATTCTGAAATGGGATTAGCTTGCATTTTAATGTATTTTGAAAGTCAGGGTGCTTATTTACAGCGTGAAAGTTAGCAGCCCTGCCTTAGCATCAAATTTCATATACAGCAAGTAAAATGGTGTCATCTGTAGACCAATGTCTGAGCAATGATGACAAGGAACTTTATAACCATGTGATATCTGCCATCTTCACAGACTGAACTATAAGCATTTAGAGCTGAAGTATTATATTGCTTGCTCAAGGTAAAGAGACAGGTTTTGTAGCTGGGGACTGTAATAGATTGATATCCTCTCAGGCACATCAGGGAACAGACTAGTGGGGTATACCTATATTGGTGAGAAGGACATTTAGCAGCAGCTCAGAATAAAAGGTGTATCATGCACACTCTTAGCACCAACCAGCATGTACCAGCAGTTACACAAATAGAGGACACTTTCCAGAAAACAGGTTAAGAACTTCCCACCAAGTCATGCTTCATTTGGGGTGTGCTGGTGAACCCTCTTGTGCTTGAAACTGTCTCCTGTGCAGATGCTTGTGAAGGCAAAGAAAGGGAATCCTCACGTGGCTGCTCATGAGAAACCAAACTAGCCTTTGGATATTAGTAAATACTACATTGACCGAGAAATACAAAGTGAACAATCAAAGGTTGGCAATTCCTAGTGGTTGGTTCACTAATCAGATGGAATACCTGTGTGGCTTCTGAAATTGTTTTTTGAGGTTATGAGTTCTAAAAGGCATTCAGGAAGGCATTCAGGAAGCAACCACAATCAGCTTGCTGGAACTCCTCTGTTTCTAAGATGATGACATGACTTTTCTTCTCAGAAGACATCTTTAGAGTTTTCTAAATTCTACTACATAAATACTGAAATTTTCACAAGACTAAATAGGTTAGAGACCAGCTCTTATTAAAATATCGAAAAAAAAATGATGGGGGCAAGTGAATCACCAGCCATCACCTGGCTTTAAAATATAGGGCCAGCTTTTCACCCTAGCATAAAATGACATAATTTCATCAAACATTTGTATGTTTACATCATTGGAGCATATGGCCCATAAAGTCCTTCAAAACAAAGCTATGTTTTTCAAAAGAAGAGAAGATTAAAAATTAGGCAATATGAATTCAAGAGCTATTAAAAGCTAGTTCTCTGAAAACATATGCTCAATGTGCAGCAGCAATCCAAAAAGCTAACAGAATGTTAGAAACCATTAGAAAAATGTTACAGTTTAAACCTCTCTTGTCCAGAACTCTCTGGTCCAGAAACATCCATCATCCAGAATGATTTTAGTTAGCCAGATGTCTACTTTTCATGGGTGTGGCTAAGTTTCCTGCAGTTCCATAACATTTGTTTACAGTCACCATTCCTGGCTCTCAGTGTTCTGTGCTATTATTTAGCTCTAATTTACCCCCAAATATCCTCAAAGATACCAGTGAGCAGTGGAAGTGTTGGTAATGCTGCTAGACAATATTGACCTCCCATGATCCGGAAAAGCCTCTTGTTTGGAATGTGTCAGGTCCCGAAGGCACCAGACTAGAAAGCTTCAACCTGTATATAATAAAACAGAAAATATCATAGTGGCACTATGTAAATCCATGGTACACCCACATCTTAAATCCTCTGTGCAGCTCTTGTCATTCTATATCAAAAAAGATATATTAAAATTGGAAAAGGTGCGGAGAAGGACAGCAAAACAGATTAAGGATATGGAACAGCTTCCTTATAAGGACGAATGGTGTGCAGAAAGTGAAAAGGAAAGTGTTATTTAGTCCTTCACATAACACAAGAAACAGGGGTCGTATAATCAATTTAGTAGACAGGAGTTACATGAAAGAAACAGAAGGATGAACTACTTCACACAGTGCAGTCAATCTATGGAACTCATGGGAGTTCTGAATGTTAAAATTATAACTGCATTAAAAAAATAATTAGAAACATTCGTGGAGGATAGGTCCATCAATGGCCATTACACAAGATGGCTAGGGAGGCAACTCTATGCAACCTAGACCTTTGACTGCCAGAATCCTGGCACTGGACAGCAGGGGATGGATCTCTCAACAATTGCTCTGTTCTGTTCATTTGCTCTGAAGCATCTGTGTCAGCCGGTGGTCAGGGCAGTGAGTGGTGTGTGTGTATTATACACCCAAGACTTCAACTGCTAGGTCTGGGGTCCCTTAGCAGCGGGCAACCTGGGGAGGCTGAGAGATGCCCCAACGGTTCTGTCCCCTGGAAGCGACATGATCCAGCGCTCAAGCTCTCCCTATATCTGTCCCTTATGACCGGCTGGAGTTCTTTTTAAAATTGTGCTTGGTTCTGTTACAGCAACTGAAGGAGTCAGGTCACAGCTTAAACAGTTACTATTTTATTGTTACAGGGTAAACTTAGCTGTTAAATGCTACTACTGTGTTACAGATAACACAGCCACTACAAAGGACAGGACAGAAATTACACTAATAAATCACTTACAGGTACCATGAAACCCTTTTGGTTCTCTGAGCTCTTATTAAATGCATGCAAAATAGACACCTAGCAGGTATATATTCTCACCCCTGCGTTCCAGACTTGGCGTGGTCAGCGTCTTTCTCTCAATCCCTCGGGAAGAAGTAGGGCGAGGTTGGGCAACCAATACCTCGGGAGACAACCAATACCTTCCAGCAGGTGTAGATGATTGGAGCTCTAATGGGGTGGGCTACTAAACCCCTCTTTATACCCCTTGGGTCACGTAGGCTTCTTCCTGGTCTCAAGTGGCCAATTAGGAAAAATGGCTTTGAATGCCAAGTTTCCCACGAAGGGTGCAAAGCATAATTCACACCTGGGAAAATGCAGACAATGGGCACCTCTGGTATGTGATGGGCGAAGATTCCTCTCCTGGGACAGTGCAGGCATGTCAATTACTGGTACTAGCCATCAGGGTGGCGGGAGGGGGCGGGGCCCGGGTCGTCAGCTAGCCCATTTACTGTCTGGTTTCTGTTTATTAGAGTCAGGGACAGGCAGCACACCTGCGTTCCCAGGGCATCAAAGGCTGACTGCCTTTCTCTTGCTCTCGGGGGGGGGGAGGGGGGGGGGAACAAGATGGGGTTCATGTCTGGCTACAATCTGACATTGGCCACTATCAGAAAACAGGATGCTGGGATAGATGGACTATTGACCTGATTCCATACGGCCATTTTTATTTTTTTATTTACCGAATTAGATAGTCTTATATTTCGTAGACTACAAATGCTGGAATTGGGAAGCATTTTTGCATCTCCCTTTTTTTAACTGATGGAGTATTAAAAAAACTTATATACCAATGAATAGTCCTGCAGTGCCTTTCCAAGACTAACAAAAAATGTAGATGGTATGATGAGCTTTTGTGGGCACAACCCACTTCTTCAGATGAATGAAGTTAAAGGATCCAGCACACACAAAATAGCAGAGAAAAAGAGGGAATGGGGAGGGAAAGAGAAGGAAAAAATGGGGGAAAATATTGTCAATTAGAATGTCCATGCTAAATGAGGCTAATAGAGTGGGCTGTAAGTACCTGGTGCTTAGCTTTTTATGTCATTAGGGTTTGAAATGTAGTGGCCCATCCAGTTCAGGTCTTTGTTCAGACCTCATTTCCAGGTATCAAACTTGTAAATGAAACCAAGTTCTGCAGCTTCTCTCTCAAGTTGGTTTTTTAAATTGCTTTGTAATAATATGGCCACTTTTAGATCCATTAGTGAGTGCCTGAGCAAGTTACAGTGTTCCGCAACAGGTTTCTGTGTGTTGCCATTTTGAATATCTGATTTGTGTCCATTAATCGTTTATTGGATACCCCACTCTAAGGGTATTTGTCACCTAAAATAAAGCCTAAGCTAAAAGAAAAGAGAATCATTCAGTTCTATACCCTCTGCTACTGCAGAGTTAATGCTAGTCACCAACAATTCCTATATTACTTTCAGTGAGAGTAACAGAAAAATTACAAAGCAGAAATTGATAATAATTTCAAGCCCTGATTGCCCTGTAATGGGATTTCTATCACTATATTTGTACAAAAGCAACAGCAGAAGTCCTAGAAAAGAGGGTGATTATTACACAGCATGAGATGGCTTTGTTTTGGGAACAGCTTTTTATAAAAGAATACTTTAGTCTTACCAGCAGTGTAATAGAAATGAGCTGTGCTGCCTCATGGGAAGCCTGTGTGGTGAAGAGCTCCTCCGAGACAGCATGTAAGAGGGGGGAGGGGAGTGTCGCCAGTAGAAAATTAAATAGCAGCCCTCCGTGGACAACCTTGGAAATTGAACTGGGGCTGTTGCCAAGTTTAGAACCTTGCTACCAAACAAACAATCTCAGAATGTTTAAGGAAGATCAATCTTTGGGTCCTGTAGCTGATGAAGAGAGACAATTCCTCATATATCAGGGCTTCTGGGAGTCATTACCTGTGCTTGCAAACATATAAGAGGACAACTCTTTAAGTTCATCTTGGAAATTGCACCCCTGTGATCATTTTGCAGAATGAGCACGGTGAAATTAGCTTAGCTTGAAAGCATGAAATCTGCATGCACCAATGCTCAGAATTCTTTCTTCAGAAGATACATGTTACTGCTGAGAAAGTCAGATTATTTATGCACCAACACTTTATTTTATTTACATATTGAGTATTTATAATTAATTTGCTGGAGCATATGAAAGAGCTGTAGCAAAAGGGGGTTTTATCAGTGATGTGACAAATCATTCAGAAGTCAGTTAGACTTCTGTACATCGGTACCCTTATCAGAATAAATCTCTTCTAAGAATGCATGATGGGAAGTTTTATGCATCAGAAGAATAGAGATTCACTTTCAGTACATATTACCACTATTTCTCAGCCTTTTTGATACTAGGGACCAGCTTGCTGCCTTTCTCAACTGTCAGGGGCTGGTGCTGATGCACAGACCAGTTGTTGAGAAACACTGTATTTGACAATATATGTGGGCACATGATAATAAGGTGTTACGCACACAGTGTTAATATTGTACGCATAATTTCTCAACATTCATTTACAAGTTGTGTCATTGTAAATCATATTATGCTTTTCTCATAATTCTATTTATTCCTATTCACCCACACTAAGTATCACTTTACAAAGCTGAATATAGCAACATACAAATCCTGTCACCCATAAGATACATTTGTTCTCTGTCCTGGAACAGATAGAGAATACTTTCATGGCTTTTTGGTGCCTGGAATGTAGTATTCATAGAAGATATAAGGAAGGAATTGCTTGATACAGAAAAACAAGACAAAAGCTGACTGGTGGGTCAAGTCTTGGGTGATGAATAGAGTGTTCTCTAACTTGTAAACGGTCTACTGTAAATATAGCTAGTTTTAGATGCATATTTTTGAAGCACACCTTCTGTGGAAGGTGAATTCAATGCTGGGAGAATTGTTTCCCAGAAGGATTAGTTGAGTATTAACTCTGTCCTTTCTGAATTGTGCTGCTTTAACTTTGGTTAATGAAATTTGGTTAAGCTTGATTATTTGGTCTCTCAGGGTATGTCTACACAGCACACTTATTTCAAAATAAGATGTTTTGGAAATTTTTTTTCTGAAATAGCTTATTTTGAAATAGCACATCTACACTACAGAGAAGCCTCAAAATTAGTCCAAGACAGGCTTCCCTAATGTGGATGTGCTACTTCGATTTAGACCCTAAGAGGCACTGGGAGGTAATTACTTTGAATGGCCCTGAGGAGAAGCTATTTTGAAATAGCAGCAGTGGAGCATCCACACTACTGCTATTCCAAAATAGCTATTTCAGAATAAGCAATATTCCTCATGAAATGATGTTTACAGATTTCAAAATAAGCCATCCATTATTTCAAAATTATGTCAAAATAACAGAATTGCTGTGTAGGCGCTTGCCTTGTTATTTCAAAATAACAGCTGTGTAGACACACCCTTAAACATTTGTAATAATGACCTGCAAGTGTTGCCCCATGTCACTTGCACATTATACAAAAATGAACATTTGTGATCAACCAGCAGAGTAAAATTAGTTGTAAAAAAAAGTCTGAGGATTTTTTTAAGGTGCCTGATATTCTGAGCAGTTAGCAGCTCTCTTGGAAATTAGACTGCTTATTTCAGCTGTAATTCTGTACTGCAGTCTCTAAATAAGGGAACTACTGGGTGCTCAGCATTTTTTATCTTAAGGTGACTTATTTGAGCATTTAATTTTAGCCTTCTATTTTTTAAAATATTTGCCATAGGCTTTACCAGATAAAGTTAATTTTCACATGTCCATTTATCTTTGTGAATGAAACAATATTTACTTTGTTTTAAAATATGCTTTATTAACAATGCATCAAAAGCATATACGAGTTTCATTGGACATCTTCACAGCTCTTTTGGCTCTGTTTTCTGAGAGTAGCACCAAAAAAACCAACAAAAACGCAGTTCAGAAATGTCAAACAACTACATTTCAGTTTGACAATTTCCTACAAGGCACTATGGTTATGTATCTTGCATGATGCACTGTAACAGTTCAACCCTGAAAGTTCACAGTGTATCATAAGAGATGTAGTCTGGTCAGGGAACCCAGTCTCTGAGGGTACATCTACACAGTAGTGTTATTTCGGAATAACTGATGTTATTCCAAAATAACAAAGACCATGTCTAGACTACAAGCCTTTATTTTGAAATAATGTTGAACTGGAGAACTTTTTACTCTGACACATGGTGTAGCCGGCCAGAGTAAGTCTCAGGTCCGACACTGGGCTCTCAAGGTACAAAATACACCACACAGGTATCTGTCAAACACAAGTAGTTTATTTCCTGACAGCTAACAGCTGTGCCCCATGAATGGAAGAACAATATAACAAAGAAGCGGCATATCTTACGTCCCTTCCTGCAAGCCTGGGACCCCGGGTAGGCTGCGGACGAAGTGGGAGGTTGTCTCAGCTTCCGAGGCGCCGGTACCCAAAGCCCATCAGTGAAGTCCGATTTGCTAGGCTCTGAGGCAGCCTTAAATACAGTTTTCCCTGCCTTGTTTTGCAGTTTGGAAATTTCCAGGGTTACTCATTATATGCTGATGTAGGGCTTAGCTGTTAGTTATCGATCTGGTTCTGATCTGGATCTGCTTGTTCTTTGGCCCTGTTTACGTGATCAGTACGTTAGGGTAAACAGAATTGTTTATGCATTCTTGCCCTTTACCCTTATCTTATACTTGTTCTTGCTATACTGGCAACAATGCTTATCTTAAGTGGCGTATGTTCCAAAAGACTTGCTTCTGGCTCATCAGTAGTAGGGAAAAGGGAAAAAGGGGGGAAAGAATGCAGGCCTCACCACCCCTAAACTAGCACATACAAAGTTCTTCCGTAATTGACCACTACACATGGTAACCCTCATTTCACGAGGAGTAAGGGAAGTTGAAAGAAAAGTGTTCTTCCTTCAACTTCCTGCTGTGTAGATAGCGCCAAAAGCTGAATTAAGCTATTTTGACTTAACCCACACAATTGATGTAGCTGAAGTTGTGTACTTTATTCTGACTTTAGCCCTGCTGCATAGATGTATCCTGGGAGAATTATGAATTGAATTAGATTCCACTATGAGGAATTCATAAGAGTATAATTTACATAATACAGGGGAGCTTTGTAGGAGATGAGTTTAGCTTCATTTCATGTGAATTTTGTGCTGTAGAACCTGAGGCTGAGGTCAACTCTTTTTTTTAACTTCTCCTGCAGGAAGAAAGGACAAAGTTAAACCCTGCTGGGAAAGAAACTGTGATGGACTCCCTCTCCCTGCTTTATGAAATGGGCTTATGGACATGAATATACATAATTCAAAGATGCTTTGAGTGAATTATTTCATATAACCTATCAATCTTCATGTCATGATCCGTTGGCTCCGTTTATCTTACTTTGATGTATGTATCATTTTTGTATGTAAAATTAGACATATGGAGTGGAGAATACTTTGTAGGTTTTAAATGTGTGAATGAGAGACATGGAGGATGTTACCCAACTGTTAAACAATCTTTTTTATCCTTAAGTCTGAGCAGTGGTTGGTAGGGAGTGGCCTCAATTATTTAACAAAAAGAATAGGAAAGCAGAGGCCTAGGTCTTTTGGCTGGGCTGCACCTGGAGGAAAGAAGCTGAAGACCCCAGGGTGGGGAGACAGCCCTGGTTTGGAGGGGCAACTGGAAAAGAGGTTTTAGGGTAAGTTTGTACTGAGGTTTCAGTGTAGAATTAGCCAAGCATTTTTTTTTCTTTTGATTTGTAACCTACTTTGCCTTGCCTCTTCTCGCTTATTACTACTTAAATCCTATTGCTTCTACTTAATAAAATCATTTTTATTTTCTATCAAACCCTGTGTAAATAATTGTTGTTACTGGGGAGGGTGGGGGAACAAAGTGTGCATTCCCCCTTTCATTGTGAAAGGTGGCTTACCTTACCTAATTCTTTGGGTTCTGATCCCATTTGGGGCGTAGTATCCCAGGAAGCTGGGCCCTATCCTGCACTCTCCTTGGACCTGAAGAGGTTCAGTGTCTGTATTGCTTCTCAGTGGGGGGCAGGGATCTCAGCTCAGGTCCTTGGCTAGGGGAGACCAGCGGACCAGTGAGGAGCCCCAGAGAGCGGGAAAGCAAGTGGCAGTGGCCATGTCAGCACCCCGGGAGTCACCCCCAAGGAGACATCTGTGACCCCACCCCTTCACAGAAACTGTGTTCTGATTCTGTTTTGTAGTAAGAAAATTAAACAGAGCTTGTGGCTAACTAGAAAGAACTATCCATAAAGAACTATTCCATATCCTAAAGAGGAAGGTGTTATTGTAGAAGCATTTTACTCTCTTCTAAATACATCCCACCCTTTTGAAATGGTTAGTGATCTATGCCCCTAAATGTTTGACAACAGTTACATTCTAGTCATATGCATCATAGAGCATACATATACAAAAATTCATTCTGAAATGTAAGTACGTAAGGGTATGTCTACACTACAAAGTTAATTCGAACTAACAGCAGTTAGTTCGAATTAACTTTCATAGGCGCTACACATACAAACTGCTAGTTCGAACTAGCGGAGCGCTTAATTCAAACTAGGTAAACCTCATTCTATGAGGACTAACACCTAGTTCGAATTAAGGGCTGTGTAGCCACTTAATTCGAACTACTGGGAGGCTAGCCCTTCCCAGCTTGCCCTGGTGGCTGGGCCAAGCCAGGGAAACTCTTCTGCCCCCCCTCCCAGCCCCGGAGCCCTTAAAGGGCCATGGTCTGGCTATGGTGCCCGTGCCAGGTGCAAGACTGCCAGCACCCAGCCAGCAGACCCTGCATCTGGCACGGCATGAGCCAGCCACCCGCTGCCACCCAGCCCTCCGCCTCTTCCCAGGACCAGGCTGGCGGCTCCCAGGAGCCTGCCCGGGGCCGCAAGAGGCGGGCGCCCGCCTGGTCTAGTGCAGAGATCGTGGACCTCATCCAGGTTTGGGGGGAGGCCTCCAACATCCACGACCTCCACACTAGGCACAGGAAAGTGGCCGTCTAGGGCAGGATAGCTGCCAGCCTGGCCACCAAAGGCCACATGCAAACCCAGGAACAGGTTTGCAAGAAAATCAAGGTGGTCCAGTGAGACCCCTGAGCCCTGAGCTTAGAACATAAGAACATAAGAACGGCCGTACTGGGTCAGACCAAAGGTCCATCTAGCCCAGTAGCCTGTCTGCCGACAGTGGCCAACACCAGCTACCCCGGAGGGGATGGAACGAAGACAATGACCATGCCATTTGTCTCGTGCCATCCATCTCCAGCCTTCCACAAATAGAGGCCAGGGACACCATTCCTACCCCCTGGCTAATAGTACTCCATGGACCCAACCTCCATGACTTGATCTAACATCTCTTTAAACTCTGTTATAGTTCTAGCCTTCACAGCCTCCTGTGGCAAGGAGTTCCACAGGTTGACTATTTGCTTTGTGAAGAAGAACTTTCGCTTATTAGTTTGAAGCCTGCTACCCATTCATTTCATTTGGTGTCCTCTAGTCCTTATATTATGGGAACTAATGAAGAACTTTTCTTTATGCACCCTCTCCACACCACTCATGATTTTATATACCTCTATCATATCCCCCCTCAGTCTCCTCTTTTCTAAGCTGAAAAGTCCCAGTCTCTTTCGCCTCTCTTCATATGGGACCTGTTCCAAACCCCTAATCATTGTAGTTGCCCTTTTCTGAACCCTTTCCAAGGCCAAAATATCTTTTTTGAGGTGAGGAGACCACATCTGTACACAGTACTGAATATATGGCGTACCATAGTTTTATACTTCCCCTCCTCCTTCTTTCCCTGGCTTCCCCCTTCCAGCTCCCTCCTCCCAGGTTTCCACCTCCCCTCTCCCACCCTCTTTCTTCCCCTCTCCCACCTCCTTTTCCCAGTCTCCCCAGAGGTTAATCCCCCCACCCCCAGTTTTGTTAAATAAAGAGAGTTTCTATTTTTGAACACACATGTCCTTTATTTTTTACATCAGGAAGGGGGGCTGGGGAGGGGTAAGTGGAAGGAGGTGAGGGAGGAATGGGGCACGAGCCCCCGATGGGGAGGACTGGGGTGGCTCTGAGGGCTCCTCGGAGTGGAAGCCCTCCTGCAGGGCCTCCTGGATCCTGACAGCCCCCCGATTGACCCCCCCGGCTGGCAGCCTGCGGCAAGTGCAGCCGGGCTGATGACCGAGTGCTCTCATGTGCCAAGTGTGGGCATTCAGGGCACTCCAAGACAGGACTGCTTTGCTGTCCCTCATCGAGGTAGACAAGCAACGGGGAACCCTGAGAACTATCTGTCCGGGGTGGGGGTCGGGTCCTTTTAAGCACAGCCCTCGGCTAGCCTGAGGCAGCAGCTCCACACTCTAAGTTCTAACCTGATGCCCTGCTGGCACTGGTTCCGGCCAGCCTTAACTTTGGTTCAGGGTCCATTCAATGTGGACATGCTCGTTCGAATTAGCAAAACGCTAATTCGAATTAGTTTTTAGGTCTAGATGCACTAGTTCGAATTAGCTTCGTTTGAATTTACTAATTCGAATTAAGTTAGTTCGAATTAGTGCCATAGTGTAGACATACTCTAAGTCTTAAGTCAGTTCTCAGATCCTTGAATTATACAAGTAATTACAGATAAAACTTATTTGTGGGTTTGCAAATGATAGAGAAACAAATGGAAAAAGCTGAATTTCCAAGTAAGGTACAATAAGTAGCACTCATCATCTGTGGTCTCTGACAACAAGCACACTATCAGACCATACAGTAAAGCAGTGGTCTCCAACCTTTTTAAGCACAAGTTCACTTTCTGAATTTTAAGTGCAATCCAGGATCTATGTCAAACCCAAATACCTTTGCCCCGCCTCCTTTGTGCCTCTTCTCTGAGGCCCCGCCCCTCCTCACCTCATCCTCCCTCCCTCCCCTATCCTTCCTCACTTTCACCAGGCAGGGGCAGAGGTTTGGGGGTGAAGGTTCTGCTCTTGGATTAAGGGATTTGGAGTGTGAGAGGGGCTCTGAGCTGAGCTTGGGGCAGGCAGTTGGGGATCCTGAGGGGGTTCTGGGTATAGGCTCTGGAAGGATGTTTGGATGCAGGAGTCCTCGGAGCACAGGGCAGGAGCTCACAGTGCAGGAGGGGGTTTGTGACTGGGGTAGGGTTTCAGGATGTGGGCTCCACCTGGGCACTGCTTACCTTAGGTGGCTCCTGGTTGGTGGTGCAGTGGGGCTAAGGCAGACTCACCCCTGCCCTGGCCCTGTACCACTCCCAAAAGCAGCCAGCAAACTCCCTCCCAAGTCCTGCTGTGCCACCCGCCCTGCTCTGTGGTGATAGGATACAGAGGGGGAGAAAGCACCTTGACATCAGAACCCCGCTCCCCTGCCCGGCCCAGCAATCAGGAGGCTCCCGGAGGCAGGAGAGGCAGCTCCAAGGCAAAGGGCAGGAGATGCACAGCAGTAGGGGGAGGGGCAGCTGAAGTGCTGGCACTTGATAGCCTCTTGGCCAAACCAGTCAGGATCACCTGTCGGAGGCTCCAAGATCTACCGGTAGATCCCGATTGACTGGTTGGTGACCACTGCAGTAAAGACATAACTGCTTCTGTAAGCTTAAATCGTCTGTGAAAACAGAAAATGCCTTAAATGTTGACTCTAAAAGTTGCAAACACATCACAAAAGAAAGTATGTTGAAATAAAGCAGTGTTAATGTAACACTGAGAGACTAACATAAATTGAGCAAAGCAAGGCCATTCAGAGTTAGTAGCAGCAGAACATTCAGCATGACATTTTGTCCTTATCTTAACTTACCTTAGTGTGTGTACTAGCAGGCATTCAGCCATATCAGAACAGTCACTCTATTGTTGTTCTAGAGGTACTCCAATGCCTACACCTGGCACAGGGTGAATATTGGAAGCATACTTTGACTGCATTTTCAGGCTTATATTCTTCATACTTCATTCTTATACTCTCCAGTCTGGTTTTAAACAGGTTTCAGCAATTTTTTAAGTTAAATGTGTTTTGTTTTAAATTGAGGTAGGAGGAAACTCACTAAAATTATTAAAGAGCTTAGAATGACAAAGGGCCAGATTCTGTGCTGTGTGGCAGAGTAGGCTCAGCTCAGGATAGGGCCAATTTTAATGGAGCCAGTGTGGCCCCTGGTGTATATTAGAGCAGTTGCAACTTACATCAGCTTCACCACTGCTGCACCAGAGCACACCTTGCTGTACTGTCCTACTTTCACTCCCTTCTGACAGACACCTCTATGCCAGGGGTTTTCAGGAGGACAGAGCAGAGATATGTAGACCAGTGTTTCTGAACCTTTTTTACAAAGTACCCCTTTAAAAAAAATTATAAGTACCCCCAGCACCTACAGTTTTCAGACACACAATTTTTTTTTCTACCGTTGCAACACATTTGTTTAAACAACTTAATCGATAGCCTGGCGAGCAATGAAATTTTTGGGTGTAAAAAGTACAAAAATAATAAAGTGCTGTAAAACTTAAAACAAAAATTCTCTTTTCTCCAAATTTCAGTTCTGTTGATGTACCCCCCAGACTTCCCTAAGGGTACTTGTACCACTGGCTGAGAAACACTGATGTTGACCACTCCAGCACCACCTCTGCACTAGGTTTGTTCTAAGGAGGCTGTATATGATCACCATATGGCTCTTCAGCAGTGTAATGGAGCTGCAGCTGACCCATATCCCTGATAACTTATATATAAAAACAACATGCGATTTTCTTGGAAAAACCAGAACAACTTCAAATTGACTAGTGAGCAGGTTCTTTTGTAAATTGCTGTTTGTGACGAAAAGCTTAGGCCCTACATTCACTGAAATGGTATTAAATAAATAAACGGGAGGCATAACGGGAAAATCAAATCCATCAGTAGTCAAACCTCTGAGCCTGATGGTGAGGGTGAATAATTAGAAAAGTGAGAGGAGGCCAATGAATCCCAAACAAATGTTTCCTTTCTTGCAGGGTGAGGGGAGTATGAGTTGGGCAGGTTTGAATGGGAGATGTAGTGTGGAAGGCAGCATAGGAGTTCTCCATGTGTCCTCACCCTGACTTCCACCCATGGATGGCCTATGTCTTTCTTTTATTTGTTCCTTTGCACAATGGTTGCAAACAAACTAAGGAGATAAATGGGGATGAACATTTTCTGTTCGTATTTATCTGAAATCTCAAGGTGTCAAATTAAGCCATGCAGTAGGCAAGTCTAGAGTTAAGACTTTGGCCTGACATAGCTATGTTAATGAAAATACTCCCTTTTCCTTGTATCTAACATTTATAATCCTTTACATATCCCAAAATGGTACTCCCACTGTTGATAAAGTCTTGCATATTATTTCATCAAAATTACAGTGTAATGAACTGAGTCTACCCCAGTGTACAAGGTGACGATCTACAGGACAGAAAAGGCTATCCAACCATGTATATAGAAAATAAAAATAGCACAGCATTTAAAATAGCTTCTTATTTCTATATTTTACATTTGGAATATCTGTCACAGTGAATAGGTGCTTTGAAGTGAGAAGTTACTCTCTTCAATTAGTAACTTCTGCCGTGTTAGTGTTTTCACCTTGTAGCAGATTTGTAAAGGTTAGCACATTCTCCAATGGGTTGTTACAACACCAGTAAGGTTTCATATTTACAACATCAAAAATCAGGCATCTGTTCATTTTGGTAATTTGCTGAGTCTGTTACTTACATCATATAAATGCCATTTGACCATGTAAGGTCCAATAAAAACTGATGCCAGTTTTGCAAAACACCCCTCTGATGCATCTGTACTGAGTGATTACATACCTATGCCAGGTCATGTACTTTGGAAATTACAGTCAGACTCGATTAATCTAGAACAGTTTACAAATGACATTATGGGAGTTTTTAAAAAGGAGAGAAAAAAATCTTTGAATTGCTAAGCATTATGCAGTCTAAGGCTGAATTTTTGATTATTGAACATATGGATCAGCCAACCAGAAAATGATGCTTTATTTATTGTACTGCCTCTAAATTTCTCTGATATTTAAGGTAACCATCTTTTCAAAATGCAAACATGGGATGCATGCAGGAGCCTTCCCCCCTCCATGGTCCGTTCCCCTTCTCCTTCTCTTCCCCTTGAGGCCACACCCCCTGGCTTGGCCAGAAGCTAGAGCCAGTCAGTGGTAAGAACTGCACAAGGAACCTGGGCTACTGTGGAGAGTGTTGAACTCTCCTTCCATCTGCACTGGGCAGGGACCCAAGACCAGCCCTCCCCCCAGCCTGTGCCCCAACCCCTGGGACACATTGCCCACTGCCCAGGACAAGTGAGGGATCTGGGACTCCATGCTCCCCACTGTATTCCAAGCTCCCTGGCAGCTCTTACTACACCCTGGCTCCAGGTTCTGGCCTAGCTGGATGAAGGCTCTTTCTGGGGTTGTGGGCCAGAGATGAGGTGTTTGGGGCACAGGAGGAGGCTGTAGGCCCATCCAGGGGGTTAGGCTGGGGGAGGTTGGCTGGGGTTGTGAACCGTGGGATGGAACAGAGGATGGGGGTTTTGAGGCATAAGAGGGGGCTCAGGGCCAGGTCAGAAGGCTGGGGGGTGGAAGAGGTTTCAGAGTGTGGGGTCCTGGCAGTGATTATAGCAGGTCCCAGAAAGTGGCCACCAGGTCCCTGTGACTCCTAGGTGCATGGGCAGCCAGGGAGACTCTGCATGCTGTCCTTTCACCCTCAGGCACAGTGACCTCATGATTCCGAGCCAATGAGAGCTGCAGTGGCAGGCTGCACACAGAGCCTCCCAGCACTTAGGAGCCACAAAGACTTGGCAGCCACTTCCAGGAGCTGCTCAAAGAAATGGCAGAGAGGGAACATGCCTGAGCCCTCACTGTCCTGCCAACTGGACTTTTAATGGCCCAAGCTGTGGTGCCAATCAGAGCCACCAGCGTCTCTTTTCAACCAGGTATTCCAACAACCTGACAATCTTAAAAGAGGAGGGGGTAGGTCCTTGCTGCAAGAGGGATCTAAGGCCCACCTCAGCCCCCACTCCAACTAGGAAGAGGCTGACACTGTTCCTGAACCTCAGGCAGCAATGGAGTGGTGCTGCAGGGGGACAAATGCTGCTGGAGTCATTCAGCATGGCAGCAGCACTTGAAATAATGATTTTGAGACTGTCCTGCCCAACTGGAGATTGGTGTCACCCTAATGACATTAGCAAGTGCTTCAAACACTATAGGCTTCAGTTTTCTCACCAGTAAAACGGGAATCATGATTTTTTAACCCTCCAGTAGTGCTGAGATTTAACTAATTTTGTAAGCTGTTCTGAGATTCAAAAATCGAAAATATTGCAGCAGACTGAAATGCTATTTATCCTTCTTCGCATTGAAAACAGATTTTGCTTTCTCTTTGACTTCCTTTTGAATACTGTCATAACATAGCATTTATCCCTCTCCAGTGAAACCTCAAAATGAGTTTCCTATTCAGAGATGCGTTTATACACAATGCATGCCTGATTTGTGCATGTGCTCTCCACAGTATGAGCTGTCATTGAGACACAGTGATTTTGAGTGGATACTGAACCCACAGCTAATGATCAAAGAGTGTCAACTTCTGGGCGGTCCATCATAGTGGTTATTATACAATCATCAAGTAATGAGTCCAGGAGCAGAGGCTCATTGATCCATGAGGACTGGGGTAGAACTCTGCAGTCTCAGCTTGTTTGTAAGCCTCCCTCTTTCCTGTCTCCTCCCTGAGGGGAACATGTGAAATAAATTCCACAAAAAGTGCTTGCAGTTTTTTTGGTTCTCCCTCTTGTCCCAGGATTCCCCTGTGGGCAATAGTGATATAATCCTTAAAGTGGAAGGGACTAACTGTAATATTTGTCACTCTAGGCATTATTGTTTACTGTAAATCTACTTTTTTCACTGTAAATTTACTTCCCTGATGATTTTTCCCAAGTTATATGAAAACAAAAACAAAAACAAGCCCTGCTTGTTGCCACCAGTAATAAGGATGTAAGCATAATATCTTTTCCTGTCATAAATCAACTGATCTCAGGGGAAATAAAATTTGGACTATGATGAGATTTCAATTTGCTAAGAGAACTTGGAGAACAAAACTCACTTTTCTATTAGAGCTGCACTGGAAAAGCGTGGATAATGAGTGCGAACAGTACAACATAACTAAGCATAAAAATCTCACATCTTTACACAAAATAATTAATTTTCAGAGGGGCAGAGGCTTGGCCTTTTTAGTTACAGGGGGAAAAGCTGCACCTACACAGTTTTCCTTTGCACTTTTGCATATGCAAAATAAATAGCAGGCACAAAGGTACATGCATCTGTATTTTCCTGTGTCTAGCACACAGCTAGCCACAGAGATTCAAGCACTCAGACTGTGAATACAGGTCATAGAATCACAGACTTTAAGGACAGAGGGGGATGACTGTGATCATATCATCTGACCTCCTGTCTAACACAAGCTGTGGCACTTCCCTGAAGTAATTTTTGCTTCAAGTCCAGTAGCTGTTGAACTAGAGCACATATTTTAGAAAAACATACAATCTTGATTTAAAGCTTTCAATGGTGGACACTATTTTGAATAACTCAGAGCACATCTACACTTCTGCGAAGATCAGTCAATCTTCTGGCATTCGATTTAGCGGGTCTGGTGAACACCCACTAAATTGAATGCCAAAGGCACCCCCATAGACCTCGGAACTCCTCGCAGTCATGAGCAGTAAGGGAAATAGACAGGAGAGTTGCTCCCATCAACCTTCTGCTGTTGTGTTACCTACCAGCCCTGTGCTCTTGGGGAGCCAGGGAGTGACATTCATGGAAAAACCATCCCCCACTTCCCCTAGGCCTCTGCTAGAATCAGACAAAGCAAGGAAAAGGCCAGGGAAGACACACCTAAACTAATTAAGGAAACACCCCAGCCTCATCTGCATTGAAGATAGAACTCATTAGCATACAGAATGGAGACCAGGTTTTCCAAGGCAGGAACCGCAGTGAACTATGGGATACCGAAAGCAGAGAAGCACTGCCTGATGGGAAATCTCTACTTCAGATGCTAATGAACCCAGGCCTGCTCACACCCAAATTAGTCATTATCAGACCAATTCTTGTAACGATTCTATTGACATCTAAAATACTGAAACTGCCTAGTTGCATTGTGAGCTCATTCAAGGAACATCACCCATAACCAAGGGTGATCAGTCTCTATTGTCTCGCCTCTTTCTCTTTGATCTATTGTCCTATCCCTATAAAAATGCCTACCTTTGCCCAAGAAAAACTGTTCTGATACCTGGATTTAAACTGCATCAGTTCCATTGAGACTTCTTCATCTCCTGTCTGATCGTGCTGGGGGCTCTGCTCTGCTTGTTTCCTGCCCTCTGGACCCCCGGCTACCATCATCATCCGGGAACCCCGATCAGTGCAAGCTCCACAGAGTGGTGAGCTCTCTCTCTCTCTCTCTCTCTCTCTCTCCCACCAGCTACCTATCTCTAAGCCTAGCCTCCTGACTCTGCCCCATGTAAACTGTTATACGGTTAGCTAGCCCTAACATTTGTAATCAGTTCCAATTTAGATTTAATATTGTAACTGTTAGATTTCATATTGTAACTGTTATGTGTGTTTGGCTCCCTATATATATAATAAATAACTTTCATTGTTAAGCTGGTTGCTTCTCTCTCTTTCTTTCTCTTTCGCTCACTCTTCCTCAAGTGGTGTTGTTTTGGCTTCCCCATTCACTCTGCAACAATGCTTCTTGTACCCAAGCTACAGATCCCTGTAGTGCCCAAAATCCTGTGGGGTTTGCTCATCGTGTGGTTTACCAGTGAATGATTGTCACGTGAAAGTGGGGATAGGGGGTGCTGAACCTGGGGGCATATGAGGATGGCAGCTTAAAGTGCTGTTTAATCCAGCCCACTGAGTCCAAAGGCTCATGAGGGTGCAGTGTGGCATTGCTGTTAACTCAGCTGGCTGAGTCCAGGGACATATGAGGGGTCAGCTTGTGAGTGCTAATTACCCAGTCCTTTCAGGCGTGTTCTGGTAGTGGGTATGAATGTCTGTGTGTGCGTTGCCAAGGTGGGAAGAACCCCATCCTAAGGAACCTAGTTCCTGCAAGAGAGCTCCAGTGGGAGGGGGAATTGGCAGCAGGAAGAGAATTCAGCTCCATATAAGAGCACAAGTAAGCACAAGCAGCACACTGATAGAATTAATAACCTTCCCCAGTTCCATAAGAATAACCCTAATAAATGAGCATACCCCATAGTATTGGGCAAATCTGGTAACAGTGGGGCAACCCCAGAAAGTCAATGCAAAGTACGTCAACTCCAGCTACACAATTCACATAGTTGGAGTTGTATTTCTTGCATTGATTTTTTCACCAGTATAGACCTGTCCTTCAAGAGGCTGATGCTCAGAACTCTCGGAGTATGTCTACACTACAGAGGAAGATCGAAGCTGTCGCTGTCGATCTTCCAGGATTCGAATTAGCAGTCTAGTTAAGACAGCTAATTCGAAGTGAGAGGGTACACTCTGTTCGATGCCAATAGTCCTGCTTTCATGAGGAGTAAGGGAAGTCCAAGGAAGAGTGTTCTTCCTTCAACTTCCTGCAGTGCAGACAGCGCCAAAAACTAAGTTAAGGTACTTTGACTTCAGCTACACAATTAACGTAGCTGAAGTTGCTTATCTTAATTTGACTTTGTTCTATAGTGTAGATGTACCCCAGATTTCCTGTGTAAATGCGTGCTAAACTATATTATGCTGTTCTGCCACTGGGTGGCATGTGTATAAAATACATGTTTTAAATAAAACCACAGCCAGACTTGTCAGAATATTAAGGATGCTATGTTGAATGCATCTGATGTGTATAAACAAGCTCTGTGCCCAGCCTTCTATATCTAGTATAGAAGGATGCAACATGGTGTCAAGAGTACGTTAAAGAACAGAAACAAAAGGAACAAAGCAATAAAAGTTTGAAAGACCTCATCAACCTGCTACTCTTCAATGCACCAATATGCTTCAGATTTGACAAATCTTCAGAATGGACAGACTGGAAACAATATTTTGCAAGATTTCATGGTGCCAACAAACTCCACAAATGAACTGGAGATACACATGCATCTTTAATTTGGTTCTATCCAGAAGAAGGCAGAGCGTATGATTTAATTCTTTGAATTTAGCGAAAACAGTCATAGAAATAACTATGAAAGTATTCTGGATATGAAAGGATTGATGCATACTTTACATGTCAGAGCAATGTGGTTTATGAAAGAGCATGTTTTCACCAGAGAATTCAAGAACCAGGGGAAAATGTTGAAAGTTTTATAAGACCTCTGCATGCTTTGGCTGAAAACTGATTTTGGGAATGCAAAACAAACATATCGGATACCCATTGTTGGGTTAAGATAAAAACCTTTCACAACAGCTACAACTGAAAAAGATTTAATCCTAGCCACAGCTATACAGATAGCAAAGCCATCAAAAATAGTCAAACAACAGAACAAAAGTCCAGAGCATCTTGAAAAATCTTAAATTATCTTTGAAGCTGTTAACAGTTATTTGAATGTTAAAATACATTATCATAAAACTCCTGAAAAAGAACTCCCAAGCATAGACAGAAAATTCCAGCCTACAAATACAAGGTATGGAAAAAGTCATACACAAGTGACGATGCATCTCCAGCCAGGTACACCCAGTGTAATACATGCAAACAATATGGACGTTTTGCAGCTTTTCACCACAGCAAAGCAAATAGAGTTTTGACTCATATTAACAATAACCAAGAGCCTTTGTTTTGGGAATCTACCACTTATGATAGCATAGAACCTGTCTTGAGGAAGATACTGAATATTTATGTCAAGACTATTGAGGCACTGAAGTCAATCATCTCAGAAAGGGCTTGCAACCACCTTCAATCCCTCCCAGAACTGGTCACCTGATACCATCTTTAACTAGCTCAGACGTTATTCTGAACTTTCTGCCTAATTCACCCAAGAAACAAATTACAAAGACAAAACAATGCATGCTACATATATTCAGGAGGACACAGGCCAACAACCTTCTCAGCTGCAGTGTGGCAGCCATCATAGTCCAAGCAAAAAATGGTGGAAGAGCATGGAAGATTTGTTTATACTGGATTTTACAAAGGAGATCCAGTGCAAATCAACAATGTTGAAACACACAGGATACAAACACCTCTAGCAGAGATAGCTTGGAAGGGACTAGCTGCAGATTTATGCAAATTCAGAGGTCAAAGTAAGCTGCACTGCATTGATCTAACTATGTAGCAGACGAGGACTGAGTGAATCCAGAAATCACTTCTAATAAAGACATGATGGACAAAAGGTTCCAAGCCACTGTGTTATAATATAAGTTGTTAAAGGCATCATACATATGCCAATATAATGCCTAATAACTGCTACTGTGATAAAAGTCCAGTGGAATACTGGGTTAGTCTATATGCCACCGGGATTCAGATTTTAGATCTCTCCCAGGTTTTACAGTACAAGTGAATATATTTGAAAGAATATAACATTTGGATGGGGACAGGTTACTTCTGCAAATATAGCCACTCTACCTATGACACCTCTTGGACTTGATTTTATTAAGATCAAAACAATTGACATACAGTGATCTTTCTCCAATGACTATGTTGCCTTCAAAACCTGTGCTGGGTCTTCTACCCAGAAGATTCCTGCAGCAACTGATAATTTTAGTGCAGAGGCAATTCTTTAAGGTCCCCTAGATGATTATTTGGTTCCACACCAAAGCCTAAAAGCTTCAACCTTCCCCAGAACTAAGAAAGTCCTCCTTTTCCTAACTCCCCAAAAAACATCAGCCTATAATATTCACATGTCCTAATCCAAAAGCTCCACAACTGTGTTCTGCCTTGACTTACTCAATATTTTGTATTGTTTGTGAACTATAGTTATTTTGTCCATGATCTCTTTTTCTATCTCCTACATATATACTTTTACTAAGATTTTAGTGTTGCAGTTTCACATGTTGCTAGATATGAAAAGTGTTTACAATCAGTTAAATGCAATGCTATCATGTGCTCCTTGGATGAAAAAAATTATTGATGATGAAAGTCAATTTGAAAGTGAACATCCATAATGCAACAAGTTAGGCATTCCGTTGTCAGTATTATGTTTGTTTTTCAGTGAGGCCTAGCTGTGTACAAGGCCTGATTACAAATGTGATCACTATGCTATGGCAATTTTCTTTGCATCACAGAATTCTTTGATCAATGTGATCCAATTCTACCTGAATATTCAACCCAATATCGCAGCTGCCCCTGCAGACAACATTGGTAGAAGCAACACCTCAGTCTTCTTACCAGCTACAGTCCATGAGTTTTATTAATGAAATATAAGGGTAATCGGTGACCATCCATGGATTTAAAGAAATATTTTCGTTAAATCTGTTTTAAAAGATAGATCAGCAAATGTCTGAATGCATCAAACAAGCCTGTAATTATCACAGTTACTAAATTTCAAGGTGGCTTCACCCAGTATCTAAATTTGCATACACAATTTGTTAGCGAACCCCAATCAAGTAATAAATGTAAGATGTTACACATGCAAAAATGTGTACAGTGATCAAGGTATGTTTTCTTAACATTAATTAATTGAGGCTCTCAACACCCTAATGAATTAGGCAACCCTTATTTTTTCCCATTTCATAAATTAGGAAACTGAGACACCTTCAACTTAGTCAGAAATGTCCACTGATTTTGAAGGCTTATGTTTTTAGCTGTTCAATATGACTCATTGAGCCTGACTTTTCATAAGTCCTGAGCACCATCAATTTCAAACAAAACTAATGTGAACAGAGTGTGCTCAGCACCTCTGGGGAAAAAAGAATCAGTTGTTTCAAATTGGACATTCAAGAACTCCTGGGCACTTTTGAAAATATTGGTCTAAGTGTTTCCACAAAATAAACCTATTGCAAAGAGTCTAAGTGTCTGCTACTCCTGCTCAGCAGTGCCTTCCTGAAGCTCATCCAGGGAATTGACTTGTTGCTCCATCAAACATACTCCATTGCCTCAGGCATTCATTCTGCAGCCTCTCTTCTGCTAGTCTGGAGCTGCAGTATCTCTCCTTTGTGGTTTAGCCCTCTGGCCAAGGCCCCGTTGTCCTTCCATTCCAGAGTAATATCAGAGTTGGCTTCTTCAGAGTCTCAGCAGTCTTTGTTTCCATTGTGCTTACTGCACAACTCCCACAATAGCTAGTAGTGAACCTGGGCCCACCTTCTATATTGGGTTCCAGCCCATGGACCCTCAAACAAGCAGTTCAGGTCTATAGTGACTTTACTGTTACTTCCCTGGACATAAGAATGATCATGCTGTGTCAGACCAATGGTCCATCTATCCCAGCATTCTCTCTTCCAACAGTGGTCAATACCAGGTGCTTCAAAGGGAGTGAATCAAACAGGCAGTCTATCCCATTGTCCACTCCCAGGGTGCGTCTACACTGCAGGGCTTAACTCTAAATAAGCTACGCAAATCGATCTATGTCAATTGCGTAGCTTATTTCAAAATAGCTTATTCGAAATAGGGAGCGTCTACACAGCACTTATTTTGAAATAGAGTACTCTTCCTCCAACTTTTCTTACTCCTCGTACAATGAGGGTTACAGGAGTTGGAGTAAGAAGTTCTTCAGCTTAACAGTATTTTGACACTATTTTTAAATAATTGCCTGCTGTCTAGATGCAGAATAAGTTATTTCGGAATAGCGCTAGTTATTTTGAAATAGTGTTGCAATGTAAACATACCCCCAGCATCTACCAAACGGAGGCTCGGGACACAAAGCATGGAGTTGCAACCCTGCCTAATAGCCAGTGATGGACATATTCTCTATGAACTTAGGTAATTGTTTTTTGAATCCAGTTATAGCTTTTGCAGAAAGATGTCGTGAAGGTCAAGAGTTCCACAAGTTGACTCTGAGTTGTGTGAAGAAATACTTCCTTTTGTTTGTTTTAAACCTGTTGCCTTTTAATTTCATAGGGTGACCCCTAGTTCTTTTGTTATGTGAAAGAGTAAATAACATTTTCTTATTCTCTTTCTCCAAACCAGTCAAAATGTTAGCTCGATCATTTCCCCCCTTAGTCACTTCTTTTCCAAGCTGAAAAGTTCCAGGTTTTAAAAATCTTTCCTCATATAAAAGCTGTTTGATACCCATAATCATTCTTGCCCTTCTTTGTACCTTATCTAATTCCAATATATCTTTTTTGAGATGGGGTGACCAAAGCTGCCCCTTTCAGAATACTGTTTTACCAGGGTGCAATAAGGATAAATCTGAAGGAATTACAGCATAAAAGGAGAACTGAAGTCAAGATGCCCAGCTCCTTAATAGCTTTCATGAAAAGGCTGCATGAAGAGTCTGACTATTAAGGAGCCAAATCCATAGTGATTCCATCCTGCAACAAGCGCTGATCTGAAAAGATGATGCGTGTGGGTATAGCATAATTCAACTGTGACCAGGGTTTCTGGGGAGCCAAATGAGGTCACTCAGAGTATGTCTAGACTACATGCCCCTGTCGCCAGAGGCATGTAAATTAGACTACCTGACATAGACAGTGAAGCTGGGATTTAAATATCCCTGGCTTCATTAAAATAAAAATGGCCGCTGCACTTTGCCAGCTCAGTGATCGTCGGCACAGCGCGGCAGTCAAGACGTGGATCGGTCGACAGTGGAAGCCTTTGTTGACCGCTCCTGTAAACCTCATTTCACGAGGCATAAGGGAGCGGTCAACAAAGGCATTCCCTGTAGACCGATCCACATCTTAACTGCCGTGCTGTGCCGACGATCAGCTGAGCGGGCACAGTACGGCAGCCATTTTTATTTTAATGAAGCCGGGGATATTTAAATCCCAGCTTCGCTGACTATGTCGGGTAGTCTAATTTACATGCCTCTGGCGACAGAGGCATGTAGTCTAGACATACCCTCAGGGTGAACTGCAAAGAATGGAGCTGCCAGTTGCCAAAGCTGGTGGATAGTTCAATAATTAGATTTACCAAGACAGCACAATAACAGCCTCTATGGCACCTGACTAGTAACCCAGAAGCTAACAACACAGTTCCTTTAAAGTAGCCAAGCCTTAGGCCTCCAGTAGACACTCAAGGCAAATGTAGTGAGGATCACCGAAAATGTTAATCATATAAGAAAGTTCTACCAATCCCAAAGGATCAGAGACATTACCTCCCCAGGTTAATGGATATTTCAGATCTTATCCAAATACGTGATTACAGCCAATTATTATTCATTCAGCTGAAATGTATTCGAAAAGAAAAGAGACTATTGGTTAAAAGATCAGCATATATACAGACATATATACAGTTCTGAGCTCAGGCTCATAGAGGAGATGATCTTTGTATTGGCAAAGAATTCTTTCAGAATTAGTCCATGGGTTGTAATCCAATGTCCATGTTCAGGGTGAATCCAGTTTAGGTCTGAAGATCTCACTGAAGATCTAACTGGGTTACCCCTCTGAAGCTTTTGATCTCACGCTTGCAACTCAAGCTTCATCTGAGAAAGCTTAAGCAGTTCTGAGATAAAAATGTTCAGGAGCCAAGGCATTTTTTTTACAGTTCCAGGCCTTCTCTTGTCAGGTCAGAGTTCTAAGAGGAACAATAGGCAATCATGGTGACTTTGAAGTAAACCTATTTCCCAAGCCTATTCACTTGTAATTAGCCACATGGATTAAAGTCAGTCATCACAAACATTAAAGAGTCATATAGAGAATGAAATTATTTCTCCCTAGATTCATCTAAATGTTAATATTCTCTTCTGATCTCTGAATCAACAGTGATAATAATAAATAGGAACTGTCTGTTAACCTAGCTAACATCTAACAAGATGTAAGTAAACACACACAATTAGTATCACCTGTAATTCTGAAACAGTACAGGTTTGTATTTCAAAGTTCTAGCCAATCTGCCATGGAATGGCCCTAATTACCATTTACATACTTTTCTAACATGTCTCTAAACACTGAATAGCATCTTCTGAAGAAGTGGGTTGTGCCCACAAAAGCTCATGATAACAGCTACATGCTTTGTTAGTCTTTACGGTGCTGCTATTCATTGTTTTTTAAGTTTTGCCAGTTACAGACTAACTTGACTTCCCCTGTGAAGCCACTGAATATGTATCATTTAGCCTGTGAGATGTTTAACCTTTTTGGGTCACAAGTCACCCATTCTACAAGAACAATGAGTAGTCCTGTGGCACCTTAAAGACTAACAAAAATATACATATAGTATCATGAGCTTTCATGGGCAAAACTCACTTCTTCAGATGAAGTGATCTTGAGTTATTCTACAAGATCTGTATAAATTTTGCATCAAAGAGCTCAGCATTCTCATTGAAAAACTTGTCACTGAATAACAGCCTTGTCAGGAAGTAACTTTGCATTTTAGACAGATATCAATTGCTCACCAAATGTGATGGGTACATAGACTGCTACTGCTGCCAATCCACAATCCAAACACACAAAAGCTTTGCAGCCAGAATCAGCTCACGAACTGGGTTAGTTTTGTGACTCCTGCCACAAATTATAAAGGAGAAACATCTTTCTTCTTATGAGTAATGATCACAAAGAGAATGGGCTGAGCTAGAGGACAGAGGGGAAAATGGGCAGGTTGAAAGTGATTGGCTTCAAAAGCTGGTTTTCCAAACGACTCTCACTGATTCTACAGTTTCAGAAAGCAATGAATACCTGTGAAGCAATTTTTGCCTTATTTTGTGTTATCACAGTCTACAACTGGTTTCTAAAAATCACCTGCAGATCACAAATTGTACTTGCAACTACTTGATTCTCTCTCCAACTAGGAACATGAAGCCCTAGTCACAGGGAATCAGCCATTCTGTCTTGCTCTGTTCAATGGGGCATTTCATATGCACTCCCAAAACACTGTTTATTATGCAAGTTATATCTGCAGATCCAGTAAGATTACCACTTTCCAGGTTGATCTAAACTGCATTATTGAAGCTACAGTCCCTTTTAGATTCTCATTTCTTTCTGTTTCCTGTTCTACCAGAGTCAAATTTCAATGCATCTGTCAGACAACAGATTTACCCCACATAACAGATTTACCACTCCCACAAAGCTTTAACATGAGGTGGTTGGTGTCATCATCTTCTATAGGGTAGGAGAAGTCTGTTAACCTCTCAGGGTATGTCTACACTGCAAAGTTAAATCGAAATAACAGCCGTTATTTCAAATTAACTTCAGTAACATCTATACATGCAAACCGCTATTTCAAATTTAATTCGAAATAGCGGCGCGCTTAATTCAAATTTGGTAAACCTCATTCTACGAGGAGTAAGGCCAAATTTGAAATAGCTAATTCGAAATAAGTGCTATGTAGACACTTAATTCGAATTAGCTGGCCTCCCGCCCTTCCCAGTTTCCCCTGGTGGCCACTCTGGGCCAAACCAGGAAAATTCTTCTCCTCTCCCCCAGCCCCGGAGCCCTTAAAGGGGTAGACTGTGGTCAGACGGCACGTGCCAGAGCCAGGCCTGCCAGCAGTCGCTGCCCCTGAACCAGTGGCCCCATAATGAGCCGGGCAGCCAGTGCCAGCCAGCCATCCCCCGTCCAGTCCCCCAGCAGGGGCCAGCCAGGGGCTGTAGACCTCATAGAGGTTTGGGGGGAGACCCCCAATGTCCATGATCTCTGCACCAGGCAAAGGAACGCGGCTGTCTATGGCCACATAGTGGCCACCATGGCCCAGAAAGGCCACAGGTGCACCCAGGAGCAGGTGTGCCTAAAAATTAAAGAGCTGCGTCAGGGGTTCGCCAGGGCCATCAGGAGCGGCGCTGCAGCAGGGGCTGACACCTGCCCCTACTTCCCCGCCCTCGACCACATCCTGGGGGGCAGGACAGTCCGCACCACCCCGGGGGGCAGCGAGCTGGGACCAGAGGGCCCAGACCCAGGCGCGGCAGAGGAGCCAGCACGGAGGGTGCCATGCCAGCAGGACCCCTGAGATGTCCCAGCACTGGAGTCAGCAGGGTCGTCAGGGGAGTCCACACCAGGTAAGTGCCATCACTGTCTCCTCCCCAGGCAGGGGGGTGGGGGTGGGGAGGGAGACCAGGGACTGCGCGTGTGGGCCATGCCTCCCACAGATCACACAGCCACCTGTGCATGTGCGGGCACATGCCGTGACACCCTTGGGCAGGTGGCTCCAGCTGCGTGACACACAGGGGCCGTGGCCCAATAGTCACACGCATGTGTGAAGAGACCTGACATGCTCCCGACCCTGGGGCGGGACCCAGAAGGACGCCCTCCCTTCACATGCCCCCTCTACATAGAGGCAGGGGACATCTCCCCCCCACCTCGGCTGCACTATACACGGCACGGGGAGTGAGTGAGGTCTTGGGGCAGCTCCCACTCCCGGGGAGAGCCAGACATCCCGATCATAGCCTCTGTGCAAGCACGTTGGCTCTGATGGTGCAGGGCACGATCGTCCTCATCTCGCAGGGGGCGCTGGGCATCATCCATTGTGTCCCCAGGGAGAATTGACCACTCCCCTTCTTTCTCCACAGACGCACCAGATGCACGTGCAGGGCGCGCCACCCCGCCTGGGACATGCTCCCGTACCCAAGGGCTCCACAGGACCACCGCAACACGGCAGGGGTACCGAGAGCAGCACCTGGGGGTCCTCAAGCCCTGCACCACAACATCCAGGGCTGGGTGCAGGGGGACCTGCAGTTCTGCTGGGAGCAGCTTGCCTAGGACCGTGCCATGTGCTCACACCTGCAGGCCCTGCTGCAGAGCATGCTGCCCCATGCCGCCCCAGCACCTGCTGCCCCCCCAGCTACTGTTCCTCTTCCCACTCCTGACCCCCTCCCACCTCTCCCTCCTCAACCTCCTCACCCTCCTCCTCAATCTCCACACCCCCCACCTCAACCTCCACACCCTCCTCCCCATCCCCCTGGGGACGCCAAGGCCCCCGCACCTGCCGTGCTGGGAGACATGTGGCCTGATGAGACACCTCACTCCTGAGCGCTGAGCTTCCCCTCCCCCTTCCTCTCCTTGCTTCCCCCTTCCAGCTCCCTCCTCCCAGGTTTCCCCCTCCCACCCTCTCTTCTCCCGTCTCCCGCCTCCTTTCCCCAGTCTCCCCAGAGTTTCATTCCCCCTCCCCAGTTTTATTAAATAAAGACAGTTCGTGTTTATAAAAAAAGTGTCGTTTATTTGACATCAGGAAGGAGGGCTAGGGAGGGGTAAGTGGAAGGACGTGAGGGAGGAATGGGACACGAGCCCCTGGTGCAGAGGACCAGGGTGGCTCTGAGGGCTCCTCAGGGTGGACGCTCTCCCGCAGGGCCTCCTGGATCCTGACAGCTCCCCGATGGACCCTCTGGATGGCAGCCTGCGGCAAGTGCAGCCGGGCTGATGGCAATGACACCACGAGACGCACCAGCGTGCCCAGGGGCAGCTCTGGCTCCATGTGGCCAAATACTGTGGTGTCCCGAGTGCGGGCACTCAGGGCACTCCAAGACAGGACTGCTTTGCTGCCCCTCATCGAGGTAGACAAGCAAGCGGGAAACCCTGAGAACTGTCTGTCCGGGGTGGGGGTAGGGTCCCTTTAAGCATGGAGCTCAGTTAGCCTCAGGCAGCAGCCCCACATATTAAATCCTAACCTGATGCCCTGCCGGCACTGGTTCTGGCCAGCCTTAACTTCAGTTCAGGGTCCACTCAGTATGGACATGCTATTTTGAAATAGCAAAACGCTATTTGCTATTTCAAAATAGGTTTTGTGTATAGATGCGTTATTTTGAAGTAGCTTAATTCAAATTAACTATTTCCAATTAAATTAACTTGAATTAATGCTGTAGTGTAGACATACCCTCAGTCTCACATCTGGAGACAGACATGGGGCATGTCTAGACTACGTTCTAATTTCGAAAGAGGATATGCAAATTCCCTTGGAATTTGGAATCTTCCAATCGCTTTTTCAAAAGCGGGTCTTTCGAAAGCGAAAGTAGTCTGGAAGCAGTTTTTTTCTGGAAAAACCCCTTTTTCGAAAAAATCCCCACTATTCCTAAAAAAAGGAGGTTTATGTGGTTTTTTGAAAAAGGTGTTTTTTCCGAAAAAAACGCATCCAGACTACTTTCACTTTCAAAAGACCCTCTTTCGAAAAAGCAATTGGAAGAAGCTATGCAAATTCCAATCCCATGGAATTTGCATATCCTCTTTCGGAATTAGAACGTAATCTTAGACATGCCCGGGATGAAATATTCCCTATCTAGAATGGAGTAGAGAAAATTTCATTTTAAAAAACTCACTGATGGTCAAAGCAGTCACTTTAAGCAGGTACTGCTCTGGATGTTGAATAGTGATACAGATGCAGCCGTGTTAGTCTGGTCTAGCTGAAACAAAAGACAGAACTATGTAGCACTTTAAAGACTAACAAGATGGTTTATTAGGTGATGAGCTTTCGTGGGCCAGACCCACTTCCTCAGATCAATTTGTGGAAGAAAATTGGCACGACCATATACACCAAAGTGATACAATCAAAAAAAGTGAACACATATAAAATTGACAAATCAAATTTTAGAACAGAGTGGCGGTGAGGGGGGAAGGTTAGTGTCTGTGAGGTAATGACATTAGGGGTGATAACTGGGGAAGCTATCTTTGTAATGGGTGAGATAATTAGCATCTTTGTTGAGACCCATACATAAAGTGTCAAATTTAAGCATGAATGACAATTCTGAAGCTTCTCTTTGAAGTCTGGAGTTAAAATCTCTCTGACCATTCTCTCAATGACCTTAAAACATGCATATTGCTTGTCTCACCCATTACAAAGATAGCTTTCCCAGTTATCACCCCTAATGTCATTACCTCACAGACACTAACCTTCCCCCCTCACCGCCACTCTGTTCTAAAATTTGATTTGTCAATTTTATATGTGTTCACTTTTTTTGATTGTATCACTTTGGTATATATGGTCGTGCCAATTTTCTTCCACAATTTGATCTGAGGAAGTGGGTCTGGCCCACGAAAGCTCATCACCTAATAAACCATCTTGTTAGTCTTTGAAGTGCTACATAGTTCTGTCTTTTGCTCTGGATGTTGTTTGTCAAAAATATTCTATTGAGGCCTCTCTTTTTTTTTTAAATCAGTGGACAAGGAACAATTGGAAAAAATGTGCTTTTATCCTTATGGCTGATTCCTTGATTGCCTGTCCTATCTCCCTTTAAAGTTTACTACTTTTGATTGGACTACAGATTTTCTGAGACAATGCAAACTACACATTTCAGAGGGGAGTAAAGTACTTTTATTCTGAAATTATGTCTTTTCCATGATCCTTTCATACAAAAACCTCTGTGGAGTGAATAATTAGTTAATACAGAGTTAGATTTATTCCCCTCTCTTAAACTTTTTTTATTTTATTGAATTTGATGAATTTTTATGAGGAACTGATAGCACCAGCTAAAGTTAGGAATAATGAGACATGCACTGTTCAAACCTCTTCTTACAGCTCACCCAGCTCTTATCAGTCCTGACCTACTTGACAGTTTAAATGATAAAACTCCACAATAGAAATACTTCTTATACTGACCAGGGAGTTTTGACCCTACATAGGTCAATCCACTTGTTGCATGCTCCCAGAATAGATTCAAACCCTTAAAAAAATGTGTTCCTAACCTAGCCAAAGAGTTTTTATAAGAGAATTTTTAAGGAAAAATTGGAGGTAAAGGGGAGCACATGACAGAAGAATCTGTTCATATTAGTGTACAAAAAGAACATAGACTAGACATAAATTTAAAGAAGAAAGTAAGGAGATTCTCAATGTCTTTCTGAGCTGCTGTGTATATGGATCTTAGGCTGGTTATCTTTCTAGTGTCTGTTTTTATGAGTGTCTTGCACAGACACAGTAAGTCAGGTAAGCATTAGCAAGTCTAAGAGCTTTCTCTTGCTTGCATGGGCAGAGTTATACAACTGATGACAGTTAGGCTCTAAGATCAAAATCTCTTTATTTGAGACTATGAGACTACAGCAGGCAATGCATGTGGCTTCCCTGTCTGTGTGTGAACTTGCTTTTGCTTGCATTACATGCATGATTTCATTGAACTGTTTCCTGTGGGTGTCCTAAAAGTGAGGTTTTTTTTAGGTAGGGCAAAGTCTCTTGAGGAAATTTGTAAATCTTGTTTCTTGAATAATTAAAAGACAGACCAGTAACAGAACTTGGGAATATACTGTGTGGAGTAAATCTGCTTTGGCAGGAGATATTTTTAATGGCACTTACTCGAGCCTCATCACAACAGTATCACAATCTAATGAGTTTCATCTTGACAGCACCCTTGTGCAGAAGGGGCATGTTATCTCTGTTTTATGGATGGGGATCTGAGGCAGATTAAGTGCTCAAAATCCCACACCCAATCTGTAGCTGAGTTGGGAGCTGAATCCATATCTCTGGCTACCCAGAATAGCAATCTATCTGCCAGTCCACTCCCCCCTCAACTCAAATAGCCTTTTACCTGTTCAATGGGGAATTGTTGGGTGAAATCCTGATACCACTGAAGTTAATAGGAGTTTTGCCATTGACTTCAAAGGAACCAGGATTTAATTTATAAATTTCTATTGGTCAAGATGTGGCTAGTCCTGTGCAGGGAGCCAGACACAACTATAGTTCTTGGGCCATGAAAGCACAAAGCACCCTCATAATTATTATCTATAACCCAAAGGTCAGAGAGGTGTCTGGGTTACTTGTGACCCAGACCTGCATACCAGATTGCCATAACTAACTGGCTGGATGTGTGTACTTCATACCCTTCAGCATTAAAGAACTTGGGGGTACCCCACATGAAGAAATTCCCAAGTGCATCTTCCTGGGTTCTTAAAGGGGCTTTTGCATTTGGGGGTAGCGTTACCACCGCAGGTGAGGAAATCTGTGACCTTGGCGAGTTTTGAAGCTGAAGCCTTTAATAGCAGGGTATTTTAAAGTCTTTTGCAGGTCCACAATAGGAGTGTTGTGGCATGTACTTTATATGCTGCTGAAAGACACATGCCGCATAGACATTCCTTGAGGGTGTGTCAACACAGCAGGGCTTACGTCAATTGTGTAGCTTATTTTGAAATAGCTTATTTCGAAATTGGGAGTGTCTACACAGCATTTATTTTGAAATAGAGTACTCTTCCTCTGACTTCCTTTACTCATACAACGAGGGTTACAGGAGTTGGAGTGAGAAGTCCTCCAGCTTGACAGTATTTCAACATTATTTCAAAATAACTGCCTTCTGTGTAGACACCGGATAAGTTATTTTGAAATAACACTAGTTATTTCAAAATAACGTTGCTGTGTAGACATACCCTTAGAGTGAAAGCAGTTCTTTCCTGCGTCTAGGACCAGATTTAAAATACTCTTTTAAAATGCAGCAAAACTTTTTATCTTCTTTATTCTCCCACATATGACTCTTGCTTAACTTTGGAGATGCCCTTAAATGTCAGTGTTTTGTAAAATGTGTGACTTACAAAAATGGTGTTTTATTTATATTTGGGGTATATTTACCTGGAAATACAGTTCTAATACAGTAACAGTCAAATGACTAAAAACCTGTGTTTCCTTCCTAAGTAAAATTACACAAAGAGATGCACATATATTAAAGTCTCAGATCTGCCAATGTGGAACTGTATTACCAAGCACAGGAGCAATGGTTGTGCTGTAGATGTAGAAAACCAGAGTCCCACTAAATATCCTAGCCCCAAGTCCTTGTCTACATGGTCAGACTTTCACTGAATCTCCCTTTGGCTACACAACCTGTCTGACAACACCTGTACAATATGCAGAATAAGCAGCTGTGTAGAACACCCAAAAATTTGGGGCACTACTCATTCTTACTGTCCACTCAACTTCCACTTCTTATCCCTGTCCGTGATTCTGCTTCCTTTGGAGAGGATCTAGTTAATGTAAAAGTGAAGAAACCTGCCAGAACTTTTAGCAGAACACAGAAAACTGTGAAAGAAGTATTCAGCGGTAATGAAGCAATTTAACAGGCATTTGTCTACCCCAGGTATATACTGTCAGTTTCTGAATTTACTGTCTTAGTCTCCAGGATCTCAGTTTAAAATTTGCTTTAAAATGTTTCATTAGTGTGTTGCTGAAGATTATAATATTACATCCCTAAAGTTTGCCCCTCCCTGACTGCCACTGGGCATAGGGGCACCAGTTTAATAGTACTGCATAGGCCCCATATATCCTCAGGATGGCCTTGCATCCTGTGAACGTGCACATACACATTTAGCTGTGCCACCAGTATAACTGAGCTTAGCCCTCCAAATTATTTTAACTAATTCAGGATGATTTTTTTAATTGTAGACACTAAGTCCACACAAAAGAACATTCCACATAGAAAAACTGCTTATCACCTCCTTACCTTGCTCTTTGGTTGCTCTGTTATTTAATTTGTAGCAAATGATACATAATGAGTTTCAGCAGAAAGTACAATGGTGCTAAGTGTTGTGGAGAATATATCATAAACCTACAGTTTTCCTATATATAATCCTCTTGCATTACTCCCTTTTCCATGAGATCTAGGCTGTTTCTCACCGTTCTGAAATAAGCAATGAAAAGGAGCATATAGAATTAAGCAATTAACATTAATATTTTGAATTAGTGCTAGATTAGATAGTTAGGCACTTAAATCCTTTATACACTCTGACCCTTAGATGATCATAGCACCATTATATTTGGGTGAAATGAGGCATAGTAACTGTGAATTATGGTAAAGGTTAGGAAGGAAGACCAAGACCAAGAAAAATTCCATTTTCTGAAAAAAAGAGTCAAAGCCAACTATCTGCTTTAATTTTGAGTAAGGTTTGGGTGACAAATTTTCTCAGTGACCCCCATTTTAGGGAGCAGCTTGAGAGGAAGTGCTTTCAGATTACTTGCTGGAAATGTTCTTCCCTCCTATGTAATAGTTCACAAGTGAAGGCTATCAGGTCCTTTCTCAGAAATCTGTAGGACACCAGCTGCCCTTCAAAGGAAAAAATCCAGAGAGACAACCCACCGCTTTGCATTCACCATGGTTTATTATAGCAAAGATGATATAATTGGAAAAGAAAGTAACAGAGAAAGAGAAGAGAAGTGAGTGTATCAAACCTGAAAAGCAGAGAAAAAAATCTCACGAAAAGGAAGAGGGATTATAAAACAAATTCTGGATTAACCAAAATACTAAGCAAACATTTCTCTGTCCACAAAGTTCATGTTTTCCCCTGACCTCAGATGTTTGGTATAAATGGAATAAGTTCACAATTATATTCCAGCCATTAGCAACATATCAATCCAATCATCCAGCCCCGAGGTGTCATTGTTGACAGAAATAGATGTGTTTTGTGTGTTTTAAAAATTGGGCCAAATGCATCCTTTCTGCATTCTCTCTCTCTCTCTCTCTCTCACACACACGCGCGCACACACACAATCAATCAATCAATCAATGTGATTTTTGGCTATATAATCTCTTATAGGTATAAACATAATGCACATTTTCTGAATACAAAAGAATCCTGGAAAATATTTAGAGTGGATGACATGGGGAACAGGGATTAAATTCCCCCTTCTTTCCCCCCCCTCACCCCCAATGTATTTCCTTATTATGTTCTACTGTTTTAAAAAATATTAATTTTTCTCTTGTACTTTTGTCCCTGATAGTCTTCTTTTCCCAACCAGAGGAAGGGAGGCCAGAGATTGTTGTTTTGCAGTCAGTCCGCACAAGCCATTAAACAGACAGTAAAGTGGTGTGATTATTTTTTTATAGGCTAATGGTAGTTAGCTTGCTAACTGTTATCTCTAAACTATCTGCCAGCTTTTTTGCTGTTTGCCAGTTCTCCCCACCCATACATAAAAAAAACCAAATTTATTCCTGGATTCCTATTTCCCATAATGGACTACATTCTCCACTACTAACCCAGTTGGGACTATTCTTTTACAGATCTATTAGTCAGGACTCTTTTACATTAGACCTGATAAAACATGCTCAGTATAATTGCTTTAATCTGTCATTTTGGGTCATGAAATAAGTGCTCAGAATAAAGGATCAGGTTTTGAATTACATTTATGCATTCAGTTTTTTAACCTGTTCCAGGCAACGATGCAGCCAAACTACCAAATAAAGGTAAAAATGGAGGTGGAGCAGGTAAGTAGGTTTTCGTTATAGGTAAATGGCACTACTCCTAAGGGTGGGAACAGAGGTGGAAAAGAGCTATGTTTCAGTTTGGCTTTTAGAACTAGCTTTTTGGAGATAAGTGCACTTGGAAGACAAGTGTTGCTATAAAAACACATTAGCTGTACAGTTAAAATGAATTTGAAATTCATACCATGATTCAAAGCCAGAGTGAGCTTTACAGTTAAAGTGAAGAAACTGAAAAATGTAGAACCAAAATCAGCCTTTATTGAAATAAGTCTAATGCTACTGAAATCAAAGGAGCTACACCAGGATTGAAATTAGACCAGCTTTGAAACCTACATAAATCTATATATTTTTAAGTTTTTCTCTTTGGTTTGTATGACAAATCTCTGATGTATCTTCTGCTATCCCTGTGTTTATGTGTACATTTGCATTTGTGTACAATCAAATGGGAGTTTGGTGCATGCAGGGAGAGTGATGTGCATTTCTAAGGATCTACTATACATTTTATAGGAGAACATAGTCCTCTATATGATACATTCAAGTCCATGGCTCTGTCTGACTAGGAGTCTGTTTGTTCTAGGAGCTAGAGACTAGGAGCTAGAGATATTCTGTGTAATTATGTGTGTTGTCTTCTTTATTGTTTGAAGTAACTTTTTTCACTGATCTGCTCGAGTATTAATAAACTTAGTATTTGTCAGTACAATATAAGAAAAATCAATATATGTACATGAATGATTGAATAATTGTGTGATTTTATCATAACACTGTCCTTCTGTTTCCCTTCTAGCTTGTTTCAGAACTGCATTTGTTGTTTACATTAGACATAGCCTCTATGCTCTTCAGCACAAAGACCAGGAATGAAATCCTGACCACACCGATGTCAGTCTGAGTTGTGCCATTGATTTCAATGGGGCAGGGATGTCATCCTGTGTCTTAACTTGTTCTGTGGGGTATGAAGTATATTTCTGCATGCTCAAAAATACTTAATAATAATATTTTCACATGGATCACCATCAGAAAGTTTGGTGGCCACTGTATAAGCATAAAGGAAGGCACAGTTTCAGACCTCAAGAAGTCACAATAACTAGCTAAACTAGACACAGTACATGCAGTTTAAATACATCAATAGTCATGATGACCACCTGGTGTCTTGATTTGAGGCGAAAACTCTGAAGGATTACCAATGAAAGATTTAGAGGAAGAAATGGGTTGCCAATGGGGAGAGGGGAATAACCTAGCTCAGGAGCAGAGAAAGGGAAGTCTAAGCAGTCACATAGGAAAAGACTAAGACAACCACGAGGAAATATACAGTGGGAATGGTGAAGCAGAGGTTTAACAAGCTGAGACAGCAAGTGGCAAAGTGGCAAATGTGGCTATTCTTAGAAGTGTATTACCTCAGTTTCATTTATCCAAATTTAGAAAAGGCACCCATCTTTAGTTAATTGTTTGAACACCATGGCCCCCATGACAGGAATCACATTTGGCAAGCACTAGCTCTACTATTGTAACCACAAATCAAAAAAGCATCTTGGAGGTGAGGTCTGTCAATGAAAGAGTAGATTGCACTTGCTATGACGCTTGGTTTAAAATTAAATCAATACTCACACAATCAGGATGCTGACACTTCTCTTTGATTCAACTGTTATACCGAAAACCTATCTAATAAGATCAAGAGGGCAGAATCAGAGGGCCCAGCACTGTAAAGTCAATAGAACTGCTCACATAAGTCAGAGCTTCAAGATCAACCAGAGTATTTGGGTAAGCCACGATGGAAAAAAAAAAAAAGCCTGAATAGTCTTCCCCAACAAAAAAATAGATAAATAAACACCCTTTTAAAAAGTTCAGTAAACCTTACAAATTTGTGCATGTCTCTGCACATCCTGGCTGTGATGGATTTCTCCAGTATTTCTGATTCAAACTAGAATGTATTGGAAAGAAACACAGCATCGTGATTAAAGCACTGGACTGGAATTCAAGTTAGCTGAGTTCTTTTCCTCTCTTGCCATCTACTTCCCATGTAACTTATTGTAAATCACATCATATCTGTGTCTCAGTTTCTTATTTGTACAGTATAATTCCACCCTACCAGTCAAGGGTTTGAGGGGTCTTCTTCAAGACAGTTGTCCATCTGGCTTTAACCTGGTTATTGGTTCTTTCAGAAAGACCAGTCTCTGTCACTGGGATTCAGCAATGTGCACTTCTGTAAATCATTCTCAAAAATCCCATTTGGTAGCTGATTTCTTATAAATGTCTCTTAAACCACATTCCTCAGGAGACTGCAGTATTTTGAACTGTTTAAACAATTTTGTCTGTCATTTCTTACAGTTCCCTGTGTGCCCCCACTGGTACATTTTGTGGGTCTCCAATGCTGCTGTGGCCACCACAAAAAGTAGTGTGGAAGATTTAACTTTTCCAATTTCTCTACAATACCACTTGCTTCCATAAGTATACAGAACTTCTGCAACTACCTCCTCCAGTTTTCTTCCAGGTTGCCTTCTTGAATGAGGGGTTCAGTTGGGACTGATAAGAGCCCCATATTTTACTTCCTTATTCCAGTCAACTACACAGGGTTAGGGAGGTCAAGAAGAGTGTCAAATGGCAGAAGAATCCTCAGACATCAGAATGCATAAAAGAATCTACAGTTTTGCATTTCACTTATTCTGACATATTTTATTGACTATTATTACCAATACCCTTAAATTATGAAACCTATATATATTCCAGATTTAATACCGAACCTTGAAAAATGAATGGAGTTATCAGCCCAGAGCTGCAAGAAAGGAAAGAAAAGCATAAAGCAGTTGAAGAAATAAATACCTTTTTCATAGGAAACTTTTCAAGCATCATTCGTCTTAAGCCGAAACATCCTTAACCATGAAATTTTTCTCATAATGTAATCTGTTGTCACCCAATAAATTATATGGACATTTACATATGGATCTGAGTTTAACAACTGTATATTTCTTTTCTGAGGAGTAATTTGTTACACTTCTGCCTTGCTTTGGAAAAATTACACATTCTGGCAATAAGAAAACAAGGGGATAGAGATGCATCAAAAGCATAATCAATACAAACTGAAGAAAAGGCACAGAAAGTACCATTTAGGCTTCTTATTACTCACACATGTGCCCATCTGCAATAGTGTTCACCTTTAAGGCAGCACATGCACATCAACTCTATTGAAAAGAATGGAGTTAGTGCCTGAGACAAAGAATAATGTGATGAATCACACAAATAGATTGTGCATGTGTCCGTGTCTTTATTCTACATTAATTCTGTTACAGCTCTTTTTCTAAAGATTATAGGTACATAAAAGTTAGACAAAAGCCTATGGCCAAAAATATACTGCCATCAGAACTAATAAAACTAAGCTATGTTTTATCATTATAATGTCATCAGAATCTTAATGTGGGTTTTGCTAATATTGATATAAAAATCTTCCACAGGAGAGATGCTTTTGAGCTTAAAAACACTACAGAGCTGAGGGTTTTTTCATTAAAATTAGCAGTTGTTGTTTTGTCTCTTTAAACATCCAGCAGTTTTGAAGTTCCATGCAGACTTTTTCATGTAAGAGCCATGCTTTTAAGTCCTGCATGGCAACAACTACACCATTCGTGACAGTTATAGCTGGCAATGCTTGTTTTCACTGGAAAATTCATGTCTGTAGTGACATGTTTTCCTCAGTAACTTTTAAAGCTTAAAAACACTCAACACTGCTGACTATTAGGATAAATAACAAGTTGTTAGCAGGAGAATGACTATGCAAATGAAATTATATAGTGTTAGTGTCGCAGTGACTCTGCTGTTCTTGTGCTAAATTTCTGATCTTAACCAGTAGTTAGACCTGGAGTTTAGGTCAAACTTAGCCAGATTAGGCTGAATTTCTAAACAATGAATCCCCACCACCAAGCCCATTCCATCGACTTTAAGGGCTGTTAATGTCTATTTTGGTACTCCCACTTTTCAAGAGGAGTAACTCTAAATTCAACCTTCCATGATCAATTTTACAGGTGATCAGGGTAACCGATGTCACCGACAGCCAGGATCTTTTCTTAACTTTGGAGACAATCCCTTCCTCCCAGGATATCTCCCTGCTGGGCACTGATCCCAGGGAGGACACTTCTGTTGAGTTCACATTATGATACAATGGGTTAAGGCAATCGGGTGTGATCTCAGGTGGCCACTGTGCCTACACAGTGCCAAGTAATTTGAGCCAAGTAATAAAGATTAAATGCAAAATTTAAAAAAAAGGGGGGGAGGGCTGGACTTGATGACCCCTTGAGGTCTCTTTCATCCCTAGGATTCTATGAGTCTAGGATACATAGTGTGGGTTCCCCAAAACAGCTTGTGAACATGTCTGGAGAGAGAGGAAATCTTCCCTGCACAGCTCCATAAAGCTCTCATAGAGGAACTCTTTAATCTTTCTCACAAGGTTTCTGGGGAGGCCTGTCCTATTCTGTCCTCCATGGTGTGCTACTTTTTCACGTTGAGCCATCAGTAAGTGGTTTGGCATTGCAACACAAAACATGAGGTCCAGGTCTCTGGCCACATTCTGTCAGCATCTGCTCCCTATCATGCTGTGTGATTTGGAGAAGACTGCTATCTTGCATGGCAACATGGATGAAGCAGAGGAAGTTATTAGCTGATACCTCCGCAGTAAAACTCTATTTGCTCATTCTCAAGGAAGCATGGCTCAAGCTCCCCTTCCCCTTCCCCTTCCATCCACATGGTTTTGCAGAAAGGGAAAATTGCACTCTCCCAGTAAACGGGATGTAGTGTGAGCCCCTGTTCTGCTATCATGCCCAGACACCCACCCTCTCCATGTACCCACAGGAAGAGAAAGTTGCATTCTCCCAGCAAACACATGAGTGCTGCATGAGCCCCTGCCCTGCCACCACACCTGGATTCCCTCCCCCATACAGGCTCAAGCCTCAGCCTGTGCTCTACCATACCTGACACCAAAATGAGCTGCTCGCCTAAGAATGCTGTGGTGTAGTGCTGCATAGTGGCTGCTTAGAAGCATAACTGTGGCCTTGTACACATCACATCCCTATTGATCCCTAAATTCATCTAAACAGAATTTCCTTTTTTTTTTTTTTTTTGCAAACAGATTAGGTTTTATGGTCTATAGTGTATCTCCTGTAAAGCCTGCCCTTCACTTTTTGCTACAGTGGGAACAGCAGTGAATATGCTGCACACTCCCCCAGCTCCATCAGCAGTCCAGTTGGCACAAACCCACAGGCAACAATGAAGTAGGGATGACATGTTCAGGGAACAAATGCAGTCTGCCAACTTGGACAGGGAGCACTTAAGCACGTGGAGGAATACGCTGCTGCTGGAGATGAGAGCAGAGCATGAGGACAGGAGAGCGTGCAAGAAGTTGGATGTAAAGAACCAGGAAAGAGTCTTGAAGACCATAGCAGATGTGATGAACCACATAGCTGCCTGCCAGAACAGCTTCTTGCATGAGCACCCACTCCAACCCTTGTGGAACCACATTCCCTCCTCTCTGAGTTCCATGCTTCCTCTCCAAGTGGCCCTAGAATGCAAGAGGGAGGGGGAAGTCAAGGGCAGCTTCAAACTGAACACCAAGGTATGCATCCCAAAGCAAAAGGCTGTCCTTCTCATGAGCTCCCAGCATGAACTCTTTTTCTGACATTGCTGTGCTCCCTACACAAAAAATTCATGATTTCTGAACAACAGTCTCTTTATTGCTTGTGTTGCGGGGAGAGGGTTTGCACAGGTAAGCACACTGAATGCAGGGGTACCTTGCTGAAAGCAACATGCGTGACTCTCAAATCTGGCCATTCATAGAATCATAGAACACTCGAACTGGAAGGGACCTCAAGAGGTCATCAAGTCCAGTCCCCTGCCCTCCCAGCAGGGCCCAGTACTGTCTAGACCATCCTAGAGATGGAGATTCCATAACCTCCCTAGGCTGTCTTTCATAAAACTGTCTTTTCAAAGTCTCTCTGACTTACAGTGCCTCTTGATGTGCTCTCCTTGGGTTTATCTAGACTACGCAGAACAGTCGAAAGAGGATATGCAAATTCCGCAGAGCTTTCGAAAGTGAAAGTTTATGTGCAACTTTTTTCGGTGAATTGTCCCCCCTGTCGAAAAGCCGTGTAAACCTTATTTTTTGAAAGTGTGATCGGAATTTGCATATCCTCTTTCGACCGTTCCGTGTAGACTAGATAAGCCACTTATTTCCCTCGTGTCTGCCTGCTCATAATTAGTGGCTAGACACTCTGCCTCGTGCCCCCACTCTGTCATAAAACTTTCCCCGTTACTTTCACAGGTATTATGGAACACAAAGCAGGCTGTCACAATAATGGGAATGTTGCTTTCACTGTGGTCTAATCTAGTCAATAAACTGCAAAACCTTCCCTTTAAATACTCCAAAGCACATTTTACCACCATTCTGCATTTACTCAGCCTGTAATTGAACTGCTCCTTACTGTGGTCCAGGTTGTCCACGTACGGCTTAATGAGCCATAGAAGCTGGGCTGAGCCTCCAAGGATCACTGTTGGCATTTTAATGCCTCCAATGGTAATTTTCTGATCTGGGTGAAAAAAAGTTCCAGATTGCAGCTTTCAGAACAGATAGGAGTTCCTAAAGACGTGCACTTTATGCAACGTTCTTGACAATCCCATGTTGAAGACCATGAAATGGCCCTTATTATTCACCAGCACCTGCCACAACGTCAAGAAGTATCCCTTGCAGTTTATATACGTCTTGGCAATGTGGCTGGGTGCCAAGATAGGGATGTGCATTCCACCTATCACCCCGCCACTATGTCCTGCACATTTCCTAGAGTCACTAACTTCCATAGCAGAAGGATATTGACTGCTTTAGCTACTTGAAACGTAATAGCCTCCACTGTAGATTTCCCCACTTCTAATAGATTCCTGGTGTTGCAAGCTTGTACAGGGCAATTGCCACTCACTTCTCCATTGTTAGAGTGGATCTCACTCTGGTATTGCTGCACTTCAGGGTGGGGGAAAAGCAAGTGGCAAACTTCCATGAAAGTGATCTTATATATGCAAAAGTTTTGCAATCACTGCTGATCGTCTCATACCTGCATAACTATATGGCCCCATCAGTCTGTGTTGTCTGACAGCACTAGAACTGGCATTCCACGTGTCCAGAAAACAGTTAGGGTGCATCTACACAGCACCCTTACCTCGAAATAAGTGACGCGATTTGTGCTGCACAAATCATGTAACTTATTTTCACCTTGTTTCAAAATAGAGAGCTATTCCGACAAGTACCTTAACTCTCATGGAACAAGGGTTACAAGGATGCTGGAATAGTGTACCAGTTATTTTAAAAGATATTTCAAAATAATGGGCACGTTTAAAGACGTGGAATTGCTATTTTGGGATACTTCCAGTATCCCGAAATAGCCCTGCTGTCTAGAGGTAGCCTTAGGCACATATCTAACTTTAAGCCTGTTAGTAGTTCCACAGAAGTCAGTGGAGCTATGTCAATATAAGCTCAGTGGAGAATCTGACCAATAATGTTACGGTGGAATCTGTATCCTATGTAGACAAATGTAATACAACAGGATAACAATTTCAAAGTGTTTCTTTTATCTGTTAAACAACAAAACAAAGAAAAAGCTAAGTGTCAAGGCCTAGGCCAACATCTAAGATGATATTAAATCCTACACCACTTATAACACTGCTGTCATAGTTGTCATGGTTATTCTGATGACATCACTACCCTTTCATTCATGGATAGATTTTTATTGAATTCCCTTTCTCTGACCAGTAGTGAATCCAGCCACAGGCTTTTTTATTTCAATTACATTGTGTTATATATTTTTTAAACTTTCAGGACAGAGAAAATATTTGTTAAAGGCTAGTAAGAATTTATGTAGAGTCATTAAATAAAAAATCACCTACTAATTTTAATTTGTAAATACATAAAATACAACACTATATTTCTCTTAGCAAAACCCCAAAATCATCAGTATTTTTAAAGATGACATGTCATGCTGGAGAACTAGATGATTCAGGAGATTAGTATGTTACCAATTCAAACCTGGCTCAGATTCTGTGTAAGCAAAGTATGTTACCAATTACCATCTGATGGTTGTTTTGTAGCCAACTGCACGGTATGTAAAATGAACTGCCAGTGTTCTTTTTGTCCTATTAGTAGTGAACAGATGTATACATCACAAACAATATCATAATGTCAAAAACAAATCAAGTCAAACTAACCTTATTTCTCTTTTTGACAAGGATAATGGCTTAGTGGATGGAAGGAAGCAGTAGCTGTGAATGATCTTGATTTTAGTAAAACTTTTGACAGTGCTTCACATGAGATTCTCATAAGCAAACTAGGGAAATATGGTCTAGATAAAATTACTATTAGTTGGATGTCAAACTGTTTGCAAAAATATATTCAGAGACAATAGACTGTTGTCAAATTAGGAGGACATATCTAGGGGAGCCCCAGAGAGGTCTGACTTATGTCTCGTAATCTTCAATATTTTCATTAGTGATCTAGAACATAGATTGCAGATTATGTGTATAAAATGTATAAATGATACCAAGCTGGGAGGTGTTGCAAGGACTTTGGAGGACAGGATTAGAATTCAAAGGGACATTAAAAATTGTAATAATGGTTTACAATAAAGAAGATGAAATTCAGTGGTGACAAGTTGTAGTGGGGCCTATCTGAGACCATGGGGAGGTGGGCAAAGTCCCTCCCCCAGCCCTGAGGAGGGATAACTAGACCCAGGCTCATCTGATTACTGGGGACAAATAATGACTTAAGGGAGGTGTTGCAGGTTACAGGTTCAAAACAAGGGAGCCAGATGGGGACACCGAGCAGAAAACCCCGGACAGCACCCACTGCTCCTTGAAGCTGTTAATGGAGCCAGTGGACACCGCCCAGAGGAACTCTGCCCGGATATGTGACACTAGGAAGGAACGAAAGTAGGCCCTACAGTCGCAGGGAACCCCCTCATCTAACATCCTCTCCCTGGTGTTATATATGGTGGCTTTAGCCAGAGCCAGGAGGAGATTGACGAGGAGGTCCCGCGACTTTGTGGGGCCACAGATAGGGTGTGCGTATATAAAAATGTGTGGGGAAAAGTGCAGCCAGAACCTCAATAAGAGGTTCTGGAGGAGCCGAAATAGGGGCTGCAACTTGGTGCATTCAAGATAGGCATGCGCCAGGTTTTCCCTCGCACCGCAAAAGGGGCAGGTGTCCAGGGTAAGGGTGAACTGCGCCAAGTACACGCCCGTGTTCACGGCTCCGTGAAGGAGCCGCCAACTGATATCCCCGATGGGCCGCGGGATTAAGGTGGAATATAGGCTGGCCCATCGGGGTTCCCCACCCTCAACAGGTCTTAAGTAGTCCCGCCATTTGGTATCGGGGCGGGACACGAGGGTGGGGAAATGCAAGGTGTGGAGCACGAGCGTGTACAGATGTTCTCGAGGCGCGGTTCGAAAGCAAACCGGCTGCAACTTTTGCAGCCGGCTGGGGGTCCAAGGGTGGGGAGGCCGGGGGGGGCCCGCGGAACAGGGGCCCGATAAAAAGGGACGGAGGGTTTGCAGGAAGGGAGGGGCGGGGGATATCCTCTCGCACGGACCGCTGCAGGAAGTCGACAGTGGGCCGCGGCAGAGCCGCCTTCACCTCCTGGAGTAAGCGCAGGGGATTCGGGGGGTGGAGAGCCCCATGCATCGAGCGAGCGCTCGGGGATCCACCCAGTCCCCCCTGTCATAGTCCAGGAGGTCTCCGATCATGGTGGTTTCCGCCGGGATCAGCCTCCGGCGCACCGAGGGAGACTCCGCCACCTGCACGCACAAGGCTGGATTGTGGAGCAGGGGCTCCGCGAGGAGGTCTCCTCCCTCGGCGGCCACAACGGACCTGGTCACCGAAAAAAGCTTCCAGGTCTGGAGCAGGTCCTGGTAGAATTCTGGCAGCTCGGAGAGGTCTCGCGAAAGACCCCTCGGGTGGATAAAAAAAGAGCTGCCGGTCGTATCGGAGCCCTCGGAGGCGGCGGAGGAAGGCGCACCCCAAGGTGCTCCATGCCGGACTACCTGCACTAAAGAGGAGTCTCTGCAGGGCTTGGAGGCGGAACGTCCGGACCTGGCTGCGCACGCAGACCAGGCCCTGGCCCCCCTCCTCCAAGGGGAGAGACAAGACCCCTGCAGAGACCCAGTGCAGTCCTGGCCAAAAGAACTCCAAAGCTGTCCTCTGGAGCTTGGCCAGGACCTCCGGGGCCGGGCGCAGGGTGTTGAGCCGGTGCCAGAGCATGGACAGGACCAGCTGATTCAGCACCAGTGCCCTCCCGCGAAGGGAGAGACACCAGAGCAGTCCTGCCCATCTCCGCAACCGCTCACCCACCCTGGCGTCCAAACCTTGCCAGTTTTCCGGCGGAGAAGGATGCGTGGCGGATAAATAAACGCCCAGATAGACCCGCGCTCCACCTGATGGCCTGAAGCGCGAGTGGGAGGGAGCCGGCCCGCCACCCGTCCCCGACCACCAGGCCAGAGCTCTTGACCCAGTTGACCCGGGCGGAGGAGGCTGCCGAGTAGACGGCTTGGCAGGCCTCCACCCGCGCCAGATCGCCCGGGTCCTGGACCACGAGGAGCACGTCATCGGCGTAGGCCGACAGGACCAGCCGCAGCTCCGGCTCTCGGAGCACCAACCCCGTCAACCTCCGACGGAGGAGACGGAGGAAGGGCTCGATCGCCAGAGCGTACAGCTGGCCCGACAGCGGACACCCCTGACGTACCCCCCGCCCGAAGCTGACCGGCTTGGTCAGGGTCCAGTTGAGCCTGACCAAACACTCCGCGAGGGCGTACAGCACCCGGAGAAAACCCACAAAACGGGGCCCGAAGCCGAAGGCCCGCAGGGTGCCCAGGAGATACCCGTGATCCATCCTGTCGAACGCCTTCTCCTGGTCCAGGGACAGGAGGGCGAACGACAAGCCGTCCCTACACCCGAGCTCCAAGAGATCCCGGACCAAATACAAATTATCAAAAATGCTATGGCCCGGGACAGTGTAGGTCTGGTCGGGATGGATGACGTCCGCCAGCACGGACCGCAGTCGCAGCGAGATGGCTTTCGCTACGACCTTATAGTCCGTGCTGAGGAGCGAGACGGGATGCCAATTCCGAAGGTCGTGGAGGTCCCCCCTCTTCGGCAGCAAGGCGACCACGGCTCGCCTGCACAACAGAGGGAGGACCCCGCTCTCCAAGGACTCGGCCCAGATGGTGACGAGGTCCGGGCCGAGGACGTCCCAGAACACGTGGTAAAACTCCACGGTCAGCCCGTCCATGTCCGGGCTTTTATTGTTGGGCATGAGACGGAGGGCTTCCGAGAACTCGGCCAGAGTGAGAGGCATCTCCAGCCGGTCTCGGTCGCCCTTGCTGACCGTTGGGAGCTCGGTCCAGAGCACCTTGCAGGCGTTGGCTTCGGTCGGATCCGGGGAGAACAAACTGGCGTAGAAGGCCCTGGCCCTTCCACGCATCTCCGCCGGATCCGTGAGGGGGGTGCCGTCCTCCGCCAAAAGGCAGGTGACGTGCTTTTCGGCCCCTCTCCTTTTCTCCAGGGCATAGAAGAAGCGGGAGCCGCGATCCATTCTCCCGAAGGAGCTGGATGCGAGATCGAACGAAGGCGCCCCGGGCCCTGCGATCTTCCAGGGCCCGGAGCTCCTCCCGCCTCTCCCGGTACGCCTCGCGGAGGAGTGGATCCTCGGGGGCGGATGCCAGACGCCCCTCAAGCTTCAAGACCTCCCGTTCCAGCTGCTCTATCGCCGCATCCCTCCGCCGGCTGGCGCCCCGGGAGTAGTCGCGGCAGAAGAGCCGGGCGCGCACCTTCCCCACGTCCCACCATCGCCGCGCCGAGGGAAAGGCGGGCCGCTGCCCCCGCCAGGCCAGCCAGAACTCCCGGAAGGACGCCACGAAGCCCGCGTCCTCCAGCAAGCTGTTATTAAAGTGCCAATAGGCCGGCCCCAGCCTCTCCGAATTCAGAGAGGCTTTCACGGCCACCAAATGGTGGTCCGTGAACGGGGCCGGCCGGATGCTGGAGGAGTGGGCCCGTGCCACATGGAAGCGGGAGAGGTAAATGCGATCCAACCGGGAGTGGCTCGACCGATGGTCCCCCACCCGGACGTAGGTGAAGGTGGTGTTGTCTTCCGGGTGGTGGTCTCGCCAGACGTCCACCAGGGAGTGGTGGTCCACGATCTCCCTGAGGACGCCTGCTGCGGCCTGGCAGTTCGCGAGTCCCGGTCATCGAGGGTGGTGTTGAAATCCCCGCCCAGGACCAGACACTCGCGAGGATCCAGAGTCCCGAGGAAGGTGGCCGCCTGCCGATAAAAGGTGACCTGGTCCGGGCCCGCGTTCGGGGCGTAGACGTTGACCAGATTCAACGTCAGCCCCTCCACGCGGGCCCGGACGTGCAGCAGGCGGCCCGGGACAACCTCGGCCGTCCCCAGCACCTCGGGCCGTAGGGCAGGGGAGAACAGGGTGGCCACCCCGGCCGAGCGGACGCCGAGGTGGCTAAAATATACCCCGTCCCCCCACTCCAGCCGCCAGCCAGCCTCGACGGCCGGAGTCGTGTGGGTCTCCTGCAGGAAGGCCACCGAGTACCCCCCCTCCCGAAGGAAGGAGAGCACCCGGCTCCTGCGGAGACCCGCCCTACAGCCCCGGGCATTCAACGTCGCGATAGTGGTGTACTTCATGGAGAGGGCTGGGGTGGATCCTCACGGGCAGGACGATCGTCAGCCCCCCGCAGGTCCCGCAGCAGACCGCACTCCGCCCCGAAGGTCAGGAGCGCGTCTCGAAATCTGCGGGTCCGGCGGTAGGCCACGTCGCCCTGCCTATCGGTCCCTCTCCCCTCCTGCGACAGGGCTCTAGTGGCCTGGAGGATGGGATGGAAGTCCCCCCAGCGCTGGAGGGCGAGCTGCACCTTCCCTTTTACCCCGCGGTTATCCGCGAGGAATTGGCGCAGCTCGCCCCTCAGCGCTAAGGGGGAACCAGGATTCTTCTCCGTCCGGGCCCCCGGGTGGAGCTCACGGGCCACAGAGACGGGCAAACAGGGATCCGATCCCCAACGCGGCGCCGACACCGATGGCGCCGCGCTGCCCGTCCCCGACTCCGGCAAGGGAGGGGGCGGCGGAGGGAACAAGGCAGCCCCTAACGGGTTGGGGACCGGGGATACAAATACCGCCCCCTGAGGGCCGCCCGCGACCAGCGGGAACGAAACGGCCCCCGTGGGGGCGGCACTAGCGGACATTTGGGGGGGCGATGGGGGTGGATCTGGTGTTGCGGCAGGGGCCGGGGTAGGAAAGGAACGGGGGGACGGCAGCGGAGGAATGTTCTTCACGGTAGAGGCGGGAGAAGGAATGGGCTCTGAGCCGGACGGTGGGTCGGGGTTGGGAAGCAGGGAAGGGGTGGGGGTTGGAGGGGAGTCAGGGACAGGGGAGGACTCGGGGCTGGAGATGGGTTCATAAAGGGCGGAAACAGGGGTGGGGGGAGGATCGGGAAACGGGAGAGGATCGGAATCCCAGGCAGGGTCTGGGTAGGGGTCTCCCGTGGCTATCCCACCGGGCTGCGGCACCTCCCGAATGGGGACCGGGGAATCGGGAGCAGGAACAGGAAGGGGGCCCACGCCGACGCCGGGCTCAGGTAACGAGGTTGAAATTGATACCTCGGCGTCGGCTAGAGCGGTGTCTTCTGCTGGGCCCCCAGCGGGAAGGGGAGATGACCGCCCCGCCTCGGTTGCGGGAAAGGGGGCGTCCCCAGACTCAAGACCCGGCCACTCGGCACCAGCCGTCGCCCCTAAGGGCTCGGCGGCATCGGCTCTGGCGCTCGAGTCGGCCGGGCCAGTGGGCAATATCAGGGGCGCCCCAAGTGTGAGGACGGGGTCGGCCACCTGGGACACGGAGTTGGGGTTGGGGGGGGGAGGGGGCAGCGCCGCAGAGTCGCCGCCCAGACCGAGGCCCGCTGGCGGAGGGTCGTCCTCCCCCTGAGCGAGCGGGGTCAGACCCAGGGCCTCGATCTCCTCAAAGATGGAGCTAAGTTCCATCCCCTCGGCCCCGGAGCCCCCCCCCGCGGCCGCCAAGGCAACAATTACCTCAGCCGGAGCGGGGGAGGGCTCGGCTGGAGCCGGGGCCGGGGGGGCTCCACCCGAGGCCTCCTCTTGGAGGGGCTCCACAGGGGGGGTGACGTCGTCCCCCCTCGCTGCCACGGCCGCCTCGTCCGGCGCCTTCTGCTGAAGCTCGTCGGGGGCGTTCTCGGCAGCGCTGGCCCCCCTCGAGATCTTTCGGAGGGGGGCCTTCCCGCCCTCCCCATCGGAGGGGGGAGATTGAGCCCGCGAAGGGCGGGCTTTGCGCTTCCCCCGAACGAGCGTCCAGCCCTCCGAGGTGGAGGTGGAGGGCTGGTCAGCAGGGGCAAGGCCAGGGGGCGCAGTTTGTTTTCGGGGAGGGCGTTGAGGCAAGGGAGGGAAAGAGGAGGGTAGGGTGACCTCCACCTGGGGAGAGCCCTCTCCCTCGCCCGGCGGCAACCGCGCCACCCTCTCCTCCTCGGGCCCTGCAGAAACGGATCGAATGGAGTCAGGGCCCGCCTGCTCGCTCGGGCACGCCGGAGGGGACGCCTTCGGCTGCCGAGCAGAGCCGTCGGTTGGAGGAGGGGCAGCCGCGGAGGCCGGACTTCCAGGGGGGCCGGCGGTGGTAAGGCCGGCGTCCTCCCGGGTCCCGGGGGTCTCGGGCGCCTCCTCCGACCGGGCCAAGGGACAGTCCCTCCGGACGTGCCCCATCGCCCGGCAGAGGAAGCACCGGGCCTCCCCCGAAGAATAGTGGACCCGGTAGAGGGCCCCCTGGTAGGGCACCATAAAGGACCCCTCGAGCGCCACCCCGCCACGCGCCGCGGCGGCATTTGCAGTTGCACCTGCCGGCGGAATGAGAAGACGTGGCGGAGGGCGGGGTCCTTACAGCCCAACGGGAGAGGGCTGATAACAGAAATTGGCTTCCCCAGGGTGGAGAGGGAAGGCAACAGGGCAGCATTGGGGAGGAAGGGCGGGACGGAAGTGAGAACCACCCGTACGCCCAGGTCCTCCAATGGCTCGAGGGGCACGTGCACGCCCCCCACGGCCAGGCCCCTCTCCACCGCCTCCTGGGCGGCGGCCTCCGAGGCAAGGAAGAATACCACCTTGCCGTACATCTTGGAGGCCGCCACCACGGCCGAGGCCCCCACCACCCTCGCCAACGCCCGCACGTAAGTTTCGACGTGGGGCGAGGCGGCGACCAGGAGGCAGCAAACACCATGCCTCCTGGTCAGGGTGGGAAAGGGACCCCGGCCACCCGAGATGGCGCTGGAGGCGGCGGTATGGGCAGATGACCCGGCACGTGGGGGGGCGGCAGCGGCCACCTGGGCGTACGCTCTGGAGGCCGTAGGTGGGTTTCCCCCAGAGCTGGTGGAGGGAACAGCAGGGGAAGGAGGGGCTGTGGCGGACGATGGGGCCACAGCGGGCGGGGCAGCCTCGGCCGTGGGGGGTTTGGCCTTTGGGGCCGGGCCCTTGCCTTTCTTCCCCCCCCGGCCCTTTTTTTCCGGCCGAGGTGGAAGCTGCTCCCGAATTTGGGGGAGCATCGGTCGTGGCAGCGGCGGAGCTCGGGCCTGGGGTCGGGAGGTCAGCCGCGGCATTCTTTGGGCCCGGTGGCAACGGGGAGACCGTGGGATCGACAGGGGAAAGGGTTTCCTCCATCATGTGGGAAAGGAGGAGGGAGGCACAGATGGCAGGAGGGGAGGGCAAGGGTTAACCGCTCCTCCCCACCAAACAGCAGGCAGGGGAGGAGGGTGTTCGTGAGGGAGAGGGCAGGGAAGAGGGAGGGCACTGGTTTCGGGGAGGGGCAACTGGGAAGGGGGGGGGTTGCAGCCTCTCCTCCCTGCTAAGGCTGTGGCAGAGGAGGAGGGCGCTATTGCAAAGGGGAGGAACGTGAGGGAGGGGATACGCGATTGGGGAGGGAGGGAGAAGGGGAGGGACAACCACTCCCTCCCGCCGACTGACTGCAGGGAGGGAGGGAATCAAGAAGGGCAGGATGGAAATAAGGGGAACCGAGAGGCCAGCAACCACTCCTCCCCGCAAGGCTGGAAGCAGAGGAGGAGGGCGCTGGCAGGGCAGGCAGGGGGCAAAGTAACAGATGCAGGGTGGGGGTCGGCTCCTTCGGCTGCACTGGGGTATCAAGGGGGACTATGCGGCTGTCGAGGGGGGGTGCAATGTGCAGGGGGGGCTAACTAAAAAGGGAAGGGGGGCGACACAAGCACTTGGGGTGGGGACCGAAACTCTGGGTGGGGCTAGAAGACTACTGGGAGGCTGGGAAGGGGGGCACTGGGTGAACAAGACGGGGCAGGGCAAGGCGGGGGCCAGGAATCAAAATACTAACTGAATGCGGGCGGGGCAGGTAAAACAAACTGAGGCTGGGCGGGGTCGGTCAGCAAACTGAGGGAGGGGGGAGGAAAGAGAGCTGGCTACCAGGGCGGGGTGGGCAAGGCTTCTGCAGTGGGGGGTAGGGCAGGGAGAGCAAGAGTGAGGGGGGCCCCCCAACCAAACACTGCTGAGGAGGGGGGGCCAAGTCCAAGGGTGGGGTGGAAACACGCCCACGAGTGCTTGTGGGAGGCTCAGTTCTCGCCCACTGCTGCAGCGGGACAGTCCCAGATGGCAAAAAGCAGGGAGGAACAGACAGCCCCACCGAGGGGCGAGTCCTGGTGGTGCAAAGGTTGGTGGAGGGGGTTGTGGGGGTGGTGGTATGGGGGGGTGAGTGGCAGCTGGACCGGGGGGAAGGCTCTACACCTCACCCCCGGCCCCCCTCTTGGTATCTCAGTCCACCACCACCCCAAGAGCAGATGAAAGGCTCAGTCCCAACAAACAGACCCCCTCCACAGTCCAACTGACTTCTGGTCTCCCTCGGTGGGGTGCAGGTGGTACAGCGGCAGCAGCGGGTGGGCAGCAGCCAGGTGGGAAAGGCCTCTGGGTGGTGGTGCCGGTGGGGTCCTCTTCCTCTGGAGTGGAGGAGGGGAGAGGGGGGGCAGCCGGCAGGCCCCCCCTCTCCCCTCAGGCGGCAGCAGCAGCAGCAGTAGCCGGTGGTGGTGAGAAGCGGCGGTGTCCAGGAGGAGCAGGTCCAGCAGCACGGAGGCCTCAGGTGGTGGCTGGGTGGAGCAGGGAGAGCCCCAGCTGGTGCAGGAGCAGGAGCAAGGGGAGGGAGAAGCAAGAGAGCAGCCCCTGCACCCTACTGCCTCTCCTTCTTCTCTGGAGGGGAGCGGGGCAGGGGAGCGGGCACCTGCTGAGCCAGAGGAGGAGGAACCCCTCTGGCCACCATGTTGGGCTGAGGCTGACCCCGCCCAGACACCTGACCGGAAGCCAAGGGGTGGGGCCCGAGCTATAAAAGCCCAGCCAGCAGATTCAGTCGGGGCTGAGCCTGCAGGGGAACCAGGCTTGCTTAGGGCGTCCCATCTGGGATGCCGGGACTGAGGCCTGGCCAGGGCCTCTTACCTTCCTGGGCCCAGAGACTGACGACCTGTTCCCTGCCTGGGAAGCTGAATCCTGGCCCAGCCCGCCTACCTTAGCAGACCCTGCGGAGGACCCAGAGGCCCAGCCTAGTCCCGTGCTCCAGCCTCTGCCCCGGAACCAGGGGAAGCAGCTGCCACTGCCAAGACCAGGGCTGTGTCCCGAGACACCAACAGAACCTGATCCTGAGGCCTGGCCCAGACGCCTGACGCTTCCTGCACCAGGTGACCAGCTGAGCCCTGCAGACCTGGAAGCGTCAGAGGATTGGGCCGGACCACTGGGACACCAGTGGGACAACCTGCCCTGGATTCCGTGAGCACCCAGCCAGAACGCCAGGTACCAGCTGAGGGGGAGATGGGAAGTGGCACAGGGTTAGTGGGGGCTGGTAAAGGCTCCAAGGCCGGCGCGTTTCGGGCTGGAGCCCCTGCTGAGCACATAGCAGCCTGCACTGCTGCTCCTAGAGCCCTGGGCCGGGGCGCAGTGGAGTGGGTGGGCCTGCGCCCCCCCACCACCCACCTCCCGGGTGGCAGTCTCTGCCTCCTTGCCACCACCGCAGGCGATTGGTCTGCACCCATCCTGAACAAGGAGCCCCCAAACCTGCTGTGTTGGTTTATTTGCAGCCACGCCCTGAACCAGGGCCTGGCCTCCCTGTTAAACTGACTTTGGCTGTTTGTTGCCATGCCCTGAATCGAGGGCCTGGCACAGGTATAAACTGACTGTGCTTGTCTGTTGCCATGCCCTGAACCAGGGCCGGCCGTATGTACCTATAGATATAAGCAGGCTCTGTGGTGTGCCACCCGCCTGAAGGAAGGCCGGGCACGAACTTGGCTTAAAGGGACAGTACAGTGGGGAGGAGTGGCCGCCCACTGACATGGACGAGGAGGAACCCCTCCGGGAAGCCAAGCCTACTACACAAGCTAAAAGTACTTCATTGAGCAAGGGAAAATCAAATATAAAATGGGGAATCTTGGGCTGGGCAGAAGTACTGCAAAAAAGGATTAGGGGGTCATAGTAGATAACATATAGAACACAAGCCAACAACATGATGCAGTTGTAAGAATACTAACATCCTTTGAGGGTATAGCATGTATATAGGACATAAGGAGTAATGATACTGCTCTACCTGGCAGTAATAAGGCATCAGGTGGAGCACTGTGCCTAGTATTGGGTGCCACACTTTAAGAGAGATGTGGGAAAACTGTAGAGAGGGCAACAAAAATGTTAAAAATATAGAAAATCTGACATAGGAGAGGAAATGTTATGAAAAGAGAAGGCTGGGTATGGCGGGAACCAGATAACAGTCTTCAAATATGTTAAGGACTTTTATAAAGAGCATGATGACCAATTGCAGGTTGCCAGGGGTGGCAAAAGGGGCAGTTGTCCCAAGCCTAGTGATTCAAAGGCACCCAGGGCTCCCAGCCATCATTGCTGCTACTGGGCCCTTTAAATTGTGGCTAGAGCACCGCATGTTCAGGGAAGTGCTAAGGTCTGGGGCCCCTGGCTGCCCAAGGTGCTTGCCTTCCACCTGGAGCCCCACACCTTCTGGGGGACACAGAGCTGCCTCCTCTACACACACATACCTTGCCCAGGAGCCCGCAGAGGCTGTCAGTGTTCCCAGCAAGGTGGAACAAGAAATAATTAGCTTACTCTGTAGCAAGGAAGCTTTACATTAGATATTAAGAAAAAAATTCTAAGTAAAAGGATACGTAAATCCTGGAATCATAGAATCATGGAATACTAGGACTGGAAGGGACCTCGAGAGGTCATCGAGTCCAGTCCCCTGCTCTCATGGCAGGACCCAATACTGTCTAGACCATCCCTGACAGACATTTATCTAACCTACTCTTCAATATTTCCAGATATGGAGATTCCACAACCTCCCTAGGCAATTTATTCCAGTGTTTAACCACTCTGACAGTTAGAAACTTTTTCTTAATGTCCAACCTAAAGCTCCCTTGCTGCAGTTTAAGCCCATTGCTTCTTGTTCTATCCTCAGAGACCAGAAAGAACAATTTTTCTCCCTCCTTCTTGTGACACCATTTTAGATACCTGAAAACCACTAACATGTCGCCTCTCAATCTTCTCTCTTCCAAACTAAACAAGCCCAGTTCTTTCAGTCTTCCTTCACAGGTCATGTTCTCTAGACCTTTAATCATTCTTTTTGCCAAGGGAGTTTTTGAAATCTCTGTCACTGGATATTTAAGAACAGGTTAGGCAAACACCTGTCAGGGATGGGCAAGATCTTCCTCTGTTTGATGGAATGGGCTAGATGACTTCTCAAGGTCCCTTCCAGCCCTACATCTGTAGGATTTCTATCACCTGTTGCTTCTACTGGCAAGGGTTGAATGGACATGGTGACTGATGTACCCTTTCCGATAGGTGATACTTTCACATCATGGTTTCAGCCCATTAGTGGGTAAGCATAGAAAAGCTGGAACTGCTCCTGCTCATCTGGTACTGGGATAATGGTTATTAAAACACTTTCACTTTCCATTAGTAATAGACTGGCACTTTTCACAAGAACTAAATTAACTTACAATTTAGTTTCGAAAGCTGGATCATAAAGAGATATGAAAAGTAGATTTAACAAGTATATTTTTTATCCTGAATTTACTCAAACCGTTCTAAAATGCTTTAAGAGTCATATAAAAGTTCTGGATTTCAATATCTCTGTAATATTTTTAATAAGTTGCAACTTTTGTGTATCACAGATAAAATGTTCATATTAAATGTTACAATTTCGCCCTAAAATAGTCCAGGCATATAACACAAATTAAAATTAATCTGCAATTCTCCTCATTAGTTTATAGTCTCAACTAAAAATATATATGGTGCTATATATTACATTTTTCTCATCTCAGATACTACATTCATGTACAGTGCTTTTTGTTGGCAATCAATACAGGTGGTAAATAAATTCCACTTTTGAGCACCATCCAAGTAACATGGTTGTGACTAGACGCTACAATGTTTATTTTAATCCAACAGGAGTTCAAAAACTCCATTGCTGAATAGACATTTCGCTCACATCTTATAATCTGTATTCTTGGAAAAACCAGACAAGTGCACAAGCATGTTTAAAGGAAAATGACACTTTTTAAAAACAAAAGCAATATACTGTAGGTTGATAAATATTTCTCTAAAAAAAAGTTCATGAACTAGGGCTGCATTCTGGTTGCTTTGCACTATTCTATTGGCACAAAAAGCTCCCAATAATGAATGTTCTTTCCTCTTATTTGACTTATATATGCTTCCAGATTCCATTTATGCTGTGTTTTCCCTTGTCACCCCAAGAAGCCTTGTTTATTTGTAACAGGAGAAGCTGGCCTTTTAGGCAAGGTTACAGGCCCAGCATAAGGGAATTTTGGCTGCTGTAATTCACAGGTCTGAGGAGAGTTAGTGGCAAAGTACAGGTTACTGGAAAAAACAGCCCATCGCACAGAAGAGGAGGAAACTGAGAAAGGAGGAAGACTTGGTCTGAGTGAGTATACTGTGAGGCACAGTAGGAAAAAAGAAGGGGCTCTGCCTCCAGTCCAAGGCCCTGGAAAAAAACAAGAGTTTTGGGACAGTTAGGACATTTTTGGTCAAGCCTGATGATCACATCACAGAAGAGAGAGATTGTTGGCTCAGGGGGATCTTCACAGATGTTCTGTTAAACCCCAGAGGTGGGTGAAGTTCAATAAACACTCAAACAGGAATTGTGATTCAGAGCAAGAGACTGAATGCAGGTTTGGACATTGGGTTTTGGAATTTTGTAACCCTAGAAGGACAGGAATTTTGCTTTGGTTAGACAAATAAGCTACTTGTTATATGAAAGGAAACTGAGGCAGCAGCCACAGCCAAAGGTAGAAGGTGCTATCTGGTGTTTCTCTTTTCCCTGTGGTAAGTTGTCCTTTGCTACATCCTGAACCATGCTTTCTGTCCTGTCTGTTCACATACCTTTTTCCACCCCTTACACAAATACACTTGGGAAGGTGAACCACATAGAGGACAGGAAAGTTCATACACTTTATGTCCATAAGCCTTTTTATGAGCTATAAAGTAGATTTTTCTCTTTGGAGCAGTGGATTCAGAGCTCCTCTCCCCCACCTGAGGAACAACAAGTGGAGTTTAGTCCCCAACAAAGGCCCTGTACTTTCATACCCCTTAGAAGGCCCTAGGACAATCCTTGCAGCAGAGCTACAGTGGAACCATAATTACAGTCCATCATGTTAAATGTCCCCTGAACAGAGTTATTCCTTAACACTGAGAAGAGGAACGCCAAAATGTCACACTTTGATCAATTGAGAGTAACTGCTGCTGGTTTCCCAATGGATAAAAAATGATGCACTTGGTGACCTAGTTTTGTTCCTGCCCTTTCCATACCCAACTTGGCCCTGCTCTATATGAGCATCCCTGACCCTGGATTGGCTTTACATTTCACTTGGAAAATAGAAGCAGAAAGAGGGAGAAAGAAATGTTCCCATGAAAAAAGTAGACATGAACTATACACCATATATAGTGCCCCAAAGTGAACTAGTCCGCTTTTGAAGACTCCTTCTCTTAAAACACAACATAAGATAATGCTTAACTAGATTTTCTTTTAACGTGGGGGAAATTTTTTTTTTTAATTATAGGGCTATGTCTACACTACACTGTTCTTCCAGAAAAAGCAATGCAAATTGTAGTTCGCAATTTGCGTAGCTTTTTCCACTTCTTTTTTCAGAAGAGGCTTTTCTGACATTTGGTCCATCTACATGGGGCCAAATTTTGGGAAAAAAAAAAACAAGGTCTACAGGGATGCCGAAAAAGTGCGTCTGCTCTTCCAACAAATTTTTGGAAAAGCAGACGCATTCCCTGTAGACATAGCCTAGATAAAGCATGCCATTAATTCAGAAAAGTTCTGCAAACTTCACAGGCCCCAAAACTCCACAAGAGTCACACATCCCTGTGAGAGGTTGCCCACTCTCATTAAGGCCTGTCCTGCGACACCTGGGCAGAGTGGAGGACTTAAAAGGCAGAATTGCCCAGCAATAGGAGTCTGAGTGGGGAAGGCTGTGCACTGATTGTTCTTCCTTGGGGCTTGTAGCACTTTGTAGATGTCTGGCTGAAGAAAAGACCCAAGACAGAGTAGGCAGTTTTTCCACCAGAAGACCAGAGGGAACAGGCTTGGTGGTTAGGTCTCTTTTGGCAAGGAATCTGAGTGAGCCTAGAATAAGTAGTGAGTATAAGGCCTGGGGACACTGGTACCTTGGATAGGGTGTTATTCAGTGTGACTTAGCTGAAGTGTTAAAGCATTTCAATAACCTGAAGGGCATTGGTGGATCGCTGGAGTTGTGGAAGACCAAGGGAAGCTGAAGCAAAGGTGCTAGCTACAATGCCCCACGATGCTGGGAAAGGGGTGCTCTCACCGATGGGTTTTGTAACAGTCTCTAATTGGAACTTTTATGCAAATATGTTTTAGGACATTCAAATAGCCATTCTATAGGGCAAGAGTAGTTTCCACTGAAATGCAAATATATTTTGCAGCTGTTGCCATTATATACTGACCTTATGACAAAGCCTGCTGTTCTTTTATTATGTCTGTCATCGTTATACTGTTTGCAAGGATTTCTGTGTCGTAAAAGCTAAAGTGTTGCTACTGCCCACTGACAATTAAAAAGAAATATGTTGACAAGACTTGATTTATGATTTTGACAGATGTATTATGCTAAGTTCAGGTTTTATTTGTTACAGGATGCTAGAGATAGCAGTAAAACAGTCAAAAAGTGCAACTTAAAAGAAATAAATTTTACAAAGGTTCTCATGATTCTTTTCCTCTTCTCCTCCCATTTTTTGTAACCAGCTCCATGTTTTTGTTCATCAAAGTTATTATAACTTTATGTACGGAATTAGGCCCACACATTATCACAGCTGCAGTAGATCCATTCAAAACCCACTCCTCAAGCCTAAATAAAAATCCACAGAGAAATTACCACAGAAATGCCCTTCTCCAGATACCCGTATAAATAAATCTGTACAAACTGACTCCCATACCTATATCCATATAGACACATGTATTCATGTGTACTCATCTAGCATGCATTAACACATCTACTTACATATTCTTTAATACTACAATTGTTGTTTAGTACCACGAGACCTCAGCCAAGATCAGGGCTGCAGAGTGGCAGATGCTGAACATACACAAAAAAGAGAGCATTTGCCACAAAGAGTTTATAATGTAGCTGGACAAAAAGGGGGAGAAATGTGTAATACATTGGCTCTTCTGTCAATTACACTTTTCCAGCTGGGAAGGGAGGAGGGAAAGTTGTAAAGGAAAAGATGGGAGAGGTGGTTTGGAGGAGAAAGGATGGGGAGGAAAAAAGGCAAAGGATGAGGTTGGGTGGGATTGAAAGGGGGCAACGAAGGAGAGAGGAGGGGTGGGGGTGGATGGGAGTGGGGGGGGAAGAAGGCAAAAGGCTATATGAAGATGCAGTTGGCACAGAGCTATTTAGGGACATAATGAGAGTGCAGCAATGTATGGAGGTGAATGGGATACAGGGCTCTGAGACGTGGAGAGGATGGGTAGGAGAGCGTTGTAAGGAGTACAGGGTTGGGATGGGTAGGTGTGGGGGGTGGGACAGGATGGAAAGGGGGAGGGATGCAATAAGGGGTATTGAGGTTCAAGGGGTTAGGACAGGGAGGGATTCTATAAATTCCTGGGTGCTGGTGATTGGGTGACAGACTGTGATTCACCACAAGCATGTGCTGTAGCTCAAACCTAGCCATTCGAGGAGACGAGGAGAAGAAGGCCAGGCAGCAGCAGGAGATGCACATGCCATGAAAGCCCTCAACAGCAACCTGCTGTGAACTTGAGAGTAACACTAGTTCCTCCCCTGCCCTCCCAGTCAATGGAAGCTGCACCTGTGGGTGGAGTGTTGTAGCAGAAGGCAGACCCCAGCCGACACCAATGCTAGGAGCCAGACATGCTGTGTGCTTACCTATCCAAAAGCCATGCAGCATGACAGCTAGCAGGGAGCCTGCCAGTCCCACTGCATGGTGCAGTGGCACCATCTGGACAGGTGTTCTGGTCCAAAACTGGACACCTGGTCAACCTATGCTAGCTACAGATGAGGGAGCATAAAGCAACAATGAGACCACACTGGCCAGCAGGACAGGCAAAGGTATCAGCATATCAGTGCTTCCTCTACCAAGTATACTTCTACCTCTTCCACCATCCTCCCCGTCTTGTGCTTTGGGAATGAAATTCCTCCCTGCTCAGCACATAGTCTAGTGTATAAAACTTGGGGATGGGGCTCCAAAGGGTGAGTGTTTTAGTCTTAGCTTTGCCCTTGATTTGCTGAGTGACTCTGGGCACATCATTAACCTTTCTGTGTGCCAATTTCCCCATCTGTAAAATAAATGGGGCTAAATGACAGCTTCTGTAAAGCTTTTGGAGATCTACTGATGAAAAATGTGGCATAAGGGTAAGGTGTTATTATTACTTTAGTCCTTAAAATAGGACTTAAGTAGCACTTAAGTAATGAATAAGCCTAGTGAAGAATTCTACTTTGGAAGTGTGACCATCCAGAATATAGCTACCACCTGTGCAACTTCTGTGATGGGAGAAGTTCCTTGCACCCTCTCCACGCTGTTGTTGGCCCAGGCACATGGATGGAGAATTTTCTCATTTAATGTAAGAGCATAATACCAAATAGCTACTAATTCCATTTTGCCCTTGATTTCTTATGTTCTGTTGTAAAAGACCAGAGTGAGATACTGGTAACAGATCTTGGTACAAGTGCTGAAGGATCTGACCAGGGGCCATGCGCAGCTTGACCTTCTGCTCACAAACAGGGAGGAACTAATAGGGGAAGTAGAGGTGGGTGACAACCTGGGAAGCAGTGATCATGAGATGGTAGATTTCAGGATCCTGACCAAAGGAAGAAAAGAGAGTAGTAAAATACACACCTTGAACTTCAGAAAAGCAGATTTTGACTCCCTCAGACACCTGATGGGCAGAATCCCCTGGGATGCTAACATGAAGGGGAAAGGAGTCCAGGACAGCTGGCAGTATTTTAAAGAAGCCTTATTGAAGGCACAGAAAGAAACCATCCCTATGCGTAGAAAGAGGCAAACATGGTAGGAGACCAGATTGGCTTACAGGGGAAATCCTTGGTGAACTTAAGCACAAAAAGGAAGCTTACAAAAAGTGGAAACTTGGACAAATGACCAGGGAGGGGTTTAAATGTATAGCTCGAGAATGCCGGGGGGTTATCAGGAAGGCGAAAGTGCAAATGGAATTGCGACTGGCTAAGGATGTGAAGGATAACAAGAAAGGTTTCTACAGGCATGTTAACAAGAAGAAGGTGATCAGAGAGGGTGTGCGGCCCCTACTGGATGAAGGAGGTAACCTAGTGACAGATGATGTGAGGAAGCTGAAGTACTCAATGCTTTCTTTGCCTCTGTATTCACAGACAAGGTGGGCTCCTGGACTAATGTGCTAAGTGACGCAAGATGGGATGAAGATGGACAGCCCTTGGTGCCTAAAGAACAGGTTAGGAATTATTTAGAAAAGCTAAACGTACACAAATCCATGGGTCCGGACTTAATGCATCTGAGGGTACTGAGGGAGTTGGCAAATGTCATTGAGGAGCCTTTGGCCATTATCTTTGAAAAATCGTGGAGATCGGGAGAGATCCCGGATGATTGGAAAAAGGCAAATGTAGTGCCCATCTTCAAAAAAGGGAAGAAGGATGATCCAGGGAACTATAGGCCAGTCAGTCTTACCTCGGTTCCTGGAAAAATCATGGAAGGGTTCCTTAAGGAATCCATTTTGAGGCACTTGGAGGAGAGGAAAGTGATTAGGAATAGTCAGCATGGATTCACAAAGGGCAAGTCGTGCCTCACCAATGTGATTAGCTTCTATGATGAGGTAACTGGCTCTGTGGACATGGGAAAGTCAGTGGATGTGATATACCTTGACTTTAGCAAGGCTTTTGATATGGTCTCCCACAATATTCTTGCCAGCAAGTTAAGGGAATGTGGATTGGATAAATGGACGGGAAGACGGATAGAAAGCTGGCTAGAAGGCCGGGCCCAGCAGGTAGTGATCAACGGCTCGATGTCAGGATGGCGGTCGGTTTCTAGCAGGTTCCCAAGGTTCAGTTCTGGGACCTGTTTTGTTCAATATCTTTATTAATGACCTGGATGAGGGGATGGATTGCACCCTCAGCAAGTTTGCAGATGACACTAAGCTAGAGGGAAAGGTAGATACGCTGGAGGGCAGGGATAGAGTCCAGAGTGACTTAGACAAATTGGAGGATTGGGCCACAAGAAATCTGATGAGGTTCAACAAGGACAAGTGCAGAGTCCTGCACTTGGGACAAAAGAATCCCAAGCATTGTTACAGGCTGGGGACCAACCAGCTAAGTTGTAGTTCTGCAGAAAAGGACCTGGGGGTTACAGTGGATGAGAAGCTGGATATGCGTTAACAGTGTGCCCAAGAAGGCTAATGGCATATTAGGCTGCATTAAGAGGAGCATTGCCAGCAGATCCAGAGATGTCATTATTCCCCTTTATTCGGCTCTGGTGAGGCCCCATCTGGAGTATTGTGTCCAGTTCTGGGCCCCCCACTACAGAAAGGATGTGGACGCATTGGAGAGGGTCCAGCGGAGGGCAACCAAAATGATTAGGGGGCTGGAGCATATGACCTATGAGGAGAGGCTGAGGGAGTTGGGTCTGTTTAGTCTGCAGAAGCAAAGAGTGAGGGGGGATTTGATAGCAGCCTTCAACTTCCTGAAGGGAGGTTCCAAAGAGGACAGAGAAAGGCTGTTCTCAATAGTGACGGATGGTAGAACAAGGAGCAATGGTCTCAAGTTGTGATGGGAGAAGTCCAGGTTGGATATTAGGAAAAACTATTTCACTAGGAGAGTGGTGAAACACTGGAATGGGTTACCTAGGGAAGTAGTGGAGTCTCCATCCCTAGAGGTGTTTAAGTCTCGGCTTGACAAAGCCCTGTCTGGGTTGATTTAGTTGGGATTGGTCCTGCCTAGAGCAGGGGGCTGGACTTGATGACCTCCTGAGGTCTCTTTCAGCTCTATGGTTCTATGATTCTATGAATTTTCCTTCTTATTTAACTGTAAAATAAATGAAGACACCTGATGTGGCCATTATGATCCTGTAAGGAACAGAATATCCTTAATACTCTTACCCCCTGGATTCAGTACAGCTCAAGATGCTTCACAGCCTTCTCCATGCAATTAGATTCATAATGCAGCTTCTGGGATGTGGTGGGGAAGCAGGAGACAGACTATCAACACAACTAGATATATCTTTTGTTAATAGGATGACTTCAGATTCTCTAAGTATTGGATGTATGAGTTAAATATCAAGTGCTAATACAGAAACTCTAGTTGGTTGGCAAAATCAATACCTTCTTTAGAATTAGAACCTTCCTTTCTGAGATGCAGAAAAGGACCCGGTATCATAACAAATGTGTAGTGAGAGGGCATATTCTCTAATTACCAGTAGACATCTAAGGCAAAAGGACACAAAAGTTTTATTATTCTGCAGCAGATCTGAATTAAAAAATATTTTTCCAGCACTGATACGTGATACATCCATTTGGCATGTAGAGGGTTTTAAGACTCAGAAATATTAAATCTATGCTTTTCACCCATAATGGTTAGCTCAGATTGAGAAATAACATTCCCAAAAAGATTCTAGTGACAGCTTGAATTCAGGAATTCCTTCATGGTAAATGAAATAGGGGCCAGTTCTGTGAGGTACTCAACACCTTCAACTCCCCTTGAAATCAGATTCTCAGGAATAGAGCTGGTCAAGTATTTTTCAACAAAATATAGCTCATCAAAATGCTGATGCATCAAAACTGATAACTGTTCCTGGGATGTAGTGTGACAACATAAACACAAAGAGCTGTACTTCAAGCAGTAACTAGAGAACTTCTATCTAGGAGATTCTTACATTCATGAAGTTCCATTCTGCTACACATCCTGGTCCTCTCTGATAACTGTGGAGGACTAGGAACTCTATAACTGCTCCGTATCTCCAAATATAAATGTAGAACTTGAATTGTAAAACAATGTATATACAAACAACAATTCAGAATAAACTTCAAATTCCTTAAAACTATGCTATGCCAGCTGATCTGTTGCATTTAAATAGTCTAGAGCAATATTTAAAAGATGAAGTCTTTTGAGGTGGTCTGATCAGTCTTTCGGATGATGATCTCACTTCTGTTGAGTTTACCTGTGAAGTTTCCTGTGGACAGGGCTCACCTCCCAGGTCCTCTTTTTGAGGGGAAATATTGAAGATGAATCTGATTCTACCAAAGAACTCCTAGTAGAGTCTCTACTAGGTAGGATGAGGGAGTTTCTGCTGAGTTTCAAAAATCTGGGACCGTTGGATGCATAGGTTGTTCCCTGGTGTCAGTTCAGGTAGTTGTTTTTGTTCTATACCTAACAGCGACATTTTCCTGCTGCTGTATTTTTATTTCAGCATTCTGTCTTTGAAATTCTTTCAGGATGAGCCACTTTGGTTTGTGCTGTTTTTGTGCCACACAGAAAGGAATCCTTACTTGTCTAATCATGAGAAGTTCTTCTGGAGATAGTGAATACTGCTTGCATTTGGACTAAGATGCTAAGAGTTCTTTATGAATGGAGACTTTTGCAGGAGTCTCCACCTCGCCATTTTTCTGGGGGGTAATGTAGGCTACTAGTTCAGTGTTCAAAATCAAAGCCTTGTGCAAATGCAAAGAATTTTTCAGCAGTAACTTGAGCTCCACTATCTGATTTGAGGTCCTTGGGAGCGCCATGTCTTGAAAATTTTGACTTCTGTTTCTATGTCAATGAAATCTATGTACAGTCAAGTAAATATATAGGGCGTATCTAGACTACGCCGAACGGTCGAAAAAGGATATGCAAATTCCATGGGAATTTGCATATCTGCTTCCAATCGCACTTTCGAAAGCAGAGCTTTAAAAAATGAAAGTAATTAAGATGCGGCTTTTTTGGCGAATCCCCCCCCGTTTGTCGAAAAGTCGTGTAAACCTCCTTTTTTACGGAAGAGTGGCTTTTTGACGAAGGGGGCAGCTCGCTGAAAAAGCCGCATTTTAATTACTTTCACTTTTGAAAGCTCTTTTGACCATTCAGCGTAGTCTAGATGCGCCCATAGAGAAAAGTAACTGCAATCATGTACGTGTGTCTTTTCCAGAGAAACAAATCAGTTGCTGCCAAGGTCCATCAGGTGGCTTTGTAGAGAGTAATGGTTCTGAGGGTATGTCTATACTACATAGTTTTGTCAGAAAAATGGCTGTTTTTCCGACAAAACTTGAAGAACGTCCACACTGCAATTGTGTTCTTCCACAAGAAAATTGAAAGAACAGAGGGGTTTTTCTGACATTGGTAATCGTCATTCTATGAGGAAGAAGCCTTTTTCCGAAAGAGCTCTTTCACAAAAAGGCATGTGTGGATGGGGAAAAAGGAGTTCTTTCAGAAGAAGAGGAAAGAGGAAAAAGCACAGGTGCCCTGGTGGCCATTCCATCCATAGCAATCACAACTTACATGCGAGAGAGCATTCGTTCAACCTGGATACTCTCTTTTGAAAAAGCAGATCACTTTTTCGATGCACTTTTGCAGTGTGGACACTCTCTTTTGGAAGAAGTTTTTTGGACGATCTCTTCCGAAAGAAGCCTATAGTCTAGACGTAGCCTAACAGTGGCGGTGGTTTTGGTTATTTTCCCCCTCGTTATGTAGCCTGCAACCCTCTACCAAGACCTGAATTTGCCTATGTAAATCAGGACACAATACAGATTGTTGTGCTCATGTCCTGTACTTGTTTATATCTTCACATGCCTCATGGATTCTGGAGAGCCCCTTTTTCTGAAATACTAGAGGGATAAAAATGTGCTATCCTTTCAGAAGCAAGTAATTTCAATCCTGCTCTAACATGGTATTAGGCCCGTTGAAAGTTAGTACCTTTAACTCCTCCCTGTTTGACAGAGTTGAGTAAGTTTTTTACAAGTTTCATCCCTTAGCTGTTCATTACTAATTTGCTGGAGTCAGCTGGTAAGTACTGGAATTGATGCCAGAACAAGATCAATGTGGAATTTGACATCTTTCTGAAGTCTCTTCTCCTTTCATTGGTGACTGTTTAATTGGGGCTCCAGACAGAGTGTCTGCTGCTATGACTGAACACATAGCAGGTAACGCAATGTAAGAAAGTTGCATCAGCCACAGCAGAAATCTTTGAATCCCAAGTGGAAGATCATCCACTGGTTTTGAACCCTATAATGTCACTAAGGGCTTGTGGTTTGTTTCTTTGTTAAAATCCAAGCTGAACATAGGCACGGAGCCAATCATAGGCCCAAGTGACTGCTAGATCTTCCTTTTCCGTTTGAGCAATCCTCTTTATAGTGTCTGAGCCTTCTTGGTTTAAATCTGTCATATCTCTTGTCTCTTTCTTGCTGCTTTCTGTGAGCATTACTCCTAAGCCAGATGAAGATGCATCCTCTGTTATCACTGGATATTTTCATGAGTATTGTATTAAAATAGGTAGCTATGTCTGTAGTTTTTATTTTACTAAATGAATTTTGTTGTGTGCTCACTCAGATTAACAAACTGATCTCTCCAGGTTTTTCTTAGGTGAGCTATATTTGGAAAAACATTCTCAAAATGATTTGTCATGCCCAAGAATCTTCTAACAGCAGAATCTCAGGCTTTGAGTAAGACAAGTGATGCCTTCAGTTTGTTTGAATCCAGCTGAATTCCCTGTTTGCTAATTATGCAGCCTACAAATTCACATTATGCATCCTTTCCAAATTCACATTTCTCATTCAGAGTGAGACCAGCTTGTTGGACGAACCTCAAAACTGCATGTAGTTCATTATATTTATCTCTGCTGTATACCAACACATCATCTGTGTGGCAAAGGACAGCAGGCAAACTTATCAGAATCTGAGAGTCTCTTTTGGAAAGGTTCTGGTACTGAAGATAGCCAAATAGAAGAGTTTTGAAACAGTACCTTCCAAATGGGATGTTGTTAATGGTATATGTTCTCTAACTATGGAATTTACCAGAAGCATGACATAGCATATGTCTTTTTGAGAAGACTTTGGCCTCTAATAACAGAGTTAATGTTTTGTCAATTTCTAGAAGCATGTGTGTAAGGTCCTAACATTTTGATTTTGCCTCTGGGCTTTGGTACTACAACTGTTGCTGCATTCCAACCATTAATTTCTTCTGACTAGAAAATAATCCCTATATCTTCCATTCACTTTAATTCTTTTTTTACTTACCCTAGAAAGGGTAGAAAGATGTGACGTGGGGTTGTTAAAACAAAGGCAGTTGCACTCCCCTGTATTTTCCTGTGAAGAAACATGGATCTATCTCCTTTTTTTTTTTTTTTTTTTTTTTTTTTTTTGTGTCATTCATTCATTCTAGTTCCTTTCACATTTTAGAGCGGGTTGTGGGGGATGGGAGTTATTGCCAGTTTGTGTATTACATATATTATTTGTTGAATAACTTTCTGTCTTTCTCCAATTTCCCAAGTATCTAACCATAAACATCTAATGTAGTTTTACAAGACCCATGTAGAATTTGATTGGACCTTTGCAGAACTCCATCCAGGGACTGAGTTGTAATCCTTTTTGGGGAATCAGTGACTGATGCCTCAGTATCAGTTTTAAACTGAAGATTTTGACTTGTTTGATGTCATATTGGTGTATCTAGCTGTTGTCTGTTCTATGGAATATAAAGTTACTAGAAGTATGGACTCGTTGTCACCCAATAATAAAACTCCCTCTTTGATTGTTTCCATGGCTCTTAGTTACCTGCATGAAATTGCAACAATGTTCCATTTTGTGTAATCTCCTACTTTTTCCTCTTTTGCATGACACTATAGCCAGCTGCTTCCTGGTATTTTGCTACATCTTCCATGTCTTTTCCAAGTTTTTCTCCTATTAAAGATCTTTGGTCTCCCACTCACTAGTTGTGCACTGTTCTTATGTTGTAAATCTGGTTTGCCTGCTACTAATTATATTTGGCTCTTTCCTCTGCCACTATTGCCTGAAGCATTTTTCCCTATGCTGGTAGCATGGAAATCACACTGGTATTTCTTTATGGCTTCTTGCATTCTCACTTTTGCTAGTGTGAGATCTGGATCTAACTGAAGCTATACTGATAAACTTGTGCCTTTTGCACCAACAACTATCCTCTTGCTTATTAGTTCTTTTAATGTCCTATTTTCAAGTCTATGAACTGCAGTTTATAGAAGTCTCAGCTGTTTCCCGTTGTAAGTGCCTATTAAATTTGGCTCTTTCATATGTAATATCCTGTCTGCCTATGAAATGGTATCAAAAGCCATTCACTTTGGTGTATTCTTTCTTTTACTCATCAGTGACGTGTAAGGCACACAAGAATGTCAGCAGCTGCAGCATCCAAACAAAATGGCATTCACCTGGCACTCTGGTGCTTTTTTCAGTTAAACCAGCAGCCCTCTGGAATTGTTCAAATCTCCAGATGTAGCAAGGCTAGCTGCCTGAGTTACCAAATTCTGTTCTATTACTTCTAACAGAGCCATTTGCTCTATGGACTCTGTTACTATAGTGAATCAGGGCTCTGCCTCCTTCCTGTTTCAGCTTTCCTAGGCCTGCTCCCTGATTTGACACTTTCCCTACTCACTCACCACTCTGGCCATCTGGGGGTAGGGGGGGGGGTCTCTTTTCTTCCCATTACTCCCTCTTAAGAGAGGGGGATTTACACATGACTGACATCAAGTAGTCAGGACAAACAGCCTGCTTTGAGCAGTAACAAAGAACTCTCTCTGTCCAGGAAGTTCCTACATTTATTAAGCTCCTCAGTGTTAACACAACTTGGTCCTCTCTGGCAACTGTGTAGGACTAGGAATTGTGCAACCACTCCACACAGGAAAGGGTTAGTTTCAATGAATGTATTGTTCTATCAGAAAAATGTGTTACAATGAAGAAAAATCCACTTTTTTGGTTTGAAATCTCTTTCCATTTTGAAATTTAAGATCAGTATTGTGAACAATTTTTTATAAAGGACAGATCAGAATAAAAATATCTGTTGAATTGAAATGTTCTAAACAAAACCTTCTGCTTGACCAGAACTGAAAATTTGTACAGTCAGAATTTGTAGGAAAAAAGGAGATGTGGCCTTTTTACCCTTGTTCAGGGGAGAAAAATGAAATCTTGAAAATGTTTCTTTTGTTTTAGCTAGACCAGACTAACACGGCTGCATCTCGATCACTATTCTACATTTCTCATCCAGGCTTACTCAGCACTAATTGGGAGAAGATAGTGCTGATATCTTAGACTACAGGCTTTTGTCAACAGAAGTTTTGTCGACAGATACTGTTGACAAAGCTTCCGTCGACAAAGAGCGTCTAGATTACATCCAGTTCTGTCGATAAAGCAAGCCACTTTGTCGATATGACAGTGTAGATGAAATAACGCCTTCTGTCGACAGAACTCTGTTGACAAAAGGCATTATTCCTCGTAGAATGAGGTTTACAGCTGTCAACAAAACTGCTGAGTTCTTTCGACGCATGTATAGTTTTGTTGACAAAAGTCCACTTTTGTCAACAAAACTCTGTAGTCTAGACACATCCTTACTGTAGGTGCTCAGCACAGTGCAGGCATGGGATCATTATTATCTGTCATGGTTTGCACACTGAAAATGGAAAATCTTATGCAACAGGGTAAGGGAATTGTATAGCAGCAGAAACGATAAAAGAAGAGCTGGGGGAAAAAAGATATTATATTCTTTATTGTGTTGCAGTGTTTGGATTAGTCTTCCAATCTGTGCTGAGCATATTAACAGCTTTGTGGTGTATGACACAATTTCAAGTTAACTGCGCCAGTATTTCCCCACTCCACAGTCCCTGAAGGACACCCACATAAGATTTCATGCTCCTATCTGTCCCTCTGTTGGATGGAGATCCAAAGCTCTCTCCCCACACACCAGGGTTTCAAGGCTGCATAGGTCCCCTCCATATCCACAGCTAGCCACTCTAACTAAAGGATAGCATGTGGGCTTTGCTTTCTCTCAGAAGACAATAACCAGTCTGCGCCAGCAATTACAAGTTAGTACACATCTGTTCCAAAGCAAAATATATTCATTCTTAGGGCAAAAACATTTCAAATAAGATATAAGTGTACTCATAAATGTACCAGAAATCACCCATCTTCCTCATGGAGAATCTGATAGATCCAATCCTTCAGTAAGGGTTGGGGTATTTCCTTGGACAGTAGGTGCTGTCCCTCTGCTGAATCCAAAGGAAGCCCAAAGTCTGTTTTAAATCAGCTTTAAAAAAAAAAAAAATCTCCCTTTGTCTCCCAGCTTCCCAAAAACAGGAGTTCAAGCTTCAAAGTTTGGGGAATTTATATAGCCAGCCTTGGAATTTTGCATGAATTTCCCCTTAGGGTATGTCTACACAGCAAAGTTAATTCGAAATAACAGCCGTTATTTCGAATTAGCTTTAATAGCATCTACACAGGCAAACCGCTATTTTGAAATAAATTTGAAATAGTGGGGCGCTTAATTCGAATTAGTTAAACCTCATTCTACGAGGAATAACGCCAAATTCAAAATAGCTAATGCAAAATAAGTGCTGTATAGACACTTAATTCGACTTAGCTGGCCTCCAGCCCTTCCCACTTTCCCCTGGTGGCCATTCTGGGCCAAACCAGGAAAACTCCTCTCCTCTCCCCCAGCCCCGGAGCCCTTAAAGGGGTAGACTCTGGCCACACTGCATGTGCCAGCTACAGGCCTGCCAGCACAGAGCCAGCAGTCACTGACCCTGACCCAGTGGCTCCAATAGGAGCCAGGCAGCCAGATCCAGCCAGCCCTCCACCACCCAGTCCCCCAGCTCCCAGGAGCCAGCCAGGGACCGGAGAAGGTGGGCGCCGTCCTGGACTAGTGCGGAGATCATGGACCTCATTGAGGTTTGGGGGGAGGCCTCCAAGGTCCATGATCTCCACACTAGATGGAGGAACGTAGCCGTCTACAGCTGCATAGCTGCCACCATGGCCACAAAAGGCCACATGCACACCTGAGAACAGGTGCGCATGAAAATTAAAGAATCGCGGCAGGGATATGCCAGGGCCACATGGGGCAGCTCCCCAACAGGGGCACACACCTGCCCCTATTTTGGGGCCCTGGACCGCATCCTGGGGGGCAGGACGGTCCATGCCAGCCCAGGGGGCAGCGAGCCAGGAGCAGAGGGCTCTGAGCAGGCCATGGAGGAGGAGCCTTCACGGAGCATGCCACGCCGCCAGGACCCCTGAGCTGTTCTAGCAGCCAACTCACCAGGGTCATCCAGGGAGGCCACAGCATCTGAGTGCCATCACTGTCCCCTTACGGGGGGGAGGGGCGGGGAGGGAGACCAGGGACCATGCGCGTGGGCTTTGCTTACCACGGATCACACAGCAACCTGTGCATGTGCAAGCATGTGCCACGCCACCCCTGGGGAGGTGGCGCCAGCTGGCTGCCACACAGGGGCCTTGGCCTGTTAGCCACACACGTGTGTGAAGACACATGACATGCTCCTGACCCCGGGGCGGGACACAGCAGGACACCCTCCCTTCATAAGCCCCCTCTGCACAGAGGCAGGGGACATCTCCCCCCCACCTCAGCCGCTCTGTACACAGCAAAGGGGCATGGGTGCGGTCTCGGGACAGCTCCCATTCCTGGGGACAGCCGGACAATGTGACCATGGCCTCTGTGCAAGCACATCGGCTCTGATGGTGCAGGGAACGGTCATCCTCACCTTGCAGAGGGGGGGCTGGGCTTCACCCACTGTGTCCCCAGGGATAACTGACCACTTCTCTTCTTTCTCCACAGCCGCACCAGCTGCACGTGCAGGGTTCACCCCCTCCCCCTGGCCTGGGACATGCTCCCACACACGAGGGCTCTGCAGGAGGACCAGCCAAACACTGCAGGGGTACCGAGAGCAGCACCTGGGGGCACTGCGAGCCCTGCACCACACCCTCGACTGCTGGGTGGAACTAGTTTTGGAGCTCCAGCGGGAGCAGCTTGCCCAGGGTTGTGCCATCTGTGCCCATCTGCAGACTCTGGGGCAGAGCTTGCTGCCTCCTGCTGCTCCAGCAACTGCTGCCTCCCCAGCTCCTACTCCTCCTCCCACTCCTCCTCCCCCTCTCTCTTCTCCCTCCTCAACCTCTACACCCTCCTCCTCAATCTCCACACACCCCACCTCACCCTCCACACCCTCCTCCCTATTCCCCTGGGGACGCCAAGGCCCCTGTATCTATAGTGCTGGGAGAAAGTTGGCCCGGCGAGACTCCCACCCCGAGCTTCCCCTCCCGCTTCTTCCCCTAGCTTCCCCCTTCCAGCTCCCTCCTCCCAGGTTTCCCCCTCCCCTCTCCCTCCTCCTTTCCCCAGTCTCCCCAGAGTTTCATCCCCCCCCCCAGTTTTGTTAAATAAAGACAGTTTGTTTAAGAAAAAACGTGTTTTTTATTTTACATTAGGAAGGGCGTGGGGGGGGGGGTTCATGGAAGGTCATGAGGGTGGAATGAGGCACAAGCCTCCAGTGGGGCAGACCAGGGAGGTTCTTAGTGCTCCTCAGGGTGGAAGCTCTCCCGCAAGGCCTCCCATATCCCGACAGCCCCCCAAAGGGCCTCCCGGCTGGCAGCCATGCAGGGCTGTGCATACAGGCCAGCCAAGTGGTCGGCCTCTGCCATCCAGGCTGGCAGGAAAGCCTCCCCCTTCTGCTCACACAAGTTGTGTAGCACACAGCACGCTGCTACCACGTGCAGAATATTCCTCTCAGAGAGGTCAAGGCGGGTGAGGAGGCATCTAAAACGGGCCTTCAGCCGGCCGAAGGCACCCTCTGCCATGATGAGGGCCCTGATGAGCCTGGTGTTAAAGGCCTGTCAGGAGGGGTTGAGCTGTCCCGTGTAGGGCTTCATGAGCCAGGGTTGTAGGAGGTAGGCCTCATCCCCCACCAGGCAGACAGGAATGTCCACGTCCCTGTCCCTGATGTGGCGGTCGGGGAAGAAGGTCCTGGCGTGCAGCCTCTGGCACACGGAGGAGTTGCGGTAAACCCGTGTGTTGTGTGCTTTGCCGGACCAGCCCACATTAATGTCCATGAACTCTCCCCGGTGGTCAGACACAGCCTGCAGGATGACTGAGAAGTATCCCTTTGGTTAATGTAGAGGGAGGCCTGGTGTTCTGGAGCACAGATGGGGATGCGTGTCCCGTCGATTGCCCCCTCACAGTTGGGGAAGCCCAGGGCTCCAAACCCCTCGAAGACCACGTCCACTTAGGTGAGGCGGATGACTCTGCAGAGCAGCACTCTATTGATGGCCTTGACCACCTGCAGAGGGACACAGAAAACCACCAAGAGTCACTGGGGTTCCAGGCTGGCTCCTTCCCCACCACTGCCCCGTGCCCCCACTCCCCAGGAGCATTCTAGGGTGGCTCCTTCCCCGCCACTGCCCCGTGCCCCCACTCCGCAGGAGCAACCCCCCCCCCCCCCAATCCTGGCCACCACGGGCAGTCTGAAGTGCGGCTGGGACAGAACAAACCCTCCCATGGAGGAGACTTTCACCTCCTCCCCCTTTTCCCTGGGGCAGCCCATCCACTCCTTGCCCCCCCCCCCGGCACAATGGCTGGAGACTGCCATACCTGGATGAGCACTGCTCCGATGGTGGATTTCCCCATGTCGAACTGGTTGCCGATGGATCGGTAGCTATCCGGCGTGGCAATCTTCCATAGGGCGATGGCCACACGCGTGTGGAGGGGAATGGTGGGCCTCATGTGTGTGTCCTGTTGCTGCAGAGCAGAGGCGAGCCACTCACAGAGCTCGAGGAATGTGTCCTTCTTCATCCTGAAGTTCTGGGTCCATTGTTGGTCTCCCCAGCACTCCAGGACGATGTGGTCCCACCAGTCGCTGCTGGTGTCCAGGCGCCAGATGCAGCGGGGCATGCTGGCATCCAGGCGCTGCTCCTCCACGGCCCCCAGGGTGGTCTGGAAGAGCACCTGGGGGTTGGGCTGCTGCAGATGGTGCCAGGCAGTCTCCAGCACTTGCTGCCAGGCTTGCAGCAAAACATCCAAAAGAAGCACCAAAGTGCCCAGGGGCAGCGCTGGCTCCATGGTGCTGAGTGCTGTAGTGTCCTGAGTGAGGGCAACCAAGCAGGCAGAGAGAAAAATGCTTTGCTGTCCCTCAGCGAGGTAGGCAAGCAAGCAGGGAAAGCTGAGAACCCGCTGTCCAGAGGGGTCCCTTTAAGCACAAGCCTCAGATAGCCTCAGGCAGCAGCCACACAAAGCAACTACTGACCTGATGCCCTGCCGGAACTGGTTTCAGCTGGCCTTAAATGTGATTCAGTGTCCAATCAGTGTGGACGTGCTATTTTGATTTAGCAAAAAACTATTTCGAATTGCATTTTGTGTATAGACACGTTATTTCGAAATACTGTAACTTATTTCGAATTAACTATTGCAAATTAAGATATTTCGAAATAATGCTGTAGTGTAGACATACCCTTAGTGACTCCAGATTCTGTAGAAACACACTCCACACCCAAAAGCCTGCCCTTGTGAGACAAGAACATCTCCGGTATTAAAAGTCCATTCTGCAGCTGATACTGTCTGGAATATCTCAATAAAATGGCTTGTTGAGGTTTTCCTGTTTTAAACATAAATTATAACGTGGTTCCTAAAGAGACTGCATGTGAATAAGGTATCTGTCATCAAGGTGCATTTTTGATGGAAATATAATGGAACACATGCAGGCTAGATTTGCAAATATGGCTTCCTAAAGTTAAGTTCCTAAGGCTATATTTAGGCAACTAAATAATACATGGCATCAGATTCCTTTTTTTGTGTGTGTGTTAAATAGTTAATATTCTGTTTTGAAAACAATATAGACACATTTTGTTGCCTTTCTACAGTCCAGGATTAATAACGCAGGATCCAATTTTATCAAAAAGAGGTTTTGGACACGGTCTATTCTATCTTTTGCTCTTGTTCCCGACCTCTCTTCCTTGTGTGCAGTTATTTTACCTGGCCCCTGACCCTTCTTTGGAAAAACATTAAATTCCAATGTCACAGCTTATTTTAAGACTTTTCTCAGGACCACAGTAATGATGAAGGTTGTTGCAAGTATTGTCAGATGATACTTGTCATTCATGCAATTTAAAATACTATGGCCCAGAGCTCAATGGTACTTCTGTGCTGCTTGATTCAACACAAGAGTGCCATTTTGGGAGAGCAAGGGTAGCAGTGGCTGTGCATACTGGGATGCGGCTTGCTTTTCTTCCCATTCCCCTGACGATAAGGGAGCAAGGAGAAAGTAGCTGGATTTCATGCATGCCTTTTACTCCTGGCTGGTGAAGGGAGGGGGGCAGAGGAGTAATTCATGAAATCCAAGAACTTTCCCCCTTACCCTTTATCAATAGGGGAATGTGAAGAAAAGCGAGCCGTGTCCTAGAGTGTATGGCTGCTGTCCCTGCCCCCTGCCCACCCCCACCCCCCCGCTGTCCCAAAATGGTGCCCTTGATTCAAAATTTGCCCTTTTGGTGGCTTGCTGCCGAGTGGAATCCTCAGTCCTGAACTAATTGGCCTGGCTCCTCATAAAAATGCATGGGGAGAGTGAGGCGCCTTAGTAAGGGTTGCTAAGAAGTCAGCCGAGCAGGGAGATGCTTAAGCCAGTCAGGAGTGAAATGTGAGGGAGAAGGGCAAGGAGAGGAGCTTAGGTGTCAGCTGACCTGCTGCATGAAACAGATGAGCTAGAGATAGACATCTCCCTTCCCTTTGGATTCTCTGCCATGGACCCTCACCTGGACAGATGGACCTGAGCTAGGAAGGCATTTAGGAAGCCCCGGCCCTAGCAGCTGAAACGTTCTCTCCTGCTCACTGTTGGTCATTAACCAGGACGACCAGGGATGTATCCCCGGGGACATGCTGATGGGGACACATTTGATATGTCCTGTCCCACATGACCTTACCTGTGGCTGGCCAAATGGACTCAAAGAGAAGAAGCACTACAACAGGGAGAGAGAGAGACAGAGAGAGAGAGAGAAAAAAACATTTCCAAGCTGCAACTAGAGGCACACACTCTCTCAGATAACTCCTCTGGTATGAGCAGCAGCCAGGTGGGTGACTGAGGGGTGGGGAGGTTCCCACTGTCCTGGGACAGAGGGCTCCTGTAGAAGCCATGTGGGCAGTGGGTGTATGTCTGGGCTGGGCTGGGCAGCTGAGGTCAGTGCACTGTTGAGGGGGCTGAAGGAAGAGTGGGTATGTGTAGCTTGTCTCTGTGTATTCTGGCTGGCTGGGGGCTTGGAGCAACCCATATGCAGCTGAAGGTCCTGTCCTCCCTGCTCCCCTGGCTCAGAAACTTTTCTGGTTTGGTCCTGGGGGGAACAGGGGAGCTGCTGCTGCCTCCACAAAGTCAGTCAGGAGGGTGCACAGGAGATAAATAAATGTCACTGAGATCAGCTGTCCCATGTGCCTCCCCCACCCACCTATCTGAACAGGCATGGGAATGGCAAACACAGTGGGTGGTGATTGCCTGCCTACTGTGACCTCCTTGAAACCTATTTCCCTTTCATTTGAACCCTGGTTGTTCATCCAGACCCTCAGACAGGGGCAGCAGGTTTGTATAATTTTTGGTGGTGCCTCATTAGCCACACCCCCTGACCCCTGTTAACCACGCCCTGACCCCCATTAGCCATTGCCCCCTGAACCCCGTTAACAACACCCCTGACCCCTGTTAACCAGGCCTCTGGAGGTAACACGCTCGGGGCAAGATGGACACATGACCAGAAATTAAAAATGTCATGTCACTCCTCTCAAAGGACTTTTCCCACCATCCTCCTACCAACAGGGATTACTTTGGCCCCCACCAAACCCCCCTCATGCAACTATCCTGCAATTGCATTAACCCAATGTGCATGACATTAACGCGGGGGCAGAGAGGCTGGGGGAAGTGTTCCCTCTAAGTCTATGTCTACACTCGCAGCTTCTTGCACAAGTACAGCCTGCTGCCCCCCCAACTTCTCACCCTCCTCTGCTGTCCTGACTCCTGCCCGTCTCACTGCCCTCAGCCCTCCTGCAACCTGCCCCCCTCCACCAGCCCTTCTTTGCCCCCTGTGCCCACTCCACCAGTAGCCCCACTCTGATCATGTGAGCTACCCCTCCTCATCCCCTCTTCTAACACCTCCCTCTACACCCCTTCTTTCAAGCCTTCTCCCAGCACCTCCCCCTCCCCCCTCTAGCCCCCAATGCCCTTACTCTCTCCTCTCCCAGCATCACCCTGTCCCATCTCCCACTGACACCTCCCCTCCTGCCCTTTTCCTCATTGTTTGCTTTTGGCCCCCTGGCATTTGTGTCTCCTCCACCCTGTCCCTTGGTGCCTTCCCCTTTCTTCCCCCTCCCCCTCTACACAAGCCCCTTCCTCTTGTCCTTCCCCTTTCTTCCCCCTCCCCCTCTACACAAGCCCCTTCCTCTCCCACCCCTTCCCCCTAGTTTTCCCCCTTCCCTACTTTACCTTACCTTGCCTTACCTTCTGCCTTCCACTTTGCAGGGCCGGAGTCTGCACTTGGGCCCCAGAAGTCCCTGGACTCAGAACCCGGAACTAAGCCGCGCGGCGCAACACCACGCTGAGCAGTTTTAAAGTCCTGGGCCGTGACGTCACGTCATGCCCGGGCATCTCCCCGCTCACCTGTAAATGCCACACATGGCAGCAGCAGCCGGCAGCGCGCTCTGGCAGGGGGAGCCAGACTGAAAGCTGTGCATGGCAGGGATGGTCCGGGTCCGGGTCTGGGGCCGGGGGGGAGACGCTCTTTGGGCTGAAGTGGGAGGATGCGCGGGGGGGCCGGCAAGTGGGGGCTGGGGCCCGCTCCAGGCAGGGCCAGGGGAGAGACCCAGCTCCAAATATTGGTGGAGCAGGGCCCCCGGCTCTGAATATTCCTGGAGCATGGGCACCACGAGCCCATATAACTTGCCACCCATGCCCTTAGACTCTCTTTTTTTTAACTGTTTCTGTTTCCACTACAAGTAGTTCTTCTCGTTCAGCTGGAAAACCTGTGTTCGTGGCAGAGTGCTCGGAAATCGATTTATTGGTCCCCTCCCCGCCCCCACACAAGTTCCCTTATTCTTATTTAATCTCTTTCTCTTTCTGATGCTGGTTAATGAAGCATTAATTATGTGGAATCACCTCTGAATTGGGCCTAATGTCTTTTTAATGTTTCATTCAGTAGGGGAGGGACACCTATGTTGCTGGAATTTAATATCACTGTTAGTCTCACAAAGTGCTCCTTTGTTAGTCATTTTGTGTATATGTAACATATTGTAGCAGAAACCAACACAGTATTATCAAGAAACTATTGTCTCTTCCTGACTGGCCACAGAACTAAAACTAAATATACAGGCCACTCGGAATGAATTTAAATGTCTCCTCTGGGTGGGCCTTCATCTATGCTTCAGTCTTTCAATTTCCCTCTCTAAGGTTCAGAGTGAAAGCTGCTTGGTGAAGGCTTTAAAAAATGTTCTAGTAACTTTATCCTGAATATGTGTCTCACACACAGGCAGGCACAGAATCTATCTACAGCATAGGCTTAATAATTTTAGGAGAGTCAAGGGAATAAACCCACACAATAATATGGCTGGTTTGGATGCAAATCAGCACAATTTGGTGCATGGTTGAAAGAGCAGACTGTTGTTTTTGTGTTGGACGCTGAAATTAAATACAGTAGTGTAAGTTTAAGGTTACCCTGGCATAGAATTTGGGGATTGACGTTTTGACTTTTTGATACTTGTATACTTATACTTGTATATCTAATATGTGTAAACAGAGAGCAAAGACAGGTAGGTTTCTTAGTACAATGAAAACAGATAAGAGCAGTTAAAGTGTTATTCAAGCACACACTTTAAGATTGCATCAACCCGTATCTAGAGGCAAGGTCAAGCAACCTATTCAGAGGGGCAAAAGGGGGTTGGGCGAAGGTATAAAACATTAAAGGACCAAAGAAATGCCTGTCCCTGACCATAGCACAACCTCACTCCTTACTCCTCCCATGGGGGATAAAATAGTTGGGATGAAGACTTCTGACCCAAAACAGAGCATGGCAACAAGTTATAAAGGATGGGACTGTGGGTGTGCAGGTATAATTCTGCCCTTTGAGAGGGGTGGGATAGGACTCTGGAAAACAAGGCTGTGCAACATCAAAGTTATGGGACACATGGCTGGTGGAAACTAACTTCTATAAACATTGTATTGCCTGTGCTTCAGACTTTTGGTCTTCTACTTTTAGTCTGTGTGACAAGAATGAAGGGAGACAGTGAAGGGAAAGCCGTCTAACAAGCCTGTATAAAGATTCCACATTAATTTGAAAGAATAATGTGTGCTCAGTGTATGCTTTCTATTAATCTCTGACATTTCAGGCTCAGCTTACTCACTGATGTACAAGAGACCTGAAGAAATCTGTGACACTCCCCCCTCCCCCCACAAAAAAAAAAAAACAAAAAAAACCAAAACCCTTGTAAAATCCTTACAGTGAAACTCAACTTCACACAGGAAAGTTATAAGGGATTTTCTGAATGATACCTTCCTAATAATGATTTTGTAACCATTTTTATACTACCAGTGACAGGGAGCAACACTGTTGCTTTTTCTAGCTTTTACATTTAAATCTCCCTTCCACCTTTATAGATGTATAAGAGGGTGTTCGATGAGTATGCTAGGCTGTATTAGTGACTTATTTGTAGTATTATAATAAATGGACCATGACCAAACCCCATGTCCTGGTTATGGAAATCTGGATCTGAACTTTCTGTCCCAGGCTTATCTCTGTTCAAAAGCAGTGTGATATTGTAAGATAATTCATAGACTTTCAGTCCTGCATGTGGATCTTTTAAATCTTGTTTAGCCTTTTGATTTTTTAAAAGGTGTGGGTTATAAATATTTGCTTTCTAGCTGGAATGCACAACAGCAAGCTAGGCAAAATCCTACTGCCTAGCACTCATGTCTGGAAAAGTGACATCTACTGATTGATGGCCTGCTGGATGTACTGCTGACTTGCAGTTTAAATGCCGCAGTGCATTGACCGGCTGGTGTGCCCACCCTGAAGCTGGCAGTGAATGCTGGCCTCCCCACTAATGCTTTCTTATAAGTGCCACTATGTCAATGCTGCAAGTGGGAGGAAGTCTCCCAGCCAAGTGGACAGATTCATGTTAGTGCATTAAATATATCAATGTGGATATGTTGGCTCACTCTCAACCCCTAGGCTTCAGAGCCTGATTTCCAGCCTCAGCCAGAATGTCCACATTGCTACTTTTAGCATGCTAGCTTGAGTCCTGCTACCATGAGTTTGTCCACTTGAGCTTCAGTATAAATCTACCTTAAGGGGCAGAAGAAAAGGATGGTTTTCCCACTTGCCTGGCTATTTTCCTAAATCACTCTGTTCAGGCAGTCATATCCCATATATAGAAAGTGAACAGTCCCCAAAGAACACAGTGGAGAACGGCTATAGCGTGTTCCCTTGCAATGCCATGAGAGACCAGGAATCAGTTTTTCATTTCAGTTCCAGGTTAGATGTGCCAGTCAGTCAATGCATCCAGTACTTTGAAGCATATCAGGCTTGTCCTTAAGAAATGAAACCCCTACAAAAAATATACAGCTGTTATTCTTCCACTTTGGAATTACTATGACACTGGGACTTTCGAGACTGTTAGGCCATGTCGACATTACGCCGAAGATCAATGCTGCCATGGTCATCTTTCTGGGGTTTGATTTAGCGGGTCTAGTAAAGACCCACTAAATCGAACTCCGAAGGCCCACCATTGGTGCCGGTACTCCTGCTCTTCATGATGAATAAGGGAAGCTGATGGGAGCATTTCCTCCCATTGACCTCACACTGTGTGGCCAGCAATTTAAGATACAGCAACTCCAGCTACGTAATTAACATAGCTGGAGGTGTGTATCTGAAGTCAACCTTCTACTCTAGTGTAGACCAGACCTTAAAGCAATTTCCTACTTTCTTTGTTAGCACCATAGACTCTCTGTGATCCTCTCTCTAATGTCTGTTTTACCTTCAACATCTCCCTCTCCTGATGCACACTCATTTTTAGGAAGTCCAATCACAAAATATACATGGTTGTGTCTGAGTAAAGGTATTGCACCCAAGTAAATATAGAAATTATAATGGCTTACTCCTAGAATTGGTTGAAAAATGTCCATCAAATATTTTTTTAATACAAAATGGCCTGTTTTCTAAACATTTTCCTTTCTATTTTTGTCAGCAACACAAAAAAACCCAGTTTTTTATTTTTTATTGGTTGGTGTTTCAAAATTTAATTTAATTTTGTTCTTAAATCAGTACAAAAATTCAGTTTTCAGGTAGTTTTGTTTTGTTTGTTTTGGTGAGCAATTGTTTTTGTCCAAAAATTACAAGAAATTATTTTAAGAATGAAATTATTTCAAAATTTCCCACAAAAAAAAGTCACTAACAAACACGCTGAAATCTGATGACTATCTCTGCTTCCTTCATCATTTCTCTTCACCTGCAGATCTGAAGGTGAGGAGTTGGGCTATGTCAGGGCAAGGTTAGTGAGTTATATTGTTTCTCCATTCAATTAAAGTAGCTCATTGAGTGTACAGTGAAAAAAATGACCCAGGACTGAAATGTTTTGGTCTAAAATATTTTAATGTATTGATCTCTGATAGGATGGCCAAACTTGGGCTCGCAAACTGCATGTGGCTCATTCATTTTACAGTAAAAGTGCAAGTCACAGAGCCCCCTACATCTGTCCCCATTCTCCACCTATCAGACTGGGAGGGGGTATCTTGGGGTTTCTGCCCTGTGGTGGGGGCAAACTGGTGCCCGCTGAGGGGTGGGCACATTTTAAAGATTTGGGCTCCCCAACAATCTGAGTCATGCACGCTCCCCCCCCCCAAGCATGTTCCCCTTTGAACCTCAGCAGATCTGCCCAGCAGCTCCGTGGTGCTAGCTCCTACTGGAAAGACAGCGGCAAACAGTTGGGAAGTGCAAGGAGGTGCCATTGCCTTAGCACCATGGGAGAGGAAGCAGCAAAAGCAGCTTCCAGCTCTTCTCTTTCCCTGCAGCTCCCAGCTGTTTGCCACTTCTGCCCATGGCCATAGCTCCCATCCAGCAGCTGCTGTGCAGGGAGGGGGCCCTGAAGTCCCATGTGATGAAGTGTGGCCAGCAAACTCAGGTAAAAATGAGGGAGAAGCATGTAAGCATGCCCACCCACATCTCCTCTGGCTTCTTCCTAGTAGGGAGAGGAGTCTTGGGGCATGCCTGCTGGGACTCGGGTTTCAGCCCCACAAGGTGCCTCCCATGGGATGAAAGCCCGAAGCCCCAGCAGGTGCAATGATACCAATAACTTTTTGTTTAACCCGGACACATCTTTTAAAATAAACATCTTAATTTAAGGAATGGGCTGAAACCCCCTGTCCAGCAACCAGGGGAGTCAGAGGAGAGAGGTCTCCCAATGACGCCACACATACTTCATGGTATGAATGACGTCACTTAAATTCTTGGGAAATTGTTTCACCAGTTAATCAGCATAAGTGTTAAAAATGTTTTACTTTGAAGTTTTCTGACTTCCCCTTCCAGACACTGGATTGCATTATACCGTTGTCTCCAGAATCTCTAAGGTTCCAGATGTGCTCTCCTAATAACCTTTTAACTTTTAATCTTTGACATTTTCTGTATGAAATCAAATGGTATTACAATGTTTGTAGTCATTTTGGTCCTGGAGATAAAGTGGACAAAGTAGACAATGTGATACCATTATTGGACAAATATTCATAAAACTCCAAGTCAAAATACTGTTTTCTTCCATGTACTGGTGGGTTATACAAATATTTTAATTGTACCATGTACTGTTTTCATTGCAATGGGCTTACAGTACCTGAATAAGGCTCATTTGGGGACCCAACTTTTTCCCCCCTTTTCTTATAATTTTTATGTAAAAAGCTTTCTTTGTTACTCCGTCATGAATTGGGAAATACTTGTGAATTCTGGCTTATTAAAATGTAGTTAAATTGAATCCCAGTTAATTGCTCACATCTTCTCATCATGGATATTTTCTTGTGTTTGAATGTTAGAATTTTTTATTTTATCCCTTGGCTTGTAATATTATTGTTCCATGCATCTTGAATTCTGTCATATAAGACTGCATTAATTTGAATAAAATAAGCCTGTAAAAGGAAGGTTGCATTTGTTTTTTCTGTAAGAGTCATGTGAGTATTGGGGGTTTGTTTCATTGTTATTTAAGTGTTCCTGAGCTAGATAATTTCTTCTACTTCTGTGAACAGAGGGAGCACACATCTACAAAATTCCTCCGAAGTCACAGAAATGGAGTGGGAACATCTCTTTGGGAGACGAATGAAAAATGAGGCGGCCACAAACAGACTTTAAAAAGCCCTTCCATGATGCTTTGTACATTTGCAGTTCCTAGTCATTATTGGTCAGATCTCCAAAAGTGCTGAGCACTCAACAGTTCTATGGTCATTTGTTCTGAAATGTCTTTCTGCTTGAGAATGCACATGCCTTAGGGAATCATACAACACTAGAACTGGAAGGGACCTTGAGAGATCATCAAGTCAGTGACTGTGTTTTCCTGAGTGTTTGGTTTGGTATTTCTTCAACTTGCTTGGCTTTGTCCTCTTGGCCAGCATCAACAGTGCAGCCCCAAAAGGCATGTGTCATCAGCAGAACTTTTACAAATTGGCTGGCCAGCACTCATGTTCTTGATTTTGAAATTGGGGGTTTTACTTCTCTTGGAATAAGTGCCTGCCATGGCTGACAAGTCCCACCTTCCTGGGAGAGGCACAGGGAGGTGAAATGATAACTTCCAGTTGTATACACATGCTTGACTGTACCATGCTACCTCCCCAGTCACTTGGCTCAACTAGTGAATACAATTTCATTTTATTTTAGAGCATGTTTATTAGGTTGTACACTAGTTTGAGTGCCCCCTCAGTGGGTAATTTTGGAAATAAAATTAATGAACCAAATTCTAACTTTAGTTATATACATACTCTACTCATTGACTTTAATGAGAGTTTTCCACGTCACTAATGTTGTAGTCCTGCAGACACTGAAGCACATGCTTTGGCATGCTCCCATTGGTGTCAGTGGGACCTTTCATATGCTTGAAAGTTAAGCAAGTGAGTAAGTACTTCCAGGATCCAAGCCTTGTCTCATTATTATCATGGTGGCAGCCTGACTGCATGTTCAGAACTGTTCTTATGGCATTTGCATTGTTTTTAGCATTTGCATTAAAGAAACAAAATTGTAAATGTCCAGACACAAAATGTTGCCCTTAAAAAAATCCATAACCTTTGCCCTTTCCACAATGTCACTCACAATTCCTTAAAAAAAAGGCATGTAACATCATACCTATAATATCAATATCAACCCCCCTGTTATAGCTCTATCTAACAGATCAGTGGTGTGGAAGGTTTGACAGTGTCCTCAGTGCTGCACACAATGGTAGCTTGGAAGGAAACTTGAAAGAGCCATCCAAGTCCCCAGGGGACGCAGGTGGGCTTGCACTCAGTCAGCTAACCTAAGCCAATAGCTGTGTTATGCCAGGTACACTGCTATTTTTAACGTCAGTTGAAGCAGAGCTAGTGTGCCTATGTCTTCATGCAGATCCATTCCATCCATAGGATGGACTGGGGCAACAGCCCTGGGCTCCGTGCTTTGGGGGCTCCACACTTCAAGTGTATGTGGGGGAGCAAATAGGGGTACAGCACCGGTAGCAGGGTTCAGAGCCATGCCTGACCCACAGGCCAGGAGTTTACTTCTTCTTCTTGCCTGCAGCCCTTCCACGCTCTGGTGGCTCAGTCTCTGCTCTGCTGACTCCCAGTAAGTCTCTTGCTGGCTGCTGTAGGGTCCTAGTGCTCCCCATCATATCCACTAGTGCTGTTCCAGCAGCCTTTGTGGAGCAGGGTGCTCCTGCTCCTGCCCTTCCAGGTTTCCACCCTTAGAGGAACAGATGAACTAGCAGTGGGACCCCCTTTACTAGCAGTGGGACCCCTCTGCCAGCACAGCCCTGCTGCGCAGGGCCCACTCCGAACACAAGTGAGTGCCAGCTAGTCTCCGTCACCCAGCACCTGTGTTCCCTCTAACATTTTCTATCCTTGGGCGGGTTGAATTTTCTTTTGAGTGGGTTGAAATTTCTTATGTACACCTCCAATATCAAGGTAGTGTGTGTGTGGATGTGCACCACCAATTCTAACAAAACACACACACACAATTTTAAGCAGCCCATATGTGTGGAAGAAAATATATTAAAAGAAGGGATATTTTGCAAGGAGCAATGCATACGATATTTAATATGAAATCAAATAAAAAAGAAAATGAACACTGCTGTTGGAGAGTACATGTATCAACCTTTCTAACAGCTCAAGCTAGTACTTGCTACATCTGACACATAAGAGCCAGAACTCTACCAAATAGCAAAGATCTGCTCTTAGTGCATGTAAAAGCAGGCTCTTTTCTGGCCAGGCCTTGTGCGCATAGCCTTCCTAGCCAAAGGTCACCTTCCCCTTGATGGAAAAATCCTACACTATGTGACTTAAAGATCAGCAACAGACAGGAGCAAAAACCAGACATGTAAAGTTCATGTAAAGTTCGCGCTGGCTGTGCCATGCTTGACAAGGCAGAAAGAGAAAAACAAGAACCATCTCACCTCCTCCCCTTCCCCCTCACTCCTGTCACTCAACAGACAGGGTCTGCTAGCCTATCACAAAAAAACGCTGGAAAGCTTTCTCCAAAAAACAGCTTCCCCTCCTGTATCAAATTGAGGGTTCCCGAACAAAAATTGGAAGGCAGAATACGAGCCAGGTGCGAGGACTGATCATCCGAGGTCCCCCTCCCGCTCACCGAACCAACCGAATTCCCCGCAGAGCGTAACATATACCGAATATGCTGTTGTCACTGTTGTGCTTTGTGTGTCTGTTAAGTGTGAGTATTGTTATCTGAAGTTAGTTAGAGGTTTTGTTAAATTGTAGTGTGAAGAGTTTAGATAAATGATTAGCCTTATGAGTGACATTGATGTAAATGTAACTGTTGATAATCCCTGGTCCCTTGTTGATACCTATTGGGATTTAGAAAAACCTCAGGGAATTTTCCTTTACTGTATTGTATTTTGTTTATTGTTCCTGTTAGTAGTTATTTGGCGCTCGTGCCTGTAAAAAAACTGATAAATAAAAAGTTATAATTGGAAGCATTTTAATAAAAGTTTAAAAGATATTCAGTACAAGGCTGCCTGTTTCTGCACCTCCCCGGGGCTGGCCACATTCTCGAACCTTCTACTTTACTCCACAGTGCAGTACAATATACCATGTATTAATTAACACAGGATTTTAAAAAATCATTAAGTTCAGCATTTTAGATAAATGCAACACTCCAAAAACATTCTGTTAAAATAATCCTTTTCTTTCTTATCTTAAGCCAACCACATCTATGCAAACTTTGCTTTGAAAAGCAATCATGCAAATATCCTGGCTCACACACTTCCTTTGCAGCCTGTTCCCCCCACCTCAACCCAGTCAGACAGAGAGGACTGCAGCTACTCAGACACCTCAAACAAACTGCTCCCTGCCTCCACCTCACTGCACAGATGCCAGCACCCACCCCTTTTCTTTCCCCCACCTATCCCATTCAGTCAGCCCCTTATCACCCCCTTCCCAGGAGGCTTGAGAGTGCTGAGTTTCTGCCCCTCTCTCTTCCTGTACAGAGACACTCTAAACTCCCCTCCCCTCTGACTCCTCATCAGCCAATTTCTTACTCACTCACTCACTCACTTCTCATGTCACCTTATCTCCCTTTTTCCTGCTCTGGAAACTCCTCATTACAAGCAGACGGTTAGCTCTGTTTAGCTGCTTGCTCAGTGAGATCCCCTCTCCCTGCCAATCAGCTGAGCTCCCTGCCTGTATGGGAGCTTTGAAATTCTGAGTGGAGCTCAGAAAACTGCTGCACGAGGTCACAGGGCAGCTTACAGGGAACCTTGCACAGTACTGGTGTCCCTTCCATTGCCCTTTCTCCCCTCTCCCAGCACTGAGTGTGAGGGGCTATTTGCTGGGGGGGGGCAGTCCATATCACCCTCCTGCCTCAAGGTGGTCCTTGCCTTTTTCAGCTCTTCATCAACAGGCTCCAGCTTTGGGATCCCCCTCCCGCAGTACCAGGATGTAGGGTCCACAACTCTACCACTCTGGCTATGTCTACACTACAGAGGTTTTTTGGAAAAATGGCCATTTTTTTTCCGAAAAAACTTCACTTATGTGCACACTGCAGTCGCGGGCTTTCAAAAATAAATCAAAAGAACAGAGGGGGGGCTTCGACATTGGTAAACCTCTTTCTATGAGGAAGAAGCCTTTTTCCGAAAGAGCTCTTTCGGAAAAAGGCGTATGTGGATGGGGAGGAGGGAGTTCTTTCGAAAGAAGAGGAAAGAGGAAAATGTACAGGTACTCTGATGGCCACTCTGCCCATAGTAATCAGAGCTTAAATGCGAAATAGCATCCATTCAGTGTGGACGCTATCTTTCGAAAAAGCAGATCACTTTTTCAATGCACTTTGGCAGTGTAGATGCTCTCTTTTGGAAGAAGTTTTTTTTGGAAGATCTCTTCTGGAAAAGCTTCTTCCGAAAGAAGCCTGCAGTCTAGATGTAGCCTCTCACTAGGACTGGCATTGTACAGAAAAATAGCCGAGGGTTTCCACTGACTCCCACAATTTTGTGAGCTTTAAAACTCATCCTTGCTCAGTGCTCTAAAATCTGAACAGCTATTCTGAATCGCTTGCAAATCTGACTCCTGGGATGCACAGTCACTAATGATCCAAACATGGGGTCATTTGACCAAGGGACTCCCGAAGGAAGAACATTGCTGGGTCCTAATTATGGGGGATGGGGAAATCTGCAAGTTGATGAGGGTGGAATAGATCCCCACTATTATCAGACTTTCCTAATCCTAGGTTTCTATCTCATTTTAACTTTGGGTTTTTTACATTCAGGTGAACTTGAATACATGAGACACTGGCCCACTGGTACCAGCTGGCAGAGGGTTTATTATTCTGTGTGAGTAGCTCTGAAGAGGCCTGACTTAAACTTACAAACCCTAGCATGTTGCTGCCATAGTATTTATCTGTAAAGAATATCATATGAGATCTTAAAGCCGGGATCATGAAAATATGTATTGGAGGTATTTAAAAAGTTATGTCTATATAGGTTGGACCTTCATGATCTGGCACTCTCAGACCAGTCATGAATGACGGTGTTTGCCAGACCGGAAGAGGTAAATGCGAGCTCCCTGTCCTTGTTCCAGCTGGGCCCCACCACCACTGGCCCCACTTCTGCAGCCCTAGTAGGGCTCCCATCCATGCTGCTGGCCCCCAGCCTATTGCTGCCACCCTAGCAATGCTTCTGCCAGATCACAGATATTGCCAGATCAGAAAGTCCCAGTTTACAGAGGTTCAACATCTATACTGAAAATATGTCCTTATAATTTGCATCTCCATGTTACTCCCCAGCAGAACTGGCAAATGGTATTCTTCCAGATGAGAGATGAGTCATGTATCTCTCTGTCAAATGTAAATTAAGCATAGTCAATCAAACAAATATAGCACATCTGCATACAGAGTAAGCAGGGGGATGAGAAGACACCAGAGATTAAACCACAAGGGTTCTCTTCTCTCTAGGATGCAAAAACAATGAACTTTGGGGTATAAGAGGAAGGCAAAAGACTCCTTTTTTATCCTGCACTTAAGTAAGCACTAAGCAGAGAGTGTGATTATATTCCTAAAAATGGGATCCTAGCTTGTCCTGTCTGGAAATTCTTCTAAGTGTTTGAGGTGATAAACTACTTTAGACAAGTTTTTTTAGCATGCTAAAGTTAATATGTTTCTGGGAGTCTAAAGTTATACTCCGTTTTATATGTATCCATTTGTTTCTACTGTCTTAAGTATCTCTAACATTTTACTCTTTGATAATACATTTATAATTGATTCACTAACATCACAGTACTGAAATATATTTTTGTAAAGGATCTGATACTGAGCTGTACCAGTTAAGCTGTGTGTATACTGTTCCCTTGGAAACAATGAACCTGGTAATCACTGTAGCTGCATCTAGACTGGCAAGTTTTTCCGCAAAAGCAGCTGCTTTTGCGGAAAAACTTGCCAGCTGTCTACACTGGCCACTTGAATTTGCGCAAGAGCACTGACGATCTAATGTATGATCATCAGTGTTCTTGCACAAATACAATGACTCTCCCGTTCAGGAAAAAGCCCTCTTGTGCAAATGCTTTTGCGCAAGAAGGCCAGTGTAGACAACTGAGAACCGTTTTGCGCAAAAAAGCCCTGATGACGAAAATGGCAATCGGGGCTTTCTTGCAGAAAACTGCGTCTAGATTGGCACGGACGCTTTTCCGCAAAAAGCGCTTTTGCGCAAAAGCATCCGTGCCAATCTAGACGCTCTTTTCCGCAAATGCTTTTAACGGAAAAACTTTTCCATTAAAAGCATTTGAGGAAAATCGTGCCAGTCTAGACGCAGCCTGTGAGTATCCAGTGACAGCTGATGGACACTACAGGGAGTTGTTTCAGAGGATCCCACAGGCTGAGGTGCAACAAGGCACCATAAGGACTGGCAGAGTTCTGAGGCTATTTGGGTATCTAACAGACTGGGGGCATCAGAAAGGGGACAGGAAGGTTAGCACGAGCAAGTCTCTCCCTCACTTAAAGAGGGGGGATAACATAGTGACTCTCAGCACTGGCTGTCCCAAGAAAGTATTAGGGTACACAACTTGTTTTTACATATGATCATTAAAAAACAGTATTGTTGAAATGAAAGATTTTCAATTTTTTTTGAATAGTGATGGAAAATGTTCCATTATTCAAATTTGAATATCATTCATAGACAGGGAGTCCAACTATTTAAATGGCATTCGAGTCCCTAGGTGTAATCCCCCAAATCTGGGATAAACCCACCATACTCTTCTACAGTTAAATTGCAGAAGTGATGGGAAATCTGCAACTTTCTTCACACCCTTTGGGAGATATTGCCACAATCTAATAAGCCTCAGTGCTAGGAAATTTCCCCAGACACTTAAACATTTTCATTACATTAATTTAATCCAATCACCCTTAAATATTCTTTAAACTATTTCTGTTTCCTTTGCTCCAAAATCTGAATCCTGTGGCCACTTTCAGAGGCATGGTTAATGCTAACTACAGTGACGGGAGGGAGAAGGTATTTTCACTCACTGATGGCTCCCTGCTGTGAAATAGCTAAATATGGAGATTCTGCACTAGGAGTAGCTGGAAAAACAATCATTCCTTTTTGGTAAGTAAGTAAATAAATTGTGGTTTCAGTATTTGTTTCTGTTTTTCATTGTAACCAAATTGAGAGTTTTTGAAAGTTTTCATGGGGGGACCCGTAAGTCTTCCCTTCCCATAAATCTTGCCTGTTGGGGCTATTTATAAATAATTAAATATGCATTCAGCAAGCTAGCAAGAAGTTCCTTCATTTGCCCGGTTGTCGGGGTGCTCATTTTGGTTGTGGGAGACCCAGATTCAGGTTCACACTCTGACTCATTCAGGAGTGGGTTATTCTGGAATGCCTCTCTCCCAGTTCATTGGCTGAGAAATCAGTATTGTTTTGAGAAGTTTTTGACAAATTGGCACTTCCCAGCAGTAACAACAAAATATTGTCAAAATTCCTGATCAGCTGTAGTCTGCAATCCTCTGTAAACAGTGAAGAGAGCGATGATGGGTGTCTGGACAGAATAGTTTGTATTAATACTATAAATATTTGTAGAATGTGGCTACATGGATCAAAAGGCTAATGCATTTTAGTGAGTAAACAAACATATCCTCTCAATGGGGGAAGTGGGACCTTCCATCTCCAGAGTGAATTCGTACTGCTTAAGCATTATGCCTGTCCTGTGAATATGGAATTTAAAAGCACCTGATAAGGACTTTCACTTACTACAAAATGGCTCATGATAGGATTTTTACAATTTTCATCGATTTGATGATTCTAGTGCTGCTGTGTCAAACAAAACCACATAAATATGTGATGTACTCAGTGCATGCTTTCACTACTCTAGCTGCATCTAAAGCTTTAATCAGATGAAAAATAATGTGGTGTTCTTTCAGCAGGGTACCTATATGAAGCAAAAAGACTATAGAATCAGTTTTCTTAATGGATTTCCTTAAGCAATTTTATTTTGACTACTGCTGGGATGTATTAATATGTGATGAAATTTCCTTATCACTAAATTATCTTATTTGCTAAAGACTTTTGACTGCAAGTTGTACTGATCTTTATATAAAGTCCCATTTAGGATCATGTCCACATTACTTTGCATAGTCATTCTTTGTGATTTAAATTAGCTGTTGTATTACCTTTATCAGCAGGAGGAGGAATAATTTGGCTAGAGTATTTCTTGCAGGCTTCTTTTCACTCATAGTAATAATAAGCACTGTAAGTTTGGGTTTAACACAGGTGCACATCAGTATGATTATATCTTTCTGTGTTTCCTTTCACATGGAACAAAGCTTGATGGAAGATAATCCATAGCAGAAATGCATAGCATTGTGCACCCATTATCTCCTTATGTTTTCCAGTGAAATTACACAGAAATAAGGACAGGAACAATACTGACAGATCTCTCAGAGGCCAGTCAAAAGAACAGGCCCGAACAGGAAGGTCCAGGATCAGGAGTGTAGTGAGAAGCCCAATGCGGGGAACCAGGAGCATGCCAGGAGTCTGTCCAAGGTGCTGTCCCCAGACCCTTCTCTGGTGCTTCCATTTTTAACCAATGGCGAGTGTAGTCTCATTCTTTCCCCTTTTGGCTGTTGTAAGAAGGGAGAAGTGGGGAGCGGGTTCAGTATTATGCCCTCCACTTACACAGCCATTCTAGTGGGGCGGGGGGGAGTAGGGGGGCTGCTCATAATTCTGCTTGAAATGACCCTTGAGAAGGCCAGATCCACCAGGTTTCTGCCTGCTTTGAGCCACCAGCATGGCAAAAAACTAAGCAGAGGTGGCCTGAGATCTGGTACCAAGATTTTTACTTGATTGGCTTAATGTTCTTGGGCACTTAGGGTGTGTCTAGACTACAGGGTTTTGTCTACAAAAGTGGACTTTTGTCAACAAAACTATACCTGCGTCTACACTACCACCGAGTTCTGTCGACAGTAAGTCGACAGAACGCAGCAGTTTTGTCGATGGTGCTAAACCTCATTCTACGAGGAATAACTCCTTTTGTCAACAAAGTCCTGTTGACAAAAGGCGCTATTGCATCCACAGTGTGCTTTTTCAAAAGAGAGCATCTAGACTCTCTGTCGAAAAAGCGGCTTGCTTTGTCGACAGAACTGGCTGTAATCTAGACACTCTTTGTCGACAGAGGCCTATAGTCTAGACGTACCCTTAGAGATAGCACCTTGGGTATCATCTTCTGGATGGCAGATTGCTACAGAGGAACTTGAACATCCCTCCCATATGAAAACATACCAGACAACAAGAAACACAAAACTTATGTCTGTTGGAGAAATCATTAAACGTAGGTTAGCACTAAGATGCTACATTGTTAGGAGCCCAGCAACATCCAAGTGTTTTTTGAGGAAAAAATACTCCCTACCTCGCTAGATTTGGAACGGCTGCTTTTTATAGTCAGAAGGCTGCCAAAATGCCAGCAGTGGAGTAGGATGCTGAGGGTCCATGGTCACTCTATACCCATATCTGATGTGCAGAACAAGATCCTGTTGGCACTGGGAGGAACAGCTGCTGAGGAGAACAGAATATACAATAATCTTGATGGTACATCAACCTGCTCCACTGACTGCAAAGTGGAGATAAATTTTTACACCCAAACATTAATTGCCACAAAGACCTCTGTTCAGAAAGATCTTCACTGGTAAAGCCTGGTCATTTCATTCTCCTTCCTTGCCAACAAGCCCCCAACTGAGAAGGAGAAAGACACTCCCCCCACACACCAGAGCCTAGGGCAGCCCAGGCTAGTAGATTTTGTGTGATCCAGCCCTACTGGAGGGTGGCAGGGGCTGGAGCACCAGTGCAGGTTCCCCAATGCTGGGTGGGAGGAGAATCCTTGAGCTCAGGGGACAGATCCAGGCAAGCTGGAGGCTGCATCTGGCCCCACCTGTTAGGTTCCCCATCCCTGCCCTAAGCATAACAATATTTGGGGATTACAAAGCTTCAGTAACATACTTACTAGAGAAATAAACAGAGCCAGAGCAAAGTTGCTGAATCAGAGGAGGAAGACTGCAGTTACAAAGAGTTGCAAAATAAGTCTGACTTATACTTCTTTCTGGCTACGCCTAGACTGCAAGCCTCTTTCAAAAGAGGCTTTTTTGAAAGATACTTTCAAAATAACCTCTTTCGAAAAAGAGTGCATAGACTACAACCAGTACTTTCGAAAAAGCAAGCCGCTTTTTCGAAAGAGAGCACCCAGGCAGTCTGGCTGCTCTCTCTCAAAAAAGCACAGTTTGCATTACATAGCACCTTTTTTTGAAAGAGCACTTTCGAAAAAAGGCATTATTCCTCGTAAAATGAGGTTTTCCACGGTCGAAAAAACTGCCGCATTCTTTCGATTTACTTTTGAAAGAACACAGCGGCAGTCTAGACGCAGGGGAAGTTCTTTCGAAAAAAGGCCACTTTTTTCAAAAAAACTCTGTAGTCTAGACACACCCAGAGAGTCTGCATTTGTTTCTGTTCTCTTAGGGTATATTAAATATTATTATGCACTGCAGATTAAATATGTTGGTTGTAACTCTGTTAAGTTCTGTTAGATATCACTGTGCCTACTAAAACATGCATTACTGATGTTGTGATTTGCAGTAATAAAGTTATACTCTGGTTATACATCTTTAAACTATTACAACATATGCTCACAGATGCCAAGGGACTATTAGCTAATGAGAGAATTAACTTACAAATCTTAGCTCACTGGAAGTGCCTGCACATTAGTCTGACAGTGTCACTCCCCCTTGTCCCTCTTGTGCTGTTTGAAATCTTTATGCAAAATATGTATATACACATCTGTACTTTTAATTGTAAATGAAGATTTCTTTGCTGCTTCATAAAGTAGGCTTGTAAAATGTCACCTATCGGTAAATTCAAATACTTGCTGTTAACACATGGAGCAAAATTCAAAGTGAATGGAAATAGCATAGTTCCAGTGGTTTCAGCAGAGCTATACCTAATTACATCAGCTTAGGCTAATGGCACATACAATATAGTTTACTGTGGTTTGGGTTTTGACCCATCTCTGTCAGCCCAGATTCTCTGGAAGTTTGGGTCAGTTTGGAAGTGGGCTTTGTGGTATGGGCCTGTCTTTGGTTTATTATCTTTTCTTAGGTGTCCTAGACATACATACAGAAAAGCATTTGCAATGCATCAGTTGTTTCACAGCCCGTACATCTCAATTTCCTGTGTTTGTTTCATTTTCAGAGGTTCGTGGTCACGTTTCTAGTAATCATTCTACCTGTTCTGAAACATTTCAGTTGCCTTCCTCTTTTCACTCACAAATGGAGAAGACATTTCCAGACTGATCACCCACTCTCCCTGTTTAATTCTAATATGCTTCCTTGCTTAGCACTATTCAGTCCTCATTCTGTCATCTTCAGAATACATTCTCTATTGCAGTAATCAAGGGCAAAGCTTACTTTGATTTACATCTGCATTTAGTGGCAGGTGCTTATAACTGTGGTGATTTGGATCATATCTGTTATGTCCAAGAAAACTGTCAGATGGTTATAATCTATTTATTGACACGCACCCCTCAAATCATCTATATTTTCATTACCACTTAGCTCCAAATGTTATCTATAAGGATAAATTGCTGTAGTCTCTCTTACTGGGCAGAGATAGATAGATAGATAGATAGATAGATAATGCCTTTTCAAATGTAAAAATGGGTTTGTCTGCTATCAAAAATATCTTAGTGCATCAAGATGAATTTTTCATGATAAAATACAATGTTCGCCCGGATTAAGGTTTCTTCTTTGCCAGTTCAAATCTCAGTGCAGGTCTCCTGGATGACTTTTTGGTGGGACAGAAACAAATTGGAGACAAACTTTAAGGGAACATTATCCAGTTTGTGTCTCAATGAAAAACTCCCTGCTTTGGTCCAGTTGAAGCAAGCAGCAAACAGGGCTAGGCTCAATATCTAGGAGTTCCCTTCCGTCAGTTTAACACATAATCAGCTTCAGCTCCTACTCATTAACCTGAGAAAATTATTCGCCACCCCCGTTGCCTCTGAAAAGCAATACTTTACTTCCCGAGTCTGAGTGCAGAAAAGAAACTTTTAATAAAAGGAGAGAAGAAACTCAGTGTTAATTTGGGAAAATACCACAAACAGGGTTCAGAAATATAAACCATGAGTAAAAGACCCACCTCCCACCCCAAGCAGACCGGGCAGTGTCCTGTTCAGTTCTTAAGTCTCTTTCATGTGCTTCACTGTTCTCTGCATCCTACTCACAATTGCTGTCCTTGGTCAATATTGACCTAGAGTTCAGAGATTAGTCTCCATAGTCCACCCCAGCCCTGAGGGGAGAGGCACCTTACTCAGTCTGCTGCTCGGGCACTCCCTTACTGCACCTCTCTACTAGCCACCCTGCTCCTACCCGCCGTCTGCTTGCCACTTCTGCTGGCCACCTACTCACCACATTTCTTAAAGCTCTCTGTCAGCTATCATGCTAGCTGCTCAGTGCACCTCTCTGCCAGCTGCTGTGCTGGACAGGTTTCTTAACCTCACCAGCCATTAGTTCGCTAGCCCACTCCTAGTCACCTTCTGCTGCCACCTGCCTCTTTGCTGTGAGCTCTGCACCTCAGTTTCGTAGTAATTTTCATTTCTTTTCAGGATGAGCAGAAACACTGCACTATCTCAAGTGATTTCAGCTCTTGGTGATTTTTAACACTTAGCAGGCTGATAAGAAACACGGTCCTACCACTACTGATTTCAGCTCTTATGGAGCATTTATCATAACAAAGAAGTACCTAATTAAGCCTATTTAGCTCTTTCTTTGAATAGTGTGAGAGGAATAGGTTAAACCAGTCCAGGCAGGATCCTTGGGTGAGCGGTCACATCTCCTTCATGGGACACCTGTCCTCACCCCTCTTACTTTCACAGGGTTTTGACATTTGATCCTGGCTTAGCAAGGTCCTTTCAGCTGAGCATGACCTCTCATGTGGGGCAGGTTTCCTGTCTTGACACAATAAGGTCAACAACACTGATAATAGCATTTCACTGCCCCTGCATTCAATGTTAAAGTGATTTATATCTCAAAACCAGACAAAATTGATTGTTTTGAGGAATACTGCTCTATCTGCTGGATATCTAAGCAGAGTAGTGTGATCATATAAATATAAGAAAAACTTAAAAAACAACAAATAGACCAGTCATCTGAAGAAGTGGGCTGTGCCCACGAAAGCTCATAATACCATCTACATGTTTTGTTAATCTTTACAGTGCTACCAGACCATTTGTTGTTTTTTAAGTTTTTCTTGTTACAGACTAACTCGGCTACCCCTCTGAAACATATAAATACAGTTTGTTCTGGAAGTCTCTCCCCCTCCCCGCTAGCTGTCAGTGGAACATCTACTTCAGTGGTCCCCAACCTTTTGGGGCTGCCACGTGCCCAGGGTGGAGGCTGCGCATGCGCTGGGTGCCCGGGATGCAAGAATGGCTTGGGCCGGCCCTGGTCACTAGGCAGGCACACATAAATGCCCCGGCAGGTGCCATGGTACCTGTGGACACTGCGTTGGGGACCACTGATCTACTTATTTCATTTAGACCCTGCTTACTCCTTGGCCTATTCAGAAGAACTGGAATTGTTCCAGTGTCTCACAGTGGTCTGATGAGGTTAGCCCATGGTACCTCAGAAGTTCATACCAGGTCCCTCTGTAAATCTCCAGTCAATTCTATCTTGAATTGAAAATGACATGAACATTTCAAAATGGCTTGTATATATTTTCATCTCTAATGTGATCTCTATTTGACAGAGCCCAATATAAGAGTTGAAAATTAACTACACTTGTGGATAGCTTTCATCTTCCTTCCTTATGTTGAAAAAATGATGTACTCAGTACATGCATTTGAGAGGGTTTTTTATTAATTTTATTACATTCTGGCAGAGCTGTCACTCATTATCCACTAATTTTTTTATTAAAAAAAGAAAGAGATGCTCTTTTCAATAAAGAGGCTGATAGGCATTTTACTAACTGTATCCTAAAGGACTATCTTATTACACTAGAAGAGCTGTGACCCTTCTGACCTTTTTAATAAAGTTTGAAGCTGTGGAAAGCTAGACCCCCAAAACACAGAACCATGTCATCCATCACTCAGATGTGGGGCCCTCAACCAATCTCACTTAACTCTCTACTTTTGTGGCTGGTCCAATAAGGGCAAACAATCAGTTGAATCAGTCCTGCAGCTGCAGAGATTTCCCTAAGCAGCAATCCCACGGAGTCCTGATGTGCAGGGAGAGGAGAGCTGGATTTACAAAGGACACAGAAAGGAAGTGCATGGCAGGAGTGCTGCAGAGATGCTCAAGTGTCAGCCACAGGCACTGAGAAAGTGGGTCAGGAAAGTTGGACCAGGAGATCCGTCACAGAACTAGTCTGCTAATCTTCTCTCTGACACACTCAGCGCAAGTTCATTTGGACACGAGAGGGCTACTTGAGCCATCAGATAAACTGTGATTGGCTGCTGCCCATAGTGATAGGAGGGAGAGCCCTGTGCTCAAGCACCACCAGATGGCTGGAATCTCTCTTACCCTAAGATTTTTCTTCCTTTCCCTCTGTCCACGTATTACTAAGAGTTGGGGAAGATTCTGTCTTGGGATGGTGCCACTGAGATGCCTATTAGAACTCGAATAACAGGGATTGTTTTAGAACATGTTAACTAACAAGTTTTAACATGTTTCAAAATGCAATCGTCAACTCCGGGATTTTAACATGTATTTGGTGGTCAAGGTGAGCCTAGAGTTCAACTTGGCCAAGCTAATATGTCTCCAAATACAACTTGCTCTTTCTCTTCAGCAGAGATTTTGAAAAATGTTTACATGTTAGCTAACATATTTTTAAAATACACCTTTAGCCTACTATGAGTAAGCCCTGAGTCTTTTAATTGCCTTCCTACACAGAAGTGCCTGTTATAACTCCATTAGATCTGAAAGCACCTATTTTTATTGCCAAACTCTGATACCTACGTAAAAGCAATATTTGTTCACTATCTTAGCTGGTCAATGTTTAAACCATTTCATTTTTTAGCTGAAAATGAATCCATTTTAAGCAGAACATCCTGCCAAACTTGTATGAAATGTATTTTATTAAACTTTTAACATGCACAACATGCAACCATCAGATTTGCTGATTTTGTAATACAGCCACATTTCCAGCAAGGGAAGGGGAGAAGGGGAGGAACTGGATAAATAACTATTTGTGAAATGGCAGGCAGAAGAAAAAATTGGGATTTTTAGATTAAAAGATCAACAGATGCAATCCCTGTTAGGAAATTGCACTATGTAAAGTAAGAAAATCCCTTAGAAAATGAAATCAAATTGCTTTGATTTCCTGGCAAAATGGTCATTAACTTCTTTAGGTTAAATTAGCTAAATGGGCTAATCCATTCCTTATTCCTTCGAAACAGTTCTCAACACACTAGAGTGCTGGAAAACATGCAGCAGCAAAAGCTTGTGACAAACTGGTGAAAATAGAAGAAAATGTGCAACCCTTGGGTCAAAGAGTCCACACAGTATAGGGTTAGTGACGGATGATAAATCTAGGCTGTAGACCAAATTCATTCAGGCTTTGTGCTGACTTCCACTGCTACATACTGGTGCTGCCCTAGAGCAGAACTGCAAGGCCCTACAAGTTCCTCTTCACCCAAAAGACAGCAGGGCTGACTTGGAAAGGGCATAGTATTCAGAAGGGTAGGGGGATTGAATGGTGGGTAGTCTCAGTTTCAGATTTTTCCCAAAGTCCCCAAAACCTCTGAAAAGGTTTCTGGTTCTAAGAAATCATCTGAATTGCAAATTACATGGACAAAATATAGGTCAACTGTTTCTATCTCTACTCAGTTTCCCAGCCAGCACTATTCAGAGGTGACAATAGACAACTCCTGCAATACATTGTAAAATTGTTTCTCACAAAATTTGCCTGTCTTCAATTGCTGTATGATTTAATGCATTCCTGAAACATGATTAGAATATTGCATGTTGGTAAGAACATTAACATCCACACAAATCAGAAAATGTCTACTGTTGCATGCTAACGCGTCACCTGAAATATCATTCTACGGTAATCTCCCTGGAACAGAATGTGTCTAGCTCAGGGGGGGTTGACAGTCTTGCTGGGCCTCTGGGCAAGGCGGGGGGTGGCTCCATGTTCCTGGAGTTTTGGGCAGAAGATGCAGGACTGAGGGCAGCCAACCTTCAGTGCCATTTGGAGCATGCTGCACAGTGCCCCCTCCCCTTTCCCCAGCAGCTCTGAGAGCTGCCTGAAGCGTAACCTCATGGCAATTTAAAGGACCCAGAGCTCCAGCTTGCACTGCTTCAGTGGTGGCCAGGAGACCTGGACCCTTTTGAATCACTGGCCCTGGAGCAACTGCTCCCTTTGCCACCACCACCATCCCCTTCCCCCCATCAAAGGGCCTGATCTAGCTTGGAAGAGCGAAGGGCTAAGTCAAAACTGTTAGGATTTGTAACATTCCAAAACACAAGCACAGGCCAAAAAACCTTTGTATCTTTCACCAATGTAGATCCTGGTAAATCTCGTTAGAGATGGTAGAATAACAAAAGAATAAATAATCACCAGTAGTTTCAAATATCAATATATTAAATTGTAGGGGAATGAAAAAAACTGAAAAGATGTGTTTTTCTTACTGCTTCCTAAGACCTTTGGTATGACTAGAAAGGAGGAAATAGCTTTTTGGTTCAAAAGTTCTAGTCAGAATTAGACAGAAAAGGATAACAAAGGTCAGCCATGGAATACTGGGTGCTACTGTGCGTCAGGGCTTCATAACACAAAGATTCCAACACTTCTGTTATCACCAGCATCTGCCAGAGCAGACATCAGTGGCAGAATTACAACTTTCTTCCTCTGTAAGCATGAAATACTTGTACTGCAGTCAGGAGTTTTAAAATTATTATTCTTTGGACAACTGCAATTGATGGAAATGAAGAATATTTATATTTGTACACATAAAAGATGGAGAATATAAAACTGTGAAACAAATTCTGCAATCCATTTCTCTCTTAATGTCAAATAGAAAATTTGTAACATCAACCTGGTAGGAAATTAGCAGTTCTGCTGAGACAACAACTTTTCTCCTCCCACTCATCTTGGTGCATACAATAGCACCAACAAAACCAATTTCCACAGGCAAATTGAATGGACTGATATGTATTGACAAATAACTGTTTGTTCTTCTTAAAAGAAAATCTGGTGTGCAACCATTTGCTATTATTTGTATTTATCAAAACAAGAATTGACAAAAATTGATAGAAACAATTTTTGCATAGCAATAACTGCTACTTAAAGAGGCAGCTAGGTATGGAAATTTTGTATTTTGGAGATGATGAGGAATATACATGCAAGGCATGAATGGATTTACTATAAACCGGGAACAGCACAGGTATCACAAGCACCAGAAAATTGCAAATTACAATTGGTTTGAGGGTTTTTAACAATGTTCCCTGTTTCTGTCAAATCTAGGCCTTTGTGCTCTGATGCAGTGAAGTACTATCCACATGTGCTTCAGTTTCACTAACTCATTATTAGTGTGCTTAAGCATTTGCTGATTTGGGATCTTAATAAGTCATTTCCAGCCACTGCCAGGTTAGCTTTCACAATGCAGCTGATCCAGCTATTGTTCTGTTAGCTCAGCTTTGCAAAATACTACAAAAGGCCAGATCTCATCTGTATAGGTTTAAGTACAGAAACATTTCATTGCCTTTAATGGGCTTACACTATGGATGAATTTGGCTGCCAGCCCTTTTGACTGACAAGAACAGTGAAAGATCAAGTCCACATTAAAGCCTGTGCCTTTTTTATTACTGTCTCACTTAAGGATTCCCCAGATCCTATTTTGCTGAGCTGAATATGGTCTGTGTATCTGCTTCTGCCACTGTAAGAAAAAACAGCTTGACTTGGATAGGTAACTGTCAGCAGCTATGAATGTGACCATCACTCTGGGTGGTGGGTGAAGCTGCTGCTTGCAGAGAAAAGCTCCCCAGCCTGTGAGCCCACCACCCATACTCTACCCCTACTCTACCCAGACACTACTACTTCCCCACTGTCTCTCTTCTCTTCTCTCTGCCTCTCTGTTCACCCCTTCCACCGAAATACCCGAGCCCAAATGTAGCAAATGACCCTAAAAAACCCCTATTCTTCTAAATTTTCTTTCGAAAGAAAATGGAGCATGTTTTCCATGGCATGCCAGGTTGTTGAGACTGGCTAAGCAGAAGGCACCAAATTAAAAGCACTATATTTGGGAATAAAAAATATCAGTCACAGGTTTTTGCAGTGTCAGTCAGAAATTTATTTGCAAAAACTTGGTAAGTAAGGGCAATTCAGCTGTCCTGCTGAATACAACATTAAATATTATGGAATTCATGATGCAGCTCTTCTCTGTTTTACTTTTTTTCTTCCTCAGTATTTTTAAGCTGATTTTATATTTTAAATGCACTCTTAAGCCTTCATAAAGTAATTATTCCAGATTACTACATATTTAATGTACTGAAACAAAGACATTATTTTAAATTAATCAGAGCAGTTTAGTGTGCTCATAACAAAGTTAATTGCTTTTAGATAAAGGGAACACTAATTTATTTTGTGTGATCTCCATAACAATAGACACGTTTATGAAATTCCATCATATGTTTATTAAAAAACATGTTTCCAAAGATTTTAGGCATAACAAAGGATTTTATATCTTAGTATAGTATTGATTTCAGTGGAGCATTATGTTAAAATTAGCTCATCAAATAATCAGAAGATAGCAGTTTCTCTGTTTAGAAGAAAAGGGAGGTAGTCCCTTTAAGAACTCTCTTCAGCAGGGATGGTGAAAGGAGAACAGGGGTGGACAGGAAGACTTTGGAAGCAAGTTTTTGTACTTTAGTAATTAAAATGTGTGATTTTTATAATCTTCAGCAACAAACTAATGAAATATTTAAAGCCGATTTTAAACAATTGCAGTAATGCACAACTGTTTTATCAGTAAGTTCAGAAAGTGGCAGTATATACCTTTGGATTGGCTCCTGCCTGCTAAATGGCTTCATTACCACTTAATGGCTCTTTCACAAGTTCAATGTTATGCTACTAGGTCTAGCAAGCTGGAGGACTTTTCACTTTTATGTTAATAGATCCACTCCCAGGGAAGACTCACAAGGCTGCAACAGCTGTGGGATCCTGCAGGAACTGTCAGAATAGGGATAGGAAAAGGTCATCGCCCATGACCATGACATTATGCTAGAAAACTGTTAAGTTATTTCTCACCAAAATTAAATAAAAGTCCTGCAAGTTTTCATTGGTTAGGTTGTAAAGCTCACTGCCTGCCCTAGACCTGGGCAAGCAGGGCAGCTGCCTAATGTGCTGATGGGAGCGCATATGAATAGTCTCAGGTGACCTTGCTTGGGGCCAGCCAGCTAAGGAAGAGGGGAGAAACAGCAGCCAGCTCAGGCAGGCTCTGGGAGGACAGAGGGACTCACTCATCTCAGGTAAATCCTCTGCTCTGGAGGGAGCAGCAGTGGGGTGAGTGCCCGGGGGGGGCTCCCCATTCTCCCTGGGACAGAGGGCCCCCTGTAGAAGCCATGTGGGGTGAGGGTGGGCAGGCTGTTCTGGAAAAGGCTTGGGGTGGGTGGCCGAGTTTGGTGGGGATTGAGGGAATGTGTGTGTGTGTATGCAGCTTCTTTCTGTGTTCTGGCTGGCCAGGGTTTGGAGCAGCCCTGCTATCTGGGTGTGCATTAGTGTGGAGCAGGTGTGGTCCACCCCACCCCACCCCCACCCCACCCCCACCCCTTTTCTTCCCCTTTCCCACTAAGAACCCCATAGGGGAATTAGGGGGAGGGCTGGGCTACTGGCTGAGGAGGGGGTATGACACTTGAGTTGTTGGGGGGGCACCTTTAAATTGTGCCCTCCCCCACCCCATCAGCAGTTGGTCCTGTCGTTCTGCTTCCCTGGCTGGCTTAGAAGCTTCACTCACTTTTTTGGGGGTGAGTCAGGAGTGGCCAGAAGGCTGCAGGAGGACCATGGGCAAGATGCAGACCCCATCTGACAACATGGAGCTTGCTGTGAGCTGTAGGCCAAGCACCAGGCATAAGGGGCAAGTGCTACTGCAGCAAGGGAGAGGCCAGGGCTTCCGCAGAGCAGCTCAAACTGTGGAGGAAGAACCCACTGAAGGGCAATTGACCCACACAGGTTTTTTTACCCACGGCTGCATTTCACAATCTGATGACATTCAAAAACATCAGCCTGCATTTTGTGTGCCATATTTTCATTCCCCATGTACCTCTTAAAGGGAGGGCTTGGCCAAAGAAGGACTGTGGCAGCTCCCTTTGCAAGGGTGAGAGACAATAGCCCTGTACTTAGGAGAGCAAGGGACTGAGCAGATTTCCAAGGGAAATGTGGGGGCACCATGCCTGGTGTAGGGAAGCAGGGGTGCCAAAATGCAAATTCACCAAGGGCACTATTTTCCCTAAGGCCAGCCCTGTTAAAGCTCATATATTGTTCAGATGTCCCTGGATAACTATTTACAGTGTTTGGGGCCCATGGATACAGTCCCATGTTAAATGGGACGGGTAATTTCAGCACATTATTTAAAAACAAAATTGAGAAAGTATCCTGCCTTCTTTATTTCAGTTATAGCATTCAAAATTTAAAAAGGAGGAGATGGAGTTAAGACAAGTGATTTTTTGTCCCTCTGTCCCCTCAAAAAGCCAATTAGAGACAAGTCTTTGGGAGCTGCAAATCCTGTAACCACAGTTCTCCTAATTTTTAATGAGGATCCCCAACCAATTCAACCCTGTAGTGGAGTTGCATGTACTTCCACTGGGAGTGCTAAGGTTATTATAAGTTCCTTCTGATCTACAAACAGCTGTGTGAAGCATAGCCAACCCTTCCTTCAATCTGCCAAAAAGGCCTCCTGCCACCAAAAAAAAAAAGCAAAAGCAGTTCATTGGAAGACCCTTCTCCAAGAGGCAGAGCAGAGGAAGCGAGTACATAGTTCTTTTATCTTTTACAAAGAGGAAAGTGAGAGGAAAGGTGAACCCCAGTGTTGGAACAGGAAGAAAGGAGGAAGTTGAAGATGGTGGACCTCAAGGCAGAAGATTTAAGTTCTGGCCGTGAAGCGGGAAGGGAGGGGATTAGAGAGATGATCCATGGAAAGAAGTGTGGATCATCAAATAAGCAAAGGGTCATTATAGCATGGGTGACATTCTTAGGGTATGTCTACACTGCCACCCTAGTTCGAACTAGGGTGACTAATGTAGGCATTCGAACTTGCAAATGAAGCCTGGGATTTAAATATCCCGGGCTTCATCTGCATGTTCCTGGGTGCCGCCATTTTTAAATGCCCTGTAGTTCGAACTCCCCGCCCGCGACTACACGCAGCACGGACTAGGTAGTTCGAATTAAAGCTCCTAATTCGAACTACCGTTATTCCTCCTGCAAGGAGGTTTAACGGTAGTTCGAATTAGGAGCTTTCATTCGAACTACCTAGTCCGTGCCGCATGTAGCCGCGGGCGGGTAGTTCGAACTATGGGGCATTTAAAAATGGCGGCACCCGAGAACATGCAGATGAAGCCCGGGATATTTAAATCCCGGGCTTCATTTGCAAGTTCGAATGCCTACATTAGTCACCCTAGTTCGAACTAGGGTGGCAGTATAGACATACCCTTACTGACTAAGAGAGTGATAAAGGGAGTGAAGAAAAGTCTTCTTTTCCCTGAAAGAAAAATAAAAGGGGAGAAAATAATAAGGCAAATAGTGGGAGACAGTAATGAAATAGGAAAAATAGGATGAAGGCATTTATGCTAAATTGAAGATGGAAAGAGAGAAGAAAGGGTTAAAAAATGGAAGGGGAGAATCTGGAAGAAATGCATACAATTTAATGTAATTTATTTTATGTATTCATCTTTGTTGTTATATTTCTCAGGCAGACAACTTGGTTCTCCATAAGCAAATGGGACAGTTAGATAATTTGAGCACTAACCTATTATATTAATATTTCTGACCTCTCTAAATTCTATATTCAATTAACTGAAGAAAAGTTCACCAGAATGCACTAAAACCCTTTGGCAGATGGGAGCTAGCAACTCACATAGCCAAGGATTATTTGGAGAATTGACCATTGGAAAAGTTTTCAGAAGACTTAGTGTGGCAGATGGCTTTCCAGTGAGCCAGGATTTATAATTTGGTATTACATTTATGAAATTTCACAGGGTCACTATGAGTGAAATTCACCTTAGGATGGGGGCCAGCGTGAGATTTCTGCACCACTCTGAGCACTCAACAGAAGAGGGAATTTCAGAGCTGAACACAGCATTTCACATCTTCCAAAGAGTGGAGAAATCCCTAATAAGCGGTGAAGGGGCCAGCAATGCTCTCAGGGTAACTCTCCCAGCATAGGTGTAGCAACTGACATATGCTGCCATCTCCTGCAGTGTCCAGTATCAAAGTGAGCTGAGAGTGGGGCTGATGGCAGGGGAAGAAAGAATGCACCAGAAAACTTGAGCAGGATAGAAGTGTGTAAGCAATCATGTGGAGGCAATCTAGAACTCAGTGGTGTCAAGATGACAAAAAGGGATTTGGTAAGCAGCTCTGCTTTCAGTTGATAAGTATTCATTCTGGTATAAGATAGAAGCTACTGCCCTTATGGATACCTAGGTATGACGACTTTCTGATACAACTGGAAACTATTCTTGGACACACAAGGAGCTGAGCATCACTTCTGCATCAGAGTGAGAGCGGTAGTGTAAAAATTCTCCCCTTTTTGAGTCAAATAATTTTGGGGGAGCTTGTAAAAATCAGCTTAGTAGCCCAACTCCTAAAAGTCTAATACAGTTTGGATTGGGAAGAGTATAAGTATTGGGGAGGAGAGGAATCCTTCTATGTCTTTTTTCACACCTCACCAAAAATTGAAAACCTGTTCCTGGTCAGGCACTACTTATTTATAAAAGGGACAATAAATATTCCAAACAGTTGATGACTCAGCAGAACACTACAAGTAGATCTGAATGTAGCCCCTGCCCTCATCAGGGATACTGAAAATCCAAAGTGCACACTCAGTCATAGTCTTAACATAGATATTGCTGTTTTCTCTAAAATGTATAAATCCTTCTAAAAATCAAACAAAATTTCTTTCCCAGCCTTCTGATAGTGAATACACACTTGACAATATAAACTAGTTCACCATTATTTTATGCTCTGTGCATCCTAAGAGAACACTAGCATGTAAGGAATGAAATTCCTAATAGGGGATTAATTTAAGCAATTGAGTATTACCAGATGTAGTGACTTTCTGTGTTTAAGAAAACAGAGTTCAATTTGAAAAATGGAATGAAGCATAAGCCAAAACAAGATGTGCACTCATGGGCATTGATGCATCTTGTGTTTATGTGTAGGAGAGTTATAGAGAGAAAGATAAAGAGGTTATTACCATATTAAAAAAGTACAAATTTGGGGAACTGTTGGAGACCTCATGAATTCCAACAATGTCATTTTTAAACCCACTAGGTTTAATAAGTATTACTAATGAAGTTTCCAGTGAGTATGTTGCTTCAAACTCTAAAAACAAGAGGAAGGAGAGTTTAACAACTTTTGTTTATTATTCAAATGTTTCTATAGAACACATTTTCATTATTTGACTTGCTGAAATTGCTTTTGAAAGTACATCTTAGTCACTGTACACACAGAGCATTAATTTCTGCCACAGTGGATTTGTTATCAAGTTTACCACGTCTTTCTCTTCATTGATTTAAAGTCGCTTTATTTTTTTTGAGCACTTATTGCAGTGTAACTTACCTTGCCTTTCCTGGGTTGGCAATTGCCAACTGCTAACAAAGCACAATTTAAATGTTTTATGAAAGAAACTATATCCCTCCTTTGGAGAATTATTCAGACTTTCTGTATGAAAACATTTAAATTCAATGCATTTCAAAAACAGGCATTTACACAGTAATTTTCAGTTGTCTATAATTCGGGTATTTAAACTGCATTACTTCTAAAAGACTACAACTAAATGTTTACATTTTAAGATCAAGTATATGGAAACAAATGAAAAAAACAAATCTGCATTTGATTTATTGCTGTTATTTTTGAGCATAAGTTCTCTAGCAATTTTCTTATTGTTTTCTTTTCATTAGCCTTCCACTGGGATGATAAACTAAAAAGAAAGAAGTAAAATGACTTAATTCAGAATAGAATGGTAGAGGAAAAAGTTCTGTCATATGACTTTATCCCTACAATCAACTATATTTAAGATACATTAATACAGACATAAAATGGTTATCCTTCATATTAATGGTGTATTTGCAAATAATCAATGAATCTGTGTATAGTAGTTGTTACAGATGATAATCGGGATATCAGAAGAATCTATTATGAATGATTAAAACAATGTCTTAACAATCTGACTTTCATAATGCTCTATTACAATTATTAATTAAACTAACTATTAATAATAATGTATAAATGTATCCTTTGATAGAAAATGTGACCCATATAACATTCTGCTCTTCCAGGAAATAAAAGAAACAAAGATTTTTTCTTTAAAAAAATCTTGGAGCAGTTGTTTGTCTGTTTGGTGACCTTTTTAAAGAGCCTTTGCTAATAAGACTGAGAATTAAGACATCATCCAAAACAGTAGAGCACAGATGGCCTTCAACTGAGCCTTTTTGGAACAATGTTCATAGTCTCATGTCATTTCCAAAAGAACCAAGGCTTTTTTGTTTCTGAATAAATAATGTTTTTATACAACCTGCCTCAATGATTAATGAATTGTTCTGGGTCATTTCTGTTCTGCACAGTTTCATATAATTAAGAAGTATAATGTGGAAATTACTTAAGCTTTAGAGAAATATAATGTTTTTCCATGTCTTAATAAATTAGAACTTTTAAAATGATTGCAAGTATTTCATTCTTTATTGTTCCTGGGTTATATTCTGGCCTCACTGCAATCAGTGGCAACATTCTCATTGATGTCAACAGAGACATAATTTCACTGGGTAAGTTTTGCAAATGCCAATCTATTACTGAAACTGCATTTAATTCTATAGTGAAGGAGAAATTCAAGCTTTTCATATTCTGCATATTTGTGAGCTTTCAGAGGGAGATTTTCTGATTAGAATATAAAGATAAAAAAAATCAGGGAAAACACTTAAAAGAACTTTTATTTTTCTATCAACAAATCCTTCTAGAACAATCTGGAATAAATGTTTCCTGTCTTTCAAATAAAGATAAACAAAATGACAGAACCTAACAGAAGAGTGAATTATTATACACAATATTTCAAATATTCTTGTGAACTATCTTTGCTTTTAGAAATGGCATGAATAAAAAAGAGAAATTACTAATATGAAGAAAGTCACTAATCTGGAAAAAATAAGATATGATGACATACTGTACATGAATACTCTTTTTCTGGATAAAAGTAATAGCTATATTTTAAAAGAAAAATCCTGAAATAGCTTTGAACTCAGTTTAATTTAAATTGGGGACTTGGTTTCATCCCAGATATCCAAACTAATAAATAAATAACATTCATTCTGAGACACATCTACTGAAATGTTCTCTCAAAACAACTATGAAGCCTGGTTTACACTAGACCAGGAAGGTCGACTTACGTTATGAAATTCCGGCTACGTAAAATGTGTAGCTGAAGTTGACTTACCTTAAGCTGAGCTGTGGTGGCGTCCACACTGCAGGAGGCCAACAGGAACAAATGCTCCCAGCAGCTTCCCTTACTCCTCTCAAAAGGAGGAGTACTGGATGCCAGTGGGGGCTGCCCTCATTGTTCAATTTACGGGTCTATACTAGACCCACTAAATAGAATGCCAGAAGATCGACCTCCAGATCATCAATCTTCTGGTTACTATAGCCGTGCCCTAAGACCTAACAATGGACTACCAAAGACAATCTCCAGCCTTGGACTAGTTCTTTACGTCTTATGAAAAATTATATATGTTGGAGGCTCACACCAGTGAACAGGTTTTAGACAAGCTGCAATTGCCTACTGTTTCTGAACTACAGTCTACACATCTAAATTTTCTTTTCACTTCTTGAGAGGATACACACACAATAGACTTTCAACTGGTGTAAACCACTTAGCTCTACAATGGAGATTTGTTAATTTAGAACACTGAAGATGTGACCCATTGAAGTAATAACAAAAGTCATTTAGTCCCAATGAATAATTTTAAACTGCTGCAAAAGCAGGGTCACCAGCTATATAAATGATGTTCTTTCACACATCATCTCTATAATACAATGCCTAACATGGGTTTGATTCTGGAAGGGGTATAGCATTCCAGCCTTAATCCCCCCCATCCCAAAATTAAACATGGGTTTAACCTTAACAATTCACTAGTTACAGTGACTGAGCAGTATATGCCTTCCATGGAAAAGACGTGAAGACACACTGGACTGTTTCTCACAAAAGCCAATCTCACTTTAAATACAGGCTTAAACCACTTCCAAGTATTTTGACAAACATAAATAGTTGTAATCACTTTTCACCTACAAAATTCAGGACTAGACAGAGTTTGTGGCTGCTGCTATCAGAATACCACTAATATCAGAAGAATTTTGAACAAATCTCTCATGTAGGCTCACATCAGTAAATACAGTTTTGATGGATTTGGCACAGGCAATCAACAGTAGGTTTAATTACATGTATAGGAGTATTGGAATTAGATTAATTTCACAGTTTAAATCAATATACAGATTACATGCATTTAACCTTTTTTGAATATTTGACTTGAATGTTCACATATGTTGTATATCCAGCTGCTCTACTTGCAGAGAAAATTTCATAAACAAGTGACCAAGCAGAAACCAAATTTCTGAACTGGTCAATTTGGAATAGAAGTCCTTATTTCACATTACATTTGTATATGTTTATATATATGTGAATAAATGTGCAATTTTTATTTACACTGTGAGTATTCTAGTTCCATATGAAGTAAACAAATACAAGCACAAAGATTTGCATAACTTTGAGGTGTCCGGGATTTGTCCAGGGCCTCCCATCTGCCCACTGGGAGCGGAAGGGAAGGAGCAGACAGGTCAGTGCGGTGGCTCGGGAGTGATCTGGCAGTCACGATAAGTGCAGCCATTGGGGAGGAGTGAATCTCTTTGGGGGCAGCCATACTTTGGGCAGTCGGGCACCACACTCTGTGGGGGGATACCCCAAGAGCCCACTTCTGGGAGCCCCACTCCTGGCACCTGTCCCTAGGCTGCTGTCCAGAGCACTGTACCCTCTCCCCCCGGCTACCCCTGGGCTGTCACGGCTGTGATGTGGGGTCTGTCAACTACTGTGCTATGTTTCTTATCGTTGGAAGCCCTGTGGGGTGGGAATGGAGGAAGGAAAGTAGGGGGTTGGTTTAAAATGCAATTCCAAGTAGCAAGGGGAAATAGCAAGGTCGAGCTCAAGCTGGGAGAAGAGGGTGGGGGGAGAAAGGGTGGAGGCAGGCAGGAGCCAGAGTGACGTGATGATGTCACTGTGTCGTCCTGCAGGAAAACCTTTTTTTAATATATAGAGAGAGAGTGATAATTTAGAGGCATTATAGATTTATGGATCATCATACATATCAACATTCTGTTATTCACTGAAAACGGTCTGACATTCCTTCATCAGGGCTCCCTGTGAATATGCAGCATTTTCAGCACCACTTTATCTTTGATCCTAATAAAAACACATAGAAAAATTGGTTGTAGAAAAAGTATATTTACCTTTTTTATATATTCCTGAAAGTATATTTACCTTTCTTCACAGGGTATTTTTTGCTGTGATTTGATGAAATGTCTTTCTTTTTCCTAGTAGTTCAGAGATAACAGGTAATAAAATGTTGCAAGTGCTTATTTTTGTCTCTTGGGCTCTCCTACCTAATTCTGACCTTTTCTAAATCTCCTCTTTAAATTAACTCTCCATTAAGTCTTCTGTACATTCTCCTCTCCCTATCTCTCTCTAACACACATACTCCTGCTCAACTCCATCTCCTCTACACATGCCCTTTCTCAGTCTCCTCTTTCTCTGTTTCCTACATACATATTCCTCCATCCCTTGTCTTTTCCTTCTCCCTATGCCTATATATACAGGAAGAATGGTTGCAGCATATTAACTAAGTATGTCCATTAGCCTGAACATACCTATCAAGGCAACAGTACTCATCTCTGAATGTCTCAATAACACCTACAGGGTGAAACTGTGCTCTCAAATGAACTCACACAGAACAATGATAAAAGACAAACCCCATATTGCCTGTGGGTTAACATTTTTCACAAATTGAAATTCACTGAATTTCTGACCGCTCAGTTTTTATCCTTAATGAAAACCAGCACAAAAATCTTCAAAATATGAAACTGGGAGTTTACATTTGTATGTTTGCTAAACACTAAAAATCATGGTCTGAATAGAGACAATGGATTTTTGGCTTATTGCAACAATCTGTAACAGTGGTGGGCAACCTGCATGTCACCCAAGGATGACATATGGCCCATCAGAGCTCTATGTGTGACACATGAGACATTTTGTTCACTATTACCCACATGAAGCATTGCCAGATTATGCTCATTGCTGTCTGGGTAGATTTTTTCCTACGGGTATTATAAAGTGATACAAACTTAAAGCAAGGGCACATGAACTGAGCTGCATGCTGATTGCACACAACATTGGCCGAGAGCCATGCACTCCCTCTGTAACCAATCAAAGTGCTTCTACAGTCCAATTGGCAAACCCCACAAATTCTAGGTATGCAAAAGTGCAGTTAGCAAAACTACCCTACCCTGGAAGACTGTCTTGATAATGACAATCTTGTGGCCCATTCAGATGACAGAGGGCCACTTATGAAATCCACTCTCTGGTCTAGGTTCCCTTTTGGTGAGCTTTAACCTTCTATAACACTGACCCATTTTTTTCCTTCCTTCTCCACCTACACCATGCCTGGAAAGGTGTTAAAGGGCCACTTTACCTTAAACAGTCCCTGAAATATATTTTAATGATTTATGCTAAACATTTGTTAGCTGTGTCACTCTTGAGTACACTTCCAAGACCTGAAGAAGGGATCTGTGTAAATGTGAAAGCTTGTCTCTCTCAACAACAGAAGTTGGTCCAATAACATATATTTTCCTCACCTACCTTATCTCTTTGATCCTGCATGGAAATCCATCTAGATAAAATCTAGCATCCATGTAGAGTTGTAGTAAAGAAGTTTTACTGGGTAGAAATGCCACCTATTTTAGGTTACGTATATATTAGAATAAGAAAAATGATAATTTAGTAGTTTATTTATTAAATGTATTGATGTATTTTAGGATTATGATTTGTTGTACCCGGCCAGCCACATTTTTCTGAAAGCAGAAAGGTCCCTTACCTTATCATTGGTAAAGGTGCACAAGCCAGAATTTTGGGTCCAAAGTTGATTCCAAGGCAGGAATAGATTCCTATGGTTTTTGTTTTAAGTTTTAAAATTAACATTGTAAAATAAGTAAAAGGGTATGATGATTGTTTTCTTTAAATTGCAATTTGATATCAATGCTAAAATATTCATATTGTCTCTGTGTAACAAAGAAATCCATTTTGTTTGTTGAATGTGTGTTAGAAGATAAGTGTGAAGGCCATCTCTGGACTACATGTTCTAGGGAGAAGCCGAGGACAGACATAAAAGTGCCAGGAAATTGCTGTATACCCCTACTGAGATGAGGATGAAAGGAAGATTGACAACTCTAAAAGATAAAAGCACCTATCAATTGGGATGAGATATCTGTGATGTGAAAAAAGCACTCGTCAAACAGCGATTAACTGAAGCATGACGGTGCAAAACTTACCAATCCCAATGAAGAAAACTGCTAGAAAAAGGGCTGTTTTGCCATAATTTGGGGGTACATCTTGCCAACATTCTGGAGCATCAGTCTGGACTGACAGAGCCCTGCTCCTCCCTATCTGTGATCAATCTGGTTGACTACCAGAGAGAGACAGATCATAGACTGGTAAATAAAATAACAATTGGTGGAACAGTATGTGTGTGTGTGTGTGTGTGTGTGTGTGTGTGTGTGCGCGTGCGCGTGCACGTGAACACATATGTGTTTGTCTATGTAAGCATAGCTTACCTGCTTTATTATATTCTTAATAAATGCAGCATGTTCCCTTTTCGCCTATAAAAATCCTATGTGCTTCTTATAAGCACAACAGAGCTCCAATGACTTTAGCAGTTTGCCCACAGATTTGAGTGCAGGATTCCCTTTGGTTTGTGTCACTCTCACACGCACACACACACATGTGCAGTCTGGTGGTGAAAGATAGCAAAGATTTAAGGGTCAGACCTTGGTCTGGAGATATTTGTTCTCAAAAGAAGATTATGAAAATGTTTTATTGGCTCTCAAGTGAGCAGCTATTTTCTGTAAATCACTGGTGGATATTTAAATTCTAGGCTTATGAGAAGAAAAAAATAGATTGAATATCACATGTACATTGAATTTGTTTGCAATTATTTGTGCAAAATTAACAAAACAAAAATGCTAATCCTAATTAAAAGGTGCTAGAGGTACTGCAATAAAAAATAAAGGTGCTGCCGGATATTATAATGGGAAGATACATATCATAGTGCATTTTCAGAAGAACTGCTATCCATTTAAACCAGAGTGAGCTACTCTATGGAATATTCATGATGCTGTGAAAGCAATGTAATGGGCTGCTTGATTAGAAATGGTCACAGACTGTACTTTATTTACTCCTGTGATATGAGTGTGTGCAGAAAAGTTTGGATTCTAACACAAATGCAATCAATATTTCAAAATAGTAAATGCACTAGTGTGATAAATCTACATTTTTCAGCAAGCCAGCAAGACTCCTCCCACTATACTGATGTAAATATTGTTGTTCATTTTACACAACTGCTCAGTCTTGTTTTTCAGTTTTTCTTTTATTGTTACTAGGCAACCAAAGCTGTCCTGTTTCACACACAGAGAGAAGCTTATCATTTATTTTAATGGGAAAGCTCTGTGACCAAAAGCAAAAACTTTAACTGTGACATTATAGAATATAGAAAGGGAAATTTTCAAGGTGAGCCATATATGAACTGTTGTACCTGTTCTATGCAATGAATAAGCTAGTGTGCTGATTTATGGGTGAGATTTTCGAAGGGACTCTGTATAGACTTAACTCTTTTTCCCATTGAAGTCAATGATAAAATTTCCATTGCCTTTCATGGGAGCACAGTTAGGGCAGTGTTGAGCATTTTGGAAATCCCCATTCTCCACAAAACTATTGATCCCTCTCAAGCCAGGTCTGAACCAGGGATCTAAGCAAATGCTTAGCGGAGGGTCAACTCAACTAATCACTTCCCCAGCCCCCTTCCTACCTCTATCAGAGACAGACAGACAGCAGGGTGGAGGAGCAGGAACCACTGCTGGGGGAACCGGTAAAGCCCGTTCCTCCCAGCACTGTGTCTATGGGAGGCAGGGGAGGCAGAGGCACAGCAGGGAGACGGTGCGAGCGGTGTAACAACATGGTTTTTCTGTAACCATGTTGGAAGGCCTGAACCAAAAAGCCTTCTTCTGCAGCCAGAGCGGAGAGCAGCAGCCATTAGCTGTAAGGCCTAGAGTCACATACTCACAGTCCGTCTAAATTGCATTAAAATAGTGTCACACCTGGCTGTGAGAAAGGGATTTTGTCCTAGTAGCCCCCCATTGTCACCAGATAAAGAAACAGATCTCAAGATGGGTAAAGAAAACTTAAGTAACACCATTCTGTCAGGCAAGAAACTGCTTATCAATAGTTGAGGGTGTGGAATCCGCACTCTATGATCAAGTGTCCTCACTTTCCTATTGTTTGTCTGTATGATCTCTGTCTGGTTTGTAACTGTTTCTGTCTGCTATATAATTAATTTTGCTAGGTGTAAATCAATTAATGTGGTGGGGTATGATTGGTTAGGTAATTCTGTTATGATTGGTTAGTAAAAATTATACTAAAATAATTGGTTAAGGTATAGCTAAGCAGGACTCAGGTTTCACTATATAAACTGGGGTCCAAGAAGGAGACTAGCTAGAAGAAGACCAAAGGGAAACAAGAACAGAAAGGAACACCAAGAAGAAGGGGGGAGACCTGGAAGAACTACTCATCTCCAAGACACAGCCTAAGACCAGAGCTGCCAGGATTCTCCTGCATGACCATGACATGCAGCAGCTAAGATCTAGAGACTGATCTTGCCTGGCCAACCGGGGAAGTCTTCCTGCCTTGATCAGGATTGGTGAGCATGACACTGTGTGCTTAGCATGTATATTCTGCTTGTTTGGGAATTGTCAATAAATAGAGAATAGGACTATTACTGTGTGAAGCTCTTTCAGTGGCTAAAGATCCTGCCAACACACAGGAAGATAAGCCCTGAGCCCTAGGAATTGGGTAAAAGTGGGTGTGTAAATTAACAGGGTTGCACCTTGAGCCCTAGGAACTGGGTAAAGGTGTGTGTCCCAACAGTGTGAAAGGGATAGAGAAATTTGTGCAGGTAACAGCAGGGACTGCTTCAGTCCCTGCTCGCGCTGGTTCCCACTGCGGGTGCTTCTGCTCTTGAAATGTACAAGAGCCCTGTGGGGCTCTTGCACTTTTCAAATGCAGAAGTGCCGCAGGGAGCATGGGGTGAGCAGGGACTCAAGCAGACCCCGCTCACCCTGTGCCTTCCACGAACAGAAACTGCTCCAGCACCAGCCCCTGTTTGTGACAGCCAGGGCTATCTGCCGCAAAAAGGGGCTGCTGGACTCAGCGCGAGCCGGGCTCAAGAAGTCCTAGCTCACGCTGATTGCTGCACCTCTGCATTTTAAATGTAGTAAGAGCCCAGCGACTCTTACTACATTTAAAATGCAGAGCTGTAGTGCAGGTGTCTCTGGAGCTGGCACAAGCCAGGACTGCTCAGTTCCGTCTTGAGTCCACTCCTGGAGCTATCCCTGCTGCAGCTCTGCAGAGGCACTTATTGACTAATCATATAGTCGTTACAAATTGTATCAACCATACGATTAGCCAGATAATTGCATTTTAACATCCTTAGTCTGAACAAGAGGCATTCAACATTCTAGGATAACAGTTAAACATATTCAAGGTAAAGGGTTATATTATTTGTTCTTGGGAAGTTGGAAACTCACCAAAAACAACTAGTCGAGAAGAGCAATTGGCCCCGGTCTGAAAGCTTCTAATTGATTACCTTTTATAAAGAAGAAAAAATGATGAGCAATGAGCAGTACTAAAAAGGAGAGAAAATCACATTGAATGAGAAAAATTTAAAATATAAGTGAGAGGACTCTGTAACTGATGCACAGCATTTTGAGTCTCAGCAGGAAGTATAGGACTATTTAGAACCTGCCCAACAAATGAATCTGGCTCTGTACCTAAAACTTCCTTTTGCTAATAGATAGTACTGCAGGCATGTAATATAATGCATCAGGGTAGCTATTTACACCGACAGCAGAAATCACGATGCCATTCACTCAGCTTTTACTCTGCTAAAAATATGCTTAAATGACACTTAAGCCAGCAGCAGCCTGAGTTGGAATCAGCAGACACTAACTGCTCTGTAAAGCATTATCACAGTGCTGGCTTTACTTGTTTAACAGGAGCCTAACTCTTTCTTTTGGGGTATCCTATCTAACCCTCTACTTCCCTTCCCAAAGGCCCATGTCCTGATTATTCTTTCTCTGTCTGTCCAAGGAGGGCAGGCTGATTCTCTTTACAATCCTGTCTATGTGGTTTGTCTAGCCAGTTGTCAAGGCTGGATTAAGGTACTCCAGGGCCATAGGCACACCATGATAGTGGTTCCTCAAGGCCCCTTTGCCCACGTGAAGTGGCAGGGTTCCCCTTCACTCCCGGAGAGGCAAGACAGTAACTTGGAGTTCCTTTCTCTCTCCACCAGCTGCAGCAGGCATTCCCTCTTATGCCTAGTGGCAGGGCTCACAGCAGTTCTCCAAGTAACCAGGATGCTGATTAGGCCTCAGTTGGAGTATTGTGTCCAGTTCCGGGCACCACATTTCAAAAAAGATGTGGTAAAACTGGAGAAGGACCAGAGAAGAACAACAAAAATGATTAAAGGTCTAGAAAACATGAGCTATGCGGGAAGACTGAAAGAATTGGGCTTGTTTATTTTAGAAACAAGAAGACTGAGAGGAGACATGACAGCAGTTTTCAAATATCTAAAAGAGTGTTAAAAGGAGGAGGGAGAAAAATTGTCCTTCGCCTTTGATATTAGGACAAGAAGCAATGGGCTTAAACTGCAGCAAGGGAGGTTTAGGTACACTGTTGCAAAACATGCTAGGAAGAAGTACCAGGGAATACAAGGGACGGTTCCACCTAGTATATCAAGAGATGATGATTTCTGAGGGAATGCTGGGCAAGTACATAACTCAGGAAGATCTATGGAAAAGATCTGCAAAAAGGCCAAATAGAGAAGGACTGAGGACGTGAAAGAGATAAGTGAAAGAAAAGATCTGGAGTAGTACAGTAATAGTATGAGCTTTAATCCTGGTGCTGACAGCAGCTGACCATTAGGAGCCAGAGATGAAGGCTTCCAAAGACATTGGAAGGAAGTTCCCTTAATTTCCTTGTATTAGAAGACGGGAGTCCAGAGCAGACTTTAGGAGATTAACTTTTGAACTTGGGGAGACCCAAGGAATTGTTAAAAGTAGTATCAGTCCTGTATCAACAGGGATGAATGCTGTGGTCAGAGCATATGTTTTGTAGTGTTTGGACTCTTATTACCCCAGAAAGGGAAGGGCTTTTGCTTTGGTTCAAGGACCAGATCACTAAAATGTCATTCGTCCAAATGACCCAACCAACCAGATAGAAAATGAGGTCAAGCTGTATGCTCAATGCCAGAAAGTAAGAATCCATTATGTGGGTTAACTATAGCACTCAGAAACATGGGATTCCAGAAGTGACACTAAATCCCTGTACGACCTTAGTTAAATCACTTTACCTTAGTTTTGATGACCCCATCTGTAAAATGAGGATTAGAATGCTTTCTGCTTCACTGGGGTGCTGTGATAATTAATTGATGCTTGCAAAGTGCTATACAAGTGCCAAAATTTATTCGATTACACAGTGATTGCTCCAGTGATTTCCCAAGCTCCTTGCTCAATTGGAGAACTATTCCTTGAAAAACATTATTAAAATCTGACACTCTACTTCAAAATCTTGATGAAATCCCTTTTGCTTTTTCTGGAGAAAAATAGTGACTGTATGTCAAATTCAGAGTGATGTGAGTTATATTCCCTGGGACTGCTTGTGATCTCACTTACACTGGTTTTAGACCATAAAAGACTATTGACTTCAGTGGAGTTAACATTCTGATTTACCCTGTTGTGCTAAGGGCGGGCTCAGGACTCATGAGGCATCCTTAAACTCTTACCTTGTCAAAACTATTTCTACTCATTCATAGATTGGTACATGAGTGTAAATGCTATACTGGCTTATAGTCCCTTTAATTTCAATGAAATGGAAGAGGGTGAAAGATAATAAAAGATAAAATATTGGTGTGGCATACTGTAACATACATTATTACTCCCTCCTGTTTGCTTTTCTTGCTATGTATCTCTCCTTTGGGCCTTATGTTTTGAGTTGAACCAGAAAGATTTCCTAACATTGAACTAGACTCAATGGGCAAAATTCAAAGATGCTGGGTAACTTGTAGAATGATTCATGTTGGTAAATGGGCATGAGTTTGAGTCTAAGGCCTCAGCTCTGTCTTGTTATCTGTGTAGATGGATTGCTACTCCCATAGAAATCACTCATGACTTCACAGGCTCTGCTTGCTGTCAGCAGTCAACCCACATGGATCACAACAAAGGATTAAGGTTTAAGTTACTCAAAAGAGAGCAGTCTTAAGTTGGTTAAAAACAGGTTAAGGGAGCTGGAAGAAAATGTAAATTAAACAAATACAATCCCTCTAGCTGACTTAGGGCAGGTTTACATTATGTGTATGTATATGTACATTATGAAAAGTGTAAGCTATGACATTTACATAAGTAGCATAACTCAAGACGATGTATCTTAAATCTACTTACTGTGGAGTCCACTCCGCTATGTGTTGATGGGAGAAACTCCCCCATCGACTCCCCTTATTCTTCTAATTCCAGTAGAGTACTTGAGTTGAGAGGACAGCAATTGATGGTTGATTTAGCAGGTCTTCACTAGACCTGATAAATTGACCTCCCAGTGGATTGCTTGCCAGAGCAAGCCCTTAGATCTTGCACTTTTTTAGACTGACTCAAACTCACCACTGAACTTGGCCCTATATTTCCAGAATACTTACCATTGATACTTTAGGTCCATTTTTTCTTCTGCATAAATTAAAAGGTGTCAACATTAGTATATGTGCCCAAACATTTTCATATATTAACTCTTTTAAAAGCAAAAATCTTCTAGGTCATTTAGGAATTCCAAATTACATGTGTTTACCCATTCTGTAAATGCAATCTAGACATTCTTTTGCTGTAGCAAGTAACTTTCCTGTCTGAAGGAAACAACGAGGAGGGGTATGATCATGCAATGCTTATTCATGCAGACAGTGGTCACAATGAACAGTTGAATTCATATTAAATATATTAGTTAGAGGGCCAGCTATATACCCAGCTGGTATAAATTGGTATAGCTTCTTTGACCCCCCTGGAGCTCTACCATTTACACCAGCTGAGAATCCAGAGGCTTGACACAACCAAAACATATAGACTAAAGTTCTGCATAAATGGAGGACTGCCTGAGGACGGACTTCAATGGGGCTATTCATGTGAATAGGGTCTACAGGTTTTATCCTTTTAAAGTTATTTGGGACCTGTTTGTTGACAATATCCTAACAAAAAATCTTTAACCTCCCAGAGCTAATGTTTCTCATTTCATTTTACAATTACAGACTAACTGTAAAGCTGAATGATTTGGGTGTTCTTTTCTTTTTAGCATACAAAATGTTCACACTTTTACCTTCTTTCTCTCTGGAGCTTCATTAATCTGCACAGTTTATACAGTGATATACTACTTGTCTTAGGGCCAGATCCATTTCCCATTAAAGTTGGAGGCTGGATCAGAGCCTTAGGGTTAGATGCACAAAGGGATTTAGCCACCTAACTGCCAACATTTAAGATCCACTGACAGTCAGAAAACTATCATTCAGATTCTGTCAGAACTTATAAATACCTAAATTTCTGCCACTCATTTATGTACAAAACTGCCTAAGTCTTGATGTTACCAAACTACTTACATCCTTCTCCATGCTTAAGCTCCACAGAGATTTTGAAGCTCAGCATTCGTGTCTATGCCACCTGCAAGGCCCACTCAGGTAGGTGTTCTCTGAGCACGTCTAACCTGCACAAAAAGACAGGAGGTGTATGTACCACCAAGAGGTCCATAGTCAGAGCACTCCCATGGGATGTGGGAGGCCCAGGCTTAACTCCTCCCTCCTCTGCCTGATTTGTAGCAGACTTGAACCTAAATATCCTTAGTGAGTGACCTAATCATCAGGTTAGTGGGTGTTCTTGGGTGAGACTTTCTCAATGTCTTCTGTTGAAACTGTTCTACTTTGTATAAATTAAATGTTTCTTGGATCAGGGACTTGAACACATCCAAACTGAGTGCCCCTCTGGCCTCTAGTCAGTCTTGATTTTTTTCTCTTTCTGTGTCCAATTGAATATTAAGTTAATGCTTCCATTAACTCCACAGGGTTCTTTTATTGGAGGGACAAAAACTATACATCTATTTCCATATCTTTCACAAATTTCATTAACATATTTTGTGCAGAAAAAAGCACTAATTTCACTCAAACTTCAGGTAACCCTTTTATAAGGTGGAGAGGGAGAGGGAGAGGGAGAGAGAGAGAAAGAGAGAGATTCCTTTTCCTCTGCTATTCATTTCTTTCCTGTCTCCATCTGCTGTCTAGATCTGTGAAACTCCAAACCAAATAAAAACCCCAGGAAGACAACAAAATGGAAATACTGTAGAAGGTATCAATGCGGCAAGACAGTGATATCTATCCAACAGAGCATAGCATATCTAAAGAGTCCTACCTTTGAAATGGTTGAATTCATGGGGCTTTTATATGCCTCAGACTCTTAGCTGTGTTCATCTGCATTACCCATCATCTGTCCCCTTTGTTTTTGTTCCCTAAGATCACTGAACTGAGGCAAAAACTTAATCTTTTCTTTAGTAACTATAGTTAACAACTCTTTAGACCTCCTAGCACTGTGGTTTGCATACAAACATTTACCTGTGAACAGCATACATGCAGACTAATAGATGCAGCGCGTTTCTTATCTTTTTATGAATCTGTATCACTTTATTGTCTTCTGTATCAACATCAGCCTGCCTGGTTATGCTTTGTTTGTCTTTATTATTTATTTATCTCTTCATGTACATTGCTCTTTACAAATACTTAAAGGGCTTGGTCCTTGCCTTCAGGAATTTCTAGTCTGACTCATGAAAAGAGCCATGAGGGTAAAAAACTGGAATCTGTTAAAGTAAAAGACAGGAAGTCGGTGAAAAGTTATGAGGACAGAGTGATACATCAGAGCAAGAGGAAGAGTAGAGTTAATTTTGAGAGGAGACAGGTGAGAGTTAGATGGCAGATGACCAACATTTTATCCATGAAGATAAAATGAAAAGGCTGGTTTACTTTTGTAAGTGTCTTTTGTAAAGGAAAAAGCAACCAGAATTATCAAGATCGTAGATAAATTGAAGGGAAGAGAGTTATACACTCAGGTGTCAAGAAAAAATGTGGAATTCTCAATAGCAATAAAAGGAGTGAGAGGAAAGAGCTTTTCAGGACAAAGAAGGAGTCATGGGACTTCTGAGAGAATAAAAAGCTCTTCACTTCTTGCTCACCTGCTCAAAGCCAGCTCAGTTTTGAAGGAAATTATTATTATCTGATGGCAGCTCAGTGCTATATGTAAAATGAGGGTCATGGAATGAGCTCTGTTACCACTTTACAGAAGCAAACACACATGGCAATAACTAAGAACTGAATGGCTAATGAGAGTGAATTTCTTACATTCTTAGATCAGGGTCGAAAGTCATTACATTGATTTTTCAACTGACATAAAATCCTATAAACATCAAAAATGTAGGACAAGAGCCAGGTTGGTAAAGTATCTGAGACAATGTGGGGGAACTTGCAGTGTAGCTGCCTCTGCTGTTCCTGTTTTCTGGCTGGACTGAGGACGTTAGTCTTCAGAGTTGTCAGTTCTGCAGCTTCCATAAGCAATGCATTTGGGTCTGTGTGTGTGTGTGTGTGTGTGTGTGTAAACACTCACAAGGGGTCTGCTATTTATCTTGTAAATCTCATCACATGAGCATATCCATAACTGATCTTGCCACCTGTGCTTTTGATCTCCGCTACATTCCCAACACTTCTCTAATTGGCAATCTCAATTGCTAAACGTAAACTGGCTTTCCAGATACACACTCGTATATTGTTCTGAATATAACTATAAAGAGTGGGGAAAGGGAGAAGCTTCTCCAATTATTATATCATGATCTGTGCTGGCACTGACCATTTCTCGTTTGCTTATGTGTCTAAATAGTAAGCTTAGTTTACAGATGGTCAAAGCAAACACCATATGTCCACAAGCTTTTGGGGCTCTAATCTGCACAATTTTTATTGATTGCTCTTTGTTGTATAAAACTAACACAAAGATGCAGTCTTGGTATTCCAGCTTTATTCTATGACAGTGAACTAAGCCCTAATCCTGCAAACATTTACACGTGCTTAACTTCACTGCCATAATTTATTCCAATGACCATACAAAATTTAAGATGTATTCATTTGCAGGATCAGGCCATTGAATCTGTTTTGAATTCTAGGTATGAAACTACTTGCTATTAATAGTTCCTTGCAGGTAGAAAATACTCATCCTCCTTCCCCCTCCTCTATCAATGTAACTTGCTCACTCTTGCATGAAAAATTAAATCAATGAAATATTCTGTGTCTTTTATGATACTAAAATGACCTATTAACATCAGATGAAAAATCTTCAAACAAGAGCTTTTTACACAAGTCATCTAATCATGGTTTTGGTAACTCATAGCTAGAGGGATTTTTTTAACATATACTCTGTCCATTAATGGGTACATTAAATACAGAATAATCTAGTATTCTTTATCAAGAAATATACTGAAACATTTTGATATCTGGTTCCCTCCAGTCTCAGATGAAAAAAACACAGTTTATATGCAAAATATTTGTTCTGCTATTTTTATCCACTATGAGCTAAAAACTTTCTAGATGATTTACGGCCTTCAATGCCCTTTTATTTATCCTTAAAAGAATTGTATTTTTATTGGTAAATGTCGGTAAACATTACTTTCACCGTATACTCACAAATCTACAAAAATGTTTCCATCAATAATAATGGAAATCTACAAATAGACAAAGTGTTGTGAGAATTTATTAACATTTGATTAAAGGATATTTATTTAATATATCTTAATGTGATGTTAACAATTTGTATTTTAATTATACTTTTTAAATCTCAACATTTACTGTCATTAAATAGTCTGCCCCACTCTCAATTTCCTGGCTACAACTGTAAGAATTTAAAAAAAGAAAAAAGCTTAAACATAAACACACATTTACAGATATATATATGTATATATATAAAAATTCTGCCAAGCCTACTGATATTTTAATAACTAGAAGATTTACCCAGCATTGCTCGGGTACTTAACTCAAATAAAGTTTGTTTTTCTTCATTTAAATCCGTGGTCACCAATCTGTCAATTGTGATTGACTGGTCAAGCGGGGGGGGAGGAGGGGGGGGAAGGGCTCAACCAGTCAATCGCGAGGTGTTCAGGCCCCCCCTCATTTCCCTCCACCCCCAAGAAGAAGCCCCTGCTGACACTACCTCCAGCGACAATGGAGGTAGCGCTGGCTTCCTGCGGCGGGGGGGGGGGGGGGAGTCCCGCAGCTGCACGCCACATCTGGGGTTTCATGAAGTGCGCTGTCTGCTTCCCTCTCCCCCAAACAGCTGGCGTGTTTCCTGAAATGCCAGGTCTGTTGCACGTCGGTGACTTCCTTCCCCTGCTGCCTTCCTGCAGGGTGTGTGGGGAGGAGTAGGAGTCCTAGGACCGCACCAGTTCCAAGTGCTCAGGAAGTGTGCAGCTGCCGTGGGGAGTACTCTGCCCCCTGCGCCAGCACCCTGTTCCCTGCCCCCACCAGTACCCACCAGCACCCTGCCCCAGTACTCCGCCCTCTGCCCCAACACCCTGTTCCCACCAGCACAATTGGGGCCACATTAGTGAGCCTTGGGGGGAGTTGGAGGGGTTGTTTTTTTGCATCTCACTTGTGTGGCCCCAACTGACTTTTCTGAGGGTCAGTGACCCCTGACTCAAAACAGGTTCCCCACCCCTCTCATAAATAAAGCCAATGCTGAAACTCTTTGTGTTTGACATAATATTTTATTTAAAAATGAAGCCTGGCCAACAAGCCCCCAATTGGGGCCAACCCCTCCATCTGGCCATAGCATTATAACACTCCTACACATACACCCCAGTCCCAAAATCTGAGCCTATCATACACTGGAACCCCGTCCTGAGCCTCTCTCACATTCCCAAACTCCAGCATCCCCACATCCTCAGTCTTCTGCCACAACACTGCTGCACCATCCACACACCGCAAATCAGTGTCCTGAGCCCATCATACTCCCAACCTCCCTGCCTTGAGCCCCTCACACACCCAACCCAAACTCCTGCACCCTCACATCCACAAGCCTGTGGCTAGCTCACCACCCCAACCCTCCACCTGACCCCAACAGTCCCCAGACTGGAGACCCCTCCCCAAGCCAGCATCCCCTTCTCCACATCCTCCTGCATCCAAATTCCCTCCCACAGCTTGCACCTCTCACCCCTTCCCACACTCAAATCCCTCATTTCCACCCCAGAGTCCGCACCTCCTGTCTCAACCCAGTGAGAGTGTACAAGGGCTGGGGATAGCAAGTGATGGAGCGGAGGGGAACAGAGAGGGCCAGGCCTCAAGGAAGGGGTGGGGTTTTGGGGAAAGGATGGGGTAGATCTTGGCTTGTCCTGACATTTAAAAAGTTATCTTGGGTGTAAAAAGGTTGTGGAGACCACTGATTTAAATCATTGTTCTGGGATGGAGCTAGAAATGAGGGTTCAGTATGGAGGCTGCCCTGGGGAGAGAGGACTACCCCAGCCCTCTCTCACTGCAGCTGCTTGGGGTCAGGTGAAAAATGCCTCTTCATGGCCATGGTAGCTGTAGCGGGCATGGGGGAGGAGTTCATGTTTCCTATCTGGGGGACAGACAGACACACAGATAAACAGACAAACTCTCTGTCCATTCCTGCCCCCTGCTGGCCCAATGCTGGCCCAGTCCTCATCTCTAGCCCCTTGATGCCCTTCTGTGGTCATTCTGCAGTATAACTCCCTCCTACCAGACCCTTCCCTTTCCATTTTATGAGAAACAATCAAATCCCACACATCTCCCATGATCCTGGCACAACCGAACCCTGACCATGCTTTAAGTTATGATAAGAGAAAGCTGCATACTGAATTTGGTGGTCCTAGCGCTTACCATTTAGGAGGAGTTTTTGAACAAATGGATTCACAGTGAAGGGATGAACAGACAGACATTTCTAAATATACAGTAAGATAATACCTATCTCTACCTGGAAGATTTCCCCAGAAGCAAGAAGAATTTCAAAAAACTTTCCAGTTCCTCTAGTTTGTCCTCATCTATTTAGAACTGCTTCATATAATTTTAACAGATATAATTATGAGAACTTTTCCATAGATATCTCCTACCAGAGTGGCTTACACTGATAGTTTAGTCAACTCATTTTTAAACAAACACCTTTAAATAAACATCTTTGAAATAAACATCTTTAAACTCATCAGTTTAAATAAGACATCAAAAGTATTGTATCCATTTGAAATTGTAGACGGAATGTAGGACAAATATAATTATCCAATTAGAATTCAGCCACAAATCCTGGTTTGGAAACCCATTTGGAAAAGCAGCATGACTTAAAAGAATCTGCTTGAGACTAAGGATTAGGAATTCCTGGACTCAGATTCTGCTCTGCCTAGAATGAGGCCTTCTCTACACACTGCGCCCCTCCTCTCATCTATCTAAGCTAAGCAATTCAACTTCAGCTTTACAAATAGCATAGCTGAAGTCAACATACTTACTGCAGTGTCTTCCATGTGGGAAGGGCAGCAGGGCCTGCTCTCCCCTCGACTTTGACTACTCTTCTCATCCTGGTGGAGTACCAGAATTGATGGGAGAGTGCTCGGAGGTCAATTTATCATGTCAAAGCAGATGTGATAAATCGATCGCTGGTGAATCAATCACTACAGCGTCAATCCATCCTGTAGTGAAGACAAGCCCTGAGATGCAAGTAATATTGGGCATCTCACCTACCTCTAAAATAATTTGAGTAAGAACATATAGTAAAGCTGCTCAAATGGTCAATATCAATTAAACTTGGTTGCATTGTACAATTACCATTTGTTATTTCTGGTTTTTTGCTTGAATTTGTGTGCAACGGCTCTTACATGGGAGATTTCAGTGGTCATGCCCTGGAATGCTTCAAGTCATAGTCCTTGATGTGCTGTGCAATATTTCCACTTCTAACACTTCCACTTTGCCATTGGTTATCATTATACTAGCACTTTAATGCCAATGCGAGCCATCCACTCGACGAAGATACCTATGGGCGCTTGAGTAATCTCTGGGATGTAACATCTTACTGCTGCATGCGAGAACTGAGCTTTTTTCTAATATCTAGCTAAGATGTCTATTGTCTTAGTATCTAATGACAATAAAGCATAGAATCATACAATCATAGGGCTGGAAGAGACCACAGGAGGTCAGCAAGTCCAACCCCCTGCCCAAAGCAGGACTAATCCCAGCTAAATCATCCCATCCAGGGCTTTGTCAAGCCAAGACTTAAAAACCTCTAAGGATGGAGATTCCACAACCTCCCTAGGTAATCCATTCCAGTACTTCACCACCCTCCTAGTGAAATAGTTTTTCCTAATATCCAACCTAGACCTCCCCCACTGTAACTTGAGACCATTGGTCCTTGTTCTGCCATCAGTCACTACTGAGAACAGCCTCTCTCCACCTTCTTTGGAACCTCCCTTCAGGAAGTTGAAGGCTGCTATCAAAGCAGTGATGTCACAGTTTGCAATTTATAGCTCAGCCCATGTGCATGGAAAGTTACTGTCAATATGGGGTTCAGGGTCACACAAGCATAGACAGTGACTAGAAAAGATGGAGTCTTAGATAACATGTCTTTATATGCTTTTCTGAATCATCAGACATTCACTGAGCTGTGTCCCTTAAGGAGTTTTCAAGAGGGTCCCTGATTGTCCTTAATGGGCTGTCATGGAGACTGGCTAACATTGATGCAAATCTATCTTTGGGAATGTCACAAAAGAAATCATCATGTCTGAGATACAAACATATAGCCAATCTTCATAACTTCAAATACAACGATACATGGATTTAAAGACGATAATAATACTAAGACATCTATAACTTTTCCATTGATAGCTTATATGACATGCTTTACACAAGATTTCTTTTAACTTTGCAATAATGGTGACTGAGTGCAACTAGTTATCTTCCTTTTTATAAAACATAACAATATGACAACTAAATGAGAAGAGGTCCTTCAAATCAAAGTTGCAACTCTTCATCTTCTTTGTGGAAAGCTTGTCAAGTGAGTGTTCTTCACTGGCACATTTAACATTAACATTAACAGGAGTGTTGTGTGCAAGACACAAGCAATTATTCCACTCTATTCTGCATTGATTACATCTCTGTTGTAGTATTGTGTCCAGTTCTGGGCACCACATTTCAAGAAAGATGTGGAGAAATTGGAGAAGGTCCAGAGAAGAGTAACAAAAATGATTAAAAATCTAAAAAACATGACCTATGAGGGAAGACTGAAAGAACTGGGCTTGTTTAGTTTAGAAAAGAGAAGATTGAGAGGGGACACAATAGCAGTTTTTAAATATCTAAAAGGATGTTACAAGGAGGAGGGAGAAAAATTGTTCTCCTTGAACTCTGATGATCGGACAAAAAGCAATGGGCTTAAACTGCAGCAAGGGAGGTTCTGGTTGGACATTAGGAAAAACTTCCTAATTGTCAGGGTGGTTAAACACTGGAATAAATTGCCTTGGGAGGTTGATGAATCTCCATCACTGGAGATATTTAATGGATAGACATCTATCAGAGATGATCTAGATGGTGCTTGGTACTGCCTTGAGGACAGGGGACTGGACTTGATGATCTCTCAAGGTCCCTTCCAGTTCTATATTCTATGATTATATGATTCAGGTCAGAGTTTGGCAAGCTAGGTCAGCAAGTTACTGCACCATTATAAAACCATGCAGCAAGTTATCATAATGAGACAGATGAGACTTCTCATTCAGGATCAGTTCTTGCCCATTTGACTTTGTTGATGATCATGTCCCTACTCTCTTTAATATTGTTCACTTTTATGCATACACAGCTTCTCTGTTCTGCCTTAGCACATATGTTATAGATACCATCATTTATACTAGTGAAATAAAACAACTTTTAACATAGCATCATGGAACAGATTTTTCAGATTTCAGACTTAATCATCCAAAATTCATAGAATTCTAAACTTAATTTCCTTGTATGTTAGTGACTTCAAAGTGGAGCTCTCCAGATCTCTGCAAACAGCTAAATTTTCATGGTATTTGACATCTAAGGAAGGTTGATTAGATTCCTGTGCTACATGGAAACTATTCAGAAGTTAGATTAAAAATGCAAGTGTACATGTGCTAGTCTGTGTGTGACACATGAAGCATGGTACAATTTCCCAAAGAATGCAATGCTTGCTCTGTGTTTTTAGGAATAGATTTGAAATGATATGTCTTATCTGTGAAACCTTGTCTGGTTTCAGTTCTGGCTACTTCAAGAACTAATTCTTTCTTCATAAGTCACTAGGGTTATCAACCTTCCTGGATTGGCCAGGAATTTATAAGAATCAGCATTGATCTCTCAGTCACTATTGAAAGCAATCTGGGAGATATTAATAGGCTGCTAAAATTCTAGTCAGTGTGCAGTAGGGTTAACACTGGTTCTCTACCTTTCCAGGCCCTGCACAGCTCCCAGAAGGACCAGCATGTCCAGGTTCTAGGCACATGGGCCTCTGGATGCTGCCTGCACCCGGAAGCACTGACTCTGCAGCTTCCATTGGCAATAGGAGCTGCAGGAGTGGTGCCTGCAGACAGGGACCATGTACAAAGCCACATGGCTGCCCCTGAGCCTTGGAGCTAGAGAGATATGCTGGTCACTTCCAGGTCAAGAATAAGGGCTTAATTCTAAGAGTTCCTGAGTCCTCAACTCCCACCAATTGTTTTCAAGGTCAAATTTTCCACTCAGCACCTAATCCAAGCGGCCAGATGTGAAACCATTTCCCCCAAGGCCACAAGGCAGTTGTGGAGCCTGTTGTAGCCACTGACTGCAGTAAGCTCTGCAGTTCTCAAAAAGAAAAGGATAAGAGGATTTGCACGGTACTGGATCCTCTGGGTCTACATCCTGGTCTAACCTGCTTTTGCTTCATCTCCTCCTACATGGCAAGCTCTGTCCAACTCAAAGTATATATAACTCCCCAGAAAATGCACCGTGATTGTACTTCTGATGGAACCTCTGAAGCTGCATAGGCAAAGACAGGCTTTTGTCTCGCATCTATAATCATTGGCTTCGTTCAGCAGAATATTGTAGATAAAAGAGGGGAAAATATTATAAATACAGTGATGGTCTTATGCCAGCTAAAGACAATGGGATTTATGTTACTGATTTTTGCAAGGGCATAATGAGGGACAAAATCTGCATAGTGCTCGAGTACCTGTTTTCATCCACTATTAGTGTCAATTTTAGGAACGAAGTTAACAAAAATGGACTCTGCAGACTTTACGTACTTCATTAGCTTTAAGCAAACTTACAGTTCCATGTAAGTCTTACTCCCAAAAGAAACATTCATGTTCACAGTTCCACTGATGCAAGCACTGGAAAAGCCCATTGAATTATACAAATACAGACAGAGACTCTTTAGCAGTTAATGCACTTTTCCCTGGATGAGCACAAAGGAGTTATCAATCAACCAGGGAGCCTTTTAAAGCTGTGCATTGCCTAAAAAAATATCAAGAACCAGTGGAAATCTTCCATTTACTGTAGTAGAGACCAAGTAGTTTAAGAAACACAGCTCCCCAGCTGGCTCCCCTGCACATACCTCATATCCATAGATGTTTAGGCAGGAGTAACATGGAGCCAGATATTCATTGCAGAGCCAGAAGCAAAGCATAAAAATAAGTTTGCATCTGGCACACCATTCAGCATGGGCAGAGAGTGCTCAATTGAATGACTGTTACAACTCCCAAGATACCATGAAATGTCCTGAGAGCTGGCACTGCATGAAGGTAAACTTAAAAACAAAAAGGCATTTTCCTTGGGAGTGTGATATGCAGGGTTTAAGTCTAGAAATTCATGAAACATGAAAGCTGGAAGTATTTAGTGAACAGGACCCTTTATATGATATTTTTCTTACCTCATTTTTAACTAGTGTATCACTGTTTTAACAGAGACTATGAAAGGAAGTGGGGCATTCAATATGTATCTTTGATTAGAGAAATATTTGTGAACTGCACATTTTAAAAATTCACCTAGGTTATTCTTAGATATATGCATTTTCTTATTATATTTTCAGAAACCAGTGGAAAACCTCTCTCAGGTCAGTTGTTTTCAGCAACACTTTCTGACATGTGGTGAATTAACTTGGGCTATGAAGTCACCTAGGAAAACTCTTCTCACTAGAAACATAAAATAAAGACAAAATGGTGCTTTCAATAATCCCTTTTTAACTCTGAGATTAGAGGTTATAAGAAATCTATAAGATTTGGGACCCCCATTTTAAAGTTAAAGAAGTGTCTATGGACTTTACTGAAAAAGTCTCAGATTCTGAAAAATCTTCCACTGACTTCAGGAGTCAGGCTTAAGAAGCATTTGCCTTTGTGATTATGAAATCCAGAAGATGGAATAAATGTTATATACTGGCTTGCTGAGCAGATAGATTAATGCCTGGATTCCACTTGCCTATGTGTAATCTGGGGTGGGGATACTATAAAAGATGTTGAACCACAATCATGCAGCATTATATAAAGCAGAATGAAATTTAAAGGTAATATGCACCAAACAGATAATTGTCTTAAATGAGATTTCCTTGTCTCTCTCTGTTCTTGCATCATTCCAGCCCAAGGGACCTCTAGGTATGCCCAGCAGAGGGAAACACCATAAAGAATTCTCCATATATTGTTAAGAACAAAATATAACAGGGTCAATCCACATTCTTTAAACCAATAAATTCCATGTTCTTAATGTATTTCAGGGACTTAGTCTCATTTTAAAGTTAAAAACATGTAAGATAAGAAGTATCTAATGTAAACTTCCAGAAAACTTTCTTATATACTGTAAATTAGAGAGAGAGAGAGAGAGAGAGCAAAACTCACCAAATTTCTCACATCCTTGAAAGTTCAGATGAAAGTATGTTGTCTGACAAACAACTCTACGTAAATCCCCAAATAGATGCTTTGAGATTCTTGTCAGTAAAGATACTATAAAAAGAAGTAGTTTGTGGGTGGGGTTTTCAAAAGTGCTTATTTTTGGTGTAATTCTACTCCTTTTGAAGTCAATGATAAAACTCTTGTAGACTTCACTGGCAGTGGTCAGGCCAATGTTAAGTGCTTTTGAAAATTCCTCCCCATATGTATAAATCTGTTGCCTACTGAAATGTTACTCCTCTGACTCTAGGCTTAGCTGAACAAAAGAACACACTGCTCTTTTGAGACGGAGAGAGCAGACGGGAATTTGACTGAAAGGATAATAAAAAAGCAAGTAAAAAGGGCCAGTGACTCAGCTGGTGCAGATACTGAAGTCACTAAAGGAATAATATGCACATCTCCTCCCCACCCCAAGGATCTATCCCACAACATTTGATTCATTTTTTGGAAGTTTGAGGGCTTATGCATTTTTTGTGTGTGGTTTTTGTGGTGTCCCTGTATTCAAACCCTACACATATGCGCTGTTGTAGTTATCTTTATACAAAGCATGCCTTGTGAAGTATCATTTGAAAATTTATAACTTGGTGATTAATAATAGCATGGTAAAATGCATGTAGCGACATTCTGAGTAAAGTTATGAACATCAGTTAAAATTATGACTAAAGTGAGTTTGCCAAATAAGTCTTGGGAGACACTAAAACAATTTCTCAAAGGGCAAGCTGATGTTCCAAACAGGAATCTATCGTGCTGATGGGTCACCACTTATCAACTGATTATTCTTTATCAATGGAAAGGGGGCAGGGACAAAGATCTGCATCTAGGTGAAGAAACAGAATTGGGTTTCCTTCTTCCACCAGACCAAGTCTCTTGCACAGCTGAAAATGCTTTTCAAAGACAGATGGACACTATAAAGAAGGGGGACAAACATCCCCAACCCCTCTCTCTCTCCCTGCCCATCTCATTCTCAGCATCTGAAAAAACAAAGGAAACAGCTATTGGACTTTGCAGGAGGGGGCTGGAGCATGGAGCCAGAGCCAGAGCCCCACAGCAGCCCCGTAGCAGCACAGGGCTAGGGTCTCCAGGCACCCCCAGGAATGAGGGGATGGGGCACTATGGCAGCCCCTCGGAGGATGGGATGGAGTCAAGACTTGTGATTGCATGGGGCCAGAGATCTGCAGCAGCCCACGGGAGCACAGGGCTGGGGCCGGAACCCCATAGCAAACTGCTGGAGCACGGGGTCAGGGCCCAAGCCCCGTGGCTGCTCCTGGGGGCACAGGCCTGAGCCCCATGTCAGGAGTTGGAGCCTGTGATGCTCAGGGAGCTAGCAGCAGCTGGGTGAGCAACCCAGACAGATTGGGGGTGGGGGAAGTCAAAGCAGGGTGCCTGCTGAAGCAGCCTGCCAGCAGCAGGGATGGAGTTGGGGGCCAGTGGCATGAGACTTCCCCTGGTCCAGCAAATTCTCTAGTTTGGGTCCAGTCAGATTCCGATGGTGCTGACCCAGGGAGTTCCAACCTATAAGTAAATTTGTTTTATTGAATCCACTGTGCTTAACTTAAAGCATCTGGGTAACCCCATCAGATCCTGGTCACCCATTGGTAGAATTGAACCTGGGATCTCTGGAGCTTAGTGCATGAGCCTCTACCAAATTAGTTAAAACCCAGCTGTGTAGTAGCTAAGGGTATGTCTGCACTACAGTGTTATTTCAAAATATCTTATTTCAAAATAGTTAATTCGAAATAAGTTATTTTGAAATAACGCATCTACACACTAAATGCATTTTGAAATAGCGTTTTGCTATTTCGAAATAGCGCGTCCACACTGAATGGATGCTGAATTGCATTTAAGGCTGGCCGGAACCAGGTCCGGCAAGGCATCAGGTCAGGAGCTACTTTGTGCGACTGCTGCCTGAGGCTATCTGAGGCCTGTGCTTAAAGGGATCCCTCCCCTCCCCCCGGACAGCCAGTTCTTAGCTTTCCCTGCTTGCTTGTCTACCTCGATGAGAGACAGCAAAGTATTTTGTCTCTGCGTGCTCTGGTTGCCCTCACTCAGGACACCACAGCACTCTGCAACATGGAGCCAGAGCTGCCCCTGGGCACTATGGTGCTTCTCCTGGATGCGTTGCTGCAAGCCTGGCTGCACTTGCTTCAGGCTGCCATCCGGGAGGTCCATCGGGGGGCTGTCAGTATCCAGGAGGCCCTGCGGGAGAGCTTCCACCCTGAGGAGCACTAAGAGCCTCCCTGGTCTGCCCCACTGGGGGCTTGTGCCTCATTCCTCCCTCACATCCTTCCACTTACCCCTCCCTAACCCCCCTTCCTTATGTCAAATAAAATACACATATTTTCATGAACACAAACTCTCTTTATTTTACAAAACTGGGGGGGCCGGAATGAAACTCTGGTAAGACTGGGGAAAGGAGGCGGGAGAGGGGAATAGAGAGGGTGGGAGAGGGGAGGGGGAAACCTGGGAGGAGGGAGTTGGAAGGGGGAAGCAAGGGGAAGAAGGGGGAGGGGAAGCTCAGGGCTCAGGGTTGGGGGTCTCTCTGGACCAACTTGATTTTCATGCAAACCTGCTCCTGGGTTCGCATGTGGCTTTTGGTGGCCAGGCTGGCAGCTATCCTACCATAGACGGCCGCGTTCCTCTGTCTACTGTGGAGATCATGGACATTGGGGGCATCCCCCCCCAAACCTGAATAAGGTCCATGATCTCCACCCTGGACCAGGAAGGCGCCCGCCTTCTCCAGGCCCTGGCAGGCTCCTGGGAGCTGGCAGACTTCTCCTGGGGAGTGGTGGAGGGCTGGCTGCCAGTGGCTTGCTGACTCATGTTTTGGGGCCCCTGGCTCTGGGCTGGCAGGCTTGGAGCTGGCACAGGCACTGTGGCCAGAGTCAACCCCTTTAAGGGGTCCGGGGAGGGGGAAGAAAGAGGAGTGTTCTTGGCTGAGGCTTGAGTGGCCACCAGGGCACCCTGGGAAGGCTGGAGGCCCCCTATCTCTATATAAGTGTCTACATAGCACTTATTTCGAAATAGCTATTTTGAATTTGGTGTTATTCCTCGTGGAGTGAGGTTTACCAAATTCGAAATAAGTGCTCCGCTATTTTGAATTAATTTTGAAATAGTGGTTCGGCTGTGTAGATGCTAGTAAAGACATAGCCTAAGGTTGTAGGGCAGACATTCTCTGTAGGTGGTCACAGTGCCACCTGATGGGACAGTACCTCACACCCATAAGGTATGTTGATTACAGTAGCAAACTGGCGTACATTATTCCCCTTAAGGAATAACCAACTTAATGTTCTTTGATTTTCTAAGAGAGGACTGGGCAGTACTCAGCATACATTTCTGGGGAAAATTCTGGGATTAGAGGGATGCTGCAGTTACATACACACTCAGGGTGTGGCTTGCTTGTTGGGAAGGTTGAATGTGAGCAGCCCAGCTGCTACCTGCAAGGCACCCCAACTCTCCCAAAGCTATAGGACAAGATGCCACATCCCCTCATTGGATTGCAACCCAGTATGTCACAAGAGTATATGCTAGGTGGGAAATTTCATGAACTGTTCAATTTATATGCTTCCCTTTCCTGTGTCTTATGACTTGTTTCCCTTCCCATACTCCAACAAGTCCTACAGATGATTCAAATTTTCTTGTGAGGGATCAGCCTGCTCCTACCTTCTGGTTTCAACAACTGAGTGATGTAAACTAGTAGCCTTTCTGGAGGATCTTTCCAGTTGCTGAAGTGCTGTTGGGCCAAGTATAGGACAGTAGTTTAACATGATTTATATAGAACAAGAAAAATTGGTTATTTGTGTAAGCCAGGGGTCTGAAGGACTGCTTGAAATGCAGTCAGCTGAAGTGGTTTAGCCTTGCAAGATAAGTAATTGTTAATATGTAAACACAGCTCATGCTGGGATGGGGAAGGAATCTGGGGTGTGGTTATGTAAATCCAATTCAGCCAGGGCTGATGGAGGATCGGTTGTTGAATGGAATGTGATGTACTCTAACTAATTTGGGCTGTTGTGGGGTCACAAATCATGCTACCCCTAAATGTGGGAACTGTAAAATATGACACCAGTGCTTGCAGGAGAGACACCATCATTGTAAGAGGTCTCAGATGAACAAGCCTCCCCCTTCCAGAGTTGAGTGAATGGAGTTGGAGGGAAAGGGCTTGAGCCAGTCTGCTTCATGCCTGCCAGGTGTGAGCTGTAAGACTGGTTCAACCTGCATATTCCCCCTTGTTTTAAGGGTAGACCTAAAGCAGACTCCATCAGGAGTCTCTTTGCTAGTCCAGTGGAAACTGGAATCTTTTGCCAGCCTAGGTGGTGGCTAAAGAGTTGAAATCACTAAAAGCTGAAGGCACTGGATTGACCTGGATTCAGACCCATTGCACCCAACAAGATTGCTGGTGGGAGCGACTGGCAGGTGGCCAGTAGGAGTAGCGGTAGGCAGCTGGCGGGAGCAACCAGCGGGCAGCTGGTAGGAGTGGCAGCAGGTGGCCAGTGGAGGGGCTGGCAGAAGTGACTGGCAGGCGGCCGGCACAGCGGCTGGCAGAAATGACCCGTGGGCGGCCAGTAGAAGCAGCGGCAGGCAGCCAGCGGAGCGGCTGGCGGGAACGACCAGCGGGCGGCTGGTAGGAGCAACAGCAGGCAGCTAGCGCAGCGGCTGGTGGGAACGACCGGCGGGCGGCCAGTAGGAGCGGCGGCAGGCAGTGCAAGCAGACCACAGGAGCAGCACAAAGGTGGCATGGCTTCAGGCTCAATGAGTGGAGTCATCAGGGTGATGTGTCAGGGTCCACACTGACTGGACAGAGCTGTAAATGGAGCATTTGAAGTGGGATACAGAGAAAGTTTGGGTAAAGGAATGGAACCCTTACATTGTTGGAGTACTGAGCCTGAGGGGCAAAGGACATTGCTCAATCCATTTGAGCTGGGACGGTTACTCGGGGGGGGGGGAGTTAGGAACTATGTTTGTGGTATTTTTCTGAGCTAATGCCATGTAACCTCTCTTCCTCTTTCATTAAAAGTTTCTTTTCTACACTCAGACTCTGTACTGGAGAATGGGGAAGCATTGCCTCTCAGAGGCGCCCAGGGGTGTGTGAATTTCCCAGGCTACTGGGTGGGGGCTCGAGCCAGTTCTGTGTGAGATGGATGAAAAGGGACCCCTCGATATTGAACCTGACCCTGGCTGCTGCTGGCACTACCTGACAGAAGGGTTACATTTGAATAAAGGGCAAATAAAACCAAAGTTCCAGAATAGTAAGAACCTACTTCTTTGGAGGAAGATAAGTAGAGTTCAGTTGGCAAACTGCTCTAGAATGTCCTATTTGTGATATTAAGGTGATATTTTCTAAGCATTCAGTCCTGGCATATGGACTGATGGAAGGTTTGGCATTGAACAGGCCAAGGCTAAGTGCTTTTGGAAGCCAAAGTTATCTTCTTGCTTACTTTGCAAACCAGCTGGAAAAATGGGGAAGCAGGGCTGTGAAAAATGTCAAAGTTCTTTGCATTTTGCAGGATTGAAATGGATACCTTTTTCATGAATTTTATCTTACTGAAAATGGGTTTCAGTAAATTAATTTATTTTATTTGTTGCAGAAAATCATGCAAAAATTGGAAAGCAATTCTTCATGATAGCTTTTGATTTTTGGAAGAGGTCTATCAACTTTTCTAATCTGTGGATTTCAAACATGGATGAAGAATCTAGCAGAGTTTGAAGATTTAGCTCTTGAACACCTCTTTGACACTGCAATGCTAATGAGTTTTCAGATCTTATGTACAGAGACTACAGTTAAAACATTAACTAACAGGTATTTTGAGCCAGTAAACTATTTCCCTGCACTTAGAACAGAAAACTAACTGCTATCATTGACATATTACAAAGTGGCAACTGTTGATAAATGTTGGCTTCTAACAACTATACATTAGCTACAATTTTCAAGACACATTTACCACAAAATTACAAATCTTAGCCACACTTAGGCTATGTCTATACTGCAGGCTTCTTTCGAAGAAGCTTTTCTGGAAGAGATTTTCTGGAAAAACTTCTTCCGAAAGAGAGCGTCCACACTGCAAAAGTGCATCGAAAAAGTGATCTGCTTTTTCGAAAGATAACATCCATACTGAATGGATGCTATCTTGCAGTTCATCTGTGATTACTATGGATAGAGTGGCCATCACAGCACCTGTGCTTTTTCTTTTTTCCTCTTCTTTCGAAAGAACTCCCTCTTCCCTGTCCACACACGCCTTTTTCCGAAAGAGCTTTCAGAAAAAGACTTCTTCCTCATAGAATGAGGAATTCCAATGTCAGAAAAACTCCTCTGTTCTTTTGATTTTCTTTCGGAAGAATGCAATTGCAGTGTGGACATAATTGAAGTTTTTTCAGAAAAACGGCTGTTTTTCTGAAAAAACTCTGTTGTGTAGACATATTCATAGTGACACAGCAGTGTAGTTACAGGTATTTTGCTTTGCAACAGAGTGTAAATGGCAATGATAATGTACATACACAGATGTTTAAAACAATTGCTCCATAGATGCTTAGTATTTTATTATTTTTATAATCAGTTCGACTAATGAGATTCTTCCAGTGTAAATTTTTATATTTAAAGAACTCTGTATATAAGATTGGAAAATAGAAAACTTTGTATTTGTGCTGCTCATAATAATGGTGATTAGTAATAACTCCCCAATATCACTGAAGTTATCCTCACGTGAGTGGCACCTGTTCCTGAAATACTTTAGATAAGGAGACTGTGCAATCTCACTTGAGATGCAAATGAGAGAACATGGTGAGGAGGATACAAAATCCCTATGAAGGCTAGCATCTTTCTTAGAAATCTCCTCTTGTGTTACTGGTTGGCTAACTATCTCCAAAGCTAATAGGATTTTCCAAGGAGGGGTGGCAAAACCATAAAGCCTTTATCATGCAATCTGATCTATGTGGGTGGGGTCCCAAGGAAACCAACATGGCTCCATATTGCTGGAAGTACCATGATGGTGAATCTGTTGCCAAATTGGGTTCTTTTGTGTTTAATCAGAAGAGATGACTGAATTCAGGGTGTGTCTACACTGCACCGTTATTTCAAGATAACTAGCATTATTTTGAAATAACAATGCGAGCATCAACACAGCTATTCCGTTATTTCAAAATAATTTTGAAATAATGGTCAGCTTATTCTGAAATCTGTAAACCTCATTCTACCAGGAATAACGCCTATTCCAAAATAGCTATTTCAAAATAAGGTATGTCTAGACGCTCCACTTCAGCTATTTCAAAATAGACCCTCACCAGGGCCATTCTAAGTTATTCCCCCCCCCCCCATTTCTTCCTGGGGCTCTAAATCGAAATAGCACGTCTACATTACAAAAGCCTGGTTCAAACTAATTTTGAGGCTTCCCTGCAGTGTAGATGTGCCGTTTCAGAATAACTATTCTGGAATAGCTTATACCAAAATAAGCATGAAGTGTAGACATACCCAAGGAAGAGATGAAACTCCTGGGACAAGCAGGTGCATTCATTGCATTTCAGCAATAAAAGTATGATATAAGAGCTATGTATTATTATTATTTCTCATTATGTCAACTAAACTATAAGAAGTAAACACATAGAGCCCTTAACTCAGGTTTTTGCGGGTAAATAAAAGTGGAAGGGGTTTTTTCCTTCAAAATGTAATAAACATATATACTGTGTATTCTCATAAGGGGTCCTCCTTTGTAGTTACAGAAGACACCGAGTACAGAGGGGCTATATACTTCTACTATCCAAGGAAGAACTTCTACTATCCAAGGATTCAGAAGGCCTTGCAGAGGACATACACTCTATGGGGGTTCTTTCTACATCACTGCAGAAGTGTGTTGGGGGGAGATAGTGTATTTGTGACAAATAGCATTCCTCCTCCTGCCCCACATAAGGGAATGCATGGACTTCAGCAGATACTATAACCCTGAGAGATCAGAAGCCATGAAAGAGCTATGTAGACTGGGGTGGAGATTATTCTTTCCCACTCCACATTTGTGGAGCCAAGTCAATTTATACAGGGTGAAAGCACAGGGAAGCATGCCATCCCCTTGATGAGGTGAGATTTTTAGCAGTTGTATCTCTTGTTTTAGAGATCTTCCCATTTAAATGAAAGTTAGAGAGTATTGTGTATAGTAAACTTATACTATAGTAAAAGATTTACCTGGCATTGCTTGGGTGTTTAACTCAAATAAGTTTTGTTTTTCTTCATTTAAATCATTGTTCTGGGGTGGGGATGAGAATGAGGGGTTCAGAATGCAGGCTGTCCTGGGGAGAGAGCACAACCCTAGCCTTCTCTCACTGCTGCAGTGGGCACAGCTGAAGGAGAGGTGCATGTCCCCCAGCCCGGGGACAGATAGACACACAGGCAGACACACAAAACAGACAAACTCTGAAATATTTAGTAGGTAAATATGTAGCGCTCTCACTTCCAGGACAATGAATTCTGATGCAGGAACTCTCCAAAATGCCACCTCAGATTTAAGAAGGATCTAAGTTTTATGAACTGGGAATGCATTAGCTCTGAAAATCAATGACTCAGCTATCATCTGGGGACTCAGACCTTCTTGCATATGGATTCCCTAATGTATTACTACCAGATGAGCTATCTTGTTTTCAAACCATCAGCCTCTCTTTGAAGTTGAACTCCTCCTCCTCCTGCTGTTGCTGCTTTTACTGCTAAATTATATATGTTCTTGTTCCAAAACTTCTGCACTCAGTCACAAGTGTCAGACACCACTTATCACACACAGGCTTGTAGCTGTATGAATTCAGAGTGATATAAGGCAAGTTTGTTCCCTTGAATAGGTTACTAAGCCTTTATGATATGCACTTCCAAAGAGAAGGCATTCCCGGCCATCTGTGGGAGCTCTGTGGATTTGTCCTTGGTGTTGTGATACATATCAGCCATGATGTGGAGGTTTTCTCTGCCAAAATATCCTGGAACCTAATGACAGGACTTAATTTATGAAAATCAATCTGATCAATGGAGAATCATGCTGCAAAGGTGAAGCAGTTTCTTGGCTGTTTGAATCTTCTGTGATGTTCAGCTCCCAAAAGCAGAAACAGATGTCATCTTCACCTGGAGTCACCACAGAAAATAAAGCACTAAAAAAGTGAAGAGAACTTCCAAGCAAGTCTTGTTACATGGATTAAATTGTGATCTGACATTAACCTAGTGTAACTCTGCCAGAATCAATAAGCTACATTAGATTTATGGAGGTGTAAATGAGAATTTGATACTTGTTTGGTCTCTGAACCAAATAACAAAATCCCAAAAGGAAAGCAAGGATATTGACTTACAAGACAGTCTTTCCATTGATTTCTGTGGGCTTTGGAGTAGGATCATAGTATCCATGTATGCTGCCAATACATTTCAAACAACTACCCTTTGCTATTAATTCCTCCTCAACTCTCACTGCAACCATATCAACTGCAAATGATTATGTGAAGGGCCAGTGGTGAGTAGTGCTATTTACTGATGTATTTTTTTAAAAAATCCACACTACGTAAACTCTTTACTGCTGCTCAGATCCTTCATCCCTGGATTGCCTATAAATGTAGTGTTGCCTTAAATTTGTTAATAGCAAAGAAGTGAATCTAAACTCACCGAAACAAGAATTGTGTATTTATATGTATTGGTCTAGTGCTTAATACAATAAATAATAGAATCTGGAACAAACCAGTGTTTGTATGTCTAGAACCACGAAAGACTTCTTTTATTAAACAAAGCAAAATATTGATTTTTTCTCCAGTTTGAGGGAGTTTGCTTCCATATGCTACAAATAGATAACACAGCCCTAAGGTTTAGAGTGATTTTGAAATGAAGCAGAATACTTTGTCCTTAGTAAAGTGTTTTTCTTTTCTTTTAAGGTAGTTAGCTACATTCAAAGAAACCTTCACAATATGTCTGAAGTCTGTTAGTGGTGGATTATTGGGAAGGGAGTGCTTCAAAAAGAAGTTCTTTAAAAGAAGTAGGTCAAAAAAATGGAGTTTCAATACTTAACCATAGATCTTTTTTAAGGAGCATAAAGCTACTTTGTTACTTAAGCAAGATACAATCTTTGGCTAGTTTCAAACCCTATTGAAGTCAATAGGTTTTTTTCAATTGGCGTTGCTCCAAGACCAATATTAAGAAAGAGAATGTAATCAAAACAGGGACAAGTGTAGATTTCTGGGTGGAAAGAACATTTCTGGATGTAGTAGAGCTTGTGATAGTGTCTCCCACTGATCCTAGTACAACTGAAGCATCCTCTTTCAAAACAGGTCCACAGTTTGGCTGAATGAAATGTCCCTTTTCCTGCTGACTTCCCACAGGAAAAGACAACTATGTTTCTCTTCACTAGCAAGCTGTCAGTCATACAGCAGTGAACATAGGCACTAGATGAGTCACTTTTCTTTCAGCTCTAATCTCTGTTCACAGTGACAGGCAAATCACAAAAAACAATCCAATTCTGACTCTGGAAATCTTCTGTGAGTTCATTTGGGGGAGGAGAAAGATAAAATAGGATGTTTAGGATACCAAATTAGAGAAAGTAAAAGTTAAGTATAAATCACACAAGTTAAAGAAGTCCTGTTGCTAAGAGGGAAGGGGTGTGTGTCATATTACCTATACAAAAGAAGGCTGCCTGATTCCTGGTCTTCTCAATCCCCATGCACTAATGCTCATCAGTTAAAGGCTCCCAGGTATCTAAACTATCACTTTGTCAGAAATTTGCTAATTAGACTATAGAGATTTTTTTTCTTGGGTTATTTTGGATCCTGCTGGGAAAAATACAAATGCTAAATGATCCAAGCCTGACTCTCTAAAGATAGATCAGGCTGAGGAAACCCAGAAAACTCACACCAGATTTTGCAGCTATAAAGGACTTTCTAACTACCAAATTAAATCTTTAGCTCAAGATATACATGAGCTCTCTAAAACTATGGGAGAAGTCAAAGTTCATTTGCCCTATTTACATAATGAACTATGACAAACTGCCATAGAACTGAGGCAGTTAAAATACATAGCTTCCTTAAGACAATGAAAAATCAGTCATGAGGAAAAACAAGATCTTGAACACAGGAATAATTTGTGGTACCTGGGGATCCCTGAAAGGCTGGATGGAAAACCACAATTAGATTTTTCTAGAATACTCTCTGATGTACTGGGATTGGATTGCCTCCCCTGCAGACTAAAAGGGCTGATCAAGTGTCAGGGGCCAGAAAGAGAGAGAAAAATAACCACAGGCCCATCATTTTAAAATTGCCAGGATTTAATGACAAAGTTAAGCTGCTGTCTGCTTCTAGGCAAAAAGGAACTAAAGTATAAGGATTTTAAATTTTCTTTGTATCTAGACTTCCCTGTAAATTCAGGCAAGAAGAGAGCAGCATTTAATGGCATCAAACAAGCTCTCAGGGGATCAGATATTAAATACTGCCTTTAATATTCTGTGATCTTCATAATAAAAGTGACAGACTCTGAAATACTTCAATACAGGAATCGAGACCAGATCTCGCTAAAGGTAACAGTATTATCCTCTCATAAAAAAAGAAAAGAAAATGGAGATTATAAGTATAGAAGAGAAGAAACTGGGATTGGGAAAGCCAGGCAACTCATGTACATATATTTGATATACTTAATAGTGTTACAAGGAATAATTAGTGCTGTTAGACAAGATATTTGGGATAACTTGATAATACTTTCAATATACTGATAAGCCAACATAAGTATATATAAATTCATAATAATTCCATTACTTTTATCTCCTTACATTTATATCTATATTTATATATATTCACATGTTTATAATATATACATAATGCCAATATATTCATGTTTGCATGTTCTCTGTAACTACCTCTATTAATTTATGTGGGCATTTGTATGTTTATTTTTACCCATACTCTAAATAGATTTATAATGTGTATGGTAATAATATATTCATATTTATTTATTTGCATTCATGTCATTTGTCACTGCATGTTTAAATTCTTTCTTTGGTAAATATGGATATACTTCTGGCAGATTCCTAATTTATATTGTGCTTGAAGGGGGTGGGAGCAAGAAAAAGCATATACCATCTGAGAACTGAATGTGCTTGTACTGGAAGTCTGGGATGCTAAGGGTTAGGCGCATAGTATGTATGCTTGGTTTGTTGGGAGGATATTTGCATGGAGAAGCACTTAAAGGCTGTCAATTGATTGGGTGTCAATTAGCAGCTGAACAATCACTGATTTTTCATTAACTCTAGCAAGTTCTGTTCCTCGAGTGCACAGGGTCTTAAAGTACCCATGTTGTAGGGCAAGTATACCCTGTCACCCTTTCTGGTTGGGGGGGGGAGGGGCGTGGGGAGGATTTTATAGCCCCATGCCTAATGGCCAGAGCCCATATGGTATTTCTCCTGGGTAGGGGCCATGTGGCCTAGTGCCAAGAGTCAATATGGCTGCCCTCCCACACTGGCCTGTTAGGCCTAAGGGCCAAAGTCACTTGGCCTGCCCCCCATCCCAGGGCTAATTAGCCTAAGGGCCAGAGTCTAAAATGGCTGTTCTCCCTCACAAGGCTCTGTGGCCTAGTGACTAGAGTTAATAAAGCTGTCCTCTGTGGCAAGACTATTTAGTCAGTTGGCCAGAGGGTTTTGGACCACCACCCAAAGAGGGTTGTGGCAACAAGGACAGGGGAATCTGGGCCTTCATGGGACCCATCACAGGGCCTTGCCTGTGGTGAGTGTACCACTGGATGATCAGGAATTCAACTGAAACATGCAGATTTAGTTTGCAGTCCTACAAACAACTCACTGGTTAGTTCTCCTGGGCTGCTTTCTACCCTGTCTTCCGGTGGTGTGGTCCACCATTCTTATGGGTCTCTAGGGTCACTGGCCTGTGAAGCTTACAATGGTCATGATGCCTACTGGGTGTCCTTGGGTAACTGGGTATCTACACAAACCTTGGGAGCTTCATTTCCACACCCTCATGCTGTAATAGTGCCTGGGAGAGAGTTTTCAAGGTGTGTCCTCTCTCCTCAGCAGTGTCTTCTGAATGAACTGGTCTACTCCCTCTTCTAGCGCTGCTCCAACTGGAGCATGTCCATCGGGGTGAGGAGGTGTACTTTCCTCTGCCCAGAGTGCTGGGTTAACCCCTCCTTGTCCCATGCAGAGCAACTACAACCCATCATAAACCTCCAAAAGAATCAAATATTTGTGGCATTTAAGATCAAATGGATCTGAAATCCTTCAGGAGACCTACTAAAAGAATAGATAGAATTTTAAAAGACCATGAATGAGACAAAGAATATCACTACTCTTTCAACTCCTGAAGCAGGAGAGTAGAAATACTTACACACCAAGAGCCTACTTTTTCAATTTATTCAATTGTGGTCAGATCCAGAGGGCAGATAAATAATTATTGAAGGCATTTTCAACACTAGGAGATTAATTTGGTTGAGTACATGAAATCCTAGTGGAGACAATGCCACTTTTATTACAGGAATAACTGACAGCATTTCAATGCTGCTGATGTCCCATTGATACTAGAAGGGGACAGCAATACTGTCATGGATGAGATCATAAACAAATTTAAATATTCTAGATGAAAATCTCAAGCTTTCACAAGCCATCCATGATGTTGAACTAATGGATATTTGGACATTGAAGCATCCTACAAAACATGACTATAAACAGTTCTCCATGACTCATGCCTCCTATTATAGACCAGATTTTGTTGTAATATCTATGTTGCTAGCTTCTACATGTCTGGAGGCAGAAATCAGTAATATCATCTCTGATCATGCTTCAATTTCTCCTCACGTAAATATTGGTCACAATGCTACAAGATCTTTGAGATGGGATGGATTTTAAACTACCTAGAGAACCTAATTTTTTTCAGGTGATTGAGACATTCATAACCAACTTCTTGAAAGAAAATACAAATATTGTCTTCTCTATTACAGCTTTATGGAAGTACTGAAAGCTACCTTAAGGAGAGAATGAATAAAATTTGCATGTGAAATGAATTACCTAATTTTTTGGCAGAGTTTCAAGGAGAAAAACCATAGAGAAGACTCTCAGAATAGTGAGCCAATGCATTCCTCAGAATACAAATATTATGAATGTGTGTCCACCCGTATTGAATTCATGCTTTTAACAAAGTTAAACACAAGGGGGAGCCATGAAGCTCCACACACTGCCCTCCCCCTGAGCACTAGCTCCACACTCCAATTGGCTGGTTCCCAGTGCTTTCATGTGAGAGCAGTATGCAGAGTCATTTGTGTACCTCTGTCTTGGATTCAGACTTTCTACTGGCTTGTTCTGGGGTACAGCATGGTCTGCGGTGACAGGACGGGTGGGAAGCCAACCTTAGAATCCCTGCTGCTCTGCTGACTGAGTCACTGAAGTTAAGCCCATTCCAACCTGGCACTCCAATGTCCTGCCCCAGCCTTGAGCCTCCTCTTGAACCCCAAACTCATTCCTGGCCCCATCCCAGAGCCCACACTCTAGTCAAAAGATACAATTATGTTGGGTCATGGTCATCAATAATTTTCTTCAACTGTCTCATGAGAAAAAAAGTTTGAAAACCACTGCTTTAGGGTATTAATCCATGACAATGCCCCACACTCTGGGGTCTTCCTCTCCTAGGGAACCCTATCTCCATATACCTATCTTGCCTCAGTGACCCATTGCCAGTCATCATCTAGCTCATGCCTCAGAGCAGATTGCAGTCTGAAACGGCCACTCATCATAGGCAAGGGGGTGTGGACCTGCTGCCTTCTCCTGCCCTAGCTTCTCTTCTGCAGCCCTAGTACTTCCCTGGAACCCTCTTGCTGGACCTTACCTTGGGGTTTATTCAGTCCTGAGTTCCACCAGCTCACACTGCCTTCCTCCAGCACTGTCTTGTCTAAGGTACCCCTGCTAGCAGGCAACTAGGACCCTTTTCTTCAGGAGCTGGACCAAGAATTAGCTCCTCCTGGCTAGACATCCTCTTTTATACAATCCTGCTGGGCTCTAATTGGCTGCTACAAGCCCTCTCCCAATTGGCTCCCAGACACAGCCCTCTCTCAAAATTGTTGTAACCCTTTATTTTCCAGTGCGGGGCAACCACCCTGTCACATACTTAGTATAGACTTCTGACAATACAGGTATTTACAACAGCAGAAATGTCATGGGATATGAGGATGTCCGTAATTATCTTAATTCTAAAAAATGACAAGGGTTGTCTTCATTATGACAATTACTAACTCATCCTTCTGTTGTACACAGATTATAAAATCCAGAAAAAGCTTCTCGCTTCATGCTTACAATACATTTTGCTGTCAATCATTCATGTGTATCAGGTGGGTTTTATTCATGCAGATTAGCAGCAGATAATACTCAGAAAATATTCCACTTAATTTGCCAGGCACAAACAACAGATCCTCCAGATGATATCTTATTTTGAGATGCTGAAAAGGCCTTTGATCAAGTGGTAATCACTCTTTCACTTTTCAGTTAAATCCAGGGATGCATCAGAGATGCCCTCTATAGACTTTAACATTTGTTATTGCTATGGGACCATTATCAGCATGTATCAGACAGACTCTCTGCATTGAAGGAATTACTATCCATGATGTACAGGATTAGTCTATATGCTGATGATAGTCTGCTCACTCTCAGAAATCCATCCTCTTTCATTCTCTGCTGCTATTAACAGGTAACTATTTTGAGATATCAGGATTTCAGATAAACTGGAACAAATCTCAAGTTTTGGATATATCAAATCTGTTTCAAAAAATAATCATTCATCTTTCGTTCTTGAAAAAAGAGAATCTACTTAGGCATTAAGATGTGCTCTAATTTATCAAAGTTGCTATCTACATATGTATCTTGTACTCAGAGAATTGACAAAAGACATAGAAAAATGTCTGTCTTTACCTATATTTTTACTGGGAAAGCTGGAAGCTATTAAAATGAAGGTAAAACCAAGATTAATGTGTATGTTTAGCTTAGTTCCACTGAAATTTCCTGTTTCAGCTTTCACAATCATAAATAAAATTGTACAACCATTTTTATGATGATGACATGACAGATATCCCACAAAAGACTTTTAAAAATCATTGCCAAGTAGGGAAAAGTGGCGAATTACCTGATTTGCATTTATATCACCTGACTTTTCAGTTAAGATGTTTAATAAGATGGTTTTGTCTTTCCAAGACCAAGGGTAGTTTGAGATTGAAAAAAAAAATTGTTAACCCCTTTGCTGTCTTTTTGCACTTGTGTTTCAAAAACAGGTTCTTGTACTGTTAAGAAAAAACTCAATATTTACCTCCTCTTGAAATCTCAGAGGTGTAGCCATGTTAGTCCCTACCTCTGTAATTTCTACTCCATGCATCTGATTAAGTGTTTTTACCCATGAAAGTCTATGCCCAAATCAATCTGTTAATTTTTAAGGTGCCACAGGACTCCTCTTGGAGTGTTCCATTCTAACCACACCAGCTCTCCTTCTGTGCCTATCTGAAATACTCAATTTAAATTAGCTAACATCTCAAAAGATCAAATCCACCTCACTACCCAGGGCAGGTTAATCATAAAAAGGTGTTATCAAACCAACAATTTTAGCTTCCTTTTCATATCTTCATAACAGATACCAGCTACCCTTACAGCAATTCTAAAATAATCGTCAGTGCAAAAATATAAAAGAGCTGGGGAATTGTTTGCAGGCTTTAAACACTCCACTTGAAGTGCATCTTTCAAAAAAGTTTCCAAAAACATTGTGGATAACATATACAAATGGCTGAACTCCTTGATTTATCCCACAGACTGTGCCATAACAGAGAAACAGGAGAAGGAGCTAAATATCTCCATTTCCTCCAACAGCTGTGTGAGAGGAATTAGGGCCTGCAGTGATCAGGCAGTCAATGAACAAAGCTTGGCCACACCACAACCACCTGACTGGCTAAGGCAATGAGGTGACTTGCTCTTAACCTAGCACCAACAGAGCATCAGCACCTTGTCAACACATATACCTGTGCAATCTATACCTTCCTGGGCTTGCTTCACTCCAAGCCCTGCTCCTGCTTGTTCCAGCCTGGATACTGCCCTGTACTCAGTCTTATTCCAGTCTTGTCCTAGCCTTGCTCCTGCCTTGGAACTAGCCCTCCTTCTGCTTCCTCTGACTTCAAATAATCCAGTTCTGCCCCTTGGTTCTGATTCCTGGCTCTGACCCTGTCATGATCGATGAGCTCTGGCATTTGCACTCTGATCACTCGGCCTGGCTCCTGGTCTGATGACTAGGCCTGACTACCTATGACTTGGTCTCCTGACAGGGGGATGCTGCCTAGCACTATGTTTTCTGCGTTTGCATTACTAGCAAAACAAAATTCTAAACATGTTATTGGACTCCTGAACAATTGCATTAATACATGTTTAAATTTAATGACACCTGTCAGTTTGTTGCATAATCTGATTAAATAAATGATTTTATTTGAGCCTATTATCAAAGACTAATACAGCACTGTACAGAATACAGAAAGATAAGATACATTACCATCCTGGAGGAATGGGAAAAGCTATCTTCTGTGTCCGTGTCCTCTGTAACTGGTGTGTTGCCAATAGTTTGCACTCTCCACCTAATTCCCCAAACCTCTCTCTTCTTACAGAGAAAAATTCTTTCCCATGGTTAATTTCATTGTGTCCTATTTTGACATGTTTGTTTATTTCATTACCTATGGAGTTACTTTTTCTGGTATCTTTAGGTAACAGGATCAATAAATTAAAGCAAATTCTAAACTAGTCATTACTGTTTCATCCTCTATAGAACCCATCTGTAGTAAGGATGTTAAATTTAGATTAATGGGCTAATCGAATAGTCAATGCAAGTTGCACTGACTAATGAATTAGTCGATAAGGGTGCCCCAGGGCTGTTCATAGAAACATAAAGCTGGAAGAGACCTCAGGAGGTCATCAAGTCCAGTCCCCTGCCCAAGGCAGGACCAATCCCAACTAAATCAACCCAGACAGGGCTTTGTCAAGCTGAGACATAAAAACCTCTAGGGATGGAGATTCCACCACCTCCCTAGGTAATCCATTCCAGTACTTCACCACCCTCCTAGTGAAATAGTTTTTTCTAATATCCAACCTAGACCTCTCCCACCACAACTTGAGAACATTGCTCCTTGTTCTGCAATCCGTGATTATTGTGAACAGCCTTTCTCTGTCCTCTTTAGAACCTCCCTTCAGGAAGTTGAAGGCTGCTATCAAATCCTCCCTCACTCTTCTCTTCTGCAGACTAAAGAAATCCAAATCCCTCAGTCTCTCCTCATAGGTCATGCACTCCAGCCCCCTAATCATTTTGGTCGCCCTCCGCTGGACCCTCTCCAATGCGTCCATATCCTTTCTATAGTGGGGGGCCCAGAACTGGACACAATACTCCAGATGTGGCCTCACCAAAGCCAAATAAAGGGGAATAATCACTTCCCTGGATCTGCTGGCAATACTCCTCCTAATGCACCCTAATATGCCATTAGCCCTCTTGGCTACAAGGGCACACTGTTGACTCATATCCAGCTTCTCATTCACTGTAATCCCCAGGTCCTTTTGTGAAGAATTGCTACTTAGCCAGTCGGTCCCCATCTTGTAACAATGCTTGGGATTCTTCCGTCCCAAGTGCAGGACTCTACTCTTGTCCTTGTTGAACCTCATCAGATTTCTTTTGGCCCAATCCTCTAATCTGTCCAGGTCACTCTGGACCCTATCCCTGCTCTCCAGCGTATCTACCTCTCCCCCTAGCTTAGTGTCATCTGCGAACTTGCTGAGGGTGCAATCCATCCCCTCATCCTGGTCATTAATAAACATGTTGAATAAAACCGGTCCTAGAACAGATCCTTAGGGCACTCCACTAGAAACCGACTGCCAACCTGACATTGAGCCATTGATCACTACCCGTTGGGCCCGACAGTCTAGCCAGCTTTCTATCCGTCTTACAGTCCATTTATCCAATCCATATTCCCTTAACTTGTTGGCAAGAATATTGTGGGAGATCATATCAAAAGCTTTGCTAAAGTCAAGGTATATCACATCCACTGACTTTCCCATATCCACAGAGCCAGTTACCTCATCATAGAAGCTAATCAGATTGATCATGCACGACTTGCCCTTTGTGAATCCATGTTGACTATTCCTGATCACTTTCCCCTTTTCCAAGTTCTTCAAAATGGATTCCTTGAGGATTCCCTCCATGATTTTTCCGGGGACTGAGGTAAGGCTGACTGGTCTGTAGTTCCCTGGATTGTCCTCCTCCTCTTTTTTAAAGATGGGCACTACATTTGCCTTTTTCCAATCATCCGTGATCTCTCCCGATCTCCACGAGTTTTCAAAGATAATGGCCAAAGGCCCCGCAATGACATTTGCCAACTGTTGCTACACTTCAAAGGTGAAAGCGCTGCAGGGAGCATGGGGCCAGTGAGGGACTCAGGCAGTCTCCACTGGCCAAGTGCTCCCCACGGCGTTTCAAAGCAGCAGCACTGCATGGAGCCTGGGGTCAACTGGGGACTCTTTCTGTTAGAGGAAGCAAGTGAAGGGAAGCAACTAGTCGACTAGTGTACTGGTTGACTAGCATTCGTTTATTGGATATTCAACTCGTTGACTAGTCGTTCACATCCCTAATCTGTACTAAAAATTATCCCTTATTAATCACCCAGTGCATTACTGAAAACACGGCCCTAGCCAGTATACTTATGTTAACACTTCTAGTAGTTTGAGGGGTGGGTTGTCCTGGACACTTGGGGTATGTCTACACTACAGGACAAAGCCAAATTATGATACGCAACTTCAACTATATTAATTGCATAGCTGAAGTCAAAGTAGATTAACTCAGCTTTTGGCGCTGTTTACATTGTAGGAAGTCAAAGAAAGAACACTCTTCCTTCGACTTCCCTTATTCCTTGTGAAAACAGGGTTACCGGCATCAACTGGAGTGCTCCTCTTACTTCAAATTGGCTGTCTTAATTAGACTGCTAATTAGAACCCTGGAAGATTGACAGCAGCAGCTTTGATCTTCCTCTGTAGCATAGACATATCCTTGGTGATTCTAACAGACCTGAAGATGTTGAGGATAACTAAATACAAGCCAACACTCAAACCTATGAAATTCCTGAATACAGATCACTCACAGGTTACAAACCAATCCTCTTAGAAATCAAAATACTCTTTCCTAATACTATAAAAATTTTGGGAAAATAGTTAATATGTGATGGAAATTAATATATAAAGAGAAGAGGATCAAAAAGGTTAATATTTATGAATATGTACTAACAGCATGAAGCAGAATTTGCCATACACAGTAAAAGTTAAAGATGTGACAGTTCTGTCTCGTGCAGTCTGTTAATGTCAAATTATACTCACATTTTGATCTAAGGTGACTGGGGTTATCACTACATCATGCCTCTGGCTTTTGGGTATTCTGTTCCGGTAATGTCAGGAAATGGATTGCTGCAGCACATAGAGTGCAAAGGGTCATTTTATAAAAATGGTAAATCTGCTATTTCTCCCCCACACACATATTCTTTGATTGGCTAACTGGCTTTGTCAACAACACACCCATGGGAAAACTGTCATTAATAAAGGCACAAGATCCTATTGAGAAGACACTTAGGCTATGTCTACATTGCCCCCGATTTGCGCAAAAATATGCAAATGAGGCAAAGCATGGAATATTGCTGCACCTTATTTGCATAATAAATGAGGCTCTGGTTTTGCGCAAAACCTCCCTCTTGCACAGGAGCTGTTCAGCATTTTTTTCAGGAAGAACGGCTCTGCACAAGAGGGGGGTTTTGTGCAAAAAGGAGCTGTGTAGATGGCTCCTTTATGTGCAAAAGCCTCTGCGCAAAAACAGAGCCTAATTAATTATGCAAATAAGGTGCAGCAATATTCAACACTTTGCCTCATTTGCATACTTTTTGCACAAAATGGGGGGAGTGTAGACATAGCCTTGGTCTTTTACAAGAGCATTACAAGCTAACTACAGGTAAGCTGGGCCAGATGGGGGGTGGTCACAAAAGACCCTTTGGAATTGTTCCCTGGTGTGCTGATCATGCCAATGATAAGCACCTTCTTGTTCTTTGGGGCTCCCCATCACCTTGTCCAACTGGGCCAGATCCTCTGGTCTTTCCCAGACAATGCAGTGTTGGGATAACTACCTCCCTAAAGAGGAATGCAGACAGTGGACCATGTCAGCTCTGGGAGGATGCAGTTCTGGAGCCTGCTAGTAAACAAAAGGTTTTTTAATAAGTATAAAGACTAGAATTTAAGTAGTTGCAAGTGAAAGTAGAGAGCTCAATGTTACTAAAAAAAAAAAAGAAAGAAAGAAAATGTATGGCTAGTTCTAGTTCACTTAAATATTTATTGCAAGCAGTTTCTTACCCTACAGAGCTGTTCTTATTTCAGGCAATTCTTCAAGTCAAAGATGATCTTCTACTCTGACTTGGGTTTCCTGGTCTCTGTTTTCTTTGTATCCTAGTATACCAGGCCATTCCCCAGGCCTGCTGAAGACAGAGACCAGATAACTTTCCCTTGCTTAAATAGTCTTTCCCTTGGGGTGGGAATCTTTTGTTCTCCTTTCCCCCTTCCATGGAACATTATCTGGCTAAAAATGGAATCCCAGTACCAAGTGGCATAGTCTTATTAGTCCAATCACTTTTGGACTTATAGGACAAACAAGGCTGTTTACAAGTCATTAAGTTGATCACCCAGTTGTTAAGGCTTCTGCGGGGGAGGGCATCAGTAATGGCTCATGAGCACATTAAAAACAGTCTCATGCTTCATATTTCTAACTTTACATACAAGAATGATACGTGCACCAAAACAGGATATGCAAACACAGCAGACAGTAACATTAAAATTGATAGGTTACATTAGGTATTTCATCCAAAGCATCTCTGAGTTATGCATATTTATATTCATAAGCCAATTTCATAAAGCATGGGGAGGGGAAACGTCACAAGAGGTACAATCTTAACTGTGAGCACAGCTATATCAGAATATATGGGCCTTACACTTCTACAGCTTATTCACCTTCCTGAACAGGAATAGCTATACCAGTACAAGCACCTTTATAGTGGTATAACTGTATCCTCACTTGGGGTTGCGGCGAGGAAGAGAGAAAACCATAACAATTGTCAGAGAAGGCTTCAGCACTTATTTACCCCTCACTGTGTTTAACTCATTTTCTGAGGTTAACCAGAATTCAAGTTGATGTCCCTTGAAAGCACATAAAAAAATAGTAAGCAAGATAATTTTGCTGGATACCTTGCAGCATTCCTAAAATGAAGTGGAAGAACTATAAAAAGGAACACCCCAAATCTTTTAATAGCCAATCTTTATACTGACAATCTGTGGTTTATTGAAAACTCTGTTAAAATTGTAAGGTGTCACTTTACATTTCAGGGGGAGTTCCTGGTCCTATTTGCAGTGTTAGGTGCTCTATAGAGAAGTGGGTATCTGGACTTAGCAAAAATCAATATGAAACTAGGTAGCCTCTAGTTAGGTGGAGTGAATTGTGCTGCTCTGTTTCAAGGAGTGACCTTCTCTGTTTCTCTCTGTGTTTGGGTTTCTTGTGTGTTCTTAGTTCTAAGAAATAAATTAGTGTTATAGAGCAACTTTCTAATAAGAGTAATATATGTTTTTATTTAAATTCTGTTTGTACAGGTTGGCCCTCCCTGGCCTGGCACAGTTGCCGAATGACAGAATTTGCTGGACCAGGGGAGGTGTTCCCTGCCATGACCCTGAGCCAGCTGGACCCCTGCCTCTGGCCCCTCTATCCTCTTCTTCGCTCTACTGCCCCTGGCCCCAGCCCCAGGCTGCCTTTAGCAGCTGGGGTCCTTCGGCTCTGGCCCACACTGCCAGATTTCCCCAGCCCTGTGTTGATGTGGGTGGCCAGGCTTCTCCAGCCCCCGACCCCACACTGCTGCTGGCTGTCGGGGTTCTCCAGCTCTGTGCTGCTGTGAGCTGCCACCAGTGTCTGGGATTCTCCGGCCCCCAACCCCACACTGCCATGGGCACTCAGGCTTCCATGGCTGCCAGCCCCATGCAGCCCGGGGTTCCCCAGTGCCTGGGCCCGCACTGCTGCAGGCTGCTGAGGTTCTCCAGTATCTGGCCCCGGCACTGCTATGGGACTCCTCCAGCCCTGCTGTCCCCGGCTCTGGCCAGGCTGCTGGGCCACCTGCCATTACACTCCAGGGTTCTCTGGTCCAGGAGCATCCGTGGTCCTGCCAGACCAGAAATTACCAGTTTTCAGAGGTGCAGCCTATATTTTATTTCCCTGCATACAAATCTCATGCCTATTAGTTCCTCCATATGGTAATCATACTGCAGGATACTTCTTGCCTAGAGTTGGGGGACAAGGTGTTTTCATCAGGGCTTAGACTTCAGAAATTCTGACCTTAGCCTCTTCCTAGTAAGACTTAAAACACCAATGACACGAACACAAAAAGCAACTACACAACACAATAAATAATTCTGCGTAACTGCAAGAAGATTGATGCAATGTAGACAACACAAGATGATGCATCAGCACAAATATGAAAGCCATAAGTAATAGAGACCTTAAATAATAATATACCCACTCTTGCTGTCAACATGATGCATCAGCTTTATTTATGGAGATATCACACTTAAATTCCTTCTGAGATGTCTGGCATGGAAAAATCAACTTTTACAATAACATGAACTTCTCTGAAACACTTTCCAAGCTATGTATCTTATTCCTGAGATTTAAACTGCATGCTTATTGTTTTGACAGTTTCCACTAAAGAAGCACTAACAAATGCTGCACAAGGAGAACTGGTCTTTTCTTTATAAACTGCATGGATAAGGTACTGCTGTTGTTTACATGAAATCACTCCATTCTGGCAACAGTGTAACTCTATTGGTTACAATGATGTGATGACTAGCTCAGTACTGATTAAACAGAGAGCAAAAAGTGCATAAAAATTAAGGGCCCAATAGGATAATGTCGGAGGCAGAAAAGAATGAAAAGCATACAATTGAAAGTGACATGTATCTTGCTAATGGTGGTGGTAATATTTTTTCAGATGTAGAGCAGCCAAAAGAAACTTTGCCTGCTTTGAGATACATTTGTCAAGCTCTAGGCAAAAATAAAAGGAAATCATTCTTAAAATGTTTCACTCTTTAATTTCATTTAATTTATCTGCATTTTCTTTGTCATCCAGAAAATGTGTTTTATTAAAAGAGCGCCATCTTCTGGTAAGCAATAAAAAATTCCTCCGCAGAGCTGGAAGAAAAGGTTTCAAATCATTGATAGAGCTTAATGAAAAATTGATCCTCGGTGACAAACGTCCAGAGTTGCATTCTACAGGGACTTTGTAGCATTGTTGTGTTATAGCAATTTGTTATTTGATAACCTTGACCTCTAACCTTTGGTCAGGAATTGTAAAAATTATTGAATTAAAATGAAAGGGCAACATATTTCAGCAACCTTGAGGAAGAAAAGTAAGAGTCTATATTGATTGTCATTGTTTGTTTTCAGTACTATGTACTGTTTTTTTCATTATGGCAGCTCGATCTCCTTGTTAGGTATACTCCTGGGCCAGACCAATACCTCTGGAAAAAAATCAGTGAGGAATAGAAAAACAAGCACATTGAAGAAATTTGATTTAATTTCTTCAGCCTGTCCTATAAACGTATAATGTGCCTATCTCTGGGCTCCATTTCGATAAGCTAAACAGGACAAATTGCATGAAAGAATTGTATCATACAATACTTCATTGATTTTATTGCTTTTTAAGCAGGGCTGTTCTCATTATTTTTGTTTCCCCGGGGGAATGTTACAGATCTATTAAGGAAGGCCATGCTGTCCCCAAGAGGACCATTCCAATTTCTGTCAATGATGCCAGTGTAATATTCATCTACAGGAGTGGTTCTCAACCTATTTACCATTGTGGGTCGCATATGCAGCTCACTTTATTATGTGGGCCACATTCACACAATATATATTCCATTTGTATGACCCTGAGGATGTCAGGCAGGCCACAGCTGTGTGCTGATTGAGCTACAAGCAGCACACAAGCCACAGATCAAGAACTTCTGATCCACAGGATGCTACTAAGGTCATATGAGATGTTAAATTGAGATTCCTACTGCTCCTTTCTGGTGGATTTATAGGCAGACATTAAAGACTTCAAAACACATTCCAAGAGTGTGAAGGTACCAGAATCTTCCCCAAAAGAAAGAGTTTTACTATGCAGCCGGTCCCCGAGTTGCGAACGGTCAACTTACAACCGTTCGCAGTTACGAACAAAGCTGTCGTAAATGGCGGACCCCGAGTTATGAATGCAATCCGTGCTTACGAACAGCACGGTCGCGTGTAACTCAATGGGGTCCGACTTACGAACGAACCGAGTTACGACCAATTGCTTGGTCCATAACTGGTTCGTATGTCGGGAAGAGGCTGTACTCCAAAGAAGAAAAAATGAAATCAAGAGTGGTTAAAGTAGTCATAAAACATCAGAACCTATTTCTGCAGATGGCAATGTGACGGTGGATCTCCAATAATGTCATATCAATGAAGATGTAATTGCAATGTCATGATTTCTAGATCTGGAAACACAGATAACTAAAAACTACTTTCAAATTAAGGATTAAAATTTGCAAGAGGAAATGAAATATTTAAACTTATGAACTTATTCTATTGCAAGAAATATAAATACAAGGCATTGATTATTTGCATTTCTGTTTCACTATTGTTAACTATTTCTTTGTTATTTCATCATTACTGACTAATTGCGTGTCCTGTCGAATCACATAAAAAGTGTGTTTCAGAATAATTATTGTAGTAATAGCATAAATAATCAACCTGTAATACCATAAATAATCAACCAGGAAACTTCTTTCCCAAATGATCCATCAGATTGTATTGCTTAGACTTAGTTTTCTGTCAATTTGTGTCTTGGAAAGTAATTAGTGGTTTAAATTTAAAAAAATCAATTATCTTTCACAGTCACCTCTAAAATGACTGTTAGACATATAACTTTTCTTCTTTTGGCATGCTTAAGTAACATATCTAACTGCATAGACATTAGTCTATGTCCACTATAGACTTGGTCCTGCCAGATGGATAATCTTTGTGTAATATGCATCAAGAAATACTAGGATATTATGCTCCAGCACAAATATCGCTGTAGATGAGACTGTCTGAAAAGATATGGGCTTAAGTAAGAGCCTCAAAATATAAATATAGCATATACCTATGTGTTCACCTCCCAGGCCTTACACCTGCTACTCAACAGAAGTAGATTTTAAGCTGCGCAGGAGTTCTGTCATTAATGTATGAATGCAATCCCCTCTTCTCCTTGCCCAAATTAGCACCATTTTTCCTTTGTATTTGTACGTATAACCCACATAGCACAGGATCAAACACTTAAAGGAAAACATGTCAGTTGTCTGAGTGCTTTGTTACTACCATTCGTAGACTGATCTTTCACTTTACCTAGAATGCAGTAATAGAATACTAAAACTGGAAGGGATCTCAAGAGGTCATCAAGTCCAATCCCCGCCCTCACGGCCAGACCAAGCACTATCTAGATATCTCTGACTGATGTCTATCCAACCTGCTCTTAAACATCTCCAATGATGGAGATTCCACAACCTTCTTAATTTATTCAAGAGCTTAGCCACCCCGACAGGAAGTTTTTCTTGATATCTGACCTCAACCTCCCTTGTTGCAATTAAGTCCATTGCTTCTTGTCCTATCATCAGAGGTTAAGGAGAATAATTTTTCTTCTTCCTCCTTTTAGATACTTGAAAACTGTTATCATGTCCCCTATCACTCTTCTCTTTTCCAAACTAAATAAATTCAGTTCTCTCAATCTTCCCATATAGGTCATATTTTCTAAACCTTTAAGTATTTTTGTTCTTCTCCTTTGGACTTTTTCCCCAATTTGTCCACATCTTTCCTGAAATGTGGCACTCAGAACTGGACACAATACTCCAGTTGAGGCCTAATCATCATGGAATAAAGTGGAAGAATTATTTCTCATGTCCTGCTTACAACACTCCTGTTAATACATCCTAGAATTATGTTTGCTTTTTTTTGCAATAATGTCATACTGTTGATTCATATTTAGCTTGTGGTCCACTATAACCTCTAGATCAAATTTCTGCAGTCCTTCTTCCTAGGTAGTTGTTTCCCATTTTGAATGTGTGCAACTAATTGTTTCTACCCAAGTGGAGTATTTTACATTTGTCCTTATTGAATGTCATCCTATTTACCTCAGATCATTTCTCCAGTTTGTCCAGATCATTTTGAATTGTATTCCTCTCCTTTAAAGTACTTGCACTCCTCCCAACGTGGTATCATCTGTAAACTTTATATGTGTACTATCTGTGCCATTATCTAAATCATTGATGAAAATATTGAACAGAACTGAACCAAGAACTAATCCCCGTGGAATCTTGTTATGCCCTGCTAGCATGACTCTGAACCATTAATAACTATCTCTGAGAATGGTTATCCAACCAGTTATATGCACATCTTATAGTAGCTCCAGGTTGTATTTCCCTAGTTTGTTGATTAGAACGTCATGCAAGACTATATCAGAAGTCTTACTAAAGGAATACCACATTTCTAGATAGACTCTAAGCATACCACATCTCTAGATATACCCTTGGTATACCACATCTGCTGCTCTCTCCCTATCTACAAGGCTTGTTACCCTGTCCAGAAAAAAAAAAAGCTATCAGGTTGGTTCAACATGATTTATTCTTGGCAAATTCATGTTCACTATTTTTTATCTCCTTATCTTCTAGATTTTTGCTAAATAATTATTTGTTCCATTATTTTTCCTGGTACAGAAGGTAAGCTGACTGATCTATAATTCTCTGGGTTGTCCTTATTTCTCTTTTTATAGTCAGACGCTATATTTGCTCATGTCCTAAACAAATGCTTGATGGCTGACTCCATAAAAGCACTTCCAGGCTTCAACCTACTCTGGAAACAATGATCTGCAGTGAACTGTGTCAGAATCTTGAATGGCAGATGCTATCATCTTTTTGTACCTCTGGAAGATGAGAATCAATGCACAATGTGTCTGTGCACACTAGTCACAAACTTTAAACCATATTGCAAAGCAGTGCCTGCTTCAATTATTTGTCAGTGACAACTCAGACTTAAGACAGGTCATATCCAAAGCTATTCACTGGCTTGCTAATTTGGACTTCAGTTATTTCAATGTAACTAATCAACTGTCTTCCCATACGAAAGGAAAAGCCAGGGACCTGATTTTAAAACAAATTACACATAAAAGCGAGGCTGGATTAAGATCATTCTAAAAACATTAGCCTCAAAATATATATTACATTCAAAAACATCTTAGCATTAATATAATGCTAAGGTTGAGAAAGTCAAATCACAAAACATTGATGTTAAAAATCAGGTACACAAAAGACTGCAGAAGTGTGGTCTAGAGAAGCATTTCTCAACCTTTCTGATACCAAAACCCAGAGATTGGCACTGGTCCACAAACTGGCCATTAAAACAACCTGATCTAGTGGTAGGGAACTGGGATGGTACCTTTTAGGCTACATCTGCATTGCAGGAATTTGTCAGCAGGGGCAATGCAAATGAAGCGTTCATTAGCATTTCTTGCGCTCTCATTTGCATAGTCTCTTCCAATCTGTTTTGCGGTAGAGGTTTTTGCGAAAAAAAACGCAGTGTAGACGGGGCCATTTTGCGCAAAAAAACCCTTTTGCACAAGAACCCTTATTCCTCAAAAAAAGCAGGTATACAGGATCTTGCGCAAAAGGGGTTTTTGCTGTGTCTGCACTGCATTTATTTTTCTGCAAAAACCTCTTCCGCAAAACGGATCAGAAGAGAATATGAAAATGAGAGTGTGAGAAATGCTAATGAGTGCTTCATTTGCATTGCCTCTGCCGAAAAATTCCTTCAGTGTAGACGTAGCCTCTCTGTAGACTTGACTTCTGTTCCTGGTGTGGGACTTATCTGCTGGGTTACTTAGACAATTCACCCTCTGGCTCTGTTGTCTCTCCCATTCTTCCTCCTTTTTGTCAATTTATATTGTAAACTCCTCTTCACGGGGGCTGTCTCTTGCTATGTGATTGTAATATTATAATAATACTTTTCAACAACAGAGTGCAAATCGTTTCACAGAGGAAAACAATATCATGATTCCCATTTCCCCATTTTACAGATGAAGAAACTGAGGCACAAAATGGGGATGTGAGTCACCCAAGGTCATCCAGCCTGCCACTGGAAAAGCAGAGACTAGGATTCGGGTTTCCTGAGTTCCATTCAAGTTTTCTGTTCACTAGACCACGCTGCCTCACTTGTAAGTACCTAGCACAGTGAGCCTGATCTTACTGAGTCCACTAGGTTCCATTGAAATGCAAATAATTAATATAGGTTGGACCTCCCTGGTCCGGCACCCTTGGGACCTGACCAGTCCTGGATGAAGGATTTTGCCAGACCAGGGGAGGTCATTTCTGGCTCCCCTGATACCAACCTGCCCTCCAGCCCTGGACTGGCCTCCAACCTCCTGGCTGGCTCGCCCCCTGCCCCCACTGCCAGCCCTGCTGCCCTGCCATTTTCCCCCCTCACCTCTCCCATGTTAAGCCAGGCAACCCAGCACCCAGCGCACTGGACTCCTGGCCCCACCAGGTAGTGCCAGCCTCCTGGCTTCAACTGGCAGCCTAGCTGATGCACTCCTGGTAGTTCAGTTACAGGGAGCCCAGCTACCAGCCCTCCACCAGGATTCTCTGGTTCTGGAACATCCATAGTCCTTCCAGACCACGAGTGTTGCTGGACCAGAGAGTCCCAGTTTACAGAGGTTCAACCAATACAAGCAATTAATACTAGCAATGTTCAATCTTGCTTTGGATAATTGCACATCTCATGACAGTAATGCAACCTCTATATCTTTCCTTGGTATTTCACATAAACTGAGCATAGTTAAAGATCACATCTTGCTATGTGTTTGTAAAGTGCCTAGCACAGGGGTGGGCAAGATATGGCCCATTGGCCTGATCCAGCCCACCAAGTCTTTAAATCTGGCCTGTGGCCTGCCCTGCCCGGACCCTCAGGCAGAGAACAGCCCCACAGTGCTCAGCAGTTGGCTGCTCCATGTGCCTCTCTATACCACATGCCACGTGGGGGGGCTCTGCATGCTGCCCCTGCCCCCAACACAGTCTCTCAGCTCCCATTGGCCAGCTATCCACTGGCTTGCTAATTTGGACTTGGGTTATGTGACTGTTGCCGATTCCAACCAATGGGAACTGAGAGATTGTGCAGGGGCAGGGCAGTGCACAAAACTTCCCTCCCCTGCCTCTGGGTGCATAGCGCAGAGAGGTACATGGAGCCATCAGGTGCAAAGAAATATGATTGGCTGGTCCCTTGGAACCTGGAGAACCTGTTTGGAGTTCTTCTTTAAGAATACAATTCCCAATATGATAGTAATTTTGAATTTGTCTGCTGTACATACATCATGCAACAGTATTAATGATCATCCAAAAAGAAATCTGTCTGGTGTAGAACTAGGTCAATGGCCCGCCTACCCCATAGTACCTAAAAAAGAAGGCCATGCTGAGTCGAACCACAGAATTGATTTTTAGGGTCAACTCCAAGAAAATGACCCAACTGGAATGTTTCCTTGAATTTCAGTTGTTTGCACAGCTGAGCGTATTTAGTCTCAGAACCTTAAAAGAAGGTGAAATGGGTGTTTGGTATGGATGAGCCAGGACAGGGAGTTCTAGAGATAGGAGCTGCCTTGTTTATATAGATTTATGAGTGAGGATTAACGTGTATTCAGGGAACATGATGAAAGACATGAGCAGATTTTTGTGTACTTTTGATTATGGATGAATGCTCAATATAAAATTGAAACCCTGGAAATGGAGAGAGGGTTTTTGTTTCTTTGTTTGTTTCTGTTTTGTCTTGAGTTAGGAAAATTGTGTGACATTGGCCTCCAGCTGCACAGATTCTGTTCCCGCCTCAAGGTCAAGTCAGGCAGGTGTTTAATGCTCTCAATACCCAGGACAGGGCCTCAAAGTGTAGCGGGCGAGAAGGAAAAAGTGTTGGAGTAATTCGTGCAGCATATTGACAAATGGAAACCTTCAGCCACTTGAATAAATTATGTATAAAATCAACCCTGAACATACTGCTAGAAAGGGAAATTAAGACCATTGTGCCTACTACAGTACATAAAGAGTGATCACACTATATCCTGGATATTTCTCTGTGCTTCAAAAACTGCACAATCAGAGCCACCTACCGCCAGTAAGTGTCTCTTATCCAGAGTTATTTATTTTTGTCTCTATTGCCAAAACTGTATAATAAGGACAATCTAATCATACAGAGACGCTCCAGGGACTTTTTCACAGAACATCTAATAATTATGTATTGAAGTCGATGAAGTAATAGCATCCTTTGATGTAACTTCCCACAGAGGGATCTGCAAAAAAAAAAAAAAAACCCAGTAAAGCCTGAAAAAACAGAAAAGCTGATACAACATAATTACAGAAGAATAGCAGAGATCATATTGCCCAAATGTTCTTCCCTTCACACGCTTAAGAGAAGCAAACTGCTTGAAGAAAACTAAGATCAACCAAAAACAGGGGGAAAACATTCTCCTGCAAAGGAGCAAGCATATTTTTAATATACATAATTGAATCCATGTTTTCTTTTTTTCCCCCTTCTCTTCATATTTCTCTATAAAAGGAACAAGGTACTGGAGATAAATGATTAGAAATATGCAAAGGATGCAAATTAAATATTGCATATCTGAACAAAATAAATATAAGGTTGATGCCAAAAGAAAATATTAATTTGTCAATAAATATGTAATTGTAACTAGCCACAAAGTTGGCAAAGAGACAGGAAATCATTCACACACAAGACATCTATTCCCAAAAATAAAGCAACTAAGCTGTACACAAAAATGTATATGCCGTCTGACTGGCCAGCTGCTGTACCATCTTGATCTCCTACTCAAGCAGAAATTCAAAACCAAATCATAGAGCTTGTTCTGGTGTTGACAATGACACATTCCTCCCCTGAATTAAATTACAAATAAACTATACCCAGAAAATAAAATGGTTGCCATTTCTTAAAACGAGTGACAGGTTCTGGATTTATTAAATGCACATAACTGAGGAAGGAATCTGCAGTTCTCACAAAAACTTCCCCGTTCACCTCTTCCTTATGTTGACTGGAAATGCAGAACAGGCCATGAGAAAGGTTACTGCAGATTTATGATGGAGTAACTCAGGTATAATAGCGTCATAGATGTGGAGCCACCAGGGAGTTGGCTGGACAAGTATATTTGTGCACACCCCTCTGATTTGCCTTAATGAGGTCAGGTATGGTTCCCTGTCATTTGTCCCACCCCAAGCAGAACGAATTTTGTTCTGTGCACCAGCATTGAGGTGACATGCAATACATCACCTCCATATTGGTACACAGAACAAAATGATGTGATGGGGTGAGGCCAGTGGGTCCTGAGAGTAGGAGGGGGCTCAGGCCTTGTGCAGATGGTTAAGATGCAGGAGCATGAGGGCTCTGACTGGGACTGGGGTTGAGAAGCTATGGGCTTGAGAAGACTGGGGTGCAAGGTCTCTGGCTGGGGATGCAGGCTCTGTTGTGGGGCTGGGGCAGAAGGTGGAGTTCAGAGGTGTAAGAAGGGGCTCCGGGGCCAGGCTGTGGCAGTTGAGATCCAGACTGCCTGAACTGTGCCAGGAGGCTCCAAGGCCTGGCTGATTGGCTCACAGCAGGGGCCTCAGGGGCCAGGCCTCAGTTGCATTCATGCCATGGAAAGGTGCTGGATTCAGGCCATCCCTCCCATGGTCACTGCAGGCTAGAAGCTGGGCTAGGTTGGGGGTTGGGTGGGTGCCTAGAGCAGCGGAGTGGCTCTAACTAGGCAGCTGTGTGTCCATGCAGCTTACAGGGGTGTCAGGTCTCAAACCCATGGAAAGGGGAAATCCTGCCTTTATAATCTCACGAGTTTCACCTCATGGGAATGAAATCACCTGCACTCCTCTTTTCACAGTCTGGGAGGCCAAGGTTTAGTCTACCAACAATGTAAAGCCCACGAATTTGAAGGGAAAGTAGAATACATCTGCATGAATCCCAAACTTTTCCCAGATACGACTTTTTTCCCATCACTGCTCTTTCAGGACTTCTTCCTCACTCTTAGGGTACGTCTAGACTCCACCACATCCAGGGAATGCTTTTTTTTTTTTTTGCAGAAGAGCAGATGCACTATTTCAGAAGCCCTGTATTCCTTGTTCCATAAGGAAAAAGGGATCTTCCAAAAGAGGGTTTTTTCCAAAATTTGGCCCAGTGTAGACAGGCCAAATTTTGGAAAAGCCTCTTCCGAAAAAAAAGTGAAAAAAGGTAAGCAAATTGCGGCGCACATTTTGCGTACCTTTTTCCAAAAAAAGTTATAGTCTAGACATAGCCTTAGAAGCAAGGCTCTCCCAAGAGCCATGCAGTCATTGACTACTCCCCTTGTGACCATTTAATTTATCTCTATTCACCTCCTTCTAAGTGAGGTAAAAAGATTAATTCTTTTTTGTTACAACACTGACTTCCACATCATTTGAATTCAGAAATCCAGCTGGTTAGGAGAGAGAGATGCCACAAAGAGTTACCGTTCCCTAGTGCCCATGCTCTACTCTTTAAGCCCTAACCATACAGACAGGGCTCTGTTGTTTTCTGAGGAGAAGAGGGTGTGCTGTGGAACTCTTACCCTCCTTGCAGCACTTCTGAGCCTCAGTACAAGTATTAAGCTCAAGAGAATTATGAAGACTTTAGGCACTCTCCGGATAAGTTTTTATTTTAAAATGTTTTAGCAGTTTGAAACGGGGATAACCTTGCAACCATATATTGCTTGCTATCAAAAGGGAACTTTCCTCAAATCAACACATTGAAGTGACCAATGAGGACTACCTGTACAAAACTGTACAGTATTAGAACAGTAGTTTGTGAACAGCTTAGCTGTAACTCAGTCTCAGGTAGAGCATTATTAATTTAACATTGATCAACAGTGAAGAGCTGGAGATCACCTCTACAGTGAAATGTGCAAAGGAAGAACCATGTTGTGGATAAAGTGGAAGATGGTTTCATTTCCACTGCCAGGTTTCTGTCTGCCTATCTGTAAAGTTCCATGCACACCTATAACACATATCCAAAATAATAATGAACTACTGATTGCATTTTGATAGTATAAATCATTTTGGATTGATCAAATCATTTAACTTTAAGTAAAACAAATATATTTCATTCTGATTTTGACATGATGGCCACAGCTGGGAAACCCATTATCAAGCAATGTAAGTCCCCAGACTGCTGCTGGGTAGGGAGTTCATAGGACATGCAAACTTGTATGTGCTGCATATACTCTGACCACTGCTGAGGGGCACAGTGAGGAGATACGGGAAACCAGGCATGCTGACAAGGGTTTCCATAGGGAGCAATTGCCCCTGGGACCAGTGATTCAAAGGGGCAGCAGGGGCAGCTGGAACCCTGAGCCTTTTGAATTGCCACTAGAGTGTTCCTCTGGGCACTCTGCACAGCTCTGCAGTGTAAGTGGTGCTGAAGGCTTTGCTTCTGGTGACATGTAGTTGGTCTCCCCCCCCCCCCACACACACACACACACACACACACACATCTTGCCCAGCAGCCCACAGAAGTTGCTGGCCGTCCTGTTGGGACACAGTGGCCATTACTCTGCCAGGGGATATTTTTAAGATGATTTTCCTATAGGATTAATTATTAATGAGTTGAAATAATTTTATGTGTTTCATAGTTCCATCATATCTAACAATAGGAAATTCACAGCAAGTGCTATATGTTCTTCAGCATATTTGGCAGCTGAGTTACTTTTTAATCCAGGGTAACTCACTGAAAACAGAACAACTGGCCCTGATCCTGCAATCAGATCCCATGTGGCTTGCAGACCCCATTGCAAGGTAGAGGTTAAAATTATAATAAGCTTACTTATCCAAATAAATCAAATGTTAAGGAATTGTAGATTCACATTTTCTCTTCACCAAACCCTTTGGTGTAATGATCACTTTATAGCAAAAAGCATTTTCCTGAAGTGTCTAATATAATATTGGTCCATGCTTACTGTAAGCAAGACTGTTGACCATGCTCACTTATTGTTTGTCTTTAACTTGCTCTGACTTAATTAAGGTTCTTATTTGCTGTAGTGGGTTAAGGTCAGGGTTTTGAGGATGTCGTACAAATTAGTGCCCTTGATGACTTTTTTGTTGTTGTTGCTTAAATTGCCTCTTCACAGGTGAGAAGAAAGTGAATCATTATGCTCTTGATAAATGAGCCCACAGACAAACAGCTGGTATACAGAAGGAATTCCAGTCTGTACAAAAGTGCTGAACAGAAGGGCAAAAGCAGCAGAGGTATTCACAAAGATTTGTGCAGAACACAATTTGTTACATTTACTCTGATGACGTGCCGCTCTTTTTTTATTCATTTCCCCACCAATGTCTGTACAAGTGATTTGGTTGGATGGTTTGCAAAAACATTTGCGGAAAATTAAATTCTCACAACTACTCATGCCAAAATGTGTTTACACAAATGCCAGTGCTGGAAGGGTTAGCATGGGCATCTCAGTGATTTTTTCCAGTGTACGAAATTTTCAGTTAACCCATCAGGGATAGTCAAAATGAATACTCAAAGAGCAAGACATCAGCTGCAATATCATGATTGGGTTAAAGTCTCTCTCTGTTGTATCATTCAAGCAAGGCACTAACAAACTTCAACAGGACTTTATTTAACAAAAGTGAAAACTCTTTACAAAGCTGCTGCACCCCTCTGTAGCTCTCACTCAGCTCTGACTAATCTTCTCCCCCCCCCACTCCTTCCTGTTTCCTGTGCTTCCAGACCCCCAACAGACAGTGCACCCAGTTCTAATAATTACAAGCAGCATCTAAAATACCACACTCTCCCATACACACAATAAAAAAATCATAACAGAATTTTTTTTTGAAGAAATGGAAGGGCCAGATTCATTGTTATGGACAAAGATAGCAGATACCTTTAACATTTTTTTAATCAAAATGTTGTTTAACAAAAACTGTCATTTGAGCCCAACAGTCTAGCCAGCTTATTCACTGTGTAGTCCATTCATCCAAGACGTAGTTTTTTAACTTGCTAGCAAGAATACTATGGAAGACCATATTAAAAGCTTTGCCAAAGTCAAGGTATATCAAGTTAACTGCTTTCCCCATATCCACAGAGCCAGTTATCTCATCATAAAAGGCAACTAGGTTGGTCAAGCATGACTTGTCTTTGGTGAATCCATTTTGACTGTTCCTGATCATCTTCCTCTCCTCCTAGTGTTTCAAAATGGATTCCTTGAGGACCTGGTCCATGATTTTTCCAAGGACTGAGTGAGGCTGACTAGTCTGTAATCCCTGGATTCTCCTTCTTTCCTTTTTAAAAGATGGGCACTACATTTACCATTTTACATTTATCTAGGACCTCCACGATCACCATGAGTTTTCAAAATATAATGGCCAATGATTCTGCAATCACATCAGCCAACTCCCTCAGCACCCTTGAATGCATTACTTCCGGCTCCATGAACTTGTGCATGTCTAGCTGTTCTAAATAGTCCTTCATGTGCTCTTTCATCAGCAAGGGCTGCTCACCTCCTCCCTGTTCTGTGCTGTGCCTTGTATGTGAAGACCAGGGCAAATAAATATTGAATACTTCAGCTTTTTCCACATCATATGTTCCTAAATTGTCTTTCCCATTCAGTAAGCATCCCACATTTCCCTGGACCTTCTTGTTGCTAACCTACCTGTAGAAACCCTGTAGAAATTACCTTTAGAAATAATATGCAAACAAACCCAGAGTTCCCACAGCCACAACAAACTCCTTTAAACTGTAGTATAAACCCAGCCACAAAACACACACTCAGATCTTCATAATGGCACTTGGGGATACAACCTGAATTCTGACCTCAGCTTCATTAAAATGTATCTTTTATAGACATGTAAACTGCCAACTTCCATAATTGTACATGAAAGGAATAAACTTTTAAGTACAATGGACTACCCTGGGTCCACCTGAAACTCCCCACCAGGGTGATGAACCTTTACACTTAGGCACTGAAACCTGAAACTGTAGAGACAGAATCTAACTTTTATTTGTAAGTACCTCGCCTCACTGTTGATCATTTTGAATTTTGTCTCTTAACTTTTATTTATATCCTAACTGATCTCATGGTACCAATATAGGGGCATATTTTACACCCCCAGGAAACACTCTAAGGGCCAGATCACACTGGGCAGCTGGCAGAAGATTAGAGGATAACAATGATTTCAAGTGACTGCCATTTTCTCCATCTCCTATGGGCTATTACCCTTTCTGAGAATTGCTAGAATGGTCTTTGTACCCTCAAGTCCCTCGCACATCCCTTATGCTGGAAGGAGCTAGGAGAGTGTACTCTCCATTGGGGATCCTTGAGATATCCCATAAAGATAGATTTCTAGTCCCCATATCAGAGGAGCAAAAACATAAAAACACCCACAGTGGGTCAGACCAATAGTCCATCTAACCCAGTATCCTTTCTCTGACAGTGGACAGTGCAACAGCTTCTGGAGGAGCATGCACAACATGTGCTCACTTTTCCTTTGTCTCTGCAGCATCACGAATGACTGTCAAAAATCTCAGAGGGGTAGCCGTGTTAGCCTGTAACTTAAAAAAAAAACCCTTAAAAAACAATGAGTGGTCCTGTAGCACCTTAGGCTACGTCTAGACTACATCCCTCTGTCAGCAGAGGGATATAAATGAAGCACTTCGAAAGTGCAAATGAAGTGGAGATTTAAATATCCTGTGCTTCATTTGCATAATCACGTAATGGCGCTCTTTCGAAAAAGCGCTATTTCAAAATTGAAACTGCAGTCTAGACATGGTTCTTTTGAAAACGGGGTGCTTTTTCAAAAGATCCTGTAAGCCTCAAAAAATGAGGTTTACAGGATCTTTCAAAAAAGCACCCCGTTTTTGAAAGAACCGCGTCTAGTCTGCAGTTTCAATTTCGAAACAGCTCTTTTTCAAAAGAGCGCCATTACGTGATTATGCAAATGAAGCATGGGATATTTAAATCCCTGCTTCATTTGCACTTTCGAAGTACTTCATTTACATCCCTCTGCTGACAGAGGGATATAGTCTAGATGTAGCCTTAGACACCAACAAAAATATAGATAGTGTCATGAACTTCAATGGGCAAACCCACTTTTTCAGATCACTCCATTCATCTGAAGAAGTTGGTTGTGCCCACGAAAGCTTATGATAGTATCTATACTTTTTTTAGTCTCTAAGGGTGTGTCTAGACTACATGGCTCCGTCGACAGAGCCATGTAGATGAGTTTACTAGACATAGCAAAATGAAGTGGCGATTTAAATAATCACGCTTCATTTACATCAAAATGGCCACCGCGCTGTGCCGACGATCAGCTGATCCAGCACAGTGGGGCAGTCTAGACGTGCCACGGTCAACAAGGGAAGCCTTTGTCGACCGCTCCGGTATGCCTCGTGAAACGAGGTCGACGGAGCCATGTAGTCTAGACACACCCTAAGATGCTACAGGACCACTTGTTTTTTGTCAAAAATCTGTTGAGATAAGTTTGCAGCACTGTACTCTAGCTCATTCTCCATATTGCTCAATATAATCCATATTTAAGTTTTTAAAAGGGATCAAACATCAGAAAGACTATCATATCAGAAGTGCCATTTGTCCCTGTCTAATGACAACAGTTCCTTTACTAAGTAAAAGTCACATGTTTGCTACATCTCTCCAAAAAGTCCAGGTGTCGAGATTTTGATTTCAGGATAAATATTTTTCCTAAAAAGTACACATTCTTATTTTTCCCAAAAATGATACTGTCTTGGGATATCTCCTTTTTCAAAACCAGTTCTTGTGTTTGGCATGTAGCACTACGAACAATATCAAAATGTCACAAAATCATGAATAGTAATGCAAGAACAAAACCAATTGTTCATCACGTCTTAGCCACTGCATTTTGCATTCTCTTACATCATTAGATGTGCTGTCTAATCTCTTCTCAAATATGCCTGACAGTGATGGCCCCTTAAATGTCTCCCTGGGTAGTTTCTTATACTGCCCAACTGCTCCAATTGTTAAAGACTTTTTCTTAATGTCTAGCATAAGCTTTTCTTTCCTTAACTTCAGGCCACTGCTTCCTATCATACCATCTTCTAAGTCAGAGTAATTCCCTTCATTCATTTTTATTGTTACCTTGATGGTATTTATATATCCCCCTGGAGTCATCTCTTTTCTACACTATAAAATGTGGTTCTTACTCTTATCCTCAGATCCTTGCACTGGATCATTCTTGTTGATTTTCATTGTATTTTCTATCATTTTTTCTCTATTCTACCCACACTCTGGGACCAACGCTGAATGCAATTTTCTAAATGCTATGCAGAGTGACACTTTTAACTGCCTTCCTTTCTAATGTGATGACCTTTATTATAGCAAGATACTTGGACTTTTTTATTTTTAAACCACTTGTATCAGACTATGAGCTCATACTAAGTTTAATAATATCAGTTTGTATTCTTACTTGCTGTTTCCCCCTCCTCAGATTGTGTATTTTTTATTTCCTCTTGCTAAGAGTAAGATTTTGTATTTTTTACAGTGAATTTCATCCTATAGTATATGTCTCATTATTTTACTATGTCAACTTTGCAACTTGCATTTTCTTTCCAGTAGCTTTCTTATCCATCCATTTTTGATGTTGAGAATGCAAGTGTGCATCATTTTCTCTGGGTGCCCAAAATCATGGTTCACCTTCTTATCCTCTGCCTTAGTGATAGACTTGCTTCTGCTAAACCAGGAGTCACCTCACTATCACTCAAGTCTCTAATCCACCTGAATAATATCCTCAGAAACTCTGCCAGCCTTGACTTTGCCTTGCAGGTTAACTTAGATGCACTCCAAAACCCTTGAAAGGTGTTCCCCAGTAGTATCCAGCCCCTGTCACTGGAAGCTCACCGAAATGACCAAGATTGCTGTCTGCAAAGAGAGTGTGCACACTGGTCTGTTTGTTCATAGAATCATAGAACCATGGAGCTGGAAAAGACCTCAGAAGGTCATCAAGTCCAGCCCCCCGCCCAAGGTAGGAACAATCCCAACTAAATCAACCCAGCCAGGGCTTTGTCAAGTTGAGACTTAAAACACTGCTAGGGATGGAGACTCCACTACCTCCATAGGCAACCCATTCCAGTGCTTCACCACTCTCCTAGTGAAATAGTTTTTCCTAATATCCAACCTGGACCTCTCCCACCACAACTTGAGACCATTGCTCCTTGTTCTGCCATCTGTCACCACTGAGAACAGCCTTTCTCCATCCTCTTTGGAACCTCCCTTCAGGAAGTTGAAGATTGCTATTAAATCCCCCCTCACTCTTCGCTTCTGCAGACTAAACAGACCCAACTCCCTCAGCCTCTCCTCATAGGTCATATGCTCCAGCCCCCTAGTCATTTTGGTTGCCCTCTGCTGGACCCTCTCCAATGCATCCACATCCTTTTTGTAGTGGGGGGCCCAGAACTGGACACAATACTCCAGATGTGGCCACACCAGAGCCGAATAAAGGGGAATAATGACATCTCTGGATCTGCTGGCAATGCTCCTCTTAATGCAACCTAATATGCCATTAGCCTTCTTGGCTACAAGGGCACACTGTTGACTCATATCCAGCTTCTCATCCACTGTAACCCCCAGGTTCTTTTCTGCAGAACTACTACTTAGCTGGTTGGTCCCCAACCTGTAACAATGCTTGGGATTCTTCCGTCCCAAGTGCAGGCTCTGCACTTGTCCTTGTTGAACCTCATCAGATTTCTTGTGGCCCAATCCTCCAATTTGTCTAAGTCATTCTGGACTCTATCTCTGCCCTCAAGTGTATCTACCTCTCCCCCTAGCTTAGTGTCATCTGCAAACTTGCTGAGAGTGCAATCCATCCCCTCATCCAGGTCATTAATAAAGATATTGAACAAAACCGGTCCTAGAACTGAAGCTTGGGGCACTCCACTAGAAACCGACTGCCAACCTTCTAGCCAGCTTTCTATCCATCTTACCGTCCATTTATCCAATCCACATTCCCTTAACTTGCTAGCAAGAATATTGTGGGAGACCATATCAAAAGCCTTGCTAAAGTCAAGGTATATCACATCCACTGACTTTCCCATGTCCACAGAGCCAGTTACCTCATCATAGAAGCTAATCAGATTGGTGAGGCACGACTTGCCCTTTGTGAATCCATGCTGACTATTCCTAATCACTTTCCTCTCTTCCAAGTGCCTCAAAATAGATTCCTTAAGGATCCCTTCCATGATTTTTCCAGGAATCGAGGTAAGACTGACCAGCCTATAGTTCCCTGGATTGTTCTTCTTCCCTTTTTTGAAGATGGGCACTATATTTGCCTTTTTCCAATCATGCGGGATCTCTCCCAATCTCCACGACTTTTCAAAGATCATGGCCAAAGGCTCCGCAATGACATTTGCCAACTCCCTCAGTACCCTTAGATGCATTAAGTCCGGATCCATGGATCTGTGAACGTTTAGCTTTTCTAAATAGTTCCTAACCTGTTCTTTACCCACCAAGGGCTGTCCATCTTCATCCCATCTTGCGTCACTTAGCGCATTAGTCTGGGAGCTGACCTTGTCCGTGAATACAGAGGCAAAGAAAGCACTGAGTACTTCAGCTTTCCCCACATCATCTGTCACTAGGTTACCTCCTTCATCCAGTAGGGGCCGCACACCCTCTCTGATCACCTTCTTCTTGTTAACATGACTGTAGAAACCTTTCTTGTTATTCTTCACATCCTTTGCCAGTCGCAATTCCAATTGCGCTTTTGACTTCCTGATAACCCCCCAGCATTCTCAAGCTATACATTTAAACCCCTCCCTGGTCATTTGTCCAAGTTTCCACTTTTTGTAAGCTTCCTTTTTGTGCTTAAGTTCACCAAGGATTTCCCCTGTAAGCCAATCCGGTCTCCTACCATGTTTGCCTCTCTTTCTACACATCGGGATGATTTCTTTCTGTGCCTTCAATAAGGCTTCTTTAAAATACTGCCAGCTGTCCTGGACTCCTTTCCCCTTCATGTTAGCATCCCAGGGGATTCTGCCCATCAGGTGTCTGAGGGAGTCAAAATCTGCTTTTCTGAAGTCCAAGTGTGTATTTTACTACTCTCTTTTCTTCCTTTGGTCAGGATCCTGAAATCTACCATCTCATGATCACTGCTTCCCAGGTTGCCACCCACCTCTACTTCCCCTATTAGTTTCTCCCTGTTTGTGAGCAGAAGGTCAAGCTGCGCATGGCCCCTGGTTGGATCCTTCAGCACTTGGACCAAGAAGTTATCCCCAACATTCTCCAAAAACTTCCTGGATTGCCTGTGTACTGCTGTATTGGTTTCCCAACAGATGTCAGGGTTGAGGATTCACAGTTGAGGATTCACATAGTATTACAGCGAACAGCACTGAGATGAATTTGTAATAAAACCAAGAATAAGTTTATTCATAAAGAAAAGAGATTTATGTGATAGCGCGTAAGGAAAGTGAAAATAAAAATGTTTACAAATAAAACAAAAAAGATAACACACTTTTACAAGACTAGAATTAACTCTATCAAATTAATCTTATCTAAAGCAGTTTCTCACCTAATACATTTCATACTCAGTGTGCTAGTTTTCAGGATTCCGATTTTTCATAAGCCACCAACACTCCTCCACAGCATCAGCATTCCTTAGTGAGGAAGATAACAAAAATGTCTTTTTTAATTTTCTGTATATTTCCCCAAAACTCCATTCTTCTGAGTGCAGAGACAAGTGGTTTTAGTCTCCAGTGTCTTCCCAGGCTAATTCTACATTCCACTATCAATGTAACTTTTCCTCTTGACTTACATGCAAATGCAGATTACATTTTGTTTGGGATTTTACAAAATTTGATTCACCTCAGAGATATAGGCAGACAGGTAATTCACTGTTCCTTTGTCTAAGACTGACTTATTTATCAATCCTTCCTAGTTATATGGCACAAAAGAAACATGTTTCTAGGACTCACATACAACTTCTTAATTTAACTATCACACATTCAAACGTCACACATGATAAATATAAAGTGAGCTTTTATTTGATGCTTCACATCGCCTTCTTTACAAACAAATACTATGACAGCAATGTGAAAGATGTAGAAAGTTTTTCAGGCCTGGAATTGCTTTTACAAGACAGTGAACTTTTGCCAGTTGGCACACAGGTGCTCTAAAGGTCATAGTGCTATATCCTTAAGATGAGAAAGGGAGTTCTGGGGGAAACAGAGAAGAAGCTAAGCGAAGAGCTTCACCATAACCAGAATTTCCATCCCATGAAAATTTCACATTTCTGAAAAAACAACAACTCTCAATCAAAATAAAAAGTCAGTGATGCAAAAGTCCGAGATGTTAACATTTCCAAACAATGCAATTTTGGAAGAACTGAAAACAGAATTTTTGAATATATTCAATCTGAGCTTTTTCAGACTATCATCTGCCTGATTTCCATAAAAAGTTTAAATGGAATTGACACATTCCTAAGGAACTGTTCAGCATTTCAATTGTGCCAGATCTTTTCCTATAGGAAAAAGTTGAGTTGGAAAATTTTCAACCTGCTCTAGTTAAGAATGCTTACCAGCTGGTAGAAAAGAATATACAGCAAGCAATAGCCAGATACAAAAGAACTACCCTAGAGATATGATTGCTTGGTTCTGCCAAATGTCATAGATTTTACTAGGGTCTGAAAGAACCATATAGACCTTCAATGTTCCAGTAAGAAGGCAACCCAGCACAACCTATTTTGTGTTAATAAGGACACAAAAGAAAGCGTTCCTTGGGAAGGTGCTATATCTGAATATTGTACATAAGAACATAAGAACATAAGAACGGCCGTACCGGGTCAGACCAAAGGTCCATCTAGCCCAGTATCCTGTCTGCCGACAGTGGCCAGCACCAGGTGCCCCAGAGGGGGTGGACCGAAGACAATGATCAAGCGCTTTGTCTCCTGCCATCCCTCTCCAGCCTCTGTCAAACAGAGGCCAAGGACACCATTTTATCCCCTGGCTAATAGCCTTTTATGGACCTAACCTCCATGAAATTATCTAGCTTCTCTTTAAACTCTGTTATAGTCCTAGCCTTCACAGCCTCCTCTGGCAAGGAGTTCCACATGCTGACTACACGCTGTGTGAAGAAGAACTTTCGCTTATTAGTTTTAAACCTGCTACCCATTAATTTCATTTGGTGTCCTCTAGTTCTTCTATTTAGGGAACTAATAAATAACTTCTCTTTATCGGCCCTCTCCATACCACTCATGATTTTATACACCTCTATCATATCCCCCCTCAGTCTCCTCTTTTCTAAACTGAAAAGTCCCAGTCGCTTTAACCTCTCCTCATATGGGACCCGTTCCAAACCCCTAATCAATTTAGTTGCCCTTTTCTGAACCCTTTCCAAGGCCAAAATATCTTTTTTGAGGTGAGGAGACCACATCTGTACACAGTATTCAAGATGTGGGCGTACCATAGTTTTATACAGGGGCAGTAAGATATTCCGGGTCTTATTTTCTATCCCTTTCTTAATAATACCTAGCATCCTATTTGCCTTTTTGACCGCCGCTGCACACTGTGTGGAAGTTTTCAGAGAACTGTCCACGATAACTCCAAGATCTCTTTCCTGATTTGTCGTAGCCAAATTAGCCCCCATCATACTGTATGTATAGTTGGGGTTATTTTTCCCAATGTGCATTACTTTACACTTATCCACATTAAATTTCATTTGCCATTTTGTTGCCCAATCACTCAGTTTGGTGAGATCTTCTTGGAGTCCCTTACAGTCTGCTTCTGTCTTGACTATCCTAAACAGTTTGGTATCATCCGCAAACTTTACCACCTCACTGCTTACCCCTTTCTCCAGATCATTTATGAATAAGTTGAACAGGATTGGTCCTAGGACTGACCCTTGGGGGACACCACTAGTTACCCCTCTCCACTCTGAAAATTTACCATTTATTCCTACCCTTTGTTTCCTGTCTTTTAACCAGTTCTCAATCCAAGAAAGGACCTTCCCTCTTATCCCATGGCCATGTAATTTACATAAGAGCCTTTGGTGAGGGACCTTGTCAAAGGCTTTCTGGAAATCTAAGTATACTATATCTACTGGATCCCCCTTGTCCGCATGTTTGTTAACCCCTTCAAAGAACTCTAATAGATTAGTAAGACAGGATTTCCCTTTACAAAACCCATGTTGACTTTTGTCCAACAAATTATGTTCTTCTACATGCTTCACAATTTTATTCTTTACTATTGTTTCGACTAATTTGCCCGGTACTGAAGTTAGACTTACCGGTCTGTAATTGCCCGGATCGCCTCTAGAGCCCTTTTTAAATATTGGTGTCACGTTGGCTACCTTCCAGTCATTAGGTACGGAAGCCGATTTAAGGGATAGGTTACAAACCACAGATAATAGTTCAGCAATTTCCCATTTGAGTTCTTTTAGAACCCTTGGATGAATGCCATCCGGTCCCGGAGATTTGTTAACATTAAGTTTTTCTATTTGTTCCAAAACCTCCTCTAATGACACTTCAATCCGGGACAGTTCCTCAGATTCATTACCCACAAAGGACGGTGCAGATTTGGGAATCTCCCCAACGTCCTCAGCCGTGAAGACTACCTTGTACTACCTTGCCTAGATCACAGATCTTACTCACAAATATGATTACAGTTTAATTTATACTTTCCTCTGCAAAATTATACTTGCTTTCCTTTCTTTTGTTAAGGAAACTGCTTTTCCCATTACTGATACTTGTGAAACCTAGAGGTTTCCCATTAGCAATTGCTTTCTTCTCTGCACAATCAATTTGTAATCCAGGCTATTTGTAAATTTACTGTCTGGGCCGATATTAAATGTTATACTACAATATCAATATGCAAGATCAATCCACTAAGCTCCCTTTATCAAATAAATGTGAAATTATATTGAAGATGGGCTATTGCATTTGCTTGACATCACCTGTCTTTAATAAAACTGCATAATTTGTTAGTTATTAAATACCTTTTTCCAAATGTCCACAGTTGATTCAAAGTTTTTTAATTTGAGTCAAAGATTCTGCTTACTTCAGGTTGGATCACATGAATATCTGTCCAATTTATGTTAGTCCTTTACCATTTGGAACAACTGGAAAATTTCTGAGAATATAGAATAGCAGTTATATAGGCAAGAGGGAACTGGTTAAATAAGAATTTAGCTCACTCATAAATATGAGGATATTTTATGGTGTGATGAATAAGATGGTTACTACACTTTTTTGGACATCCATGCCATTTAGTTAACTAAATTGCCTGCAAGGGTTAAACCCAGAGACAGTGGGTCCTTAAGAGTTTCCAGGAAGTTTTGACAGGAAGCCAGGAGAGTCAATGAAAACAGAGTGTCATTTTTTTAATGGGAAGCAGTCATCTTCCTTCTGCAAGTCTTTGTGTGACCAGAGGAGAGCTACAGACATGAATTAAGCTAGGAAGCAAGGCATGGAATATCCTTGCACAGGGAAAGACTAAATGGAACAACAGATATGTGTGTAGAACAGGGAATGTTTAAACTTAAAACACAATGAGTAGTCTTGCAGCACTGTAAAGATTAACAAAATATGTAGATGGTATCATACCTTTGTGATATGTTTGATTCCTATCACAGAGGTATGATTAAAGACATTGACTGGATGGCCCACTACATTCCACATCCTAATGACATAAAAAAACAAACAATGGGTACTTAAGAACAATTTGCACCTTTTCTATCAGCTTCATGTAGCATGGACACTCTAATTGACTCTTCCCCTTCTTTTCCTTCTTTTTCCTTCTCTCTCCCCTGCCCAATCCCGTATTTATTTATTTAGAAACTGGACCTTTAATAACTCCATTCATCTGAAGAAGTGGATTGTTCCCACAAAAGCTTATCCGTCATGCAATGAGGTGAAATATTTCAAAATAATGGGTGGCTTGTGTAGACGCAGCATAGTTATTTTGGGGTACCTTTGGTATCCCGAAATAGCAATGCATTGTAAACGTACCCTAAGGTGCTGCTAGACTGTTCATTGTTTTTTAAGTTTTTCCTGTTACAGACTAACTTGGCTCCCCTTCTGAAGGGAATGTTTAGTTAGATGTGATCAGCTTATTTTCTTTATTTTGGGGTTTGTTGAACACCTCTGTGCTGATCCCATATATCCCCCCTCCAGTACACTGAAACTTTTAAACTGAATCCCAGGGGAACAATTCTCTGTGTTTTTAATCTGCCTTTTTTCAGTTGTGCTGTAACGCCTAGCTACTAAGTATGCTTTACCAAGTATGTCTTCTTTTTTGTTAATAAAATCACCTTTTTAATACTACGGTCTCATTCCTATGTTCTAGAAGGCAGGAGGTTCTGTGTCTATGTGCCTGAAACCGAAAGGTTAGCTATTAAGAAGTTACAGTTTATTTTCAAGCTCTCTCCAGAGGGAGAATTAAAGAGCTTGAGGATACCCCACAGGAAGAAATTCCCAACTGTATCTTCCTGGGTTCGCAGAAGGGTTTTTGCATTTGGGTGGTGGCAGTGTACCACCTAAGGTCAGGGAATCTGTGACACTGGTGAGTTTTTAAGCAGAAGCATTTAATGGCAGGGAATTTTAAAGTCTCTTGCAGGGCCCTACCTTCTGTACTTGAAGTGCTAGAGCAGGGAACAGCCTTGACATATGGATTTGCAACACTAATTGAAAACATAAAGTCCATGGGCCAGGTAACAGATTATGTCAATCTATATAATACAAGTATAATAAAATACTTATAAGTTGACTAGGAGAATAGAACTGAAATTACTCATATATTTTCATGCCATGTGTATTTTTTAAACAATGTATATACTACATGCCACAAAATTTTGCACTCAAATATGAACAAAGACAGAGGAAACCAGACTTCCAAATGCCATCCACTAATTAACTCACCAGGGAAATTGTTAGCCAGTTTACATTTGCAACCTGCATAACCTGCAGCTGGGAAATCTGACAACCAGCTGAAGAATCAAGATAAGGGGTCAAATTCTGTTCTTTATTACACAAGGGTAAACCCAGAATACCTCAATTGACTTCAGAACTATAGAGTAAAAACATTCACACAAAACAAAAGCCACACAGTACCATTCCAACATTCTACAAAGTGGAAATTATTCAGTGTATGAATTATCTTATTCAATAGATACATACTTTACAATTTTTCAGGGAAATATAATGACAAATATAAAAACTTGACAGTTTTAATAACTTCGGAGTCTTATCCAAAGGCCACTGAATTAATTGAGAAAACTCCCACTAGAAGCCAATTTGAATTCTCAGTCTATTATTGATTTTTTAAAAGTTACTTGTTATTTCTTTCCATTATTTCACTGACTACTATCTGGCTATAGAGATTGTGTCTCTGGCATTATTATGAAAGCTGAAGCATGAACAAATTTGTTGTATATTTGAAGGTAAATATATTTGAGAAGATGGGAGAAGCAGCATGCCAATAGATCACTTCCAGCAATGCTGTTATTAGCTCTGTTCTCAGTTGAAATTTCTTTATATGTTCATTCATTTTTTGGCTTCACTTCAAACAAAGGCACTCGCAACTCATCTCTCTGATACAATAAATCTCAGTGTGTGTGTGTGTGTGTGTGCGTGTAATAATTTTTGTTTCTTACAATTTTTTCGAGTTACTCAGACCAAGACAATACTTTTAAACAAATTGATTAAAAACAATCAGTCCACCAACCAAAAATGCACCATCTTGCATGTATACTTGGATCTATTTTCACTCAGAGGATCATCTACACCAGCATTTTTCAAACTTGGATCACTGGGCCACCAGGGTAAGCTGCTAGGATGCCCACACTGCTTTGTTTACTTAATGTGTTCACAGCCACAGAACCTCACAGCTCCCATTGGCTGTGATTCACCATTTCCAGCCAAGAGGAGCTCCGTGGCCACAGATATGTTAAGTAAACAAAGTAGCATGGGCCTGGCAGCGGCTTACCCTGGCAGTTCTGTGATCCAAATTTGAAAAACACTGGTGTAGATTATCCTTCGAGTGAAATTTTTTTTTCACTATTGCTTGCAACTCATTACAAAGTACTAATGTCGGTCTCCAAAAGAGTGTTTTGTGAGTTGCAAGCATCAAGTTCTTGCATTTGAAACTCAGAATATTAAGGGAGGAGAATAAAAAGATCAGTGATTAAATCAACCAACAATACTTTTCATTCAAAAAATTACTAAAAAATATTAAATATAACCAAACATATTTTGTACTGGGGATACTCCGTGGGATTAATTATGAGGAAAGACTTCGACAGTTGTTGGATAAACATGATGCTTCACTCAATCTTTTTATATGTCCTCCATAGACAGAGGCACATAAGACATTCTGCGACACTGACCAGCAGACTGTTCTGAAGCTGAAAAGTGCAAGTTTGAGCCTTAATGCCATAATCATAACAATTAGTGGACAGCTCCTGGATCTCATCCCACCTGGCAAGAGTATGAGCCTATGCAGACACAGTGAAAGCAGAAAACTTGCACAGATCTAAAGCAACCCTGCAGTGCTGATCCTATGCATATAGATGGTTAAGTATCTGCAAATGATTCTGTTTCATAATCTGTAGCAGAATCAATTAACTCTTGATGCCAAATCCAAGACATTGCAACTAAAAGAAGATCATGGAGAGGGAATAACTTAATCTAAATAGAGTTCTTACTTTTTGTAATCAGATAAAAACGTTTTTGGGACTACAGTCTCTGGGAAATATAAAAGACTCTCTTATTATTTAGTGGAATGACAAAACATAAGGCTATTCAGTGCTTTGCAGTCGAGGAGTTAACTACAGGTTGAATCTCTCAAATCTGGGATTCTCTGGTCTGATAATATCTGTGGTCCAGTAGGACCATGGTTGTTGCTGGACCAAAGAGCCCCAGAGGCCAGGAGTGGGAGCCAGCTGGGAGTCTGCTGATGGTTGAGGACCTTCCACTGGGCAGGTGGCAGTTGGGCCGGGGAGCCCCGTCGGGAGCAGGGCCAGCAGTGGCTGTGGAGCCGTGACTCTGAGGAGCCCCAGCAGGAGCAGGCAGGTGGTGGCTGGAGACCTGTTTTGATCTTCATCACACCTGGCACTAAACCAGCCTCTAAATTAGGGAATGACAACTGGCTCCTTTGGTCCCCATCTTCTCCTTCTACCTCTGTCTCTCTATGCCTAAACTATACTGGACCAAGAAATGTGAAGCAAAGTGCCCTGTAAATACTCAGAATTTTCCTTTGGCTGTCATCTGACTGTTTCATAGCATAACTGCTGTTTGAGCATCTGGACCACACAGAAAGTGTGGGTAATCTCTGACATCACTGATTTTTTGTTTTGTGATTTCAAAGTGAGAATCATGGAATAGTCTCCATGGACAAAGTCCTCACTTCATTGAAAACAGCTGGGCCACATTTCACAAGATAGTGGTAACATACTGCCGACTGGTGCTGGTATGGAAATCCCAGGAAAGTTCCTTAGCTCCATTGTGAAGCAATGGCAGTTTACACCATCTGAGGATCTAGCTCTCTAATTCAAGTGAAGAGTAGAGTGTTGTTTGCATTGGCCATGACAAATATATTCATACAAGTTATGTGCAGAATAATTCATGGCGATTACTTCCATTCCCACACAATTTATATTGGAGCAATACATGGTATGGATTTTTCTATTCAGCTTTAACAAAACCCAAGCATAAAAGGGTATAAACTTACTGAGGAACAATATGGACTTTCTGCCTCCAAAAGCATAATTGCATGAATTGCTGATCCATATATGTGTTTTAAGCAATGGCTGATGAATTTAACTAAAATACATTTACATTTGTCCTGGAGCATTAAAGATGCAATGAGCCAAAAGATTTTTCTCCCATGATCTCAGACACAGTTTTCCAACACTGTCACACAAAGATCATGATATAACTCTGTCAGCCGATGGTCAGGGCAGTGAGTGGTGTGTGTGTATTATACACCTGAGACTTCAACTGCTAGGACTGGGGTCCCTTAGCAGCGGGCAACCTGGAGGAGGTTGACGGGCGCCCCAAGAAGTTTACAGGGAGAGCTTATTACACCTCAGATTTTGACTGCTAGGATACACGATCCCTTTGCAGCGGGCAGCCTGGGGAGGCTGAGAGATGCCCCAACAGATCTGTCCCCTGGAAGCGACATGATCCAACGCTCAAGCTCTCCCGATATCTGTCCCTTATGACTGGCTGGAGTTCTTTTAAAATTGTGCTTGGTTCTGTTACAGCAACTGAAGGAGTCAGGTCACAGCTTAAACAGTTACTATTTTATTGTTACAGGGTAAACTTAGCTGGTAAATGCTACTACTGTGTTACAGATAACACAGCCACTACAAAGGACAGGACAGAAATTACACTAATAAGTCACTTACAGGTACCATGAAACCCTTTTGGTTCTCTGAGCTCTTATTAAATGCATGCAAAATAGACACCTAGCAGGTATATATTCTCACCCCTGCGTTCCAGACTTGACGTGGCCAGCGTCTTTCTCTCAATCCCTCAGGAAGAAGTAGGGCGAGGTTGGGCGTCTCACAGACCTCGGGAGACAACCAATACTTGCTAGCAAGTATTGCTGGATTGGAGCTCAAATGGGGTGGGCTACTAAACCCCTCTTTATACCCTTTGGATCGCGTAGGCTTCTTCCTGGTCTCAAGTGGCCAATTAGGAAAAATGGTTTTGAATGCCAAGTTTCCCACGAAGGGTGCAAAGCATAATTCACACCTGGGAAAATGCAGACAATGGGCACCTCTGGTATGTGATGGGTGAAGATTCCTCTCCTGGGACAGTGCAGGCGTGTCAATTACTGGTACTAGCCATCAGGGCGACGGGAGGCCCCGGGTCATCAGTTAGCCCATTTACTGTCTGGTTTCGGTTTATGATAGAGTCAGGGACAGGCAGCACACCTGCGTTCCCAGGGCATCAAAGGCTGACTGCCTTTCTCTTGCTCTCTGGAGGGGGAGGGGGGAACAAGATGGGGTTTATGTCTGGCTACAAACTCCTATGCTGGTCCTTCTGTCAGATCATTTTTACTGTCACTAAGGCTACGTCTAGACTGCAAGCCTCTTTTGAAAGAGGCTTTTTTGAAAGATACTTTCGAAAAAGCCTCTTTCGAAAAAGAGCGTCTAGACTACAACCAGTACTTTCGAAAAAGCAAGCTGCTTTTTTGAAAGAGAGCACCCAGGCAGTCTGGATGATCTCTTTCGAAAAAGCACAGTTTGCATTACATAGCGCCTTTTTTCGAAGGAGCACTTTTGAAAAAGGCATTCTTCCTCATAAAACAAGGTTTTCTGCGGTTGAAAAAACTGCCCTGTTCTTTTGATTTACTTTCGAAAGAATGTGGTGGCAGTGTATATGCTGGGGAAGTTTTTTCGAAAAAAGGCCACTTTTTTCGAAAAAAACCCTGTAGTCTAGACAAACCCTAAGAGATTTGTTGTCAAACAAAGGCAGAAGGAAACAACACTTTTTGGAGGTGAGAGCCATGTTGCAAGCTGCTTCTTAGCTACAAAATGTCATGTACATTTTAAAAGCAGATGTGTGAAAGTATGAAGTATCTGTCAGTTCTCTGGCATGGAGGCAGCACTCAACAAATGCTGTAAAACTTTGACATACTCCATGAATAATTGTCTTTTCAATTTTATTCTCTTTCTGCCCACTGGTCAGTATGCATTACATGTCTCTATCTGTGCCTAAAGACGATATGAATCTCTTGCATCTCTTAATTTAAGAGACTAGATCTTTATCTCAAGCTCACACTTTTAGCTCCAGACATCTGAAAATCAGTCCTTCGTGTGGAAGCCAAGATGGTGCCTCTTCCAGGAAATCAAACAGCTTTGTGCTTCATATAATTGGGTTGAATGTTCTCTTTTCAGAGGATGTGTGTAGTTCACAGGTCAATTGGGTATTATATTATGGTCTGTGAGCGGGCCAATGTTCTCTGGCGAAGCTGTTATTGACACACCAGGGCTACATCTACATTGCGCATTCTTGCGCAAGAAGATATGCAAATGAGGCATGGCAATGAATATTGCTGCACCTCATTTGCATACCTAATGAACCACCATTTTTGTGCAAGGGGCTTTTGCACAAGAAGGAGCAGTTAATACTGCTCCTTCTTGCGCAAACCCCCCCTCTTGTGCAAAAGCCATTCTGCTGCTTATTTTCAGGCAGAACGGCTCTTGCGCAAAAAGCCCCTTGCGCAAAATGGTGGCTCATTAGGTATGCAAATGAGGCATGGCGATATTCATCGCCATGCCTCATTTGCATATCTTCTTGTGCAAGAATGCGCAATGTAGACGTAGACAGTGTATGACTACACTGGAGCTGGAGGTGTAATGTCCAGCTTGCATAGACATACCTGCAATAGTGCTGACTGAACAAGAAAAAAGAAGTGTAAGCACAGAGGGGTGAGCAGCAAGATGGACTAGCCATCCCAAGTAAAAGGAGAAGTTCAGGCTGTACACAGACATTATCATGCAGGAAATTCACAACAGCAGGAAAGTAAAAACATTGTTTTACCTTACTGCGGAACAAGACAACCAGATCTTTGCCATTTAAAAGTTCACCACTGCCTCAAGATTCTTGGCAGTACTGAGAGCTTTGGGGAGATATCTGCTCACAGTAGAGTGCTAAAAGCAGATCCCAACAAGATCCAGGCAGTCAGAGACATGTCAGTTCCAGTGGATGTGGAAGGGGCACAGTGCTTAATTGGAAAGATGCATTTTCAGTTCAAATTCTGTCCACACCTGGCTGCAGTGGCAGAAGCAATATGTCAGCTCACAAAGATGGGTGTTAAGTGGAACTGGGCACCCCCCCTCCCCCCCGCACACACACACACACACACAGAGCACACTGAAACAAATGCTAATGGATAGCCCTGTCCTTAAGTACTAGCACCAGGAAAGTCGCTGACACTACAGTGTGATGCATTGGGGGGGGGGGGAAATTGGGGGGTAGCTCTTTTGCAGGAGCAACCAGTTGGTTGTCAGCAAAGCCCTGCCAGAGCCTGAACAGGAATGCACCTACACAGAAAAGGAGTTTGTGGCTGTGGTATTTGGAGTGGAACAATTCCATCAATAGACCTATAGCCACTCTAGTACAATCAGACCATAAACCCCTACAGACAATTGTGGAAAAGCCCCTTCTAAGTGCTCCTCTGTTGGGACAAAGCCAACGCTAGAGAAGAAATAGGTAAGGAGCTCTGGCTGGGTGGACTTGTCCTACTGCACCTGAAAAGCCTGTGTAAGCTGGACGAGGAGCTTAAAAAGGAAAGCAAAGCAGTTCAGTGGCAGGTAGATGAGGAAGTGAGCTGACCTGCACTCTGAATTCCCAGGAAGGAGCACCGCAGTCACTCTTCTGCTTGAGGCCTAGTATTATTGACCTGACCAAGCCTTCAAAAGGAGGAACTGGTGAATTTCTGAAAGTCAGCAACTTTATCACTGGGTTTAGTTATTTCCTTTACCCTGCAAGAAGAGAGGTTTCAATAGGAAATGATCCAGAGAAGAAGCTGCATAACACCTCAAGGTGCAGGACTTAACTGCTTACGATTGAGCCCTGGGTCAGAGTCCAATGGGGTGGGTCCGAGCTTCCCTGCCAACTGCAAAAGAGAGACAGTGACAGAAGTCTATCCCTCAGCTGGGAATCAATTTAGGAAAAGACCCTGAAGGTACAAGGGTACAGACTCTCCCAGGACACTGACCCAAGGAGGGAAGCCCTGAACCTCTCACTGACTTCTGAAGACTTCCCCAATCACTTAAGTCATTGAAATCTCTGAGTGCCCTGGGTGCAGTGGAATCCAGCTCAAATGAGGTGTCTATGCAAAAGGGACAAATTATCCAAAGGAACAGGAGTCATTAATGATCCAGGAAACATGGCACCTAAAGATGGTCTATAGAAATCACAGAATGGAGAGACAGAATTATCTGGAGATCAACCCTCCAGTGAGGGAAGAGTGTTCACAGAGAGATCGTCTGCTAGACTCAGTCATAAGGAGATAGACAGGTCACACCCAGTATGGTTGCCTGCTGAGGTGACCAAAATATCTCAATAAATATGTAACCAGATAAGTCTGTGTTAGACAGGACTCCAACTTGATTATGTGCTAGCAACTGCTGGCCAAGGGGACATGGGGTGGGATCTAAGTGTCAATTATTTGTTCTTAATGTTTATATAAAAAAATTTGTAAAATGGGAAAGACGTTTCATGATTAGTGGAAATGCAGTCAAGGGGGCAATGTTCCCAGTTTCTGTGGTGTCTTCCAAGGAACAAGCGGAGTTAGGCTGGAAGCAACTCGGCCACATGGGCAGAACAGTTTTAATAAAATGTCACTTGTTCAACTTAACCTGCATTTAACTTCACTCTTTGGGTGTGTCTAAATTACACCCCTCTGCCAACAGAGGGATGTAGATTAGGCACATCGCTACTGCAAATGAAGCAGGGATTTAAATATCGCACGCTTCATTTGAATAAAAATGGCCACCGCTTTTTAAGAACATAAGAACATAAGAATGGCCGTACTGGGTCAGACCAAGGTCCATCTAGCCCAGTATCCTGTCTGCCAACAGTGGCCAGCACTAGGTGCCCCAGAGAGGGTGGACCAAAGACAATGATCAAGCAATCTGTCTCCTGCCATCCTTCTCCAGCCTCTGACAAACAGAGGCCAGGGACACCATTTCTATCCCCTGGCTAATAGCCTTTTATGGACCTAACCTCCATGAAATTATCTAGCTTCCCTTTAAACTCTGTTATAGTCCTAGCCTTCACAGCCTCCTCTGGCAAGGAGTTCCACAGGTTGACTACACGCCGTGTGAAGAAGAACTTTCTTTTATTAGTTTTAAACCTGCTACCCATTAACTTCATTTTGTGTCCTCTAGTTCTTCTGTTATGGGAACTAATAAATAACTTTTCTTTATCGGCCCTCTCCACACCACTCATGATTTTATATACCTCTATCATATCCCCCCTCAGTCTCCTCTTTTCTAAACTGAAAAGTCCCAGTCGCTTTAACCTCTCTTCATATGGGACCCGTTCCAAACCCCTAATCATTTTAGTTGCCCTTTTCTGAACCCTTTCCAAGGCCAAAATATCTTTTTTGAGGTGAGGAGACCACATCTGTACACAGTATTGAAGATGTGGGCATACCATAGTTTTATACAGGGGCAGTAAGATATTCTGTGTCTTATTTTCTATCCTTTTCTTAATAATTCCAAGCATCCTATTTGCTTTTTTGACTGCCGCTGCACACTGTGTGGAAGTTTTCAGAGAACTATCCACGATAACTCTAAGATCTCTTTCCTGATTTGTCGTAGCCAAATTAGCCCCCATCATACTGTACATATAGTTGGGGTTATTTTTCCCAATGTGCATTACTTTACACTTATCCACATTAAATTTCATTTGCCATTTTGCTGCCCAATCACTCAGTTTGGTGAGATCTTTTTGGAGTTCCTCACAGTCTGCTTCTGTCTTGACTATCCTAAGCAGTTTGGTATCATCTGCAAACTTTACCACCTCACTGCTTACCCCTTTCTCCAGATCATTTATGAATAAGTTGAACAGGATTGGTCCCAGGACTGACCCTTTGGGGACACCACTGGTTACCCCTCTCCATTCTGAAAATTTACCATTTATTCCTACCCTTTGTTTCCTGTCTTTTAACCAGTTCTCAGTCCATGAAAGGACCTTCCCTCTTATCCCATGACAATGTAATTTACACAAGAGCCTTTGGTGAGGGACCTTGTCAAAGGCTTTCTGAAAATCTAAGTATTCTATATCTACTGGATCCCCCTTGTCTGCATGTTTGTTAACCCCTTCAAAGAACTCTAAGGGTATGTCTACACTAGCTCGTTAGTTTGAGCTACGTAGGCAAATGAAGGCAACCGGAGTTGCAAATGAAGCCCGGGATTTAAATATCCCGGGCTTCATTTGCAACTCCGGTTGCCTTCATTTGCCTACCTAGCTTGAACTAACGAGCTAGTGTAGACATACCCTAATAGATTAGTAAGTCATGATTTCCCTTTACAGAAACCATGTTGACTTTTGTCCAACAAATTATGTTTTTCTACGTGCTTCACAATTTTATTCTTTACTATTTTTTCGACTAATTTGCCCGGTACTGAAGTTAGATTTACTGGTCTGTAGTTGCCCAGATCGCCTCTAGAGCCCTTTTTAAATATTGGTGTCACATTGGCTACCTTCCAGACATTAGGTACGGAAGCCGATTTAAGGGATAGGTTACAAACCACAGATAATAGTTCAGCAATTTCCCATTTGAGTTCTTTTAGAACCCTTGGATGAATGCCATCCGGTCCCGGAGATTTGTTAACATTAAGTTTTTCTATATGTTCCAAAACCTCCTCTAATGACACTTCAATCCGGGACAGTTCCTCAGATTCATCACCCACAAAGGACGGTGCAGATTTGGAATCTCCCTAACATCCTCAGCCGTGAAGACTGAAGCAAAGAAAACATTTAGTTTCTCCACAATGGCTTTATCGTCCTTGATTGCTCCTTTTACATCTCGATAGTCTAGGGGACCCACAGGTTTTTTAGCAGGCTTCCTGCTTCTAATGTACTTAAAAAACATTTTGTTATTTCTTTTTGAGTTTTTGGCTAGCTATTCCTCAAAATCTTTTTTTGCTTTTCTTATTACATTTTTACACTTGATTTGACAGTGTTTATGTTCCTTTCTATTTACCTCACTAGGATTGGACTTCCACTTCTTAAAAGATGCCTTTTTGTCCCTCACTGCTTCTTTTACATGGTGGTTAAGCCACGGTGACTCTTTTTTAGATCTCTTACTATGTTTTTTAATTTGGGGTATACATTTAAATTGGGCCTCTATTATGGTGTCTTTAAAAAGTTTCCATGCAGCTTGCAGGGATTTGGCTCTAGTCACTGTGCCTTTTAATTTCTGTTTAACTAACCTCCTCATTTTTGTGTAATTCCCTTTTTTGAAATTAAATGCCAGAGTGCTGGACTTCTGAGGTGTTCTTCCCACCACAGGAATGTTAATGTTATTATATTATGGTCACTATTCCCAAGCGGTCTTGTAATGGTTATCTCCTGGACCTGATCCTGCGCTCCACTCAGGACTAAATCAAGAATTGCCTCTCCCCTTGTGGGTTCCTGTACCAGCTGCTCCAAGAAGCAGTCATTTAAGCCATTGAGAAATTTTATCTCTGCTTCTCTTCCTGAGGTGATATGTATCCAGTCAATATGGGGATAATTAAAATCCCCCATTATTATAGAGTTCTTTATTTTGGTAGCCTCTCTAATCTCTCTCAGCATTTTAATGTCCGTATCGCTGTCCTGGTCAGGTGGTTGATAATATATCCCTACTGCTAATTTCTTATTATTGGAGCATGGAATTACTATCCATAGCAATTCTATTGAACATGTTGATTCATTTAATATTTTTATTTCATTTGATTCTACATTATCTTTCACATACAGTGCCACTCCGCCACCCACACGGCCTGCTCTAGCCTTCCGATATATTTTATATCCCGGTATGATTGTGTCCCACAGATTTTCCTCATTCCACCAGGTTTCAGTGATGCCTATTATGTCAATCTCCTCCTTTAATACGAGCTACTCTAGTTCACCCATCTTATTAGTCAGACTCCTAGCATTTGTGTAGAAGCACTTTAAAAATTTGCCACTGTTTATTTGTCTGCCCTTTCCTAATGCATTGGATTCCTTTACATGCAGTTGTTTGTCTGCTCTGACCCATGGTTTGTCCTCTCCCCTCCTCTCTTTCTGACTCCAGCTTAGAGAATCTCTATCAATGGATTCTCCTCTAAGAGAAGTCTCCATCCAATTTATGTGCATCTCCGCACCCATCGGCTTTCCCCCATCTCTTAGTTTAAAAAGTGCTCTATGGCCTTTTTAATGTTTAGTGCCAGAAGTCTGGTTCCACCCTGATTTAGGTGGAGCCCATCCTTCCTGTATAGGCTCCCCCTCTCCCAAAAGTGTCCCCAGTTCCTAATAAATCTAAGCCCCTCTTCCCTACACCATCGTCTCATCCACACATTGAGACTCTGAAGCTCTCCCTGCCTACCTGGCCCTGCGCGTGGAACTGGAAGCATTTCTGAGAATGCCACCATAGAGGTCCTGGATTTCAGTCTCTTTCCTAGCAACCTAAATTAGGCCTCCAGGACATCTCTCCTACCCTTCCCTACGTCATTGATACCTACATGTACCATGACCACCGGCTCCTCCCCAGCACTATACATAAATCTATCTAGATACCTCGAGAGATCTGCAACCTTCGCACCAGGCAGGCAAGTGACCATACGGTTCTCCCGGTCATCACAAACCCAACTATCTATGTTTCTAATGATCAAATCACCCACTACTAACACCTGCCTCTTCCTAACAACTGGCGTTCCCTCCCCCTCAGAGGTACCCTCAGTGCGAGAGGATACCGCAACATCCTCTGGATGGAGGGTCCCAACTACGGGATGGTTTCCCTCTGTTCCCATTGAATGCTCTGTTCCCTTGAGACTTTCATCCTCTTTAAGAGAACTGAGGCTCTCAGACTGGAGGTGGGACAGTACTACAGTGTCCCGGAAAGTCTCATCAACATAGCTCTCTGCCTCCCTTAGCTCCTCCAGTTCAGCCACCCTGGCCTCCAAAGCCCGAACTCGGTCTCTGAGGGTCAGGAGCTCCTTGCAACAGGTGCACACATACACCACCCGCCCACAGGGCAGGTAATCATACATGTTACACTCAACGCAATAAACAGGATAGCCCCCACTCAGAAGCTGGGCTTCTGTCTCCATTTTTCTTATGAATAAGTTTAAGTATAAACTGAGCTTCTTATTAAATGTCCAGAATATAGATTATTATAAAAGTTATGTTTAAAGAAGGTCAGAAGTCACCAGCACCCTCTAACCTCCCCCTCTAAACTCCCTCTCAAAACTCCCTGTTTGCTGCTCCTGTTCACAAGCTCCCTGGTCGCTGACTCACAGTTTTATAAAGCCCTGGTAACCCCTCCCCCTGACTGAGGCTCAGCCAATTAACAGAGGCTTCTGGATTTCAAACCTTTAGAAGCTCACAGCTTCCGGCTGCTGGCCACAGCACATGCTCCTTCAAACAAACAAACCAACCAAACAGCACTTTGCTGGCAAAAAGCGGCAGTCTAGACGGGGATCGATCGACAAGGAAAGCCTTTTCCGACCGATCCCTTATGCCTCGTGCAATGAGGTTTACAGGATCGGTCGGAAAAGGCTTTCCTTGTCGACCGATCCTCATCTAGACTGCCGCTTTTTGCCAGCAAAGTGCCCCTTCGGCAAAAAGCAGTGGCCATTTTTATTCAAATGAAGCGCGGGATGTTTAAATCCCCGCTTCATTTGCAATAGCGATGTGCCTAATCTATGTCCCTCTGTCTGCAGAGGGGTGTAGTTTAGACACACCCTTTGTTCATGAAAACTATATGCTTTGTAGTACCTGTCCAAAGCAGCAAAATAATTTTTGACAAAACTGAAATCCTACAGGGATTGTCTCAATTCACATAATGGGCTGAATGCTCTATATCAGTGTTTCCCAAACTATGGGCTGCGGCCCGGTAGTGGGCCGCGGGTAAAAAATACCGGGCCTCAGCGTGGCTGCTGGGAGGGGAGCAGAGCAGGGTGGGCTGGGAGGAGGTGTGTGTAGGGGGGGAACCGGCTGCCAGGAAGCAGGGTTGGGGGTAGCGGGAGATGGGGGCGGGGGGCCAGCAGAAGCAGGGTTGGGGGCAGCAGGGCTGTCCTGCGGAGATCAGATCTGGTGGGCGGGCGGGTGGCGGAAGCAGGGTTAGGGGTAGCGGGGCTGTCCGGTAGAGACTGGAGAGGGTGGGTGGCGGAACCAGGGCTGAACAGGGGGGCTGGTCGGGGGAGATCAGGAGGAGGAGGACTGGAGAACCACCCTCTGGAAGCAGGGCTGGACAGGGGCAGTGGGCTGGCCAGGGGATGGGGCAGCGGGAGGGAAGGGGGAGCTGGACAGGGGAGATTGGGAGGAGGAGGATGGGAGAACCAGCTGCCGGAAGCAGGGCTGGACAGGGGCAGCGGGGCTGGTGGGGGGGTCATCGGGGGAGAAGGGCTGACCAGGGGAGATCAGGTGGGGGGCAGGGGTGAACCGGCCACCAGAAGCAGGGCTGGACGGGGGCAGCAGGGCTGGACTGGGGAGATCGGGAAGAGAAGGGTGGGGGGAGCAGGACTGACCCGGGCACACAAGTGAGTCCAGCCCCAGGGATTCCATTTTGCCCCCCCACACCCTCCTTCGAGTAGTTGTGAACTGCCTGGCTGGTAGACACACTCACGCAGCCTGAGCACATCTACCAGCCAGGCAGTTTGCAGCTAAGGACTGATACACCTAATAATAATAAAATGTACCTAATTAGAAAATACTGGACATTTATATGTCCGGTATTTTCTCAATTTGTTTCCCGGACAGAAGCCTCAAATACCAGACTATCTGGTACAAAACTGGACACCTGGCAACCCTCCCCTCCTTGCACCCTCCCTCCTAGCCAGAAACCCTACCCCCAATCTGCTCCTGCTCCTGCCTCCTGGATTGCCCATGCGGCACTGGGTCCCCTAAGCCCTGGCCCAGGCTGGGCGGAGGATGCAGCTGGGTGAAACACTGAAAATTTATTCATTTTTAATTCTTTTTTATATGTGCTTATATTTTGGGGCTGCAAAAAACAGTACTGAAAAAAAAATGGGTTCCAACTAAAGTAAAAAGTTTGGGAAACCCTGATCTAGCCAGCTTTCTATCCATCTTACAGTCCATTTATCCAATCCATATTCCCTTAACTTGCTGGCAAGAATATTGTGGGTGACTGTATCAAAAGCTTTGCTAATGCTGACACTGGGGGCTTTGGGAGGACCAGAAACAACTTAGTTGAATATTCATCAGCTGCTTAATGAATATGCAAATATGCAAATGACTGTTACCGGTCCTCCAAAAGCTCGTGAATGGATTTACTGGTCCCCGTGTCAAAAAGTTTGGGAACCCCTGCTCTATAGATCTGAGAGAGTTTGTCTGTCTCTCTGGGTGTGTCTAGACGACAGGGTTTTGTTGACAAAAATTGGCTTTTGTGGACAAAACTATAACTGCGTCTACACTACTGCCGCGTTCTGTCGACAGTAAGTCGACAGAACGTGGCAGTTTTGTCGATGGCAGTAAACCTTGTTTTATGAGGAATAACACCTTTGTCGATGGAGTTCTGTTGACAGAAGGTAAGTGTGGATGCGGCGAAGAATTAATGTTGACAGTAAAGGCCTCCAGGGAAAAGCCCTGGTGGACACTCGTGCCACAGCTTGCAACGCTATTGTTCCTGCTTGAAGCCATCTTTAAAAGGCACAGGCACCCAGCATTAGCATTCTGGCAGCAAGCCAGCTCCACCCAGGACCCTGAGACTGCGCAGCTGTTTTTGGTCGGGCCACTTGGAGCCATGTCCCAGGGACAAGTCCCCCAAGACCCCCCCTGACCCTTCCAGGGACACATCCCCGCAGGAAGCCAGGGGCACCAACCTCCAGGCACTCTCCTGGTCTGGGCCCAAGATAAAAGCCCTCTTGGAGCTGTGGTCTGAGGAGGAGGTTCTTCAAGCCCCATAGTCCAGGCGGAGGAACGCGGACATCTACGCCAGAATGACTGATGGCCTGGCAAGGAAAGGCCACCTCCCCCGCACCATAGCTCAGGTCAAAGCCAAGGTCAAGGAGCTGCAGCAGGGGTACATCAGGGCCTGTGAGTGCAGCTCCCGCTCTGAGGAAACAGCACACTATTGTGCCTACTACAAGGACCTGGACCGGATCCTGGGGGCAGGAGAACTCCTGCCTCCTGAGAGGGTTGTGGAGTCTGTCTTGGAGACCTCTGTGCAGCAGCAGCCGCAACTCCAGGGTGAGAGCCCAGCAGAGGACCAGCTGCTCCAAGAGGAGGAGGAGGAGGAAGACAGTACCAGGAGCACGGTGATCCTGACCCAGGAGCCAGACTCCCACACTCAGGAGGCCTCCCAGACAACTTTGGACACCGGGGAGGGAACATCAGGTGAGTGCTGTGAGGGTCCAACACACACAGGGCAGGGGAGGCGGGAGCAAAGTGGATGGTGCAGTGCTGTGACATGTCATGCTGATCACAGCCTGGAGAGGGGGGCACACATATGGCCGACCTCAGGGAGGGCGGCCCTACTCCTGTATGCACGTGGCTGTGAGGCACCACCTGCTCCTGCAGGCAGTGATGCCAGGTGCAGGCATGGGTTGGGGACGCTGGGATTGCCACACAGCTTCAGGCCCCTCAGCAACCTGCGGGAACCCCAACTGTGGCCTGACACTTGTCTGTGCTGCTTGGCCATGGGGTATGTGTGAGGGGGGGCAAGATGGTGGCCTGCACACCTTCTGGGCTCCTGGGAGGCCGTGGCTGCTTGCCAGGCCACACCATGCCTTACTGAGATGCACATGAGCATCCTCTGACCCTAGGATAGTCACTGACTGCTGAGAAAAAGGAGGGCATGCCCTCCCAGGGAAAGTGTGGGCATGCATGACTGATGACTTTTCCCTATTGTCCTCCACAGCCGGACCAGCTGACCAGCAGGGAAGCATCACACCTGCCCCACCACCCAGATGGCTGTGGGGAACCTATCGGCACTGGCGCATGTACTTGGACCTGGTGCGCCAGCACATCTCGGTCCTACAAGGGATGCAGGACGCAATGAACTGGAGGATGGAGGCAGAGGCAGAGTGGTGCGGGTGCTTGCTGGACGAGTTTGTCTAGCAGCGCACTGAGTTTTGCGCTGCTATCTGGGAGGCCATGGCCTTCCCCGGTCCTGTGCCTGGTTCTGCTCCTCCTGCTCAGCCTGCTCCCCCTCAGCCCCTACTCCCCACTCAGCCCCTGCCCCCCCCTCAGCTCCTGCCATCCCAGACCCAGGTACAGCCCCACCTCCTGCCCAGCCCCCTGCTGTCCCAGCCCGCATGCACAGCCATCTGAGAGAAGGCCTCCGCAGCCAAAGTGCCAGGGGCTTTTCATCCAGGCAGCACCCTCAGCCCTGAGCCTCCCTCCCCCCTTCCAGGTTGACATTCCCCCTTCCCACCTGTGAGAGTCACTGAGGGAAGCACTTTACTTTGTTTACAAACACTTTATTTTGCTGAACAAAAGAGTATTTTAGTTTAAAAAAACAACAGCAGTGAAATAAACTGTAAACATTTTTTCACCAACACCTGTCTCTGTTCTCAGTGTGTGATGAATGAGTACAATGTGTGAATGTGGGGCCGGGAGGGGTTTTGGGGAGGAAGGCACTGGGGGCATGGGGCAATCCCACATTTGGAAGGCCCTGGGGAAAATCATTGGGCTCCTTGGGAGAATTGCTCCCTCAGGGCTTCCTGAATGCTCACTCCTAGCTGGTGGGCTTGCCAGATGGCAGCTGTCCGGGGCTGCTCGAAGTGCCTCCCCTCCACGTCAGCCCGTGTCCCCCACACAGGGAGGAAGGCCTCCCCTTTCCTCTCCACTAGGCTGTGCAGCACACAGCATGCTGCAACCACATCGGGGATGTTGTGTTCCCCCATGTCCAGCTGAGTGAGCAGGCATCTAAATCTGCCCTTCAGACAGCCAAAGGTACACTCCACCTGGAAGCGAGCCCAATTCAGGTGGAAGATAAAGAGTTCCCTGTTCGTATCCAGGTGTCCCGTGAATGGCTTCATGAGCCAGGGCATAAGGGGGTACACCGCGTCAGCCATGATGCATGTAGGCATCTGCACATCCCCAACTGCATAGTTCATCTCCGGAAAGAATGCCCCAGCCTGCAGCACAGGTATGAGTACCAGAATACGCGGGCATCGTGCACCTGGCCTGACCACCCAACACAAATGTCTGTGAATTGTCCCCGGTGGTCGACCAGGGCCTGCAGCACCATGGAAAAGTAGCCCTTTCTATTAATATACTGTGTTGCTCGATGGGGTGGTGCACGGATCGGGATGTGAATCCCGTCAAGTGCTCCACTGCAGTTTGGAAAACCCAGCCCTGCAAATCCGGCCAAGATGGTATGCAGGTCTCCGAGGCAGACAATCCTGTGAAGCAGCTCTGAGTTGATGGCCGTCACCACCTGCAGAAAGGGACAGATACAAACACACATAACAGGACATTAGAGGAGTTGCGGGAGCTGATGAGAGGTGCTCCCCCACCCTTCCCCTCTCAGACCCCAACAGCCCCCCCTCAGGCAATGCCCCTCCCCCGTGGCCCGCGGCCAGGCAGGCTTCTACCACTCCCACCCCATCCCCCATTCCCTGTGCCCAGTCCTGACCATCCCCCTTATCCGCCCGCCCCCGCCCCTTTGGACTGTCTCCCGAGAGTGACTTACCTCCATCAAGATGGCCCTGACAGTAGACCTCCCCACACCAAACTGATGTCCCACGGAGCAGTAGCTGTCAGGGGTGGCCAGCTTCCATAGAGCAATAGCGACGCGCTTGTCCAGGTGGATGGCGGCGCACAAGCGGGTGTCCTGGCATTGCAGGGCAAGGGCAAGCCAGGCACAGAGCTCCTGGAAGGTGGACTTCCGCATCCAGAAGTTTCAGAGCCACTGGTTGTCGTTCCACTGCTGCATAACAAGCTGTTCCCACCAGTCAGAACTAGTGTCCAGCCTCCAAACTCGCCTCTCCAAGAATAAGTTCGGGGGCAAGGGCAGTAGGGCTGCAGCCTGAGTGAGGGGCTCAAAGCTGGGCTCTGAATCCAGCTCTGCCACAAATGTCATGATGGTCTCATACCGATGCAGCAGAACATCCAGCATCACAGTGTGGGGCCATCGCCTGCCCAGGGGCAGCTCAGGCTCCATGGCCAAAAACACAGTGCAAAGCACAAAAACAAACCTGAAAATAAACTGCTGTGGTGTCCGAGGAAGCAGGGCAACTAGAGCAAAAACTGCAGCAGCTTTGCTTTCCCTCTAGGAGTAGGAAAGCCAGAAGCAGGAGCAGAGCAACGGCTGTCCAGGAGGATCCCTTTAAGCATGCGTCTCTGCAAAGAGCATGCTGCAGTGCCTGGAATTTAAGGCTGCCCCTGTAACCTGCCAGAAGCACTTCCGGGTACCTTCTTTTGTGGACAGAGCATCCAGCAGTCTAGACGCTCTTTTTCAACAAAGGCTTTGTCAACAGTATCTGGACGTACCCTCAGTGTGTTTGTCTGTCTGTTCAAGAACTCCTCTTAGATGGTGAGTGCTAGGACAATCAAATGTGGTATAAAGCTTCCTCTTATATCTTAAAGCAAGGGAAGGGTTTGGTTGTGCCAGGAAAATGAGATATGCTTGGAATGAGATTGTTTCTTATAAAACCATACAGAAAAGAGACAGAATCCCCAGGCAGGTGAAAGAGGCTGGCTAAGGGTTGGCCTTCTCCCCACAACTGCGACTACCCCAACCACAAACCTCCACCCTGCCATGTGCACTAAAGCTCCCTCCCCCATCCCTATGGGAACATTGCTGGCTGTTTCCTTTCATCACAGAATGAGCAGAAAGTGCCCAGTTTCCTGCATTCCTCACTCTGGCTGGGGAGCAGAGGGGGCAGATGAACTTGAACCTGCCCCAGCTTGGGGACATACATCCCTCCCCTAGATGTGCCTGCTGGAGCTACAGCAGCCATAGAGAGGCACTTCTCACCTAGCCCCAAGCTGCTACAGTGAAAGAGGTAATCCTCCCTCTCTGGGGCAGCCTGCAAACTGAACCCTTCATCCGCAGCCCCACCCCAGAACAAGGATTTAAATGATGTACATTTTCATTTTATTTTCCAAAAATCAAAAATTAATTGAGAAAAGGACCCGAGCAATGCCGGGTACATCTTCTAGTATATTACTAAATATGTAAGCATAAACACCTTTGGCTCAGTCCATTTCTTAGTGGAGCCAAATCCAAGAAAGATGTTGCACAATCAGAGGGATAGAATAGCTTGTATGCCAACTATGTTCTTCATTTTAGCCTGAATTAAGACAAGAGGATATAACTTTGTGGTATATTCGGCTACAACTCACATATTTTGACCAAACTATTTCCTCTGTTTGCAACAGTGGAAACGTGCCCCTACTGAGATCATATAAAATGCAATTTGAAGTGTAGAAGCATCCAGCACAGCAGTATTTATGTGCTGCAGCTAAAACAATCCATCATTTCTGATGCTTATCTGATGCCCTGCAGATCTACTGAAATGATCTAGCTCTTAGTCCTGAGCATCTAAAGAGAGGAGACTATTGTGACTCAATTCTGTCAAATTATGTACATTTGTAACATGAAGTATGCTCCAATCTTTTGTGACCAACTGAGAAAACTATTCATTTTATTACCGTCTAAACACATGACAAACTATGGCCCTTTGGGAAACTGCAAAGCACCTTCGCTTTGTGCTTTAACATTAAAATAAATGATCGTGTCCCAGAAATAGTTTTTCCACTGGATTTCCAAAAACATCTGTAAACTTTGGTAGTTGTTAGTATTATTCTTTATTAAAAGGGTAACACATATAAAAGAAACAGTTGTACACCCTCTACTTTTTTATTAAAACCCTTAAAGATGAACATACTTTAAATACCATAGAGACATTAAAATAAGTATTTAAATTAAATGTTGTACTGCTTGATGTGTTAGATTTCAATGTTACAATTAAGAATAAGTTCCTTGATCCTTTCTCATGGAACATTTTATTGTAGACCTTTATTTGGCCGTTATCACTATAGTATATTAGCACCTCTTCGTAACTGGTGCATTTGTCCTCTCAGCACCCCATGAGGTAAGAAAGTGCTATTAACTTTCCATTAACCCCATTTTATAGATGGGAAACTTAGGCACAAAGAGACATGGTGACTTACACAAGTGTGACACACAAATCCATCCATGAAAACAAAGCAGTTACAAGAATATACTTATTCTGTCATGTACATCCAGGTTCACCAAAGACGGTCAAGTAGACATTAAAGAAAAGCTGGTGTCACGCTCATTATGGTATCATTGTAAAATGTATACACTGCTACTATGTTAGGAGTCATGTATATAATATGGGACATACAATTTTATCGTTTTATTGGGGGTACATCTAGACTACATCTATTTGTCAGAAAAAGCTATGCAAAATGCCCCATCTAGACTGGGCCAAATGTCGGAAAAAAACCCTTTTTCAGAAGCCCCCTTCTTCCTCATGCAACGAGAAATATAGGGGCTTCCGAAAGAGCACGTTTGCTCTTCTGCAAAAAAAAAGCAGAAGAGCAAACACGTTCCCTGGACACTGTATAGTCTAGATGTACCCAAGGTGTTATTCTCCAGCAGAGGTGAAAACCTGATTTCCTGCCAGACTACAGATGTTTAGCTCTTGAAATGGAAATTGAATATTGTCTCATTCATAGTCACTAGTCTGAGCTAAATGCAGATGAGCCAGAAAAATTTGATGAACCTGGAATAGGATTGCTTCTCAATAAACGTTACAGAAAAGAGATAAAATGGAGAAATTTGGAATAGTGCTTTGTTTAGGCACCATTAAATCAATGCTTCAGGTTTCAAAACTAGAAGAAAATATTATTGGAAAGCAAATTGACTATAGCCCTTTTCTGTTAAAATATAGTGAATGGCAAGAGTTTATAGGGATGAAGAAACAAAATGAACTTGATGGAATTCCTGAATTATGGACCCAAGCAACACCGAATACATTTCCTAGTTACAAATATATCTAAATGCTATGATGTTGAAACAAAGCAGTGATCCTGAGCCGAATCAGACAAGCCTGTTGTACAACTGATCTTGTATTTCTGAGTGTTCAGTGAAAAAGGGCTGGACATACAGGGGAATGCCTCAGTGGGACTTGGGGACTAGATATGATAACGCTTATACCTCATTACTCATAAAACAAAGGAAATGACCCAATCGGTCCTGCTCTGCACCTTTGGAGGAGTAAGTAATTGCTTCCTGGACAGTGGAGGCAGAGATAAACTGTACAAGTAAATTGAGAGAGCTCAGCTGAAAGGAGACTACAGGAGAGATAGGTCTCACTGATGGAAAGAAGCCTTGGACTATGGTTTGACAGGCAGGATACAGCAAGAGAAATACAGTGAGGCCTAGGAGAGTTATTAACTTGAATATCTATTTGCATCTTTAGTTGGACTTGTTTCTGCTACTCCAGAAGGTGTGTTAGACCTTAATGTAACTTGACTTGAGGACTAAGTCAGGGTACGTCTACACTACAGCACTAATTCGAACTAACTTAGTTCGAATTAGTTAATTCGAACTAAGCTAATTCGAATTAGCGCATCTAGACCTAAAAACTAGTTCGAATTAGCATTTTGCTAATTCGAACTAGCATGTCCACATTGAGTGGACCCTGAACCGAAGTTAAGGCTGGCCGGAACCAGTGCCGGCAGGGCATCAGCTTAGGACTTAGAGCGTGGAGCTGCTGCCTCAGGCTAGCCGAAGGCTGTGCTTAAAGGGACCCGACCCCCACCCCGGACAGACAGTTCTCAGGGTTCCCCGCTTGCTTGTCTAACTCGATGAGGGACAGCAAAGCAGTCCTGTCTTGGAGTGCCCTGAGTGCCCACACTCGGCACATCACAGCACTCGGCCATCAGCCCGGCTGCACTTGCCGCAGGCTGCCAGCCGGGGGGGTTATTCAGGGGGCTGTCAGGATCCAGGAGGCCCTGCAGGACAGCTTCCACCCCGAGGACCCCGCAGAGCCACCCCAGTCCTCCCCATCAGGGGCTCGTGCCCCATTCCTCCCTCACCTCCTTCCACTTACCCTTCCCTAGCCCCCCTTCCTGATGTAAAAAATAAAGGACACGTATGTTCAAAAATAGAAACTCTCTTTATTTAACAAAACTGAGGGGGGGGGGGATTAACCTCTGGGGAGACTGGGAAAAGGAGGTGGGAGAGGGGAAGAGAGAGGGTGGGAGAGGGGAGGTGGAAACCTGGGAGGAGGGAGCTGGAAGGGGGAAGCCAGGGGAAGAAGGAGGAGGGGAAGTATAAAACTATGGTACGCCATATCTTCAGTATTGTGTAGAGATGGGGTCTCCTCACCTCAAAAAAGATATTTTGGCCTTGGAAAGGGTTCAGAAAAGGGCAACTACAATGATTAGGGGTTTGGAACTGGTCCCATATGAAGAGAGGCTAAAGAGACTGGGAATTTTCAGCTTAGAAAAAAGGAGACTGAGGAGGGATATGATAGAGGTCTATAAAATCATGAGTGGTGTGGAGAGGGTGCATAAAGAAAAGTTCTTCATTAGTTCCCATAATATAAGGACTAGAGGACACCAAATGAAATGAATGGGTAGCAGGCTTCAAACTAATAAGCGAAAGTTCTTCTTCACAAAGCAAATAGTCAACCTGTGGAACTCCTTGCCACAGGAGGCTGTGAAGGTGAGAACTAGAACAGAGTTTAAAGAGAAGTTAGATAAAGTCATGGAGGTTGGGTCCATGGAGTGCTATTAGCCGGGGGTAGGAATGGTGTCCCTGGCCTCTGTTTGTGGAAGGCTGGAGATGGATGGCATGAGACAAATGGCTTGGTCATTGTCTTCGGTCCATCCCCTCTGGGGTACCTGGTGTTGGCCGCTGTTGGCAGACAGGCTACTGGGCGAGATGGACCTTTGGTCTGACCCAGTACGGCCGTTCTTATGTTCTTATGTTCTAAGCTCAGGGTCGGAGGTCTCACTGGACCAACTTGATTTTCATGCAAACCTGCTCCTGGGTTCGCATGTGGCCTTTGGTGGCGAGGCTGGCAGCTATCCTGCCCTAGAAGGCTGCTTTCCTGTGCCTAGTGCGGAGATTGTGGACGTTGGAGGTCTCCCCCCAGACCTCGATGAGGTCCACGGTCTCTGCACTAGACCAGGCGGGCGTCCGCCTCTTGCGGCCCCACGCAGGATCCTGGGAGCCGCCAGCCTGGTCCTGGGAAGAGGGGGAGGGCTGGGTGGCAGCGGGTGGCTGGCTCATCCCGTGCGAGGTGCAGGGTCTGCTGGCTGGGTGCTGGCAGGCTTGCACCTGGCACGGGCACCGTTGCCAGACCGTGCCCCTTTTTGGGCTCCGGGGCCGGTGGGGGGCAGACGAGTTTCCCTGGCTTGGCCCAGAGTGGCCACCAGGGCAACCTGGGAAGGGCTAGCCTCCCACTAGTTCGAATTAAGTGGCTACACAGCCCTTAATCTGAACTACTTAATTCGAACTAGGTGTTAGTCCTTGCAGAATGAGGTTTACCTAGTTCGAATTAAGCTCTCCGCTAGTTCGAATTAAGTTCGAACTAGCTGTTTGCGTGTGTAGCGCCTATGAAAGTTAATTCGAACTAACAGCTGTTAGTTCGAATTAACTTTGTAGTGTGGACATACCCTCAGGAAATACCCCAAAGGAGGAGTCAGAAGAGGGAAGTGAGAAAGACCATTGCATGCCAAGGAATTGGCCGCTGGGAAGGTGATGCGAGAAGCAAAGTCTCCTGGAACATTGTGACCAGGTGTGAGCACACACAGTTACATGTGAGGATGCACACTTACATATGGTCCCAGAGTGGAATCTGGAGACCCCACCTCCTCCAATGAAGGAAGGGAGATGCCAACTACCTTAAAATGAGAGTCAAACTAAGATATTTTTGGAGTGCGTGAGAGGGGATGGTATGTTGGCCAACAAGGGAGCAGATATGTTCCTTTGTTGTGCCTTCTGCAAAGTAGCAATAACAGCAAAAGGCTAAACAGGCTGAGCAAGAATGGTTCTGCAATGTCTAGAAAAGTGGATCCACAGGAACCCAGCTAGTTTTCAAAAAGTATTCATCCAGACCCAGTGCCAGACCTGGGTAACTTGAGCCCAGGAGACATTCCAAAGGCATTTTTGCATACTTTCAAAAGGGTAATGACTGCAACATGATGGGCCAAATCCTCTTGGGCAGCTCAAGTAGCTCCATTGCTCTTGGGAGAAACTCAGGAAACTTCCCAAGCTTTGTACAATGAGCAGGAGTGGTCCCACAAAATTATATAAACTTTTGGATAGACTGCCATTTTGGATAGACTGCAATTGACCTCAGGAGCATACCACTATTAGTTTAGAACATGGCCTTTTTCCCTGGAGGTAACATGACAGTTTCAGCCCAGCATCAACTCATTAGGCAAGCTGATGGATCTTTGGGTACGTCTACACTTGCACCCTAGTTCGAACAAGGGATGCAAACGTAGGTGATCGAAGTTGCTAATGAAGCGGGGATTTAAATATCCTGCGCTTCATTAGCATGATCTCGCCAGCGCATTACTCCACTCAACAGCTGTTTCGAAAGTGAAAGTGCGCGCCGGGATGTGTTAGTTTGAACCAAACCCCTTGGTTTGAACTAACGTTACTCCTCAAAAAATGAGGAGTAATCTTAGTTCAAACCAAGGGGTTTGGTTCGAACTAACGCGTCCTGGTGTGCACTTTCACTTTCGAAACAGTTGTTGAGCGGAATAACGCACCAGATCATGCTAATGAAGCGTGGGATATTTAAATCCCTGCTTCATTAGCAATTTCGGTCACCTACATTTGCGTCCCTAGTTCGAACTAGGGTGCAAGTGTAGAGGTACCCTTATAGTTCTAGAACAATTCCTAAGGGTCTTGCCTTCCTGAGGATCTGGAAGTTTTTGCCCGCTTTTACTGATGAAACCATGCTGAGGTCAAGGGCATATATGGAAAATGATAATGCCGCATCCAGGGAGAGGGAGTAAAAACTGAGCTCGGCATCGAGCTTGTGCAGGAATAGCGAGGCAGCATAGAGCAGCAGCTGCATACACTCCAAAATGGCCATGTGGGGCCAGAGCAGGCACAGGGCCACCCCTGGCTCCATGGCACAGCAAGTAGAAGGCAAAAGTCCCCAAAGGCACTAGGGCACAAGCTGTGGTGTCCAAAGAGGCTGAGGGCAACCACAACAGGCACTGCTACAGCTGTCAGTCCCTACAAGAGGTCCCAAAGCACGCAGCAGCAGAGAAACGGCTGTCCAGGGAGATCCCTTTAAGCACATGTCTCAGAGGGGCTCCAGCCCCTGCCCCCAGAAGGTACTGGTGCCCTTTTGCCCTGTCCGAAGTGGTTGGGAAGGAGGCATTTGTGCAAGAGCGTCCCGCCAGTGTGGATGCTCTCTTGCACAAAAGCGCTTGACTTTTGCAATGTGCTTTGAGCAGTGTGGACGCACTCTTGTGCAAGAACTCTTCTGCAAAATAGTTCTTGCACAAGAAGCCTGCAGTGTAGACATAGCCCAAGGGAACTGCAGTGAAGCTTAGGTTGAAGGGCTATCAAATTGAAGATTTATTTGAACCCTTATTTGACTTGTTCCTGCTACTGTAGAAGAGGTTTAGACCTTTATGTGATTTGGCCAAAGGGCCAAACTATAGAATGCCAAATAAGGAGAGTCAGGAGAAGATGCAGATTGAGAACGGTCAATGCAGGCTAAGGAAGTGGCCACTGTGGGGATGCAGAGAGTTAAGTCCCTTGCAATGCTGCATTCAGGTACAATCGGGTGTCCTCAATGTGAGGAGGCACATTTACACTAGGGTATATCTCTTGTTGACCTGCAAGGCAAATTAAAAGGAGATTATTGAAGTAACTAACAGACTGGTGGTGTCAAGGAGCTCATACTTATGCACAAGCAAATCACCCTTGCTGGACAGAGAGAGGTAAAAAGGTAATTCTAATTTCTAGGCACTGTCACACCAAGCTCACACACAAAGTCTGTAGCAGACTGGAAAATTATATGTAGCTTTTACAAGTTCTATGTTGCATCCTACCCACTGGACCATCTTTCCTCACTGTTTCAGGACACCTACTTGCTCCAATAAGAAAAGAAACAGGGCTCATGTCACTTCCCACCACTGTTCTTACCTAGTGCCACACACAGCCCACTTTCTTGCAGGGGAGTGAGGATGTAAGAGTATCAGGTGAGTGATACTGTGTGATTTGAAGAGGGAGATAAGGTAATACGCTATGTTCTCCTATGTGGCCAAGTAAGGGCTATGAAAACTGAGTCCAAAGATGGAATTTTAGTTATTTACTCTTTTGGGGGCATAAATAAGGAAGCTATAAATCTATAAACATGTTGTTTAAAATTAATTTAGAAGCATGCCTATATAAATTTGCAGATATGCAAACATCTGCACCGTTACCTGGGGTGAAGCCAATAAATTTTTAATGTATTCTAAGTGACATAACCTTTTCAAGCCAATGCCACATCTGAGTCTAATGCTTGCTGACAGAATCTATTTTGGCAATTATTTTTAAAGGTCTGTTTCTCTTCATTTTATTAGTGCATGATAACTCTAAGCCCCAAGGCATCTAATTTCTGAACTAAATGTTGAAATACTATAGTTACTGAAGAGGACTAAATGAAAAAGATAGAAATGATAGTAAATTGTTTGAAAAAATTATCTACCTTCACTTTTTTTAGAGTCATAGAAAAGGTTCTTGCACAATGTAGCCAGTAGAAGAATGATGGCATTTTATTGACAGCCCAACCTCTTTCATTTAATTCACATGCCTTCAAGTTATTTTGAATGCCGAGGGTACATGTTGTTACTGAATGTGAGAGAAAAAAATTAACCCATATGACTTTGCGCCATTTAGAGGCGGTTGGCAGTTAACTGCATTTGTAGAAGATATTGACAAGATGAGCTGGAAGGGCAGATAGCTGGCAAGTTAAGAATCTCTTCATTTTGGATTTCAAATTACAAAAGCAGGGAAGGGAACAGAAGGCTCTACAGTGTTAGAAAACGCAATTTTTATTTTTTCATTTTTTTCTCTTACATTTATTCTCTCTGAATGACGTAGAACCTGGAATGACTGCTCTAACATGAACTGAGGTTCACTAATTATTCAGGCATATTGTGTTATCAGGACATTTCTGAAACAAGGAAAGGAAGAGGGTTTTTTTTTCTAAAGGTTTTTTATGTCTTTATTTGTTCTGGCTATATGCATTTTTAGAGAAGCCTGAGGACTGAATGCTGCTCTGAGTTACATCAATGTGACCTTGGGGTTGCTACAGTGTACCTGAGAACAGAATTTGACCTTTGCCTTTTTGGTTACCAGGAGAATATTGCAATGTGGGATTGCAATAGGAGGCTATTAATCAGTAGACATTAAAAGCCTTATTCAATAGCATTTAAGTTTTATTCATATGAGAGAGTATCTTGTGATGAAAATAATATGGCTTATATAAGCTGCAAGTTTTTAGCTGGAATTTTAATAATAACAGCGAAGTACCGTTAGATTTTTCACCCTAATAAATAGATAGACAGGGAAAGAAGTCAGTTGACCACCTGGTGATATGCATGTAGTATTGTTAGTTATTGGCATGTATACTCAATAGCACTAAAGTGATACAATTTCTCACTGAAATGATTGTAAGAATTTTACATGAGTCTAACAATGTATTTTTCCTAATCTCATTTGGAGAAACATCCGAACCATTTTTGCTGACTTTTCCACAGAAATTCAGACTGAAACAGACACCTCAGATGGAAAATTTCAGCTCAAATGTTTAAAATCTTGCAAAGTTATAAACAACTAGAAATAAAGATATAGAAAAAATTAAACATCTGTACTATAACTAGAAATGCATATATCATAGGCTGTGCAAGTAGGAACGCGTATTGTTTAAAATGCCTGCATTTCTAAGACCCTGTTTCTCAGGCTTATAATTTTGCAGACTTAAACCATTTTGGTTGAAATTTTCCAAATTAGGTGTCTGTCTCAGACTAAATTTCTTTGGGAAAACGGCCCTGATTTTTCCCCAAATGGGGTAGGAAACATACATTTTTTATATTATGTTAAACTCCTTCAGCCATTTCATTGAAAAACTATATTACCTTTGGGCTTTGAAATAAAGATTTGACAAGATATTGCTGTGATGTCAATAATGTGCCTTTTGCTGCTCTTGTGGGGAAAAATTCATAAATTTGGCTAAGTTTTGAAAAACCTCAGTTCACATCATCAATGGAGACTTATTAGACTTTGACAGATAAATTATCTGAATAGCCTATCTGAACTATGAATGCTGCAGCTGGTATCTGCAGAGTATGAGCTGGACTTTCCCTAAAGTTGCTCCTCCTCCCTGCAGTCAAGGGTTACTAAAGCATCATGTAGAGAGAAACAGAGCTGAAACATTAAATCTGTGTTCTCAATACTGCCACTGCTGGCACCCAGGCAGCAAAGAGGAGAAAGAAGAAGCTACCTGACTTGAATGCAAAGAGTTGAGGAGATGGACCAGTGGGCATGCTGAGGGGACAATAAGGAACCAGGAATCCACAGGGTCATCGTCTGAGAAACCAAAGGGATATCTGTGACAAGGAAAGGGGGGTGAGAGGCTGGAGCATGTATCTGGGAGGATGCTAATCCTCTACGTGGAGTTGAGTCAGTGTGAAAAGTAGAGGGGGAGAACAGGAGGAAGAACTAGGAGTGAGGAATGGAATGAAAAGCTGAGGAGCAGGGGAGGCGGAAAAGTACATGCTGAGCTAGGGCAACAATGTGGAGGAGTGGGAAGAGACTGGCATTGAGACCGTACTGCTGGGCCAGGAACAGAAGAGAAAAGGATTGTCAAGGACAAAGGTCAAGGTTCTGTAACCACTAGCGTACAGTTCCTTCTGAAACTGAAATGGAACCCAAGATTTCTAGGTTCTGATATTACTCTTCTATCAGTAAATATCTCTGAAACCCATTGTCAAAATATATACTTTATCTTCTTCTATGGGCTAGCCCATACAGAGAATAGTACTCTATTATGCTATCAGATACTCTTTGTTAGCTCCAGTAGTAGAAGTCCACGCTATGGACTGAAAGGAACTAATCTTACTGATGAATCACATTGGAGTCTTTGATGTTCCACGTGAAAAAAATGCTTTTAGCTGCCTTTTTAAAAAAAAAAGTTAGAAAATTATGTACAAAAGCTATTAAAAATGTTAAAGCTGCAAAATCAAGATCTCAAAAGTTTGGAAATGACAGAACTAAGGTGATGTGTACTAGGTCCTCAAATCCTGACCTCTCATTTCTAAAGTGGAACAAACCCCATATCCACTGTGTCAGAGTAGCCATAGAGGTAGGATTTACCTTATGTGACTAACTATGAAGACAAAAGTAGCTGACTGTAGATTCATTTCCCACAAAACCAGAGCAATAATTAAACAAGCCCTAATAGATGAGCAGTATTCCAGCAAATGGAGATAAAGGGGCCTGTTCTATTATTTCATACACTGATTTTGGACTTTATGGCAGGAATTGAGGTTCTTTATTACGAATTTCACTTTATTGATTTGGGCACCATAAAAAAAAACAAAAACAAAAGAAAACCACTCAACATTTGGAACCAACCAGATCCTATGAAAGTATGAACTGCACAAGCCCCACATTCCACATTTTCCTCCTGAAGCAACACTCCCTCCCAACCTCTGTCACTCAGGATTAGTGGCACTTAAATTTAGAACAAATAAAAGGAAAGACTTATTTGTATCACGTGTAGTAAGCCTGTAGCATTTAGTGCCATATCACAGCTTAGAGTCAAATGCTGTACCTGGATTTTTGAAGGAGTTGGCTAATTTTATGATGATAATGAATTATGCAAGTTAAGGGTGATCAAATCTCATGCTTCAGTGAATCAGCTGTTCAGTGCAGAGAGAAGGAAAGAATGTTCCATAGAATCCTAGGGCTGGAAGAGAACTCAGGAGGCCCAAAGCAGGACCAACCCCAACTAAATCATCCCAGCCAGGGCTTTGTCAAGCTGGGACTTAAAAACCTCTAGGGATGGAGATTCCACCACCTCCCTAGATAATCCATTACAGTGCTTCACCACCCCCTAGTAAAATAGTTTTTCCTAATATCCAACCTAGACCTCTCCCACCTTCCATCATCTGTAATCTTACTCAATTAGCCAGGTTCATTACTAGGGTGGTGAATGGAGTGCTTCCTAAAAATGATTTTGGCCACTTTCTGAAGCAGTTTATTGAACAAGATGGACCACTAGTCTAATCAGCCACAGGAACTTCATATTATATGAGCCAGATCCTTGACCCCTGGCATTACCCCTTTGCCGTCATTTTTGTGGCACCAATGGACAAGGAGAAATCTCCAGCTTCCATAAAACAGGATTAGCCAGCTTTACACCAGCCATCCCTTCTTATTTCTCTCCCAGCCCAATCCTTAGCCAACAAGTTTGTCAGGAGTGTGGTAAGGATGAGAGCACTCATGACTCCAACAGCTTAAGACCCAACAATTGGCTTGTGTGCTGGAGCAGTGACTCAGAGGGACCGTTGAAGCTGCTGTAAATTAATGAAGCCCCGAAGCTACTTTTCTTTGTGATGGGCTGAAGTGGTTCCTGGATTTCCACAGGATATGAAGTATGCAATACTGGTTTTCAGTACAATTTGCCAAGCTCCTGGCCTTAAAAGAAGGAGTTTAGACCCATAACACCTCTCTCATCTCAGTGTCTAAGTATTATTTAATACAACTATAAAGTGTTTTTAAAAATGGCCAGTTGTCACTCTGTGTGCCTTGAAGTAGATCAATACATCTGTGAGAGTCCCAGATAATAATTTTTCCTTCAGGAATTCTAGAATACTAAAATAAAACAACATTCAGACTAGCCAGCAGGCTTTGTAATAACTCACATATGTTCTTTAATAAAACTCTGACTTTTTCCTTTGAGGAGAATCACAATTTTATGGCAAGAGATCTGTAAATTAAAATTTTAAAACCTAAGGTAAAATTCTGAGGGAACAACTCTCTCCTTTCCTGTGTTTTAGTGATAATCCACTAGAACACAGAGGTCAAACCAGCAACTTTTTTGAGAGAGAGAGAGAGACCTGACACTTATTCTCTTTTTTATTTTGTGTTGTTTTATGGTTTTGATGGCTCAAATCCTGAAATCACTGCATCAAAATTTTCACTGACTTCATTTAAGGAAGGATTTAAAGATTTGTCCCTGTTTTTTCAAAGCTCTTCTTACCTACTTGAGCTGTGGTTCTATAAAGATTTTTGTATGTGCTTAACTTTATGCGTAAACAGATGATATCATAAAGTAATACATCACAGAATTCAGAAAATGTATTAAAACTTGTTATTTTGATGAGATGACAGTCTCTAGTCAGACGTAGAATCATTTGTAACTGTGAGAAATGGGGAGACCTCATCCAGTACGGAGTGGAAGGACCCATTCCTTCAAAAGCTGCACCCTATCCTTAGGCAGTGATACCTCAGGGTTAAAATCACTAGAGTTGCCCTGATCCACAGGGTAGTATGGTCTTATGGCCCAAGTCAGTGGGGTAGCCCTTCTCTGCAAGGTAGCAAAGCCTAATAGCCAGAGTCCATAGAACTACCCTAGTTTACAGGGCACTGAAGTCTAGCAGCTGGAGTCAATAGAGACACCTCAGGTTCATAGGGCAGCAAGGCATAGAGGTCAAAGCCCATAGACTTACTTTCTTTCACAGATAAGTGTGACCTACTGGTCAAAGTCCATAGAGTTACCATATTCACAGGGCATTGTGGCCTAGCAATCCGAGTCAATAGAGATGACCTCTGGGGTGGGTTTGAATGGCCTATTAGCCAGTTAGGGTGCATGGATTGCCACACAGGGAGGTTGGTGGCAGCCAGGATGGGGGACCTGAGCCCTCCCGGCTCCACCAAGTCCCAGCCCAGGGCCCTTTCAGTGTCATGTATGTCTGCCACTAAGCCAGCAGAAACCCTTCCACAACACGCTGACCATCACCAGGACGCATGGTGGCAATCTCGGTGCCTTTGGGGTTTCCATGTTCCTCATCCCATGCAGCTCCCTGAAGCTCAGACCTTGCTGGGGTGACCACAGGTAGCTGGATGTTTGCTTGCATCTTGGCACCTGTAGCTTCTGTGGTCAAGGTCTCATCTGTACCTGACTGGAAGCCAGGCTGTAATATCCTTCCTTTTTGGTGGTCAGCTCTGACTGATCTGGGCTGCTCCCTATCTGGGCTGCTCCCTCTTATACTGATGCTACACTTGGAGCATGCCCAGTATAGATGTGGGGGCATGGCTTCCTTTACCCGCAGTGAGGAGTTAATCCTTTCTCATCCAATGCAGGATGAGTTCATCCTGTGGAATTTAAGATAATGTGTTGAGAAACTATGAAAGCACAAGCCAAAGAACTGAATTCACCAGAACAGATTACCCATCTCCATGTACTAAGTATAAGTCAAATAAAAGAGTGGAACCATTTGCTATGAAAATCACTACTATAGCTGTCTGAACATGACTCCCCTATGTTTTTCCCTCTCAGCTATAGTTTGAGCAAGTTTCCTGTTATGTCGAGTAGCTGCCGTCTAGACCATACCTGTTCAGAAAGTCCCCAATAATGTTAGATGCTTGTTAAAACCACATTGCCTTAATAGGATTAATTGTATTAATACTTATGACTTTGTAACCTGTCAGTGTATGCATGAAGAAGTATGAGTGAGAAACTGCCAGTCATAAAGCAGCACAGCATGCATTACCTTTTATGGCTAAGGAAAACTCCGGCAAAGTGCATAAATTGATGTGACAGGTGACCAGAGAGAGGGTCTTTCCTCAAAAAGATGTAACAGCATGCCAAACTTGGGACCAGACCAGAAGCAGTAGAGCCCTCCCGTGGATCTCAAGGGACTTCGGGTACTCTGTTGCCTCGCAATCGATCTCCATGGAAGCTGTGGCCCAGCCAGTGTCAGACACCTGTGAAATCGAAACTAACTCTTGCTGCCTGCAGTCTGCCTCCAAACTGTCAGCATGAATGTGATGTGCGTGTGTGAATATTGCCGAACCATTAAGAATCTCTACTAATAAACAAACTTCAGTGCTGCTCAAGTACACCGTTTGGCTGGGTTTATTCCTTGGCTGATTCCAAGGGCAGGCAACAACTACTGGGTGAACACTTGGTCCAGATGGTCATGTGGGAGGTATGAATCACAGCATAGTCCCAAACAGTGTATTCCCTTTGGAAAACTCTGTCAGAAATGTGGGGAAAATAATCATTTTTCAAAATGCTGCAGAAAAGTCAAGAGCATCCAGATCCAGAAAGGCCTAAGAAAAAGTAATAAGGAGTTGAATTGGAATTTTACTCACAAAAACGTATGCCCTAATAAATCTGTTAGTCTCTAAAGTGCTACAGGACTCCTCACTGTTTTTGCAAATATCGACAAACATGGCTACCCCACTGAAACTTTTCACTATGAGAAAGTAGACACTGACTTACTTACTGGACAATCAAAAGGTTATTTAAGAGTCATGAATTATTAGTCTCTATGTCTAGAAATTTTCACTCTGACAAATATTAATGGTAAGTAAGTGATAGGAAGCAGGAAGGGACTCTTCTCTAGCCATGGAATTCCAGAAGAAGTCAGTAGCTATAATGGGCCCCAATTTTCCAGCGTAGATTTTAGGCAATATACCATAGATTGGGATTTTCATCACAAAACATCAAGTCCAAATTACCCCAATAAAATGGATCTGTGGAAAAGTCTATGAGGACAGTAAGGAATCTTATGAAAAAGACTTTTGACAATGAGGTGATTTGTTTAAAGTTTTACTGGTTTACCAAAGTTGACCTGTGAGGAATGGCTTTTCTCCAATTCAGTTGTTCATGAGAAGGATCAGATCTAAGTTACAAATTACTGATAACATTCTGAAATCTCACACCAACGAAACCATATGGAAGATAAAGGAAAATCAGAAGTGGAAGCAGAAATATTAAAAGGGCCTGTGATCTTCCATCTTTTAACCCAGGTGACAGAGTGTATCTGAGGAATCACACCTTTAATACTGGAGGCCAAAGAGGTACCATTAAAGAACAGTCTGAATTCAAGTCCAGACAGACAAAGGGGACACATTTGGACATAATTAATGAGATCTACAAGTAATCCCAGAAAATTCTGACACATTGACAGCTGAGGTTGAGTCTAGCATTTCCCATCTGATTGTTCCTTAGCATCAGAAGGAACAAGAGAACAACTTAGGCTCTAATGAAAGGCTGATATTGAGAAGATCAGAGTGGGAGATTAAACGTCCTGAAAAACACACAGAGACTTGCTAACCTGCTTGAAGAAGGGGTATTTGAGGAAAGTAAGTAGTAAATAGTCTCCTCTCTAGGAAGCTGGCACATAGCACATTTCAATAAATCCTACACTAGTTGAGAATTTAATGCATGTGTTACTAGATAGTTTTAGCTGCTTGTACCTACTATACATTTGAGAGAGTTTGTGCGTCTGTCTGTTTGTGTGTCTATTTGTTCAAGAACTCCTCCTAAATGGTGGGAGCTAGGACCACCAAATTTGGTACGTAGCTTCTTCTTGTCATAACTTAAAACAAGGTCACAGTTTGGTTGTGCTAGGACAATGGGATGTGCATGGAATGTGATTGTTTCTCAGCAAATGGAAAAGGAGGGGTGTGATAGCAGGGACAGTTATACTCACAAATGACCATCAGGGGCAGCAAGCATAGGGGACAGTTATACCCCAGAATGACTAGAGGGGGCAGCAAGTATGCCAGCTCTAAGAGCAACCGCTGGCCAGCAACAAGGCCCCTGTCACCTTGACCTGCCCTGAGGAGCAGCTTCTGGCCAGCCAGTACTTCCCCAGCTGGCCCTGGGGGGAAGCTGGTGAGCGGGCTGCACCACCCCAAGCACCCCCAAGCCAGGCCTGGGGAGAAGCTGGGGCTGTTCCCACCCACTGCCCTGAGCCACCATCCCCTCACCTGAGCCCTTCCGTATCTCCCAATCCCCTACCCTTACTCCTGCACCGCTAACCCCTGCCCTGATCTCCCTACTCCCCGTTCTGACTCCTGCAACCTTCATCCCTGCCCTGACCCCCTTCACCCCAACACTGACTTCTGCACACCCAAGCTCTCTGCCCTGAAGGACCTGAGTAGCACCAGATAAATCTTCTAGTATATGTATATTAGAGTTAATTTATTTTTCTTTTAGAGGAAAAATGCAGAAATATGTTTGGGTATGTCTACACTAGCCCCCTAGTTCCAACTAGAGAGGCTAATGTAGGCATTCGAAGTTGCAAATCAAGCCTGGGATTTAAATATCCCGTGCTTGATTTGCATCTTCCCGGCCGGTCGCCATTTTTGAAATTTACAAGTCCGGACTAACTGCCCGCGTCTACATGTGGCAGGGACCCGGTAGTTCAAAATAAAGCCCTAGTTCGAACTACCTGTTATTCCTCCTGGAATGAGGTTTAACAGGTAGTTTGAACTAGGGCTTTATTTCGAACTACCGGGTCCCTGCCACGTGTAGACGCGGGCAGTTAGTCTGGACTTGTAAATTTCAAAAATGGCGACCGGCCGGGAAGATGCAAATCAAGCATGGGATATTTAAATCCCGGGCTTGATTTGCAACTTCGAATGCCTACATTAGCGTCCCTAGTTCGAACTAGGGGGCTAGCGTAGACATACCCTTTGTGATTAATACACAATTTACAGTATACTTTACAAATACTTACTCATAAGACACCGTATTATGAACATAGGAATTTGGAGACATGCTCTGAATGTGCATGTTGGAAACACCACATGGGTGTGTGCATTACTTCACTCCAGGAGCTCTCCAATTTGTTTATTTGTTTAATTAAAGTTTTATTCCTTTCTCATTCACTGGCTTGTTATTTAATGAACCCCCAAATCATCACATTTACCCTCAGTATAAGAGAAAGAAAGGGCTGGATTAGAGCAAAGAAGGAGCAGAGCTCCACTACACCTCATCTGCTATTGGTGTAGTGTCCCTAATTATGGTAGTGAGATACATTAGGGCTGCTCCTATGCAACCTCAGCATGTACCAGATGCTGGAAGTCCTGAATCAGGAAGCTACTACTGGCTTCCTGCAGCTGTGCCTCTCTACCTGTCCAAGCACATCTACTACTGTCAAGTATCATTTTAGTGAGACATCTCCAATGAGCAGCTTATGATCACAAACTGAAGAACATTATACGTGATGAATATTTGAAGCTGTTTTCTGGTAGGAGAAGTTGGAAAGAAAAATGCTATGCCTCCTGTGAACTGTGAGTTAACAATCAACACTGGTGTCCTTCTGATTTTGCTGCATCTGCCATCAGATAAGAGAATGTAAGCAGTCTTAAAGTGCAGGAAATTGTGGAAGACTTTGTGAATAAACCACATTCAGGTGCAGCGAACATTGCAGACCAGAAAGAAGTCAAATTGTCTTGTCACTTCACACTATTTTTCATTTCAAGGACATGTCAAGCTTTTGGAATTTACAAACTTGCTGTATGAAACAGCTGAATTGATTTCTAACTTTCTGAAAAGTGTTTTGAGCAAGAATGGATTGAACTTGTCAAACTTGGTAGCTCTCTGTGCTTCCAATGAAAATGTCAGGTATGGTGGCACAAGTCAAACTAGCTGAAATAATGTTTGAATGAATGTAACAACAGCAAAAGTATCTTTTTCTTGCACTAGGCTCCTTGATGCATGATAGTTAGAACAGAAGCAAGCGTGCTGGTGATTGCCAGGCTATGAGATGTATGCAATTGCATCCAAGATTGCAAGTCACATTTTTCTGGTCCTACGTGTGCTATAAATCCTTCAAGGACCTTTGCGACTTTGTGAATATCAATTACACCTCTGCCCACACAATCAACAACTCACTGGCTTATGTTGTTGCCAATAATTGAATGATTCCTGCTGCTGTGGCCAGCTTTGAAATACCATTTCTTGTTCTCTGAAGGAATGCCATATATATTGCAACAGTTCCATTAAGCAGTGAAATTGATTTTGTCTTTCTTTAAAGCCCATTATCCTTATTTTAAAAAAAAGCCAATCCAGTTTCTGAGAAAGGCTGAACTATCTCACCAGACTTCATGCAAGAGATTAAAAGAATGAGGACCAAGATAGAAGACTGACTTCCCCTCAAAATTGCTAAGTAGAATCATACAAAACTGCATGATTTGCTAACCTGAACTAACATGAGGAAAATGCAAAGGGGGGGAATATGGAATTCTATACTGTAGCCACTAACTACTTTTATAAAAAGTTAATTATTATTGAACATTTTGATATTCTCATCATTTCAGGCTAATTGAACCTGTTCCTCTCCCCCCATTAGTGCTTTGTTAGTTCACAGATCTTCAGCCATCCCATCTCTGAGTGGGGAGTCTTGTCTCATTTCCTTCTGACTGAGGACTGTTAAGGCTGCTCAGCTCTCTGCCTTACACTGTGCTATCTCCTGCAAGACAGTCTGCAAACTGACCAAAAATGAGGGCTAGGAACAGTGTATGCCAGCAGTTACAAGTTACCATGTTGCTCTTTCTAAGCAAGCATGTTTATTCTTCAGGGAAAAGCATCACAGGGAAAACAGAATGAAAATAATAAACAGATTTAAATACACACTCGCTTTTGGGGCCCCTAGTGGGCCAAAGTCTTTCAAACCTTGTCCACAGGTTGTGGCCCCCCTGTAGTGTCTGTCCCTTTAAATGCTATGGGGTCTGTACTCTCTTTCTCCCCAGTGCAAAGCCTCACTCGTATTACTTTCAGATTTGTAGCTAGAACAGTAAAGCTACCACAGAAGACAGTTGTATTTCCAACATCTCCCTTTGCATCTGTCTCCTTCTCTGCTGGCTTCAGAGAGATAACATTTGGTGATAAGGAATTTATCTCCCTCTAGTGTGCAGTGCTCGCTCACATTGCCTGACAAAGGAGAAGAAAAAGTAAGCAAATAATACTATGGAAAAGGGAACCAGGTTCACACAGAAAAACAGGAAGTGGCAGGCAGACTGGGACTGCATTTTGCTGCTGGAAAAACACGTATCAGCTATCTAGAGTGGGTGAACTAGGCAAATAAAGGCTGATACTGAGACAATCAGGATAGGAGTACTGGAGTTAGTGGTGGCACTGTTCAAACAGAAGGGCTGTGTCTACATTGGTGCGATCTTGTGCAAAAGCGTCTGCTGTTGCGCAAAAACTTGCTGCCTGTCTACACTGGCCGCTAGTTCTTGCGCAAGTACACTGACTTTCTAATGTATGAAATCAGGGCTTCTTGCACAAGAACTCTGACGCTCCCGCTCAGGAAGAAGCCCTCTTGCGCAACTGTTCTTGCGCAAGAAGCCAGTGTAAACAGGCAGCCAAGAGATTTTGCGTAAGAGCCATCCAAATGGAAAAAAGCCCTAGTGGCCGCTTGGATGCTCCGTACGCGCAGGCAGCTCCGGACTTCCTGGTAACCCGAGCCCCCTTAAAGGCACACGCAGCCTGCAGAGGCCACGCGGCAGAAGCACCTCTGCCACCCAGCTCTGCCGCACGGCTCTGCTCCCTCCAAACACCCACCAGACCACCCAGGATGGCTGCTCCAGGGGGACAGCAGCAACCCGCACCCCCAGCGCAGGAGGCCCCAAGGGGCACAAAGCAGCGCACCCCTTCCTGGTCCCCAGGGGAGATCGAGGTCCTCCTGGACCTCTGGGGAGAGGAAGAGGCCCTCCACGACCCACGGTCCCGTCGGCGGAACGTGGACATCTTCCACCGCATGGCCCAGGTGCTCTCTGACCAGGGCCATCCAGCCCGGACCCTCAAACAGGTCCGGGCTAAAGTCAAGGAGCTGCGCCTGGGCTATGTCCAGGCCAGCGAGGGCCAAGTGGCAGGAGCCGACAGCTGCCCCCATTACCAGCGGCTCCACGCCATTCTTGGGGAGGCAGCACCCCAGGGACCGTCAGTGCCAGTCAACACCAGCAGGTGCCCCCCTGTCACCATTGATTAGCCCAAAGCCTCACAGCCTCCCTCAGCAGGGAGTTCCACAGCTTAACACAACACACGCGCCGCCGCCGCCGCCGCCGCCCCCCCTCCCCCAAGGGGCCAGGACACAGACCGGTGGTTACAATATATGGAGGAGCACCCTACTCCGGGGGCAGTCCTGTATGCAAACATACAACACGGGGGGGGAATGAGTGGGCCCAAGCCATAGTACTGTGGTGTCACCTGGGCTCAGGGGCGGAGAGCATGGGGTGTGGGGACGGTGGCCAGGTTGCCTGACTGACCCATCCTTTCCTCTGTTCCCTGCAGTGGGACCAAGCAGGAGCGGGGGACTGTAGCCAGACATGAACCCCATCTTGTTTCCCCCCCCCCCAGAGAGCAAGAGAAAGGCAATCAGCCTTTGATGCCCTGGGAACGCAGAGGTGCTGCTTGTCCCTGACTCTAATAAACAAAAACCAGACAGTAAATGGGCTAGCTGACAACCAGGGGACCTCCTGCCGCCCTGATGGCTAGCACCAGTAATTGACACGCCTACACTGTCCCAGGAGAGGAATCTTCGCCCATCACATACTAGAAGTGCCCATTGTCTGCATTTTCCCAGGTGTGAATTATGCTTTGCACCCTTCGTGGGAAACTTGGCATTCAAAGCCATTTTCCCTAATTGGCCACTTGAGACCAGGAAGAAGCCTACGTGACCCAAGGGGTATAAAGAGGGGTTTAGTAGCCCACCCCATTTGAGCTCCAATCATCTATACCTGCTGGCAGGTATTGGTGGTCTCCCGAGGTTTGTGGGCCAACCTCGCCCTACTTCTTCCGGAGGGATTGAGAGAAAGACGCTGGCCACGCCAAGTCTGGAATGCAGGGGTGAGAATTATACCTGCAATGTGTTTTTCCTTATGTGTACACTTTAATAGTTACTATGTTATAAGTTTCTTAAATCAAATTGTTTCATTTCTACTGTAAACTGCCTTTGGTAATGCGATTTAGTTATAAACTGCGGAATCTAATTAGCTTGTCAATCAAATCGCCGCGGTTTGCTTTCGGACCGCCACCCTAAACTATAGTACAAATAAGATTGTGCCCTCATTCACTTTATACATATATATATTGAACCAAGTTTTCTTTTCTTTTTTTTTCTTTCTCTTCTTCTTCTTCCTTTCTCTTACAAATAAGCAAGTGTGGTTCAAGTTTCTGACTTGAACCCGTGCTGCTGTATCCGAACCGAACACAAACAAAAGAACTCCAGCTGGTCATAAGGGACAGACAAAAAGGAAGCTTGGGCGTTGGATCGTGTCGCCTCCAGGGGGCAGATCCGTTGGGGCACCTCTCAGCCTCTCCAGGCTGCCCGCTGCGACGGGACTTTTGTGTCCTAGCAGTTAAAGTCTGAGGTGTAAAGCTCTCCCTGTAACCCTTTGGGGCACCCGTCAACCTCCTCCAGGTTGCCCGCTGCTAAAGGACCCCAATCCTAGCAGTTGAAGTCTCGGGTGTATAACACACACACACTCACTGCCCTGACCACCGGCTGACAGGGACCCTCCAGCCCTGCAGCAGCGGCAGCACCCCCAACCGCCCAGGCACCAAGCCGGCGGGTCCAGCAGCGGGACCAACTCCTTCGGCGGCACATCCAGGCCATCGAAAGGATTGAGGTGGCTATCACACGCCGGGTGGATGCGGATCTGGAGTGGCGCCAGCAGGCCTGGGGCCTTTTCCAGGCCCAGTGCGAGCGCATCGGCGATGCCATCACCGCCCTCACTGCACACATTGGGCATGCTGTGCATTATGGCATGGCATTGCCCCATGCACCCGCCATCCCTCCCTTGGCAATGCCCGTGCCCCCTCCTGCTGCCCCTCCTGCTCCTGCAATGCCCCCTCCTGATACACCCCATCCTGCCCACCTCCCCGTGCTGCCTGCCCCGATGTGGCCTGAACCACACGTAGTGGTCCGCCCCCGCAGAGGTAGTCGCAGGGGCCACCCCTCCCAGCAGTAGTTCCCCCCTTCCCCCTCCCAGTTCAGAGCCCCCTCCCCCTCCCAGTTCAGCGCGTCCTCCCCCCTCCTAGTTCAGATCCTCCTCCCCCCTCCCACCCTACGTCCCCCCATTGTAAATAAAAAGTTCAAGACGTTTTCCAAAAAAACCTGTGTTGATTGTTTTTTGGGAGGAACGAGGAGGGGAGGAGGGAAGGGTTGGGGATGGGAGGGAGATGTAAAGGGAGACAGAGGCGACCCTACTGTGGGGCCTGGGAGAACATCTCCATCGGGGTCTCCCGTATGCTCACCCCATATGCTCACCCCATCATGGTGCGCCTGGCAGATGGCAGCTGTGCGGGGTTGTTCGAAGGCCTGGCCCTTGCCTGCCATCCATGCCGGGAGGAAGGCCTCCCCCTTCCGTTCCACGATGTTGTGGAGCATGCAGCACGCAGCCACTACCTCGGGGATGTTCCGCTCACCCATCCAGACAGGTGAGCAAACAGCGAAACCGGGCTTTCAGACGGCCGAAGGCGCACTCCACCTGGTTGCGGGCCCGGTTGAGGCGGTCGTTGAAATGTGCCCGGTCGTGATCTGTCCGCCCCGTGTAGGGCCGCATCAACCAGGGCAGCAAGGGTAGGCCGCGTCCGCCAAAACACATGTGGGCATGGGCACGTCTACGACAGTAAATTCCCGCTGGGGGAAGAAAGTGCCCACCTCCAGCTTGCCAAACAGGCCGGAGTTTCGGAGAATGCGGGCGTTGTGTGCCCTGCCGGACCAGCCCGCATAAATGTCCGTGAAGCGGCCACGGTGGTCCACGAGGGCCTGGAGCATGATGGAGAAGTACCCCTTGCGATTTATGAAATGGGCCGCTCGATGCTTCGGGGCATGGACGGGGATGTGGGTTGCATCCAGGGCTCCCCCGCAGTTAGGGAACCCCAGGGCAGAGAAGCCAGCCACCGTAGCCTCCACGTCCCGCAGGCGGATGACTCGCTGGAGCAGGACGTCATTGATGGCACGGATGACCTGCAGAAGGGTGCACAGAAACACAGGGGAATGCATCACATAAGGCAGGGTGAGTGCATGCTCCCTTGGGGGGTTCCCACCCCCCCCGTGATGCCCTCTGTCCTCACACACACACACACACCAGGGCCCCCTCGCCCCATGGGCCATCCCCCCCCGCACCAGCAGGCCTGTGCAAGGGAGGGACGGCCCAAACCCCTGGGTGACGGGGCATTCCCCATCACCCCAGCCTGTAGTCTTGCCTGCCCCTGGGCATGGAGTGCAGCACCCTCCCCCCCCCCCCCCCCCGCAGCACTTACCTGCATGACGACAGCGCCGACGGTGGATCTGCCCACCCCGAACTGGTGTGCCACTGACTGGTAGCTGTCCAGGGTGGCCAGCTTCCAGGTTGTGATAACAACCCTCTTGTCTACGGGGATGGGTGCCCGCAGCCGGGTGGTGCTTCTCTGGAGCGCAGGGGTGAGCCAGGCACATAGCTCCAGGAATGTCTGCTTTCACATCCAAAAGTTCTGGAGACATTGCTGGTCGTCCCATTGCCCCAGGACTAGCCGGTCCCACCAGTCAGTACTGGTGTCCAGTCTCCACAAGGGACTCTCCACGGTGGGGTGGGGATGCCACAGGGACGCCACCGCCTCCCTGGTGAGGGAGTCCAGAGCGACCTGCACCTTGAGGTCCTGGACGAGGAGTGCAGCAGCATGGAGCAGCAGCTGCAGGCACTCCAAAATGGCCAGAAGGGGCCAGAGCAGGCACAAGGCCACCCCTGGCTCCATGGCACAACAAAAGAGCTGAGGTAAAAAAATCAGCAAATGGCACTAAGGCACAAGCTGTGGTGTCCAACAAGGCAGAGGGCAACCACAACTAGAACTGCTACGGCTGTCAGTCCCTGCAAGAGGTCCTAAAGCATGCAGCAGGAGAGAAACGGCTGTCCAGGGAGATCCCTTTAAGCATGTGTCTCAAAGGAGCTCCAGCCCCTGCCTCCGGAAAGGGCTGGTGCCCTTTTGCCCTCTCCAAAATGGTTCCGGGCTCCTGCTTTTGTGCAAGAGCATCCCGCCAATGTAGACGCTCTCTTGTGCAAAAGCGCATCGCTCTGACGATGAGTCCCAGCCAATGTAGACGCTCTCTTGCGCAAAAGCGCATCGCTCTGACGATGAGTCCCAGCCAATGTAGATGCTCTCTTGCACAAAAGCGCATCGTTCTTACGATGAGTCCCGGCCAATATAGACGCTCTCTTGCACAACTACTTTAACGCAAGAACTCTTGCGTTAAAGAGTATTTGCGCAAGATAGCGCCAATGTAGACGTAGCCAAGCTGTAAAGGGAAAACTAGCAGCAACATTGACTGAGCATGTGCAAGCAAGGTGGCTGAGGTAATATCTTTTATTGGACCAACTTCCGTTGATGAGTTGAGCTTTCCAGATATACAAAGCTCTTCGGGTCATATGTGCTATCAGACAGACAGTCTTAGCCTGAACTGGGAGCCAGCAAAGGGAGACCAAGTACAGGCAAAGGAGTGTACAAGTGCACAGGGAGTAGAGAACAATCAGATACAGATAGAGAACAGTAAAAGGTAGGGGATGGGGGAAAGAGAATTTCCTTTGAAAAAGGCAACCACTAAATCCAACAGAAGATCACTGATATGGCAATTTTTGTGGGCAATATTGGTGAGTGTGATGAAAGTAGTGAATCATGGATTGATGTATTTCAAATACTTTGAGCAATTTGTAATCTGCAATACCATTTCACATGGACAAAAAATTTCAACCTTGAAAATAGTGATGGGTCCAAATGTATATGGACTGTGTGACCTATCATTTTCCACTGTGCTTGGAACTGCTATTTACGATTATGGCAGCTATTCAGGAACATTTTTCTCCTTCCCCATCAATAGCAGTACAATGGTTTTAGTTCCATCTGCAGAACCAAGGAAGTAGCACAATTTATTGCTGCTTTATAGAGGTTATCAGAGCATTGTCAGTTTGGGCAAACATTAAATGATTAAATGATTAAATGATGACACATGTGACCAATTAGTTTCCAGATTACATAGTGACTAGGTCCAGAAGAAATTATTGACTATATCAATTCTTACATCAAGAAGGCTGTTGAAGCTGCTGTTGTAATGGAGACCACAGAGAAGGAGTCTCTGGAATTCAGTGTGAACTGAGAAGTTTACCACCTGCCTCAGGGAGACAGTTGATCATGAAAACACTAAGGTTCCCTGTGTGGCCATTGTGCACAAACTATGCATTGTGAGAGACTGCAGGGCACAACAAGTTATTTGCAGAAAGTGTCAGAAGAAAGGACATGTCACTGTGATTTGTCATACTGTTCAATGACCAGCAACACACAATAACTATATATCCAAGAAGAAACCTATGAAGGTTTAACCTAAAAAGGGTCAATGTTGGGAATTCTTAATGTGGAAAAAAAGAAGAGCTATGGTCATAGTGGCCAAGACCTAGCAGTACACATGTTATTGGAAGTCAGATGAAACATCTGGGTTGCACCCTTGATTCAAGAATGCAAGGTTGAATACTAGAGCTACTGTTTAACTGATTCCTGCATTACCTATCACCAAACATTTTCACAAGCTCTGCTAAAAACACCACCGTGATTGTGGAGACTTATGCCAGAGACAAGCTAGTTCCAAAGAGGGATACTCCATGTGAAAGATGGACAATCAATTTGTACTTTAAGGAAAGTATTCTCATTATTTGGCAGATCTTGCTTTAGAAGTTCAAAGTGAAATAGACCAACATGAAGGTGATCAGGAAAGTACCTTAAAATCTTCAAGAAACATTGGACAGATGCTCCAAAAAGCCCAGTGTGGAGCAGGTGCTTCATCTTAGCTTCATTTCACGAACACTTAAGAAGAAATATGTGTAAATAGAGCAGGAAGCTCTCAGCCTGGCCTTTGAATCTCAGAAGTTTCATATCTATCCATCTACACCCTCAATAATTGCTTCGGACTTCTTGGACACATAGTGATTTGAATTGTGCTGGGTCTTTAGAAAGTTATATGGTTTTGGTCACAATCAGCACCAAAATGGCTAGAAGCTTTCCGAATGACTTCAACTATAGCTACCAAGATCATTGGACATCTCTGTACTTTGCTTATCCAGTTTGGTTTACCATACGGGGTGACAAATTATATGGGCCATAGTGTCTGTGCTCCAGCAAATTTCAGGCTCTGGGCCCTAGCTCCACCAATATTCAGAGTCTCTCCCCTGACTCCCCTGCTGCCAGTGTGTGCTTCCCTCAGTGTGAATATCCATGGCTGATTTTTGCATATAAAGATGTGAATGTGGATACAAAATTTTGTATTCGTGCAAGGTTCTATGTATAGGTCCTCCAAGAGACACCCAGTTCCCAAGTCTTCATTATAATTATAAAAAAGAACTACAATATAACAATTTTACAGCTGGGCACTATCAATATTTAGCCTGCAGCCAGCAGCTGCCCTTGAAGTTCTCTGTAACCAGGTGACACCTGTATAAAAAATGTTAATGGGGGCAGACAGGCTGATTTGCCCACACTCCAGCCAGTGACTCCAACTCTGAGGGGACTTATCCTGAAGTCTAGACCCGAGCAGCAGCCTGCAACTTGGGTGAGTGTTGTGTCATGGTGCCTCCTCCTTCCTGCAGTCACCACTCCTGCTCTACTCTGGACAAAGAGCAGCCCCAACCCACCACCCCTCAGTGAGGTTACAGTGAGGAGTAGCAGTAGGGGAGGAGGTGCTCACGTGATGGCAGACCCTCTCCCCCCACCCCAGAACCCATCCACTACAAGGAAGGCAAGGGGGCTTCCTGGATCTGAGAGGGGCCCTAGGAGCATGTGCAGTAACAGTGGTGCAATGTGAGTGTGCTGCTGAGGGACAGGGGAGGGGTCCTTCTCCCAGAGCTTGCTGCTGCCAGTGGGGAGAGGGCAGGGGTGAGTTTTCTCTGGCCCCAGTCCAGGGGCAACCTGCCTGCACTCCAAACTCCTCAGCCCTGGCTCTGCCCCACCCCAGAGCTCACACCCCCATCCAGAGCACTCACTGCTCCACACCCCCTCTGTCCCAGCCCTGAGCTCCCTTCTGCACCATAAACTCCTCATCCCTAACCCTACTCCACAGCAGTCACCCCGATCCTCTACTTAAGCCCCTCCCACACCCCACATCTCTGATCCCCAGACCCACCCCCTGAGCCCTCACATTTTATATGATTTTAAATATATATATATTGGCTTACAAGACAAGTGGGGAGGACTTGGACCCATTCTGGACACCGCCAAAAATAATACAAACTGGACACTCCCATTTTCAATTACAGTTAGCGAGTGACAATTGAACTCAATTCTGTCCTGAAGAATTTCAAAGATTCTTAGCTTCAAATAAAATTCAGCACGTACACTTAGCTCTTAACTATGCTGCTACAAATGGCCTAGTGGAACAATTTCTATAAATACTTAAGCACATCTTCAAAGCTAGTAAGTCTATTTTGAGTCATCAACAGAAACTGGACAATTTCTTGCTTGTCTGCATGAACACACCACATACTATTATTCAGGAGTCACCTGCAATTCTTTTCTTGAAATGATCTTTGCTTACTGGTTGCATCCTGTTACATTTGGGTATTTCCTCACATATAGCCAAATTCCATACCATACAAATTCCCCAAAGATGTGAGACTCACCATTGTTCTTTTCAGGTCAAACATTTAGGGTAAATCTACACTGCGTGGCTATTTCAGAATACACTGAAATAGCTACCCCCTGCGTCTTAACAATCCGCCAGTTATTTCGAAATAGTTTTCGAAATAACAGCTACGCTATTTCAGCATCCCTGTAACTCTCGTTCCATGAGGGTTAAGGAATGTCTCAAAATAGTGCATTATTTCAAAATTTGGTGCTGTGTAGACACACCAAATTTCAAAATAAGCTATTCTGATAAAGAATTGAAATAAGATAAGCAATTTGCATAGCACAAATTGCATATATTATTTTGAGTTTAGGGTGCTGTGTAGATACACCCTTAGCATTGTCGAGTGAAATGGGTACTGGAAAACTTGTAAAATACATGGGGCCTGTTCAATTTGTAACAATACTTTTTTATGGTATTGTATTGAATTTGCTTATGGACCAGTTTCAGTCTTGACTAGTTTTGGAGTCTGGGGATCATCCAGAAGGATGTTCTGTTTCTCCAACTGAACTTCTTTCCATTACTACTTGTAAGTTTGATAACTTGATATTAGAAACTTTGGTACCACAGCCAACTGATTTCATACTCAGCCCAGATGATTCCTTACTACTGTCTCTTCCTATTGTTCAGGACACGGCTGTACTGTCATCACCATGTTATCCCAAGAGAGTGAAAAAATTCAATTGTTTAATTAGTGAGCTGCTATTCCAAGACATTATTCCTTGCAATGTAAGATTCTGCAGTAATCAACCTGGAAATTGTAATTAGGTTATATATGTTTCATGCTAGCTGTGTAAATAGCGCATTGGTGTTTGGAAAGCTTTTTAAAGTAGGCTAGAAGAATGTGATATCTTGCCCCTTTAAATAGTTAGGGTCTCTGTACTCTCCACCCCGCCTCCCATCCCATGCAAAGCCTCACTTTTGTGTTGGTTTCAGTTTTGCAGCTTGAACAATAAAGATACCACTGCAGACAGTTGTGTTTCCATCAGCTCCCTCTGCTTCTATCTCTGCTAGTTCCAAAAATATAACACCTGTCTTGTACTGAAAGTCTTGTCTGTTTGCTAGATCAGAAGGGAGGATCTGTGGAAGTTCAAATGCAGCCTTTTTATATTCATGGTTTAAGTGTTTGAATCAGTATATGCAAATCAAGCAATCAAGCCTGAACCAGTATATGCAAATATCTCAGGAATGGTACCTCTCTGAAGTCCCCTGGAGTAATCTCCCTACCATACACACTGTTTTTAGTTCCTTTTGGAGTTGCTGTGATCCTTCCCAATGCAGTAGAACAAAATCATACAGAAATCATTCATAAATTATATAAACGGTCATCCAAGATACTACACGGGGTTGCAATATCTGTCACAGAGAACATGTAATGTTATACACAAAGATTAGGACAGGAAATAAGGAAATGCACTATACCCAAATGAAAATTAAGATTATGCCTATAATGCTAGAAACACATAAATAATGAAAAAGGGAGATTACATGGCAAAACTCTCTTGTCCTGAAATCCAACTCTAACAAAAGATAAGACAAGATTTCAGAAGAATAAAACTCTGTTTCCTTATGCTGCCACCAAAATAACCTTTTCTTTTCTTTTAAATGCCATGAATTAAGGCAGGTTGGGCAAACATTCGGAGTATGGAAATTGTATGGAAGGCCATGGATGCTTATGAAATTGGGGTTGGAGTATATGAGGGAATGAGGGCTCTTGCCGGAGCTCCAGTCTCTGGGGTGGGGTCAGAAATGAGGAGATCAGGACACAGGAGGTGGCTCTGGGTTGAGACAGTGGAGAGGAGGCTCAGGCATGCAGGCTCCAATCTACACTTGCCTCCTCAAGAAGCTCCTGGAAACATCAGCATGTCTCTCTCCACGTCCTACGTGGATGCACAGCCAAGTGGCTCTGTGCACTGCCCCCCATCAACAGGTACAGCCCCTCAGCTTCTGTTGGCCATAGTTCCCAACCAATAAGAGCTGCATGGCTGATGCAACAGCTAAAGGCTGCTCCTATGCATAGAAGCCAAAGAAGGGACATGCAGCTGCTTCCAGGAGCTGCACAAAGCCACAGAACATTTCGAGCAGGGCAAGCCCCATACCTCGCTCCCAAGCATAAGCTTGAAGACCAGATTGAAATGGCTGACAGGCCAAATGTGGGTCTGTAGGCTGTAGTTTGCCCACCCCTCAGTTAAGGACTGTGTCTCCTTCACCTGTTTAAAAGACAGCACCACCAACAGCATATTGTCTGTTACTAATATGATGGAGGATGAACGAACAAATATTGTCTCAAAGGGAAGTTTATGGTTAATGGTGCTGTGTAATAACATGAGAGAACCCTTGCCTATAAAACTGGTCTATCTCTTTATTAAGAAAACTATTTATAAAAGTGCTGCGACAGCAGCTGGCATTCCAGCCATGTGCAAACAGACAAGCTTCCCAGTGTCTCCTCTAAACTCTTCTTTGCTGTAATCTATGCTCCTCCCTCCAAGTTACATGAAGGTTGCAGCAGTGTATGCCCTCTACTGACTTATCCATTTTTTCTCCTATAGTACCAGCCATATTTGTGTTAATTAAGAGACACTGCGTTTTCTTGAAACACATCCTTACTGTATGGCAATTTCTCAGATTCTGTTTAATAGTTATTGGAATTCAGATGGCTATCAAAGGCAGCCTCCTGTCCTAAGGCATACTTCTTTCTTGAGATTTAAAGCTAACTCACATTATTTCCAAACTAGTTAACAGCCACTAGTCTAGAGAGATTGAAGATCTCTCTAGACTAGTTTCTGGTGAGTGATGTTGACTACAAAAAGATCAGAGAAACTGTCTAATTTGTCAAACCAGAACTCGTACCTAAAGACAGTTTGATGAAGTAAGCCACGTGAAAGCTATCTTCAAGGAAACATTTGACAAGTTGTCAGAACTTTCTTAGGACAAGCACTGGGTAAAGTTACTCAATGATGAAATGATGGCTACGTTGAAGAAACTCACATCAGTTTTGTTCTCTTTTTCTGCATCGAATACTGAAAGAGTATTTTTCTCCTTTGCAAATAGAGTAGACCCATGATACAAAAAATTCTTGCTGTCAGATTGATTTCGTAGTGTCAGTGCACTATAATTTGACTGGTTAAAAGATACACTAAGACCTTATCATGAGCAGATATAAATCAGTCCAGCTCAATTGAATTTGGTGGAACTGTGATTAATTACACCAGTTGATAATGTGGTTCTAAATCCTAAGATATCATACTATGCTCAAGAAGAGTCTGTTTGATGAGAAGTAAAATTAACTGAATATATTGTCTTAATACTGACATCATCCCAGTGATCCCTTAACCAGTCCCCACAGTGTAGATGAATCTAGCAACTGATGTCTTTTATGTACTTTGCTAGGTATAATGCATTTTGTGCTTTATCCTTTCTTGTTACATGCTTGTGTTATTTTGTACTCCTTCTTAGCAAATGGTGTTTGTTTCCACTTTTTATGAGAATCCTTTTTGATTATCAGATCATTAAAGAGCTCCTGATGGAGCCATATTAGCCTCTTATTATTTTTTCTATGTGTTCTTTTCACTGAAATAGTTGTGTGTTTAATATTGTCTGCTTGAGAAACTGCCAATTCTGCTGAATCCCCTTAACCCATTGTGTCATGGACTCTTTGTGCATGATAGGTTGCAGGGCTGCCACTTGTAGGTCAGGCATCCGTACCATATTTGGACAGGCTTCAGCACTTCCATCATGGAGATAGATGCAAGCAATGCATGTAGCATATGGCACCACCTAGGGGCTTAGAAGTTATACTTATTTTAGCACTGCATTACATCATCCATGCGACCTTCCCTGCCAGTTCTCTGAGTTGTTAAAGTCTGCTTTTTTGAAGTCCATTGTGCTTATTCTGCTGTGTTCACTTTATGTGCACAAGGGACAATACGCCAGTGCACAAAGTGCTAAGGAGCAAAGAACAAGATGGCATTGTTTTAGGGAAAGGAAGGAGAATCATTTTCACTGTTTTCCAACTCTGTCCTTTGACAGGTGGAGTCGCAGGAGAGGGACAGGTCTTCATTTCACTCATATTTTGATACTTCACTGACATAACCTCATCTTATGCACAACCTTTAGTCAAACAAGACAAAACCCCAAAACTAGGACTTTTCAGGGACTATCTATAAAGCATCCTCCCTGAAGCCCCTCACCACTACAGTCCTCCCAGGGTCCAGGACTGAAGGTGTTAAAGATCATCCCACACTACGGTAGTACTAACACTTCTGGTGGACTACTGAGTAAGCTACAAACCCTTGCTTCTACCTACTAGCAGTTCACCATCACCAGATATCTTAGCTTTCTGGAATCCATCAATGTCTATTGATTCTTTACAGCTTTGTCTTTTTACTGCCTAAGATCAATTTCCTTTGTCCTCCTTTGCTACTTTCTGATCCTTTTCATTATTCTACCCTCTCCCTCCTCTTCCCTGTACCAGCCCCTCCACACCTCAGCACAACTCAGAACTCCACTGGGATTCCTCTATATTATTTGTACTTTCCACTGATCCTTTTAGGTCATTCAGAAAGCAAGGATCCCTGAAGTGCAGTGTCCAACTTCTACATTTAGGGAGTTGAAAGAGAGAGAGAAGCATAAAGACATATAAAAGCTATACGCCAGGCAGGGTTTCCCTTACACCAAGAAATTCCCAGTGATTTTTTAAAGCTGACTTTCTGGACCCTTTGTGCTACCACATTAGTATACTGGGATCAGAGCTGAGGCCAGAATGTAGTTTATTCTGTCCAAAATTGTGCTGCGAACTCTTCAAACTCAGAATGATATCTTTACATTCATTCTGTAAAGTACTAAGCACACTTTTTGACACAGTAAATGTTAGCAATAATAATTAAATAAATAGTAATAATCTAATTGAAAATGTGCATTTTACAATCAATTTTTACCCTCAATTACACATATTACATCTATCCACAGTTTGTATGTATGAAATTGAAGTTAGAATTTAATCCAGCATATGCACACCTGGCACTCTTAGATTCTTAGAAAAGAGATGACTAAGGGGAGATATGATAGAGGTCATATCATGAATGGTGAGAAGAAAGTGAATAAAAAAGTGTTCTTTGCCCCTTTCCTTAATCCAAGAACCAGGGGTTCTCCCCATGAATTTAATAATCAGCAGGTTTTAAAGAGGCATAAGGGGATGTTGTGAAGGCCCAAAGTATAACTGGATTTAAAAAAAATTAGATAAATCCATGGAGGAATGGTTATCAATGACTATCAGCCAAGATGGGAATGGGTTGCAACCCCATGCTCTCTGTGTTCTTAAACATCTGACTGCAACAAGCTGGCACTGTACAACATATGAAGGAACTGAGGTGGCTGGGACTGGATGATCCTTCTGTAAGCACAGCTCTGGAAATTCAATCTTGAGAGAATGTTTGTGGCCCCATTTTCAATGCTTTCGGGGAGATTCCCAGAGTTCAGTAGCATTGTAATCGAGACGCAATCAATTGCCCGGTTCTGTTAATTTCCACTGGAGTATCTGGCACTGGCCATTGTCAGAATAGTTGGTTAGAGGACCTTTGGTTTAATCCACTATGGCCATCCTTATGTTTTTTAACAAACACCTTTATTACACATCTGGATTTTGTGCTTTAAAATTGTGGAAGGAATCTTGAATAGTTTTTAACTGTAGTTTAAAGGAAAATAATTACTTTTGCATTGATTTAAAGGAAAAGCATTATCTTAGTCAGACTCATAGTTCAGCATGATGAGCTCTGATGTCTCACAAGGCCCACCAACTGTTAACATCCTTTAGCTTTTACATGCATCTTATAAAATATTAAAGTCTAATTTGGGGATACTTCTGCCTAAGTAATCAATATTCCCTATTCCCTATTGTTAGCCTTCCCCTTGAAGTTTTTAATCATCCTAGCTTATACTGTAAGATATAATGGATTTTTTCATTCTCAGAAATTTATAATTGTCTTCACATAGAATCAAAAATCCCCAAACCTATCTTTTATTATGTTTTTGTCTAGTCTCCTTATTCTTGTCTATCATTGTCTATTTTGTTTTCCTTTTTATTTCTTCAAATCAACTTTCTCCTCCTTTCCATTTAGATATGCTTAAATGAGAAGATGATTAACCACTGGGACAGCTAAAAAAATTACTACAGTAGGGAACTGTTCATGACTTTCAAAAATATTCATTAATTTTTGGACTGACAATTTATATAGATTATATATTAAACTATCATATGGGTCCATATAACACCCATTGACTTCAGTGGAAGCTGTGAACCTGTATTAGAGGCCCACATATGACTTAGTACTTATAAAATAAGCATCTCTAAAAAAATTAATTTCTAACATCTCCTGTGTGGGATAAATGAGTTTGTAATGTTTTTGACAGCATGAAAGACAATACCTGTACCTTGGACATTATGAAGACAGTAGCTCTGAAGCTAAGAAATTATTCTAATCAGAAAAAGACTATAGCAATGAACAAACTTTGTTGATTTAAAATAGTTCCTGTGTCTTTTCTTCAGTGTTACCTCTGCATATTCACGTGTAGAATGTGTCCCCTTCACAATGTTACTGAACTTTCTGAACCTTCCAGAAGACACTGCCAACTGAGGCCACAGGCATTGAATTTCCAGAGCTGTGGCTACAGAAGAACCATCCAGCCCCAACCACCTCAGTTCCTTCAGCTGACCTCAAGAGTCCTACAAGCTTAGAATTCCCATGAAGAGGGAAAGGTGGATGAAAAGGTAGAGTGGGAAAGCAGCGGTAATGTTCTTGAAGGGGCTTATTTACAATGGTAACTATTTTTTATCCTTTAAAGTGATCTATCTATAGTCCTACTTGTGGTAGTCTGGCACACTCTGAGATGGTCTTAAGCAGTCTAATTAAAGAATGATTTCAGAACTGCACTTTCAAAGCAACCATTAGAGTCACATGCCAACTCAAGATTGAAATGGTGTGTCAACATGCAATGTTTGGTAGACATCCTGTGAGCCAGTCTGATAGCTATTAGAAAGCATTTGAAAGCCATGACACAATCTTGATGTTAGAAACTACTACCAGCACGTGGAACTTGAAATTTCTGATGAAGCTGTTCAGTATGCTGATATCCACAATGGGATGAAATTCATCCTTCTTTCTCAAGAGAATGGAGTACTGCAAAATAGAAGCGTGTTCTTCTGTACTGCTGGGGACTTTCTTCCATGACTCCTGACTTTTACGTGGATTCTTTTCTGAAGAATCCTACCTTCTAGGCCTTAGAGTGGCTCCACAGCTGCTCCAGGACTACTGCTACAGACCCTGTAGAGTAAGAAATAGGATAAGAGTACTCAGTTATTGTGTAGTACTCAGTTATTCCCTGCAGAGCTAAACTCCACAGCAGCCAAGAGTGCACACCCTATCGACAGCATCCGATAATCCTGCCCTTCAACTGCATTGCACAGCAGACAGTAGAATCATGTGGGTACAGATGGCAAGGGAGTCCACATAGTCATCGAGATAAGGGCAGACACACCCATACCAACAGCTTTCTGGAATTAGAGCACAGAAACAAGTGGCAAGGGCTTGTATCCTGATGGCCACCTAACATCTTGACAGACGAAAAGTGATATGACAAAGTCAGCCTATCAGTAGTGCTCAGTAATGGCATGGGAAAAGAGCCCTTCCTACAGAGGCTATAGATCCATTTGCCAGATGGAAGTTGAAGGATCATTGTGGGCTCTGTGATGGCTCTGTGCAGTGGCTGCACCAGTCTTAACCTGGCTTTTCCAAATTGAATGGTTATGAACAGAATCTTCCCAATTGTCTTTGAGAATGCTATGTATTTTGAGGCCATGATTGATCTTATCACTGTATTGCATCATGTGCAGTTCTTATGTTGACCACAGAGCATACACAACCTTTTGCATACTGTCTTGTGGCAGGTTCTCCACATATCCCAAGCAGCAAAGCCTGCAAATGTCCATCATGGTCTGCATGGACTATAGGCCAGTTTTCTCCAGAATTTTGGTATTGGTAATCCATTGATCCCACAAAGCATTTTGCTAAGACAGTGGAAGTGGAAGCTATTCACAACTGTAAAGGAGGGTACTAGAAACACAAGCCTGATAAACAGACACCTTTGTATTCAGGGTTAGCAACTTTTTTATTCCAAATGTGTGAAGACAATTTGTGGATTCTAGCATCAGGTTTCCCATCAAGTTTAAGTGAGCTAGTACGACTTGAGCCCAGAAAGCAGAAATGATCCACATTGTCCAGAGCTTTGTTATTGATATAGATTTTAGATGAAATGTTAGTACCTTGTGACATGACAACGGTTTTCTTGATACTGATTACCATGCCAAACTCGGTGCATGCATCAGAAAACTTGTTCACCATGACCTGCATTTCACCAGCTGAATTAGAGACAAACGCAGCAGCATATGCAAAAAGCAGATCCTTAACAGTAAGCTGGATCACATGCCTTCTGCTCTAGAATCATCTGCTGTTAAACAAGCTGCTGTCCTTCCTCAATTCAATTAGTATACCAGGTTATACTTCTTAGGTATGCCTTTGGAAAGGATCAGAGAAGCTGCCAAAGCCAGTGGGTGCTCAGATGCAGCCTTATCATTATTAAACTTAGATAATGTTTCATTTTCATAATGAATCATTGCCTTCATTCCCTTGTTGAACTTTCTGAATAGGTAAGAGTGTAACCATCACTGGACAGATTCAAACAGGCCCTGCAAAGGAGTTTGAAGGGCCCAAGGCAGCACACTGTGCTGCACAGCTCCTAGTCAGGGCAGCAAGTGAGGGGCCTGGCCCACAAAGGGCCCAAGGCAACTGCCTCGCTCAAAGGCCAGGCCTGGATTCAAATCAGGGACCTCTGGAGCTTAGCGTAGGAACCTCTACAGCTTGAGCTATACAGCCAGCTGCTACTCAGCTTAGGCTCTAGAGCTCCCTTGTTCTTGATCTATTGCTATACGTGGTCTAAGTGCCACTATATGGGACAATGAACCACACCCACTAGGTGTGTGGGTTACAAGAGCACCTCTTGTGGAAGGCCAATTTTCAACAGGATCTTATTGATGCCATTCCTGCTAAGCATGTGAAAGGCCTTTTGTAGGTCAATGAATGTTACAAAGCGAGGTGCCTATTTTTCACAGCTTTCTTGATTTACGGAACACAAACAAATTGCTGGGCTTGTATCTCTAGCCATATATTTAGACATCCCATTGCATTGTTTCAGCATTATTAGATACCTACTCAAGCAGCTAAATTTAGTCAATGTATTTGATCCTGTGTATAATTATGATTTATTGGAAATCACTTTGTGTGCAGTGCTTGCTTCCCACTTGCTACTAATCAAATTACTAAAGGATATACAGTAAAACTCCAATAGTCCAGCATCCAATTGTACGGCATCAAAATAGCAAGAGCCTAGAGAGTGAGCTTCAGCAAAAAACGAGTCACAAGGCAGCAGCTGAACTGAGTGAAACCAGACAGGACCGAGTCTGCCACTGGCACTGTGTGACGCTGGACAGTGCTTGTGCTACAATAAAAAGGGTTAAAAACACTTTATATACAGTATATACTGTAGATATATATATATAAATATAAAACCAGCTTATAGTACCTCCTGATAGTCCGTCATATCCGATAATCCGGCACCACCTAGGTCCCAAAGGTTCTGGATTATCGGAAGTCTACTGTATTTGGTTTGGAAATCCGTTAAATATTTTCATGGTAAGGGTTTTTTTTTAATAACAAGTCTATCACAAGCAATAAAACACACATATAATCATCAGTGTCAATATACAAAATAGAACAAAGAACTATAGTAGTATAAAAATCGTATAATATGATATAAAATAAGGTAAAATCACACCTAATAAATACCTTAACCATATTCAATCAAATGTATATATTCAAATAGATGACAATAAAGAAATGCAAAATTTATTTCACAGTCCAAGTAAATATGAAGAGTGTTCTGTCATTAGCTACCAACTGGTTTAGGCCTGTGTTAAAATAGCTCAGGACAACAGTTTAAATTGTGTGAATAAAATATTTGGTAAGTAGTGAGCATAAGGTAAATGGAGGTTATTAGCATGAAATCTTATGACAACAAAAAGTCATAAGAATGAATAAGATATGAATCTCTTTAGGGCTACATCTATACTGCATCTCTCTTCCGCAAAAGCTTATTCAAATAAAGCACGGATTAGCATATTGCCACGCTTCATTTGAATAATTAATTTGGGGCTGTTTTTGCGCAAAAACCCCCTCTTGCGCAAGAGCCGTTCTTCCTCATTTTTTTAGGAAGGACAGCTCTTGCACAAGAGGGGGGTTTTGCACAAAAAGGAACCTCTACACAGCTCCTTTTTGCACAAAAGCCTCTTGTGCAAAAATGGCCTCTAATTAATTATGCAAATGAAGCATGGCAATATGCTAATCTGTTCTTCATTTGCATAAGCTTTTGTGGAAGAGTGGTGCAGTATAGACATAGCCCATGAGTCTTCAGATTGCTCTGCCTCCCAGAGGTTGCTATATTAGGGCATGTCTACAAAACAGGGCAAAAGTCAAATTAAGCGACCGCAACTTCAGCTACGTCAATTGCATAGCTGAAGTCAAAATAGCTTAATGTGACTTTTGGCTTCCTTAGACTTCCATTGCTCCTTGTGAAATGAGGATTACAGGAGTCAGAGTAAGAAGTCCTCCAGCTCACCATTATTTTGAAATAACAGTTCTCTGTGTAGAAGTGCTCTTTGTTATTTTGGTATAACATCAATTATTCTGAAATAATGCTGCTGTGTAGACATACCCTTAGAGAGCCATCATAGGAGCATAAGTGATGATTTTCTTCTTTTATGATACACCAGTGGTTGAACTGGGAACCTCCTAAATGAAAAATAAGCTATATATTGAGCTAAAGCACACTAACTGGGAGATATACCAACCCATATCTCTGCAGATAGGAACAGAAGGGGCGAGTCACATATTCACCAGTGAGTTACATGTGCATTCTTCTTTTTCCTTATGGCCCAGTCCTGGAGGTGTTGAGTCTATACAAGAGATTTTGAGCACCCTAAAAGCCCACTGACTTTAACAGAAGTTGGGGTCACTGATACTTCTCAGAAGTTCCCAATACCAAGCCTTAATGGAACTGAGTGGGAGGAGTCCTTGATTCAGCAAAAAGTTGAGCTTATCTCCTACTGACATTTGTGCAAATAGAAAATGCTCAGTACAATGCAGGATCAAGATCTAGATGCAGCTAGTAGAGGGTAAAATGATCACAATTATTTATGAACAAGTACACCAATGAGATTCTATCCAGTTGAGACAATGTTTGGGTGAAAAGTTTAGCATAGCTTATCCTAGCATTTACTACGGCAGATTGCTGGAGAAACAGTTCCATTCTAATCCCCCCTTTTTCATTTGCTCAGATAAATTCCTTTTGAGTTCAAATTTAAATTTAACCAATTTATCATCTAGATGTGAAAAATATACACATTTTCCATTATCTCATTAATATTTGTGCACTTGCTTCTCAATAATGGCTAAAAATAAACATTTCAAAAGTTCACTAGATTTAAAATCTATCTTAAGGAATAAAAAACAATGGAAAATTAAAGGCAAATATCATTATTTTTTCTAAAGTTCTGAAAGTTTGAAAATGGAAGTCTCTCATGCATGATAGAACAATTTCTGTTCGGTTTCTCACAGAGCCCTGAAGCTAAAGTGGTTAAGACTCTGTGCTCAGTGAACTGCTTTAGCTTCAAGGCACCTTTAACTGGTTAAGACCTCTTGAATTAAGACTGTCTGAGTTAAAGATGCCTTAGTAAATGCCTAGGATGCCTCATATAAGGGCACGCTGTTAAAGTGATTTAGCAGCTGCCAGTTGGCTCTAATGATATTGAACAGTGCTGAGGTGCATCTAAAGACTCCATGCTGAGGCACTGTTAACAGATTTTTTTCCCCTTTTTTCTTCTTTATGGTCTTACTTTCATATATATAATATATAAAGAAAAAAGAGAAGATGATTTTATATATATATATATATATATATATAATCTCCTCTTTTTCTTATTCAAATAGGGATATAAAATGCAAAAATTATCATTAATGCAAAATTAAAGAAATCAACTACACGTAAGTAAAGGAATAAAAATTAGGAAGCCGAGTCCATTAAAAATGTGGAGTAATCCTGTTGAAATCATTGAAGATACAACAGTGCAAATGTAGTGTAAATCAAAAGAGAATCAAGTTTAATGTTTTTAAAGCAATATTAATTCAACCACACTGCATATAGGAAATATTCTGCATTTTTGTTTTCTTTGTAAAATCTATGCCTTTGTCCTTTACAGTTTATTACCACAACAGCGCAAACATTTATGCACATGTATTAATTCAGTGGAAGTACTTATGTGCTTAAGGATAAGAATGTGTGTAACTGACTGCAGTATTACATACACAATATACAGACTGTTCAATGTGATGGAATAATATTGATTGCATCCAGTTTATTACAATGTTGACCTTAATTTCTTATCCTTTAAAATACACAATTATTTTTCATTTAATTGCTACATATATGTGTTAAGGTAAAATTACAATAGCACATTTAAACAGAATCCATTTAGGAAATTAAACTACTGTCAGCACTGGTGCTTCACCACATTGCACATACTGTATATGTTTAAATTTACATTTTGGTCAATAGTAAGCAAAGCAATTAAGCATGTGCTTAATTTGAAGCTGTAAGTAAGCTCATTCCTAGTCAGCAAAGTATCCATGTAAGAACTTCAGTAAACTGGGACTTTATGTATACTGTTTGCTAGAAAAAAAATTATGTGCATTCAGGAGAACTTATTCATTATTCATTTAATCAGAGGGTTATTATGTATTGTTTCAAGTTAAAGCAAAATGTATGTAGTCATTTATGAAATATTAAATACTTCAGTAGTTTACTTGTTGCACATTGGAAGATTTAGCATTGTAGAACTGGCTGCGGAATGACAATTGCACTCTGTAAAGGACTGTGAAATTTATGAATTTTACTTCATTTTGACTCAAAATAAATCCTCATCATTTAAAAATCCTCCGCAAAGGAAGTTTTTGAAAAAAAAATTGAATTAATGACATTTTTATGTTTATAAGTTAATATTGTATCCATAATATATTACTAAATTTTAAAAACTGAAAAGATCAAAACACAAAATGTCTAAATTTTGTCAAAACTGACATAATTTTGCAAAGTGTTTTGATTTTGATTTTTTTGAAACAGCATGGTGTAACTCAACCATAAATTTTACCCCAAATTTCTTATTTCTGTGTGTGCATTTCATTTCTAATGAAGACAAAAGCTGTGACTCTCGGCTATTTGTGCATACATAAAGTCAGAATAATTGGGCTCTGAGGGTATGTCCAAACAGCAGGGCTAAAGTTGAATTCAGCTGTGCAACTTCAGCTACGTCAATTGTGTAGCTTAATTTGAAATAACTTAATTCGACATTTAGCAATGTCTACATAGCAGGAAGTCAAAGGAAGAACATTCCTCCTTTGACTTTCCTTACTCCTCATGAAATGAGGGCTACCATGAGTTAGAGTCAGAAGTCCTTCCGCTCGACATTATTTTGAAATAAAGGCTTGTAGTGTAGACGTGCCATATGTTATTTCGGAATAACATCATTTATTCCAAAATAATGCTGCTGTGTAGATGTACACTAAAAGTCATATTTTCAAAGGTATTTAAACACCTAAAGATAGGCATCTAATGAGATTTTCAAAAGTTCCTAAGCAAATCAGGTAAATCAGGCACCTAACTGCTACTGAACTGCTACTAACTTGCTTAGTCACCTAATAGCATTTCAGAAGTGCCTATCTCTATCTTCAGGTGCCAAAACAGCTTTGAAAATTTGTACTAAACACATACCAAATGTTACCTATATTAGAAGTCTCATTGAAGTCACTGAACCACTTGTATGCTTGAATTAGGCACATGTGTAATTACTTTTGTTGAACTGGGGCTTAAGAACTGATCCTGCAAGATGCTGAATACCTCATCGCCTGTGGATTTCAGTGGGAAATGAGGGTGCTGAGCACCCAATAGGATCAAAGTCTACAAGCTTAAAGGAAATCTGGAAAAGGAAATAAACAGGGTTGGTACCACGTTTTGATTCTTTAGGATATATATGGAAGTTATGAAATACTTGGGGTTTCTTAAAATACATTTCAGCTTGACATTTATATTATAAATTCAGGACCTATCTAAATTGGAAGATTCAGTAAGGACTACAGAACAGTAAATGGATGACATTACAAATGCCAAAGTTAAATGTCTTTTTTGTTTTCATTAATACATATTTAACCTGTGTGGCAATTATCAATTTGAATAAATATTGGTTTAAGTGATAGAGTTTGACTAATAGCCCTGAAATCTCCCAGGGGTCCTCCAGCAAAGCCAAGAAGACCAAATTTGGCACCTCATATATTTCTAACAAAATTAACCCAGTAGTAAAACAATTAAAAGGAAGACCACAGAAAATGTTCCCAGACACTGAAATATAGCATGCAAAAGAACATTAGGACACAATTAAAAATTTACAGGGCACCATTATATAGCTCTTATGAAAATAATGTTGTAAATTTGTGCACATAGTTTGCAGTTGGCTAAGCTCTTTCAATGCTCTCATTGAAGATCTAGCCATTAAGGTGCATGAGTGAAATATTTATCCATTGTTTTCTGCTACCTGAATGCTTTTGCTAAATTTCACGTCATGAGCATAAAAGTCTCAGAGTGGTAGCCATATTAGTCTGTAACTAAAAAAACAGTGGTTCTATAGCACCTTGGTTAGTCTCTAAGGGTATGTCTACACAGCAAAGTTATTTCGAAATAACAGCCCTTATTTCGAAATAACTTTCCTAGCGTCTACACAGCCAAACCACTATTTTGAAATAAATTCGAAATAGTGGAGCACTTATTTCGAATTAGGTAAACCTCATTCTATGAGGAATAACGCCAAATTCGAAATAGCTATTTTGAAATAAGTGCTGTGTAGACACTTATTTCGAAATAGGGAGCCTCCAGCATGCCCAGGGTGCCCTGGTGGCCACTCTGGCCTCAACCAAGAACACTTCTCTCCCTTCCTCCCTCCCCAGAGCCCTTAAAGGGGTAGACTCTGGCCACAGTGCCTGTGCCAGTTCCAAGCCTGCCAGCCCAGAGCCAGCAGTCACTGCTCCTGACCCAGTGGCCCCAAAACATGAGCCAGCAAGCCACTGGCAGCCAGCTCTGCACCACTCCCCGGGAGCAGTCTGCCAGCTCCCAGGAGCCTTCCAGGGCCCAGAGAAGGCGGGTGCCTTCCTGTTCCAGGGCGGAGATCATGGACCTTATTCAGGTTTGGGGGAATGCCCCCAATGTCCATGATCTCCGCACTAGATGGAGGAATGCGGCTGTCTATGGCAGGATAGCTGCCAGCCTGGCCACCAAAGGCCACATGTGAACCCAGGAGCAGGTTTGCATGACAATCAAGTTGGTCCGGCGAGACCCCCAACCCTGAGCTTCCCCTCCCCCTTCTTCCCCTTGCTTCCCCCTTCCAGCTCCCTCCTCCCAGGTTTCCTCCTCCCCTTTCCCACCCTCTCTTCTCCCCTCTCCCACCTCCTTTCCCCAGGCTCACCAGAGTTTCATTCCCACCCCCAATTTTGTTAAATAAAGAGAGTTTGTGTTCATGAAAATACATGTATTTTATTTGACATCAGGAAGGGGGGGTTAGGGAGGGTTAAGTGGAAAGACGTGAGGGAGGAATGAGGCATAAGTCCCCAGTGGGGCAGACCAGGGAGGCTCTTAGTGCTCCTCAGGGTGGAAGCTCTCCCGCAGGGCCTCCTGGATACTGACAGCCCCCCGATGGACCTCCCGGATGGCAGCCTGCAGCAAGTGCAGCCAGGCTCACAGCAACGCGTCCAAGAGAAGCACCATAGTGCCCAGGGGCAGCTCTGGCTCCATGTTGCAGAGTGCTGTGGTGTCCCGAGTGAGGGCAACCAGAGCACGCAGAGACAGAATGCTTTGCTGTCCCTCATCGAGGTAGACAAGCAAGCAGGGAAACCTGAGAACTGGCTGTTTGGGGGGGGAGGTCCTTTTAAGCACAGACCTCAGATAGCCTCAGGCAGCAATCCCACACAGTAAGTTCTGTCCTGGTGCCCTGCTGGTTCCGGCCAGCCTTAAATGCGATTCAGAGTCCACTCAGTGTGGACGTGCTATTTCGAAATAGCAAAATGCTATTTCGAAAAGATTTTGTGTGTAGATGCGTTATTTCAAAATAAGCTATTTCGAAATAACTATTTCGAAATAAAATATTTTGAAATAACACTGTAGTGCAGACATACCCTGAGGTGCTACAGGACCATTGTTATTTTTTAAGTTTTTTTATGTCATGAGCATGTCATACTAATAAATGTTCAAGTGTTATATATACATATTTTAAAGATTAAACACCCTCAGTAACACAGTTTTGATTTTAATTAGCTTGTATATGCTCATGCTATATTTATTCCTGGGTTTACAGTGAAAGAAAGGATTCACTGATTCTGAAATGTTTTTATGCTGTTATCATAATCCCAGGATGCATGTCAACAGTAAGAAATTAACTCAAAGGGAAATGATGCAAAAGAGTTGTGGTTTTTTGCAGTAGATTCACTAACAAATATATGCACACAAACTACTTTATCTGTGAAGACAACACAAACTGCTGTCACAAGTTAGACATTTTAGGTTTAAATATGAAGAGCAATACTGTATCATACTCAAAGCTAGGGAACACAGCTGAATGTAGAACAGATATTAAGATAAAGACAGATGCAAACCAATACCTAGTTTTTGTTCACGTCTACAGAGGGCTAGTGGGAGGCAAGATAAGATTAATTGAATCACTTGCAAAATTTACAAAGAGGATGATACTGCTAAATTAATTAGCCTACTATGGTGCTGCAATGAGAGGATAATTGAGGCGTATATTAATTTAGAAAAATACTTCTCATTTTAAACAAAAAAGAAGATGCTGCCCTGTGCTTCTGACAAAAAAATGTCTAGTCTTCACTTCAATCTCCCTTACCTTCTGCCCCGAAACATAGAATCATAGAACACTAGAACTGGAAGGGACCTCGAGAGGTCATCGAGTCCAGTCCCCTGACCTCATGGCAGGACCCAGTACGGTCTTATACATCTCTTTAAGGGAAGCATGATTCAAAGTCCATTGAAGTCAATGGAAAGATTCTTACTGATCTGGTCCAAAACAATATGTTGACTTCTGTGATTTGGTTTATGTTCAGTTAGCATGAATCTTATTTAGCAGGGCCACTAATAGGTGTACTGTGTAATCCTGTGCAAAATTCCACAATGACTGGCCATTTACCTTTATAGAAAAATCTAAGATTTTTGTGTCCCCTTTTGAAGACCAAACTATGGAGTTGACACCAGATTCCTCTATACTCACGTGACAAGTCATGGACTGGCACAGTGCTCCTTCCACAAAATCAACAAACTAAGTTCCCCTATCTTAATTTCTCATTATTCCCTAAATACTCTACTTATTCTCTTGGTAAGACAGCAAACTACTTCTGGATAACCTGACTCTTTCTGCATCCTATACTTTAATGATAAGCACTTGGTTCTTCTTGCCAGACAGCTATATTTGAGTCTTTTCCACCAAAAGTAAGAATGCTGCCTTGAAATACTGACAATGGCCTGAAAAACATTCTACAACCATAGCATTGTAACCAACAAACATTCTGTACACATGCTAGCAGCAACAATATCACAAAACTGTTGTCATTAATAGCAGTTAGCGATGTTCAAGGATTATTGTAAACAAGGAATTATAATATTTTTTCTTATGAGTTTAAAGGAAATATAATGGTTTATCTTCACCTTGGAGTTCTTGTCTGGCACAAGAAACTATAATAATAAATGAGATTCTGATCTCAATTACACCAGGATCCATTTTGTTAGTGTACTGTAGGACAGATTTCAGAAAACTGGAGAATTGAAAAAACTGATTGCCAGCTATCTATTAACACTTAATTATTCATTTAAGATATTTGTCTTAGTTCTGTGTCCAGTACTGAAAAATCTCATTTTAATAGGTGCAGTTATTTAAAAACTAACCAGCTTTCATCTACTTGTTCTTTCTCCCCAAATGTCTTTGCACTTTCTTCTGTGCTGTCTCTTTTGCATGCAACACCCTCTTCAAACATGTAAAGCTATAACTCCATTCTATGTCAGATCCCTCCCTGAGACTAATGATGAATAATGCTAGCTGATACTGAATAAGCAAGTGGATTGCTGGAACCAATGCTTTTGATACACTGATTTATCTCAAAAGAAACTCTTTGTTCCCTCCAAATGGTTCACACAGCTAGTCAAAGCCAAAACATTTGTATTACTATCATACTATTCTCCTTTTGCCATCTGCCATTTGCTTATTACAACAATTATTGCATCTTGTATTACTTTTAGATTATGCATTACTCAGAACAGGCATGATATCTTATTACATATTTATATAGTGACTAGCATAATTGAATCTCAGCCTAGCCAAGCATCTAGACACTACTGTAATACAAATAGGATTAATAACTAATTATTTAGGCAGAAGAATTTTATTTAAAAATTAATTGGTATTGGGGTTTGCATTCTTGATTTTCTAGCAATGATGCAACAAAAGCCCAAGCGTCTTCTTGTCAGTTACAGAAGGTGGATTATTAAACACTAAACAGGATGATGATAAGTGTTACTGATTATAAGAGTAACTATATGATTCTTACTTATTAATGATGTCAATTTAGTTAGTAGAACTCCATTCTTATCTAGAAATTATTCAACATATTGTAACCATTTTAATCATTCTTGTAAATTTGAATTTTTCACAGCGATGGAGTGTACAACATCAAATGAAGAACATATTATTTCAGATTTAGTGAAATTGATCTTTGCCTTCCTATAACTGAGTAGATTTGGCCCTTGTATATACATTTGTAGAACAAAACTTTATCTAAAAGTTTCCAACAATAATATAAGTTGGACAGACAACAATGGCTGGCTCTAACTGTGTGAGATACTTGCAGATCCAGATAATTTCTATTCCTTTTGCTCTGCTACAACAGCTGTCAATTGACATAACTGATGCTTTCTGGAGACTGTATTATTTACAAGCTTCAATATGTAGCACTTTAATTTAGCAACATTTCAACTGACTATTAAAGGATAACTAATGTCTCATGGGAAAATCTTTATATATGGGAAAGGAACAATTCCAGTCACAGAGTCCGGTTTTTATATATTTATTTTTAGTATTTGGTCTTATTACTGTGATGAGGTGAACCAGGTCCTGAAGCTCCCTGCTGAAGGCTTGTGACTTTTCCACACCCCACCTCAGAAAAGGATAATTGAGAAGTTCTCCAAGGAGGCGAGTGTGGTTGCAGACAAAGACCCTATAAAAGGACCTGCAGGACCAGAGTCAATTCAGTGCCTCTGGAGATCTTAAGGAGTGGAGACCAGAGACTGAATGACTAAGAGAGTGGTGGCACCACAGATAGCTCCATGTGGAGAGCTATTAGAGACTAGGGGAGTATAACAGTACTCTGAGGTAAGGCCGAGGATGCTGTCTTTAGTAGGGGAAGCCCTGGAGGCACCGCTCTCAATCAGAGTGGGGAACAGACTGAGGAAACTGACTCAGACATTATACACAGGGCAGTGAGATGAGTGCCTATTAAATGTGTACCCTAGCAGGGGTTTGTGATTCATGCATAGGGTGTGTGACTTGGCTGGAGGGCTGAGCTGCCAAAGAGGCTTTTGGAACAGTGGAGTGCACAGGCACACGCACTTGGCCAGAAGGGAGCGCTTGCAAGAGGTGAGTGCTGCCCCATTACAATTACTGGAGTATTTGCATGAAAACAGGGGGCAAAGGATAGGATTTTCAGAAGTGCTTGAGGGAACTACGATCCAAATCCTATTGAAAGTCACCTCCCTTAAGGCATTTTTGAAAATATCACACAGTATTTTCAAAACTGGGTCCATGATTTTTTTTAATAGGAGCCTAAACGTAGTCTCCTAAACCATATTTAGGCTCCTGTATGATTTTTCAAAAGTGTAGAACACCTATACATTGGCCTCCATATGGCTAAATGTAGGTTTAATACTCTTGTCTTTAGGTTCTGATTTTTGAAAATAGTGTGTGTGGGTGAAGTTAAGCTCTGAAGTCCACATTAGACACCCAATGCAAAATCCTGGTCCGACTGAAGCCAATAGGAGTTTTGCTGGAGTCAGGATGTCACTTTAGGGTGGGATTTCAGAAGCACAGGCCTTATTGAAAGACTCACTTAGGGATTTTTGAAAATGCTTAATTTTAATACAACTTCTTTTTAGGTACCTAGGTATCAGTATATGGATACAAATATATTTATTCATCAAATCTTTAATCTATATGGCTCATTAAAAGTCACACAGCAAGTCAGTGCCAAGGTCAAGAATAGAATTCTAGCTGTCAGTCCTCTTCTCTGAAAAAAAATGTGGTGTTACTGAAAAATTATAGTACATTTCAAGCATATTTAAAGTACCATGAGAATACCTCATTCCTGCCTGCTGCACTCTTTAAAATGATCTCCAGAATAATATGTTTCATTGCTTAGTGTTTATCTATTGTTCACTTGGGCCATAGTTTATTACCAGATATTAAACTTTGGATAAGCTGAAGTTGTAAGGACTTACCAGTGACATAAAGAGGGGGTGGAGGTAATTTAAGGGCAGAGTCATTAGAAACCCATGAAATTAAAAAATAAGATTAAATTTGAAGTAACCAAAACATCTGAAAATATGAACATGCTCTGCTGACACAGCCAGCTGGAATCTAGATGCATTTGTTAAGCTCTTTGAATGCACTACTGCTGCAGTCATTCCCACTTTCCTATTAACTTGTGTACATGATAGCATAGTGTAAAATTCAGGGCACTCTAAGCTTTCATGAATAGTAAGAAGAATTGCCAATCTAATTCTAAAACATGCTTAAAACAGTATCGGGGAAGGAAAAATGAAGGCACATGTAAGATTGTGTGGTAATATAGATTAGCTACAAGCACAGCTTGATGATTCCAAATTTTGTCATTTTTAAAATGTATTTTATTTATAAATGCTTTACTGTATCTGTTCAGCATCAGTTGGCAGATTTCTTATAGACATCTTGGAAGAAATGGATCTTAAGAAAGGTTTTGGAAAACAGGATAAATGCTTTATGTTTCAGTTTACGGATCAACTGTCTCTTGAATGGGGACTTGAATTGGGTTTATCTAGTTTAATTTTTTTTAGTTTCCAGATATTTTTTTGATTCACTGGACTGAATACCACTCCAAGAATCTCCTTACCACTTGCATCATTGTTTCCTTTATCAGGTGTTTCTTTCTAAATTCAACTGTGATCAAACTTGGTGTCATTTTCAAAATTAACAGAGCAGGTCAAATGTTCCATTAAAAATGCTGATGAGAGGCAATCAAAATATTTTGTGAAAATATGTCTATTCTATCAAAATTTTCAATAGAAACTAGGCAGGGAGGTGTATCTGGCTCTCTGGGATACCCAATTCTCCCACAGCTTGCCCGGTGAACTACTTGGGAACTGGGATTTCAAATTTCCCAGAAAGGTTGAGATCCTCATGAGGATATTTTGTTTTGGAAACATCAAAATGTAGTAAAAAAACCTTGATTTGGGATGAAAAAAAGCCTGAAAACTCAACCTTTTTCACAGGATGGATATTCCACTTCCCAATCAGCATTAGCTGGCAAAGACATGGGCGGAAGAAGTAAACCAAAACGTGACTTGAAAAGATGAGCACAGTGAGGACTGTAGGCAATCAGGGAAGATTCAGTATCTAGTAAATATAACATCCTTTGAAAATAAATAGCACAGATCCAAAATGGGTTTTGTCATGTTGGTGTAATATTGTCCTTATATTAATTTTGCATGTAATCAAGGATTCTAGTTGCCTCAGGGAAATAAGACCTGGATATCGACAGTTGTGGTGGTGATCCACAAGAATAACTCTCTTCTTGTTTTAGGTTGGCAATAATGAAAATGACAGAGAAATAAATCCCAGAGAATCTCCTTGAAAGAACTCCTTTACTTAAAACATACTTTACAATTCAACTTTATTTTTATTGTGTCTTTCACACAACATGTAATCAAAACACTTTAGAGAAAGAAATAATATAGTTCCTAAAATAATGAGACAAATAGAGATATTGGGAGGGAGAAATAATGTGTTGTCTTGCTGTGATGCCATAACATAATCATTTGTTAAATATGACCATTTATATAATGATGAGCAAGCAAAAGAAAACTGTACCGTACAGCAGGAAATGCAGATATGAGGATGTGAGCAGAGACCTAGTGTAGGTTGGCTCTAGATAAGTAGTGGAGTGAGTAGACTGATTTTGATTGATGGGAGAAACTTGGCTGTCAGGATGTTATGCCATGTACTTTATAATACTGCATTGGCATACAGAGTAAATAGATTTTTGGCACTTCATTAAGCTTCATCCAAACACTATCATATCTAGAGGAATATGTGTCACTGAAAATGTCAGTGTCCCTGGCAGCGTTTCTCCCAGTATTCCCTGTCATTTAAACATTAACAGAATTTTGTCCTACGTTTTTGTATCCCCCTGCAGACTAGAGGTACTTGAAGGTCCACAAACTGGACAGCAGACTGGCTGACTATGTTCTTCACAAGCCACCCTTCCCCAAGGTTGTTTGTACTACCAACTGGCAACCATGTTTCCCACTCTGAAGTCTAAGTTAACCCTTCTCGGTGTGTAACCTACTCCACATACAGTCAGAGATAAAATGGGAAATGTTATTTGAATTCATTTCTATACTAGCTCTGGCACCTGCAGAGGGACAAATGGGAAGGTGGCCAGTATAAGTCAAAGCCTCTGACTCATCCCTTAACCAATCCATGAGCAAGGAGAACTCCAGGGACAGCTATTTAATCCCACAGGAAGGGCAGCAACACAATCTGTGCAACATCATCACTTGGCTGGGAACTGTTCCTCTCCCACTGCTTTGTGTTTGAGGCTGCTCCAGACATTCAGCCTGCCTCCCCAGTTGGCTCTGCACCTGTAACTCCCTGCAACAGCCCCATCTCTTCCATTCTGAGTTGCTCAGCGACTCCCTGAAAGATTGCACCAAACTCCAGAGTCTTACATGGAGCTTCTGGGTGCTTCTGCTCTGGAGATTGCAATCCTGCTCCAGAGTCTCCAGAATTAAGTTGCCCAGTTGCAACTGGAAAATGACTCCCTCTGAGGGCAAGTCAGAGCCTTCTCCAGAGCATCTTCCATTGGCCCTGTCAGCAACCCCAGAGTATAATCCAAAAGTCCTGTACCCAGAGTGGTTTGTTGGTAACCCTCATACATTCTAAGGGTACATTATCTAATGCCGCCTCTTGGTCATGATTTAGACAGCCATTTACCCAAACAAGACAGAGGTGGGACTGATCATGAGCCTTCTGACAGGATATCAGCCCTTCTGGAATGGGCAAACCTAGTTCTTGGCTATTCTGAAGAATTAATCTAATTCTTCTTGCTTATATTTGACAATAAGCAGGCCCACACCATTGAAGCCTCCCTGCAGTTCCTCACACAGGGTTCATAGGCTCAGCTTATGCTGGCCACTTTTGGCGCCTGACTGCCTTCTCCACTGGAAAGGGATAGTATAGTTACATCTGTTTTGCTGAGGCTAAATGGTGCCATGAAGAATTAGGTCACTCAGATTGTCCCACCTCCCCTTCCCTGAGTTATCATCCTCTGTCAAACTTCATATACAGACTGACAGCTGCTTGAGCAATGCCTGGAAAAGAGGACTTACAACAGACCCTAGCTTAGTACTGTGACCCCCTGACCATGCACTCTGCCCAATCTCAGACCAGGGCCCATACAAAATGATGTTACTTAAAGATGCTTCATAGACTGAGAGCATCAGTGCCAAAGTGCACACTGTCTGTATTGCAGGGAGCATGGTCACTTTATTTCTGGGTGCCCCACAATCTCAGCCCTTTCCAATAAATGACCTTGTCCTACCCCAATGGAGAGATCATGGCTGGACAGAACAAGGGGATTAGGTTCCCCAAATGTACTATGTGCATGTACTCCTGCACTAGAGAACCCCATCAACCTTACAAGCAACAATATAGGAACGGGCCATACAGAGTCAGACTAGAGTCCATCTAGCCCAGTATCCTGTCCTCTAACAGTGGCCAATACCAGGTGCCCTAGAGGGAATGAACAGAGCAGGGAATCATCAAGTGATCCCTCCCCTGTTACCTAACCCCCTTTTTCCTCCCTGGTTTACTTGGGAGCAGGTCACACTCACAGGTGTGCCTGGGCACCTGATGGTCTTGACATAAAAGGAGATCCTGAGTACCCCAGTGGTGATGTTGTTTGGTTGGGGAAAATCTATCCACCCCCTTGCTGCAGTCCCTTGCTCATAAAGAACGTACAATGGCAGTGCCTCCACCTGGCTGGCCTTGTACACACTTAGTGGTATGCCTTGAGAGCCTCCAGGAATAAACTTATTCCAGCAATAAACTGGATCTAACTCCAGAACAACAATTACAGATCATAAATACTATACATCTAATAGATTGCATTAGAATGAACCTTTACTTAACTTAAAGAAACAGGATTTAACAAATTAACGGTGAATAACATCAATTAACAAAGTACACAGAAGTAAAAGGAACTTATCTAGCTGCCAATATTTACCCCACCCCGGTGTGCACACCCCTGGACTCAGAGTCCCAGACTCTTGCTTGCGTGGGCACGCTTGAAGAACTGCAGCTGTAATGGAGGTTCTCTGCAGGCAGTGTGTATGTGGGTCCAAGCTAGGCAGCAGCTCTGTCCCAGGCAGCACTTTCCCAACAAGGCCCAATTACTTAGAGCCTCATGCTGTGCCTATCAGAAGCAGCCTGCTAGATCCCAGTTCCAAAAGGCATCTAGGTCCAGTCTGTAGCTGCACTCTAACAGCCCCTGGACTAGATCAAACTTCTCCACAACAGCCTGGCTCCCCTTCTGTTCTAAAACTCAAGGGCAGAGTCCCAGACTGCAAGGCCTCTCTCCTCATGCACATGGAGAGACTCCCATCTCCCACACAAGAATCACTTCCTTCCTGTTTTTCCCAAGGGCTCATGGGAATTGTAGTCTGTGAGGCTGGATTGCAGCACACAGGGTCTTCCCAGAAAATAAGCAGAGGCACCTTAGTAAAGGGACTACACCAGCTTCTGACAGAGGCTAGGGACACCATTCCTACCCATCCTGGCTAATAGCCATTCATGGTTCCAGATGCCAGACACCTGAAGTAAGATACACCTTGCTTGCATTATATGACTCCAGGACGTCTAGGAATTTCATGAACTTGACTTTCACCGGAGTTAACTGCCTGATTATACAGAACAATGCTAACCTGTACTAAGTAGAGAAGATTGACAGCAATACGCTGTCTTGAAGGCCCATCTCCTATAAAACAGCATCTCTTCAGGTTCTCCAAAACTCTTTGCAATTTAATCTGATCCTCTCATTTCACTCTCCAGTCATATTGAGCCTCTCCTGGCTTTCCCTATATGACCAGAGTATTTCCTGGGCAACACATTAAATATGATTTAACTTTTCCTTCCAGGCGCAGAGCGGCTGTGAATGTTGCATTGAAGGCACATGGCAATCCTCCCCCCCCTCCCCATACTCTTTTTCAGGGCAAAAAACTCCCAGACATTTTTGGCCTTTTAAAAAACCTCTCCGGATGGCGATTTAACATGTGAAAACAAGGACATGTCTGGGAAAAAAAGGACGTATCTTAACCCTACCCAAGCCCCAGAGGAGACCTGTCTCACCCCGGCCTCGGTGCCAGGTTCCGCCATGGCCTTGCCACATCTCTCACTGCCCAGATCTGCTACTGCCTTGCCACTTGCCTCGCTACCCGGTCCCCCTCAGGCTCACGTGCCAATGCAGCTTGGCTCAGTGCGGCTCCGCTTGCGGGGAGGTGCTGCCACTGTGGCTGATACAGTAGGCATGCTCTGCTGCCAACTCTTGCCGCCCCCCCCTGCTGGCCAGCAGCTGCATGGCTCCACTCACAGGGAGACACTGCCACTGTGGCAGGTGTGTTCTGCCGCCACCTCTTGCTACCCCCGCCACCTCTTGCTAACCCCACACTGGCCAGCAACTCCTGTGCATGCAGCTTGGCTCAATGCAGCACTGCACAGCTCAGCTTCTGGGGAGGCTCTGCCGCTGGAGTCCACAGCAATGCGGCAGGCAGGCAGGCGGCTCAAGGCACCACAAGCTGCATACAAACAGGCCACATGTTGAGTAGCCCTGATCTATAGGGTTCTGGAAGATGAGCCTCTGTCCCTCCAAGTGTATTTGCAGTGACAGGGTCTCTCCATTTAACTGAGCTAAACTCAGTCTGACTTTTCTGCATCCTCCCAATAACTGCAAGCATTGGTGGTTATAGATCACATTCCCTGCATTTAGTATTAACACAATTTGTTAACACACAACAGCCAAATTGGTTACAATGGGCAAAACACCTTCTAATAGTTGACCTATTAGCAGGCCTAAGGAAATTGAGTGAACTGTATTTACATAACCACACCCATGATTTCCTTCCCATTCCAGCTAACTGTAATGGAAGCATTGATTCAGACCCTGCTTACATGATTTTTAATATTATAAGTAATAAGGGCTGTGGTGCTCTTTATTTTGGAATGCTAGCTTAAAATAAAATTTAGACAACTGAAGCATTTACAGATTCCCTACCTGAAAAGGAATTATTATGGTATCCGAGTATTAAGAGATGCTACTATTCTACGAAATAGTGATGGAGAGAAGTAGTCAACTACCCAATAAGTATATGTTTATCGGGTAGTCACGTTGACTACTCGCTTCCTCCCCTTGCTGCCTTTGTGTCAGAGGCAGTGTGTGTGGGAAATAGGAAGCAGGAGACACTGTTGGGGGGAGCCAGCTTAAAAGCTGGTTCCAGAGAATTGCAGTGTCCTGGAGCCAGTGCAAACCAGGACTGCTTAGTCCCATCTTGTGCTCTCCCAGGAGCTAACCCTGCTGCTGCTCTGCATTTTAAATGTAGTAAGGGTCATATTTACAATGTAGAGCCGCAGCAGGGGTAGCCTCTGGGGCTGGCACAAGCCAGGACTAAGCAGTTGCAGTTTGTGCTGGTTCCGGGATGGCGCAGCTCTGCATTTTAAACGTAGTAAGAGCTCGCCAGGCTCTCACTACATTTAAAATGCAGAGCTGCTGCAGGGTCAGCTCCCAGGGCTGGTGTGACCAAGGTCTGCTTAATTCCAGATCATGCTACCCCTGGGAGCTAACCCAGCCCGGCTCCTACTACATTTAATCTGCAGAGCCACAGCTGAGGTAACGAGCCCCCTCCCCCCATGGACTAATCAAGTAGTTGCTGAAAATTTCATTGACTTTAACATTCCTACCATGCAGGAACGCCTTGAATCAATGCTGGACAAGACCACGTGTGCATGGGACGCACGGAATTATGAAGTGATAAGTTTACAAGCCAACGGGGGGAGGTGGGGCTGTGACAAGAGATTGTGTCTCAGTTGCTCCAAATCGCTTACAAAACGTTAAATTCAAAATCTGCAGAAAAGCCTAAAGTCACTGAAAGTGTAACTCTCCAGGCAGCGCAAAGCGGCTCGGTCTGCGCGGGGCGGTGGCTCTGCCGCTCGCGGTTCTCACACGCTCCGGGAGGGGGGAGAGCTGCGTGTGTACGCGCCACGGAAGCGGATTCCTGTTTACACCTTGCTCCGGTTGACCCCGCAGGTGAAAGCGGAGCGCCCAGTCCACTCCCTCCCTCCTTCACCCCTCCCTTCCTCACGCTGTTGCCGCCCCTTGGGCGACCCCGACCCGCTTCGGACCCGTCTGGCCTTGCGCGCGCGGGAGCAGCGGGCGCAACAAGCCACGGCGGCCAGCGACCGGCTTGCCCACAAGCATTACTGCGCATGCGCACGGCTCTCGGGGGCCCTATGGGCCGCCGTTTCCACGGTTGTTGCCGCGCATGCTCAGAACGCGGGAGCATGCGCAGTAACAGTAACGTGACGGGGAGCCGAGTCTGAAAGTGCGGCGCGCAGCCCTTTCTGCCCCGTGCCCGTGACAGGTACTTACCTGGCCCGCCGATCGGAGCCCCGCTTGGCTGCCCGTGGGTAGGGGGGCAGCGGGAAGGGCGAGGGGCTGTGCAGGGCTCTGGGATGGCGGGTTCTGCCTCGCCCTGGGGATTGGGGCGAGACTGCAGGGGGCAATTCAGTTGCCTCGGACCCTCCTTCCTCGTCGGCCGCCCCTCCCTGCAGGGGAGTTGCGCCCTGGCTGTTGGTAACCGAGCTTGCCCTGCCCTGCTTGCTGCGCGCGCCTCTGACAAAACTTTCCCTGCTCTCTGCCGTCCAGCGTGGAAACGCGTCTTCCTCCTGTGAACTTTCTTGCTGTCTGTCCTCGCTGCAAAGAGTCTGGCAGGGTTGTGAATGGGACTGAAATGGCCCCTGACCCTGGCTGTTATAACCGTCAATGGGTTGTGCCCATGAAAGCTCATGATGCCATCTACATGTGTTGTTAGTCTTCAAGGTGCTCCTAGACTATTTCTTGTTTTTTAAGTTTTTCTAGTTACAGGCTAACTCGGCTCCCCCTCTGAAGCATATAAATATAAATATAAACATAGCCCTAACTAGCTCTCTGGCCCTGACATCATTGGTTGGTACCTGCACGTAAACACGTGCTCTAAAACATGTTTCTCATTGTATAATTATGGTTGTTTCCTCACTGATATTTAATTTTAGAGAGACATATTTAAATCCTGGGGCTTTGCAATCCTAGGATCATAGCAACACTTCACATCCTGGAAGGATCCACTCAGCATTGTCTTTTCATTTGGGGATCCATCCGTTTGTTTCAGTTTGTTAGTGATAATCATTTTACAGAATGGGGTCTTGATTGTTCTGAGCAAAGATTAAAGATCTCATGGAATTTTTTGTACATTAGTTCATGCACACACTAATGTGTAGCTTGCAAGCCAGTCAATATTCTCCAACCCTAGAAGTTTATAGGTGCTACATGAGTAGACAATAAGTTTGAAATTCTCTGGAGTGAGTGGCATTACATAAATGCAAAAAAATGCACTCAGAACTTTCCATGTCAAATGATAACGTGGGATTAAAATATGATCTATGTTCCTTCTGGAAAGCAATAAATATAAGGGACTTTTCGCTGTCATTATTTTGTGAAAAGGTCTCCATATGGCTGCTGCTGTGAGAATAAGAATGTTCTAAGCCCCAAACCTAGCTATGGCCTTGAAGCTCTCCAGAAGCAGCACACTACGGCTAAGTCTACACTGGCACTTTAGCGTGCTGAACTTTCTGGCTCAGGGATGTGACCTCTCCCTCCCTAAGTTACAGCTCTGCAAAGTGCCAGTGTGAACCAGGGCTCCCAGTGCTGTTAGCTACTCCCCTCGTGGAGGTGGTTTATACACAGTGCTGGGAGATTTCAGTTTAAAATGCTGCCAAGTGTAGATGAAACCTAAACCTTTGTGTTTATAAGACAATGAGATCCTTATGTTGCCTTTGGACCAATTGCTTTGCACACAGATATCCTATAGTGATGTTCCATTGAAAATGTAATGTTATAGGCACCAATGTATCAGACAAAAAACCCAGCAATTGTAGTTACCTTTATTGCATATGAGTAGTCCAGTTGAACTTAATGAGCATAAAGTTAAACATCTGTGGTAGTATTTTCAGAATCAGGGCTGTAAGCTATTTTGTGCTTTCTCTATTTTAAAAACACCAATTATATATTATTTTTAAAGTGGCTTATTTCATATAGGTATTTAAAGCTTTCAGCTTGTTCCAAACGTTGCTGAAATATAGGCAGAAATTATATTGGCAGCAGTCTAGCCATCAAATGCCGATGCACTTGTTTTTGCTGATGTCCTCATACTTCACGAGTCCACTCTCATTGAACAAAACCATCGTTGAAGTATCAATCTGCTTCCTATATAAATATAATGTTAAGGTATTTAATGGTCTTCATAAACTCTTCTGCATTCTTTTATCCGGTTACTCTTTATTGCTTTACTCCTTACTCCCCACTCAGCTGCTAGAAGGAGATTTCTCCACTCTTCACCAATCTCCTTCTATTTTATGAGTTGGTTGGATTAAAAATTGCTTCAGGCAAGAGGCTGCAAAGTTTGTAGAGAACAGTTCTAAGAAATGTAGTAAGTTTCCTATTTGGTAGAGCTGATGTAGCCTGAAATAAAGTGAAAGGAACTCTGGTGGCTGCCATTACATTAAGCAAGTCAACAGCTCAATATTAGGAAACTGCAAATATTTCACAGTAGAATTAGACAAATTAATGCTCAAATGTATTTGGGTTTTGTAGATTTTTGCAATTAAAACCTATGTGCATTAGGAAAACAGTTTCACTACATACATATGAAGACATGTCTATAGTAGCTCTTACGTCTGCAAAACTTTTGTTGCTTAGGGACGTGAAACGCATAATGTGGCTACACCAGCACTCTTGCAGTGGCACAGCTGTATCAGCATTATACTTGGCCTAAGATTTCCTCCTTTTCCCCTCTCTCCAGTTTTGGCTAACTTTAAACATGGAAGAGCAGCACCAGCTGTTAACAAAAGTTATTTTCTTGAATTTGTTCAAATGTCTGTAGTTATATTTTGCTTTTTAATTCTTAATCTCTTTCTTTATCTGTGATATGAGTAACGGAAAGCCTATACTAAGATTTGGAAAGTTTGCCAAATAGGGTTTGTGTTGTGTATAGTCATGTGTCAGTTTCTTTTCCCATTGCATTTTTCAATGTGATTTAAAAAGTAATCATACATGGTTCTGTTTAGGGATATAATAGTGTAGTTGATTAACAGCTAAGCAAAAGCTTATAGGTTAACCAGGGCACCGGAGCAACCCCTGCCTGTGTGACGTCCTACCCCATCGCAGGTAGAGGTTGCTCCAGCATTCCAGCCATAGCAGCCTCTGTCCGCAGTGAGCCACGGTGCCCCACAGGCACCCTGGCCTGCCACAGACAGGGGCTGCTCTGGCATCCCTGTAGATGCAGCCCCTGCCTGTGGTGGAGGGGAACGCAAGAAGGCGCTGCTCTGGCCAAGCTGAAGCAGCCCCTGCCTGTGGAGGGGAGGATGGGTGGAGGTGGCAAGCCAGGATAGAGAGGTCTCCCCCATGCTTGCCCCTTTTAATTGGCTAACCAATTGGTTAGCCAATTAAACAGGATTTTACATCCCTAATCTTTTATGGGACCAGTTTCTGGTTAGCAAGACAAGTTTTCACACAGAGCTCTTCCTCAGGTCCAGAAAAGATACTCAGGGTGTCATGCAGGAGTTGGTCCAGGAGGGGAGCCAGTTTAAAAACCAGCTCCCATGGACTGGCTGCCTGTTGCCCAGTGCTGCTGCCTCTGATAAAGAGGCTGCAGAACAGGGTGGCAGCAGCCCCTGTCTAAGGGTCTGAGCTCCTGAACCCAGCATGAGCCTGATCTGAGCCAAGCTGCCTGCCTCCTAATATACTTTAAATGCAGAGTCGCAGCAGGAGTAGGTTCTGGACCCAGTGCGAGCCAGAACTGACCTGGGCTGCTAGCCAGCCTGCTAAAAAAATTTACTAGCAAGGGTGGGGGGAGAGAAATGTGTGTACTCTATAACATTAACCTATAAGCTCCAATAAATCTCCGTCCCTCTTTCTCCATCTTCCTGCCATATTCTAGCTACTGGAAGAATGAGAATTTTTATCCTTTGGCCCTGGCAACTAAGAGCTATCTGAGGGTGGTTGTTTTTATGGTTGCTTCTGCTGCTGCTGTGCGTGAGTGTGAGAGATGACTCCTACTCTACTTATACATTTCCCTACCTTCTTGTCTACCACAAGGGGAGAATTCTATGATGCTCGTCTACCTTTCTTGCAGCCACTTTAAGTCCTCCTTTCCTATGAATAACTCCATCTATTGCCTGTCATAGACTTACAAATAGCAGAGTGACATCAACATGATCCTTCCCAATGTTGTATTGCCCCTGGTTCTGAACATCAGCATAGAAATTTGGCAGACTTTGTTGATTTCACTTTCCTGCAGTTCGGGAAACCTCTGAACACCAGGGAAAATGCGGGAGCTGCCAGCCAGTAGATTCAATGTCTTTCTACGTGAATTCACATTTGGAAAGTTGCCCTTGCAACTGTAAGGGATAGATATCTGTGTCCTGATTTTAATAACTGTTATGAACCAGAAACTCCTGGGAGCTTTGGTTGCTTGGCAGCTATGAAAATTAGGCCATGTATTTTTATGTATGTTCAAGTTAGAATTCTGCAGAAAATGATAGCTTATACTCCTAATTTTATTAGTATGTTATACTTTTTATATTGTATATACCTAGAATGTTTGATAAACAGTTAATATATACACATTAGGTCTATATCCAGAACAAAATCTTCCTTATCTACTTGTCCTAGCAGGTATTTTTCAAACCCTAATTGCTATTATAGAGTTGTTGATAATAGTATTATATTTAAGGTTGTGCCAGCTTTTCAGTTATTAATATTTTTCAGCAGTTTGTGTTGCAGACTTGGTCATTTTTACTGGGCTAAAGCTTAGAGGTCAAATTTGTCTGTGGTTTGTGTGTATTGCTGTTTTGCAAACTTGGCAGTGTGTACATGTGTGCAGAACTAGTATATAAGTAAAAGTAGATTTTTTTTCTTGTTAGATATTTGATGCACATCAGACACCTGATCATGACTTCATTGGGCGCCCAAAATTCTAGTTGAAATCAAGTACAATATGTACTAGTTCTTTAGTTGGGGGGGGTGTGTGTGTGTGTGTTTTAAGTGATATGCAATCTCAACAGAACACTTTCAAATTAGGAATCTAGCCTTTTTATTTAAAGTGATTTCTGGTACTACAGCTCTCCTTTATTGTTCTTGAGACTTTTTATGTGGCTTTTCAATTACATTTTACTACACTTAATGTTTTTTTTTTCTGTTGTATGAAAGACTCACAGGAACAGAATTATCTCTTCCCTTTTCACAGGCTTCAGCCTATTCATGCAACATAAAACTTGAAGTGCTACAAGAAATACAAGCACAATGTATCCATAATCCTCATAGTAGATAAGATAGCCAGGACCAAGCTAGTCCTATCCTGAGATATTGTTCATATGATCTTTAAAGAAAGAAACCTTCCACCCAGTATTCCAGCAACCATTATTGTGGTCTGTGGGCCCTGCAGAGCGTGCCTGGTATCCAATCTGTGGGCCTTCCTTCAGCAAATTAACTGAGAAGCTAGCAATTTTTTTTCAGATGTATCTGTTGTCAGAATGATCCCTGCCCTACAGTACTTTGATGAGTCTGCTAATCCCAAACCTAGATAAAGAAATGAGGGTTCAGTGTAAGGTCAACTATCCAGCTGTTTAAACAAAAAAAATACTAAACCCCACAGCATTCAATGGTTATAGAAATGGAACCAGGCTACCATTCTGCTACAAATGGATGCTCAGTAGGGAATACTGACCCCTCATACTCCATCAAGGTTTCTAGTGAAATCCAGGACCCTAAAAAGTTTGATGCTAGTAGCAAAAAATCCCTAAAAACACTTCAGAGTCAATTGAAACATGAGAACAATTAAGATCTTGTAGATTATGCGGGAGATGGCCAGCGATAGACTTTAAATCCTAGCCATCAGTTGAGCCCACTGACAGGTACAGATAAGAAGCACATTGAGCGGGAGAAGAAATCTCTCACATATTCAGGTCATACTCAGAGAAAGTGGTGTTCGTTATTACAGATTCTATGGAAGAATGACTTATGAGCTGGGAACCTACTAAGCTATTAAATATGCAAGACAGTTAAATGGTTAAATGTTACATTTAACTGGTTAACCTCTTAGCCAGGATTCTGCAGGCAGGGGTCTGCTCCAGCTTGGGTGGGCAGGAGGAACCTCCCATGCATGTCAGGCCCGGCCGGGCTGGAGCATCCCCCCCATCCATTTGTCTGGCCCACAGACACTTCTTGAGATTAATAATTAGTTGCAAGCACTACCAGTTTACCATGCTTCCATTTGGTCTATCCACAGCCTCACACGTGTTCACCAAGTGCATGTCAGTAGTAGCAGCCTTTTCCGCAAGGGGCAGGTACAGGCATATCCTACGATGATGATTGGCTGCTGTGGGGTTGATCCAGGGACCAATGGAGTTTCAAATGTGGTTGGTCAGAGGGACCTTCCACAGACTGGTCTGCTCCTGAATGTGGACAAGTTGACGTTGTCATTGACCAAGAGAGTCTCATTTACTGGGGCAGTGCTAGACTCAGTGCAGGGGAGGGTGAACCTGCCATGGTCTAGACTAGAAATGTAAGCTCCTAGTTGACTATCCGATAAGCGAAAGCTTATCAGATAGTCGATGGACTACTCAACTAGTCATCCCCCCCTTGCTGCCACTTATCGATGCATTGACTAGTCGATGGAAAATGTATCGACTAGTTGATTAAACAAAATTTAACATCCCCAGTCCAGACACTGACAGACCTCATTCAGGCTCTCAGGCACTTCCCTACCACAACCACAAGTGTATGCTTGAGTCCCCTCAGATGCATGACAGTGTATATCTGTGTGATGAGATATGCCGGACTGAGTTGCAGGCTGCTCCAGGCATGGCTCATCTGAATATATCACCCAGGCAGACAGAACTTGGACTTGGGGACTCTTGTGCATTTCAAAGCAGACACCTGCATGCAGCCTGGAAGTCAGCTGGACTGGCTGTAGGCGGAGTTCCGCATTCCTCCTTTGAAATGTACAAGAGTACATTTCAAAGGAGGAATGAGGAAGTGCCTGTCGACTAGTTGACTAGTCAGTTAACTGCATTTAAACATCCTTATTCTGGAGTGAGTCCTAGATAATCTCCACTGGTGGCTAGACCCTTGCATGGTTTTTGTAGAGTTCCATTCAACCCCAATCAATGATCCTGGTGATAGATGTGTCAGACCTGGGTACCCACATAGGGGAACTAATGATGAAGGGACAGTGGTCACAGGCAGAAGTCCCACTCCACATCAGTATAAATGAACTCAGAGTGATGAGGCTAGCCAGACCTTTCAGGACAGACTTCAAGGTCTGTATGTGGTAGTGGTGACCGACAATACCACTGCCATGTTTTACATAAACCAACAAGGAGATACCCACTCCTCCCCTCTCTGCCAGAGCCCTCCAGCTCTGGGATTTTTGCATAGCCCATTCAATTCACCTGGAAATATCCTTTCTCACAAGCAGTCAGAACAACCTTGCAGACCATCTCAGCAACCTTGCGGACCATTGTCAACCCCAAATAGTCAATTCGCTCAGACATCTTACACTCCCCAGCCTTTGTACCCAAGGTAGTGTCTCAATTCCACATGTGGCAAGACACATTTTTCCTTTTTTCTATTCCACGCTGCACGCCAAGGAAACGGGCTCCAATTGCTAGATGTTTGATGGGTGCTGAAATTCAACATTGAGCGCACAAAGCCATTCAGGAAAGCAAACCAATTGTTTATGGAGGTGGCAGATTGAATTAAAGGACTTCTGGTCTCCTCACAACACATCTTATCATGGATCACTGATTGCATCATGCAACAAGGATCCAGCTCCATTTGGTGCACTTTTGATGGTAAAACGTGAGTTGGTATGTATTTGTGTTTTCACATCTGTGACCGGCAAAAGTTTTACAAACAAAACTGGTAGTTTAGGCAAAACCTTAAATTCCTTCCCTTTTCATGGTAGCAGTGAAAATAAACAATTTCTTCTGGTAGCAGCAGATTTCTTTTGTTGTTGCAGTTGTTTATCAGTTTCATACTCTGTTACATTCTCTTAGGGTACGTCTATGCTACAGCGTTATTTCGAAATATCTAATTAGGTATTTTGAAATAAGATATATCGAAATAACTCATCTACATACAAAATGCATTTCGAAATAGCATTTGGCTATTTCGAAATAGCGCGTCCACACTGAGTGGACGCTGATTCGTATTTAAGGCCTTCCGGAGCCAGTTTCGGCAGGGCATCAGGTCAGGAGTTACTTTGTGTGGCTGCTGCCTGAGGCTATCTGAGGCCTGTGCTTAAAGGGACCCCCCCCCCCCCCGGGCAGCTGGTTCTCAGGTTTCCCTGCTTGCTTGCCTACCTCGCTGAGGGACAGCAAAGCATTTTTTTTCTCTGCGTGCTCTGGTTCCCCTCACTTGGGACACCACAGCACTCTGCAACATGGAGCCAGAGCTGCCCCTGGGCACTCTGGTGCTTCTCTTGGACATGTTGCTGCGAGCCTGGCTGCACTTTCTGCAGGCTGCCATCTGGGAGGTCCATCGGGGGGCTGTCAGTATCCAGGAGGCCCTACGGGAGAGCTTCCACACTGAGGAGCACTAACAGTCTCCCTGGTGTGCCCCACTGGGGGCTTGTGCCTCATTCCTCCCTCACGTCCTTCCACTTACCCCTCTCTAACCCCCCTTCCTGATGTCAAATAAAATACACGTATTTTCATGAACACAAACTCTCTTTATTTAACAAAACTGCTGGGGGGCGGTGGAATGAAACTCTGGTGAGACTGGGGAAAGGAGGCAGGAGAATGGAGAAGCATTCTCCAGGTGGGAGAGGAGAGGGGGAAACCTGGGAGGAGGGAGCTGGAAGGGGGAAGCAAGGGGAAGAAGGGGGAGGAGAAGCTCAGAGCTCAGCGTTGGGGGTCTCGCCGGGCCAGCTGTCTCCCAGCACCACGGGTGCGGGGGCCTTGGCGTCCCTGTTGTCAGCAAGAGTAAGGCTCAGGTCCGACACTGGGTTCTCAAAGTACAAAAGATGCTACACAGGTATCTGTCAAACACAAGTAGTTTATTTCCTGACAGCTAACAGCTGCACCCCTTAACTAGAAGGGGTGCAGCATATCTTACGTCCCTTCCTGCTAGCCGGGGATCCCGAGTCAGCTACAGACGAAGTGGGAGGTTGTCTCAGCTTCCGAGGCGCCGGTACCAAAAGCCCATTGGTGAGGTCCAAATTGTTGTGCTTTGGTGCAGGCTTAAATAGAGTTCTCTTGCCTTGTTTTGCAGTTTGGAAATTTCCAGGGGTTACTCATTACGTGCTGATGTAGGGCTCAGCTGTTAGTTATCGATCTGGTTCTGATCTAGTTCTGCTTGTTCTTTGGCCTTGTTTACGTGATCAGTATGTTAGGGTAAACAGAATTGTTTATGTGTTCTTGCCCTTTACCCTTATCTTATATTTGTTCTTGCTATACTGGCAACAATGCTTATGTTAAATGGCGTAATAGTATTATGGGACTTGCGTCAAAGACTGCTTCTCAGTAAGTATGAAAAATAAAGCAACATTAAAACTCCTATTTTATTATCTGATATTTTGAAAATTCAGCTGAGCCTAGTTTTTATGAAATTATTACGTACATTATTCTCATCTGCTTAATAATATGAGAACTTGTGCACGATGTTCTGTACATTTTTTTAAAGTTGTTTTTATCCCGAAGTCATGCTACACTTTGAATTTCCCGCCTCTCCCCCATAGCAGAAATTTTAGTAGCTTTTTATCTATGATAATAAACTGGTGGGAAGGACATACAAATATCTCTTCTGTCTTTCTTGGTCAGGGTCTGCTAGTTACTATAGATTTTATGAATCGATGACCTTCACAATGCTCACTTTGTTCTTTATTCTGTTTTAAGTATTACAGGTTTTTTTCTTAAGATGCTTAATATAAAATGACTTTTTTAAATAAGATGCTTGTGAACTAAAGAAGCTTAATTTGACACCTAGTGTCAGACAAGTGTTACTTTGATATGCTTCACATCCTGTTAACATTTGTAAGGTATTTGAGATCATCTGCTGCAGAAGATTATAAATATGGCAAATGAAGCAGTTGAACTCCAGCTCAATTAGAGGCTTTATATTCTAACCAAAGTTGCAATTAGATTTAATTATTTCTTTACTGTAGAAGCTAGTAATACGGTACTAATTAAAAAAGTATAAAACAACAAAAAGTCCTGCAGCAACTTTGATACTAACAAAAAATGTAGATGGTATCATGAGCTTTTGTGGGCATAACCGACTTCTTCAGATGAATGGAGTTAAGGGGTACACGTTGCAAAATAAATAGCAGAGAAAGAGAAGGGGTAGGAAGGGAAAGAGGAGGAAAAAAATGGGGAAAAATTGGCAATTAGCGTGTCCATGCTAAATAGACACTGATAGAGTAGGTTCTAAGTACTCTTAAGTACCCAGTGCTTGGCTTTTTATGTCATTAGGGTCTGGAATGTAGGTAATCAAGTTAACGTCTTCTTTTAAACCTCTATTGTAGGTATCAAACTTGTAAATGAAATTAAGTTCTGCAGCTTCCCTTTCAAGCTGGTTTTTGAAATGGGCTTGTAATAATATGGCAACTTTGAGATCCATTAATGAGTGCTTGGGCAAGTTAAAATGTTCCCCAACAGGTTTCTGTGTGTTACATTTTCAAATATCTGATTTGTGTTCATTAATCCTTTGTCATAGAGACTGTCCAGTTTGGCCAATATACATGGCAGAGGGGCATTGCTGGCACTTGATGGCATAGATTAGTATTTCTCAACCTTTTTTTATAAAGTACCCCCTTTTTTAAAAAAATTATAAGTACCCCCGGTACCTACAGTTTTCAGACACACAACATTTTTTTCTACCATTGCAACATACGTGTTTGAACAACTTAATCATAGCTGGGTGGGTGATTAAATTTTTGGGTGTAAAAAGTACAAAAATAATAAAGCACTGTAAAACTTAAAACAAAAATTCCGTTTTCTCCAAATTTCAGTTGTGTTGACATACCCCCAGACTTCTCTCGAGTACTCCTAAGGGTACTCATACCACTGGTTGAGAAACACTGGCATAGATCGCATTGATGGATATGCAGTTATATGAGCCTCTGGTGTGGTGGTTTATGTGGTTGGGTCCTGTGATGATATTGCTAGTATAGCTGTGTGGACAGAGTTGGCACCGGAGTTCATTGCAGGGGTGGGTTCCTGGATGAGTATGATGGAGGTGTGCTAAATGGTTGCTGGAAAGAATTTGTTTGAGGTTAGGGGGTTGTCCATAGGTGAGGATTGGCCTGTGAAAGTGAAGGGTCATGTTACTAATTGTTTTTATTTTTAATCTGACTTAGATAAATCAGCTATGCCTGTTCAAGTTATTGATGGTGCACCTGAAACTCTACTGTCAAGCCAGCTGCAGAAAGTGGATTTAAAATACTTGCAAGTGGGTTGTGATCAGGCCAACAAATACTTTCAGGTAACTTACTTCAAGAGAGTATTGGTCACTTTAAAAAAAATTGCTAAATGTACAAAGCATGTGTAAGTTCCCCTTACATGGGTTTGGCATCTGATATATCCTCCCAGAATTAAGGGAGTATGTGATTGTAAAGGGCCATGTATCTGTAAGCAGTAGTTTACACATCTTGGGTGAAATCCTGGCTCCACTGGAATCGGCAGCTTTACTCAATGTTTCATAGGCACCAAATTTGTGGGTACTCCAGGACTGGAGCACCATGGGAAAAAATTAGTGGGTGCTCAGTACCCACCAGCAGCTAACCCCTCCCCCACCCTATCTATAGGCTCCCACTCACTGGTGATCCCACCAATGAATTCCGTCCTCTCCCAGCACCTCCTGCCATGCAACAGGATTTGGGGATTGGGCAAGGGGATGGAACAGCATAGAAATTGGCAGGGTGGAGCAGGGATGAGAAGGGGTGAGGTAGGGGTGGAGGGTTGAGGAAGGGCTGGAGTGTGACAGTACCTGAAGTGTAGTGGGGGTTGTGTACCCCCAAGGCAAGTAGGAACCTAGTGCCTGTGCTATGCAGAGATATAAATATGAAAGTTTTTCTTAGTTAATATAGAAAATGTATATCAAACTCATCACTGTTTCTTTATAGCATTGGTATTAAAAAATCTGCTTTGAGAGGGATTTTTGGGGCTTGATTAAATAAACAATCAAACGAAAAACCAACAAAAAACATCTAACTTAAAATGACAGCACTATACATGAAAATCACTTTTCTGGTTTGGTGATTTTTAAAGGCGTTTCACATTTCTTGTACAAAGCAATACAATCTCCCATCTTTATGAAGACAATTACTCTAATAGGAGCTCCCACATCAAAATGTGATTGTTTTTTCTCTTTATTCCCTTCCCATAAAATGCACTACATTGATAATAGCAATGTTCGGTTGCCAAATAGTTAGTTGTTCCAGAATGGGAAATGTAGGGGGTATGGAGCACTTCTCTTTAAGAGTTCTTAGCTTCAGGCACAGAGTGCTAGTGAAATAGGGTTTCAGACACATCAGATCTATTCCTTAAAATGTGAGGCCATATTGTGGTATTCTTTTATCAAAATGTTTAATAAGATTTCTGTGAATGTAACTTTTAAATCCTTTTTATCATCACAAAAAGTTGGGGGATGGAAATCAGTATCCTAAACTTTCATTATGTCTGCTGTGAAAAACAATCTCTGTTTAGAAGAAAAAGCCAAACTGTGCAGCTTAAACTTTTGAACAGTTTTGCATACTGTGAACATTCAGAGAAAGGCCTGTGAGGTGGATGTGATATAGAGAGCAATTTCCCTTAAGGTGTGGGATGCTAGTGAGATCATGTCAGGAGCCAAGTGGGCTGATTTTTGTTTCTGTGGGGGACTGAAACGGCAAACCAGATAACTGAGAGTAATAGGCGGAAAGGGAGAAACACAGGAGCTTAAAAGAAAGGGAATGTAGTTCTCTTATGTGCTATAATCTTCTGTGTAGCCAAAATTGGTCTTGACCTCTTTTCTCCACACTTTTGAGTGTTGTCTTCAATTCTCTGAATGTTAATCAATTTAGTAAGCAAAAGTAGCTTCTTGCTGCAGGTGGACTTTTGACCCTAGCAGTTTCTGTTGGTTAGCTGTGTAGGCCCTTGGAGTGGTAGTATATAAAACACTGCTGACCTCTGCCCCACCCCTCCAGTTCCTTCGTACCATCGGTCGTTGGATGGTAAGGACGGTCATTGGAACAGCTTCGGTCTCTTGCTTCACAAGCATCTCGGTACCCTAATGTAGATAGCATTTGTATATAATTTTTCAATTATAGTATAGTTATAGATCTAGTTGTAGTTAGTGGTCCCCTCCGACTTTAAGCTATTCATCGGGGCATGCCGCTTTCACAAGACCTGCGACAGACATATGCCAAAGGGCAACCCTCATGCTGATTGCCTGAAGTGTCTGGATAAGAGACATCAAATGGACAAGTGCCTCATTATTCAGTGTTTCTAAGAAGGAGCGATACTACAGCCTTAAGTTCTTCACTATGACCCCAACAGGCACCAGATCTGGCCTCGGCACCGGTGGCATGTAGTGCCTCCAGCATCCATTCGCGATTTCTTGACACCATAGACGTACCCAGGCCAGAGGCACCGCTTTCTCCACCATGCATGTTCAATCGCACAATACTGCTTCAAGTCCTTGATGCCAGCTTTAAAAAAAGCCTGAGAAGGACAGGTTGCCTGCCAAGGCACCATGAAAAAACATCAGTGGGGCACACTTAGTGCAGGGGCATCCACATGTGGCACCATGATTCCTGGCAGTGTTGGCTCAGCCATTGAGCCTGGTTGTCATAATATGTCTGGGTGGGAGCACTTGGAGAAAGAGGGCGAACTCCAGTCTATGCCTGATGCTTTTGAAGCCACAAGGAATCTAATAGCCATGACTCTGGACTTCCTGGCATTGCCAGGCACCGCTGCAGGTCAAGGACCATCACACACTTCTCTGCATTCACACAATGTCAACGCCTGTGCCAGCATCACATGCCATACCAATGGTGTCGCCGATGCCAGCTCTGATGACAATGGTGACTAGGGTGCTGATAATGGTGGCTTCAGTAATGCTGGTACTGATGGTGGCATTGACGATGGTGGCACTGTCAAGACAACACAGAGGAAAGGCAACAATGCAGCGTCAGGCCTCGGTCTCTCCTTGATATCATTCCCCAGCACTATTGGAGTCAGCACTATTGTGGTCCAGCATAGATTACTCTTTGGGGGAGGGGAGTGAATCTTCAGCCTCATCCTGAAGCTGGTACTATTCTTGTTCCCACCACTACTTCTGGCACCGTACACAACAGGAGGCCCCAGCAACTCAAATCTCCTTTTCAGTGGCAAGGTCCAATGAATTGGCCCTTTTGGACCCCGTGGGCCTATTACCATGCTCAGGGCCCTGTCTCCAGACCTGATTTCTGTGCCCAGAGTCCCTCCTTTCATGCACTGTGGGCCACACACCCATGGTGGCTGGGGAGCAGGACCAGCAGCAACATCATCTTTTGGAGCTGATCCTGTCTGCCATCCATACTGTGTATGGTCCTCAGGCGAGCACCCTACCCCAGTCCTCTCTGCAGGTGGCACCATCCTCAGCCACGAAAAATGGAGACAGGAGACCAAGAGGTCCCCATTCCAGGGACAGCCTCCTCCTCTCCAGATGAGGCTGTGGCAGGCACTTCCACAACCACATTGCCTGCCATGGATATGAAAGCTCATCAGGTCCTTCTCAGATGGGCAAAATCTGCACCTCCAAGCAGAGGAGGTAGAAGAGGAATTGGACCTGATGGTGGACTCTTTCAGCTCTGAGGGACCATCTAGGGTATCATTGCCTCTCATAAAGATGATTCAGATAATACCAAGGTGCTCTGGCAGATTTCAGCCTCCACACTTCTCACAGAAGGGGTGTTGAGGGATGGTACTTGGTTCCACAAAAAAGTTATGCTCTCCTTTTTACCCACCTGCAGCTGGGCATGCTAATGGTAGATGCAGCAAACCACAAAGAACATGAGGGTCAGCCTGAACTCGCACTTAAAGCCAAGAGCCCAGAAAGCTAGATCTTTTGGGGTGCAAAATATATGCAGTGGTATGTGGCTAACCAATAGGAGGTACTCAGCCATTACACATATAACTCTTGGAGCACGGTGTACAAATTTAGGGAGCTGCTCCCACAGGATTCTCATGTGGAGTTCTCTGCCCTCTTAGAGGAAGGAAGGGTGATGTCCAGAACTTCATGACAGGCTGCCCTACAGTTGGCTGATTCTGCAGCAAGAGCACCCTTGTGTTCCATGGCTGATTCCCCATGGCCATGGTAGGCACTGTGTGCTGTACTGCCTGGCTACAGGTTTTGGGCATTTCCCCCTGAGGTGGAGAACACCATTCAGGACTTACCCATTGACTGTGCATGCCTATTTGCAGAAAATAGAGATTCACACCTGCACAGTATAAAGGACACCAGGGCGACACTTAAATACCTGGGTATACACACTTCAGCCCCGCAGAGGAAGACACAGAAGTGGTTAAATCCCCTAGAGCTACTTTGTTCTAACCTGGTTTGCAAGGTAGCAGGAAACTGGTATCAGGGCAACATACCTGGGAAAATGGAAACAGTATACCATAGGGTGCCAACATACAGACCTCCTACCCCACATCGCACCCACATCTACAATTTTAGATGACTTATTACATCTGAAGTAGCAAGGGCTAGCACTCTCATCTATAAGGGTACACTTGGTGGCAATTTCCACAATCCACAAGATAGATCTGTGTTTAGCAATCCATTAGTGACATACTTTCTCAAAGGATTAGAAAGACTCTCAGGTCAGAAAGACTCTCAGGTCAGACAATCCATTCTCCATGGGGAGCTGGACCTTGTACTAGCAAAACTTATGGGACCACCATTCATACCTTTCCCATCTGCCCCCATCATACTTACCATGGAAAGTAGCCTTTTGTGTGGCTATAACCTCAGCTAGGAAGGTCTCAGAATGTAGGGCACTTACTTCTGATTCCCCATATATGATCTTTTATAAGGACAAGGTCCAGTTACGAACACTCCTAGTGTTCTTGCCTAAGGTGAGCTCACGGTTTCATGTCAACCAAATTATAGTTCTGCCTGTCTTCTTCCCAAAGCTCCATGCTAACAATAGGGAGCACACGTTACAGTCCTTGGATGTTCGACACGCACTCACATTTTATATAGAATGCACACAGCTGGTTAGAAAATCACTGCAGCTCTTCATTGCCCTGGCAGGGAGGTTGAGAGGACTTCCGATCTCTGCCCAGGGCATCTCACATTGGATCACATTCTGGATAATATTATTATCTAGGTAAGGTCCCTCCCCTTATGGTCCTCCACTGATGGCACGTTCTATGGGTATGTCTTGACTACATGCCTCTGCCAACAGAGGCATGTAAATTAGACGTACTGGCATAGTCAATGAAGCGGGGATTTAAATATCCCCTGCTTCATTAAAATAAAAATGGCCGCTGCGTTGTGCTGGCTCAGCTGATTGTTGGTGCGAACCGGCAGTCAAGATGCAGATCGGTCGACAGGGACAGCCGTTATCGACTGATCCTGTAAACCTCGTTTTACGAGGCATAAGGGATCGGTCAACAATGGCTTTCCTGTTGACCAATCCGTGTCTGTCAGCGCGAACCGGCAGTCAAATCAGCTGAGCCAGCACAACGCAGTGGCCATTTTTATTTTAATGAAGCAAGGGATATTTAAATCCCCGCTTCATTGACTATGCCAGTATGTCTAATTTACATGCCTCTGTCAGCAGAGGCATGTAGTCTAGACATACCCTGTGAGAGCCCAGACATTTCTCAGTCACATTCCTTGAGAGCATCCCTATTCAGGACATATGCCAAGCAGTGATGTGAATGTCCATGCATACATTCATGTCACATTATGCCATCACACAGCGTGAGAAGGATGGCATGGCTTTTGGCAGGTCAATCTTTAGTTTATCCAAGAGATGAGTTCCAACTGGGGATATAAGTTTAATTGATCAAACGGTTAACCAATATGCATTAGCTTATCGGTTAACCTTGCTGGTTAAACTGCCAGGGGGCCGCAAGTCCGGCAGTCTGAGTGTTTAGACGTGTAGCCAATTGAAATTCAATCAATTACCCAGTGAGAGGGGTTTTTTTTTAAATCTACCTTTCATAGCTGCTGCTGCTTTTTTTTTTTTTTTTAAAGATGTATTGCTCATGTCCATTCCAAATTCCAGCCCCCCACTCCCTTTCAGAGGCAAAAAGGATAGGGGGTGGGTTGGTAACGTCTTATATGCACCACCATAGTGGTACCATTCCAGGGGGCTCCACAGCTGACCCAACTGATAGTGCTAGAATAAAAGCTTTCTGATAATTGTGCATGTCCTGCATGCACACCTATTGGAAGCAACACTTTTCAAAGAACAATAGTTATGAAAGAGGTAAACTTTTTTTTAAGTTAAACTGGCAATTGAAATAAGTGTCCAAGCTATTCTGCTGGAATATGTTATTCTGGAGACTGTGCATTATATAGTATTTTTCAAAAGCATATTGCAAACATTGAACAATCTGGTGTTCCTTTCACAAAGGTGTTTGGGTATATGACTGACAGAGCTGTGAAAGTGATCAAGTTCTTGGTAAGAATCCAAACACATACATAATGGAACATGTTTATCTTCTCGGCATGCTTCTTGTAGTTCATGGGGAATAGTTGGAGGAGGACCTTAAGGAGCATAAGTTTTCTAGTGGTAGTTGGGGAAGAAAAAAGGTGCGGAAATTCACAGCTACTCCTCCAATGAAAGCCACCTACAAACTATTTTTGCAGTGCGATTGCAAATACTCAGTATTGCTTTCATTTTAGGTCACTGCAGTGTGCCAGGTGCTTGCTTTCCTGATACTTTTTGCTGTGTAGGACACTTGGATTAGGACGGCTCCTTTTCCAAAGAAAAGTACAGCACTTGACAGTAGTGTAATTGTGTCAGTACTGGAGACTCAAAAGGCCATTGAATTGCTCTCCAACAGTAAAGCTCCTGGAGCTGACTCCATTCCAGCTGAAATCTATAAATCTGGTGGACCCAAGTTAATTAAGAGGCTTGCTGAGATGTTCTGCGAGATGTGGAAACAGAAACACGTTCCGCAAGACTTCAAAGATGCGTCCATTATTTATCTTTACAAGCGCAAGGGAAATCGCCACTCTTGTGACAACTACAGAGGAATCACTCTGCTCTGTGTTGCAGGAAAGGTCCTTGCCAGAATACTTCTAAGCAGACTCACGCAGCACCTTGACCAAGGTCTCTTGCCGGAAAGTCAGTGTGGCTTCAGGAAGGAACGAGGTACTACTGACATGATATTTGCCGCCAGACAACTACAAGAAAAGTGTCAAGAACAGAATGTCCAGCTCTACACTGTCTTTGTGGACCTAACTAAAGCATTTGACTCTGTCAGTCCTGAGGGCCTCTGGAAGATTATGGCCAAATTTGGATGCCCAGATACTTTCATTGAAATGGTGAAGCAGTTCCATGACAGCATGCTTGCCAGTGTCCAAGATCATGGCAATTATTCAAAGCCATTCGCAGTTACAAACGGTGTGAAACAGGGTTGCGTCCTGGCCCCCAGTCTCTTCAGCCTTATGTTCTCTGCTATGCTGATTGATGCCTTTAGAGAAAGTAACGTTGGGATCGACCTGCGCTACTGTTTCGACGGAAGGCTATTCAACTTGAGGAGGCTTCAGACTAGAACCAGGGTTCAAGTCGAGACCATTTGTGACTTCCTATTTGCGGATGACTGCGCATTCAACTCAGGTACGCAAGCAGGCATGCAACACTGCATGAATCTATTCTCTGCAGCGTGCATGAACTTTGGCCTCACGATCTCTATAAAAAAAAACAATGTTCTGCATCAGCCCACTCCTGGCTGTGACTACACTGAGCCATCCATTACTGTCAATGGCCAGAAGCTCAACAACGTGGACAGGTTTACATACCTTGGCAGCACTCTATCAAAGGCAGCCAACATCGACGAGGAGGTGAACATTAGAATCGCCAGAGCCAGTGCAGCTTTTGGAAGGCTTCAATCTAATGTTTGGAATCGAAGAGGCATTAAGACTGAGACCAAGCTAAAAGTTTATTCGGTGGTCGTCCTGCCCACCCTCCTTTATGCTTGTGAGACCTGGACTGTCTACAGTCGTCATGCGAAAAAGCTGAATCACTTCCATGTGAATTGCCTACGGAAACTGCTGAAGATAAGATGGCAGTATAAAGTTCCAGATACTGATGTCCTTCTACAGGCTAATATGACAAGCATCCACACCATGCTTTGCAAGGCACAACTGAGATGGGCTGGCCATGTTGTGCGTATGTCCGATGATCGATTGCCCAAGAAGATGCTCTATGGCGAATTACAACACGGCAAGCGATCTCCTGGAGGTCAAAAGAAGAGATTCAAAGACACCCTCAAGGCCTTCCTCAAGAACTGTAGCATAGATCCTGAAAATTGGGAGAGCATTGCTGATGATTGTTCCGCTTGGTGCAGACGAATACATGATGGTGCAACAGCTTATGAACAAAAGAGACTGCGTTATGCTGCAGAGAAACGTCTTCTTCGCAAGTCCAGGGCTGGTATCTTCTCTTCCTCCGGTCGGCAGCCCAATATTCCATGTCCCTACTGCAACTGTCAATTCCGGGCTCGGATTGGACTAATTAGCCATCTCCGAACCCACCCCCAGCTAAACTGATGACACTGGGTGGTCCTCATCGACCTCGATGGACGAACACACACAATTGTGTCAATATCTACCATATGTGATTTAAAAAATGTAGAATACATGTGTGTTTCTGCATCAGTGAAAATATGTAAAGCATGAGACGGACTAATCAAAAGACCACCTGATTTATGTCAGAAAATTGGATTGTGTTACTTTACCAGAAGACACAGATAAACCAGGTGCAGCTATTTGATATTTGAAACAGAGCAAGTGCTTAACCTTCAAGGCTTCCTACTTAGATAATCGGATTTCTTTCTAGGAAACAATCTGTTGTGGACAATATTGCTTGGAAAGCACAGTGGATTAAATGAAAAGGACATTTAGTTTTATCAGGTTAGCATAGAATGTTTTCCAGACTTCATAGTTATCTTTAAGTGCCAGTCCACAGTGCAAGTGATGAAACCTTGTTTTCATGTTCTACCAATGGTACTCAAAAATTTTCCTGTTGCATTCCACCTACCAGAAATGGAATCTGTCTGCGTCCCCTCCTCTCTCCATTACTGTACAGTGCACTCCATGGTGGAGCTGAGGGCTGAACTGGGAATGGGGGAGAAGCTGGGCCTAGTTGCAAAGCTAGCCTAGGGGCAGATAGGGAATGGTGACAGAGCTGGGCTGGGGTAGAATACAGCTGTGGCTATGGCTGGGCTTGGGGCACAGTGGAGCTGTGACAAGGGCTGGAACTGGCTGGGAGAGTGTGAGGGGGTGGAGTGGAGCAGCAGCTGGGGTCAGAGTGAAGCTGGGCTGGATGGAGCTCCTTTTCTACCCTTGTGGGGGCTGGCCTAGGCGCTGCTGTACACATTCCTTCCTACCCCCCCCCCCCGCATGTTCCTCTGTGCCCCCTAGGGGGACCACTGTTTTAACTAATGCTAGATGCTAAATGCAGGGGCATGAAACCTGAGACCTTAGATCAGTGCACAGTGCTGCAGCAGAATGAACTCAAATGAATGACAGTTCCCTCCATCAAAAGTGCCAGAACACTTATTCTTGCTCTTTTGTTTTTATTAAAACTTTGTATATTTTTTTAACATCTTGTACACAGTTATCATTTCCTTGTAATTGCTTTCTTCCTTTTTTCCATCATGAATCAGTTTCTGTTACATTAGTAATTCTGTTTAAATCCACAGTTCCACTGAATGTAATAGACAGCAAGCAAAATGTGGTGCATTTTTTAACAACTTGTACACAAGTTATCCTTTGCTTGTAATTTTAAATAAATCCCCAAGTTCAAATATGAATAGAAAATCTGTTTCTTCATGTACATTTAGAAACACTTCCAGTACCCTCATAAAGTATTGTTTAGTGGTTGCTGGTGATTAAAATGTGCATTTATGACATTTCATGTTGCCCCATAAAACTTGCCATTTTTTGTTCTGAACAGTGGCATTTTTACCATGACTTTTTCTTTGTTTTGTTGTAATGAAACACTATTACTGTTTTGGCAGCAATAAAGCTTTACATCATATTCTGAATCACTATTTTATTTGAAATATATTAAAGATTGGGGGTGTTGAATTTGTTTTATTAATATTTTAGAAAAAAATCAGAAAGTAAAATTATTTGGATTAATATGGGGACTTCTACTTGGGTTACTGGCCAGTAATCCAACATTGTTTATTTCTTAAATTGTTTGTAATAGATTGTTATTGATATGTTGCCTATCCTCATTTAAACAAAATGCCTCCCTTGACAGCCATTTCTTCTGCCTAGCATTGTCTTCTAATATTTAACCCACACTTTCTGTGATGTAATGTGACAGAAGACAACTATGACTCTTTCTGTCCTGATTGGCTGGTAATAATAATATACCTGTCATCTTGGTAAATTTCCTCTTATGTGTTTATAGACAGTTGTTTTACTCCATCTCTATTCCAGTTCTGACAGATAGATATAGATTAATTTTTCAGAATTTATCATATTTGTTTCTTCCCTCTGAATCCACTCTCCATATTGTCTGGTTTTTAAAATGGACATAGCACTGTACCTCTTTAGTGTAGAGGAAAACTGATGGCTTACATGTTCTGCTAACTATCCTTTTTGTGGTAAAATCTTTTTGTATTATTTCTATGCAGATGTCCAGTATAACTAGAATTGGAATGCAGCAATATAATTCTGTGCTTCCATTTGACTTCATGTTAAATGTTTTTGTCATCAGGTTCCTTTGTACACTCAAAAAAGTATTTGCAGCGTTCCGTCAGCAGTGTAATTCAACTATGCAAACCCTGAATCTGTTAGATATCACAATTCTGATTAGATCTCCACATCTTAAAAACATTTATACAGATGATTGCTTATTCCCATATGAATTTCTTTACTTTATTCTTTTGAGTCTTGACTCAATTTTAATTTCACACACATCACAGTACTTTCCTCCAAAATATTTGCAATCTATTGAATCTTCTGATTACCTTGCATCAGCTCTTCAGCCACTTCTTTTACCTCCCTGAATTAGCTCTTTATTTGCTCCTAACTAGCTAAACTTACCTTTATGGTTAACTCCTTCAATTAAACCACCTATGTTTTTGAGGTACTTATTAGCATCTTTGTAGCAGCTATTGCAAACATCTCTTACAGGGAGAAAATGTTGAGAATTACTTAGGTGTCTGTTAGTCCATCTGAATCCTCCACAGAAAAATTTATTTGTAGTACCTACATATTTGTATCTCCTGGTTTGTAACTCTGTTAATTATTTTGTTATGCTCCTCCTGTCTAAATATTATTTCCGACATTCTTAGTAGCTACTGTTTGCCTGCCTTCTTTGTTTTACTTGCTGTAATTAACATCTCACAGGAAAGTTATCCTTTCTCTGGGAGGAAAGTCTAAGAACATATGTTAAAAAGAAAATATACCAGATGTAATGCAAAGCAGTAATTATTTCAGTTTTGGTCACCTATTAGCCATTTGTGTCTCTTCTCTCGCTCCTGTAGCCTAGTTAAAATTCACTTACATGTTCTTGTATCTTCTTAACCTTGGCCAGCAATCTCCCCCACAATCTGTGGCTACGTCTTTACTGCACCTCTCTTGTGCAAAAGCCTACGCAAATGAAGTGCAGATAAGTATATTGCCCTACTTCATTTGCATAATTAGGGGCTGTTTTTGCTCAAGAGGCTTTTGCGCAAAAAGGAGCTGTGTAGACTGCGCCTTTCTGTGCAAAAAACCCTTCTTGCGCAAGAACTGTTCTTCCTCATTTTTTCAGGTAGAACGGCTCTTGCACAAGAGGGGTTTTTTGTGCAAAAAGGAGCCATCTACACAGCTCCTTTTTGTGCAAAAGCCTCTTGCGCAAAATTGGCCCCTAATTAATTATGCAAATGAAGTGTGGCGATATGCTAATCCGCTCTTCATTTTCATAGGCTTTTGCGCAAGAGAGGTGCAGTATAGATGTAGCTTGTTTGTCAGGCCATGATAACATTAATTCATGCCCGACACAGACCAAAAGTTGGCTTTTGTGCTTTGAATCATCTACAAGTTAATTCTGTTGCTCATCCACAGTTGCTCATAGACTTTTTTTTTATAGGGTTTTTTTAATCAGATTTTTTTTCTCTCCCTCCTCTCATTTCAGGGAACAGTTATTCTTTGCTACCCTTTAACTAAACTTGGAAATGGAACAGAATTTTTCAAGATTGTACTTCAAGGTATTCCTATTTAAACATACAGTTGTTTACTTTTGCTGAAATTACTAATGGATGCTTTAAAAAAATGCTATATAAATATTAATAAATCTTGTAAAATAGCTGCTTTGTTGTGTTCAGTGCTTAAACAATTTTTTGTATACATTCTCTGAGAAAATGCTTCAATAGACTTCCTGTAATTACAAAACCTTGTAATCTGTTATAGATTGTTCCAGCAATACATTACTTTTATGTATTGTCTTGATGTATTTCTTCAGTTTATAATCACTTGAAAAACTGAAGAGCAAAGTGCATCAAATTAATTAGTAATCACCATGGTTGAAACAGGGAAACAAAGCATTTATTGTGGCCATAGGGAAGAGAGAAGATAGAATGTATAACATATTGAGTCCTATTCCAAGTTGAAGAGATTTTTAAAGCTGTCTTTTTAACTGATTGACTTGGGATTAAAAAAAAAAAAAAGATATTTAGGCCTTGTCTACACTACCCAGTTTTATCGGCAAAAACAGCCTTTTGGTGACAAAACAGTGAGAACATACATGCTGGTGCAATGCGACTTTTTGCTGGGAAAATGCCCAGTATCGATCACAAAAAACTTCCACTCCTTGTCTGTACTGGCAAGTTTTGTCAAGGAAAGGTGCCTTTTGCCAACAAAACTGTGTGAGCATGCACACTTAATGTGACTTACGGCCTGAAAAATGGCCTTTTTTGTCAACAAAAAATCTCCAGATCCACTAGGGACTTTTGTCTTTTTCCCTCCCTGTGTTGCCAACACACATACAGTATAGACACCTTGATGTATTTTGTCTCTGATTCTGACCTCTAGGAAGTGGCTTACAGTTCCAAAGCAGCCGCTCTGGTCAGCAATTTGAACTTTGTTGCCTTACAGTCAGGTGACTCAGCATGCCCCATTGCAATCCCTATGAAATATAAATTCTTTGTCCTGCTGCCTGAGCATCTGGACACTTTCCCTATGTGGGCTGGCTCAGGGTGCAATGGTCTCATGGCATCTTCCCAGCTGTCTATGCCTAGATATTGCACCAACCACTCCCCCGCTGGGACCACTGCAGAGCTGTTGGATCTGCTCAGTGTATGAGGAGAGAAATCTGTCCAGTTGCAGCTGAAAGTGAGTCATAGGAACTAGGACACATACATGCACATTTCTTGATCCTTGTGTGAAAAGGGGCATGAGAGTGACACACTCCAGTGCAGAGTGATGTTTAAAGTACTGAGACAAGCCTATAATAAAGTACATGAAGTGAATCAAGGCTCCGGTGCTTCTCCAAAGCCCTGCCATTCTATAAGGAGCTATCCTCAGTGGTGATCCCCTTTCCACCACCGAGAGTCCTATGGATTCTTTGGAGGGCGTGGAGGCAGTACACAGAGGACATAACCCAAAGGATGAAATCGTAAATGAAGAAGTTAAGGTAGACGAGGACCAGGGCCTCCTTCCAGGGTCACAGAGTGTGTCTGGCAGCCAGGAACTGTTCTTCACTGCTGACGGTCTGAGCAACTGCTTTCCAGGGACCGGGAAGCAGGTGATGAGATGTAGGGTAAGTGGCTGTGCCTTGTGGAGTGCTGGGATAGGGGCAAGAAAAAGTAGAAGGCTGGCTCAGAGCTGAATGTGTCCCTGTGTAGCTAATCGATATGACCAAGAAAACTGATTTCAGTGGCATCCTGCAGAGAAAGACTATCAAAACTTTTGGAGAGGTATTTGTACATTTTCGGCTGCAGATTCCATGGTACTGTTACTTTGTCCCCTCCCCTGTTGTCAGACACTAATCCATACCATTCATTAATCACTTGTGCAGGAACCACAAGTGATTAATATGAAATGTAGGTGGGCTGGGTGAAATATGAAGCAGGGTGAAAGCCACAAGCCTGGAGAAGTTGTACTCTGGTTTCCTTGCTTACCCTGAGCAGGGCAATGTCTGCCAGGATTTTGCCTACCTGTGGGGAAGTGTGGCATAATTAGAACTATATTCCTGCAAAGGAAATTTTTTAGCCCCAACTGGAATTTCTTTTGCCCATATTCATGATTACCACCATGCCTATCCACTCACTCACCATGATTAAGTTACTGGCCAACCTGCATTCCTTTCAAAGGTCAGTGGGAAGGTGGGTGGAAATATTAGAAAATTAAATGTTACAATGTTGTAATCGATGTTAACTGACTCCTTTTTGTGCATTGTGCTAAATATCAGAAACCTTGGTGGCCATGATGCATAGTGCCTCAGAGAGGTTGCAACAGATATGGAAGCACCCTTAGAAAAACGAAGGATTTGATTTGTAAAATGCTAAATCAATCAAGTGAGTGCAGACATGAGGAACAGCGCTTGGAAAGGGAACTCAGGACCCACAAGGGCAGCCACGAATGCCATAGAACGCATGATCAGGGACACAGAGGAGTAGACTGAAATCCTAAAGTGTTTAGTGAAGCAGCACAGTGAGCCAACACTGGTTGCTCCCTCTCCAGTAGCAGATTAAAAATTCTCCCCCCCACACACGCATTTTCTCTCCGAGTCCAAATTTTCCCATGCACTCCACCCCATCTCCTAACTTTGATTATGATGCCTGGACCTACACACATCTGTGAATTGTAACCCTATGCCAGGACCTCCCTTACCAGCTGTCAGGGGTGCTTTATTGCATTTCAGTGCACTGCTTTCAAGTGAATAAAGGCACGCTGTTAAACAGTAAATAAAAGCATAGAACTATTATAAAAATGTCACAGGCCAGTCACTGTAATCCCAGGTGCAGGCATTAAAGGCATGTTCCCAGCTATGTGCTGTATTTGATGGAGCAGAAGCAACAGTGTGTGAAGCAACAGTAATGGAGGTTTCTTTCAATGCCCCTCTTTTTCAAAGCCTCCCTGATGTTAACAGCAGCCCTTTGAGTGCCTCTGAAAGCTCTAGTGTTTAGTTACTCAAACTCTACAGCCAAGCACTGTTGTTTGGTGCTCTACCCCTGAGCAAACAATTCTCCTTTACTTCCACACAAATTATTCAAAGTGCAACAAGCTGCGATATCCATGGAAATATTATCCTCAATGAGGTCTAGCCTGCCATAAAGACACCTCCATCTTGCCTTCAATTTCCCCAAGGTGTATTCGACCACTGTGTGGCACCTGTTCAGTCTGTTTTTAAAATGTTCATTACTACTGTCCAAGTGCCCTATGCACAGTTTCATGAGCCAGAGATGCAAGGGGTAAGCAGGGCCTCCCAGGATCACAATGGGTATTTCCACATTCTCCACTGTAATCATGTCTGAAAGAAAGTCCCCATCAGCAGCTTTCTGTACTGGCCAGTGTTCTGGAAGGCTAGTGTTTCCAGAACACTCCATGTTAATGTCTGTGAAATGCTCACTGTGATCCATAAGCACCTGTAGAACCATGAAGAAGTATCCCTTCCTCTTGATATACTCAGTGGCAAGATGGACTGGAACTAAAATTGAATACATGTGCCAAGTATTCCCTCTCCCACCGACACACACACAGTTGGGAAATCCCATATTATGCAAAGCCAGCCGCTGTGTTATGCACATTTCCTCAAGTCACAGTCCTCCGTAGCAGAATGCTATTTATTGTCCTGTATCTTGCAGCAGTACAGCTCCAATGGTAGACTTTCTCACTCCAAACGGATTTCTTCTAGGTCATGACAAGGACTCCAAAATTTAGATATTGAATTGCCAGAGCTCAATACAATAGTCAAAGCTCATGAGCAGTATCTAGGAACAACCTCTGCAATCTCCCCAGGAATCAGGAAAGTTGGCCTTCTCACCAGTGGTTTTGAATCTCACTGGTGATCCTTCACTTCCTGATTTTTTGTTTTTTGTTTCAACTTCCAGATGGGCAGTCTAATTTTGAATATTAAGGCCTTGTTGTCTAAACTACCAAGTTTTATTCACAAAACTTATGTTGACACCCAAAAGTCGACAAAACAAAAATTGCTGAAGGGTGTTTAACCTTGCTTCCTCTGACAACAGATGATAACAAGAAGTGCACCATCATTGACAGTAGGAAAAACTATGTAGCACTTTAAAGACTAACAAGATGGTTTAATAGGTGATGAGCTTTATGGGCCAGACCCACTTCCTTACTATCATTGACAGTGTGAGCCATGCACAGTGGGTATGTATCTCACAGTGCAGTGTTATGGAAAGGCAGACTTCTCCTACAGCCTCCTCAGCTTGCGGGAGAAGAATCATGAGTGTCTTCCTCCTTCCCTCTTTACTTTTCCAACCCCCTCCTCCCCACATTGTGCCCTCCATTGGAGAAATTCTGCTACTTGACCCCTCTCTGTCTCCTGGTTGTCGCTAGGGATGTTAGTAAGTAGTTGACTAGCTGATTACCTGATAAGCATAACCTTATTGGGTAGTTGAGTAGAGTATAGACTACTCACTCCCCCCTCCCTCCCCGCCCCCACTGCCTTGCTGCCTCTCTAAGAGGCAGCAGGGAGTGGGGGGAGGGGAGGAACAGGAGCCAGTGCTGGGGTGAGCCAGTTTAAAAGCCAGTTCCCCACAGCACCATCTCTGCGATGCTGCCCTGTCAATAGGGGAAGCTGATGTGAAGCAGCCTCTGCCTGCGGCGGGCCAAGGCTGCTCCAGCAGCAGCCCGGTCTGAAAGGGTTCCGCTAGGGAGATGCTCTCCTTCCCCTCATACCCCCCGTAGACAGGGCTTCTGCCACCAAGCAGTCCCTGTTCGTGACAGGGCTCACGCTAGTCCGGGCCACTGAGCCTCTGCATTTTAAATGTAGTAAGAGCCAGGTATTGGTGGCTCCTGGAGCCAGTACAATCCATGACTGCTCGGTTCCGGGTTGAGCCGGCTCCTGGAGCTACCCCCACTGCGGCTCTGCAGAGTGGCCCTTATTGACTAATCGTGTAGTCAATACAAATTGTATCAACTACTCAATTAGCTAAATGAGCTCAATTTAATATCCTTAGTTGTTGCATTAGGTCATGGAAAAGAGTGCCTTGAGTTTTTTGGGTTCTTGCCCTCTGCTGTATGGTTACGTTTATACTACATACCACTTTCAATAGTGTGTAGTGTACATGTAGTTATACGTCAGAATGAAAGGCACATCGTGTCCACACTGTGACATGTAGCTAAATGATTTAATTAAAAGCTCTGGTCGAGGAGAGGCAGCAGAGAGAGTCTCTATCAGTGGGGAAGCAACAGGACACCAGGATGCTAAAAATAGAGGTGTAGATGGCTAGGCAGGGCTTGGGTGTGTAGAGAGCATTGTAGGGTATGTACTTAAGTGCATACTTACACTCTTCAAGCATGTCTTTATTCTACTTGCATAAGCTATGCCTCACCATCTACATTGTTATTTGTACCTTTGCTGGAGGGCTACGTAGGCATGCGCGTTATACATCCCTGAAAAACCTGCCGTGTAAGTTAAACTTTTCTGTAGTGATGATTCTTAGAGCAGCAGCAGGTATAATTGATTCAATCCTTGCCTGTTTCACTCTGCCTATAGAAGCCTGAATAGACTTGAAACTTCCCCAGAGTTTTGTTAATTTCACTTTGCTGCAGCTTTGTCTGTCTATGAGCCTCAGCAGAGGCTCTGGAGTTCTTTTCAGTTTCAAGAAAATGACTGTATTGATTCCCACGTGGAAGGTTATTTCTGTAACCATAATGGTGAGAAATATGTTTTAAAATGAAAGCTTGATTTTTAGCAGATATTTATACCTATGTCTTACAGCTCACCAGAGAAAGCTTCTTGGCACATAAAATTTGGTAAATGGACTTTTTTCAAGTTATGGGTTATTCAAATATCATTCGGTAGTATATTGTCTTCCATATAAATCATTCAAGTGGAAGCTTTGTCACTTCTACGTTTAATATACATTGATGTGCTGTACATGCACATGTTAAATTGTGATCAGACACATGAGAAGTATGCTGTCTTATATAGCAGTTGTTGGTTGTATAGTTGCTTTTCTGTATCTTTATAAATATTTTGCACATATATATCAGTTTTATTATTCAAATAAAAACATGGCTAGAATTGCATAGAAAATGTTTTGTAGAGTCTTTTCCTTCATCATTTTTGTATAAAATAATTGTGATAATCTAGATTTTTTTTTTTTTTTGCTTCTTTTTATAGAGTCAGAGAATTCATGTTCAAGGACCAGCAGCATCAATATTTTATTTTTTGGAAGGTTGGCAGAAGATTGTGAAAAAGTTGTACATCAAGGGGTAAAACATTTTCAATTCTTTCTCATTCTGAGAGTCTTTCCTAAACATCTAACATAATTACTAATCTATCTAGTTGTATGGCTATCATTTAAAATAGATTTTAGAGATATACTGAGCCATTGTTAGAAATAGTAATTACAAAGGAAAAACATAGTTTGATTATGTTAATTTCTTATTAAACCAAAAATTAAACTTCAGAACTTGGCTATTTTATATAGTCATAAAATTCTCCTGTTTACCTGGCAAATGGATGGAGGTGAATATCAGTGATTCAGAGGCTGACCCAGTTATGAACCATTACCTTTATATTGTTGATGGATGTAGATAGTAAAGTCATCGCTTAGTTGATTAAAATGACATTATCAAACTAAAAGTGTTTTTGAAAACCCCTACAATTGTGTAACTTTTGCTATTACTGCAGCAAGGGTCGGTTGTGAGAGGTGAAGCTACCCAGCAGCCACTCTGCTCCTCTGTCCATCTCTTAGCCTGCTGTGCTCCGCTTCACCACAGCGGCAGAAAGCAGCGCACCCTGGCTGCAACCTTCTCCCCTGCTAGCTTTCTCCACTTCCGGCCACCACCGTGAAGCAGAGAGCAGCAGGCTGGGAGATGGGTGGTGGGATGGAACAGACGGTTGTGTAGATCCGGCTCCTGCTGCCACAATGACCACTGCTGCCAACCCATGCCAGGCCCCCCGGATAATACCCCAGGTCGCCCTGAGCCCCACGGCGAGAATGGGGGGCCATCCCATCCATAAGCCGATTCAGATGGCTGCAATGGAGCCACATACAGTGCTTCCTTCATTGGCTGGCTGCTGGCTTCATGCTCCAGTGGAGTTGCAAGGAATATAATACAATTAAAACAACCCCCCTAATATGCTAAATATATCGATTGGCATGGATCACAATGAGATTTTAGTAAACTGATTTGCAGATCAGTTGTTAAACTAAGAAACTATGAGAAAAAAGAGAACCCAGGGCATAACTGTATTTAACAGTTTCTAAAGTAAAAAACTAAAATTTTAAAAATCCATAAATATTCTAATGGCAGAAATATTAGTCCATCGTAAATATATCAAATGTGGACTTCTAGATTAAGGTTAGAAGGGATCATTATGATCATCTAGTCTTACTACATCTGTAACATACATCAAAGAGCCTTAGCCAATAGTTTCTGAATCAAGCCCATAATTCTGTTTGAGCTATAGTATGTTTTAGAAACATATCCAGTCTTACTTCAAAGATTTCAAATGATGGGGAATCTTCTGCTTCTTTAAGTAAGTTATTAATTACCCTCACTGTCAAAAACTTTTGCCATATTTCTAGTCTGAATTTGTCTAGCTGTGACTTCCAACTTTTAGATGGTGTTATGCTTTTGTCTGTTAGATTTAAGTGCTGTCCATTGTCAAAAATCTCATCACCATTTAAGTGCTAGCACATCATGATCGAGCTGCCTTTTAACCTTCTCTTGGATATATAAATAGACTGAGCTGCTTTTATATTGCTTAAAGGGATGTTTTTCTAAGGTAGAAAAGTTTTTCAGCAGCCCCTTTTTGTGAGCTTGAGGTTTTGAAAGCCCAGTATATCTTGTGATATTAATTTGGCCTTAAAGTTGATGAAGGGTCATTTTGAGCCATTTGGAACATTTGTGTTCAAAGAAGGTACATGGAAGATCATTTTAGAAGCGATGATAAAAACTTTTGGTCACAAGGTATACTATTCCATGTGACATATTTCAGTGTGTTCTGATGTAACTCAGAATCTTAAAGTTTTTCTGATTGCATCTTTCACTGCTAAAGCCTGTCATGTGTAGAGCTCAAGGATCATGTACCATCTCATGCTTTTTGGGGCAGAGTAGCTTTTGCTGACAGTCACAAATCTCTATAGCAAACTTGCAAAGCAATGACATTACAGTTTGTATGAAGATTGTCAAAGCTGTGTGAACATTAAGAAACAAATCCAGGTTCAGATGGTCTTGTTTCAGAGCTGATTCCCTACAGCACCAGTGGCTGAATCCTCTGAAAATTAAAGACCTGATGGTTTTTGTCCTTTCTGGCAGAATACAAGCTGCAAAACAAGCAGTGAAACAAAGCCCTAAGCAGCAGTTAGAAGATCAAAGAGCAAAGCAGCAAATAGCAGCCATTGAATAGCTAACTTCATATGGCCAGAGTGCAGCAGCATCAGTGTTTAATCCTCCCCGGTGACTTGAAACTTCATTATGTTTACAACACTTCTAAAATGTGGTGGTGGTGTTTTAATTGTTCAGTGTTAATCTAAGCAGGTAAATTTCAATTCTGGAGAGTACAGAGCTGTGACTCAGCAGGGTTTAATTAAAAACCAAGAATATTATTCTTGATACACAAGCCCACCTTGTGATAAGAAACAAAGTCATAAGGATAAAATAGAGAAGAAAATACTTTGAAAGCAGCAGTTCCTTTCCAAGAAATACTTTTTAAATTTGCAGTAATCCATATGCATCTTCCAGAAGTGTCTGTTCTGAGAGACAAATGTTGAAATGTGTCTGACATCCCTTGCAGTCTTACTTCCTAAAGGCACAGTAATAAATTCCCATTCAGCTTTTGCTCGTGTTTATACCATCACCGTGCTAAGATACTATGAAGCTTTATCAATCCTTTAAAAGCTAAAAATAGAAAGCAGTGACTGGCTGCTCAAGAAACACACTCGGTTCAAAAAGGTTGAATGCTTTAACACTGCTTGGCACTTATAGTTACAAACTGCGCCTGTAGGACTTCTCAATCCTGGCTTCCCTTTGGCAGCTTTAGCTAACTAATGCAAGGAAAGAAGTGGTAATAAAGGATCTCTTCCTTTTCACAGATTCCCAACAATAGTGATCTTCATGTGTCTCAAATTATTGGCTGTCCCATTGATTAATCTCACAGAAATGGTTAGGTATTTCTCATTTTCGCTCCTTTCTAACTAGCAAAGTTTCCTATTTACATTGTTTTAAAAAAACAGTCTGCTAAATCTAGTGTTTTCAGTATACATAGTGTATTTCTATGACCTGAAAACCCCACAGGCTTTATGTGAAAAATTGGATTACCATCTCATTTGTGTTAAAAGTGGTTATTTTAAGTACTCTTATCTATAAGGCATTTTCAGAACTAATTTTATATAGCAGTTCACATTTTCAAAACACTCTTCTTTGAGGAGGGTCCCCGTGGGTGCTTCACGATACAATCATGCCCCCACCTCCAACCTTAGGGGATGTTTTTAAATCATTCCAAGAACTTTTTAAGAGAGTTGCAGACACACTGGTGATCTCCCAGTCAGCTATGCCAAAGACTCACCGTAAACTGATGAATATACTGCATGCCTCTCCTCATGCCAAGCTGGCCATCCCCATGAATGAAGCTCCCATAGACCCATCAAAGGCCATCTGATAGACACCTGCCACAATATCTCCAAACTGCAAAAGGTCAGATCGAAAATACTATGTTATTCCTAAAGGGGGCAGACGTTTTACAGATCTGTTTTCCCTCCCCACCCCAAATTTCCTGGTGGTGGACACCGTAAATCAGAGAGGGAAACAGGCTAACCACTCAGTCCCTTATGACAGAGACTGGAAGAGATTAGATTTGATGGGCAGAAAGGTATATTAATCAGCCAGCCTCCAGCTCAGAATAGCCAATTATTCAGCACTCCTTGCCAAATATACACACCACATATTTGATCAGCTCACATCTTTTAATGAGTTTCCCCTGACAATAAAAGAGAGCAGTTTAAAGTCAACATCAACGATTGTGGATTAATCTCAAGAATGGCTCTACAGGCTGCACTAGATTCAGCGGACACCGCAGCAAGATACCTTGCCTCAGCGGTTATCATGAGACGTGCATCGTGGCTCCAGCAGTTGAAGACTTGCCTTTCAAAGGGACCAAGCTCTTTGCGAAATCCACCAATGCCTCACTCTATACATTGAAGGACTCAAGAGCCACACTAAAGACACTTGGCATGCATGCACCTGTTAAAGAAAACAGGGAAGGTCATTCATGCAGAGGTACAAACCAACACCTTTCAATCAGCAATCAAGGCACTACGACAACAGGCGCTGACCATGCCCAAACAGGTGCAGACAGGCCTCTGAGCAGATGATAGCTCAACAACCATCAACGTCCTGACAGGTGTTTTGAAGTCCTGGTTGAAGGTCTGACAACCCCAGTTTTTCCATGGCAGCAATCCAAATCCTCCACAGCATTTGGCAGCAGACTGGCTACATTTTACCCAGCATGGCTTACCATTACCACCTACAGTTTGGTGCTGGAAATCATCAAAACTCATTACCGTATCCTGTTTTTCACACTACCCCTCTCCCACCCACCTTCCCTGTCCCTCTTCAGGGACCTCTCTCATGAACATGTGCTCGTACAAGAGGCACAACATCTCCTACAGCTAAGTGCCATAGCAAATGTACCACCAGAGCACAGGGGCAAGGGATACTACTCCCATTACTTTCTCACCACAAAGAAGACAGGAGGTGGAGACCAATCTTAGATCTCGGCAAGCTCAACTGCTGCATGCAGTCCCAATGATTCAAGATGGTAACCCTCGCCACTATCACTCCCACCTTGGAAAAAGGAGATTGGTTGTCTGCCCTTGCCCTCCAGGATACCTATTTTCATATTTTGATACACCCGTCACACAGACAATTTCTACGATTTACAATAGGGGACCTCCACTTACAGTACAGTGTGCTACACTTTGGAATCTCAAAGGTCCTGGCAGTGGTGGCTTCCCACTTGTGCCGAATGGGCATCACAATATTCCCATACTTGACGGCTACCTGTTAAAAGGCCCCACAGTGCATGACACAGAATAGGCAATCAAAACCACCAGAGCCCTATTCGATAGCGTGGGGCTCCGGATAAACCTAATAAAGTGCACACTAACTTCTACACAGACTTTAGAGTTTATAGGTGTGCACCTAGACTTCAGGACAGCAATAGCCTCTTTACCAGTACAGAGGTTCTCCGCAATCATGGACCTTATCCCTTGCACAAATCAGCCCCTGCATAACAGCCCAAGATGGTCTTCAACTTCTAGGGTACATGGCTGCAGCAAAGTTTGTGGTGCCACATGCCTGCCTCCACATGAGATCACTTCAGGCATGGTTGTGGCTGGTATACAGGCCACAAGTACATCCTATAAACAAACTACTTATCATGCCAGACAAGATGAAAACCTCACTCACGTGGACTCTACATGACAGTGTGTGCAAAGGGGTCCCCTTCCAACAACCTCCAGCATCACTATAGATGCTTCACTACTGGGCTGAGGAGCCCACTTAGGCCACCACCTTGTTCAAGGACAGTGGACCCCGGAGGAAACTAAGCTACATATCAACCTGCTTGAGCTCAGGGCAGTCCTCAATGGTTCCGTACACTTCCTCCCACTGATCCAAAACAAAACAGTTCAAATACTTACGGACAATGTTACTACAATGTGCTATATCAGCCAGCAGGCAGGAGCCCGAACCTATCAGCTCTAATGGGAAGCAGTTCACCTGTGGGAATGGTGCATTCTACCAAACATTAAGCTGGGCGCAACCTGTCTCCAAGTTAAAGACAATGCTTTTTCAGACAACCTTAGCAGGCACTTTCCTCAGAATCATGAGTGGGAAATCAACTCCTCAGTGTGACAAACTGTTTCTGGAAGTGGGGGTTCTCCACGGTGGACCTATTCATCACGCACATAAACGCTTGTTGTCTGCACTATTGCTCCAGAGTGGGCATAGGCCTCCACTCTCTAGGGAATGCGTTCAGCATAAAGTGACAAGCACCTCTACTATATGCATTCCCATCTTTCCCACTTCTCCAATGCGTGATTCTCAAGATTAAACAAGACAGGGCCAGGCTAATCCTCATAGCTCCAAGGTGGCCCAGACAAACGTGGTACCCATACCTCTTACAGGTGAGTATAGCCCCACCACATAGTTTCCCACCAGGCCATTCCCTACTCTCACAGCAGAGCAGTCAGATACACCATCCCACTGTCCACACTCTCCATCTTCATGTATGGATGTTAGCTGGTTGACTCCCATAGTGACAGCCTGCCTGGAAGCAGTCCAGCAAGTCCTCATGAACTGTCACAGACATAGAACCAGAAAAACTGATAAACAAAAATGGCACCAGTTTACAGTATGGTGCTTGGAATATAACTGCGCGACAGCAGATACCGGGATATCACAGATCTTACATTACCTGCTAGACCTGCACCAGATTGGTCTATCCTTAAGCTCTGTCAACGTACACTTCTCTGCCATGGCAGCTCTTTATCCTCCACTACAGGGCCACTCGGCTTTTACTCATCCTCCCATTAAATGATTCCTATGCGGCCTACACAATATGTTCCCACCACAAAGGGACCCAACACCTGCATGGGACCTCAATCTTGTACTCAGGGCCATTACAGGCAAGCCCTTTGAGCCCCTAGCTACTTGTTACCTGCTACATCTATTGATGAAGGTTGCCTTCCTTGTCGCAATTACTTCTGCACGAAGAGCAGGTGAGCTGGAGGCCTTGATTGCAGACCCCCCCATATACTGTTTTTCATAAGGACAAAGTGATTCTCCATACACAGCCTACATTTTTCCCAAAGGTACTTACCTCATTCCTTTGTAACGAACCCGAACTTATCTGTCTCCTTCCCAAACCCCACAAGAACTGCAGGGAGATGGCACTGCACAACTTAGACGTCCGCAGATCACCTTTTACTTACAATGCATGAAACCCTTCCGCAGAACTCCGCAGCTCTTCATCTCATCTACAAAGAGATCACAAAGGTTACCCATTTCAAAACAAAGATTATGTACTGGATTTTAGGCTATCCACACCTGGCCTATGCTATATTTCAGAAGGACTCCTCCCCACCATCCAACATACAGGCTCACTTCACAAGAGCAATGGTAGCAATGGTAACGGCATTTCTCCAGGGCATATCAACAGAGGAAATCTGCAAGGCTGCCACATGGGCCTCAGCACACACTTTCACGCAGAATTACACCCTTCAAACCTTTGCAGATTCTGATACGCATTTTGGTTGAATAGTACTCTTTGTCTCTGACTCACATCCTCCGAAGCACCCACCACCGAGCATATTGCTTTGTAATCACCTAAGGTGGAGCACCTGCGGGGACACTTCTCAAAGAAGAATGGAAGGTTACTCACCAGGTGCAGTAACTGGAGTTCTTCAAGATGCTTGTCCCCGTGGATGATCCTCCACACCCCCTTCCTCCCCTCTGCTTCGGACTCATCTACATCCGTGTCAGAGAAAGAACTGAAGAGATGGTTGGCTGCTCATGTGGGATAGCCATTTGAAATGTTGCTTGCTGGTGTTCCATGTGTGCAGCCGACCATGGGCACTGCTACCTAAAGTCTTCTATAAGAGGCGCATTGGTGATCAAGCACCTAGGGTGCAGCACCCACGAGGACAACCACCTTGAACTCTAGTTACTGCACCAGGTGAGTAAACATTCCCTTACCTAACTCGTTATGGCTTTGTAAATTATTAAATCAATTTTTCAGCTATTGAAACACACAATGTGTAGCTTTCCAAAGGTCCTACTCATGGTGGATTGATTTAAATCACCAAGAAAAAAAATCAGTGACTTTAATCATTTCCCTTTGATACTTCCTCACATATTTCTTAAACAATGGTGCAAATCTGATCACAAAAATTTGTTAAATTACAATTCAGTGCAGCATTTTACAAGATCTAAGATGATATAGTTTGTGTATTTTTTTTTTTTAAATAGCTTGACTTTTATTAATAAAAGAAATAGTACATAATACTCATTACCTGTGTCAAGCTGCAGATGCAGCAGCGGTACATTAAGAATGGTAGGAATTAAATCATACACACACAAACACAATAATACTTATATTTTATTCAACTAAATCTTAAATGTTACATAAATGTTTCATATTTGCAATTGCAGCAGTCTCCTGAGTTGCGGGCTGATGGCTGTCGTTAAACTTTTTTTGTAATTTTAAAATTGTATTAACTCTGACAGGTCCTCAGATCACTAAATGTACTGTGCCCTGAAAACTTCTACAGCTAGCTCTCATCTTCCCCACTCCCACTGTCATTTTGATTCATAGACTGAAAGAGAAATATAAGTTTTCCTTTTTCTCTTTCAAGCGGTATCCCTGTGGGTGCTCCACTCAGGTGTGCAGGTGCATCCTTGTACTAGCAATCAGAGATTTTTAGCCTAGCAGTGCTTTCCCATGCCGTGCATCCACAGCAGCCTCCTCGTGCTGTTTTTGTCCGTTAGCTGCGCATGTGGTGCAAGTCTCCCTCAGTTCCTTTTCTACCATCCTTAGTAAAAGGAGTTTCCAGCAGTGCTTTCCTCCACTGAACAAAAAAAAAGAAAAGATAGAGATCGATAGCTAGTTGTTCATAATTTTAGTTTACTGTTAGTAGTGTGTGTTAGTTACTGTTTCATTTTTTAAAAAAATTACTCACGGTTTTCCTCCCCTCGTTTGGTTTTCTGCACCACGTTCTTCATGCCAGTCAGCATTATGCCAGGCTCCCCAGTTTTAAAAATTGCAGCTCCTGCAGAGACTTGATGCCTGCCTCAGATGAGCACGCCTTGTGTATAAAGTGCCCACATTGTCAAAGTATAACTGCCGGGGTCAGGAAGGATTGGTAGATGAGGCTCAAAATTTGCTCTGGCAGAAATCTTTTCCAACCGCTAGAAGCCAAGACAGCATGGAGCCCTCGGAAGCCATATGGCAAATGCCAGAACAAAAGCCGTATGGCAAAACTATAGAGCCAACGGAAAATATTTTGTCCCAGCGAAGGACATGGATTTTCTGTTTTCTCATCCGCGGCCAAACTCTTTGATTGTTGATTCTGTCCGCCACTGATCTAGACAACCACAGTATAAGTCCACTCCCTAGGACAAGGAGCACAAAAGACTAAACATCTTCAGGAGAAAAGTCTATTCCGCAGCTATGCTCTAGTTTAGTATTTCCAACTGCTAATTCCGACTATTCTAATTACACCAAACCAGGAGCTGCTCAACGATCTCACAGAACAAAAGAGGCCACAACAGCAATCCATCATGAAAGAAGGACAGTCCATTGCCTGGGTGACACTTTAAGAGTCAATGTATGTAGCAGACATGGCAGCCTGATCAATGGCAGTGGTGATCGTTATGCATTAAGCTCTATGGCTGCACTCATCTGGTGTTCTCAGGGAACTGCAAACTAAAGTGGAGAATCTGCCCTTTGATAGGGCCCAACTATTCACTGCGAAAATAATGAGGTGCTCCACTCCATGAAAGACTTGCATACAACCCTCTGGACACTTGAAATGTACATGCCAACCAATAAGAGGAAGAGATACACATCATACCAGAGGACAAGAGATATGTCCTACCAAAGGCAGCATCAGAGGCCGTTTGACAACAGGTCCAAGCAAAGGCTGGACAGAAGGACACAGCATGCCCAGTCAGCTGCATCCCAATCTGCTGCTCCCAAGCAGCAAATTTGAAGATTTGGTCAAGGATATGAGTGACCACCCCCTCCATCCGGTACATACCATCCATATCTTCCATCACCTATTGAGGCCCTTCTACCATCAATGGGCCCTAATCACTACGGACCGATGGGTCCTCAAGATTACAAGAACTGGCTATACCATCCCTTCCTGTCTATACCCCCTATCCACCCTCTTTCCCCGTCCATCTTCAGGGACCCCTCTCACAAGCCCCTTCTACAAGCAGAAGCTCAACAGTTACTCAAGTTAGGTGCCATAGAGCGAGTTCCACCAGAGTTTCACAGGCGAGGGTTCTGTTCCAACTATTTCCTCACGTCAAAAAAGACAGGGGGATGAAGGCCAATCTTCAATCTCAGGAAGCTCAGCGAGTTTGTACATAACAAGTTCAGGATGGTAATGCTGGGAACCATCATCCCGGCGTTGGATGAGGGGGACTGGTTCTCATTCCTCAACCTTCAAGACAAGTTCTTCCATATAACAATACACCCGGCCCACAGGAGGTTCCTCCACTTTATGATAGGCAGAGATAATTATCAATATCTTGTCCGCCCTTTTGGACTATCAACAGCACCATGCATTTTCTCCAAGACCTGGCAGTAGTCACAACCTTCCTCAGAAAGCAGGGAGTCGTCATATTCCCATACCTTGACAATTGCTTAATCAAGAGGTCCTCCCAACAACATACAATGTGACAGACTTTACTTGAGACATTTTCAACCATTTGGGTCTTTTAATAAATGTTCAGAAATCTACTCTGGACCCCACCCACGGAATAGAATTCATTTGAGCACTACTAGACTCTATGGTGTCCAGGGTGTTTCTCCCTCTGACCCATTTCCAAATACTGCATGGACATTGAACAAACCATTTTATAGGCTCCGGTGACATATGGCAGGCCCTGGGACATATAGTAGCCACGACCTTCATGGTCTCCCTAGCAAGACTCCACATGAGATGCCTACAAACCTGGTTAGCATCCGTGTACGTTCCCAACTGGCACAGCCTCGCCAGGCGAATTACACCCACACCACTAGTGGTCATATTGCTGCGATGGTGGACCTTCCTTCTCAATCTTCCCCTTCCATTGCCCAGATCTGTCATGGGTAATCACTACAGATACTTCCCTTCTGGGTTGGAGAGCTCACTACAGATGCCACACAGTGCAAGACAGATGGTCACATTGAGCAATAAGGCTGCACATCAACACTTTGGAACTCCGAGCAGCCTGCAGTGCTTGCCTCCATTTCTTATCACTGGTCCAGGGCAACACTATATGTGTCCTCATAGACAACACACCCTCTACGTATTACATCAACAGACAGAGAGGTGTCCGATCATGCTCACTGTGTGCTGAGGCAATCAAGTTCTGGAATTGGTGCATGAAGAACAACGTTACACCGACTGCAGTGTACATACCAGGCCAACAGAATACCAGAGCAGATGAGTTGAGCAGACAATTTTACCCAGCACCACGAGTGGGTACTCAGCCTGATTATCATCTTACCCATTTTTTGGTAATGAGGGTTCCCAGTCATAGACCTCTTTGCTATGAAAATCAACCACAAATGCCATTGCTTCTGCTCTTGAGGGGGCCAGGGCAAACTCTGCCAGGGACATGTTCACCGTACCATGGACAGCTCCTCTTTCATACACATTCCCTCCAATTCCCCTGATCCCCAGGGTAATCTTCAACATTCTAGAGGACCGAGTGAGGGTCATCCTAACAACACCATGTTGGCTGAGACAACATAGGTTTCCAGACCTCATTACCTGTCATTTGCCAAACCCTTTCAACTCACCATCACTTCTCAGTCACTTAACTCAACACAATGGGCAAACATATCACCTGAACTCTCAGAATCTGTAGCTTACTGCTTGGCTTCTCCTTGGTTCCAGAATGATGAATTTACATGCTCCCAGAGATCTGCCTCAGCAGTCGACACTCTTCCATGAGATACACCTATCAAAACAAATGGAAGAGATTTCAGGAATGGTGCAGAGCGATGTTCGCCCATCCCATCACTAAGTAGTTTCTAACAGGTCTGTCCAAAGCGTGACCCTACGTACATTCACTTGTCCCACCTTGGAACCTAAATTTTGAGTTAGACTTCTTAAGAAGACCTCCCTTTGAACCCTTATCGACAGCCTCAATGCAACCCATGGTCATGAAAGTGTTCTTCTTTGTCGTGATCACACTGGCATGATGAGTAAGTGAAATCGCAGCTCTTATGGCAGACCCACCATATACGTTCTTCACTAAAGATAAAATTATTCTCAGACCCCGTCCGAAATTTCTACCAAAGGTTATCTTCGACTTCCACGTTAATAAGCCCATTATCTACCCACTTACTACCCTAAGTCACATGCTTCCCCGAGGGAGGCAATATTACATACCCTTGATACAAGAAGGGCTATCGCTTTCTATATAGACGGGACTAAACCTTTTAGAAAATCTAAAAGACTTTTTTATATCCATGTCCGGTCCTGGCAGGGGACCAACCATCTCTGCACAGTGCATATCCAGATGGATAGCAACTTGCACAAATACCTGCTGTAGACTCAGAAACAAGGAACTACCACAAGTGGTCACTGCCTACTCCATCTGAGCAATAGCTGCATCTATCACCTTTCTACATATTGTCCTGCTAGCCGACATCTGCAGGGTGGCTACATGGTCTTCCATACGCACGTTGGCACAACATAATGTGTTACTGCAAGGACAAGTACCTACCACCTCTGTGGGCAATGCCGTCCTTGTCTCTGCCAGTAGATGACTCCAAAGTCCCATCTCCACAACAATGGGTACTGCTTTGTACTCACAGGAGTAGAGCACCCACTGGGGCACCACTCGAAGGAGAAGAAAATACTTACCCTGTGCAGTAATGATGGTTCTTTAACATGTGTGTCCGTATGGGTGCTCCACTACTTTCCCTTCCTCCCCACTACTTTGGAGTCCGTTACAGGATTTCCAGTAGAAAAGGAATGGAGGGAGACTCATGCCAGACGTGCAACTAATGGACGAAAACAGTGCGAGATGGCTATTGTGCATGTGCGACGTGGGAAGACACCGCTAGGATAAAAGTCTCTGATTGCTAGCACAAGGATGCACCGACACCTGATTAGAGTACCCACAGGGGAACACATCGCGAAGAGCTATCGTTACTGCTCAGGGTGAGTAACTTCTTTTTTAACTCCTACTCAATTTCTTAGATTTGTGTGAATAATATGAAAAGATAAAAATATTCCCTCTGTGTCTGCAGAGAAAGTTATTGCTGTGAAAAGTGTACAACTGGTTTAACAACTGAAAGAACTCTGTTTCAAGGTGCATAGCTAATGATTTCCACCAATCCAGGGGAGTGATTTTGTTCAAAACATAATCAGTAAATATTTACTGATTGAATGGGTTTGCTCCATCCCTGAAATTTATGATGACTGGCATAACTGAGGAGTGATTTTGAGATTCCCATGCCATGGCAGCATCATCATCTTCAGAAGTTGGGCATTTATGTCTGCCGTTAAGAATGTTCACAAGAAAATGAGCTGGAGTTAGTGTTTGATCTGTTCACTTCTTTATTGCATGTAGTTTAACTTTCTGGTCATGTGTTTCTTTCACCTTCCAAAATGAACCTTCCAAATTTTGATAGCAATTCTGCATCAATTTTTTCTGAAGTTTGTTTAAGGCTATGGATAATAGGCTTCAATATATTAAGCATATCCTCTACATTCCTCTTTAATCCAATGCTAAATAGTTTGGATGAGATACTTCAACCACAGAATTCCATCGAACATTTTGAGGGATAATTAGTTTGGATCCTTCTGCTCTCTTCAGTGATGCTGAAGACAAAAGGCTGATACGGAAATATTTTGTGACTTCAACAACATTCTTTTATTCCTGGAGAAGATGTATTTTAGTGTATGGCTAAAATTTACATTAAATTGGCACTGCAGCCAATAAGTATCCTTTCATCTTTGCCAGGTTTGCAGCATTGTCTGTGACAAAACTGCACAGTTGGTATTTGATTATTTTTTTTCAGTTTATTACAGCTTTCAGTGCCACTTCTTTTAAATACTCTGATGGGCATTTCCCCATGTATCTATTTTTTTCTGAAAGATATGTAACCCTATCTTCTGTTGTCAAAGGAGAATAAAGGAAGCTGTGGGGATGCTGAATTACATCTTCCCTTTTTCTTTTCAGTTCACTCCACTGTTTCTTTCTGTGCTGACTCTGTTCTTTTCAATATATTGTCTTTCTGTCTTTAAGACAATGTCTTATCTGACTCCTCTGCTGTGCTTGGCCCAGATCCACCACTACTTAAGCATAGAACAAAAGCAATCCTATCCTGCTTGTCTTTCTTTGCACATTATTTGAGTCTGCTGAGAAACAGAAATTGAAAGGCCAGAACTGTCAAGAAGCAAGTGCTGGTAGTTAGGTTTGACAGATTAGAGCTATTAATTTTTGAGACTGTAGTTGTAATTGTTGCACATTTGTGGTGAGATTTAACTGTAACTATTATTTTTAATGCAAAATTTAGTATATTTTTTTTTTAATTAAAAAGTTGATTTAATTTAAAAAAATCATTGATTTTTATCCACTCTGGTCCTATCATAAGTCAGTGACAGTACTGAGAAAAGACCTCTGCTTTCTATCCCCCAAATCAGTCTTTTATGATATAGAGCTGAAAGATTTATTTTTCTTCACTTAAATTATGTATAACTGGTAAGAATATTTTCACAATATTTTGAATGCCATGTTGTACACTTCATATTGCCACAAGATATGAGTTGATAGCAACTGACAGTGATTTAATGTTCACAGCAAAAATTTCAGTTTATTAATTGGAACTGTGTGACTACTTGAGCCTGTAGAATGGTAAGGCTTCTTTCCAGTGCAAGACAAGTCTAGTCAGCTATACAGAGCTCTAATCCTGAGTCAGCAACGAAGTTCCAGAATCACTTGTACAGCCAGTAATCTAGTAAAATGCTGAAACAGGAATAATATTTACAAGGGCATAGCTTTTTTAGTTTAGGGTTGATTTCACTACTGGGGGAGCAGCATGAACAGCAGAAAGAGCAGTGATGCACAGCACATGGCATCGTCAAAACATCTGAATTTAGCAACCCATGTATATGTTATGGTCTCTTTCTATTGTTTTGTTCAATGTTTCTTTACACATCTGGTAAGTGTAAGGCAACATTAATGTATGCTAGCAGTGTAGAGGCAAAGAATGCTACATTATTTAATCACTTTTACCTGTTTTAATTTATTTAGCTTTGAGCAGGTTTTATATTTTATGTGACTTATATAATACCTTTAACAGCAAAATACTTATTTTGTTTCCATTTATGATGCTACGTAAAACTCATCACCCATTGGAATTTTATTGTGCATTAAGCTGTCTGTTCCAATTGTTTAGGGAATTTTTAAAGAAAATCCTACAATGACCAAGCATACCTCTTCATTTAAGCTAGCAGTCTTTTTTTTCTGCAGAAAACATTAAGGTTTAGAATCTTAAATCATTTAGAGTAGCATTGTGAGAGACTGCTGAAGTAGCAAAAAGCATTCATATTGCAGTATTTGGTTAAAAACTGTCACCTTTAATCAGAAAGCTCTTTTATTTGTTGTAATCAAATAAACATATGAATAAAAGACATGCAATAAAAGCTTATGGGAGTGCCATTGATACAAAGTCAAATAGAAAGCGGAAAGAGCTTAATCTAACATGTTTATAGCCTGACAGGAATCCATCAGTCTAAAGGTATTTGTGGGATATGGACCACACATTGCAGCTCTGCTGGAAAGTGCTGGTGGCAAGATGGGCCTACTGTAAAGGAGCATTAAACTGCCACATATTATGTTTTTGTTCAGCAAGGTGCCGTGCTTATGCTTACTGTTTCTGCTAATTGTAAACGTATTCTGTGACTCTTTTTTCTTTTGCCACTATCTCAAGGGTTTTTTGGCCTAATATTAAAAGGATGAGTTACTAAAGGGAATTTAGTCAGTTGTTATTTACTCTGTAATATAACCCTTTCCCTTTTACTTGCTTTCTGATAGCTGAAGAGCAGATGACCGCTCTGGAGTGCGATGGTAAATGTAGCTGATTTTTGTCAGCCAGAACTACAAGTCTCTGCACACCAGAGAATGTTTGAATATCTTAATTTCTATGTGAAATCAGAGGGTACGTCTACATTACATCCCTCTTTTGACAGAGGGATGTAAATTAGACACTTTGAAATTGCAAATGAAGCTGGGATTTGAATTTCCCATGCTTCATTTGCACAATCATGTAATGGCGCTCTTTTGAAAAAGTGTTATTTCGAAAGTAAAACTGTGGTCTAGACGCGGTTCTTTCGAAAAGGGAAGTCTTTTTCGAAAGATCCTGTAAACCTAATTTTTTAGACACAGCCTAATTGTTAACCCAAAGAGCAGAAGGTCAGTACCAGATGAAGGAGAAGCCTCTTGAGATGGCAGAGTGGTGAGACAGCCTGCGGGAACTGTAACAAGCAGGCACTGGGAGGGTACATATTTTCATTCTGTACTCTGCATGCTTCCTTTTCTGGCCCATGTGAGAGAATGCTAGATATTCTAATTGCTTCAGTATTTGAAAATCATAGAAAACATCAGGTCATCTAGTCTGATCTCCTGTATATCACTGGCTACCAACACCACCCATAATCATCATACTAAATCTAACAGCTGGAATTGGATCAAAGTATTGCAGGCCTCAGGAGACTTGAGTGTTTCACCACAGACAGAGGACAGGAGAGACTGAGGTATACTAATGCCTGAGGACCCTGCAGTAGCAGGGGCTTGATTAAGTGAGCTCTATAGATATGATCCTAGCAAGCAGCCCATGCTACTGAAGAAGGTGAAAAATTCTGAAAGTCATTGCTAATCTGACCAGGAGGGAAATTCCTTCCTGACCCCACATATAGGGCACGTTTACAAAGTAGGGCTAAAGCCGAAATAAGCTATGCCGTTTGAGCTATGCCAGTTGCATAGCCTAAGTTGAAATGTTTTATTTTGGATTTTGGCACTGTCAACACAGCATGAAGTCCAAGAAAGCATACTCTTCCTCCAACTTCCCTTACTCCTTGTAAAATGAGAGTTACAGAACACGGAGTAAGAAATCCTCCACCTCAACATTATTTTGACATTATGTTGAAATAACTGCTTTTAGCGTAGACATGGACTGTGTTGTTTCGGAATAATGTTAGTTATTCCGAAATAACACTGCTGTGTAGACGTACCCATAGTGATCAGTTAGACCCTTGACGTTTGAGTGGAAAACAGTGAGCTAAGTACTTGAAAGAGAATTCTCAGTACCATCTCAGAGCATGAGTCTGCTTTGTCTGGTATGTCTTCTTCAACAATGTCCATCTCTAATGCTTCAGAGAAAAGTCACAAATGAAAAACAAAATCCCAGGATACATTTGAATAAAGGGGAGAATCCTTTACTTAACCCTGCGGGTGACTGTCTGAAGCCCAGAAATATGAGATCTTTCGGAACATAAAACATGAACCAGAAGGGATCCCCACAGGACAACTGAATCTTGCCCCCCCTTTTCCCTCAAATAACCTTGACATACAATCCTGCTCATAAATTTATCAAACTCTGTCTTAAAATTCATTAGGTTGTTTGCCTCCACAACTCCAATTGGAAATCTGTTCCAGAACTTCACTCCTGTGATAATTAGGAACTCTCTTCTAACTTCCAGCCTAAATTTATTCATACCTACGTTGTGCTCATTTGTTCTTGTCCCAGCATTGTCTTTCTGCTTCAGTAGTCCTGATGTTTACCTAGATGAGGCATTTTATAGGAGCCTTTATTTATTTGGCTAACTAGGACAAGCTTTTTCTAGTCTACTCCTATAAGATAGTCTCTTCATTCTGAATGATCGTTCTAGTAGCTCTTCTGTGCAGCTGTACTTTGTACAATGGTATTAATGCTTCTCTGTCTCTACTGAAATGCATCACATAAACATCCTAGGATTTCACTTGCCTTTTCCACAGCCACATCCTATTGGTAACTTGTACTCATTGACCAGCCCACCCAGGTCTCTTTCTTCCTGTCTTGCTCTCAGCTAAGGAATCTTCAGCTAATAGCAGGTATTCTTCTTATTAGTCTATATGTTTGCACTTTCTGTCATCCTGTAATAGTGTTCCACGCAGGTTTAGCTTCTTCAGACACTCTGGCAGGTTCCCATGTCCGAGTGTGTCTCAGTCTGGTTCTGTATTATCTTACTTGAAAGAGTCTGTGTCCTTGTGTCAACCACCTACCTCTCCTTTTTGTCGTCCTCCTGGGTTCTTTACTGAAGGCAAGTCTATACTGCTGCTTAAGTCAGTCTAATTTACACCATTCAGAAGTGTGAAAAAGGCCCCTCCCCAGTGACGCAAGTTGCAATTAACTTAATGCTGTCCATGCTGGTGCTATGTTGGCAGGAGATGCTCTCCCGAAGACATAGCTTCTGCCTTTCACAGAGGTGGAGTAATTGTGTCAATGGAAGAGCACTTCCCGTCAGCATAAGGTATCACCAGATGTAGAGTGATATAGCGTTTCTAATGTAGACCTGCCCTCAGTGTACCCATCAAACCAGTTTGGGATCTACCCAGGAAATCAGGATAGATCCACTACAGGCTATTGTCTCTGAGATAAATAAATGTTCTCTGATACAATCATTATACATATTCCAATACATTTTAACAAGTGTTTGAGGAAGAAGGGGGTGCAGAGAAAGCCAAAAGGAAAGTGATCTTTTTTTTTAGGATGCCTAAGGTTGTTCCAGAAAAAGAAACATCTGTACAGTACACAGTTGATAGCTAGTCTCCTTGAAAGGGTCAGGAAATGTCATGTACTAAGTGTGTTAGGGGTTTTTTGTTTCAGTTAAGGGATCTTTTCCATCATAATAAAAGGTGGGTTTTTTTTTAAGTTTTTAAAAGCTGCACAAGATTTTTTTCCCCAAGACTTTTCTTCTTTGACGGTTATGCCAAAACAAGATGAGGAGCAAATGCTTCAAAACAGTAGCTTTCCCAAATATCTCACAGTATTTCAGCTAAATACATATTGCTTTCAAGTTTTGTTCTGTACCATATGTCAGGGGTTCTCATCCTTTTTTCCTTTGAGATCCCTCCCCAAAATGCTATAAAAATTCCGTGGCCCACCAGTGCCACAACAACTTGTTTTCTGTTGCTTGGGCCCCACGCCACAGGAGTCCCTACAAAGATACATTGCTCAGTCTTCAGTGTCTGTTCAAGGTGGTGGGGCTCAGGGTCTAGGCTTCAGTCCCATGCTGTAGGACTTTGATTTTCAGCCTAGGTCCCAGCAAGTCTAATTCTGGGCTTGCTTGATGGCCCACCTGAAACCTGCTTGCGTCCCCACAGAGAGCTGCAGATGCCTGGTCAAGAACCACTTCTTACACATGACAGTCCATGCAAATTGTTTAATGAGCTAGTTTATATATTTGTGCCCAGTTTGCATATAAACATACCATAGTTATAGATTCAAGGAGTTTAATTTATTTAGCTTGGTGCACATGCTGTAAAAGGGTGATTTGGGTCAGTCTATAGTATATGCCGTGGTTCAAACAGTATTTAATTTAAGGTAGTTCTCTGGTCTGTGCTATGCAGGAGGTCCAACCAGATGGTCACAATAATAGTCACTTTGTAATCTGTGAAATATAACCTTATGGTTACCACGGTGGATACAAAATTTATATCTGTGGTGCTGCAGGGCTCTAGCGACAGCAGGCAAGACCTGCAAAGCCAGAGACTGGGTAAGGAACTTCCGCAGTGAAAGCAGATGTATGTTGGGCCACTGCTCGCTGGAGCCAGTATCCAGCTCTGGCAGCTCCTCTGGTGTGTCTGTGCAGTCCCCTGCCCTGACCACTGGGGCGGGCACCATGTTCACCAGCAGCTGTCCCTGGCTACACTATCATGTGCAGGTGACTCACATGCTCCCAGTAGGGAGTTGCACACCCATCAGAGTGCCTCTCCTATATATTAACATGTAGGAGAAAAACAGAAATCTTAAGATTTGACATTGTTTATGCAAGTTTAATGTACAACACCTGAAAAGCTATTTACAAGCATTTACTTGTACAGAAATTTATTGAAAATGTCTCTTTTCTGGAAGAGATTGACCAGTCTTTGGAGTACAATTGCCATCTGCCCCTTATGTGCTTTAGGAGTGAGCAGGCCTGGGTGAACCAAGATGGGCAGTGGGAGGAAGGACTTATACAGGAGAATGCACCTTTTTGTATAGAGGCCTCTGCATATAAACCACCCACTTTGTAATGAGAGGCTCTGGAGCCATTCATTGATGGCTGAAGGAAGCACATATATCTGACACATAGCATGGATTTTATACCATTACCTGTGTAAAAAATGCGAACAAGTTTTAGCTGAATGAACCTTGTTAGCTTCACCAGAGAAATACAGATAACTTTATATTTTCAATTCAGAGGCAGGATTTTCTTTCTGTAGTAGTATGAAGAGTCCAGAGGAAAAGCAGTGGTATATTAACTATTCCTTTGAGACCATTACTTATTCTTCCATTCATTAATCAAGATCAAAGTTTTCTAGTACAATTAAAAAAAATTATATGCATAAGATATGGAAAAGTACAAAATGTACTTTACAATATGTACTCCATCTGTTTAATTAATCTGCACCTTTATTGAGTTGACTTTCCAGTATTGGGACTTTGATCTTAATTTAATTTACTGGACCTTATTTTCAACTACCTCTTTCATTTTTTAAAGCTTTCAAGTGCCACTACCTCATAAAGAATCATTGAATCTTAAGTGGTGAGGAAATTTTTGAGACAAATTAAACACTGTCTCACGATTTCTTCTTACACCGATTGTTTTATTATTTTACAAGTTTAATGCATCTTGTTTCACGTATTGCAAGAATAATGTAGTTGTAACCTCTTTAGGTAAGAATATAGGGTAAAAATAAGTGTCCCTAGCCTCTGTCACTCAATGATTCCTGTTTTGTTCATTCTCTCTGGGGCAGCTAGCATTGGCCACTGTCAGAAAACAGGATACTAAGCTAGATGGACCTCTGGACTGACCCAGTATGAGTGTTCTTGTTTTTAATTTCTTTTATGGCTTCTCTTAATGTTAATGTCCATATGGAAATGGCAAACTAATAGTGGGGAGAGAATAAAAAAAATGGGACTTTTCATTTTAGAAAAGAGGAGACTACAGAGGGGGTGTGATAAAGGTCTTCAAAATCATGACTGGTGTGGAGAAAGTGAGTAAAGAAAAGTTATTTACTTGTTCCCATAACACAAGAACTAGGGTTCACCAAATGAAATTAATAGATAACAGGTTTAAAACAAACCAAAGGAAGAACAAAGTGTGAATGGAAGTTATTTTCCCCATTAGACAAATGAACATTTAAAGATTGCAGATTTTTCTGTGGGTGCGTTCTTAAATTTGTGTTAAAGTGCTTAGTGTTTACCTTGTATATAAGCTAGGGTACATTTTAAACACAACTTTGTATTAATATTCCATCAATGTATTAGACGTTCTTAAATTTGTCACTGTATATCAGAAGATCAGAATGATGCTAAATTGGCCAGACTACCTTTACGTATGCACATTCATAATTTAACTAATTAAAAGAAATGGTGTTACTGATTATAGAATTGAAACTGGAAAGGAGAGGCTCTACATTTTTATATTTTGAAATACATAAATCCTACCATGTAAAAGCAAGAGACTGAGCATCTGTTATTGACTCTGTCACTGATTTGCTGTGACCAAGGGTGACTCTCAGTTCCTCTCTGCATCAGTTTGCCTATTTGTAAAATTTACCCATCTTTCAGATTCATAGCACTATCCCATCAAGAGAAACATGCCCATTTTTCTATGTTTTGTTCTTGCCCTCATTTGCTTTCTTGTCTGAAATGTAAATTGAAAGTTCCTTATGGCATGAACCATATCTGTGTATGTTTCACAAAGTGCTGACTTTCCTCTGTGGTTGGTACAACTAATTGAGACATTGCTTGTCCTGATTCTGCTGAGACGAATAGATGTTCTATTAATGCTGCTGAAACACACTGGTGAGTTGAGGAAGGTATTTTAAGATACTGCATTGGGACTGAGGAAGTCTGGGGTCAATTTCTATTTTTCTACCACAGATTCCCTGAGTGACCTTGATTAAATCATTTAGACCCAGTGTTTTAAAGGTATATATACATTGTTCTGCCTAGCATTATAGCCCTTAAGTCTCATTTTCAAGAGTGACTTAGGAAATTAGGACACTATGTACCTTTGATTTTCAATGAGGCTTTGCAACATTGCAGCTGTGAGTGGAAGAACCTAAATCTGGGCTTAAGTAACTCTGTAACTCAGTTCTCAGTTCCCCACCTGTAAAATGGAGTTGATATTTCCCTTTCTCTGTTTCCCTTGTTCAGTTGACTGTATTCTCTTTGACTCAGGGTCTTTTTATATTGTGACTGGACATTGTCTATCACAAAGGGGTCCCATTCTTGATTAAGATTTCTAGACACTACAGTATAGGTAATAATAAATTACAGTGACCACTCACTTAAAATAAGAGGATTAGAAGGGACTGCAAGGGTCATCAAATCTAGCCCCCTGCCTAGATGCAAGATTTGTTGGGTCTAAACCATATATCATAATCACTATGTCGTAAACATTCTATAACGCCTTTGTTCTCTGCCTTATGATGCTGTAATTCATTTCCATTTCTGTACTCTCACATTTGGCTAAACTCCACTATAGCATACTCTGCCATTAGTAAACCATTTAAAACTATTCAATTCTGGTTTTGATGCTAAATGTCCTGCCTCAAGTAAGACCCTGACCAAAGTGGATGTGTGTCGCATACATTTTTGGCTTGCCACATCTATTGGATGTCACTTCAATTTATGTAAATAGTTGCTGCATAGATGTAAAATAGGCTAAAGGGTGCAGAAATGGAAACTACTTATTCATTTTTGTTCTCAGCCAGGAAGTGTATAAATCTTCTCTGTTCCCCCCATGACTAATAACTTTCTTTATTCCTTTTGTGACAGGCCAGTGGTACAACATTCTTTCTTTTTTCAGATAGAACCATTTCATGCAAGCATATTCCATTATGGGTTTAGTATAGTTTTCAAATCATTGACATTTAAAAGCTATTTTAAAAAAAACCATAACAGAGTGTCTTTGGAAAAGCACTCTCCATAAAATAACTTCCCTTTGGCTTTATGCCAGAGCAACTCAAACAGCTTTGTTTGAAAAAGAACAGGGAGAGAGATTGAGTGTGTGTGTGTATTCATGTGTATTCCTGATTTAAAACCTTAAATTGAAGGAAGAACCTTTAAAATATTCATACATATATTTCATTCAGCTTGGAAGTTTGTGTATAAATTATACCACTGCAAATTACCTATATTGTTAAAGGACCTGTAAATGTGATTTGCACATTTCAAAGAAATGGAATATTTGTATCTTGTTAGTGCCATTCTCTAGGTTAATCTCTAGAACACTTAATGCTTTTTTTTTTGCTCAGTCCAGTTGTTAGTTACAAATTCTTTTCAGAATGAAGTGCTGCTTGCATATTTTTGCATTTTGAATTATATTTGAATAGAAAATGTTCCCCTTCCTTCCATGTGGCCTTTCTGATTTTGCTACTGTAGATGGACTTATATTTCTTTCTAATAAGCTGAAGTAGTAAAAGCTGTAGGTTTAGGGGATCATATTATACTTCATATTATGCTGTGCTTCATATTAAGCTATGCTTCATATTATGAATTGTTGTACTTTCGTTTTACAAACAAAAGGTATGAAACTGGAAACAACAACTGAAACAAAGTACATGTTTTTCAAGAGACCTGATAGACATCTAAGTTAGCAAAGGGACCATTGTGAAATCTTGTCTGACATTCTGTTATAATATAGGCCCCATAGAATTTCACTCAGTAATTCCTAGTCCATAATGAGAGGTGCCAGGGTTTAAAAGCCTGAAAATGTTTGACTCCAGAATATTAGTTCAAATCACACTATCGTTTTGGATGATGTGGATCATTTCACATTTATCTGCCATTAAGCACCTCCATAGATTGATCATAAACTTTTAGATCAATTTTAGTGAGTACAAGGCGATACTTGTTGCAGGGTTACTCCTGATTTTATGTGTGCCATATTACCACATCTGGGAAACCTGATGTTTCACAGAACTGTTGAAACATATGTTGTTTTTTTGGAAGTTGACATAGGGATACAGCATGTTGAATAAAAAACAATGTCAGTTATTGGTTTAATTTTGTATTTTTCAATAGGATACCATGGTGGTAGCTGGATTTAACGTGGCCAAATCATTTTCTGCTAATGAAGATGACCAACACTGCTGTCATCTGGAAGTATCTGAAGATGCAGGATCAAACATTTATGTATGTAGGTGCACTGGGTTCAGTTTTTCAATTTAAATGTCCAAGTCATCAATAATTTAACAGAAGATAAAAAGTACAGATAGAAAAATGTTGTTAATCTAAGTACCATAAGCTACATCTACACTGCATAAGTGCTGACTGGGAGCAGGATGAGCAAGGGTGGAGAGGGAGTGAACTACAACGTGAACTACAGCATGCACTAAAGTTCTGTGTTCCAGTTCCCATATGTAGACAGTGCTGGCATGAACTGAAAGGTACCTAGTTTGTGTTGGTCCTCTTCAAATAATAGTGAATTATCTTCACATGAATGAGATAACATGAACTAAATGGTAATAGTTCAGGATCGACAGTTACAGAAAAGCACTTTGGGTATGTGAACTGCAGTACTCAAAGTCTGAAATGGGGAGCCATGCAGACAACCACACAGATTGTTTTTTTTTTTTATTAACAATAGCCAATTATGGTGAAAATCTAGAAAGTTTTTAGGTTTGCGATGCACCTTATGAGATATCATTTTATATTAAAAATATGTGGAGTCCTGGTGGATATTTCTCTGAAAACATCCACTCAATATGCAGTGGCAGTCAAAAAAGCAAACAGAATGTTGGGGATCATTAAGGCCTGGTCTACGCTACAGCAAAAGGTCAGTTTAAGATACACAACTCCAGCTATGTTAATTACATAGCTGAAGTTGACATATCTTAAATAGAGTATCTTAATTTGATAGCAAATGCTCATATTGGCTTCCCTTACTTCTCATGAGGAGCAGGAGTACCAGCATTGACAGGGGGCATCCTCTGAGTTCGATTTAGAGGGTCTTCACTAGATCCACTAAATCAAACCCCGTAAGATTGATTGCGGCAGCGTCTGATCTTCCGTATAGTGTAGACATGCCCTGAGAGATAGATGATAAGACAAAATATTATATTGCTACTATATAAATCCAAGGAATACCCACATCTTGAATATTACATGTGGATGTGGTTGCCCCATCTCAAAAGTATTGGAAAAAGTTTAGAAAGGGACAACAAAAATTATTGTGGGTATGGAATGACTACCTTATAAGGAGAGGTTAATAAGTCGGGGGCTTCTTAGCTTGGAAAAGACTAAGGAGATTATGACTGAGGTCTAGAAAATCATTACTGGTGTAGAGAAGGTAGATAAGGAAGTGCTGTTTACTCCTTCTCATAACACAAGAACTAGGGACCACCAAATGAAATTAACAGCAGTAGGTTTAAAATAAAAATAAGTATTTCTTCACATAACACAGAGTCAACCTGTGGAACTCCCTGTCAGAAGTTGTTTTGAAGGCCACGGCTATAACAGGATTGAAAAAAAATCTAGATAAATTCATGGAGGATAGGTCCATCAAGGTTTATTAACAAGGATGGGCAGGGATGGTGTCTGTGGCTTCTGTTTGCCAGTTTTCAATGACAGTTTTCCAATATCCTGCCTGCAAATGATCCCAGCAACAGTTCCAGGTACCTGGCAGGCTAAACAATGAATATATGCACTTTTCTCTAGAAGCACTGTTCTGATAGGAAATAAGGTAGGACTGCACTAGAATGTGCTGAAAACATTTTAGCTGATGACTACTCTGTTAAGGCTCAGAAATGTCTTATCAATGACTTATAATGTTCATGACCAGTTATGTGCTAAGTAGTATCAAGCTTTAAACTTCTGTTTGTATGGTACTTTTTAAACTCTTTAAATTAAATTTCACCTCCAAAATTCCTGCATTGGTTATTTAAGCCCACAGTAGAGTTGTGGACCAGTGAAAACAGATTATAGTGCAAACTGTTTTGTTCCATTAGTTATGAGTGACAATGATAATATATATAGGATGCTTAAACACCCTTAAAAGTGATGTACAGGAAATAATGAATTTCTTGATCACAACTAGCTGCAAACCAATTTCAAACACCTTGCTATAATTATTTACAAATAAAATAGTATTTAATCAGTTTTACTTCACTAATAATACAAACACATTCCAAACAGATATATTTGTAGTCTAGCGGTGTGTCAAGATAAATAAGTAGATTGCAACAATCTATGATGTAAATCTATCTTGCATTAGCCTTCCACACAATAAACATCCACATGGGCCTTGCCAAAGTGCACTAACAGCTCCCTAATATGCTTAAATTTATCCTGTTTTGTAATGTGTTGTCACCAATTTATTTAAAATAAAGTTAAGAATGATTGAGAATGGAAACATTTTAAATATTGAAAAAGATAAATTATAGATGAAAGGAGGAAAAAAAGCATTGTGTTGGTCTCTCTTTTATCACCTGTAGTCAGACTAGTCTTTTGTTGGAGAATAAAGAATTTTTAAAATACTTGCTCAAGCAGTTGGAAATTATATTTGTTGTTACCATTGTACAGTACAGTTTTCAAATTTGTAATCTATTAATCTTTTGACTGTTTCTTCTCCTCAGATTTATACTAAGCCATGTTTGGTCACAGCATCAGAAACAGCATCCATGGTGAGTTTATAGTCTAGTAATATTTTATTTTATTAAATATCATTTAATAGCTTCACTGAATGTGAATGAGTACACATTTTTTCTATATTCTTTACTGGAACATAATTTTTAAATGGCCATTACTTTGTCTTTGCATTTTGCAAATAATATGCTTGGAAAATACACTAAAAGTTTGTAAATAGTACTTCACACCTCTGCAGTGCATTTCTTGTCAAAATCTCAAAAAAGTTCTACTAAAGCCCCTCTCTTGCAGTATGTTACATTAGGGCAAATTCTGGCATCCAATATTAAGCTCATTCATATAAGTATCCAATATTACCCTAGAAAAGGTTGATTTAGTTGGGTTTTGCACAAGTTCAGGAATATACTCATACACAAAACATTGCAGAAATGGAACTACTAGAGTTATAAGAGCAGCCTTGTGAAGTAGGAACATAGATCATTTTGATCACCTCTGAAATACAGAAGGACTTCTGGGGTGGAACAATCCGACCAGGATTGTTCTATCTGCTTCCCAAAATCCATAAACCTGGACACCCCGGACGTCCCATCATCTCAGGTATCGGCACGCTCACTACTAGCTTATCCAGCTATGTAGACTCTCTTCTCAAACCCTACGCAACCAACACTCCCAGCTATCTCCGAGATACTACTGACTTCCTAAGGAAACTACAAAACATCAGTAACCTCACCGATAACACTATCCTTGCTACCATGGATGTAGAAGCTCTATACACCAACATCCCACATGAAGACGGATTAGAAACACTATCCCAGAGGACACCACTGCCAATCTGACAGCAGACCTATGTAACTTTGTTCTCACCCACAGTTATTTCCAGTTTGAGGACAACTTATACCTCCAGATCAGCGGCACAGCCACGGGTACACGCATGGCCCCACAGTACGCCAACATCTTTATGGCTGACTTAGAACAACGTTTCCTCAGATCCCGTCCCCTCTTGCCCCTTCTCTACTTACGCTACATCGATGACATCTTTATGATCTGGACCCATGGCCAAGAAACACTGGAGACATTCCACAGAGATTTTAAAAACCTACACCCCACCATCAATCTCAGCCTGGACCATTCTACACGAGAGATCCATTTCCTGGATACCACAGTACAAATCACCAATGGCAAATTAGACACCACTCTCTACAGAAAACCCACCGACTCATACAGTTACCTACATACCTCCAGCTCCCATCCAGAACACACCATACTATCCATCGTCTATAGCCAAGCTCTTCGATACAACCGCATCTGCTCTAATCCCACTGACAGAGACCAGAAACTTCAGGATCTCTACCAAGCATTTATAAACCTCAACTACCCACCCTGAGAAATAAAAAAAACAAATTGAAAGAGCCAGACGAATACCCAGAAACCATCTACTTCAAGACAGACCGAAGAAAACCAACAATGGAACACCACTTGTCATCACCTACAGCCCCCAACTTAAACCCATCCAACACATTATCAGTAAACTACAACCTATACTGGAACAGGATACTAAACTCCGAGAGGCTCTGGGAGACAGACCATAGTCTCCTATAGATGACCACCCTAATCTCAAGATGATTCTTACCAACAACCACAGGACATACCACACTAATACCAACCCTGGAACTTTCCCTTGCAACAAACCCCATTGCCAGCTTTGTCCACATATTCACTCTACTGATACCATTATTGGACCTAACCAATTCATTTATAAGATCAAGAACACATATTCCTGCTCATCCAGAAATATAATTTATGCTGTCATGTGCCGACAATGTCCGTCTGCTATGTACATTGGACAAACGTCTCAGACACTTCGCCAAAGAATCAATGCACACAAAACAGATATTAGACAGGATCACAAAGCAAAATCAGTTTCTTGCCATTTCAACCAGAAAGGGCATTGTCTCAAGGACTTAACTGCCTGCATCCTGCTTCAAATACATTTTAGCACCAGACTTGAAAGAGAATCCTCTGAACTGTCATTCATGCTTAAATTTGACACTTTACACCTAGGTCTTAACAAGAACGCTAATTATCTTACCCATTACAAAGATAGCTTCCCCAATTATCACCTCTAATATCATTAGCTCACAGATATTTACCTCCCCCCTCATCCCCCCTCTGTTCTGAAATTTGATTTGTCCTTTTCATATGTGTTCATTTTTTTGATTGTATCCTTTGGTATATATGGTCATGCCAGTTTTCTTCCACTATTTGATCTGAGGAAGTGGGTCTGGCCCACGAAAGCTCATCACCTAATAAACCATCTTATTAGTCTTTAAAGTGCTACATAGTCCTGTTTTTTGTTTGGGGTGGAACAGAGCTTTTTAACAAATTAGGACAGGAAATTAAAAGCAGAAACTGAAATAGGTGAACCCAAACTTGTCCAATACTTGGAATTTTTGCTTCTTCAGGGTTTACACTTATATAAGTTAGCTTAATATTGGATGCTTTTATTTCTCTGGTGAAGGAACCTTGAGCATATATTTGTGCTTTTCATAAGTTGGAGCTTTCTCTTCTTTCCTTTGATTTTAAAATCAAGCAAAACTTGATGCTTGTTGGATAGTGGCCCCATCTAACACTGCCAGTTACATTGGTTGGTTTTTATGTAAAATACACCTAGAACTATAGAGTGGAAATGTTGCCTGCGAGATATTTTAAAATAAGGGATAATTATTTAATCCTTTGAAAGCATCACCGAGGATTCTTAGTCATCCACCCTCTTTCTCCTTCAGTTTGGAGATTCAGCTTTTTAATGTGTGACTTGGATCTTCCATCCATGTGTCCATTTTATGCTGTTTTTGTAAGGGAAACACCCCCCTCCCAGAATCTCTATTAATTTCAGTTAATTTGGGGAAATGTTGAAAGGACCTGGCAGGCACACAGTGGGACTTTGTTGGGGATGATCAGTAAAACAGAGGCCTTGAGCTAGCTTTCAAATACCCCAGAGGTTCAAAAATCTTAAGCACTAGAGACATTTTTCTGGATGACTGTTGCAGGAGGTGCAAGACTTGAGCAGTAATGATCTGTGGTGGTCTTTGCAAAAATGAATTACAAAAATATTTTGTTAGAGTGATATGCATCTCTGAAAGGTCATCAGATGCCAGGGTGATGGATAAAGTTGAAATCAATTAAAAGGATATTTTCAAGTAATATTGCTTGCATTCACATATTCAAATAAGTTACATTTATTAGTTTATATTTATAACAAGGAAAACACACCCACAGAAAGAAATTGAGAGTGAAAATCAAATATCTCCTTGTGCTTGCTCGCTGCCTGTGGGTAGCAGATGCATTTATCTTGAGCTTCTGAAATGAACAAGGTAGACTCCTGCTCTAACACCTAAGGGGACTAGATAGTGCTTATTAAAAAAAAAAAAAAATGGCAAGAAAAGGGCAGTATTTGGGGTGAGAAGGATGAAAAATCAATTTTGGATTAATATTTTGTAGTAATGTTTTATATGTATCTACTTTTATTTATTGTCTCTATCCAGCCTGTTGCACCAAAATATACATATACGCCTCTGAATCATCTTAAAGGTGGAACTATAGTCAACTTGTATGGTGCTGTGAAATTCTTCAAGCCCCCATATATAAGCAAAGGAACTGGTATGTACTGTATCAAACAGAAAATTGAAACTCTCTTAATACATGTCACTCTATCTGGAGTGGTTTGTGACTATGAGTGCCAACCTCAGGGCAGACTATCAAAAAGCAGGGCAGATACCCAAACTGGTTGCATGCGCTATAATAAGATTTCACCAGCCCAATCACAAATGTGAACTGAAGCACAGTATTACCATGGAGTCACAGACTTGTCCCTTAAACAATCCATTCTATCCTGCTACCCAGTCAAGTGATCGCTTATTGCCAATTATCAACGATCACAGAATATTGAGGTTGTGTTCAGTTCTACGAGACCAGTTCAGATCTCACACCAAAGACTACATGTGTAGCCAATCATGTGGAAAACTAAGGATTTATTTACTAGGGAAAAGAAATGAGTTATTTATAGGTTAAAGCACATAAACATATATATACAAAAGAGTTACGGTCCATGGTTTTAAAAGGTGATGGGGTTTAGTCAACACAAAATGTCTTTTAGGGCTGTGTTACTGGCAAACCAGGTCAGTCTAGTGCCACAGTCCAATTTGCTTGCTATTTGGATAGATCAAAGTAATGGTTGAATACAAAGGAGTATATAGGTCGTTTAAACTTCCTGGGCCCTTCTATTGTTCTCTTTTATCTGTTCCTATACAATGCAATAGCAAACTTATACATTGTGTGAATTCCTGTAAGTAAAATAACTCCTCAAACTCCAATGAAGCCTTGGGGAATGCAGATGAAGAAAAGTGCTATCTTCAAAGCAAATGGTCATTGTGTATAATGATTGGAATGAATTCCTCACTCTTTGATATCAAAGAAAGAGCTGGTAAATACACTGTCAGCTTCCTTTCTGTATAAAGGAGCTATAAATATGGATTCAAGAAAGGATGTATTCTTACATGGAGGTGTACCAGATGCAAAGCCGGGATCCCCAGAGACAGAATGGATATTCTGAAGTCTTTTGAGGCACTGCAGGCCCATAAGCAGGAATTTTTGTGAGGGGGGGAGGGGGTATGCTTTTTTTGTAAATGTGGACTGCAATTTTTTTAAATATAAAGGAGTTCAAAACAGTCATGCAATGAGTGAGCATAGAGAGTTAATGAAAAAATTGAGTGGAAACAGTGATTGGTAAAATAATTTTGTTATAATATACTAACACCAGACTCCCTTCCTCACACTTACTTTGGGGACTATCGGAGGTGCGTTCAACCCTTTGCAGCCCCCAGTGTACGGGTCTGACTGGCACTTTATTATATAATTATCACCATTTTGAGTTACAAATTGTGATTTACCTGTACATATTGTACAGGTACACCTTAAAGATGCAGCGACACAAAGAAAAGAATGCACGGTGACCAGGTAGTTTCTGTCCCTCCAGCCATTCCAGTTTTGGGTACAGCATAGAGTAGGAAGCTGCCATGGCAATGCTGATGGGTTGTCCAGAGTGCACTGTTTAACAACCCAAGTTGCCCAACCACGTGGTATTGAAAAGGGGGTAGTAGGATCTGTGCCAGACCTAAGCCAGCAGTCTTCCACACGCTGGTGGAAGTCGGATATACAGGACACTGGATAAGTGGTTTTCTCATTCCAGAGTGAACTACTAGAGTCTGCTGCAATAAAATGAAGGCAGGAAAACACCTGGGGCTAATTAACTAGATTTCTCCCTCAGGCAAGTTACTCAAACCTGCAGCCAGTTAAGGCCTGTGGTGCCTCTTTAAAAGGGATTCCCCAGCCAAGGAAGGGGGGAAGACAAAGAGTGATGGACCAGAAGGAGACTGTGAGGAACAAGAAGAAGCTGCTGCCTCAGTTACGATCAGATCAGTGACAAGTGCTGCATCTGCAGGTCCTTCATCCCAGGACTGTAAAGGACAGAAATATACGATTGAAGGTGCTGTTGATGGGAGTTGGCTTTGGCTCCTTAGGACCAACTGTCCAACTCGGCACCGAGCACCTGCGCCTTGGTGCGGAGCACTCCCTCAGTGTCGACGACATCCCGACACAAGGAATCATCGGTACTCCCAAAGAGGCGTCCAGGAAGTCGGGAAAAGGCAAGTCCCCCGGCATGTGTAAAGGAAGGCCCAAGCCATTGGACAAGGATGAGGCATCAGATAAAGCCCCACAGCCAGAGCGGGCTGACCTGCAGGGCTTCCCACCTCCATCACTGGGCTTTCAGGTCCCCTCCACCCCAGAAGTGTTTCAGGTGGCGCAGGACATTATCGCCTTTTTGGTCCGGTGACACTGGCAGCACCAGGGTCCCAGCACAAGGAGAAGCTCTCAGTGGTGTTGTGGTTATCAGGCACTTGATGCTGTTGTCTCCAGTGAGATTGCTTGGGAGGGTCCCTCATAACCCGGCAACCTCTGTCAGAGACAGACGTAGGTTGGGCTCAAGAGCTAGGATATTGCCAGAGATTGAGTGCAGACCATCGGAGACACGCTGGGTAGTGCTTACTGTTCTGGCAGAGTCATTCACAGGACAGGTCCCCGCAAGGTCGGTGCAGCTCCCTGCACCCCAGCTACTGCCTGGCACCAAGATATCCGGGACAGGAGAGAGAGTTCTCTCAGTCTCGCTCCTCTTCCCAGCACTGGAGATCACTTCACCGCCAGTCCCTGCCAGCACATAGTAGGTCCAGAGACTGCCTCTTGTCTCCAGCCCACAGCTACAGAGTGGCTTCCAGGTCTTTGCACAGTGTATGTGATTCAGTTTAGACAAACCAGTGGATAAAGCAAGTTGAAAATGGGTCTGTTATGGTAATAGTCCATACAAATTATGGAAGACGATTTAAAGCACAGAAGCCCAGCACTTATCCTTGGGGGAATAGATAGTCTTGCTACTGTGTATAACTTCTCTTTTTTGACATTTTAGTAATGAATGCAATTACACTATGTTGTAAATATGACGCTATTGTGTGTCTTACACAAAGCAGCAGTTCAAAGCATGAATTATTCATTTTACTCGTGAGGGGAAGACTTGTTTGTGGTATCCTGCTTAAAGGCTCTTCTCAGGTTCAGGGCCCCATTATGGTAGGTGCTCCATAAACACAGAAGTAGACAGAATGTCTGCTCCATTTATTCTGAGTGAATTGAAAGCCTGTGCTGGTTGTTCAAAGGCTTCTGTACATTGTAAGAATTTTTTTTAAAGAAAGTTACCGCTGAAAGGGAAGGTAAATTGTCTGTTGTAAGGCTCTTAAATTTAGAAACCTGATTTACATAATTTAGTATCTGTTTAATTATGTCAGTGAAAGTGTGATTTTTGTCTGTGTGACTAAAATATTTATATCTGTTCAATCCTCAGTATGGACACTGTTATGTCAAAAAGGTCTCTCATCATTTTAGAGTATTTCACTTCTGATAATGGGAATAACTATACTGGGGTAAAACACCTATATATGGTTACAGCTATGTCCATACTACAGTGGTTATAAAGTTTTAACTCTACACGTATAAGTAAAATAACTTTTGGCTGCTATTGAGTTATCAGGAAGTGTAATAGTATGTCCTCTAGACAATTATGATATATGTGACTGTAAAAATCATGACATATCATAACTTAGTTGTTAGATCTTTAAAAATGGATGCAGTGATTAAATCAGGAATCAAGAGTTAGTAATAGTCCATCTGCTGTTACAGAGATCATAGCATATGTTTTGATATTTTTTTCTTCTAAAACTTAACTAAAATGAATATCACTGCTTTCATGTCAACATATTCCTTGATACACTCTTGCAATATAATTTTAGCAGATCTACAAACTAATGTGCCTAAACCATAAATTTGGGGGATCTTTCTTAAAGATGAATTAGTCATCTATTGGTTATTTTGTATTGCTGGTAGAGCTCTATGAGAGAGTCAAACAGCACAAGTTGTGTGTTCTGAAAATGATCCTTTTTGACAGTACTGTAGACTAATACAGGAATAAATGTAGACGAACAAGCTCCAGCTGTTCTGTGTTTTGAATATTGTTGTGGTTGATAAATTACAAAACATGTATTCCTAATTATATTTAGACAATAATTAGGAAAAATATCTTTGTCCAAATCTAACTTTATTTAGACTAGGAGTGAATAAGTATTTGGTCCCCCATGTAGAGTTGGATTTAGACATACAGAGGTTTGTACATATTATATATTTTACAACTAATATATTTGATTTTTACTTTATGCATGGAGATTGGTTTAATACATACAATATAAATATGATATACCTTGATTTGTATACTATATTTTCAAGATATACTTAGAGCTATTATATTTATGATGCTGTTTTTGTCCTAAGAAATGTAAATGATAAAAGTTTTCATATAAATGAATTATATGCAGAAAACATAATTTGGGTCACCCATTCTGACTCTCTCCACAACTCTGTGTGTCTATATGGTTTTTGTTCTTTTTTTTTAAATCCACCATTCCCACGATTAGGAACTTTGAGATTGAATTCCCTCAGCTGATTCTGGAGCTAGCAAACATAGCCTTTGAGGCAGGTTAGTTAATCCATCTGAGCTGTGACAGAATGGCCTGACTTGCCAGACCACCTGATACGGCTCCTTTGGTCAAAGTCCTGCATTTAATTGCAGCTGAGGTTGTTCTTGTCTCTGGCTTGTTCCTCGTCTTGCTCCTGCATTGTTCCTGTACTATTCCAGCATGCTGCTGCTCTTTTCAAGTCCTGCTCCCTTGCCAGTTTTGTGACTCCAGATCTGTCTTTTGGCTTGATTTATTTCCTGATTTGGCATGTGGCTCTAGCTTCCCACTCTTATCCTCTAACTCTGACCACTAAATTAGATTGCCACATCCCAGTTCTGGCATCGTCTATACTGCATAACATGTTTAGTATTATCTGTGGTACTGGTGTCTGTCATCTCCCCATCTAGTCTATTTCTTTATCCAGTTACTCGTCTGGAAGAAGGGGTATGAAAATCTAGTGTATTCAGAGTGATTTAAAAAGTTGTGACTTTCTGGTTATTTTTACTAGTCCAGAAGAAATGTTCTTTGAAGCTCAAAAACTTGTCTTTTCCACCAATAAAAATAATTACCTTCTCACCTTGTCTCTGTACTTGAAAAATAATCATTCATATAGCGTAAAACTGAAATTGTTGGAATCCCCATTCATCAAAACCCCAATAGCCGCTATTTCATATGCTCTTCCATAGCATGTTTTCTGAAATGTAAATACATGTTAAAATTTTAAAAAATGAGGTTGATACTCTCTAAAATCAGAAAGAAAAATAGATCAGTAATTTAAGGGCAAAATTCTCTTTTACATAGCATATCTCATCCTTTATACTTCCTTTCTACCAAGCTCCTACTTAAGTCAGTGAAAGTCCTGGTTGTAAAGGAAGAGCAGAATATCAAAGATGAGAGTCTCCCCATGAAACAGAGAGTAGAATTTTGTCCAAGATATGCAAAGGGGCGTATTACTTCCATATCTGTTCATAATATCTTGTCGGTTCTTTACAATATGTGTTGTGGGCTTTCTGTCACTGAAGCAAACTTGTCAAATTATTATGCTGCATGGTGCCTGTGCTAGATGTCTTCAAATATTATCAATTTAAAAAAGGGATTTTAAAAATTGAATTCACTGTAACATTGAGTCTCTGATTTTAATCAGAAAGATTTTTTAACTATCAATGTAAAACTACAAAGATTACATTTTTTAGTCCTGCTTCAGGATATTGCCATGGGTGTGTTATGAAGGTAATTTCCTCTGGAAATACATTAGGTTTGAAATGTAGCTTCCTGAAATGTCAACATCCTTTTATTTTTCTTTCCTTGCTTCTTGGAACTTATATTGACTGACAACAAAAGGGCAAGTAGGCAACAAATCAATTTTAGAAAGAACATGTCAGATGTAAATATTTCTAATAAAATCATAAGGTTTTGAGTATCTGTTAAGATTTCTGAAACTATCACAACCAATTCACCTAAATACTGGTGGAGACTTAAATCCTGACATATCATACTTAAGAATAATAAAACCATAGGGTTAGAAGGAGTTCATCAAGAGAAGCTTCTTTTGAGTTCAGTATGACTCCTCATGGAAACAAGGACCTGTCCACGACCACATAGTCAGTTGCAGCATTGTGGCTTTAAAGTTTATTTCCATTATGTTCCTTTTTCCATTAAGACTAAATTATTGCTCACTGGTCACACCATTAAAAATATGACTGAAAGTAAACTTTGGGTAAACTTACAGATGTAGATCCACAGTGTGCTGAATTTTTGTCATATGCGTTGTTAGCCATTTTTACCAATCTTTGATTGGTCTGGGTTGTAATTATGCTACAGCTCTTTGAGTCATGTATATGTTAAAAACTTTTGCCTAGATTTTCTCAAAAAAAAAAATTCTGATAAAATTTAATTCCCAGGAAATTTTTTTGCGGCAGTTGTCATTGTGACATGAATAAGATTAAGAACATAGTGATGCTATTTGATTTTATTGCATGCCTTGCTATATTTAGAATTTTCTTTGATGTCCCGGCTGCTGGAATCAAGTGATTACTTGACAATTTCTTTTTATGAAACTTATCTTCTTGGCAATTCCTACCCCCATTCTGTCTTTCATATCACCCTTTAATAGGTGAATAAGTGTCCGATAAATTTTCCAAGCCTTGAGAGTGTATCACAATATGCCCTCCTTGTTACTGTGACAAGCTCCTGCAATATCCTGGACAAACATTATTGCATTAAGTTTAATATCTTTGGAGTCTGTTGTATTAAATGATTGGTTTATATATCCCTGTGCAGGAGGGATTTTATGTATTTCCAAGAGGAGTGATAGCGACAGTTCCTCTAGGAACCAAGAGGTATGGGCATTGTTTAAACAGATTCACTAAGGTAACAAGTGCTACCAGACTCCTTGTTTTTGCTGAAACAGATCATCATAGCTACCTCTCTGAAACTCTAGCTGGGCTATGTCTACACTGGTGCGTTCTCACGCAAAAACTCTTTTGTGGAAGAGTTCTTCTGCAAAAACTCTTCCAGAAGAGAGTGTCTACACTGGCATGTGCTTTTGTGCAAGAGATGTGCTTTTGTGCAAGAACATCCATGCCAGTGTAGACGCTCTTTTGCACAACAAAGATCTGATGGCCATTTTAACCATAGGGCTTTCTTGCACAAGAAATTCATGTTGCCTGTCTACACTGGCCTCTTGTGCAAGAACAGTTGCACAAAAGAGCTTATTCCTGAGCAGGAGCGTCAGAGTTCTGGCGCAAGAAGCCCTGATTTCATACATTAGGACGTCAGTTTACTTGCGCAAGAACACGCGGCCAGTATAGACAGGCAGCAAGTTTTTGCGCAAGAGTGGCCGCTTTTGCGCAAAATCGTGCCAGTGTAGACACAGCCCGCCTGTGTGTGGCTCACATATATGGTTCGTTGTTCCTGTCCAATGGGAGCTGCAGGAAATGGCAAACAGCAATTCCCTGTTCCACTTCTCACAGCTCCCATTGGCTGGGAATGGCAAACCATGGCCAGTGGGAGCTGCAGGCAGATGTACTTGTGGATGCAATGTAAACAACCTGTCTGGCAGCCCACCAGCAGCTTATCCTGAGGAGCAATGTGTGGTCCTCAGGCTGCAGATTGCACCCATCCCCCGTTTTACATCTTTGAAAAATTAAAATGCTACCGACAGTATAAATTTCTTGAACTTTTAATAAATGTGCTAACCTTGCATTCTTTCACCTTTTTGACTTTGATACCATATGTATTATTCTTTATGCCTGAATATGGCAAAAGCAGTGTCTATATATTTTAAGCAAACAGTTTTATTCCAAACACAATAAATATACTGTGTCTTCAGTCATATTTGTAGTAACTGGTGCATTCTTCTTTCCTTTGAGATTTCTTCTAGAGCATTTAACTTGCACTGATTTGAAGCCTGACTGGAAGAATCCTTTATACAGTAATGCAGACTATTTGTTATAGAAGTGACTTTGCCTCCAAATTCTAGTAAATAATGTGGTAGCAGAGTTCTAGTAAATAATGTGGTAGCAAGTCTTAGGTTCTTCAGCTAACAGTTTAATTCCTTAAGTGATACGAAAACTGTTTGATAAAGAGACTGTACAGTCTCCGTTTTGTGATTCCTCTTTGTATTGAGATGTCCCTCCAGTTCAGCAGTCCTCAAAATATTTGGAAATAGGATCTGAATTTGATCTTTCACAGATAATGTAAATACTGAAGTTACGCAATTCTTCTTTGAGGTCTGTCCCCATGGGTGCTGCATCTTAGATGCTTCAGTGCCACTGAGCCCAGGATGGAGATCTTTTACAGCAGTACCCTTGGCCAGCCACGCGCACGTGCAGGGAGCCAGTGTGTGTTCAATACAGGCTACTGTGCATGCGCGACCGGTCCTCCCCCCACCCCTCCGCCCTTCTCAGTTCCTTCTCTACCGCCGCCGGCTACGGTCGCAGCTTCAGCAGTCTCCCTCACATACCCTTATCTCATCTAATTTGTAAATAGTTACCTTAGGAATTAGTCAGTTAAGTAGAGTTAGTAGTTAGTTGTCAACATTGTGATAGTTTAAAAAAAAAAAAATTGGAGGCCTGAGGAAGAAGCGGCGCCGAGCCGCTTCCCAGAACAAAGCTTCCCATCACAGGAACTCCGCGGGATATACCCGGCTCACCCGGCTTCAAGCGATGCGTGGGTTGTAAAGCAGCCATATCTGTCTCTGACAGACACGACAAGTGCCTCCGCTTTCTGGGGCAGCACCATCCTATTGAAAGCTGCCCTCACTGTCAGAAACTGACAGATTGCCCCAAGAGAGCCAGAGAGCTCCAGATAAAAATCCTCGCCATGGAGAAGAAGTGGAGCTCTCCCCGCAGCAAGGCACACTCCACCCTTAACCGCCATAGATCACCAGATATGGGGTTGGAGATAATGGCTCCCTCCGGGTCGAGCCCAAAGAACAAGGGGATGAGTAGCCCCAATAAAAGGGCTCACTCCCCCTAAGGCCCTGACTCGCCCCTCAGGAAGCGGTTAGTTGCTAGTGACGATCCATCCCAGTCAGCCACAAAAAAGGCTGCGGACAGGCACAAAATGAAAGTTACCGGCAGAGAGAAAAGCCGGGAAGCTAAACACGCTTCATGCACTTCAGCCACGGTACCGACGGAGGCACGAGATAAAGCTTCCACGTCGGCACCAATTCCGGTCAGAGCTGACATAGGTGGCATGAAAAAAAGCTACCTGTGCCCACGGTACCGAACGCTGGCAATCTTCCACAGCCAGCTCCACACACTCCGTGCCAGAGAACAGCTGACACTGAGCACAAGAGGCAGGCAGATATTCAAATGCCTCAAGCCTCACAGCTGCCGCTGTTTGCTTTCTCTTCCCCGCTACCGCAGTTCACTACGGCAGCAGAGCCTCTCTTTGGCACTGACGGGACCCCACACAGTTTAACCGCAGGTGCCCTTAGTGAGGAGGAGCAGGGATCATATAACAGAACACCAATTCACTCCCAATACAAACCTCGACCAGCTATCCCACATGGGCACCCCCCACAGTGGTTCCCACCGCCAGCCGTACCTAACTGGCCATACTGGGATCCCTGGGCTTTTTATAGGCAGCAACAATGCATGGAGCCGCAGCCTCAACCAGTGACAACCCAGGCACAGACTTGGCCCATAAGTTCTTCATGTTACATCTCAGACTCAGATGATCAGGACAGCTATACCATGGACGAGGAACGTAATTTCCCCTCCTCTCTGCCAGAGCAAGCTACTGCCAAGAGCCTTGAGGACACATTAACGGCCCCAACAACCACGGGGTGATGATGCTAGGGCGTTTCAAGACCTATTCAAGAGAGTGGTAGAGACATTACACATCACACTCTGACGCTCCCCAAGCCCAGCACAAGCTCGCGAATATCCTACAAGCATCTGCATATTCAAAACTAGCCATTCCAATGAATGAGACACTAATGGATCTGGCAAAGGTGGTATGGAACACCCCCACCACGATCCCCCCGGTATATATGACAGCGGACAAGAAATACCATGTAGCTCCCAAAGGGGCAGAATTCCTTTTCTCCCACCCAACGCCAAATTCTCTGGTGGTAGAGGCAGTTACCCAAACGGGCAGGCAACAAAACATACGTTTAGCCCCCAGTGATAGAGACTGGATGTGATGGGGAAAAAGGCTTATTCCTCCTCAAACCTGCAGATGAGAATACACAGCTCTATTAGCAAAATACACTCATCGCATCTTTGACCAAATGTCAACCTTTATTGAGTACATTCCAGACACCAAATCAGAACAATTCAAAGCAAACGTCAAAGAGCGCACAGCGCTACAAGTTGCGTTGGACTCCGTGGACACTGCATCTAGATCCCTTGCCTCCGCTGTAGTCATGAGAAGAACGTCACGGCTGCTGCAGTCAGGTTTTCCTAGAGAGGTCCAGAACACAGTGAAGGACCTCCCGTTTGAAGGCATAAAACCATTTGCGGAGGGCACAAATACATCTCTCCACATGTTGAAGGACTTCAGGGCTACCCTCAGAGCATTAGGAATCCAAGTACCTGTGATGAGAAGAAAATAGAATATGTCTTCCAATAATGATACAGACCTACAGCTTTCAACCAGCAACAAAGACACTTGGACAACAGACACAGACAAAGACAAAACAGGTGCAGGGTCTTGTGCATGCGCGATGCGGGGCTGGCGAGTAGGTTTTGCCGCCGTTTGTCAAGCCCTGCTTATTTCCATATCGCAATTCACCCATCACACAGAAGATTTCTCCGCTTCACAATAAAATGCAGACATTTCCAATACAGGGTACTACCTTTCGGACTCTCCACAGCCCCAAAAGTCCTTGCAGTCATGGCCACCTACTTACGCAAGAACAACATTACGATATTCCCTTACCTCGACGACTGTCTCATAGCAGGACCTACTCAACAAGAAACACAGCAAGCTGTTTCCACGGCCAGAGCCCTCTTTGGCAAACTGGGCCTGATGCTCAATACGGCAAAGTGCATTTTTTCCCCTTTGCAGACTCTGGAGTTATAGGGGCGTACCTAGACCGCACAAAAGCCAGGGCATTCCTATCTCACAACAGATGGCTGTCTCTCAAACACCTCATACAGACAGCACAGTCATGCCCAAGCATAAACGCACGATCATGCATGCAAATACTGGGACACATGTCAGCTGTCACCTTTATGGTGCAATATTAACAGGTGTGTTGTGAGCAAGACACGAGAAGTCATTCTTCCGCTCTACTCTGCGCTAGTTAGGCATCAGTTGGAGTATTGTGTCCAGTTCTGGGCACCGCATTTCAAGAAGGATGTGGAGAAATTGGAGAGGGTCCAGAGAAGAGCAACAAGAATGATTAAAGGTCTAGAGAGTATGACCTATGAAGGAAGGCTGAAAGAATTGGGTTTGTTTAGTTTAGAAAAGAGAAGATTGAGAGGGACATGACAGTAGTTTTCAGGTATCTAAAAGGGTGCCATAAGGAGGAGGGAGAAAACTTATTCATCTTGGCCTCTGAGGATAGAACAAGAAGCAATGGGCTTAAACTGCAACAAGGGAGGTTTAGGTTGGACATTAGGAAAAAGTTCCTAACTGTCAGGGTAGTCAAACACTGGAATAAATTGCCCAGGGAGGTTGTGGAATCTTCATTTCTGGAGATATTTAAGAATAGGTTAGATAAATGTCTATCAGGGATGGTCTAGACAGTATTTGGTCCTGCCATGAGGGCAGGGGACTGGACTCGATGACCTCTCGAGGTCCCTTCCAGTCTTAGTATTCTATGATTCTATGATATGCCAGACTACGAATGAGACCACTACAACTGTGGCTCCGCGTGGTATATCGACCTCACCTCTACCCACTGAGCAAGAACCTTATTATGCCCAACCAGATAAAAACCTCTCTCACATGGTGAACTATACACAACAATGTATGTGCAGGAGTGCCTTTTCAGCGGCCTTCCCCATCGGTGACAATCACCACAGATGCCTCCCTCCTAGGTTGGGGAGCGCACCTGCGCCATGAACACGTACAAAGACAATGGACACTGGATGAGACAAGGCAACGCACAAATGTACTGGAACTAAGGGCAGTAAGGAATGTGTGCCTCCAATTTCTCCCTACCATTCGAGGCAAAACGGTACAGATACTCACAGACAACATCTCAACGATCTACTACATCAACAGACAAGGAGGATCAAGCTCTTACCAATTGTGCCAGGAAGCACTGAGTCTTTGGGAATGGTGCATTCCACGGAACCCACAACTGACCGCAACATACCTACCAGGCAAAGACAATATACTGGCAGACAAGCTAAGCAGACAGTTTCCCCAGAATCATGAATGGGAGATGAACAAAACAATCCTCAATCACCTCTTCAAGAATTGGGGCTTCCCAATAGTAGACCTCTTCACGACCAGCAGCAACTCCCGATACCCACGCTACTGCTCCAAAACAGGAATAGGTCCAGAGTCTGTGGGGAATGCTTTCAGTATAGAATGGAATGTACACTTAGCAGATGCGTTCCCTCCCTTCCCACTGATACAGAAAGTGATCCTCAAAATCAGAAGGGACAGGTCCAAAGTGGTACTTATATCACCCAACTGGCCCAGACAAACATGGTATCCATACCTGTTGCGGATGAGCGTACAGCCACCATATCGCTTCCCGTCAGTACATATGCTGCTGACTCAACAAAATGATTAAATCCCCCATCCTCACATCCACAAATTACATCTGCGGGCGTGGATGCTTGCTGGCTGACTCCCATCAGAAAGGGCATTCACAGAACCAGTGCAACTCATCCTCACCAACTCCAGATGACCTGCAACGAGAAAGACACATGCTCAGAAATGTGAACCTCCTCACACTGACGTATCTTACATTTTATAATATCTGTTAGAATTACATAGCACGGGTCTCTCCCTCAATACCATCAAAGTGCACTTGGCATCCATTTTCGCCTTGCACGCGCCAAGCCAAACACATGTAGTTTTCACACATCCATCAATCAAACAATTTATGCGGGACCTACACATCCTATTTCCTCCCCACAAGGACTCAATCCCAACATGGGACTTAAATTTGGTAGTGAAAGTACTCATGGGCAAACCTTTTGAGCCTCTTGCCACCTGTTTGCGCCTACATGTTTCTATGAAAGTTGCATTCCTGGTAGCAATCACATCCGCAAAACGAGTAGGTGAAATAGCAGCTTTGATGGCAGACCCACCTTATACTATATTCCACAAGGATAAGGTCATGCTTAGAACCCACCCCAAATTGCTCCCCAAAGTACTTACTGAATTCCACTATAACGAACTCATATACTTACCTGTCTTCTTCCCTAAACCACACAAGGACAACAGAGAAGCAGCTCTCCATACCTTGGACATCCACAGGGTATTAGTGTTTTACTTGCAACGGACTAAGCCGTTTAGGAAAACTCCACGTCTCTTTATCTCTTCAACAGAGAGGTTGCAGGGACTGTCTATATCGAATCAAAGACTGTCAAAGTAGATATCTAATTGCATCAAACTAGCATATGCCGTAGCCCAAAAAGAGTTACCAACAACTGTACGGACCCACTCAACATGGGCAATGGCAGCCACAATAGCATTTCTACGAGGAGTCTCGACAGAAAACATTTGTAGTGCTGCAACATGGGCCTCAATACACACCTTCACATGACATTATACACTGCAAACTTTCGCAGACACGGACACAAAGTTTGGCCACACAGTACTCATGGCCTTACAATCTCAGCATCCGAAACTCCCACCTCCTCATACAAACACTGCTTCATAATCACCTATGGTGGAGCACCCCCGGGGACAGTCCTCGAAGAAGAAGGAGAGGTTACTCCCCTCTGCAGTAACTGGAGTTCTTCGAGATGGTTGTCCCCGTGGGTGCTCCACATTAGGTGCTTCAGCGCCACGGAGCCCAGGACGGAGATCTTTTACATCAGTACCCCTGGCCGGCCGCGTACACAGGGAGCCGGTGTGTGTTCTATACAGGCTACTGCGCGTGCACGACCTTCTCCCCCTCCCTTCCCCCCCGCTCCTCAGTTCCTTCTCTGCCCTGGAGATGTTGTATCTCGAAGCAGAGGGGAGGAAGAAGGGTGGTGGAGCACCCATGGGGACAACCATCTCGAAGAACTCTAGTTACTGCAGAGGTGAGTAACCTCTCTTTTCTTGCCTTCCTTTCATAGAAAGTAAGGTATGTTTCTTGTATAACACAGTATTTTGGTTCAAAAGCGAATCCGAGATTTTGATGGTGCATGTGTAATATTTTTCTTCTCTTTACCCCTCCTCCATGATGCACTTCCTTTACATTGATGATGTTGCAAAGGATATTGGAATTTTGAAATTGATTACCTGGCTCCCTATGTTCTGCTTATTAGGACATATTTTCCTAATGTTATTTTTCTGAAGATAGTGCCTTAAGAAAATGTTGGTTCCTGGAAAGTAAGTTCCTTATCTGCTGTCTACAAAATTCCAATTACACCTCACTAGAAATGCATATACAGAGTATTATTGGGGCCCTACTATGTTGGTGAACCATTTGGTTCGTTTGAAAATTGTGAATTTCATGATTTCATCTATTTAAATCTGAAATTTCAGCGTTTTAATTGTAGGGGTTCTAACTGAAAAACGATTTGGAAGTGGGTCACAAGGTTATTGTAGGGAGTGTTGCAGTACTGCTAGCCTTAGTTCTGTGCTGCTGGTGGTGGCAGTGCTGCCTTCAGAATGAGCAGTTGGAGAATGGCAGCTGCTGCCAAGGAGCCCAGCTCCAAAGGCAGAGCTACTGCCAGCAACAGCACAGCAGTACAATGGTATGGTATGGTACTCCCATCCTTTTCTCTACACAGCTGCCTGCAGATTTGGGTCCTCCATCAGCAGCCACCACTTTCCAGCCAGACAACTCCAAAGATAGAAGTAAGAGTTACAGGGTATGGCATTACCATCCTTCCTTCTATGCAGCTGCTTGTGACTGCTACCTTCACAGCTGGACTCCTGAGCAGCAGCTACCCCTCTCCAGCTCCCCAGTTCTGAAGGCAGCAACAGTGCAGAAAAGAGGAAATACGATGGACCTCCCCCATGAACCCCACACCAATAAACTTGCAACCCCCTGAAGCTTCCTTTTGTGTCAGGACCCCCAATTTGAGAAATGCTGGTCTCCGCCATGAAATACATATAATATAGGGCAGACACAAATCTGATCTTTAGTACAGGGTAAAAGCACACTATGCACATTTCACAAGAGGAGACCAGATTTCATGGTCCATGATGCATTTGTGAAGCCCATGAATTTGGTATGGCCTTACATGTTATACATCTGGTAAAACCATTTTAAAGTTGTGGGGTTTACTGAAAAATTGCTGTTGGCCGCCTGGTATATATTGACTTCTTAATGTATCTGATTTAGGAGCAACTATACCAATAATTTGATTAGCAACATTCTATTAGTTACAGATAACAATAATTACTTGAATTTAAGTTTTAAATAGCACATAGTTCAGTTGTTAGTTTAAAAACTGTTGATCTTAGAAACATTTATTATGCAAGTAAAGGAAAGAATTCTGTGCAAGTATTTCAGTAGATTATATAAATGCATATATTCATTACTTTTTCTGATTAAAGACTTAACTTAGAACTACTAGCAGTTTTTCTTTTATAATAAAACTCCCAGGCAATTTGCACTTATTCATACCAAAAAATTAGATGAATTGTTCACAATTAACATTAATGCCTAACAAGGAGTTTAATTTTTCATCTGTTATATTTTGATTTATATCTAGTTAGGTAAAATATTATTAACATTGTAAAAATTTTCTACTGTTGGGCAAATCCTAGTGAAGTGTATTTCTGCCCTGTCTCATTTTTTAAACCAAATTTTTGCATATTTTATTTTAGCCAATCAGATAAAAACTACTGGCTTTAAAACAGAGAGGGGTTTTTATGTTAATGGTCGCTATCAATCTGGTAAAGGAATCTGTTGTGTCTGATAAAGGGAAATTATTCTTTAATTATTGAGCTTAATTAATATTTTAGGGCTGTAAAATGATTAAAATTAATCATGATTAATCACATGGTTTAAAAAATCATGATTACTCACACTGTTGTTAATAGAATACCATTATTTAAAAAGTTTTGGATGTTTTCTCTATTTTCAAATATATTTATTTCAATTACAACACAGAATACAAAGTATACAGTATAGGTCACTTCATACTTATTTTTTATTACAAATCTTTGACCTGTGAAAAAAATTAGTATTTTGCAGTTCACCTAGCACAAGTTCAGCAGTGCAATTTATTTATGATAGAAGTTGAACTTATGGGTGTGAAATTATGTACAAAAACACGTTCATTCAAAAATAAATCAATGTAAAACTTTAGTGTCTATAGGCCAACTCAATCCTATTGCTTGTTCAGCCAGTCGCTCAGACAAGCAAGTTTTTGTTTTTCATTTGTAGAAGGTAATATATTCACTTCTTGTTCACAATGTCACCTGAAAGTGAGAACAAGTGTTCACATGGCACTGTTGTAAGATATTTACATGCCAGATGCACTAAAGATTTATATGTCTCTTGTGGTTCAGTCAGCATTCCAGAAGGCATGTGTCCATGCTAAATGGGTTTTACTTGAGAATAGTCCAAAGTAGTACAGACCAACACATCTTCCTTTTTCATCATCTGAGTCAGATACCATCAGCAGAAGCTTGGTTTGTTCTTTTGGTGTTTAGGTAGGGTTCTACAGTTTCTGCATAGGAGCATTGCTCTTGAAGAATTCTGAAAGCATGTTCCTCATCTCAAATTTTGGAAGGCATTGTAAGTTTTTAAATGTTGGACTAAATGCTGTCACTATCTTTAGAAATCTCACATTAATATTGTTTTTGTGGTTTGTCAAATCTGCAGCAAAACTGTTCGTAAAATGAACATGTGTTGAGTCATTGTCTAAGACTACTATAACATGAAATATATGGCAAAACGTGGGTAAAATAGAGCAGGAGGCATTGAGTTCTCCCTCATGGAGTTCAGTCACAAATTAATGCATTATTTAACAGGTGTCATCACCATGGAACAATGTCCTCTGGATTGGTGGACAAAGCTTGAAGGGGTATATGAAAGTTTAGCATCTCTGGCATGTAAATACTTTGCAATGGTGGCTACAGAAGTCCCATGTGAACACCTGTTCTCACTTTCCGGTGACATAGTAAATAAGAAGTGGGCAGCATTATCTCCTGTAAATATAAATAAATTGATTTGTTTTAGTGATTGTCTGAACAAAGAGTAGGACTGAGCGGACATTTAGGCTCTGAAGTTTTACATTGTTTTGTTTATGACTGTAGCTATGTAACAAACATATATATATTTGTAAGTTGCACTTTCACAGTAAAGAGATTGATTTCCAGAAAGCCTTTGACAAGTTCCCTCACCAAAGGCTATTAAGTAAAGTTAGTTGTCATGGGGTAAGAGGGAAGGTCCTCTCATGGATGGATAACTGGTTAAAGAACAGGAAACAAAGGGTAAGAATAAATGGTAAGTTTTCAGATTGGAGAGAGGTAACTAGTGGTGTTCCCCAAGGGTCTGTCCTGGGACCAATCCTATTTAACCTATTTATAAGTGATCTGGAGAAAGGGGTAAACAGTGAGGTGGCAAAATTTTCAGATGATACTAAACTGCTCAAGATAGTTAAGAACAAAGCAGACTCTGAAGAGCTTCAAAAAGATCTCACCAAACTAGGTGATTAGGCAACAAAATGGCAAATGAATTTTAATGTCAATAAATGTAAAATAATGCACATTAGAAAAAATAATCCCAACTATATATAAAAAATTATGGGGACTAATTTAGCTATAGCCACTAAGAGAGAGATCTTGGAGTCATTGTGGACAGTTCTCTGAAAACATCCACTGAGTGTGTAGCATCAGTCAATAAAAGGAAATAGAATGTTAGGAATCGTTAAAAAAGGGATAGGGAAGAAGACAAAGAACATCTTATTGCCTCTATATAAAATCATGGTATGCCCACATCTTGAATACTGTGTACAGATATGGTCACCACACCCCAAAAAAGATATCTTGGCATTGGAAAAGGTTCAGAAAAGGGCAACAAAAATGATAAGGGGTTTGGAACGGATGCCATATGAAGAGAGAATTAAAAACACTAGGACTTTTCAGCTTAGAAAAGAGGAGACTAAGCGTGGTATAATAGAGGTCTATATAATCATGACAGGTATAGAGAAAGTGAATAAGGAAAAAGTATAAGAATTAAGGGTCACCAAATTAATAGGTAGCAGGTTTAAAACAAACAAAGGAAGTTTTTCTTCACACAGCTCACAGTCATCCTGTGGAACTCCTTGCCAGAGGAGGTTGTGAAGACCAGGACTTTAACAGGGTTCAAAAAAGAACTAGATAAATTCATGGAGGTTAGGTCCATAAATACTTGTTAGCCAAAATGGATAGGAATGATGTCCCTAGACTCTGTTTATCAGGGGCTGGAAATGGATGACAAAAGAGGGATCATTTGATCATTACCTGTTCCTGTTCACACCTTCTGGGGAATCTGGCACTGGCCACTGTCAGAAGACAGGATTCTGGGCTAGTTGGACCTTTGGTCTGACCCAGTATGGCCATTCTTATGTTCACTGTGGTAGTTGTATGAGGTAAACTAAAAAAAAAATACTGTTTCTTGTTTCATTTTTTACTGGGCAAATACATGTAATCAAAAGTAATATAAAGTGAACAATATACATTTTGTATTATATGTTGTAATTGAAATCAATGTATTTGAAAATATAGAAACATTTAAAAATATTTAATAAATTTAAATTTATATTTAATTGTTTAACAGTAAAATTAAAACTGATTACTTACGATTAGCTTTTTAATCACGATTAATTTTTTGAGTTAAATATGTGGGTTAACTGCTATTAATCGACAGCCTAATCTTTTAAAATTTGTTTAAAAAGTTCTGGATTGGTAATCTTACAGGTTAAGCTTATCATGGAAAAATTCAAACAATCAAAATTGGTTGTTTTATACTACAGTGACTTCCGGATTTAAACAAAATTGCTTGTGTAATGACTTTTTTATATTGTTTCCTGTAACAGCAATAGCAAATAAATAAATACAATTCAGCAATACTATTTAGTTTGACTCTTTTCAATACCTGTGAAAATGAACAGATGCAATCACAGAAATATAATGTTATTCATGAGTAATGGAAAACAGCTTCCACATTTCAGTTGGAAGGGTAAGGACTAGTGGCTTCCCATTTATGTACCTCAGAAAGAATTTACAGGATAACATTTTAGTTAATGGAAACTCAAACTTCATTCTTGAAGAGCAAATTTTTAATTAGAATTATAATGGGACTGATGCTTCCAAAGATCATATTTAGGAGGGGAAATTATTAATTACTTACAACAAGAGCATAAAATGAAAAGTATAAATTCTATATCATTAGTGTGTGGTGTGGACAATCCTGCATTTTGTTATTTTGAATAATAAGAAAAATAGTCTTGTTAAGACTATGCTAGATGTACAGAAAATGGCAGTGAAGGGTGTGACAGGATCCGCAGGGTGTAGCCTGTGGATCTTGTCACACTGTGGCCCTTTAACTCCCAAACCTGAGCTGCTGTTTGTTTCAGTGGCAACATATTATAGACAAGGTCAGATATTAATAAACAATTACATCAGGTTTTTTTATACTATGGTTAGCTGAAGAAGAAATCAGTAAAGATGCCTAAGATTACTTTTGAATGGACTGTTTCCTCCACAGATCTCTAACTTACAGAAGAAGTGTGTAAATGCATCTCTAGAAATTATGAAACTGACAAGTCATGCAACAGTCGAAGGCTGGAAAAACTCCTGGTGCAGATGGGTTCCCTGTTGAATTTTATAGTAGTTCTCTTGAGACTTTCACACCTACATTATTAAATATGAGACAAAGAATTAGAACATTTTCTCATCTACTTTGGAAGAAGATGTAATTTGAGTTATCATGAGCCTTGGAAAGACCTTAGATTGTGTCACAATTACAGGCCAATTTCCTTTATGGATTGTGATGTTAAGATTTTAGCTAAAGCTTTTGTTATGCAGTTAAATAAATTTCTCTCACAAATTATACATATACATTAGATAGGGTTCCTATGTAATAGATAGGACTCAAATAATTTGCTGTGATATTATTGCTGCTTCAAGAGATTCTAAAGAATCCTTAGCTGGATTCTTTTGACCACATTGGATGGGATGATCTTTTTGAAGTATCAGCAAAATTTAGTTTTGATAGTCAATTTATTGCTTAGATACTCTAACCTGGCTTCCAGGATAGTTATCAACAGTATTATCTTGCCCCATTAAAGAGCTGTCTCTTCTCTTCTCTTATGTTTGATTTAAATTTAGACTCTTTAGACATTGCCATCCAAACAAATCAGTATATTCATTGAATCAGGGGAGGCCAAAAAGAGCACTGAATTATATATACTCTATGTGGATAATAGTCTACTATTTATATCCAAGCCAGAGGGTGCCATTCCTAACCTCCTAACCACTATTAGGCTACGTCTACGCTATGCATTTTGCCGAAAGAGGCAATGCAAATGAAGTGCTGATTAGCATTTTCTCACGCTTCATTTGCATAATCTCTTCCTATCTGTTTTTGCTCAAAAAGGAAATGTCCACACTGTATGTTTTTGCGCAAAAACCTCTTGTGCAAAAACAGATCGGAAGAGATTATGCAAATGAAACGTGAGAAAATGCTAATCAGTGCTTCATTTGCATTGCCTCTTGCGGCAAAATGTGTAGTGTAGACGTAGCCTTAAAGTTTGGACACGTCTCAGAAAATAAAATAAATTTGGGGTAAATCAGAAATCCTAGGCATTAACAAATTTTGTCCAAAAAGATCTTTTCTCAAATTGGTATTATGAATTTCAATCCTCTTACATGAAATACTTATAAATACTGATGTCCAATAATATTAAAACATTCCCTAAAATAAATACATAACTAGTTATCTCCCAACTGGTTAGCAATTTGGAAGATTAAATTTGTTAATCTTCAGTTTGTGGGATAAAAGGAGTAATACTGAGAATGAATGTCCTTCCCAGAAATTTGTATATTCAAAGTGGTTTCCCTATTTCATTTCCTAAAATTTATTTTAAGAAATCCAATAGCATTTTCAGAATAGTTCTTTGAGGTGTAAGTGTGGAATTTAGACTGGTTCTGAACAAATTACAGCTCCCTCTATATCTGAGAGAATTTTGTTTTTCCAACTTGAAAAATTATATATCTATTTTGTTATGCCAATCATTTTTGTGACTGCTAGATGTGACCATACAGACACCACCTTGAGTTCAGATTCATTGAGAGTTGGTGTAGTCTCTCCCCCTTTGGGGCTTTATAGGATCTAATTAGTACGGATTGGATGGCTCCCAATCTCCCACAATATGATCTAATTTGTCTCACAGCTCTAACTTGGCCAGAAAACTCTGCTTCCATTAATTCTTCTGTGTAGAGATGGTTCTGTGGAGCAATCTTTTCCTTAAAATCTATGGTAAAATGATGTGGAGGAATTGCTAAAAAGAGGACTAAATATACAGCTAATTGATAATGATTAATTTAAAACATATATAGATCTTCTGCAACAGTTAGGTTTTCTCTGCTCTTGAGTGTGAGAATATTTCCAATTAAAGCATTTAACTTACAAATGTATCTTAAACCAGATGCATTGGAAACTCCAGAACGTCGATAACATTTTATTATTTTAGAGGAAACTTCATGGATTTACTCAGCCAATGGTATTATTTTATCATTTTTTGATGCAAAATACTCTGCCAAAGATTAATAGTGTGAGAGTTGCTTGGAATGAGGGGTGTTAAAATAGTTAACCAGTAAGCTTAACAGTTAACCAGTCAATTAGCCCCCACCGGTGACCTCCAGCGGCGGCCAGCCATGCTCGGCTGGGGCAGCTCCAGCCTTAGAGGTAGAACCTCACAGGGGTCAGAGGGCGAGCATGGAGTTAAAATGGTTAAATGAATAACCGTTTTAACATTCCTACTTGGAATAGAGATTTGGATACACAATTCTCTCTGACCCAATGGAATACAATTATATCTAATGTTAAAAAAACAACTGAAGACTTGAGATTATGGCTTATTCATCAGAAAATATTTTTTAATATACTGGTCCCCACATAATTTAATGGTAATAGTCCTCAGAACTGGTGGCAGATATTGGAAGTGTAAATCTGTTGGTGTTGCATTAGTACATATGTATTGTGGGAGTGTGCCTCTGTCAAGAGTTTCTGGTCAAAGGTAGGTCAAATGATTAATCTGATTTTGGATGCTAAATTTTGTTGTTGGATATATTCCTGATATCTGAAGGTTACCAGTTAATAAGGTAGAGTGGTTCCAATGTATATTTTGGTTGCTAAACCAAAGGGTAAAAGTCAATCCCTACTAACCATTTATGTGTGGCTCAGTGGTATAGTTGACCTGGCAGCTGACAATGGCTGGCATTCTGTAGAAGGGGAATACCAGAGAAACTCAGTTTTTTCAGAGGTCAGTGATTAATGCAGACACAGCACATATGTGTCATTTCCCCTCCCTTTATCGTTAACCTTTACTTACTTTATAGGTTATGCTAAAAAAATCTAGACAACTTTCTGGTGGCTTAAGCAGTGTTTCCTAAATTCTGATTTGGGGATTCCATTGGGATTATATAAATCTTCATATCTTAAGTACTACAACAGTACCTGATTAAGTTCAAGAGTCATTTGATTTGAAAGGTAGCTTTTGCAAAAGCAAAAACCTCAGTGAAAATTAGATCAGATATCTGCATCTCAAGCAATTCAGAACTGCTGATTTTTACCTTTTGCTTTGATCATGATTATAATACAGACTTCTGCAGGCATTACTATGTCACTCAGGGATGTGATGAGGTGTAATTTGTAACCAACAGAGCTGTGCTCCCAAAACCCCTACGGTAGACAGTTATATCAGCAAAACTGTGCTTTTACCAGAATAGCTTGTCTCACATTACTACAGGGAAAGGAGTGCTAATAAATTATACCAGTAAAAGCATAGTTTTTCGTGCTTTGCCAGTACAGCATACCATTACACTTCTACCAGTGCACAATACTTAGCAGTACCAAATAACCCCAAAATTTAAGACAACAATTTTATCATTTCTTCCTTGCAGATTTCTCACTTAAAGATGTCCAACTGAGCATATTCTTTTACATTTCTGTTTAGGGAAGTCAGTGATATACATAATACACTGTTACAGTTCTCATTTGGTAAAATAAAGGTCATACAGTCTTCTGAGTTTACCTTGTGGTTTGTTGTAGAAGTGCAATGCCATTTCCTGGGTCTCTAGCACTACCCACCCCATCTCCCTCAACAAAAACCATGACAACAACAACAAAAAACCTTTACAATCCTCGAAAGGTAATAAACTCTCAAACTCCTGGTATGTGCCTGCAACCTTGGGGGAGAGGGGGAAGGGACAGGGAGTAATTAATATTTAAATTTATTCTTAACATTGCATAGTTCTTTATCTCTTCAAAGCAGAGTGAAAAACTATTTTTCACAACTTTCCCCATTTTATAGATGAGGAAACTGAGATTTGTTAAACTCTGATATTCCCCCAACCATTTAGTGCACCAATGGCAGAACAAAGAATAGAACTTGGGAGTTCTGTCTCAGAGTCCTTGGCTGGAGCAACCATGAGCTATTCTGACATTTTACATAGTGTATAATGGGATGAATTTTCTTATTTATGTTAGCATTGCTCCCTTGATTTATGCGTTAATCCAAATGTGAATATTAAAATGTCCTTAAGATCTATTATACATTTCTTTTTAATGTATTTTACAGATTATTGTTCAGTTGTAACAATTGTGGACCAATCAAATGTGAAGTTAACATGCACACTTTTTAATGGAAATCTAGATGCCCTTCCAAAAATCTACAAAATTGGAGATATTGTTCGATTTCATAGAATAAAGGTACATTGTTTTTAATATATTTGTGTTTGGGGGGAAGTCTGTAGCATTGTGGGGATAGCTTTATTCATATTGTGAAATTTCTTCAGGCCAATATGGAATAAAGAAGATCGCTCATTTATGAACCAAGACTAAATTGATTTAAAAACGTATAAGCACCCTATTGGTAGTTTTATAATAGGTATAGGATTTCTATGTGAACAGAATATGTTAGGAATAAGCCAGCATGGATTGTGTAAATGAAAATCATGCCTCTTCAGTCTATTAGAATTCTTTCAGCTAGTTGCTCTGAACCCAGCTCTGGATCATATTAGATAAATCTGATGACTGGTCTAAAGTGAACTAGCTACAGACCTCTATAAAATGGTGGCAGTAGAAACACTTTAGCTGTTTTGTATGTATTGGAGCCATGTGTACTATAAACATGTACATATTCTTAAATACTGCTCTCAGTTTGGATCTCCCAAAGATTTAATGAGTTCCATGTACCACCCATGGGCAAAATTCAATTGAGACCTGCATTAAAACAATAGTTTGGTCTCTAGCTCAGAGCCAAAAGTTAATAAGACACGAAACTTGTTAAAAAATGTCTGTTTTATACCTCTTCACAACCTTTGGCTTAAATGACCTCAGATCAAGTCACTGAACCAATCCTATAGCTTTCTAAGGTATACCACGTTTCAAAAGAATCTCACTAAGCATGCCAATTTTAAGAGGACTAAAAGATCACACTTTAAACACAACCTTAATTATAGTGGTGCTGCTGTGCCACTATAATAATTAAAATAGGAGTTAGCATGATCATGTGGGTCAGAGATACTTCTTATCTTTTCACATTGACTTTTAATGGGAAAAGGAGTTCTGTTGGGATTAGTCTAGATACAGAATCACTTGATTTGCTCATGTTTCAGGAAATGAAAATTGTATGCATCTTGATAACAGGATTGAAAGATTGTTTAGCATAATTATATTTCTGTTACTGTCATTTGTAATGCAATTTTGTGACGTAAGCTAATACTTAATGAATTAATACAGATATATCTGTATCTTCTACTGCATTAGTTACTAGTGATAAATCTGTGCCTTTTACTACTTTGTGGGGAACACAGTGAAGGGAAGGAAATTTAGCTTTCTGCCTAACAATGGAAACATATGGTCTCAAATGTTACACTATATCAGCACACTGCATATTGTATAACACCTTTTGACCTTGTTATACACACTAAAACTACATGAAAATAATGTTCAGCTATTCAGAATATGTAGTTAGGACCACTACTAAATTCATGGTCCATTTTGATGAATTTCCTGTTCATAGGATTTTAAAAATAGTAAATTTCATGATTTAGCTACAGGAAACCCTTGTAATTTGCTATGGAAGGGTTCCTGGCACCACCGTGAATGGCAAAATTTGTGAATACTGGGAGCCACAGCTGAGCTCCCCAAGGCTCCCAAACTCACCACAGCAGCCATAAGCCACAAGGAATTCATGGAACCATGAATCGCGAGGGTCTCCTGTATTTAAATCTGAAAATTGATGTTGTAGGGATCCTGAACCAAAAAGGAGTTGTGGAGTGGTCAAGATTATTGTAGGAGGAGTTGTGGTATTTCTACACTTTATTCTATGCTGCTTATGGCAGAGCTACCTTCAGAGTCGGGCTGCTGGAGAGTACTGACTGCTGGCTGAAAATCCAGCTTGGAAGGCCTTCACCAGCAGTCAGCGCAGAAATCAGGATGGCATGTTTTAGGAATGTCTCCTCAATAGAATGTTTTTTACCGTGTTGAAGCCTTGGAAGTCTCAAAACATTAGAGATACAAGATGAGTGAAGTAACATCTTATTGGACCAACTTCTGTTGGTGAAATGGACAAGTTCTCAAGCTACAAAGAGCTCTGCATGTTTGGGCCCAGATCTGAAAGAGCTCTGTGCAGCTTAAAATCTTGTCCCCTTCACCAACAGAAATTGGTCCGATTTAAAATATATGACTTCACCCACCTTATCTGTTCAGTAATTTCAGTTTTCTTATCTTTTAACATTGACAGTTAAGTGGGAATGTTGCGTGCTAGATGAACCCTGTCATGGGGTGTAGGTCACATGTGGGAAATAAGGGGTTATGGCACATGTGCTTAGAATAGGTACTGCTGTCCTACCTCAAGCATTGTGGTAAGCATGGGGCAGAGTAGAGGGACTGAACCTACCCTAGTCCACCAGGTTCTAATCCAGAGCAATCCCTGGATCGCTTCCTACCTGTGGTTCCTGCTCTGTCAGTTCTCCTGGGGGGTGTTGGCCTTCTGGCTCACTCTGATCTAGGGATGGTAAGCGAGTAGTCGAGTAGTCTGTTCAACTACTCACCTCTCCCCCCCCCCCACACACACTTTGCTGCCTCTAATACAGAGGCAGCAAGGGTGGGGGAAACAGGAACTGGTGTTGGTGGGCGGCAGCTTAAAAGCAGGTTCCCCCCAGCACTGTCTCCACAATGCCGCCTGCCCCAGTGGGTGGCGGTATGGGAGGCTGCCGCAAAGCAGTCCCTGAGGCTCGGGCAGTGGCCCGGGCTGTCCGCGGGCAGAGGCTGCTCTGGGAGCAGCCCCTGTTCACAGGAGGGTCCCAGCCTGCCGACAGAGGCTGCTGGACCTGACACAAGCCAGGACTGAGCAAGCCCGGCTCAGTCCCAGCTCATGCCAGTCCAGGACCGCTGCAGCTCTGTGTTTTAAATGTAGTAAGAGCTGCCTAGCTCTTATTACATTTCAAATGCAGAGCCACAGCGGTCCTGGACCCGGCGCAAGTTGCGACTCCTCATTCCTAGCTCACACTGGGTCTGTGAGCTACCCTCCTGTGGCTCTGCATTTTAAATGTAGTAAGAGCTGGGCAGCTCTTACTACATTTAAAATGCAGAACCACAGTGGTCCCAATTCTGTCCCAGCTTGCGCCTGTCTGGGACCTATCCCTGCTGCGGCTCTTCAATTTAAATGTAATAGAAGCCGGGCTGCCTGCACGCCCAGCTCCTAGTACATTTAAACTGCAGACTCGCAGCAGGGGTAACACCTGAACCGGCATGAGCCAGGACAGAGCACCTTCCCTTATTGACTACACGATTAGTCAGTTACTCGCCTCTTAACATCCTTACTCTGATCCTCCGGGGTTAGCAGGGGTTCCACTGTCAATCCCACTAGCTCAGCCTCCGTCACCTGTAGCTCACAGTAATACCCTGTCAGGAGCCCAGAGCATGTTCCATTCCTCCTCAGCCAGCCTGGACTGAGCTGCACGACTCTCTTTGATATCCTGCCTCCAGGTTGAACATTCCCAGCGGGAACAAAGGCATACCCCTTCACAGAGGGGGGAAAAAACATTTTTCCAATTGGTAGAAAAGTTATGTGCAGAAATTGTCAAGAATCTTATATTGGCCCACAAAATTATTTTAACTTGTTCATGTGAACAGTTGAATTAAGTTTACCATGAATTTTATTTGCCTTTGCAGTGTTGAATCTTTGTTGTTTTTATTCTGATACTGAAAAAGTCCATGCTAATCATGTTGCCAGTGATAATGGAGTGGGAACCTACAGCTATCCCTCTTATATTGTGGAATATTTTTTCATATGTTCACAGGAGTTCATTTTATATTGCTTCCATGCATGCTAGCCTTACTTACATCATCTTGTAAGTACTGGAACTAGAGCTGGTTGGGATATTTTCAACTAAGAGAAAGTTTCTCAAAGCTGAAATATGACTGAGATGCATCCATTTCAACAACATTTTTGCCCAGTGAAGCAGGGAGGAGACTCCCTGTAGTCTGGTAGTTATGGCACTGGTCTGGAATGTGGGAGAAACAGGGTCCTGTCCCTGCTTTGCCTGATTGAGAACAGTATTTCATCTAAGATCCCTCTGAATCATACAACTTGAATTTGGGTCTCCCACATCCCAATCTTCTGCCATAGCCACTAGGATAGGCCGACACTCTCTTTCTCTCTTCTGGGTGAAAGAGCTCAAGGTTTGATCTGAAAATAAACATTTTGATACAAATGCATTTTTATAAAAATAAGTCTTGATGCTTCATAAGTTGCTCTAAATCAGAATTATTGTCCTCTAATCAGGTGGATCTGTCCTGTAATGTACCTAGAATGAAAGAATTGGAAAAGTATATAGTTCTGCATTTGTTTGCAATTTGTCCTGTAATGAAAAGTTTGTACTGTATCTAAATGCAAATTGTTTTTAACCAGTGTATAACTTTCATTCAGGTATTTAAATCTAAATAATTTACCATTCACACTTTTTGAACACATAGGTTTATTGTGTTAATTAACTACTAATGTATCATTGCTTAGTTTTCCTTAAACTAAAGTTTGTTCCCTAATCCAAGTTAATTGGACTTCATGTAGACACAGGGAACTGCCCACACAGAACATCTTTCAGGACTGGGACTTCAATTAGACATCACAGCAAGAGGAAACAAGGCAAAAGAAAAGGTATTGAGGAGAGTAGATGGGAATATTATTAGTAAGCTGTAGTTTCTCAGCCATGGCTACTGCATTCCATGATGCAGTATACAGGGTGTTTTTAATTTTTTTTTAATGAATGTATTAGTTGTCTAAGTTACACTTTGAATAGCTGAAAATATTTAATTTAGATATATAATAATTTACAATTTAATAATTGCAATTTTAAATTAATGGATATTTTTATAGTATGTGTATCTGTCTGACCTGCTGAATATTACTTGCTCTGAAGGAATATCTATAAAAATTGAATTGTTTCTATTTGATATCCCAGAATATTTTAAAATATTGACACTTCTTAAAGACCCACAGAATTTTGCCATCTATTGCTCACATCTACAGCATTTTTCCTGCTCCTGAATTCCAACTTAATTTTTAAGCTAACAATCTAGTACAAGCTACAAAGAGTTTTCTTCTTAATTAGTCTCGGCATTAGCTCAGAAGTAACACTGGCAAGTGATATTGCTTGAAAGATTAATGTAGTATATGAGTTGTGCTGAAGGATGCTATATAACTAATAAATAGGTGGTTCTTCGCCATCACAACATTCACTCAGGCAAACAAATTAAAGAATAGTTCATCTTCAATATTGATTTCATCCTTGATTTAAAAACAAACAAAAAATAGGCTTAAGGTTTTCTGGGAGAAGCAGAGACGAGAATGCAATATAGGCTGAGGACAATTTCTAAGCTATTTTTGATTAGTATGAAACCTTGCTGAGTGCAGATTGTCTCACATCCACCTATGGCGTGTTTCCTTAACCTTTCTGTGAAGCCATGTGGAACTAGCTAGTGCCTGTGACAGAATACTGGATAAGACAGATAACAAGTTTGATCCATCATGGTAGTTCTCCATGCTACCCTCTCCTGACTTGGTGGGACCATCTGAACAGTTGAATCATTTAGTATAAATGATTTTGTCATCCTTTATCGTCGACTGAGTCTGCCACTAAGGATGCCAACAATCACAATGGCACTGTTTGTGACGTGTGTTTTGGGGTGGACCCCTTGTCCACTAGGACCTGGGCTGAGGCCACCGCATTAATGGCACATAGTCATGAAGGAGGCTAATACATTTGCCTTAGATGCACTCTTATAAGCTGGAAATTATCCCTCCAGATTAACAATATCTACACAATGGAGGTGTCGGCAACTTGATAAATAAGTGCATTGGCAGAACTGTATGGAAAAGCTTGAACAGCATATTGTCCAAATTGTGTCTCTTTAAATGCTTCCAATTTTGGAAACTGGTGGATATTCTCTTCAAATCATTCCTAAAGTGAGGCTGTTTACAGCTTGTCTTAGTAATTTATTTTTATTAGCTTTCTATTTAAGCATATGCACAAAGATTTAATTAATGTTAGGGACTGTAACAGGGTGACACTCACCTCTCATGAATAGCCCCTCAAGTGTGTTTCTACCCTCACTCTAGTCCAAAGCCTCTTCATCAATCCAACCCTCTGGCTAAGTCTCACAGCCTGTATGCAATCAAACACAAACCTTTTCTAGGATACAGATTTTAACGGGGCCCTTCTCGATGCCCTCTAAATAGTGTTTCTGAGTCCATTCCCTGAAGTCATTCCCTGCTCTGGTAGAGAATGGTGCCTCCAGGGCTTCCTCTCTTTGGAAACAATGTCTATGCCCTTACCCGGCTTTATTTCAGGCCAGGTCTACACTAGACCTGGAAGGTTGGCTTAAGGTACGCAACTCCAGCTACATAAAATTCATATCTGGAGTCTGCTTACCTTAAAGCCGAGCTTGGCACCATCTTCACGGAGGGAGGTTTGCTCCCATCGGCTTCCCTTATTCCTTGCGATTGCAAGGAGTACAGGTGCCAGCCAGAGCTGCCTTCACCAGTCAATTTATAGGTCTTAACTAGACCTGCTAAATCAAATGCCAGAAGAGTGATCTCCAGCATGGCAAGTGAAGATGTGCCCTCAGAGTGCCATCATAGTCCATTTTCACTAAACTCACCACAATGAGCTGTCCACAGTGCTTCCACTCTCCCCTCCAGTCTGTCTCCCGCTCTGCTTAGCTTGAGGTCTCTAGTGGAACTGAATTGCCTCTGGTCCTTTTATAGGGCCTTCCTCGCCCCTGATTGGCCACTTCTCCTACAGTCACTCTAGCCTGCTTGAAGGACCTCTCTATTGCTTATCTGAAGCAGGGTATGGCAGGACCACAGAGCCTCTGACGCGGGGAGTGGGGAGGGGGGGCTCAGGGCCTGGTCCACCCTGTCCCAGAGGCTAGGTCTAGACTATGGGGCTTTATCGGAAAAAGCTACACAAATTGCACTCCACAATTCACGTAGCTTTTTCCGATTGCTTTTCCGGAAGAGGCTTTTCTGCCATTTGGCCCCACCTAGACGGGGCCAAATGGCAAAAAAGCCTCCTCTTTCGGCAGAGCTCTTACCTCTCGTGGAATGAGGTATACAGGACTCCCCGAAAGAGCGTGTTTGCTCTTCCATGAAAAAAAGCAGAAGAGCAAATGCGCTCCCTGGACGCAGGAGGGTTTTTCGGGGATACCTAGGAAAAAACCTGTAGTCTAGATGTAGCAGAAACACAACATATTTACTTACTTCTCTCTTCCATTACCACCTGCCTTCTTATATGGCCTCAGTTATTAGGCATCTTTTATGATAAATGAATTAAAAAATTAAAACCCTAATATAACAGAGAGACTATAATCAAGATATTATGTTTTCAAAACCAGTTTAAATTGTGGATTAGTATACTTAAGGAATGTGACTAAACATTTACAAAATACAAAGTAATGTTCCAGAAAACATCTTTTGGGAAGGAAAATGTTTTAATAAAAGTAGCAGTCATAAGCACTATTTGAGGAATTCTATCTCAGTAATAATCTGTGAATCTAATTGATCTGGTCAAGGTTCAATCACCTAACTTTAGAACAGCAAAAAGTTAACTAAATTACACATAATGTAGGATGTTTAAGTAAATTGTAATTTTCCTGTTTTGTCAATTCCTTGTAGCAACATGCAGTATATTCTTTGCCTGGTTTCAGTTAAAAAAGAATATATCAGAGAAATCTCTATCCACAGTGAAATATTGTTCTATTTAAGAGACAAACAAACCCTTTTTCTTGAAACCACCAGGCATTCTTTTGTAAAGTATGTAAATTATGATAAAGCCTTTGGTCTTGTGGCATCCAGATTTGAAAAAGCTGTCTTCAGTTCTTAATACAGCTGCAAATCAACTTTCAGATTTAGTTTAGAGTCTTTTTACTGTAACAGTTATAGATTAGCTTTATGTTGTCTTTGTGAAGCATTTTGATGATCTATGACAGCATAATTGTTGTAATAGTCTTATACATTGCTCTTTCCTTTGTAATTTAACAATCAGTTTTCATTGAAAATTACCTCAGAGATACTGTTATCCCAGTTTTATATTCTACTTATTATCACACTTTCCTTTCCAAACCAGGTAGATAATGTTAGCGCCAGTAAAATTGGATCCAGATATATTTAGCTTTTAAAAGAGTATTTGTGGAGATTAGCAGCTGTTGTGTAAATATATTCAGAGTGAAATCCTCTCCTGCTGAAGTCAAGGGAGTTTGCCTTTGGCTGCAGTGGGTTCAGGATTTCACACTCAATTCTTTAAGTTCAAAATTACTTATCCAGAAACTTCCTTAAACCATAAGTGATGGTAATTGCTTACTCATTGCAAGAAAGGTCCACACCATTTGTTTTGTTTTTACCCCCATAGAGGTTTTACTATTTATAGTAATTATTATTTATTCAAGAGAGTGTGTCTCTTGCTGCCAGCCAAGATTCCGTTCACAGGTTAGCTTTAGCTACATGTAATTAAATTTCAAATTAGTTTTAAGTGCTAAGTACATAGCTATTTTTTAATATATCACTACTTATCATAGTTTGAGAGAGACTCATTATGCTTTAACAAGCCATATGTTATGGAATTCAGTCCATGAATTACCTTCAGATTACACTTGACTGACTTAGTCATGATCCTTTGCAAGGGGCTAGCCAAGACTGCTCAACAGTTGTATCATCTGTTCTTTAGTTCTGGTGTGTCAGCTAGTTACTTTTTTCCTTTGTAACCTCTCCTCTATATGCAGTTTGGACCTCAGTGGTTCGGCACCCTTTGGACCTCACTGGTCCTGAACAAGGGAATTTGCTGGTCTAAGGAGGTTCCCTGTCACTGGCCTCTCATCTCCCCAGTTGGCTCTGCTTCCAGCCCCACCCCCTGCCTTCAGCCAGCTGTGCTGCCAGTCCTGGGTGGACCCCTCAGCCCTGGGGCTCCTGGCAACACAGCCAGACCAATCTCCCCTGAGACTCCCAGCTGCAGTGCTAGAACCCTTGCTGTGGGGCTCCCTGTGCCACTTGAGCCCCCTCATGCAGGGCTCCCTGCACCTCCTGAGCCCCTACTCCCAGGCTCCTGGACTGTTGCTGGCCTCCCTGCCCCTGGGCTCTCTGGTTCAGGAACATCCATGGTCCTATCAGACCATAGATGTTGCTGGACTAGAAAGGCCCAGTTTAGAGAGGTACAGCCTATAATTGTTTGTTCACAGGGTCATTTGCTAAATACTGCTATGCATGATTGTCTTTATAAAATCTCCGAGAGGCTTTCTCATTCACATAACATTAAGGAATTTTCCAGAAAAAAAATCTCAACTTCAAGATGATTTCTCAATGTCCTCCATCTTGTCTCTTGCAATTTCATTTCTTATGTTTCATTACCTTTATTGCTTAATTACTGTACTTAGTTGTGTTTTCTCTGATTTCAGTGGTAATAAACTAAGGTCACTCATAAAGACCATTGGAGTATGGCACACACACAAACAGAATCATAAGAAAGTAAGGACAGAAAATCAAGGTTCTAGTTGGGGAAAATAGTTTAAATTGAAGGAAAAAATGAAAGCTCAGAGGACCCCACCTGAACCAGTATAGTTTCCTGTGTTACTTGCATAGAAAGTTAAGAGCTTCATAAACTTTTATCTTAGGGTCTAGTAGTAAGTTTTCTATCTGTAATTTGCCTAGATACTATGGCAATGGGTACTTGATAAATTATTGAACAAATAAATAGGAAATAAAAGCAAAACATCTGTGAGAAGGATTCATTTGAAATTCCACAAAGTATTTGATGATATAGCTGAAATCTTTTTGATCATGGATAAGTGTATAAAACAGAAGGCTTTCCTTTTCCCTCAGTGCTGTAGAGTTTTTTGCTAGAATGGAATATATTGAATATATATGGAAGTTATTCTGACAATTACTATCTTTTGATAGCGATCTCTTAAATAGGGCTGGATTACCCATTTGGTGAAATGGGCCAGTGCATAAAGCTCCCAGTTTATGGATCATATCATGTATGTGAGAATGCCCTGATGTCCTATTGACATCACATAGAAACTGGAGAATATAAGGAGCAGACTTCCTGGTGCTTGAGAGAACACTTCAGGGTTTGAGCTTTTCAGAACTTGTATAGTGGCAAGTTTACAGTTAAACCAGTCATCTGACAGGCAGGTGTCTCTCAAACACTGATAGTGTTGGGGTAGGTAAAAAAAATGAATTGGAGTCTGGGATGACTGTACATCAGTGGGTAAGGGGTCTAGCCAGAATAGGCATTGCCATTTCCCTTTAAACATGTTTTTTCCCTTTGTCCTGACAGTCTTGGAAGATGGTTGCACTGAACAGTGTCTTGTTTTGTCTTCGCACTTGTCTATAAAAACATTTTGAGGGTCGAAGCGCTTTCCCCCTCTCTATAAGCTGCTGATTAAGACAATAGGTAACGCTGATTCAACTAAAAACCAGTAAACAACAAACATGGGCGAGTAGAATTGTATTCATCACCTACTTATTAATATTCAGACACCCCTCCCCCCGGAGGGATCCACATAGTGATGGTTAACTACCCTAGATGGTGAGGATACATCAAGTTAATGTGCATTCTCCCAAAGTTGTGTGCCAGGTGGCCCTGAAGGTTGAGTATGCCTTCAGTTGCTTGGCCACTGGCTTCCTCCCTGTGGAATTGTCTCACGTTGGCCAGAAGGGGCTAATGCAGGCTGGAAGAAGCCTGCGCAGAGCCTGGGTCATCAGGGGAAGCTTGTAAAGAATCATTAGGGTGCTTGCTGGGGCAGCCATGTATATAGGGAGTTGCCCAGCAAAGATGGGCAATTAGGCCCTGACCAGGGAAGGTGCAGGACCTGGCTCCCATTGAAGCACTTTTGTGAGAGCAGTACTGGGCAGGCTCAGGGGGCTAGAAGAGGGAGGCCCCTGCCTGATACCTGCCAGGCTGCTGGCCTTGCCACAAGGGCCAGGAGGGTGCAAAGAGTCACAGGGGAAGTAGCCCAGGGAGTAAAAGGCAGTGAAGGGGAGTTGAGAAAGGCAGGACAAGGCTGCCACCGGAGGGTCCTTGAGTTGGGACTTAGAATAGTGGGTGGGCTTGGGTCCCCTCCGTCCCCACCTGCATTACATCTTGCCACTAAGGCGTGACCCATATAAACTGTGGCTTGCCTCTGAGATGAAGGGGCTCGTCTTGGAGGCCACAGCTAGCCACAGTGGTGGGTGAACCACATGACAGCTGATATACTGCTGGAAGGGGAATGAGAGATAACTGTAGTGAGTACTGCTGGAGGACAATGCCCTGAAGAGTACACCACGGTCCAGGAGTGATGCAGGTCCAAAGTCTGACTGTGGACAAAGCGGAGTAATGAGGGAGACACCAGCCAGCAGGAGGCGACCTGCTGACAAGAGCGAATTCCCAGTGTTACTCATAGGAGATGTCATGCTCCGTGACACCCCCAAAGAATAGTCTGTACGCTAGTTACCAGGTTAGCTATAAGGGATTTGGTGATGTGTCCCAGAGTTAAAATGTCATTCCAATAAATGATCAGTGGTGCTAAGGGCCGACCCCTTCAACAGGAAGGATCATTGCAGAGCAGCAGAGAGACTATTTAAGAGACTGAACTCTCATTAAGGTAAGTTACATGCATGAATCCAGGGGAAAATTGATCCATTTGTCATATTGTCATATGAGTAGAAGTGTAGCTCACAGGACTGGTATATTTTATTATTAAAGAACTGAAGGGACAATGTTCAACAATCTACTGTATTGTTTGGCAGTGTGGTCTAGTGTATAAGGAGCTGAACTGGGACTTATGATACTGGGGCTCTGCCAACAGACTTCTAAGTAATCTGTAGCAAGTCATAAGAAAATAAGTACAGTCCTACTACTCTGTCTTCTAACAGTGCCCAATGACAAATGCTTCAGAGGGAATGAACAAAACAAGCCAATTATTGAGTCATCCATCACCTGTTGTTCAGTTCTCTGACTGTCAGAAATGTATAGATGCACAGAACATGGGGTTGCATCCCTGACCATCTTGGCTAATAGCCATTGATGGAGCTATCCTCCTTGAATTTACCTCATTTTTTGCGCCCATTTACACTCTTGACCTTCATCTTGCCCTGTGCCTCCGTTTTCTCATCTGTAACAGGTAGTAGAGCAGATTCCTTCCTCCATTTGGACAATATTTTGAAGTCTTTGAATGAAAAGCTCAGTATGAGGGCTTGGTATTTTTATAATTTATTTACATCTACATTTCAGATCATTCCAGTACAGGAATTATTGGTGTTAGATTGCATTTACTTTGCTCATCTGGTTGGTTTTCTGGGTATATCCATTTGTTTTGGGTTTATTTCATTTGGGTTTTTTTCCTCCAGATGTGTTCTTATTGTGTAGGAATAGTATATTTTAAAGAGTAGTAACAGGCAACAATCATTTTTATACATTGTAAAATACTGACTTTTTTATACATTTTGGTGCACATTTTTCTCTTCCTGTTTTTATGTTGTAGATCAGGGAATACAATGAACAAATGCAGGGAATTACCAGTATTGGCTTTGCATCCTTGACATTTGATGGAACTGTGGGAGCACCAATTGTACCTCGAACCTCTAGTAAATTGTACACTTTCACAGAAGAAGAACAGAAAACAATAGAAGAACTACGTATTTGGGCAGCTAGTAATCTTTCAGTCTTTGGGCCAACAGCAAAATTGTCTGGTGTCCAGCCAATGCTGTTTTTTGACCTCACTTGCCAACTCTTAGGGAAAGCAGAAGTAGATGGATCTTCCTTTCTTCTCAAGGTAGGTTTTTAAATAATTTATATAATTTGATTTAAATAGTTGTTATAGATTGGCTGTTATAAAGCTTTGAGGTGGGATTCTGTTTCAAGATTTTCATGAACTCACTTGATCTTAGATTTAAATAATTTTATATAGGATAATTTTAGACATTTAAGGGTTAATTTAGTAAATATATGATCCTTAACCAATTCACTTGAATACAAATTAAGTAATATTTTTTGTCTTTAAAGGCATTCATCTGACCTGTTTCTCTAGAATTGTTCAGAAATATTGGTGTGAAAAGGTGTATATTCAGAACATGATTTCACAAGCATTTATAGTTAGAAATCACAGAATTTCTTAATACTGAAAAATGATATTGTCTATTTTAAGTTTTTACGTTGTTGCTAGTAAAATGAAATTTATTTTATGTACACTTCTGTGTATTATGTTCCATTAGCACATATGCAGGATAATTTAATGCAGTATGTAAAATTGTTTAGCTCCATCCATCCATCCGTCCACTATATTTTTGAGGCATTTGAGTTAGCCTTTATTAGTTGTTTCTAAGTTCTTATGGGACCAGTGCTTAAGTAAAGAGACAAAATACAAAGCATCACACTGCTTGAAAGCACTTTCTGGGAATGAATATTTAACATCAGCTAAATGAAAAGGGATCAGTGTAATTTTTCTGAATTAACAACTGCTACAGTGGACTGATTTTATCCTGAAACCCCTTCATGAGTTGACTGTTGAGAAATAAGAGCCAGTCTGATGTTTTCCATCTCAGGATGTTTGTTTTTATATCTAGTGGGACCAAGAAACAATTATCTGAAGCCATAAGTTGGTAGTTTTAGAATGGAAGAAAATAATGTATTATTTCTTCATTAGAGCAGTAGATGTTCTCCTGCAGAACTTTGTTTAGGAATATTACTTAAGCTGCATCCTGCAACATAACCTACAGCTGTTATAAACATTTTAATTCAAATAAACCTATGGATGCCAAAAAAGGCCTAATAAAATGATTTAAGCGCTTTGTGAACTGGAGGTAAAATGTTCATAGTTCATTACCTCAATAAGCACACATTCATGTTGTGAGATCCTTTTGTAAGAACATTTCATTGCTGTCTGTTTATTTCAAATTTGACAGAGCCTTGCATTTGTGTCATTTTTATATAATCAAGGGACCAATTGGGAGAGGGGTAAATAAAGGCTTGACTTGTGAAAGTAAAACATTGATAAAACCATAGCATGATAGATCAATTTGTTCGTAGTAGCAACCTTGACAGTGTCATTTTTATAGGAGTAGCATAAAGTTATTACATGCATAACACTTTATTAAAATATAGCAGCTAGATAAATTCCAAAATGCAAAGCAATTCTGAATTAATACTGGTTCGGCATTGTTAATGCACTTCTTTGTGCTTAAGTGCTAAAGTCCATCTGAGTTTTTAGCAAATATAAATCTTGTTATAAGCAAGGCTCATACTTTTGGCAGGGCCTCTGTTATTCTGTGCTGAATTGCTAAAGGGTAGTGTCCATGCCACCAGCTTTCACATGGTTCAGTTATTGCTCGTCTGTCGTCTTATGATTTAAAGCAGTGATTAATTTTGACTATTTAATAATTGTCAACAGAACAGTTACTCAGTGAATAAGTATGTGAAGGTATTCATTGTTGTGGCACCCTAACAGACATTTTGAAGTTGACTCAGAGAAACAATCAAACTTAGTTCCAGGGCTTTGTGCATAACCCATAGTATTTGTTTAACCAGTGTTAGACACTGTATTGCACAAGTACTAATAGACCAAATGACCATATGCAAAAAATGAGTAAAGAGCAATTGACAAGTGGTTACCAACTGCACAGAGAATTTTCTGTTTCAATCCAGGGATACTCAGATCCATACCCTGGAGCAAAAGCTATCGGAAGCAGTTGATGAAGAAGGAAATAACAAACACTGAAATGAATTCTTAATGCTTAAACAAGATGAAGTTTACAAGATTAAAATACCTATTTTTCCTTCATTAAATTGCCTCTGCCTGCCTCTGTCATAGGAGTAGCATGCCCTGCCATGGGACCATTCAAAGCTTTAGCAACTAAGGGGTCCATGGATGATTCCTTTTGCAACATTTTGTATTCATGAATATAAAAGGCCTCCACCCATGACAGTTCCTCAGTTCCTGCCTTTCCATCAGTAGTGATGGAACCAGTTCCTGTTTCCTGCACAGGTTTGATTTAGTTGGCATACCAAATAGCCTTTTTAGCCTTTTAAATAGCCTAATGTTCACATTTTTGGTTCATAGTATAACAAGAGTTGGTCCCTGCAGTAGCAGGAGAAATGGAAGTCTTTAAAGAAAAAGTCAGTGGCAGTGTTCCCTCTAAAATTTTCCATCGTTGAGCAGGTTGAATTTTCTTTTGGGCAGGTTGAAATTTCTTATGTGCCACACCAATATTGAGGTAGTAGGTGGATATGCACCCACCAGTACAACCAAAAAACATAGATATAAATATATATTTTATATAATCCATAGGTATGGAAAATATATTAAAACAAGGGATAATTAACAAGGAGCAATGTTTATGATTATTTAATAAGAAATCAAATAAAAAGAAAATTAACATTACCCTTGACAGAAGAAGTGGGTTGTGCCCACAAAAGTTTGTGTATTATTTGTGTATTTGTTCGTCTGTAAGGTGCTACAGGACCATTGTTGTTTTTTAATATTTTTTTTTTTAGTTACAGACTAACATGGCTACCCCTCTGAGATATTGGAGTACATGTATCATCATCCTTTCTAACAGACAGATGCATGTTTTAAAGATCTTGAAAATAAGGTTTCATCCTATAAAACATCTAGTATCACACCTAGTACTTGCTACTTCTGTCTCATGAGAGCCAGAACTCCACCAGCTAACAAAGATCTGGCCTTAATGCAATCCAGTTTATCATGCATTAATTAGTAACACGGGATTTTAAAAAATAAGTAAGATCAGAGTTTTCAATATCTGCAACACAAAAAAAATCTGTTAAAAGAATCTTTTCTTTCTTACCTTAAGCCATTAACACCTATGTAAACTTTATTTGAAATGTAATCATGCAGATGTCCTGGCATAGCCACCCTCTCCATGCAGTCAGCTTCAGGCCCTTTCTAAAAGAACTGTTATAGTACTAAAAGAAGTAATCCCCCCCCCCCAATAATTGCCTAAGATAACATCTAGAACAGTGTTTCTTAAACTATGTTCCGCGGAACACAGGTGTTCTGTGAACAACTCACAGGTGTGCTGCGACCTCTTTGTTTTTGTTACTTCTTTGTTTTTGTCTTTTTTTGTCTGATAATTTTTTTTTTTTTTTTTTGAAGAAAATTTTCATAGGTGTTCCTCATAAAAAAATATTATTGTTTGGTGTTCCGTGGTCTCAAAAAGTTTAAGAAACACTGATCATGGGCATGTCTAGACTACATCCCTCTTTCAAAAGAAACCCAAGGAGTACAGGATCTTTTGAAAAAGGGTTTTTTTTTTTTTTTTAAAGAATTGCATCTAGATGGCGGTTTTACTTTCGAAAAGCCCTTTTTCGAAAGAATGCGCGGCTGCCATTATGCAAATTCAACGCGGGAAATTCAAATCCCGGCTTCATTTGCAATTTCAATCTGTCTAATTGACATCCCTCTTTTGAAAGAGGGATGTAGTCTAGACATGCTCCTACACAACAAATTTACCAGAGGCTCCAGTCTGCACAGTTCCCAAGGAAACAGGCAGCTTCATAATCATCTTACTCTTAATCCAAAGTCTTGCGTTTCACCTCTCACAATGTCTCCTCACAACATGGGATTCTCTCCTTCCTGCCAAAATCCTTACCAAATGTCTTGATTCAACCAGAAAACTGTCTCCCCCCACACACACACCCATTTGCAGCCTCTGCACATATAGACCGTTACTGTCCTCTTTTCCTGAAGCCAGGGAGGGAAGCTTTCCAAGTATGGAACTCAGAGTTAAAAAGGGGGGGAGGGCTAAAGTGATCAGAGAGATGGCTGAAACTGGGGGGTGTTTCCCATTTTCAGTGGCAGGGCAGGGAGAAGTTTGGTCTTGCTCTCACTGGGGGAGAACTGACTTGATTCTAAAAAGGGTGAAAGTATGAAAGCACAGAGGAGGGGGAAGAGAGAGGTGCTATCATGTTATCATGGAGCGGGGGTGCATGTTGGCAAGAGTACGAGGAAAGTAGGAGGCAGAGAAGTAAAAAATCAACTGCCCTGCTCTGAATGGACAGCAGGGGAGTGGACACAGGGGAAAACAGGGGATCCCTGCCCAGCCAGTTTCCCAACGGGAGGGCTAGGGAATAAGCAGAAAGGTGGGGGAGGCTGCTACCCTGTTAGCGGTTCACAGGGCAGGGGAGGATTTGGGAGGAAAGTAGAGAAGTTGATCCGATCTGATTGTGCCTGTAACTTACCCAGCTTTTTCCACGTGACTGGTGGCAGGCAATGAAGCACCCATCCCTCCTCTCCTTCAGCCAACAGCTTCACCACAATCTGTGTCACATGATCCCCCAAGTACTTCCTGCCTCCCTGATTGGAGAACTCGCTTACTCCCAGTGAGTACAGACCCTCCAGGGGAGGTGGGGAGAACCAGAATAGAGGCTGGAGCCAGTATAGCAGGCAGCAGCAGCATTTGCTGCTGCTTCTACTCTTCCACTGAGCGAGAGACAGTGCCCTTCCCCGCCCCCCCTTTCCCAGCTGATCAGCTGAGCTCCCTGCCTACGCAGGGAGCTCTGAACCTCTGCACACGTGCTCAGAAAAGGGCTGCGTGCCCACACGGGTGCACATCTTACAGGGAACCTTGGTAGTGGCTTCTTGTTCTAGCAAACATATTGGCTCTATCCACTCATTCCTTGTGTTTCATATTTAAGTAGGAAATATGAGTTTGTTCGCATCTATTAAATTATAAAAGGAACCACAGATTAGAGGCCTTTGTTGGAAGAGTACTCAGTGGCTAATGGATATGAAAAGGGATAGCCTTAAAAGGAGCCCACAGGTCTTCCAGGTTCCCTGTAAAGGGAGAATCAGATCTTTGGATTAGGATTTCAGTTCCATTTTTTGAGTATTGGATTACAGCTAGTTGAAAAATGAGGGAGAAATTTTATCAAAATACACAAACGCTGCTGCGCTTTCTGTCAATTGACCAGCTCCACTCCTGAAACCATCAGTAAAGGAAGTCCTTGATCCCTTATTCTGGTAATTTAAAATATAAAAATACTGGCAACATTTGAGTTGTTCAGTTAATAGGTACCAATCTTCCAAATCAGGTAACTTGATAGATCTAAAGTTGGATAGAATTATACTCTGGTGCAAACATTGGTGGAAATTAGGACAATTTAGGATCTATAACTGCAAGTTCCTTTTTCCTGCTCTGGGTCCTCAACATGGGTGGCTTTTTCCTTTTTCTCATTCTCTCAGGTTGAGCATATGAATCATATGTTTTCTCCAGCTTTCTGCATGTGACTTGCATATATTGTAAGTACTTCTCTTGAAGTCACTTCAAACAGAAGATATCTTTCTAAGCTACAGGAAGTAAACAAAACAGGCAAAATCTTTTCTTTCTTCTGCAAATTGCCTCTGCAAATGCTTGGGAAAACAGGCTTTTAGCATGATATACTGAGAACTGTCTAGAAAACAGAGTCCATTGAGGTTGTGAGCATGTCTTCTTGCATAGCCAAGATCTGGCCCCATCTGCCCTTAGTTTCTTTCCTACACTGTAAACAGCAGCTTTCTGAACCATTGTATTTTTTTTACAACCATTATTGTTTACTTTGGTAAGAACCTTGCTATTTTATTTCATAGTGTATAGATTAAACTGTGGGTTGAGTCTATCTTACAGTATATTGTATAAGATAGTAACTGCTAATATTTTAGTGTTTAATTTAAGTCTCTGTTGTTGTGAAGTTGTAGACTGGTTATTTGCACTGTTGCCAAATATTCCTATGATGGACTCAAATAACAAATTTAATGTCTGAATGGCATATATCAAATGAAAATAAAATATCCGTAATGAAACAACACACCAGACACCTTCAGCCCTGTAAGAAAACAACTCCTTCTAAATACTTCCTAACATATCGTGGCTTTTCTTTCTATAGCCTACCTTCCACAGCAATAACAGCAAAAATGTATATTGGTAGAGAGGAATCTTTGAAAGGCCAGCTAACCCCACTAGGTGCATCATGTCCAGCTGAGAGAACCGACCAAAAATCTTCCACAACTGGGTTCTTAGGGCTAGGTATAAGTTTTATGCTTGAGCCATTTTTTCCTTCTCCCAATCCAACTGCCTGATAAGCATCATAGAAAATCAAGTCCAGGTTAACAAAATGACCAAATTGTCTCTAGACATTTCATCAAATTCTGTCTAGACATTCCATCAAGTGTCACATACCACAGCTAGTTCTGTGGCATGTCCCATCACTATCTATCACTATTATTTGGTTTTAAATTTTGGCTTTTCCCAAGGTGTTGAGCCTAAGATGTTAGATTTACCTTTTGAGGGACTGGACCTGTTGATCATAATAACTGATAAAGTTCGGAGAGGAAAAAAAGTAAGTAACAAATGACAATTTAGAATATGTGTATCATAAAAAAATATATAGGAGTCATGATTCACACTACTTAAATGTGAGTAGTTCCTACTGAATGGAGTGAGTATATGTCTTAGTTAATGTAAGCAGGTACATATGTTTGTAACAATATAATCTAAAACAATCAAATTTTTAAATCTTTTGTCTTGCACATTGAAAGTATTAAAAAGGGATTGTTGAAATAATTTCTTTTAATGGCAGGTGTGGGATGGTACAAAATGTTCCTACCCGTCTTGGAAAGTACTTGTGGAAGAAAGTGACCTTGAAGGAGATAAAGTTCTCATCCATCGGCTGAGAAATCTGACGGTAGACATTCTAGTTTACGATAACCATGTGCAGCTGGCAAAATCACTGAAGGTAACGTAGAATTCAGTATTTTTAACTTAGATTTTACTGATTTTTGTTTTGTTTTGTTTTGGATTCACTTCCTGAAAACTAGCTATTCACTTCCATGAGTAATGACTTAGTTTCAAATATGCTTTTTATCCTTTCATACATGCTATTTTAGTGCAGGCCTCCTTCAGCAGGTGTGAAACAGCCCCATTACCTTAAAACGACCATGAAAAATTATCCTTCCAATCAAATAGCGGTTTCCCGACATTGTAATGTCATGCATTACTATGTGAACATAATGCATTATGGAAAATGTATTCTGTAGTTTAAAATTATTTATTGGAACTGATGTAAAATGGGGTTAATTTGCAGCCCAATTAAATGATAATTCTACAGTCTATAAAAGTGTAATTGTATATTCTGTGAACTCTGCTTTATTCTGCAATATGCATCTTGTTTTAGTAGGTCAGTAATGTTGATTATACTTACATAGGGAAAAGAACAACATAATTAAACATTTGATCTTTAGCAACAGTGCCATCTTGCTTCTGAATAAAAGGAATGAGCAGAAATTGTACCTTTCATTTTACAGCATGACTGCTGTAGTTTTGCTGTTTAAGATCCTTGTTTTTCTGATCAATTTTTTGAATGTATCTGGGGAGGGGGGTTGTATAAAGATATAGTTTTATATGCAAAATATTAATCCAGTGTATAGATAGACAAAATCAATTTACAATACTAATACATTAATAAAGAGATGTTAATGAGTAAATTGAAGATAAGAGGGCTCTTTTTAATGTATGATTGTTAACTATATATTGTCACACAATTATTTTTATTTATCTTAGATTTTTTCCAAATATAGATTTATCTCTTGCTAAAAGATTCACCCCAAAAGCATTATCCAACAATACTTTCTGAGAATTAGGGGAGAAAGTCTACACTTTCTATGATTCTAAAGATGATCAGTTGTTTCTTATACTGAGAAGTCTTGGGTCTTTGTAGCTATAGAATTCACCCAGTAATATAAGGAAGGCCATTCAATATCACGCACTCTCATTATTAGGATATTAACTAACACAGTGCTGACCTCCATTCATTAGCCAGTGTTGGGTAAACTAGCCATGTTCAAATGCTGCTGGACCTAGTTTAACTAGTTTACATAGTGCTCACTATGACTTCTTATCTGTGCTGACCAGTGTTCCCTCTAACATTTTCTATCCTTGGACAGGTTGAATTTTGTTTTGGGCGGGTTGAAATTTCTTATGTGCAACATCAATATTGAGGTAATGTGTGGATGTGCACCACTAATACAAACAAAACACACACACACACAACTTTAAGCAGTACATATCTGTGGAAGAAAATATATTAAAACAAGACACCTATGTCTAGTTGCTTTGAGGTACCCTTAGTGACTACAAAGGTGCCCTACAAAGGTAGGGAATTACCCTTTTTCCACTGGAGGAAGAGTAGAAGCCCCAGAACAAATTAACACATGGTGTCAGTGTTTGTGGACAGATGTTTCAAAGAGCTTGCAAATAAGGTTTCATCCTAGAAAACTAGCACCACACCTAGTACTTGCTGTTTCTGACTCATCAGAGCCAGAATTCTACCACATAGCAAAGATGTGGCCTTAATGCAATACAATTTATTTACTAATTAGTAACACAGGATTTTTAAAAATCATTAAGTTCAGAATTTTAGATATTTACAACACTCTAAAAAAACTTCTGTTATAAGAATCTTTTTCTTTCTCACCTTAAGCCATTAACACCTATGTACTTTCTTTGAAATATAATCATGCAAATGTCCTGGCACACACACACACCCCATGCAGCTTGCTTCTCCTTATCAGCCCAGACAGAGAGGACTGCAGCAAGTGAGTCAGGACACCCCAAATAATCTGCCCTCTGCCTCCACCTCACTGCACAGATGCCAGCACCTACTCACTTCTTCTTTCCCCCACCTACTCCATGCAGACAGCCCCTTAACTCCCTCTTCCAAGCCCAGGAGGGTTGAAGAGACTGCTGGGTTTCTGCCTGTTTGTCTCTCTCTCTGTCTCTCCTCACACAAACAGGACTCTGCAAACTTCCCTCTCCTATAACTTCCCCCCCCCAAGCTATTTAATTACTCACTCCCACCCCCAGCCACTTATTTTCTTCTTATCTTGCTTTCTTGTCTCGACTGCTGATCTGCTCTGGGAGATCTTCAGTTCAAGCAAGCAGCAACTAAGCTGCTGCTTAAACACCCCGCCCCCTACCGGTCAGCTGAGATCTCTGGCTGCTTGGGAGACTTTGAACCTCTGAGTGGGGCTCAGAAAACAGCTGTGCAGTCACGCAGCTTAGAGGGAACTTAGGTGCTACCAAATTATGTTTGTGGTCCTGTCATCTGTTTTGTCTGCTCACAATCACATAGAATGATTAGATTACCGTGTATAGATAAGCCCTAGGAAGATCTCTCCAGATACAACATAGTCAAACATCTTTTAGGGGCAGAATGTGGTATCTCTGTTTTGCTGCCTTATTTGGCCACTGTGTAAGAACTATAACATGATTTTTTGACCCGAGTTCAATAACAATAAAAGGGTTTTAGGCAAGCCATGGTTTCTGTGCCAATAACTTTGCAGTAAAAAATATAGATAAAGAAGATGATGAGGAACATAGGTAACAAGAATGTGTTTTACATGCTTAGGTTTAGTATATGTCTTGTAGATCCAGTTTATGTGTATGCTTATTGTGGCAGAGCTCTGGCTGTGCCCATGGGTCCTGCACTTCTGGCGGATAGTGTTCAGCCTCCGAGGCTCGTTGTATCCCACCATCTGGCCTCTTTCTTTTTACTAGAGGCAGGGTTCACAGCCTACTGAGCCATACTCATCACAGGCTAGTCCATAATGTGGGTGTTAAACCCCTCTATATCCTGGTTTCCCTATCCAGAGACAGACCCTGTAGTGGCATAGGAAGGGTTGGGGCCTACCCATTACTCCAGGTTCCAGTTCAGGGACTCTAAGGCAGTGGCAACAGATGGGGTGTGTTCTGCTGTCAGGCTGGCAACTACTTTCCTGGGCCACTTCCATAAATGATACCTCCCAGTACCTTTCCTCTGGTACTTGAGCAGTCTATCCTGCTTCTCCACATCTCTCTGCCTTGCTTACAGTTACCAGCTCTCACTCAGACACCTCTCACTCTCAGAACTTTGGCTCCTTCCTTCCTTGCGCACCTCTGAGCTATCCCGTCTTTTAAACCCGTCTCAATTGATTCTTTATTGACCCCGGGTGTTCTGAATACCCTGACTCCCTTGTCTTTGGAAGGCTCCTAATTGGTTCCAGGTGTTTCAACTGGCCTGATTGTCCAGACTGATTCTCTAAAGTTCCTACTGGTTCTAGGCCAGCCCCTCCCAGTTCACCCAGGGAACAGACCTACTTAATCTAGGGTTAACATACCTCCCTTTGAGTACTCTACTGTAGCCATCTGGCCTGACCCTGTTACATTATGTTGCAATTTTATAAGTATATATCTTAAAATTTCAACTGCAGGCAAAACTACATCTATATTAGGCAATGATACCATTGAATCTGAATGCTTCACAATCTTTGATATATTTATTCTTAGACAGAAAAACGCTATTATCCCCATTTTGCAGATGAGGAACTGTGGCACAGAGACTAGGTGACTTGCCTGCATTCTCACAGAAAGTCGGTGATGGAGCACAGAATTGAACCTGGTCTCCCAAATTCCAGACTAACCACTGGGTAATTCCAGCCTTCCTCAATGGCTGGTAATAGGAGGATAGCCAGAATAACTGAATTTCTAGGAAGAACTTGAATTGAGATGGTTTGTACCCCGGGAAAATAGAGACTATTCATGTGTAGCGTTAGTGTGGAGGTAAGGGATGTTTGAAGGTGAGAATTTATTATGACGATATGAAGGGTTTGTTTGTGTGGAAAAAGTTGATAAAGCAAACTAATGGGAAGTGCAATAGAAAATGAGAACACATAGCAAAAGAGGTAGAATGTGCTGCATCTTATTCGAATTGGTGAGGGGAAGAAAGGAAGGAGACCTGAAAAGAGGAGATTGCATTATGCACATCCTTGTTAGCTCTTGCCTCACCATGTTTTGGCTGTGGAGCTAGAAAAAGGAAGGGGCATGTTTGTAGGTGAAGGGACATTTTGCACAAATTTGGATTGGAAACTAGAAGACAAAAAGAGTATTGGAAAATTACCCCAACATTGTGAGTGTGCAAAATTCAGGGAGCTATGCCTGCCCCTGAAATATTGATGGCACAGTGTGATTAGTGAAGTAAGTAATCATCTGTCACTGAAATTCGCTAGAATTTTTATGACACATATTTTCTTAACTATAGGCTAAATCAGAAATGTAGGTGTTTTCGTCTTTGTATTCATGTACAGACTTTATTTTTTCCCCAATAAAATAAGTGTTTTTTATATAGGTGAGTTTACAGTAAAAATGTGGATTTGAGCACCTACATGCTGACATTTTACAAATCTTTGAAGTTTATTGTCTGTGTGTGCTCAGTTTTGTTTATTTATCTTATTGTGTAGACTAATAATTAAAACATAGGGTATTTTTGTAAAAGGGAGAGATGGTCTAATAAAGGGCTTGCTGTATATATGAGGGGATGTTTGCAAGAGAGTGTAACTGAAATTATCTATGGTCATATTATTCCATGTAAATCCTCATGTATAGAAGCTTTTATTGTGCAGAGATAAGGAAATCACATAATTGTGTGCTTAATTCTGAGCACATGCTTAAAATCCTTTTGAAGTCAATGGGACTTAAGTAAAAATCTAAGTGCTTTCCAGTATAGGTATTAATATAAGAGTGCCCTTAATAAGTATTGTAATTTAGAAGGTTTCTTAGCCATTTCAGGATGGTAAGACTATTATTTGTTGATACCATCTTTCTTACTTTTGAAATCCCTTTAGAACTGTGTTTTCATGTGCAATGCTGTTTAAAATGGTAGCTTCCGTTATCCAGTACTATCATGTACCATGTGAAATAATGACAGCAGCTTTGAGATGATGTTTTAATGTAAGAATAATCTACTTTACTTGGACTTGTTATTAAGAGGTCAATAGCAAAGACTATATGAAAATAAAATATTTAATATATATAAGACCATTATGACAAGGAGTAAGAAAAGCTCACAGTACAGAAATCGGGTAGTGCACTATGATCAATTTATAACAAATCCTGAAGCATGGTATCTGAATATATCTTCATGCTTATTCCCTGCAAGAGTTTGTAAAAAAACAACTACCGTGTATTGTCTTTCACTGTATGCCAGAAAAATAAAGATTTCAGTGTATTGCATACATCTTTTTTTCAGTCAGATTATGAATAGGGTTTTCTATTAAAAAAAAACCCACTAAAGATTAGTAAATCTATGACCACACTGTAATTGCTATTGATAATTTTATCTACAGTTGCCGCGTTCATCTCCCCATCAGATCAGAATATTGGTCCTCGACATTGTTACACTGGGGGAGATGTAAATTTACTTTGTTCCAGCAGAAATTCCTGGATTTATTGTGCTAGCCAATCACACTATCTCTTGGAACATAAAAGAACATGGCACCTTCTGAATGCAGCAAGGGTGATATCCGAAATGCGGCAAATGAATTAAAGCCATGGTCCTTCCCCACCCCAACGTCGTCGTCTTTTTTTGGGGGGGGGGGAGGGGTGAATACATGTATGTGTATGTAAAGGGAGCTGACAGTTCTAAATCTATTTAGTTCCTTTGTTCCCTCAGTGCAAGGGCTCTGTGATTGTGCTGCATGTTCCTGACACCTTTCAACTCATTTGTGAAGGACTGGGCACAATTTAACCCATTATGTATTGCTTTGTAGAATGTAGACATAATAGAATGATCAGCGATATAAGTTGAACAGAAATCATTTTGAATTTTGCAGATAGATTAGAAAGTTAATATTTGCTGGCTGGTACAATGGAGATTTGCAAAGGTCATTGGAAACTGATTGTATTCAGAGACCATGACTGCTACTCTAAATGTTCTTTAAAATACTGCGAATTCTTTTTAACAAACATAGGCATCATCTCTATGGTTTATGATATTTATTTGCTTTAAATTATCTTATGTAAACCTATCATATGTTTTGTTTGTTTTTAGAATCATCATATATGAGTTATATTAATACCTATTTCTGGTATATTCTTGAATGCTATCCAGAATGTTTTGTTGTTGATTTCCATTTTGATGCGTCTTTAACATTTTTTTAAATATACTTGTCATACAGGTGCCAGTAGTTGTTCATTTAAGAGGATTGTTCTAGTTCAAGTAAAGAGAGCCGTTTCTTGTCTCTATTAATTGACATTTATAATTGAAGATGTCAGTTATATAGACTGATAGTGGCAGTGTTCTTTTTAATATTTTTCCCAGTGGATTATATCTTAGCACCATCTAAAATAAGTGTCATATGGTTTTTTTTCGACAAACATATTCTGAATTAGCAGGTGATATTACTTCACATGTTCAAAGCTTCTTGCTTAATGTGGTGCTAACAATGTGCAATGCTGCCTCCCAAAGGAATTTATGTATATTACACTTTCTTACATAGTGTATAATCAGCTATTTTTATACTTTGGATATTCATAACCTGTATGACTGTTTTAATATATGACACTTCTGATTATAATTATACCATTTTAGTTATAAGCAGCTATTAAGTGTCTAACATACACTAATAGTATCACTAAGAATGAAAACTTCTCCTTCGAGTGGTGTCCCTGTGGATGCTCCACTCAGGTGTTGGTGCATCCTCGCATTGGCAATTGGAGATTTTTCCCCTAGCAGTGTCTTTCCGTACCATGCATGCACAGTCACCGTCTCCTGCTGTTGTGTCTATTAGCTGTGCATGTGGCGCGAGTCCCTCAGTTCTTTTTCTACTGTTCTCGGCAAACGACGGAGTTCCTCAGCAGTGCGACCTCTTCCTTAAAAGAAATTTTTTTTGTGAAAAATTACGGTTCTTTTAACTGCATTTAGTCACCCTTAGTCATTTTTTTCTTAGATTAATCCATTCCCGGAAAAAAAATGTTTTTCTTTTTCCCTCTTTGCCCCAGTTTCTTTAAAATCCTGGGCTTCCCCCAGATTCAAGAAATGAGACTCCTGCAGAGATCTCATGCCCATTTGTGACAGACGAAGGCCATGTGGCACAGAAATGCCAGTGCTGCTAGAGTATGACAGTCAGAGCCAGAAGAGACAGGGCGATGAGGCTAAAGAACATACTGTGGGAGAAGTCACTCCAGCCATCAGACCCTAAGAAGTTGGTGCTGGCAGAACCCTTGACTCCGAGGAAGAGAGCCAATTCATCTCCGTCCCGGTATTCTCACAAGTCCAGGGCGGTCAATGCCTGCAGTGCCACCGACATCTTGAACAATCCATTCGCCAGTTCCATCTCCCTCCAGCAGTGCTGAGATGTGCAAAGCGGCACCATCTAAGAGAGTGGAGTCAGAACCAAAACGTAAAAGAAGCTCCTCTGTACCGACCGGCACGGGCTCCCGTCCGGCACCAAAGACCAACTCAGACATGACTGCTCTGCTGGCACTAGTGAAGATAATGGCACCGACTCAAGCCACTTCTTCACAGCAGACTCCAGCACCTAAACAATCTTCAGCACTAGAGACTACGACAAGCAAGACCCATAAGAGGTCTGAGGCCCAGCACTGAGCAGCACAGGTGCCAGCAACTCCTCCACCGGAACAAACTGGTGGAGTCACCACTGCATTTTCCAATGCTTAGGGAGGATAGCCCACACCGGTACCAAATGAAGGACATCTCCTTTTCATCCACACCATCCTCTCCGGCACCAGCCTCAGCACTGCACATGGGAGCAGGTTCTCATCCCGGCACTCCTCTCCCACTTACTCAGTAACATTCAACCAGGCAAAAGACTGGCCAAAACTAACCTCAGTACCCCTGGTTCAACCATCCATGGCCATACCCAACTCAGTTGTACCCCCCACAGTGACCCTCATGGAACCCAGAGGCTCAATGCCGCTTACAGACATCACAATGCCACCATCAATAGGATACAGCTCCTTCTACTCCAGCTCCTCCAGCAACTCGCTCACCACCAACTCAACCACCACAGTCACCTTCTGTGGTGACAGACCCTATGGAGAAGGAGGATGACCTACTGAAGTCTGATATAGAGGATCCATCTCTGGTGGCCCAATCTTCGTCATCTCCCTGATAAGGAAGTCTTCCCCTCCTCCTCTCTACCAGAGGATGAACTGAAACAATTCCAGAAATTGTTTGAGGGTTGGGAACTCACAGGAAGATCAAGAAAAACAGCACAAGCTGCTACAAATATTGCAACCTGTATCTTCCTCAAAAATTGCTCTGACTATTGCTGATGACATAATGGAGCTGTCTGAGACCATATGGCAAATGCCTGTTTCCATAACCCCTACAAATAGAAGGGCAGATAGGAAATATTTCATCCACTGGTTGTGGATGTGGTCCATCATTGGTCAAGACAGTCATTATTCAGATCCACTCCATAGAAGAAAGAGCACAAGATATTAGACCTCATTGGGCAGAAAGTCTACTTCTTGGCAACCCTGCAGTTCCAAATCTCTAACTACATAGCCTTTCTCATGAACTATGGTCATGTGAATTACTCAAGGCAGCAGGAGCTTATGAACGATGTCCCAGAGCAAAGATGACCACAACTCCATCCATTATTCAAGAGGGCCAGACTATTGCCTGAACTGCCCTACAGGCCTCAATGGATGTGGCGGATACAGCTGCCATGGTGACAGCTACAGTTGTAGTGATGCATCGTACCTCCTGGTTACAATCTTTGGGAATCCTGCGGGAGCTGCAAATCAGAGTAGAGGACCTCCCATTGGCTAGAACCCACCTGTTTACAGCCAAAACAGATGAGGTTCTCTACTTGATGAAAGTTTCTCACACAACCCTTCGCATATTGGGGACGAATACTCCACCTAACAAAAGAAGAGGGTACACACCATATGTGAGGCCATGAGACACCCCCTTCCTGACAGTAACAAAGAGCTTTTGATCAAAGGTCCAAACAACAATTGGGCAGAAGAAAGGGTCAACATACTCAGGCCACAGCGCCACAGTTTTGAAGGTGTGGTCAAGGGTCTGAGTGACCTCCCCTTAGAACCAATGCAGTCCAGCCATCTTTTTGGTCGCTGCCTATGGCCTTTTTACAATCAGTAGGCCCTTATTACTATGGACCTTATTACTATGGGTTCTCAAGATTGAGAGATTGGGCTATACCTTTCCCTTCCTGTCTACACCCCCTGCCCTTCCCTGTCCCTCTTCAGGGACCCTTCTGACAAGTACCTGTTACAAATAGAGGGACAAAACCTTCACCGCTTAGGTGCCATAGAACCAGTTTCTCCACAATTTCACAGGAGAGGGTTCTACTCAAACTATTTCCTTGCGCAAAAGAAGACAGGAGGCTGGAGGCCCATCCTCGATCTCAGAAAACTAAACAGGTTCATCTGCAATCAGAAGTTCAAGATGGTGACATTGAGGGCTATCATACCAGCATTGAATGAGGGGGACTGATTCTCAGCCCTCGACCTTCAAGACGCCTATTTCCAGATATCCATGCACCCTTCTCACAGGAGATTTCTCAGATTCAAGGTAGGGGAATGTCACTACCAGTACCATGTGCCACCCTTGACCTTTCAACTGCACCCTGTGTGTTCTCTAAGACACTAGCAGTGGTCAATGCCTTCTTGAAATGTTAAGGGGTCATCATATTCTCCTATTTATATGATTGTCTAATCAAAGGTATTTCTCATCAACACAAACTATGGCAGATATCACTCGGGATATTTTCTCCCACCTTGGCCTCCTAGTAAATCTCCAGAAATCCACCTTAGAACCCACCCAAAGGATAGAATTCATAGGAGCATTGCTAGATTCCACCAGAGCATAGGCTATCCCTCCCCATCCACCAGTTCAACACACTATGGAACTTCATCAGCGTAGTGTTACACACTCTGTTCATGACTATTCATGAAGGCCTTCAAATTCTGGGACATATGGCAGACACCACATATGTGGTACAATTTGCAAGACTCCCCATGCGCTGTTTACAGGGATGGCTAGCTACAGTGTACATCCCGAACTGACACAGCCTAAGCAAGCGAGTAGCACTTTCCCAGCTAGTACTCACGTCTCTCTGTTGGTGGATATGTCAGCACAATCTTCTCGAGGGAGTATCCTTCCAACAGCGCAACCCATTATGCGTGATAACCACCAACTCATCCTTCAGAGGGTGGGGTGCCCATTGTGGTTATCCTATAGTCCAGGGCAGATGGTCACATTGCGAGATGTGCCGGCACATCAACATATTGGAACTCAGAGTGGTCTGCAATGCTTGTCTCCACTTCCTCCTGATAATCCATGGCAAAACCATTCATATCCTTACAGATGACACATGCTGAATGTTTTATATCAATAGACAAGGGTGTGCCCAATCATGCTCTCTATGTGCCAAGATGATCCAGTTTTGGAACTGGTACATAACAAACCGTAAAACACCATAAGCAATGTACTATGTTCTTCCAACTCATCACGTTTAAATGCTTTGTTGATGTCTTCCATATTATTCTTGTTCTCCATATTCAAGGAATGCCCTCCCAGACAAAATCTGTCTCCAAGACTTGTTAGTTTTAGTTAGCCCCTCTCTATCTTGGGACTGGTTCTATACTTACACAATTGCAAGTTTCCCATTGACTTTTAAAGGTGCAGGTCATTATCTCCTTCCCCTTTCCTCTTGCTCCCTCACATCTTAAATATTTATCATCTAAGAGATCAAAAGCAAAACATGTAATCATACAGTTTTATTTTAAAAAATTAAGTGTATAAGTAACAAATGCTGTCTTGTGATCTGTGACTGAACTCACTGTAAACTGTGATGCAAAACAGTTGTGACTATAAAAACAATGGGCCACATCATTAGTTAACACTAGTCTACATAAATATGTTGAGTTCGGTGGAGTTTTTCCAGTCTACACCAAATGAGGATTGGTCCTGTGAGTGCACTTCAGAAATTTCTACCGGTATTGGAAATTCCATGTTTAAATGAGGCAATCAAAACAGAACTTTTGTGAACTGTAATACTGAGGTTAATCCAGAGTGATTTTAGTGTCTTCTGTAATTTACTTATGAGTCATGTTTCAAAGGTACTTAGAGCAAATATAAATCCAAATTAAAAATTTTTATAACTTGAAAGAAGGCTGCCTAAATGTGAAGCTTTCGATTGAATCCTGGCTGATGCTTTCTTCAATGAGGATATAGATAATAGTAAATTATATTCAGAAATAATTAAAATAGGTTAAAGGGAAACTGACAACATAGTTAACCCTCAAATTAGTCTGCCTTATGACAAAACTGCCATTTATCTTTGTTATAATAAAATATCATCATTAAGAAAACGTGAAACACTAATAATCCCCTAGGACCTCCTTTATCTTTGAACTCACCTTTGTAAATAGATTTAATATTGTTTTTATATTTTGACAAGACTGTGTTTTGAGATAACAAAACTGATTCTAAGCAAGATGGGAAGTATTCTACCTCCTGTGGATCTGTGGAGAGAAAGTCTGGCAGAGTTAGAAGTAGTATCAAAGGGTGGAAACTCTGAGAAGTGTTGGTTATTTGGGGACAAAGTAGATTATTTATTCATTGAACAATAAGATAAGGTAAGGCATGAATTTTATTGCATTAATTTACTCCTAGGCTACGTCTACACTGCAGGCTTTTTGCTCAAGATCAGTCATTCTTGCGCAAAAACTTGCAGAGCGTCTATACTGCATGCATGTTCTTGCGCAAGTAAATTTACAGTAAAGCATCAGAAAAGAGGGCTTCTTGCGCAAAAGTTATTCCTTTCCCCATGAGGAATAAGCCTTCTTGCGCAAGAAGGCAGTATGGATGGGCAACAGGGGTTTCTTGCGCAAGAAACCCCTATGGCTACAATGGCCATCAGAGCTTTCTTGTGCAAGAGAGCGTCCACACCGCCACGGATGCTCTTGCGCAAAAGCACATCTCTTGCGCAAAAGCACATGGCAGTGTGGACACACTCTTGCACAAGACCTTTTGCGCAAGAACTCTTGCACAAAACAGTTCTTGTGCAAGAAGCCTGCAGTATAGACGTAGCCCTAGTGTTGTGGTGGATATAAAACCAAATACTCAGTGCTATCAAATGAATCCATGTGTATATGGAAATTATAACACAGTTCTGACTCTATAAAGTCTTACTGAAATTATAAAAATGAATTCTGTCCTTCCGGGGCCCAGAGGATGGCAGTACCTGGGCTTGTTTACTTTTTAGCAGAAACTTTGGCTACCGAAGAGCAGAATTGATAGATGTTGCAAGAAGTCAGATCCAGTCTTCTTCAGCTGATGGGACAGTTGCACACCAACTTAACATTGAGAAGTGGTAGAGTAAAAATAGTCAAGGCAATTGATCCTTAGAGTTCATAGCCTTTTTCTAAGAGAAAAGTGTGATACTGTAATTCTGTTGGTTTTGTATTATGAAATCATGTGTTTGTTTAGGTTGGAAGCTTTCTGAGAATTTACAGTCTGCATTCAAAACAAGCCAGTGCTGGGAACCAGCCTGATGCTTCCTATGTAGAATTTCATCTTCATGGAGGCACCTGTTACGGTCGAGGAATTAGAGTCCTGCCAGAAAATAATCCAGATGTTAAAGAACTAAAAGCGTGAGTTCTGTAAATAATCTTTGAGACTAGTCTGGAAGTTTTAAATGTAGTATTTTAGAATTCTAGTTCCAGTAAACATGAAGCTATTTACATTTGTAAATGCTTTGGGGACTGAATACATGCAAGCACCCAGCACTTCTGGAGTGGAATGAGGTCGTCGTTTGGCACTACCATACTACACAACAGTTTTCAAGAGAGGGGTAGGTAAGTGAGGAGTAAATTTTCCAATTGAAACTATAAGAGGAGTTTGGATTAACAATCATAATTTTTCAGATTATGCTTTGGCCAAGCTACCAGGTGTTGTAAACTTAGTAATCTTTTAAAAAGTGGCATGCAGGCACTTAATGATGAAGGTGCCAATTCACCGACGTAATTAAGCACTTACTTCATGTAAAGCATGTGCTTAGGTCTAATTGACGTCAGTAAGATTTAAGACCATGCTTAAAGCAAGGAACATCAATAAATACTTTATTGATATGGGCCCCACAGGCAAAGAACAGTTAAATGATCAAGATCTCCTTTTTATATTTCATCAGAAAGTCTGCATTTCCAGTAGCACAGTTTTCTCTTTATGCTATATTGGATATTGATTCCCTTACTGAATCGTCAATAAACAAGCCTGTAGCCCTTGGATTCTTTTCTGTTTTATGTCTGTACAAGACTTTCTATTATATCTAAACACTGTAACTGAACCATATGAAGAAAAGGTTCACATCTTTGATACGTTTAAGATCTGTTGAAAACTACAGAAGATGAATATATTCATATCTTTAAAATCTTTTTTCTTTTTTTATAGATTCATGGATTCTGTGATTCTTACAGAGAGTCAAAACATGGAGAGCACGTCTTCAATGGAAGTTGATGGCACTTTTGACAATCTATCATGTAAGAGCAACTGGAAACTGATTCATTCCTTTTGCTACATAAAAATAGTACTAGTTATCTAATATTTATTATCACTTTAAAGAAGACTTGGAGTTGATTTTTTTTCCATTTAAACAAAAAGTATTTGGCAGATACAAGATATGTGTGAACCTATTAGACCATTAACCAATATTCACTTACTTGTCTGTGTCTCAACAGACGTTTATCATGTAACTACATGAGTGTTTGTTTAAAAAGACTTGGTAAAGAGTTAATTTAAATGCAGAGGGTAAGATTTTTCACTTCACTTAAATGTAGCACTGTTTTGAAACACCACTATGTTAAAGCCCACTAAAGAATAATTTAGTGGGTACAGCAGGGCACCAGTTAATGTGCTAGTATACTTCAGAAACCACATACCCATGGTGCATTATCCCACTGTGTAGACAAACCCTTACCAAGAAGTACGTTCACACAAAACAGAATGCTGTTTTAGGGAAATTCACATCAAAAGTTAGGTCCCTACTCAAAGAAATGGCTACCATTTGCCTATGAGGACTTGTAGGAATAGTAGCAAAATAGTCACTGTGTCTGTTTTGAAAAACTAAAATTCTACAATCTGTACTCCTTCCTCAGCATTTCACAGGCGTTAAATTTACTTGATTCTATGTATGTTACCTGCATAAGTCTCCCATTCATCAGAAAGATAATAGGCCCTTATGAGCTAAGATCAGGCCTACACTGGGAGGGTCAAAGTTGAACTAAGGTACATAACTCCATCTACATGAATAGCGTAGCTGAAGTCAACATACCTTAGTTTGACTTACCACAACATCTCCACTGCAGCATGGAAGTCTCCCTCCGACTTCCCTTGCTCCTCACAACCCAGTGGAGTATCGGAGTCGATAAAGACAAAATCAGAGGTTGATTTAGCGCATCCTTACTAAACCTGCTAAGTTGATCATCACAAGTTCGATCCATAGTGTTGATCTCCGAGCAAGTGAAGACAAGGCCTAATATATAGATTTTTAAGGGAAGAATGCTGTGGTTTAGAAATTCAGTACATACTTTTAAAGCAAAATACCTTTTAGTGCTCAGATTATGAAGTTACAGACTTCCGAACTTTCGATGAGGTCAGGGACATTGAGAATAATTAATAAAATATTCCTAGAACTAAGTCTACCAGGCAGGATAAGTTCATGTCCGGAACTGCTGATCACAAAAATAAAAGCACATTTCAGTGTCCTTAAAGGCACCAGGTATCCTATAGTGCATGGAATCTAATTGCAGAGATATTTATAGTATTATTGTTCTATGTTAACAAATATAGAGAATCAGGTTTGTGAAAGTAAAAGTGCAGCTCAAAATGTTACAACCAGTGGCTGTAGTAATATGCACTCTGTGTGCAGGTTTCCACAGGTAAACATAAATCTGAGATGAGTATTATATATGAATACAAATACCTACAACCAATAAATCCTGTTACTGTTAGTCTCTTTTTCTACCTATGCCATTTGAGCAAAACCTAAAGGACACTGAGATAATGAAAAGCAGATCTTGCACAGAGAATGGAAAGGACCCTCCTATGTTAAGAGGCATTATCAGATGTGTAGGTATTTATCTTTCGTAAACCATAGTTTTAAAACAATTTGTGACATACTTGTGTGTAATACATTTCAATTATCTGCTGTTGAACCATATTTGGTCTTATTATTGTACAACCAAAACACCTATGAAAAAGAAAAGAAAATACAAGATGCAAGTCAGGGATCAAAAGCAGATGGATATTTCAGTGATTTGGGATTCCATTATTACTAATGGTATTACTAATGGTATAAACGGGTGAGAGATTATAACAACTAAAAATATAGAAACTTCTTAACTACAAATGACATCAATATATATATATGTGTAGCTTTACATTAATGTCTTTCTTTTAACTGAAACACAGCAGTTATGTATAACTCATAATTAATAGCAAACATACAATATTAAAAATTGGTTATTAGCAATGTCATACTCCATTAACACAAGTGTTCTTCCTTCAATATATGTTATTTCTTAACAGACCAGTCATATTCAGAGAGATGCCAACAGTTATCTGTTACAGGTAGGAAACATATTTTATACCAACTTGGTAGACTTCTTCTAAATAGTCTTTGAAGGATTAGAATTTTATCTATAAAAGTCAGTAAATTTTTATTTCAATGTACAGATACAGACTGGTGAAAAAATATTTCCATTGATGAGGATCAAAATTGACAGATGGTCCAAGTAACAAAAATGTTGCTAGAGAACTCATTAGAGTTTAATTTAAGGATATTTGCTTTGGATATTTTGATGTGTGATATTGACAGTTTGTGTTTTAAGAGTTAGAAAGCTTTAACTTTTTGAATTGCGTCCCCTCTTCATTGTGCAATTCCCCCATAATATATTAAATTCCCTCCTATATATTAAATTTTTTTAAATTATAAAAGTACAAAAAATCTAAAAAATATAAATTAATATTATCCATCAAAATTATAAGAAAAAAAAGATTGAATTCTGTAAAGCTCCGTTATAGATAACAAAGATGGAAGTTCAGATGTTAGCTTCCAAAACTGTTGAAGCCATTGTAACTGTCTAATTTTCATTATGAATGTTGCTTTTTAAGGAAGATACGCATTTGGATGTAGATAAAGCCACACAACAACAGTAGCCATAGGATACTAATATTTAGCCTTTTGTTTTCATCCTCTCAATTGGAAGCATCTTATTCTAACCATGTTGTTGAAATATCCTAGTGCTGACATTCTAAAATCATTCTTATTAAAATATGTATGGCTTTTCCCTACTTGAATCCTTTTCAGCCATTGAGTCACTATAGACTTTAGGACCATCTTGTGTCTTAAAGGCCAAAGGAACCATTTGATATAGTGCAATTGTAAAGCCAAGACTACTGCCATAGCTACATTTCTTAAGAGCTTCGTTAGCTCAGCTGGTACCTGTTCCTGTGACTCTTTTCATAAAAATGCACATCTGTTTGGTCAAAACTAGCTTAAGTGCTGTAAGACCATCATTTTACTTTACCCAGAGTTTGTAATCTAACATTCATTCCATGGGAATTGGAATGGCAGCTATGAGCTCAGTTACTTAGAACTCTTATCGGTTTTAGCTACATCTGTGCATAGGTTATGCAAAAGTAATTTCTGAAATGTACTTACAGACTTTAGGATCCAATAGAGTATCTTTATCTTTTCCAAAAAATTCTAAATTAAAAAAAATCTTTAAACACATCCTTGTGATGGTTCCATGCACTCACCCTATTGTTTTATTGTTCTAAATATTGTGTCATTGATTAATAGCTTGTATTTTTGTTGCATTGCAGTATTAACAGATCATCAGCATTTAGATGACACCGCACTAAATATTATTTTGAAAAGCACAGTTCCTCAACAGTATCGCATTAGAGCAAAACTGAGAACTTTTAAACCTCAGAACCTCTATCAGTCTGTTAAACTTTATTGTTCAAAATGCAACTCACTGTAAGTTTTTTTTTTTATAACATTAATTAAAAGTTACAAATTGCTCATATGTTTTAGAAATCTTAGATAATCTTTTCAATATTTTCATCTTTCTTGTAACACTGAAGATGGATTGAATTTAAATCCATTTCGTTTTGAGCAAAGGTTTAGAAGATTACTGAAGTTAGTTGAGGAAAATTAGTCATATGGGATCTGCTTACTAAGTTCTCTTGAGTTGCTCCAGGATTCTAGTTTCTCTTCCAGTTTGCAAATTGGACATTTAATTTTGCCATGGACCTAGAAACAAGATTTACCTAACCCTATTCTTACAATTTTTTGAGTATCCCATCACAATAATCTGTTTGCGTCCATATGACTGTCCATATTTTGGCTTTTAGAATTATGAATGGAAACTACCAGTACAACTAAAGGCTGAGTTTCACCTTATTTTCAAAGTTATTTTATTTAAGTGAAAAATTTACCATTTGAAAACTGTCAGACATCAATTTTGTCTTGGTGTGCAAGTTAAGTAAAATTTCAGGACATTTCTGTTATTTCAAGAAAGTGCATTGAACTTGTTAAACAAAAAATAACATAACTTTACCTTTTAGCATATCATGAAATGCAGAATAGTCTGATAGGTTTTGTCTGTCCAAGAGTATTAGTCCTAGGTTTTAATTCTAGGTCTCTCATGAAAGTTCCACGTGGCCTTGGAAAGACTTTTAACTTCTCTCAGTTCCCCATCTTTAAAAGGAGTATAATGCCTTTCTTATAAAGGAGAACTGTGAGGATTAATAATGTTCTTTGTAGTCTGAGCCTAAATTCTGATGAACTCCCTGCCCCAGCACATGCTTAACTTGAGATTACTCTAATGCTTACAGTTAAGCATGTGCTTAATTGCTTTGAAAAAATGGGGCCAGACCATTCAGTTTGTTTCAAGATCAAGTCATCTGTGTGGTGAACACATCACTGTGCCCTATTATCAGAGCTTAATGGTCCTCTTGTGAGACTTTCTTCCAATATAAACAAGGAGTCCTATGGCACCTTAAAGACTAACAAATTACACATTTGTTAGTTTTTAAGGTGTCACACGACTCCTTGTTTTTCCTGAAACAGACTAACATAGCTACCTCTCTGAATTTTTTTTTACAATATGCTGTTTATACAGAAGCTTTCAGTCCGAGGTACGTTGCAAAAGGAGCTAAATTCTGGCTTCATCTGTGCACACGCTTGTAAAGTCACATCCATAGTGGGAAGTTTCATCCTTTCTCTGTAGTGGAACTGAGGAGAGGAGCATTCCATCAAGCAAGCAGGGAATCCATTATTCCACTTCTCCATCTCTAAAATGGGGAATAATAGCTAGAGCCCTACAAATCCACAGATACCTGCTTTAGATTCACAGGTATCCGCATCCGCAGAGGTGGATGCAGAGATCCACAGCTCGTTTTTGCAGATATGGATGCGGATACAAATTTTACATCTGTGCAGGGCTCTAATAATAGCACTACCTACCTCACAGTGCGGCTGTTTAGAATAAAAACATTAAAGATTGTGATTTGCTTTTAGAGCTATTGATGAAAAGTGCCAGGGGAGTGAGGTGTCTCAGTTGGGGGGGTTTGGGAGGGGTTTTTTTTGGTTTCTCACTTGTGTGGTCCCCGATTGATTTTTCTATAGGTCAGTGGCCCCAACCGAAAAAACGTTCCCCACTCATGCCATAAATAAGGACAATGCAGTAGAAAGTGATCTCAAACAGCTTCAGCTCTTTTTTTTTTTTTCAGAATGCATGATAAAATAGGGAGGGGCAATCTGGGTTTCAATTTTAAGGAGGCAGGTACCTGTGTGACCATTTAGAGCCTGTGCCAAAATCCAGGAAAGTTTGTGGGAGTTTTTCCATTGCTTTCAATGGGTTGGGATGAAGATATCAGGCTTTACCTCAGGTGATAGATAGGACTAGCTTTCTTGGCATGCAGCAATGGACTCATTAATACAGGGGTAGTTTCCCCTGAGCTTATATGTACAACACTTCACACCTGTGCTGAACACCCTCAAACCCTTAAATTGCTACAACTTGTTGAAATTGTCTTTTGTGAAAGATCAGTGTGAAAAAGTGACTCTTCCTGTATATGCTGTTATTATATTTCAATATCTTGTTTATTTAAAGTACTGCATTTCATCTACAAGACTATTGAAAAAGAAGTTGCTATTGTTTACTTACTGCTTTCTAAAATATTTTTAGGCAAGAAGTTCCAGATGGAGATGATTTTGACTTAATATTAAGAGACTCTGCAGTTACAGCTCCAAATCCAGAAGTACATAATGCATTGTGGTATGATTCTGCAGTGTGGGATGCAGCTAATCAGGGGCAAAGAAAAATAGTTGTTCATTTTGTAAAACACGATGAGCTGCTTCAAGAACCAGAAGATACTTTGATTATGGTAGAAGGTAAGATAATTAAATTACAGTTTTACCACAGTGGTCTCTTCCCCTAGATATTTAGGATTTTAGTATCTTTTATTTTAAAAGAGAAATTATTTTATTTAAAAAACAAGCACACCTACCGCTTTGAGATGGTAAAATCCATTAGCATTTTACAGTTAGAGATGGCTGGCTGAGTCTCCAAAGCTTTCAGATAAAATCTAAACTTCCAATATCATGGGTCTGTATTTCTGTAAACTAGACAGGAGTCAAATACCAATGTATCTGATAAATCAAAGCCAAGATGCTTTCATGGTGCAGTTAGTACATTCTTTTTTCTTTTTTTTTAATCCCCTATTGGGCTTCTAGGTAGTTTAAATTCAGATTTGGAATATAATTGCAGTCTTACCAAAAATTTTCAAACGTAGCTGGATAAGTAAAAGGCATCTCTGATCATGCACACCTACTACTAACTTTGTCAGCCTCTGGATGTCAGTGTTGTGTCACATAAATAAACCTGAAGCAGTGTTCTTTTTAATCTCATTGCTTTTTAGAGGAAGAAAAAAAACTAACTTTAAATAAGGGTATTTGAATAGAGCAGTGATTCTCAAAATGGTGTGGGCGCACCTTGCCCGTGAGGTTGAAGCAGCAGCACTGGCTTCCTGCTGGGGGAGGTGAGGAAGAAAGCCCCGAGCCTCACTGTGTGATATGGCTTGTGGCAAAGAAGTGGCTCCATGCACTGCTGCTCCCCTCACCCAACTAGGGAAACAGCGGCATACAGATGCGCTATCTGGAGGCTTTCCCTGCTGCTCCCACTGACCAGATTCGGGCCAATGGGAGCAGCAGAGGGCCATGTTGCACAGTGCCTGAGAGCAGCGGGGTGTGCGAAGGCAGGTAAGTGCCCTCCTTCCCTTCGTACCCAGACCCTGCACCCCACTCCCCTCTTGCATACCCCCACTGAGACCCCATACCCTCAGCCTGCTCCTGACCCCTCCCCCTGGCCAGACACCTACCCCCAGCATACTCCTTCCCCCTCCCCCCTGGCCAGTGACCCTACTGTCAGCCTACTCCTGCCCCCTCTGGACAGACATCCTATTCCCACCCAGACCTTGCACCCTCACCCCCTCCTGTACCCCACCTCCTGCTCAGATCTGCACCCTCATCCCCCTCACTGGCAGCCCTGTCCCACACACTGAACCCCGCATTTTGGCTCCACTCGAGAGCTTGGGGTGTTGACAAAATCCACTAACCCTGGAAGAGTTAATTTGGCCTATGGGAAGTCCTGAACCTCAGTCCTCCCTGTCCCATCATCCTCCCCATGAGGCTGCAGTGCCAGGGGAGTGAGGTGTCTCAATTGGGGGCCACATCAGTGAGGGTTGGGGGGTTTGGGAGGGGTTTTTTTGTCTTCTTACTTGTGTGGACCCCGATTGATTGTTCTGTAGGTCAGTGGCCCCAACCCAAAAGACGTTCCCCACCCATGCCATAAATAAGGACAATGTTGAAACCTTTTGTGTTGGACATAAATTAATATTTTACTTTATTTAAAATGAAATTTGGTAAACATAAGAATAACCATACTGGGTCAGATCAAAGATACATCTAGCCCAGTATCCTGTCTTCCAACAGTGGCCAATGCAGGATGCCCCAGAAGGAGTGAACAGAATAGGTAACCATCAAGTGATCCCTCTCCTGTCATCCATTTCCAGCTCCTGACAGAGGCTATGGACACCATTCCTTTCCATTTTGGCTAATAAGTATTGATGGACCTAATCTCCAGGAATTTATCTAGTTCTTTTTTGAACCCTGTTAAAGTCCTGGTCTTCACAACCTCCTCTGGCAAGGAGTTCCACAGATTAACTGTGAACTATGTGAAGAAAAAATTTTTGTTTGTTTCAAACTTGCTATTTATTAATTTCATTTGGTGACCCCCTAGTTTTTATGTTATGGGAACAAGTAAACAACTTTTCCTTATTCACTTTCTCCATAGCTGTCATGATTTTATAGACCTCTATCATATCCCCCCTTTGTCTCCTCTTCTCTAAACTGAAAAGTCCAGTCTTTGTAATGTCTCTTCATATGGCACCCATTCCAAACCCCTAATCATTTTTGTTGTCCTTTCTTGAACCTTTTCCAGTGCCAGAATTTCTTTTTTGAGATGAGGCGATCACATCTATACACAGTATTCAAGATGTAGGCATACCATGGATTTATATAGAGGCAATAAGATGGTCTGTGCACTTAATCTGTTTAATAATTTCAATAATTATTAAAATAATTTAATAATTTCAATTAATATTTCCTTTCTTACTGGTTAAATTAAACCATTTTTCCTAGCTACAGCACTAGCAAAATGGCTCAGGTGTAATTATATAATTAATGGTGAGTTTTTATTAGTAGCTGGTGGTCTGTGGAAAGGTGTGCGTTGAGCCGGGTGGGCCATGGGCCGAAAAGTTTGAGAACCACTGGAATAGAGTATAAATAAGAAATATTTGCATAGCTTCACATTGTTAATTTAAAACAAGATCACAGTAGCCAAATGGATCAATATGGCAAGGGTGAATCACTTGGTCCTTTCCATTGACAGATCATGAGAGTTAATGGCAAAACCCCTTCTGTTGGCTACTTAGCTGATTATATTACTAGCTTCAACAATAGTCTGCTTTATTACGTGTCCCCAAATTCTGCCACTTGTTGATATAATTTTCTTCCTTTGTAAGAACCCTGTCTCCCCAGTTCTGTGTCTGCTTATTTTCTCCTAAACTAAGTAAACATTCTTTTCTCTTCAAATTACTGAAAGATATTAAAGCCCCAGAAGCTGAATGTTTGGATGAATGTGCATGTAGAGTGGAAGTAAAGACACAATTGTCAATCTTCATATATTTACTACAAGAAGCTTTAGCTAACTAGTATTTTAACTCGTTTTCTTCTTCAGAATACTGACAATGGAAGGTGTCTAAAAAGGATGGCTGCTCACAGAATTTGGGCCTTTTACCTCTTTCATTTACAAGTTCTGAGAGGAATTTTTTGAGTGTTCCCAGATACATCTCCCCTTAATTTCTGCACATGCACACAACAGCAGGTATTCTTCTGGCCAGGGAGATCTAGATAGTGCTCTTGATGTTGCATAAGCAGGTTGCTTTAATAAAATGTGAGATTCCACCTCTCCAGAGACCAGATGCTGAGCCATGTTACTTCCAAGGGATTTTTTTGCCTCTGTTGAGCTGAGAGTTGTGACAGAGCTAAATCCAAGAAACAGATCCACTGCTAGGTCAACCTTTATTTAAACAACTAATTTGTGGTAAACCTTAAAAAGGTGGGGTTTAAGTTATAGATGGCATTTACCTTAATATGTAGTATTCATCTACTTGGTTTTTTATCCAATACATTCACTCTAATTAACATCAGTGTCAGCTATTATTAATCCAGCACATTTGTTGATGTTGATTTGTTAGTATACTAAAAACATTATCTAGATTGACTTTATATTCCAAATATCTTTAAATTATGGAAACATCCCAGTGGTTCCATAGTTAAAGCTATGCTGAGTTTTATGCTTAAAACATGATTTAAATCCTTTATCTGACCATAACATTTCAAGCATTGTGTGCAGTAGAGGTTGTTGCTATGGTACTGAACTGGATTCTATTTTTGGCTCTGCTATGTAACCCTGAGCAAGGCATTTCATGTCTCTGTTCCCCAAGCTTTATTCATCTTTTATAGTTACATTATAGGTAGGTACTGTCTCTGTGGTACTATGTATTTGTACAGTGCCTAGCATAATGGCACCCTGATTTAGTTGGCTTCTCTAGGCACTCATGCATGACAAAGAACTGCAATAACAATAAAATATGAGACACAGTCATCATTCCTATAATAGTGATTTTGTAAGATCTTAAATCTAATGTAAGCAAAAGTTGTTTTTGCAGAAAATTACTTATTTCAGAAAATTCACTACTATGTTTCTTTCCTGTTTTCTATTCATGAAGTAATTAATTCAACTGTTATTTAGCCGATTAGTGGTTATTATGTGCATAACAATAATTACAGAGTTAAGTATATCAGACTGGTTCTTGCAATTACAAGGAAACAGTTGCATTGGTCTAAGGTCAGAGAGTTCCTAGATTCAGTTCAGCAATCATATCAAACAAATACTGCTATGACTGAAAGACCTATGGTAGTTTAAGAAATGACATCCCTGTATCCCTAAATAAAGTGTAACCTGAGTAAAGTTACTTTCAGGTCTGCTATCTTGTTAGCTACTATTGTTATCATGAGATATATTTAAAACATATTTTATGGTAACTTACAACTTTGTACGTGTAACCTGTAGATGTGTTTAACATTTTTATGTTTTTCCATGTAGTAATGAGAGACTTGTAAAATTTTTGTGGTTGTTCCTATATTTTTAATAGATGCTGTGACAAAGTTCCTCCTTAACCTTGGTGTGTCCTGTGCTTTCAGGCAGATTACTTGCCTCAGAGGCTCACAGCAGCCCTCAGTTTTGACACCATCTTCTGTTTGTTGAGCTACTCTCATTATTGGCCAACATGAGGAAAAGAGGGGAAACTTCATAATCTTTGTTGCCACTCCCAATAGTACAGAGTAGGACAAACCCTTGTGCCAAAACCAGTTTCTTTCTAGTACTGAAATGGGGAGCTGGTGGGGCGGCAACCTGAGTCCACCCTCTACTCCGGGTTCTAGCCCAGGGACCCTATAATAGCAGCTGTCTGTAATGTTTCTGGTAACCGCTGTATGATAACTACCAATCACTAGGCCACTTCCCCACAGCCTTCTCCAGCACCTTCCTTGCTGCAGGCTTTTCCTTCTGGTACCTGTATGCACTTATTCCTCCCAGATTCTCCACAACTTCTTTTCTCCTCACATTCCTCAACACATTGAGCTACCAGAAAGCTAGCCCTTTTTTTCTTCATTGGCCCCAGGAGTTGTGCTTAGTCTAACTCGCTAGACTCTGGAAACTTCGTAATTGGCTATACGTGCCTTAATTGCCCTGATTGGTCTGATAAGTTCCTGCTGATTCTGGATTAGCCCTTGATAGTTTACCCTGGGAGCAGACACTTACTCAGTCTAGGGCTAATACGCTTTCCTTCAACCACTCTTCTCTACCCCTCTGGCCTGACCCTGTCACAAAAAAGGAGTTCCATCAATACTGGCCTGCTTACAGTGATGAATTACAGGTGCTGAAATGGATATCCGATGGGTCAAGAAAGATGAAGCAAGTAATTTAGCATTAAATACAATTAAGTATACTTTTTTTGTTTTGAATAGGAGTGATGCTAAAAGAAATCAGAAAACTTTCAAGAAGATTTAAATGTATTATACCTGTGAAATCCACAAAAGAAGATCTTGAGTTACTAGACCTTTCAGCTCCTTTCCTTTTGCAAGGGAAAATATGGCATTATGGGTAGGTTAAAAGAAAAAGCTGATTTTAGTTTAGAAGTGGTTTAGTAGTTTACAATTAATAGATTGTATAGAAAGTTAGTTTAAATAACTTAAATTCCTGATCCCTCTTTATCTTTGTGTATTGTGTAAATACTGAAAAAACACACCTTCTCAGGGGCCACCTTAGATTTGACTAGAGCAGGAACAATAACTTTGCATTTGGCCTGATGGTAGCTTGTACCCTTGTTGCCCTCTTTGCAAGGGTGTGGATGTGTCTCTTCAGAGGTGGTTGAGTCTACTATGCAGACTAAATCATGGCCTGTTCATGATCGTTTCACTTGTTCAGAAGGTTTATAATTCTGGTGAAAGCTCCCAAAATTTGTCTTGAAGAGAAGCACATCTCATAGCCAGCATCTTGATTAATGGTCACCACAAAGGTCTCCAACCTTTGTTGGGAAGCTCCTTTGGGAAACTTGAAAGTTCATGATGTTTCAAAGTCTCACCTGTGTTTACTTACCAAAGCACAATAAATTAATGCCTTATACAGTAATCTACTATATATTTGAGAGAGTTTGTGAGTGAGCTTGTCTGTCTGTCTGTTCTAAACCTCCTTCAAAATGGTAAGAGCTAAGACCACCAAGTTTGGTATGCAGGTTCCTCTTATAATAACTTAAAGCAATGTAAGGATTTGGTTGTGCCAGGATAATGGGATGTGCCTGGAATGTGATTGTTTCTCATAAAATGGAAAGGGAGGACTCTGCTAGCAGGGGCAGTTATATTGCATAATAACCACCGGGAGGCAGCAAAGGGACAGACATGGGAACCAAGACAGCTATAACCCCGTTGGGACAGCTGGGAGAAGGGGTGGAGAAAGGAACAGCTATCTATTCTATATTTCACAGAGTTTCTCTGTTTATGTCTGTCTGTCCCCCAACTGGGGGATATACATCCCTCCCCGGCTGTGCCTGTTGCAGTATCCATGAACAGGCACTTCTCACCTGGCCCCAAGCTGCAGCGGTGAGAGAGAACTAAGGTTGTCCTCTCTCCCCACAACAGTCTACATACCAAACCCTTCAGCCCCAGCCCAGTGCAGTGATTTTTAAATGAAGAAAAACAAAATTATTTGAGTTAAGGACCAAGTAAATAGTCTAGTATAAAATATATACCAAGGTTGCTATAGCGGGTGACCTTTGAATTCCCTGACATCTGTGTATTTAAAATCTCAACCTTTGCAATTATCAACAGTTTTATATTTAATCAATGTAGAATTTTGGCATATTGCCATATTTCCCATGTAACTATCCTGACTCTGAGTGCCATATATTATATGTAGCATATTTGAAAGTTATTAATTACTAGCACATTTACCTGGTATTGCTCAAGTCCTTAAGGAGGAGCTCCAGGCTGAGGTTGTTGGGGGTGCAGGAGTCAGGGTTGGAGGGTAAGGAGGGCTGGTCAGGGAACTGTTTGTAGGGTGAAGGGTGTAGGGGAACGGGATTGATACCGGGGCTGATTGTTCTTTCCCTTTCTATTGCTGTGAGGGGGTAAGAACAAAGTTCACATCTCATCTGCCCCCTGTACTCCCCAGCAAGTGTAAGCAATGCATCAGACTTCACTTTCCCCTCATTTCCTGATGAAGGGGAACAACCAGCAGTATCCCCCTATGAATCTGGCAGGGAGGGGGGAAATTCAGCTCCCCACCCTTCCTAAAGGGTAGGGGGGTCAGAGGCTTGGGGCTGGGGAAGTGCTGGACGGGTTGGGGCATGCCAGCCCCTTTCACCTGCCTGGTGATTCTGTCTCTTTTCTGTATGGTTTTATGAGAAGCAATCTCATTCCAGGTCATCCCATTTTCTTGGCACAACCAACCCCTCACCTTGCTTTATGTTATGATAAGAGGAAGCAGTACAGGTTGAACCTCCCAAATCTAGGACTCTCTGGTCCAGCAACATCCGTGGTCCGGCAGGGCCACGGATGTTGCTGGACCAAAGAGCCCTGGAGGTGGAAGTGGGAGCCAGCTGAGAGAACATGGGGGTGGTGAGCTCCACCTGGACCAGAAGTGGCTGGACCAGGTGGCAGCCAGGGGAGCTCCCACCCCAGAAGAGGAACCCCTGGAGTCAGCTGGGCCAGGCAGCAGGGGAATCCTGGGATACCACTGATGGCAGTGGGGTTAGATTGGACAGCTATAGCCGTGAAATCCCCAGCTGAAGTGGGGCTGGCAGAGGTGGCGGTGCCCAGCTTGGGAACCCCAGGGAGTTCCCCGTGGCAGCAGGGCTGACCCTTGCAGTGGTGCAGTGTGGCCAGATGGTCCTGGCTGTGGAACCCCTGCTGGCAGTGGGGCTGGTGGCAGCTGGGTGCCCCATCCTAGGAACCCTGGGAAACACTCTGTGGCAGTGCAGCTGGCAGCGGCCTGGCAATCCCAGACGGGAACTCCAGGAGACCTTAGGGCAGTGTGTGGACAGCAGAATGGAGAGCCCATACCAGGCCAGTGTTAATGGGGCCAACAGCAGGGCGAGGAGCCTGGGAACCAAGCAGCCAACAGGGCAGCACTGACCTCCTCTTGTCCGGCAAATTCCCTGGTTCGGGACAGCTCAGGTCCTCAGGGTGTCGGATCAGGGAGGTCCAACCTGTATAAGGAATTTGGTGATCCTAGCTCATTCCGTTTAGGAGGAGTTCTTAGACCGAGAAATATAGCATATTTTCCTACAACTTACATGTATTAAGTCAAATTATGCTATAATTTATTCTGTGGTAAAACTGGAATGACTTTATTGATACCTGCTTCACAACAGTGTAAATGGGGGTAAAATTTGGTCCAGTGATCTACATGACAAGTTTGCTTTTAAAGCTAATCTTAGAGATAATAAATGTCAATTTTATATTGCAACTGTTACATACTAGCATAGAACCTTATTTTGAGCTTATTTTAATGCTACTGTAACTGTTTCTTGTGGCAAATGAAAACAACTTTATATGGACATCTCTCAACTTAATAGAATTTTATCCACTCACAGTATTTTAGTTGATGATGATATATAAGTACTCAGGAATAAAATTGAGAGGTTCTTTTAATAGCTCTTCATTAGAATATTTTAGGCACAGGTAAAGCCAAATTCCTATGGCAATAATCTTATAACCCTACATGTTTTAATATATAGTAGAGTTTCAGATTTATCACTGCTGTTACAAAATGGCACTTTATATTGTTAAACGACAAAAAGTATTTGTGTACGAATATGTTATCAAATGGTATTTGTGCACTGTTGTTAGCCTTTGTTATTCAATTATGCCCTTCCAGGAGCCAAAATAATTAGCTGTTTGTAGCTGATGATTCATAAGGAGCATGAATGTAGTTTAGTACTTTAAATGTTGTATGAAGCTTCTCTCCCTTAAAAATCTGATCTGGAAACTGTGCACCTTTTCATAGTGAGGTTGCCTTGCATCCCCACTGAGTAACTTATTTGAAATAAACTTGTTTGGTGCAGAAAGAGAAAAAAAAGGTAATTGTGTACAGACTTCCAGATGATGAATTATCAGTATCTTACTTTAAATGGCAGGTGTAAACAGTGCTCGAAGCAGAAAACTATCCAGAGTCTCAGTTCCCTTGCCACAGAAGAGCAACCATCGTGGGAGCCCACTGAAATAGCAAAAGGTTAGCTAACATCATTATGACCTGAAACACATTGTGCCTGGATTCTTAAGGGTAGATTCCAGTTATCTCACCGAATGGATTACACTTTTGTTTAGATCTTTGTATTTTCTATGGATGCATGTATGTGGAGCTATGCAATTATTTACACCGTATGGGCTGGAGTGGAATACATGATTACATTCTTAAATTATTATATTAAAAATTAACTAAAAAACTTTTTACCTGTCGGAATGTGAGCGCATTGTCTAATGTTTATGCGATAGCAGCTGGCATTTTTAACAATTATGACAGTGCCAGTGTAACAAATCTTCAGTTATATACATACAGATGTCTGTGAGGTATACACAAATATGTACCATACATAAGTCTTCCTTTTGAGCCAAATGTGAATATTCCTTAGCTGTGAGCGATAGTAAGATTTATTTTTTTATACACCCTAATGCTATGAAGCACAAATTCTAGCCTCCTACATTATCCAGAGTACTAGTGAAGAGCTAATTGCCCAGATCAATAGGGTTTGAGCCCCTAACTCCCATTTCTGATTTTGAAAATCTCCCTGTGTATTCCTTGTGTTGCTTTAGGTAGTTTCATCAACTGATTGAAGGAAAATAAATGGGAAAAATGGGGAAGGTTTGAACTGTTTCTAAATTTAATTATTTTAACTCTGTTTACAAATACTTATTAGAAAGTAATCTCAAGCAGTATCTAAAGTCAGATTGATTTTATTAAAGAATACAAACTATTGCAGAAGCATGATGTGTCGCACAAATATCCCCTATTGTTTATTCTGTGTAAGTAAATGTAAGTTAACACATAACTCATAGTATCATATTGTATTCATCAGAAATCTTACTTCCCCCAAAATAAAAAACCCTAAATTTCTTAAATGAAAGCTTTCCAACAAATTAAGTAAAAGCAATGGTTGGGAGACTGTAATTACTAGCAGCAAAATTCAGCAACATATCAATATGGCTACTCCATGAAAGCCAGTTTTGTCTGGCCAAATAAATAGCTTTGGTTTGGTTACATGGAACTCTTTGCTATCAGAATATACTGCTCTGACATTTTCGTCACTGAGTGGTTAGATCATGGCAGTATAAACTATGTACAAGACCAGGAGTGGGCAAAATACGTCCCGTGATCTGAATCCAGCCTACCAAGCCACCGGATCTGGCCCATGGATGCATCATGGAGCCCGAGGCAGGCTCCCTGCTTGCCTCACCCCAACCTTTACACCACTCAGAAAAGCGACTGCTGGGCTGTTTCTCTTTCAAAACTATGAGCCCAGAAAGGAGTGGGGGAAGGCTTCAGGGGCTGCCCCCACCCTCAGCACAATCCCATTGGCTGGTTTCTGTCCAGAAACTAGCCAATGGGAGTTGCCTGTTTGAATAATAGGCAGCCACAAAGCATCACACCCTCTCCCCTGGGCTCCTAGTTATTCACACACGCACATGTACTGCAGCTTGTGTGGGAACGGGGTAGACAGGCAGGCTGCCTGAGAAACATGCTGGGATGTTATGCTGTCCTGGGAGTTACCCAGGTAAGTCTCCTGGCCAGAGCCTTCCTCTGGCACCTCAGGCTCTCCCTTCCCCAACCCTCTGTCTCCCACTCCTGCCCCCCTACTCCACATACCCAAACCCTCTGCCCCCCTTCTATACCCATATCCCCTCCCAGACCCTGCCCCCTAATTCTCTGCCCTAGGTCACAATCCCCTGCCCTAGGTCACAACCCAAACCACTGTACCCCAGTCCAGTGCCCCAGGTCACAACCGCTTCCTTCACCCAAACTCCCTCCCAGACCCCACACTCTCCTGCACTGCAATCCCTTAAGCCACGCCTCCTTCTGCACCCAACCTCCTTCCTAGACACCACACCTCCTCCATTAATATCATGGAAGAGTACGGCTCTTGATCACTTACCAAATTCTTGAAGTAGCCCCCCATCAAAAATTATTGTCCACCCCTGTACAAGGCTATCCAAAGTACCAGGTAGCACATTTCTTTCTTTATATGTAAATACTTGATCAACTATTTATTTTTCTCATAATTGTTTTATTAAAGATAACACAAGTATAAAATGGAAATGTATATAAATGTCTGTAATACAAAAATAATGCATATAATATAGAACTGATATTTCCATTAGAATGTCTGGTTCACATAAAAAATACAAAGGTCCATCAGGCAAGAAGTATTTTAAGAAGCACCAGTTGTTATATTCAAATATCTTTGGGCTGTTACGAGCCCAAAGTGCAAAATCTTCCCTATTTTACAATTGTGGATTCCTTTCAATGGAATCTAGACACTTATTAAGTAAAATGTCCTGAAAGTAATCAAGTCTGGAATCATCAGCAGATACTAAGTATTGCTTAAACAGGTCATTCACCTTTTTCTTGAAATAAACTTTAATAGTGTTTCTGTAGATATGTGTATGCTCACATAACTCTTCAAACACATACTGTAGTTATTTTTACATTTATTAATTTGTTTTTAAAAATATGTGAATATATTTCTAGTTTTATCTGATAATAGATCATTCACACATGGAATCATAGATATGTATGGATGGAAGGAACTTCAAGAAGCTATCTAATTCATCCCCCTGGAATAATGTAGGACAAATTAAACCTAGACCAACCCTGACAGGAATTTGAATAACTTGTTCTTAAAACCTCCAAAGCCTGGGAAGCTTGGAAGCTTATCCTAGTACTTAACTATCCTTAGAGATGGACATGTTTTTTCCTAATATCTAATCTAAATCTCCTTTTCTGCAGAGTATGCCCATTACATCTTGTCCTGTTTTCAGTAGACTTGAAAAATAATTGATCACTGTTGCAATGCACATACCCTGCTCGCGTTCAGGCATGGCTAGGAGTTGCATGGCTGCCACGATAATCTCTATGTCTACGGTGTGGCCTCCAGGCATCATAGTCCTCACAGTCCAAGGGCAAGGGCATTGACTCCAGTGCCCCTAGGGTAGTGTGGCCTAATAGCCAGAGTCAGTAGCACACCCCTTAACCATGGGGCAGCCTGGCCTAATAACTGAATTCAGTAGAGTAGCCCTTTCCTACAGGACAGCATAGCCTAATACCCAGCACACCTCTTCACCATGGGGCAGCGTGACCTAATAGCTGAATTCAGTAGAGGAGCCCTTCCCGATAAGGAAGTGTGTCTTAATACCCAGAGTCTCTAAGGGCCTCCACCAAAGGTGACTGGCGACTCGGGAATGGAGGACTCTTTGGAAGCTGAGCAAACTGCCACTGGCTTAGCAGGGATTCCCACTGGAACACACTGAGCTCATTCAGGTGGGAGGTACCACTCATTCTCCTACTCTGGGTTGTTGCCTGATGTAGCTGGTGCCGAGTCAGTCCAAGAGGTCTCGGGATCTCCAGGTCTCAGGATCTCCAGGTTTCTCAGTGCAGGCTGCTCCCTGGTGCTCTGTCAGCTATGGAAGTGCACTCTGAGCCCCTGGATCCTCAGGTCCAGCAGAGTGGATCTGTGGCTGGTTCTTAGCAGGAGCTTCCACCACACATCCTTCCTCTCCAGCATCCCTCCTAGACTGAGCTGGGATGTTTCCCTTTCTACAGAGCCAGTACTTTGAGCATGCTCAGTACAGTCACAGGGACGGGAATTCCTCCACTTGAAGTGTGGTGTTAGCCCCTTCCGGCCTAGTGCAAGATATGCTCACCCCATCACAGTCTCTATCCTCATTATAACAGCCATAAATATATATGAACACTGTTGCCAGGTCCTTCTTCAGTATTCTTTTCTCAAAACTAATATGCCCAATTTTTTTACCTTTCCTCATATGTCAGGCTTTCCAAACATTTCATCATTTTTGTTGTTGGAGTCTCCAGTTTGGCAACATGTTTCTTAAAGTGCAGCATCCAGAACTGGGCTTAGTAATCCAGCTGTCTTTTGACCAGTACCAAGTAGAGCAGGACAACAACCTCTCAAGTCCTATTACATGGGATATACCTGTTTATTCACCCCAGAATAGCCTTTTTCACAACTATACCAAATTGACTCTCATTCAATCTGTGATTCACTTTAACTGCCAGATCCTTTACTGCAGTGCTACTTTGTAAGCAGTTACTTTGTTTTGTAATTGCACCTTTACTTTTTCATTCTCAAGTGTAGTATTTTGCTCTTCTTGTTGCTGAATTTCATCTTGTTGATTTCAGACCAATTTTCCAGTTTGCCATGATCATTTTGAAATCCCATCTCCAAAGTGTTAGAAACCCCTCCTACTTGAATGTGATCCACAAATTTTATAAGCATACTCTCCATTCCATTATCAAAGTCATTAATGAAAATATTAAATAGTATTAGACCTAGAGCAGATGCCTGCAGAACATTTCTAGGTATTCAAAATATAAACCACACACACATTCTCAATTAAAGTTAGCTAGGAGATAGAATGATTGGTAAGTAGTTTCAGTAATTATATACCTCGTTTTCAATCTTTTTTGTTTGCCAGATGACACAGTTGATATCAGTCGGAGAATGTACCTAGCAATTAAATTTTCACAGATGGAGTTAGTTAGATTAAGAGTACCAGTCAGGCAGCTTTTTTATTGTATTGTGCTTGCCTAGGAATGTTAACTATATCATATGGACTGAATTGTTTTCCCATAGATAATATATTTCACTATTTATATTGCAATATGTTAGTTTAGAGCATGATCTTATCATTGAACCAAAACCAGAATTCTCACTGATTTCAGTGGAAGATCAAGTTATAAGAGATTCTACCATATATAGTCAAGGATGGGTATGTATGCAGACATTTTACTGGAGAGAAAAGATTCTTTGAAGCATTTTCTGTATTTTTCTAAACCTTTGAGCAAAACTGAATTTCCATACTAATGTGACACTGTATATGTAAATCTTTCATTTTTTCATTCTCAAAATATCTCATTTTACCTGCAACTGCAAATGTTTTCAGTTAGTACATAATAATGTTGTCATAAAACATATTTTATAAATAGAGCTATGTGAATTTTTTTATGAAAATACATTTTTCATTGAAAAAACACAGATTTGCTTCAACCAAAACAGCAAGTTCATGTAGATTCTAGTGATTTTTTTTTTAATAGAGGACATGCTTTTCATTTCAGAAATGTATTTTGTTTTGGAATTTTCCTTAATTTTGTATAAAACAAAAAACCTTGAAATAAAACAAAATATCTAATTATAGGTTGAATGAAACATTTCCATTGTTTGCCTTAAAAACATCAGTTTTTTTGTTTCAGGTCAACCTGAATAGATTGTGTTTTTTATTTTTCAGTCCAGCGTTGAACAGAAAAATCCGTTATTCACACAGCTCTATTTATAAATTCATACCCTCCACCCTTCCAAGGTATTGGATTATATTTTAGAATTATAACCTTATAGTAAGTCACATGATTTAAAAAAAAACTATTTCAGTTACTTTTTGTTGTGATAATTTTGTCTTAAATATTCAGTACCTAAAGCGAAATATTTTTCCCACACTAGTTTTGGGTATTGAACCACTCCAGTATGTCTTTGTTATGAAGTTTACGCTTGATGATGGAACAGGAACACTGGATGCGTACCTCTTTGATTATGTAAGTAAACAGAGAGTACATAGATGATAGTTCTTGTTACATTCTATGCACACGTATAGGAATTTGTGCATTCTCTTTGTCAGGTGCAGTATTTTAAAGCAAACTATTATAATGAATAAAATGATTACCACTCTCCATTGATGAAAATGCTGTTTATATCAATACCAGATAAAAGGTAAAACGAGAGAGTTAAAATGGGGGATTTAAAATGGAACTGCACTGGGGGTTGTGACAATGCTCTCCTCCAGAGTACAACCTAGACTGGGGGATTGGTGTATCCCTTTTAACTGGCTGAATCAGGGTACTCTCACACTGTTCTGCTAATGACAAGCAACCCCTTTTGGCTTTCCTCTCATGAAGCCATTAGCATGTAAAGGCACAATGAATTTAGTGACAAAACATGCAGCATTTGCTACAAAATACCCTGAGGGTGATGCATACACAAAAAAGCCTGAGAGAAGCTGCAGCAAAAATTGAACATCGAACAAATAGCCTGCTGGCATGGTCAAAAAAGGTGGAAGCTTAAACTCTACAACTTTTGCAGGCTCGTATAGCATTATTCGAGAGGGGAAGCCTTTCGCTGATGGGGATTACATGAAGAGATGCGTGCTAAAAATTGATCATGAACTATTTGACGAATTTCATAATAAGGACAAAATCTTACAGAAAATTCATGCCATTATCGGCAAAAACAGTTCATGACAAAACTGTGAAAATGGCCCATCAAATCGACTAGGAACAAATGCAGAATTTGAGTACAGCTACTTATTTTTCATTTGCTTTGGACAAGATAACCAACATATGTGACATTTTTCAGTTGTGTATTCTGGGACAATATATTTCTGGAAGTGCTGTGCACAAAGAAATGATTGAGATATTACATAAGAATGGCCGTACTGGGTCAGACCAACGGTCCATCTAGCCCAGTAGCCTATCTGCCAACAGTGGCCAGCACCAGGTGCCCCGGGGGAGGTGGACCGAAGACAATGATCAAGCCATTTGTTTCGTGCCATCCATCTCCAGCCTCTGACAAACAGAGGCCAGGGACACCATTCCTACTCCCTGGCTAATAGCCTTTTATGGACCTAACCTCCATGAATTTATCTAGCTTCTCTTTAAACTCTGTTATAGTTCTAGCCTTCACAGCCTCCTCTGGCAAGGAGTTCCACAGGTTGACTATGCGCTGTGTGAAGAAGAACTTTCGCTTATTAGTCTTAAACATGCTACCCATTAATTTCATGTGGTATCCGCTAGTCCTTATATTATGGGAACTAATGAATAACTTTTCTTTATTCACCCTCTCCACACCAATCATGATTTTATATACCTCTATCATATCCCCCCTCAGTCTCCTCTTTTCCAAACTGAAAAGTCCCAGTCGCTTTAGCCTCTCCTCATATGGGACCTGTTCCAAACCCCTGTTCATTTTAGTTGCCCTTTTCTGAATCCTTTCCAAGGCCAAAATATCTTTTTTGAGGTGAGGAGACCACATCTGTACACAGTACTCAAGATGTGGGCGTACCATAGTTTTATACAGGGGCAGTAAGATATTCTGTGTCTTATTTTCTGTTCCTTTCTTAATAATTCCTAACATTCTGTTTGCTTTTTTGACCGCCGCAGCACACCGTGTAGACATTTTCAGAGAACTATCCACGATAACTCCAAGATCTCTTTCCTGATTTGTCATAGCCAAATTAGCCCCCATCATACTGTACGTATAGTTGGGGTTTTTTTCCAATGTGCATTACTTTATACTTATCCACATTAAACTTCATTTGCCATTTTGTTGCCCAATCACTCAGTTTTGTGAGATCTTTTTGAAGTTCTTCACAGTCTGCTTTTGTCTTGACTGTCTTAAACAGTTTAGTATCATCCGCAAACTTTACTACCTCACTGCTTGCCCCTTTCTCTAGATCATTTATGAATAAGTTGAATAGGATTGGTCCTAGGACTGACCCTTGGGGGACACCACTAGTTACCCCTCTCCATTCTGAAAATTTACCATTTATTCCTACCCTTTGTTTCCTGTCTTTTAACCAGTTCTCAATCCATGAAAGGACCTTCCCTCTTATCCCATGACAATGTAATTTACACAAGAGCCTTTGGTGAGGGACTTTGTCAAATTATGTTCTTCTATATGCCTAACAATTTTATTCTTAACTATTGTTTCGACTAATTTGCCCGGTACCGCAATGAAAAAAGAGACAAGGGACAAAGGCATCCTTAAAACTGCGATGAACTTTGTAAATGAGAGAAATACAGTTGGATAATCTTGTGTCTGTGTGTACGGACGGTGCACCTAGAATGGTTGGCAAATACAAGGGATTCCTTACTCTTGTCAGAACAGCTGAACTGCCTGCTTTTGAACTTTCATTTCATTGTGCATCAGGAGGCACTTTAGGCGCAATCTTGTGGAGCTGAATTTGGAAAGGTAATGGGGGTGGGGCCTGGCCATGTACGTCACTGCCCCGCCCCCCTTCACCTCCCGCCGTGGCTCTCGGCTGACTTCTGCGCCGCTCAGCTGGGCCGCCGTGGGGAAGCCCAAACGGCCGCTTGCTTCCCTGCGGCAGCCCGGCTGAGCGGCGCAGAAGTTAGCCGAGCACCACGGCGGGAGGCAAAGGGGGGCGGGGCGGTGACGTGCGGCGTGAAAGCAGCTCCAGGCCCCGCCCTCTAGCCGTAAACGTCACTGCCCCCCTTCGCCTCCCGCTATGGTGCTCAGCTGACTTCTGTACCGCTCTGCCAGGCCGCCGCATGGGAGCAAGTGGTGCAAGCGACCGTTTGGGCTCTGCACTCCCCATGCAGCACAGGGAGTGTGGAGCCCAAACAGCCGTTTGGGCTCCGCGGTCCCCCAAGTGAGAGGCAGGAGGGGGAGGAGAAGAGAAAGAGAGAGACAGAGAGAGAGGCAGGAGGCGGAGGAGAGCTGAGGGGGGGGGGGGAGGCAGCAGGAGGAGGAGGAGGAGGAGAGAGAGAGACGGAGCAAGAGACCGGAGGCTCAGGAGAGAAAACTGACATGGAGGAGAGACCTGAAAATCCCATCTTATGACAGGCTAATTGGCTAGTATTAGAGTAAGAACCATATAGTAAAATCTCATAACTGTATATACAGTGATGATACACATATTTTGACATAACAGTGAGTTTCAGCAAATTATGACTTTTCATGAGAGATCTTAAAAGGCATTTTTGTGAAAAATATCATAATCATACACAAGGGCTTAATGTGGGGGTTACACAAAGTGGTAATTTGAAATACATTGTCACAGGGATATGGAGTATGTTGTGTTTCCACAAAGTGCCTAGATAAGTTCACTGAATTTCTCTTTGTCATGGTGTTAAAATCACCCTCTCTGATTGCTTTGGATGTGATGATTGAAAGTCATTGAGAATGACTATGGCGGGGGGGTTAGCACAGGATTATGTAACTACTCTGACAATTCTAGTTCCTTGCTTGGTAAATTGCAGCCAAAACCATATAGCTGCCCAACCTCTAAATCTAGTTTTTTGATATAGAAGTCTAGGTGATAGGAGTTCTTGCTTGATTGACTAATGTCTCTTAGGTTGTATTCATCTATCCGCCAAATAAATGTTAGTTCCTGCTCCCAAAAAGATAATTATTTGGCGTACTTAGACACTTGGTCTCCACATTTAGCGTAAGATTATACATTCACTCAGTGAGACTTACACACTTTGCTTAAATTACATGCCTCCTTTTCGCAATTTTCTGAAATAGAAATAGCATTGATATGTGAGGGATTAGCTAAATGATTCTGTGCTTTTTAAATGCAAAATATTTTTCATATGCATATGTATTACTGTGTGGAAAAATGGAAGATCCTTTTTCATACATTACATACATTCACAATGGCAGTTATACTAGTCGTGAGTACTGTGCATTAGGATGTAAGAGTTTAACTGGTTAACCGATAAGCATTAGTTTATCAGTTCCAGTTGCGGTTAAACTCATCTGCCGATGCACACCAGCTGCCAGCTCCGTTCCCAGGAGCCAGCTGCCACCACAGGTTTTCTACGGCAGAGCCCACAGCGCAGCCAGCTCCTTGAGAGTAGGCCGGCAGCCAGGAACTGGTGCATGGCCTTCAGCACAGGGCAGCAGCCAGCTCCTTGGGAGCAGGATCGGCACCTGGGAGCAGGTGCACAGCCTGCTGTGTGGAGTGGCAGCCAACTCCCTGGGAGCAGGGTCAGCAATCGATGTGTGCTGGAAGCCTCTTATCGTGCACCATCTGCCAATCCACTCCCAGGAGAGCCAGCTGCACTGCAGGCTCTGCAGTATAAACCTTAGCATGTATAACTGCTAAGATTTTTGATAGTTACATTTTTAAAACATTTTTACATCCCTACTCTGCATGTCCCATATTTTGTGTATCTGGGCCTTCATACTTCATTTAAATAGCCATTTGTGTGCAATAGACATTTATTTTGGTTGCCATTTGGTTAGTTCATACCTGCTGATAATTTCAGATAGTAATGTAAACTTTAAGAAGTCTGAGGGCTTTGACAGGATGAAGAGATATCAATAATGCTAATCTGAGATAACATTATATTTGTTTTATATTACACTGCCGTTTTGGAATTATCTAAAGCCAGCTGGGCTTTTTTGGTCCTCTGTTTCAAAGTTTGGAACTTCCTCACCTCAAAAAATACATACAAATTAATATATAAATATATATTTTACCAACTGTGCCAACTGGCTCCCAAATAGACAGTAAAAGGCAAATATTTTTCTCTTTCTTTCTTTAACACATTTTGTATAACAGGTTAAAAGGCTCTTCTCTTAATATACGAAGGCCTTTAGTTGCAAAGGAAACTGAAGCCCAGCAGTCCCTACATTTTTTCTCTTCTTTCCTTTCTGCTGCACCTTTCCTCTTCTTTGAAAGTTGTTCTTTTAAATTGACAAATGAATCTGGAGGAGCTGCTGAGTGCTACAGCTGTGCTGCGAGAGAGAAGGGGAAAGAGGAGGGGGCAATTTTCTTTTGAAGTGTCATGTGCACTTCAAAGGGAAACTTCCATTTTCCTCTGCCCAGACTAAGGTGTTCCAGCAGTGCTTGAGAAGAACATGAACTGCTTTGAAGTATAACTTGAAACTAGCTTTTCCTCAGATGTTTATAGTAATGCTGCCAGTTAATTTTCTTATCCTGATAGTCAAAGTTAAAGGAGCTGGGGAGAAGAATCAGCCAAAATTATGGGATGGTGGTGGGAAGAACTTGGAAGGAAAAAGAGAATAATCTTTAACTGACCCTCTCTGACCCTTTCCCACCTTTTGGTAATTTTCCATTAAACTTCTAGTATAAAAGTTAAACTGAGGAGAAAGTATTCTCACATTGATTCGTGTAAAAGAAAGCGTGAGTTGAACATGTGTTTCTTGACATAAAACATGTATTGTTATTTAGTGCTTAGAGGTTGATCAGAAAAGACCCTGTTTTGCTAGGTGACAGGTCAGCTGGGTTCTGGGGGGAGAGAGTCAAGATTGGGCAAGAAATGTGGGGGGAAGGGAAACAAAATGACAGTCTAGTCAAAGTTATGTTAACATAATTATGCTGTAGTTAAAATTGGTATACAGCTCCCCTACTCTTTTGTTTCATCATTCTGCATGCTCTACTTTTTATAGTGGGAGAATAAATTGTGTAAAACCCACCCACATCTTTTAAAACTGAAGAATGAGAATTCTACTAATATAGGTTCTGATTCTTCTATCCTTACTCCTGTTTTATCTTACTCCTTGGGATTTGCATTTATAGCAATGGGAATATTTGAGGAGTAAGGTATTATTGAATTTAAGGATAACAAAATTATGTCTGACTCATTTCTGTCTATCTATCATACTTAGATGTTCCCATCACTAGAGCTGGGCAGTTTGGAGGAGGAATATTATTTTTGCCAGAAAATACATTTGGGGGGGGACTCTGAAACTATTCACAAATTTGTGCTGAATTTGTCAAATAGTTTTTCCAGGAAAAAAATGAAAAAAAAATCAGAATCAAAATGTTTCATATCAACCATTTGAAAACATTATTTTGACATTTTATTTCAAAATATATCATTATGAAAATTTTGAAATTTCTTTTTGACTTTCATTATGAATTAATCCATTTTAAAATTTTGTCCAGTTGAAAATTATGAAAATCACGGAATGAAAAACATCACAAGCTGACTGAATCAAAAGAAAAATCTTAAAGAAATAATAATTTTGTGTCTACCTAAAACATTTCTGTTGATTCAAAACAGAAAAAAAAAATTGGAAAACTGAATTTCAGTTTAAATCAAATGAATTTGTTTTGTTTTTCCCACATTTTTTGGTTCCACCCCCTTCCAACTGAAATTATTATTCACTCAGCACTAATAGTATCTGTGCACCTCATAATCTTTGAAGGATTTAATCTTAAACAGCATGTGTGTTAATAAGGTGGTATTGCACTTTTTTTGGTGGTCTGAGTCTTTGAGCACACTATGTGTCTCAAGGTTAATACCATACGCACTCCTGCTCTGGTTTGTTTTTGTCTGTTTCTGTATCTGGATCGTTCTAAAAATACTGAATTTCCTTTTGTCATTTTAGTATCTTCATAAGAGTTTACTAAAATGACTCTAACTAATGACACCTAATTTATTTCTTTTTATTTTTTCTCCTCAAAACCCTTCCACTTTGCTCAGGAAAAGTTTTTCCAGATTCCTGCCTCTGAAGTCCTTACCAGTAATCTTCTTCAGGAGAAGATGGAAATGATCATGAGTATACTTTGTCCTTCAGGAACAAAACTAGGTCAGCTGTCACTTTTTGTTATCTACTATGAGATTTGTAAAGTTAAGCTGAATGCACCATTCATTTATTATAAATATGATGAGAGCACAGACCAAATTCAGTACTACAGAATTGTAAGGAAATTGTTACTTCCATTTGTGTAGTGTATTACCATTGGTTTGTCCTTTTTAAAAGAAGGGTCTTTGGAAACAAGAATAATAATTCAGTCCCTATAGAGACCATCAGGATGTGCTGTTCATTCATGCTGATGTAAATTCAGTTTTATATGCAAACATGTATATCCAAGCAGTGTTGGACATGTAATTCACATTCATATGGAAGTTAACCAAAACACCTTTATTTAAAATGTCACAATACCCTAGTGAAAATTGATAGAGAATTCAGTCTGAGCCCCTCACTTTAGGCTTTATTTCTTCCATTGAATGCACACACAAAGTTGGAGCACCCTTTCCTGCAGAAAACCCCTATGGAAAGTGACGCAGGGTAAGGAAATCTCCTTGAAGATCTCATCAAAGAGTTCCTTTGGGCATTTTTGTCTGGGGCATCAAGTGGAAGCTTCCACTAGGCTGTCTGCATAGATCTGTTTGTCTTTGCCATAACTCTGACCCTCAGGAGCCTGTTTCCTCAAAGTGCAAGGCCAGTGCACCCATGCACCCTTGTTTCTGGGAACCATCTCCCATCTAATGCAGAGGGTGTTGCATGGAATGGACCATATATTTCGGCAATGCATTATCTGCTCCATATATAACCCTTTGGTAAGAACAGAGGGAGAATAATGATGCAAGTCCCACTCTGCTGCCTCCTCCTCCAGGTGGCTCTCTGTACCAGCAAAGAGCAGTGTTTCTCAGCAGAGACTAAACAACCCTGTCTGTGTGTGAGAAATTTCAAAATCCTTTTTTAGTTTTCCTACTAGTCAGCTGAATGGTGTTACTATTCCTAGTTAAAGGCTATGTTGAAGTTGCACTTTTTTTTATAAAAGCTGAAAATATATGTCAAAATGTATACTTTGTTTTTGATCTGTAGATGACTTACCATGGTTGGAATGCTTCATCAGGTCTTACAACGTCAGAGATGGAATGGAACAGCAAGTCTGCTATCAAATTTTTGACACTATGGTTGCTGAAGATGTTATCTAGTGATATGTATTATAAGAGATTTATTGACATTGATTACAAAAATTTTGTAGTTAAAAACACCATAAAAGCTTTTGTATAACATATTGTGTTCTGTGTTGAAAAATAATAATCAGGAAAGCAAATGTCTTTTTTTGTTTGTTTGTTTTTGCATCTCACCTGTGTACTAAGGCTTTAGCTCTTATGTTCCTGAATTAAAATTAATTGGACATAAGAGGTATTTATTACTTGCCCTGGGCTAATCCAGTGAGTCAAATAGTAGTTGAAGTGCCCAGCACTTCATGGAATTGGTCACTGTGTGGTAGAGACTGTTAAAAGTAGGTTAATAACCAAAGGTTTCAAGCTATTACATCCTTGAAAATTATCATTGACCTAGAGTCAAATTTAAATGGACATTATAAAATATAAATGTTTTGTAATATATGAAGAGTAAACATGATTGTGCTTTGTTTATGAACCTATTTTAATACGAAGGAGTAAGTGATTTGAGCATAGCTAGGGAAACAAGGCTCTTCCATTAATTTGTGCTCCCTCACTTTATTCTGTACAAATCTATTTTAGGTTTCTAAAAACACATGGGCTTTTTCCTTGCTTTAATTTCTCATTGATATGTAGATTGTAGTAAGCTCTTCCTACAGTCCTGATGCATGCAAGTAGTGTCCTTGACCTCAGTGGATCTATTTGCATGAGTTAGAATTACTGATCTGGTTAAGAAATATAAAGTCAGGCCATAAAATCAGGGATATTTAAAATATTAAAATGAATACTAATATTTATTATATTGTGAGGATGGTGAAGTCAGATATATTTGGGGTCATATTTGACATCACTTCTTCTTTAAATTGTGTACGTGCAGAGGTTCTTGCACATAGTTTGACTAAATTTAGAATCCGATTATACTGTCTTGATTGCTTTTCTCTTTTGTGTAATTAGATTGGTTGGCCAAATTTAGAAACATTTTCAGGCCAATCAGTGACTAGTTGGATACCACTGTGGAAACAGTACAATTTTACCTTGCATTCTAAAGTATTTGCCCCAAATTCAGAATAATTTTCTAGAGAATAATTTTAATGTAAAAGTTCTCACTAGGGGAATGTGTTTCTTGTCAGCAAGGAGAAAAATCACATAACACTTGCAAGGAGGGTTCTTTTAAAAGGGAGCATGGAGATATTTAAAATAGTATTTATAGTTAACTAGTACTAGGATACTAAATCAAATTATTTTTCAGTGTTCTAAGAGATAATTAGCAGAATAAACTATTATGTTCCCTCACTATTTCATCCAATTATGAATAGATTTAATGTATTATTCTAAAAATCTCTCCAGGCCATAGAAACCTTGAGTCATAAACCTAGACATTATATGCTTTATCAGTTATTGTGTAGATAGAAGGTTCATCAATATGGGTAGATGATGGGTTACTTTCAAGGCAAGGAGAAACTGTCAACCTGATTGAATGGGACCATCAGCTTGCCAAGCAAGGAACAACACTAGCAATTGTTCTGAGAGGAGCTGCTTGCCTGCCTTTGGCCTGATGAGAGATATGATAAGTGAATTATTTTAATTTCAGTGTAATTAAACTCCTGAAGCACTCATAAATAAGAAATATACAAGTCCTTGCTATGTAATGGGTAGTTTATCACTAAAACTATAAAGCAGACCTCTTTTTGGATAAGATTTGTATATAAGCCGATATTTCTGGTTGGGTTACATGACATAAACCATATTATGCATTGCAAAATCATTAGTAAAAAGTATGTATGAAATTGTAACTGTTTTTATGTAAATAAAAAGTCATGTTCTTGTACATCATTGCAGGCATTAATATCTCTCTCTATATATATAAAAATGTTTTTCCTGCCACGTAACAGAATGTCATCATCAGCCTAATTGAAAGTGGAGTCTCAGCATCTTGTTTACTTGCAGTTCAACCAGAACCAGCTGCGAAACTGAGTTCTGTCTGTAGATCCATCTGTAACATGTAGTATGTGAGCAGCAGACCAATTAACACTTTTTTTCTATACAGCTTTGTTTGTTCATTTTATCTATATAAATAGTGCAAGATTAACAGGCTCTCTGGCTGTAAAAGCGGCCAGAGAGAGGGGGGTTGGTGAGCATAGCAAGCATGGGGTACAGCCCCCGTAATAAATTTTAAAGTAAACCTTTTGAAAAGTAATAGATCAGTATATATAAGACTTACACTTCAGTGTAAATTTGTTTTCACTATCACTGATATTTGAGATTCTTAGCAGAACATTTTTAAATCATTTAATGATTGTAGATGTAGCATTTAAAGTGGTCTGGCTATTGAATATTGTAAGTATTTAGCTAATTAATAAACATTTTAAAATAATGAGCTCTTTGCTCAGACTTAACTTTTGAATATCTGTTCTCAAAAGTACAAAAACTTTCTGCTGCCAATGGCCTTCATCCAACAAAGTGCATTCTTAGATATGTTTGCTGATTTGGAACCTAATTAATTAATTGTCATATCAAATGTATTTTATTTGAGATTTTCAATGCTCATGGAAGATGTTGAATTTGTTACAACCACTGTTCACAAAACTTCTCAGTGTTGAAAGATCCTTCTGTAGGTGTGATTGAGCAGCGTTCAATCTCTGTGACTGTTTTATTCCTTATATGTTTCTGTGGAGCAGCCAACTTGGAAGTCAGCTGGGATAGTAGCTTCTGTTATGCAGACAGTTTCTACTCTATCTGAACTGAGAGCATAAACTCATTCTAACTTCCTGTGGGGCACACCTTTTACAGTAATGGACTAGTTACCATCTTCTTCATAAAAGCAAGAAATTCTGTCTCCCATTTTCAATCCCTTGGTCACATTTTCTGGTTTCTGAAACACATTTTAAAATTAAATCAAATGTTCCTTGCTGAACTGACTAAATGAGATAGCTGAGGTCTGCCAGTGTCGTAGTATTTCTCCATAGAATTAATTTGTTACAGATGTTTTAAAATGTTAAGTTTACCTTTGATACAATGAATGTGGGAAAAATCAGAATGCTTTGAATGGGGAATCCGATATCTGCAATTTCTCATGGAAAGCAGAAAATGTCATTTAACCCGCACTTTCTTTCTTCTCCTTCTGCCCTTCCCCAATAATATTCAGTGCTTCACCACTTTAAAATTAATTGTCTGCTTATAATTTTTAGTAAGACTAGAAATGCTTTCTTGTAAAAATCTCGCAAGGAATTATCACTTCTCTGGTACTATGTCCATACTCAGATCATAAAGCAGCTAATTTAGACCACTCTTCTATCATAAATTCAGGATGTTTTCCGTATGTTTATTTCTCACTGCCTGTGAGGCATTTTTGGGAATCTACCTAAAATGTTCATGGATTAGTTTTTGTTGCTACCTCTTCTACACAGGTTGCCATTTCATTTGGCTAAAATTTGGAAAGAATAACATTTCATTTATTGTCCCTATTCAGTTTATAAAACACACAATTTGAAGTTTTAAAGAGCTTGTCTTCAGGTGTTATCAAGTTGCAAAACTATATTTGTATAGAGTGAGTTATTTTAACCTTTTTCCTATGATCTAAATGTAACTTTTATACAGGAAGCGTTAGGTAAAAGGACAATGTGGGAGAAGAGGAGTAAACAGTGAGAGTACAGAAAAAAGTGTTTAGTTTTGATAACTTTCTCCCTTACATTTCTTGTAATGACTGCCTATGTAGAATTGTAAGTATTGTGTGCTACAGCATCGTGCTATATACATTAGAACAGGGTCCCCAACCTGGGGTACGTGTACCCCCAGGGGGTATGAGAAGCTTGTCAAGGGGGTATGGGGAATATTTGGTAAATAACTAGATTATCCTTATTGAAATATTCCAAAAGTAGTAGTGTTAGTGAAAAAAGTTGTGGTTTCTAGAGTCTAGAATTTATTTCCTTTCATATTGAATAGGGGGCACGGGAAGGTTTACTAAAAGCCAAGACGGTACGGGGACCGAAAAAGGTTGGGAACCCCTGCATTAGAACCTCAGAGTTATGAACTCACCAGTCTTCAGACACCTCAGGTGGGACAGGAAGTATGCAATCATGCAGCAGAAGAGACAAATTAAAAAAATTAAGAAATACTGTGCAGTACTGTGTTAAATGTAAACTACTAAAATTAAAAGGAAAATAAAAAAAATTAACAAAGGAAAGGAAACTCATTGAAATTAAGGTAGTTAAAAGCAGCATTTTCTTCTGCATAGTCAAATTTCAAAGCTGTAATAAATCAATATGCAGTTGTAAACTTTTGAAATAACAAGAGATATGAACAACCTCCATTCCCAAGGCATTCATTGTATCAAGGCTACTGTACAAAGACTCTGTCCTGGAGCATTTACAATCAAGGGCATATGCTCATATAACACAAGATGCGGGTTCCTATTTATTTTGCAAAAGATTCTGTCTTAATTCATTGGCAAAACTTATTTCTAGAGCCCTGTGCAGATACAAAATTTGTATGCGCATCCGAATCTATATCTGCAAAAATGAGCCATGGATGTCGCATCCACATCTGCAGATGTGGATACCCACTGATATAAAGTAGATATTCATGGATTTGCAAGGCTCTACTCATTTCTACCTCTGCCTCTTGATTTCTATGGGACATTGAAATTTCTCTGCAAAATTGTTCTGGGACATTCAGAGGAGGGGAAAGTCCCCAACATTGGAGCATTGCATCCCAGAGTGGGAAATGCCCAGTGACAGGGAAAAGCACATGTAAAAGTGAACAGACTGAAAAGTTAAGGAGAGTCTTGAGGAAAAAAATAGGAAAGTAGAAGGTTAAAATTCTCCATTTCTTTAGAAAAGTACATACTTTCCAAAAGCACCTAAAATAACTTGGGGACTTAAACCTCACTTTCATAGGTGATTTAGGACCTTATCTTACTGAAATTCAGTAAAATATAGGCTCTTACATGCTTATAGGTTTGTGTAGATGAGGATATGCCAAGTGAATTAAGCTAAACTTAGTTAAGGCCATTTTAATGAATAACAGCATCCACACAAGCATTTAATGCAGTGTAACTAATCCGCTTCAAATTCAAAAAATATTTACTGAATTTGGATTAATTCTCCTGTATAGCAGCTTGGCAACAAGGGCACACTGTTGACTCATATTCTGATTCTCAACTACTGTAATCCCCAGGTCCTTTTGTGCAGAACTACTGCTTCACCAGTCGGTCCTCAGCTTGTAACAGTGCTTGGGTTTCGTTTGGCCTACATGCAGAATTCTGCACTTTATCCTTGTTGCACCTCACCAGATCTCTATTGGCTCCAATCCTCTAGACCAGCGGTTCCCAACCTTTCTGATACCAGGGACCAGCAAACACATTCACAAACTTTTGGCAGACCAGATATGTTTATTTGCATATTCATTATGCAAATGAAGAACATGCAAATAAACCGTTACCTGTCCACCAAAAGCCAAACCCCAAGAGCCCCCGGTGCCAGACCTAACCCCTAGAGCCCCCTACCCCATCCACAATCTCCCAGCACCAGCCACTGACCCCCAAGTCCCCTGCACCCAACCCACTCCTCCCAGTGCCAGCCCCCTACGCCAAATGCCTCAGTGCCAGTCCCCTGCCCCTTAGAGTCCCCCCCCACACACACCAGCAGGACCCCCAGTACTAGCCTCCTGTTTCCAGAGCCTCACTGCACCCAAACCCCCAGAGCCTCCCCCCAGTGTCAGCCCCCAGTATTAGACCCATCCTCAGAGCTCCTCAGTGCCAACCCTTCCCCATAGCACCCCTCCCCCCTACTAGCTCAGCCTCCAGAGCCCCCCAGCACTAGCCCCACCTCTGGAGCCCCTAGTGCCTGCCCTGCCCCTCTCACCTTGCCCTGCACTGCTGCTCATGTCGCAGCGGCTCTGGAGGCTGGAGTTGGGGTACACTGCCCAGCACCTTCCCTCCTGCCACAGCTGTTGGGAGAGGCGTGTCCTGCTCTGCCTTGCAGCCAACCAGTGCTGAGCAAGGGGTCTCCCGGCTGTGGAAAAGCACTTCCCTGCTCAGCAGGAGAGCCATGCAGAGAAGTGCTCCTCTGCAGCCAGGAAGAGACCCCACCCCTGCCCGGCACTGGTTGGGTGAGAGGCAAGGCAGAACATGCCTTTCCCAACAGCCACAGTGAAAGCGGTGTACCCAAGCCCCAGTCTTCAGAGCCGCCACAGCCTGGCAGCCAGAGGTCCGCAGCCCACCGGTTGGGAACCACTGCTCCAGCACAGCTATTTCTTCCCCCAGGTTAGTGTCATCCATGAACTTGCTAAGGGTGCAATCCGTTCCATCATTCACATAATAAAGATGTTAAAACTGGCCCCATAACCGACCTGTAGGGCACTCTGCTTGATACTGACTTCCAACTAGACATGGAAGTGTTGATCACCATTCATTGAGCCCAGTGATTTAGCCAGCTTTTTAACGGTCATATAGCATTTTAATCCAAGCCATAATTCTTTAACTTGCTGGCAAGGATACTGTGGGAGATTGTATCAAAAGCCTTGCTAAAGTCAAGACCGATTTCATCCACCACATTCCCCATATCTACAGAGCCATTTATTTCACAAATGGCAATTATATTGGTCAGGCATGATTTGCACTTGGTGAATAGATGTTGAATCAATCACCTTCTCCTCCTCCAAGTGTTTCAAACTGGATTATTTGAGGAACTGCTCTATGATTTTTCCAGGGACTGAGGTGAAGCTAATGAGCCTATACTTCCCTGGATTTTTCTTCTTTCCTTTTTTAATGATGACCCTTCATTTGCCTTTTTCAAATCACCCAGTCACCACAAGTTTTCAAAGATGATGGCCAGTGTCTCTACAATCACATCAACCAACTCTCTCAGCACCCTCAGATGCACTGTATCTGACCCCATGGACTTGTGCATGCCCAGCTTTTCTAAATAGTCCTTAACTTGTTCTTTCATAGCTGTGGGCTGCTCACTTCTTCCCCATACTGTGCTGCTCAGTGCAGCAGTCTAGGAGCTGACCTTGTCTGTGAAGATGGAGGCAAAAAAAGCATTGAGTACTTAGCTTTTTCTACATCATCTCTCCACTCAGTAAGGGTCCCATACTTTCCCTGACCACCTTCTTGTTGTTCACACACTTATAGGAACCCTTATTGTTATCCTTCACGTCCCTTGCTAGCTGCAACTCCCCTTGCTCTTTGCCTTCCTGATTACACCTCTGCATGCTCAAGCAGTATTTTTATACTCCTCCCTTGTCATCTTTCCAAGTTTCCACTTCTTGTAAGCTTTTTGTGTTTAAGATCACTTGAACTTCTTTTCAGCCAAGCTGGACACCTGCCATATTTGCTGTTCTTTCTGCACAGGGATGGTTTGTTCCTGCACCCTCAATAAGGCTTCCTTAAAATACAGCCAGTTCTCCTAGACTCCTATCCCCCTTATATTATCCTTCCAGGGGATCCTGCCCTCAGCTCCCTGAGAGTCAGAGTCTGCTTTTCTGCAGCTCAGAGTCCATATTCTGTTGCTCTCCTTTCTTTTTGTCAAGATCCTGATCTCGATTAGCTCATGGTCACTGCTGCCCAGGTGGCCACCCACTTCTTTTTCCCCTACCAATTCTTCCCTGTTTGTGAGCAGAAGGTCAAGTGGAGCATGATCCCCTTGTTGGTTCCTCCAGCACTTGCATCAGGAAATTGTCCCCAACACTCTCCAAAAACTTCCTGGATAAGCTGTGCACTGCTGTATTGCTCTGGCAGCTGATGTCAGGGTAATTGAAGTCGCCCCTGGAGAGCCAGAGATTGATGTGTCACCAGAACCCCAAAATGGAATGCTGTAACCCAGTCATTTTTAAAAAATACTGTATTTTAATCACAGATCTGATTCTCCTCCTCTTTCTTACCATGAATGACCCCGGTAGTAACAGATCCTCAAAGCATCACTGGAGCAGCTCTTCACGTGAGCTGAATATAATTCATAGGCATGATTTGAATTACCTGAGGGGATTTTTTTGCACTGAGCAGTAGTGTGTTGAATACAACTACCCACGTATTGCTCTACATTAATTTGCTACTCCATCTGGAAGGATGCCCTCTGTTATTCATGTTACTGTCTGCTAAGCTAAAGGTGCAAAATCCTGTCAAAATCTGAAGCAGTTATAGTAATTGAGTTTGACATAAACCCACAAAACAAGGAATGTCAAAGATAATGTTGCTATGCTGTCCTTAAATTTCTCATTGTCCCTGGATATCTTAGTACATATGGTACAGTGCATATAGTCATGTTATTCTTAAACTACTGTAATACTAAAACTGTTTGAAAACAACATGATTCACTTAAATCGATCTATTCTCTGAATTAAGGGTTTGGTTTGTTTGTTTTTCTGCTATTGTCACAAGCAAGCTTAAGAGCACTATAACTTGAAAGATACTAACGAGAGGAATATTTTTATTTTTTCTTTCTAGGTTGTAAATGCATTTGATAGCATTTCGTACATGATTGCTTTCTCCATTTCTGCTCTGTAGTCTGTGTGGGTCCCTCCCACAGCAATGGGGAAGACAAAACACTTTTTTAAACATGGGAAATCTGATTGTAAAACCACCAAGTTTCATAAGAATACTTAGTCAAGGGCTGTACCTGAAACCACCTTGATATCTCAATTTTAAATTTTAAGATCTGAATTTCTTTGCTTTTGTCTGTTTAAATCTGGGCCTTATTTGTATTTGAAAATGGTATTTGTTTCTTGTTTTTTAAATGTACTATCTAGTTTAAAATTGAGATCTAGTTTTCTGGATTCCTATGAAAACTGGCCGCATTTTCCAAAATATAATCTCCTTTAATCCAAAATCTTGATGCAAAATTGCTATACATTTTGAGCTCTATAATTTGATCAGTATGTTGACTACTTCTTTACAGGCTATTCCTATCATTTAATAAACTATCCCCTTTTAAGAAGTTTCTAGCCATGGTGCAGTATTCTTCAATTGAAAGTTCATATCCAAATTTGATCAGTTTCAGTCTATATTCTTAGGCGTCATCTTGGCTTTCTTAGTGATGCTGAGCTCCCACATTACAACAGGTGAGTAATGCTTTCTACTATATACAGGTGGCTAAGGGAGATTTCCCATCCTACTGGACAAAGACCTGGCCTCATTTACTCACACATTCATCACCTCTAAGGCTGGGTTGCAGTAATGTAATGTACGTGGGCATGAAATGAAACCTTCAGCACTTAAGAAACTCCATCCGGTGTAAAACACTGCATGCACATCTCAGCAACACAGGCTGTACTCTGCTCACTACACAGAATCACATCTGTACTCTGCTCACTACACAGAATTTCAAATCAAGTTTGAAGTGTCAGTTCTCTTCACAGCGCTGCATGGCTTCAACCAAGGATTCCTGAACAATCATTTAAAGCTCCACAATGAAGACTGGTCAACAATTTCACTCCTCTGGCACATTGGAACTTTCAACAATGTGAGTGAAACTTCTCTTTGTGGGAGGCAGAACTTTCTTGGGAGGTGGCCTGCAACTGCAGAACCTGGAACGAAAGACTATCACCATCTCACCACTTTCCATTCCAAGTGTAAGGTGCATTTCTTTGATCTTTCCTGCCTTAATATAAAAACATAGCATGAATATTTATTTAATAAATAGAAACCCTACCAAAACAAAACACTCCTCTGCATGTGCTTCTCCCTCTGATGAGAGAACAAATATGTGACAGATATGTAGTCACATTCCTTAATGCTCTACAGGAAGATGCCCAGATGCAACTGTAATGGCCTCAGTATACAAACTGAAATAGAATAGTATAAAGAGAGTATTCAAACCCAGTTGTAAATCAGTACTATTTCTTTTCACACCATCCCTGGAATTTGTATCTTTGTCTCGATCTCCCATAAAAGGGTCAGTTGCTTTTCCTGTGTTGACTATGGGCAAAATTCTGAGCAGAATTAAAATGCAAAACCTCTTCAATGAATATAAAGACACTTTGAACTTGCCAGTCTGTCACTTCTGTGACAAGGACTTTGTCACATTACGTATAAAATTCCCTTTCACAGAAAGCATCTCAAGGCATTTTAAAAACAGGAATAGTTTCAAAGCTCATTTCAATCTTCTCTATTACTTGAAAAAACATGGATGTCTTTAGCCTACTTGTCAATCTAGGCAAAGGCATTTCTGATCTATTACGAATGGATAGCAAATTCTCATGCTTTTGAAACATTTCAAAAAGAGTTGTTGGACCAGGCATTATCATCTTCAGTTTAAAGGTTGAGGACACTGATTAATGTGTGTCAGAAGAGCACAAGGATGGAAGGTCAAGGGATGGAAGGTCAAGCCCACTCAGAGAAGAATTTTGAAATTGATAAAAGATATTTTGGCCTTGGAAAGGGTTCAGAAAAGGGCAACTAAAATGATTAGGGGTTTGGAACGGGTCCCATATGAGGAGAGGTTAAAGCGACTGGGACTTTTCAGTTTAGAAAAGAGGAGACTGAGGGGGGATATGATAGAGGTATATAAAATCATGAGTGGTGTGGAGAGGGCCGATAAAGAGAAGTTATTTATTAGTTCCCTAAATAGAAGAACTAGAGGACACAAAATGAAATTAATGGGTAGCAGGTTTAAAACTAATAAAAGAAAGTTCTTCTTCACACAGCGTGTAGTCAGCCTGTGGAACTCCTTGCCAGAGGAGGCTGTGAAGGCTAGGACTATAATAGAGTTGAAAGAGAAGCTAGATAATTTCATGGAGGTTAGGTCCATAAAAGGCTATTAGCCAGGGGATAAAATGGTGTCCTTGGCCTCTGTTTGTCAGAGGCTGGAGAGGGATGGCAGGAGACAAATTGCTTGATCATTGTCTTCGGTCCACCCTCTCTGGGGCACCTGGTGCTGGCCACTGTCAGCAGACAGGCTACTGGGCTAGATGGACCTTTGGTCTGACCCAGTACGGCTATTCTTATGTTCTTATGTTCTTATATTCTTATTCAGAAATGTAGGGCAACTGATTCCATGGTTGGAATGCAGGGGCGGGTGGAAAGATGGTAGTAATTTTGGCTTGCCAATTAGCTTTGTTAGAGAACTCCAGACTGGCAAACTTGTTTTTAAAAGTGCTCACCTATTTCTTGGATGAGGGTCATAAAGTACTTGGCTAGTTAGAATTTAGAATCCATGAAAGATTCTGGATTGACAATCCTGAAGACTGATATTATCCATGTACAGAACAGATTAAAATTCTACTCCTGGGTACCATGCCTAGGAGGATCCCCTTTGGAGATGAGGCTGTTTAGGGCTCTGTTTCTATCTAGTGCTTAGTATCCCTGCCTACATTGTCAGCAAGGGTGTCAATTGGCCACCATCTGTGGTCTGCGTCATACAGACTCATTGACTAGGGACTGAAAAATAGTCTATTTATTTTTCATAATTCACTGTAAAGCTATCAGTCAGTGGCACCTGATCTAGGTTGGCAGTCTGAGTCCAACAGGCAAGAAAAAAAAGCTGAATATTTCACCAACAGCTGCCATAGCCATGTTTTTCTACCACAAATGCCTGTTTTTATTTAAACTCATTAAGGAAGACAGAATGTGAGAAAAACACAATAGTCAATCTTGGCTGAAATGAAAGCCCACTTCAGCCTCAGAATATCACAAATAAAGGGAGAGTTTACAAGATGATGGAAGGAATTGTTCTCCATCTGGTCACAACATGACTTCGATAGCTAACGAATATTATTAGTAGTTAGTGGGAAATGCTAATATGATCAATTTTATTAGAATTAAACATTTTAGGGGATTGGATACAGTAAGTGAATGAGACAGTAATAATACTAAGAACTTACTAGAGCACTTTCTATGCAAGAATCTCAGAGCATTGATAGCAGCCTTCAACTTCCTGAAGGGAGGTTCCAAAGACGACGGAGAATGGCTGTTCACAGTAGTGATGGATGGCAGAACAAGGAGCAATCATCTCAAGTTACAGTGGGAGACATCTAGGTTGGATATTAGGAAAAAATATTTCACTAGGAGGGTGGTGAAGTACTGGAATGGGTTACCTAGGGAGGTGGTGGAATCTCCATCCCTAAAGGTTTTTAAGTCTCAGCTTGACAAAGCCCTGGCTGGGTTGATTTAGTTGGGATTGGTCCTGCTTTGGGCAGGGGGCTGGACTTGATGACCTCCTGAGGTCTCTTCCAGCTCTATGAGTCTATGATTCTAGCATTTTGTAAACATTAAAACCAGAGAGAAGATATGTTGAACATTCTACAGATGAGGGGAAACTCAGGAACAGAGCTGTTGTGATTTAGACAAAGTCACATAAGAAATGGGTGTCGAGACTGGGAATTGACTCATATTTCCTGGCTCCGAAACTCTTAAGAATCTGCTGCCTCCCACAGTGTCAACACATGATATAGTCATTTTGATTTATAAACAGTATCTGTGTGAGACACTGTATCTTGTCATGGCTTGAGACTTGTACTCAGGTGCAGCTTAGCTCTAGATGAAAATAAGGTTGGTTTTCTTTGTCATTCCCCTGGCAGAGATTACAAAGCCACCTGAACGTGTGCCACAATTTAGTATGATTAGCATCTTGTTCAAGTGAGACTATGAAAGGTGGGTGAAACTAGTGTTTTTTTCTATTTGGAGAGTGAAAATTAACCCGAAATAGCTTATCTTCTAACTATACATGGCTCTATAATTCCTCTGCCTTCAGAAAGTAGATTTTCTGGTATAATTTTTTGGAGGCTGACATGTATTCACAGTGAATCCTCTGAATAAAAAGCCCCTTTCACTCAAAAATTCATATGTACAACTCTTGGATGGGAGCTGATGTGGTGGTGGCTCTCCAGAACTAGATAAGCACCCTCCACCCACCCAGTAAATTCTGGGTGTGCCTAAAGGGGTGTGTGTAACTCAGACTCAGGCTTCTATTTATAGTTAATTACTAAAACACTGCTGTTAGTAGCAGAAGTTGTTTCTGACTTTTGGTAAAGAACTGTACATGAGAAAAAATCAGTCGTGTTATACTTATTTTTAAGAGTAAACCAGAAGAAGGGTTTTGTTAACTCAGAAATTCCAGTCTGTTAATTGAGGCCGGGTCTACGCTAGGGCATTATTTGGAAATAACTCCCCTTATTTTGAAATAACAAGCGGAGCATCCACACTACCAAGCGTATTTTTTTCAAAATAACAGGCTGGCTATTTTGAAATAATAACTCCTGCTTGTCATGAGGAATAACCCTTGTTTTGAAATTATTTCAAAATAGCATTAGTGTGGATGCTCAGCTGCTGTTGTTTTGAAATAACTGGCCTCCAGAAGCCTCTCAGAGCTGCACTTGTGGCACTCTGGCCACACCTGTAACAACTCCACTGCTCCCTTTCTCCTGCAGACTTTAAAGCTGCAGGCAAAAAGGAAAGGGCTTGTGGCACCATGTCAGCCCTTTTAGCCCTATGCCACAAAGCACTCTTCAGTAGAGCCAGGGCTGACCCCAGCATTCCCTCTGCACCCTCCATGGCTGCCAGCATGCCTGCAGCAACTTTTGATGCTCCTGGCCATGGGCGGAAGAGGGCACCAGTCTGGACTGGTACCTAGATCCTGGATCTCATCGAGGACTGGGGGGAACCAGGATCTCCACCCCAAGATGCAAAACACAGAAATGTATGGCCAGACGGCCGCCAGCCTGGCCCAGAAGGGGCACAGCAGGATCCTAGCCCAGGTGCAGATGAAACTTATGGGGCTCTGGCAATCGTATACCAAGCCCAGGGAGCAAAATTCCTGCTCTGGGTCCACACCACACACCTGCTGCTTTTATGAGCAGCGAGATACCATCCTGGGAAGGGGGCTGGTCACCTTCCAGGAGGTCATCATCAGCCTGGAGCTGGTCCCCCTCCCAGGATGTCTCCCAGGGCTCAGATGAACCTGGAGAAGGCACTGCAGGTGAGTTCCATCACTTTCCCTATACACACACGGTGGCAAGGGGTTGCGTGCTCCTTGCTCAGCCTTCTTGGCCTAGGAGCAGCAGTCTGGAGCCCCATGACATTCTCACAGAGGAACCCCTCACTCCTTCTCACAAGGTTCCTGTACAGGCCTGCCTTACTCCTGACTGCACGGTGGGACACCTTCCCACGACAAGCCAGCACTAAGGAGGAACCACATGGCAGTGCTGCACATGGCACAGCACTCTCACCCAGCATCCGCTCCCTGTCAAGTGTGGCAATGCAGAGGAGACCGATCCCCTGCATGGAAACCTGCTGGAGGGAAGAAGAGGAGAGGACGGCAGTACCACACTCTCTGGCAAATGGCCTCTGCCACTCACACACATCTCCCTCAATGTTCCTCCCTCCCCCTTCAGTGGGCAGGGATAGAAGTTCTCTCACTGCGGGACACTGCCAGAGGACCCGGCATGTTCCGGACACCGTAGGAAGGCAAGTCGCCCCATGCCCCCTCCTGCCTGCAGATTCCTGACATGGCTGACACATTCCCATACTTGCTTGTCCCCAGGCTGTGGGGGTAACAATGCTCCCCTGGGATGTCTGTGACCTTGCAGAAAATTGCCCACTGTCTAGGCAGCAGAAGGTGTTGCTCAAAGCACATTGCCATCATCTGAACCAAGACCTTGGTGTCATCTCAAAGATTAGGAGCAGGCTTCATGCAGTGTTTCCTGGGATCTCTTCCCAAAGCAGGACCAACCCCAACAAAACCATCCCCGTTTGGGCTTTGTCAACCCGGGACTGAAAAACCTCTAAAGGTGGAGTTGTTTTGGGAGTTATTATTTTGAAATAAGTTGTTTCTAAATAGTTTCCTAGCATAGGCATGCCCTTAGAGATCAGTGCTAGCATTAAATGAGCAGAAATGAGGTTTGGTAAAGGCAAATATATTTGGTTATGGCTTGATTTTCCAGATTAAGAAATGAAATAACATGTAGATGAAGTGTAAAATATTTTACCTTAAATGTGTTTTTAGACACTTTGGGAACACATTACTAAATACTTAAGGGTACACATAACTCTGCCTAATGGTAGCCGGCGTTAATGGGACTTGGACAATTTCATCAAGTGACGAATTTAACACTGAGGGCCTAATTCCACAAATAACCCATCTGTCTTGCACAGTGCAGAAACCAGAAAGATAATGGCAGTGTTTAATTGAGCCCTTAGAAATGAGGACATTCACCACAGCCCAGCAGTGCTTTGTGAGTTGTCACTACTAGCCATTAGTTTGTCTAGTGCTATCTGAGATGCAAACTGAAGCAAAGGACTTTTAATAAAATGGATGTTTCATCATAACTGTCTTTAAAGCAGCCTGGAAGATGTACATATTAATTGAGAGGAAATGTTGCTTTCTTTATGCAACTATGATACGGTCCAGGAGAAAGTTCTCTACAGTCCCCACATCACTACACTGCTCTATTTTATCTGTAGAGCCCCTCACAGTGTCTAAGCCGGAGGTTCTCAACCCACAACTCTCAGGCAGCATGTGCACTGTGTGCTAAAGCTCAGCTGTGTGCTAAAGTCTGGGGGACGGGGGTCAGTCTTGGCTCCCCTGCTGCATAATGGGCTCCAGAGTCTGGGCTGTCAGCTGCCCCTTGGCTACAGACTTCAGAATACTGGCTGCTGCCTGGCCTGGCAGGGGTTGGGCTCTGTGCTGCCAGTTGCCCTCCAGCCCCGAGACAAGGGGCTCCAGTGTCCCAACTGCTGACTGTTGCCCAGCCTGGCGGGGTTCATGTTCCATGGTATTCTCCAGGGTGCTGTCTGCTGCTTGATCCTGCAGTGCTAGATGAGTCCCGGCTGCCACCTGCTGCCCAGCCTGGTGGAGTTCGCTGTCAGAGTGCCAGCTGCTCCCTTGCCTACGTGGTAAGCTATGGGGTGCTGGTTGCAGCCTAGCCCTGCATGGTGGGCTCCAGGGTGCTGTGGGTTGGGGTCCAGGCTACTGCCCAGCCCAGAAGGATCAGTCTGTGGCCAGCCCCAGGCAGTGGGATCAGAGTTTAGGGTCACGCTGTGTCAGGGATCTGCATGCAATGGGTCTGAGGTTGGGGTCTCTACCACCCACCCCACACAAGGTTTGGGGTGAAGGTCCCTACCACCTGCACTGTGCCCTTCTTTGCTGCCTCCTGGCCCTACTCTGTGGAGTGGTCCATGGACAGAGAGCTCTGAGCCTAGGCATTGTGGGAAATGTTATGTGGGGACACCGTGGTTCTCAGCCGGTAGCCCAGAAAACACGTTATGGGCTGCATTTGCAGCCTACACAGATAAATACATTGAGAACCACTGGTCTTATCACTTCTCACAGAAATGAACTCTTCATAGCAAGGGCTCTAGTCAAGCACAACATGAAACCGTTTGTTCATCTCTTGAAAATTGCAGTTCCACATAATTCCATCTTCAAAAGGTGTCAGGTTTTCTCAGTGTGAGAGACCTAGCTGCAGTCCTTGCTCCAACTCAGAGACCAAGCACTTGACCCTCCCACCTTTTGGATGAATGCCCTCAGTACCAGGCTATGGACTACTCTATGACAGTGTGCTCAGTCTTTCCTACTGTAACTCGTCCACTTTGTATAAATAATAAAATCTTCATTGGGTGAGAGAGGTGATCACAACTGTTTTCTATAGGCTGAAAGTTAGTGCACTCACGAAGACTACAGAGATGTTTGGTTCAAGTCTAATCGTGTATTGTTTGTGTGTACCCAACTCACTGAGCAACCCTCATCATGCTCCATCCTCTTCAATGTTCATCATTCCCCCTTTTTTTGTGTTATCTGCAAACTTTACCAGTAATGGTTTTGTGTGTTCTTCCAGATCATTGATAAAAATTGTAAATAGAATAGGGCCAAGAATCAATTCTTGTGTGAGCCAACTCATGCAATGATCCCCCATTCATAATTATATTTTGAGACCTATCTATTAGTCAGTTTTTAATCCATATAATGTGTGCCATATTAATGTTATATCTTTCCTTTTAATCAAAATATCATGAGGCATCAAGTCATATTCCGAACAGAAATGTTAGTACATTACATCAGCACTATTCCTTTGTAAACCCTTGTTTGGTTGTAAACCAAATGTGTACTCTTATTAAAAAAGGAGAGAAAGTTAGTATGGCAGGGTCTATTTTCCATGAACATTAATTATATTAGCCTCCTTTGTTTTATATTGATCAAGTCGCTTATCAGCCACTCCAGCATCTAGCCTAAGACTGATGTAATTACTCAGGCTTTCCCGTTTAACCTTTTAAAATATTGGCACAAAGCTAGCTTTCCTCCAACCTTCTGGAAGTTCCCCAGCATTCCAAGACTGAAAATCATAATGGTCTTGTATGATTTTAGTCAAAGCTACTAAAACAGCTTTTATAAAACTCTTGGATGCAAGTTATTTGGTCCTGCTGATTTAAAAATTACTTTAGTAGCTGCTATTTAACATCCTTCTGAGATTCCAATGGAATGGAAAACACATCTGCATTTTTTGCATTATTATTGCATTGTATTGATAATTCTACCATTTCCATCTATTAATGGACCGATAGCATTGCTAGAATTCTTTTTGTTTAAAAAATACTTAAAAAAAAAACCCTCCTTATTGCCCTTAATGCTGGGGGTCATACATTTCTCCTTGTGTCTTTGCTTCTCACAGGGATTTTCTACAATTCCTGGCCTCTACTTTATAGTCATTTATAGTTATTACTGCCCACTTCCCCATTTTTCCATTTGCTATTATTTTTATAGCTGCCTTCACTTTCCTTCTAAATTAGTTTGCTTTTAACAAATACAGCCTTCTTCCTTGATAGTGGAATGGTGGCTTTGGGGGCATCTAGTAAAGTAAACAATTTTCGCTTGTCATTCACATTTGTCTAATTAAATTCTTCCTTCTAGAGGATTTGGCTCATAATTGTGTTTCAACCCTTTTGGGGTACCATGTGTGTATGTATCTGTGTAGTTTGAATATTATAAATGAAATCAAGTCATGAGCACATGTACCTATAGCTATCATTAATTTTTAGTTCCATGAGCAGTTCATCTTTATCTGTCAAATTCGAGGCCCTCATCCTGCAAAGAGAACCACATCAGGAAAGGCATTCATATGCATGACTTTCTTTGTAGGACTGAAGTTGGTAACTTCACAAGTTCTTTACTCATAATTCCATGTTTTATCTATCTGCATGAAGGGAACATGTTAGGAATTGTTTCCCTGCCAACTTCTTCCCTTCCAGTTCTGTCTGAGGACACTCATCAAATGAATAGTGAAGATAAAACTGTATCCTGGATTACTTCTGTAAACAGAGTTGTCCCCAGTTTCAGAAGTTTTGAGGACTCACAGCTTCCATTTAAAGGCAAGCAACTGAACACTCAGATCTGTGTGCTTGAATCTTCCACTGAACAAATGGAAGCCAGATTCCTTAGTCTGCAGCAACATTATTCATGTGGTTCGAATGCTTTTATTCAACAAATTGTCCTAATTATTATAATGATAGGCTCATTATGAAAATGTACAACTTGAAACTCTGCTAGACGTTTTATACAGATCTTGAGTAATGAGGTACACAAGGCAATCTTATATCCATGATTACCTCTAAAATTATACTTGATAACATCACATCTACAACAATGCCAGTACAAGTGTAAGAGAAAAAACATTTTTATCCACCCAGCCTTTTGAGATAGATTGCACTTCTTGGTAATATTGTTTGCATCCTTCTGTAGTTCTTTAGGGGAAGAACATGGGTTTTTCATAATTAAGAATTTGACTGCTGCCAGAGTGGGTCAGATCAATGGTGTATCTAGCTCACTCTGCTGTCTCTAATCTTGGCCATTACTGGAGCTCCAAAGGGAGCATAAAGAATGGAACTGTTTTGAAAGATACATTCCCTATCATCCCCTCCAGGTTTCTAGCAGGCAAAGGTTTGCAGTTGTCCTGAGCATGTGGTTACAACCCTGACCATCTTGCCTATTAGTCATTGATAGCCATATTCTCTATGAACTTACCTAGTTCTTCTTGTTATTTTTTTTTTATTTTAAACTTTTGGCCTTTGCAACATCCTCTGGCAATGAGTTCCACAGGTTAATTGTGCATTGTGTGAAAAGTGCTTCCTCTTTTTGTATTAAACATTAGGGCTACATCTAGTCTACATCCCTTTTTCGTAAAAGGGATGTAAATTAGACGTATAGCAATTGCTAATGAAGCGGGGATTTAAATCTCCTTTATTTACGGATCCTTTATTTCATAGAGGGATAAGGGATCTTTCGGAAAAGGCTTTATTTTCCACAAGATCAGCGTCTAGACTGGCGCTTTTTTCTGGCAAAGCTCCGTGCGGAGAAAAAGCGGCAGCCATTTTTATGCTAATGAAGCGGGGGAGATTTAAATCCCCGCTTCATTAGCAATTGCGATACGTCTAATTTACATCCCTTTTACGAAAAAGGGATGTAGTCTAGACGTAGCCTAGGTGTATTCATTTCCTTAGGCAACCCTTGGTTTTGTATTGTGGGAAAGGATAAATAACACTTCTTTATTCACTTTTTTTTTACATCATTCATGATTTTATAGATTTGCTACCCACTGAGAGCAGGTAGGAAACTCCAGCCCATGCCTCAGTAATGTGGCTGTGTTCTATAGTGAGTCTAGTCAAGTAGATCTGGCTTTGATTCCTTAATCTAAAGCAGCCTTCTGGTCAATGTTCAAAAGAGCTCATTTCCCCCTTAGGCACCTAAAAGGTGTGGCCAGATTTTGAAAAATGTTTAAGCAGGAGCTGTTGTATGGTGAGCTGCTCTTTTGAGCCCCTGCTGTATAGTCTTGCACAAGGCATTTCACTGTTCTGTGCCTCAGTTTCCCTAGCTAGGAGGATGAATTCATTAATGTAACCTTTTCTGATCATTCAATAAAAAGTTCTACTGGTGTGCAGAATAGTATTATAAATGGACTTTCTTCTGTGTTGAAAGGGTCAGTAGGAGAACTAGGTGTGTGAGAAGGACAAAACAAGTGTGCCATCTAATCAAATAGAAAAGCAATTGAGAAACGCATACAGGAAAGTTCTTTATATAAACTGTCTTAATGTCATAGCATGCATTCATACCTAAATATTACTTTTGCAATTTACAGTTTTTTAATATACCAGGAGACACTACATTTGAAATTTGTCCTGGGTAGTAGTTTTCATAGCACTTCAGATTAATTCTGCAGTTTCTATAAGTAATGCATAATTCAATAAGACGGGTGTTGATTTTTAAGTAACCAGATACACTTCTTCATAAAACCTATTGTATGTTGCAATCATATGCTCCAATTCAACTGAGCCTTCAGGTACGACAGTAATATAAATAATAGATAAGAATTAGGTACTTAGGCACACGCCAAACTTTAAGCACATGAGTAGCCCCGCTGGAGTCAGAAAGTGCTTTGCTGGCTCAAGGCCAAAGAATACTCATCACATTGAAGGGTCAAACTTTTATTGCATCACTGTAAATTATCTTTAGACATTTAGGCTACATCTAGACTGCATCCCTCGGTCGACAGAGGGATGCAAATCAAGCACATCGAAATTGCTAATGAAGCAGGGATTTAAATATCCCGTGCTTCATTAGCATAAACATGGCTGCTGCTTTTTTTCGAAACGGAGGTTTTTTTTAAAAAACAGCAGTCTAGACATGGATCTGTTGAAAATAAACCCTTTTTCGACACATCCTGTATTCCTCAAAAAATGAGGTTTTCAGGATCTGTCTAAAAAGGGTTTATTTTCGACAGATCTGCTTCTAGACTGCCGTTTTTTTCGAAAAAGCTCCATTTTGGAAAAAACAGCAGCCAAGTTTATGCTAATGAAGCGCAGGATATTTAAATCCCTGCTTCATTAGCAATTTCGATGTGCCTAATCTACATCTTTGTCGACAGAGAGGTGTAGTTTAGACAAAGCCTTACACCCAAATCCTTCTTGCCTTATTCATATGACTTGTTTTACTGAAATCAATGGAGCATAGTCGTGCCTGGTCTATCCTCAGATTTCCAAGGAGTTACACTAAGCATAAATTTGTGCCATTGGAACTATTCATGGCAGTCAGGTAAGCAATATTTGGTTCTACTTCATATAAACAAATAGGTGTTTTAACACCATCAGCTTTGTGGAGTTGAAGAGTCTTCAGAACAATTATACAAAAGTAATATGCATGGCCATAACACCTAAAAAGTGTTTATTTCATTAGCAGAAAGCTGAAGTGTGACTCTTGCCAATAAAAATGTAATTGTTATATATTAACCCTCCCCAATGTATTATGTATTGGTTTGGTACATAGCAGATAATTCAGCTAATCAAGCAATTCTGTAATAGATTAGCATTTTGTTATACTTTTGCATTCTTCGGGAAAAGTGTGTGTGTGTACACACTCGGAAAAGTGGCTCTGTGAAAATGGAGTCATGAGCTTCCAAATCGTAGAATATCATAGAAGATGAGGTTGAGAAGAACCCTTAGGAGACCATATATCCCAACCCCCTGCTTGAAGTAGGGTCAACTCCAACTAAATCATTATAGCCAGGACTGTGTCAAGCCAGACCTTAAAAACCTCTAAGGATGGAGATTCCACCATCTCTCTAGGCAACTCATTCCAGTACTTCACCACTGGAAAAAGTTGTTCCTAATATCCAACCTAGACGTCCCTCACAGCAACTTGAGATCATTGCTCCTTGTTCTGTCATGTGCCACTGCTGAGAAGCAGCCTATCTCCATCTTCTTTGGAACCCCATTCAGGTAGTTAAAGGCTGCTATCAACCCCACCCCCATTCTTCTCTTCTGCAGACTAAATAAGCCCAGTTTCCTCAGCGAATCTTCATAAGTTATGTGCCCCAGCCCCTCAAACATTTTCTTTGCCCTCCACTGGACACTTTCCAATTTGTTCACATGGTTTCTGTAATGAGGACCCTAAAACTGGATGTAATACTCCAGATGTGGCCTCACCAGTGCTGAAAAGTGGGGACTAATCACTTCCCTTGTGTTTCCAAAAAAAAAACCAAACACAAAAAAAACCATTCAATCTGCACCAGGTACAAATGATGACTGGTGGTTTCACAGTCCGCATGTGGCCATTAAAACTATAGTCCTCTATTAGGCTAAGAGCAGAGCAAGCTTATTCAAAAGTTTATTAAAATACTAAATAGCATGTAATATCAGAGCTGTCAGTTGTAGCTAATTAAATAACTTGATAAAGGAAGATTATTAAGAAAAGAGCTGAATAGTATTTCAGTGGTAAATGTATATGATACCATCCTTTTTTATAAACTGAAGTTCATTCATTACAAAATTCATCTGTTCCAGCACTTGTCACGTTATAACAAAAGTGGCGCAAATGGAATCACAATATCAGCTTCCAATATATAGTTAAAGGCAAGGATACTTCCTCAGAGGCACTTGGTTCTCCTTTCAGCAAATTGCATTAGTGAGCACATGGCGATTAAGACATTTGATACATTTTTTTGTGAACTGCTTTGAGGCCAAAACTGCATCTTCAGAGCAAATGTGAGAAAAAGATATTTGTTAAAATTTCAACAGCACACGCATTTCAACTCTTCAAGAGTCTCTCTCTCACTGTTGTGTAGTGCAATGAAAGGCACGGACTGCAGTGGATTTTTTTTGTGGGGAAAATGCAGAAACATAAACAGCAAAAATTACACCAAGCAATTTTGTTCATATAAATCATGATAAACTCTTAGACATATTAGTAATAAGTGCGCAGGTCATTGGCTTAATTGAAATTTGAGTGTCATCTGCTCTTGACTGGTGTCTGCTCTTCAACAGTTACACAGCATGGCTTATTTTAATAAGCCAAGAATTTACTTAATCTCAACCTTCTCTCACTGAAAGGTTATTAAATGGCTCTACCATTGAGAGGTCCAGATGTCCAACCACTATAAGGTATGTGCTGAGTGACAGCAGGACTTAATTAAGTGATTACAATTAGAAGAATAATGTTCAATGCATAGAAACTGAAATTACACGCTGTGCACCACCATTATAACTCCATAATGCTTTGTTTTAAGAAAAAATCCAAAAAAGGGTTCCTGATTCACAAAATAAATGTAACAACATTAAGAAAATGTATGATACACTCATGGACTGAGTAAGGGACAAAATGGTCCCAGCACCTGTGGGATTGATGCACTGGTTTGGGGTCAGGTGGAGCACATCTACACAGCAGGGCTAAAGGTGAAATAAGCTACGCAACTTGAGTTATGTCAATTGCATAGCTTAAGTCAAAATAGCTTATTTCAGCTATTGGTGCTGTCTATGGAGCAGGAAGTCTGAGTTAGAGCACTCTTCCTCCGACTTCCCTTACTCCTTGTAAAATGAGGGTTACAGGAGTCGGAGTAAGAACTCCTCCAGTTTGACATTATTTCGACATCATGTCAAAATAACTGCTTGCTGTGTAGACGCAGACTATGTTATTTTGGAATAAAGTCAGTTATTCTGAAAAGATGCTGCTGTGTAGACATAGCTGTGGAGAACTGCACCCTTGTCTGACCCCTTCCCTATCCCAACATGCCCCCTATGTAGAAGAGGGGAAGCAGATGGTGTGGGGAGGGCTACATTGGCTCTACATTGTCCAGGGACCCTCAGGCACCTTGCATAGTAGTTTTCTGCCTGCTTTGCACAAAGCTAGTTGAATTGGAGTCAGGATCAGGCTTATTATTTTATTATTATTATTCACTATTTTATTAAACAATCATTATTCACATGATGTATTCCTGCTTATTTGGCATTCCCATTAGACATGATTACAGGTGGATGCACTTTAGTGTGGTTACTTTGAGGTGTGATCATTTGTTATCAAACTTAACAACACCATCATGATTTAAGAAATCAGAAATAAATTTAGTTTGATATTTAAACTTGCTCAGTATAGTTCATGCTGCTTTTAAAACAATGTAGGCTTGCCATAATATAAATGTATTCCAAACCACATGGCTAACTCTTATGGCCCAAACTTTCAGTAATTTTACTTGAATAATATGTAATATTAATTATCCTCACTATCCATGTGGTTGCCAGTATTCTGAAAATCAATTTGCTTAATGTTGCATGTAAATTTTTCTCTGTCCTTATAGAGATCGTGCAGCTGTATAAAACATTCAACTCTGTTCTTAAACTTAAATTAAGAAAAGGACCTCCCCCCCATACACACAGAGATTGTGATAGAATGGCTTGAGGGACTGGTACTTGGGAGTTTTTACACTGGCTTCAGTGAGGTCAAGACTTCTGCTAGAGCCTTTCCAGGATCATCAGTTCAAATCGTACCCACGTTGATAGTAATTGAGGTTTATTGCCATCAGACAGCTCTCTGGCATCAATGTGAGATGAGCTGGTGCGCTCAGTATCATTCCTAGTGTGCAGATGCCCCCAAATGTAAATAACACCCCTATTGGTGAGTCCAGCATAGAGAGGCCTAGGGCTGAATGAATAAAACAGCCGTGTTCCCTTTCTGTCTTTGAGTCCCTCCATATCATCATAAAAGCATATTGATACGATCATGGTGTGTGTGTGAAGGCCTTCAAATGAGGTGAAATTGTGGCTTTTATCCTAATTCTACAGATGATGTGATGAGTAACCTTGGAAAAATCATATAGGCCCTGAGTCAACAAACCACCTAAGGATGTGCATAATTCTCACAGAAGTGGCACTTAAGCACATGCTTCAGCTCCTGTGTGTGGGAATAATACTTGCACTAGAACAGTGAAGGTTTAATTCACTATTATTGTTAAATCATTTCTGAATGTATATATAGAGAGAACTTTGGATATATGTTCCGTACTTTTCCTCTGCAAAAATGTCGAACTTCAACCTCTAGAGAATTTATTATCATAGGAGCAAGAAAATCACTTAAGTAAACATTTTAATCATCTTCTACCCAACCCCAATTTTAACTTGGTGAATTTTGATAAAGCCTTTCTTTGGAACTATAAACTAGAAAATGTTTGTTGGTGTTAACTATAATACTTCGCACCCCTCCAATTTAAGTACTTTTTAAAAGTAAAGAAAATCACAGGGGATAGAAAGTAATACAATCCTACAAAGCCTTCTGCTTACTTCTTTCAGATATAAAATGGCCTACCTTAATTGACTTTGATGAAGTTCTGCCATTTAAATCAGTTAGTCTATGTCTACACTGCAGCGCTATTTTGGGATTTCGCATCTTTTGAGCGCGCCTGTTATTTTGAAATATAATGGGCTTGATAGTCTGATGTCCCTGTAAACCTCATTCATGAGGAGTAAGGGCCATTTCAGAATAGCAATTTATTTCAAAATAAGTGCTGTGTAGTCAGCGCCAAATTTCAAAATAAACTATTTCAAAATTGTCTTGAAATAAGCTATGCAATTTGTGTAGCTCAAATCGCATAGCTTATTTTGAGCTGCAGGCGCAGTGTCAATGTACCCCTATGGATTTAGTTGTATTGTAAAATTTCCAAATAAGCTACCCAAAGAAAGAGGAATGAGCATGGTTAACAAATACATGTGTCATTGTGCACCAACTACTCTTTTCCATGTTTCCTTGTTCTGCCATATTATTTGTCTGATTTGTTCATTCCATCATTGAAACTTGGTAATGTCTGTACTCAAATATTTGGCAACTTTTATTAGAATTCTTGTGATCTCTGAGGAATCTTTAGAAATCAAGAAAAGGTGAGAGAATTTTAAAAGTCAGAGATGATGGATGGAGACTAATGTGATCTACATTTTAATGCTTTACACCCTTCACTCAGGAAAACAATAGTAGAGAAGAACCTGTTTCTGCTGTCACACACTTTCTGTTATTAAAAGAAATTTCAGTTGCCTTCAATGAATTTCACCATAGATACAGCTATTTTACCAATGACTAGAAACCAGATGTCCTCTTTTATTTCATATGTCATGGTCAAGAACAAGATGTTTTGTGGCACACTTTCTTCCAGAAATATGCCTTGTTATTTTCCCAGTTAGAAACTGGAAAATGATTGATGTCAGCTTTTGACAGCTAAGTCTAATGACATTTTATTAAAATATTGTGCATGAAGACATTTTACTATCAAAAAGAAAATGGTCATATTTGTAGACAGCATATTGTGGAAACACCACATAAAAACAACATAAAGATTTTCACCTGAAATTAATAAGGAAAATTAAAATAGACATTTAATAACCCTTTTCAATAGAAAAAATAATTCTATATATGTAGCTCTGGGAAGGAAATTTTTACAGCCAGAATTTTAAGCAAACCAAGACTTGTATGCAATACCTTATAGAAGTACATCGACTTGGACTTGACAAAATATTAACTGATTCTGAATGTTTGTTTTCTTTTCTTTTCTGAATGTTTACACTTTCTGTTGTCAGCCACTTGTCCAATTTTGGGTTTACCACAGTTCAGATAAAAATAACACAGTGAGAACACTAACAAACGAACAAGCGAGTGAATGAGCAGATTCACTCACATCTCACTGGAGCAAAACAGCACACCACAGGCATGGTGTGGCCAGTGGCTGTGTGACTATGGCCATTCTCCCATGCTGAGGAGGAACATGTTGGCAACAAAGGTTATTGGAGCCCTGAGGCAGCAGTAGTTGCCACAGAGCAACTCCACACCACATGGCAACTTCCCCACCCTACTAATGTCCTCCAATAGCCTCTGCACCCAGCCTGGCCATTCAGATTGCATGCTGAGGTCCTGACCCATTGTCATTCACAACCTAATTGGCCTCAGTGGGAGGAGGTCTATGATCTTAAAACTCACAGTTACAATACTCACCAGCCCAAGCCACAATAGGATTTCTTGAGATTGATTTATTTAAGAGCTACTTTTGCTGCTGCATTTAAAAAAAATGGATGGCAGAGTGTAAATGACAGTTTTTGTGCAAGAAAAGGAGCCTTTGATTGACATAGCAGCAATGCTGCAGATCAGGAATGAGACATGTTGCCAGAGCTTTGGAGAAGATTTGCAGAGTGCTTGCCCATATTATGCTGCAGTAGGCTTTTTTGATTTTATGAGCACTCCAATTTTTGCCCGACAAATCCCATTTGAAAAATAGCCTAGCAGTTTATTGCTGTGTATATTGTTTTAATTGATTAAAATGCATCATTCGTTGTCTTATAGTTTTATATAGTGAATTTATTCTCTGAAGGAAGAGCAGGCTTTTATCATTCTGGTCAGCTCTTGTATTATTGTTATTTATTATTTCTATTGCAGTAATATCCAAAGACCCCATCTAAGAAGGCTATTTTTTTACCCACAATAAGTAGATGTAGTCAGAAAATATTATGAGAGACATTTATTTTTTGCCAAATCCATTAAATAGTTCATGCCTTAAAAATGACCACAGACGGGATGTCATGTACAATGTGCACAGCCAGATGAGTCATTTCAGTTGCCTTCCATCAAATACAGTAGGTATTAGGATTTAATAGGAAGCTGATGCTTCAAATTCCAACCATGTCTTGTGATTAAAGCTGTATACATTATGGATTTCTTTTTGGTTCCTTGGCATTCTATTTTTAATTAATTATTTCAGGTTGATCCAAAACCAATTTTTTTTTTATGAATGGAAAAGATTTAAAAATTGTGCTTTTCAATTTTTTAAAATAAAATTCAAGGAAATTTCAAAACAAAGAGTGATATTGACATCCCCTCCCCTCCCCCCCCCCAAAAAACATGAAAAGTTTCATTTTGAATTTTTTTAGAATTTTTGTTTTGGATGTCACAATTCAGTGAAATAGATACATACTCACAAAATACTTCAGTGTATCTGTAGAAGTGTGGCTGCCCGACTCTGGCTACAGTAGATTTAAAGCAAGCCAGAAGAAACCTGTGCAAACCCAGCCAATCAAGGAAAGGCTTATAGGGAGCCAATCAGAGGGCAGCTTTCTGTGGCAGTCCTGTTTATAAGGAGCTGCTCAGCAAATCAGGGGATAGCAAGATTGGTTTGTTGGGAGAACCATCTTAGGAGGAGCAGTGCTGGGCTAGTTTAGGGGAGAATAGAGAGAGGCTCTGTGCACTGGTATCTGCCAGGCTATAGGCCTTGACACAAGGGCCATGAGAGTGCAAGAGTCATGGGGAAGTGGCCCAGGGAGCATGAGCAGTAAAGAGGGAGTAAAAGAGAGCAAGCAACGCTGTCACCAGAGGGTCATTGGGTCGGGACCAACAGTAGTGGGCAGTCCCCCGCTCTACATCGCATCTAACCACCACAGAACATGGCCTTTATATACTGTGACTTGCCCCAGAGGTGAGGGGCTAGACCTTGGTAGCAGTTGGCCATGGTAGCAGGTGTGAGGATTGCTGCTACCTCGGGGAGGGGGAAAGAGAATGGAGTGATGGGCACTGCCAGAGGGTAGTGTCCCAAGAGGGTGCTGCAGTCCAGGGAGCAGCACAGGTCCAGACAGTGGAGACAGCAGAGTGGAGAATGACAATGAGGCTACATCTAGACTATAGGCTTCTTGCACAAGAAGATTTTTTTGGAAGAGATCTTCACACGCTGCAAAAGTGCATTGAAAAAGCGATGCGCTTTTTCGAAAGAGAGCATCCAGACTGAATAGACGTTCTCTCACATGTAAGCAGTGATTGCTATGGACAGAATGGCCACCAGGGCACCTGTGCTTTTTCCTTTTCCCTCTTCTTCCGAAAAAAACTCCCTGTTCCCTGTCCACACATGCCTTTTTTGTGAAAGAGCTCATTTGCAAAAAGGCTTCTTCCTCGTAGAATGAGGATTACCAATTGCGCAAAAAGCCCTCTGTTCTTTCGATTTACTGTCGAAAGAACATGCTTTCAGTGTGGACGTAACTCAAATTTTGTCAGAAAAATGGCCATTTTTCCGACATAACTCTGTAGTCGAGACATAGCCTGGGAGAGACACTGGCCAGAAGTGTCCTGATGTGGAACACAGCTAATTCCCAGAATGACCAGTAGGAGGTGCCACAGCAGTGAGTCAACTCCACTCCAGTGTCTGAGCTTCATTTTTTGAAAAAAAAAAAAAAAAAGTTTTGGCTAAAAGGTGTCATCCACTTCTAATTGTGTTCTAATTGTGGGTGTCAGAGCAACTCAGACCTCCACAAAAATCAGAACACGAAGTTTTAGATACATATTTAGCAAAATTGTTTAGCTTTCTCGGGGACCTAAAAGTGTTCATAGCCTGCCTAATATATAAGTCTTATATTTCTTTCCCATGTATTTCTCTAACAACATTTATGAGCTCTCTTACACAGATATACCAACTGCATATTGACAGTGAGCTGTGGTTGTATAATTTTATCACATTTATTGGAAGGAAATACAAATCACTACTGAATAGCCTTATAACCATAGAAGGAAAATCTTACAAGATGCAGAGATTATTTTTATTTATAAAGAATTTTATGTAATGATCTGTTTCTCGGTGTTTCCATAAATATGTATTATATTTGTAAATTAAGTTACTCTTGTATGTATAACTTCAATTCACAAATCACATGCACTAAATATAGGAAATACGGTATACATTGAACTGCAAGCACAATTTACTAAAGCAGTTAAATTAAACAGGTTGACTTTGTCCCCAGCAGTTAATAAATAGGTTTCTGTGTGATCTTAAATAGGTTGCAGCAATGCTGTCTGTTTTGCAGGGGAGGGAGCTCTTTCCAACATATTCTAGAGTGTGGATGCCTAAAATTGCATGGTGCTCAGGTACAAGTGCACCAGTTAATTCAAAGAGACATCATGTATTAGGGATGTATACAAAACACAAAATGCAATGCTGTATTATTGTATGCATTGAATAAAAAAGCAGTAAAGAGGAATAGAGATGTTACACTGCCCTGTAGATTGCTGGACTAGATAGTATATTAAGGCCTTTCTCTCTGCCTTTACTGTGCTATCATTGGCCTCAAAGGAGAAGATGCTAAGCCCACATGTATATTTGTAGGTCAGTTTTCTTTCCACACACTTGTACAGGGGAGGGTTCTGGTGATTGCTCCCAATCTTCCTTTACTATCCCCAGACTGGTTGCTCTGCAGACCCTCCATAACATGATCTATATGGAGGGACACCTCAAGCAAAGAGAAGCCACACATTTTTACATGTACAGAATGCACTGTCCACTGCCATGTAAACAGTGCCTCTCTGTGTGCACAGACCTAATTTCCTATCAGCAGTGACCTGTGCAGGGGGTCCAATGCATGTGTTCACAGTGAGTCACAATGCAAGAACACAATTACATTGTTTTTTGTGTGGTGTGTGTGTGTTCATTTTGTTCCTAGGGAAGCAAAAATGAGTTAAAAATATGTTAATGCTCATTTGAAATGTAGTCAATGTACAGTATTTAAAATCAGGGAAATATGTCCCTAATCCCATTTTTTGATACTGATGGCTGAAATTATCCCTGCCTGCTTTCTTTTACTTTCCAAATCACCTTTTCATTAGGGTTCTATCTGGGTGACTTAACAGCTAATGCTCTCTGTTCTATTCTACACAGATTTTTGTAGCATATCATCACCATAGGTTCTGAGCGCCTTCCAACTGTGCATAAAGAAGTGTGACTACACATCTGTCATGTTGTTTGTTCTCTCATACTCTGCCCAGATGGAGAAGTATGTGGAGTGGAGTGTTTTGTATTGATAGGGGGTTTATTTTATTTTATTTTTATTTTTTATTTTTTGGTTGTTAAACATACCTGTGTCTATGTGTTTAAATTAGAGACGGCAAGGTCAAAGAAATGTGCCCAGCGCTTGGAATGGAAAGTGGCCAGGTTTGTGATAGACCTTAACTCCAGGACGAGTTCATTGCCAGAGACTGAACCATTCCGGAGGAAGGTGTGTCTCCTGCATAGACAAGCTTTACTATGCAAGAGAGGTCCACTGTGCAGCACAGCAAAGTTGTCAACCATGATCATTGCAGAGCTTTAAATGATATTTTTGATATCCTGAGCCTAAGACATGAAGCACTTTCGCGATCAGGACCAAGACTTTGAACATAATTCAAAATTCTATAGGAAGTCAGAGTAGAGAGCAGAGGATGGGTGTGATGTACAGGTGTGTGACTTCTCCTTGCTTGGGGTGCCTCTCCATGGATCATGTCTGCAGTCACCTTCTTCTGAGATTTAAAGGAAGATCAGAAGCAATCATCACAGCTTCTCTCATGTACAAGTGCATGGGAAAGGAACTTACCTACAAACATACATGAAGAGCTATGTTGCTGAGAAGATGCACTGCAGCTTTTTTGTACTAGTTGGAGTTTCCCAAGTACTGAAGGTTTCATCCCAAGGTATAACATTGTTATGATCCAGTCTAAGGCATGACAAATGTGTGAATAACTGAGGCCAAGTCTTTGTCAGCCAGGATTTGGCAGCGTCTCCTACCCAACTGGAGGTAACAGAAAGCATTACTGACAGATGTTTCAAAATGAGAGCTCAGTATCAGCCAGGAATACAGGAGTGCTCCTAGATTCTGGATTGAAATGGTCAGCTGTGGATGTGAATCTTCAGGGGAAAGAGATTTCACAGTGGCTGCAAACTCCTTAAAATACTTTCCTTTGCCACCAGTATCACCTTTGTTTTGCTCAGGTACAGATTCAGCTGGTGTTCTTCATCCTAGCTCATCTGTCCCTGGGACAGCTTGGTGGTAGTGGTGTGATCATATGTGATGATGGGTAAGTAGAACTGTGTATCACCTGTATATTGTTGGCACTTGAGCCCATGCCATCTGAGCAGATCACCTCCTGATTACATGTGAATATTGAAAAGAACTGGAGAGAGAATTGATCCTTGTGAAACCACGCAAATGAGGCATCCAGTAGTGACAGTGCATCACTACTCTTTGAGTGCACTCCTGTAGGAAAGACTCAAACCATTTTAGTGCATTACCTTGCACTCCTGCTCCTCTCCCAGGTAAGACAGCAGAATCTCACGATCAACAATGTTGAATACATTGATCCATTAGCAGAAGATCATTCATTGGTGATACTAATGCAGTTTCAGTTCCTTGTCCTGGCTCAAATTTGGATTCTGCTGGGCCTAAGATGCTGGATTCAGTTAAATGAACTGGATTCAGTTGATGTTGGATGGTAGTTGGCTGGGATTGAAGTAACCAGGGTATGTTTCTTCAGGATTGGTCAGAGTATGGTCTAATTGAAGGATGAAGGGAAGCTTCCTTCTCTGAACAAGGAGTTGCTTCTTTTGGTAAAGGGTGTTACCAGTTACAAATAACAAGGAGTCTGTTGGCACCTTAAAGACTAACAATTATATTATGGGATGAGCTTTCATGAGCTGCAACTCACTTCATCAGATGCATGAAGTGAAATGTCGTGTAATTCTTTGTTGTTTTTCAAACTTTAGTGGTTTTGTTTCTAAATGAAAAAACCTCAGTGCCAGCAGTCCAGCACTCATAAGTCATTTTCTAGCAACCAGACAAAGGAAAAACATTGTAATAAGGAAGCACTGTTCACTTTCATGCTGCCTTGTGGCAATTATGGACAAGAGGGTGAACATTTAAAAAAAAAATGATGGCAATCATTTTGAATGGTGCCTTCCTCTTTTCTTTCTCTGTATTGGCCACTTGTGCTACCTATACTAGCAGACATTTTATTTTGGTGCACTTGCTAAAATGTTCCTTCACCTAAACAAATGGTCTGCAAAATCTTCTTTAAAGCTCAGTTTGTTTCTATATTGAGCACTCTGGACGTTGAAGAAAAACATTAGAATTGTATTCATTAGGGTACATAGAGTGGGTATTCATGCTAGAGAAATAGCTGTCTCTGCTTCTACCTTGCAACTGTATTTTATTCATAGACTATTATTTGTTACTGATGTACAAATAACTTTGATATAGCTTTACATTTTAAAGGATTTGCTAACTGACAAAAAGTGTTATAGTCTTGTGAGACAGATTCATGATCAATATTTCCCATTGTAAAAGTGGTAGTTACACACTGTTCTTGGCACCATATTTTCCTGCAAGTCTTGCTGTACTTCACTGGGTTTTATGATAAATGTTCTGTAAAAATTTTTAGTGCACCGTGGTTTTAACAAGCACGTAAAGAGCAGCTTTAGATCCAGCTCATATGGTATGGAAGGCAGAGGAGGAAGGAATGATTTTTGTTCCCTGATAATATCACTGCAAGTCAAATTATAATGGTAATGTGATACACCAATACTATGCACATACCACTGTGTATTGCAGAGGGATGGAGAGGTAATGGCATATGCACCGCAATCTCACAAAATAACTATTGGCCAAATTCTGAGATCCTGATTCTGATCTCCTTATACCAATATAAATCAGGAGTAACCCCTGAAGTCAATGGAATTACACCCATGAAAAACAGATGTCTGATTAATTAGACCCTTGCATTTCTCCTTACTCAGGCAAACTTCCATTTGCAAATAATAAGAACTGTATAATGAATGCATTTGACCAAATGAAGTTGCGAGCTAGATTGTGTGAGCTTGAATACTTGGTAGTTGGGAGCCTCTTCATCCCATGGAGAAGTTGAGGAGCCATTTACCTCAGAGGGACACAATGCCTGCAGGAGCTCCAGGGCATAGAACAGCCCTTTTTGAGGCATGCACTTGATTATCCCGAGTTCAGCTGGTGATAAATCTATAAAATAGCATCCCTATTTTCTTTCCAGTCCTTCCTTGACACCTCACACACTGTGTTCCCACAGTCACTTCTCCTAGGAATGATGCCCATGGAATGTTGCCACCTGGTAGTAGGTGGACACGCAGCAAGCTATATGAGTATAGCTACTGATCTGCTGGGCTCACTACATTAGTAATAGGGCTGCTCTGTGCAAAATTATAAGGTTCTGATATCTGTTTTTGTTCCTAGCTGGAATGAAAAAAAAAAGAAAGACCTTTCAAGATCTTGGATGTTGGAGGAACTGAGCATGACCTACCCCAAGGGTTAGGACTTTCCCTGGGATGTGGGAGCCCCAGATTTAAGTCCCACTCTGCCTTTTTGACTAGGCAACATATAGAAAATCACTAGACTACATGAATGGTTCAATACTAAACAATATTTAAGAGATATAATAGCTAAGCTTAGTCAGTTTATTAGTCTAAAATAATGCAGTATAATATGAAAAGAAGGCAGATATACCACTACTTCCAAGACGCAATCCATCTCACGCCATTCATTCACTTTGCAGAGAATGTCTGCTTTGGGAATATGCACCTAGGACTAGCAATATTCATAGTACACCAGTTTACAAGCTAGAAATCATTATCTACATCAATCAACACTTAACCTGCCAATCTGTGTCAGCTTCTTACCTGGTTTTTCTGCACCATCCTCTGCCATCCTTTATCTTATTTTCAGGCACCACATTCCAGCTATCTGTGAGTTGTGCATTACCTAACTGTACCAAACATACCATTAATACATCTTGTTTCTGACAGGATTTGTATCTGTGTGTGCCAAACTACTGCAAAGTGTCATGGATTTTACCTTAGCATGAGTGAAGAAGAATGCACAGCATTCTGGGAAAAATAATATGATTCACAGCATTAAGCTTAATATACTTGCCCAACATTCATGTATAATATAATGTATATGAATTCCAGTGGTGTAATGCATATCAGTGTGATGTGTGACAAATATATGTTGGCTACCAGCTTGATTCAGAGGAGGGACTTGAATCTGGGTTTGCCACATCCTAGATGAATGACCTAACCACTAGTCTATTGGCTGTTGTGGATGTTTCCTTTTTCTCTTTCTCCATCTCAGAAATGTCATAGAATTGTTTCAGTTTTGATGAATCTGCATTTTCTGATGAAAAAAATGTAAAAAAAATTACCGATCAGTTGTAATTAACAATAATAACATACTCTGTACTCATACTACTGTTGCCCTGTCCTCCCTTCCGGTCTGTTATAGCTATCTGTTACTTCTTGGTTGCAACTGTGTCTTTTACTGTGTACAAAATCCAGCATTATAGGTCCTAGACTTGACAGGAGCCCCTAGATACTACTGAAAAACAAATTAATAACAATAATCATGGCCTTCATACCACCTCATGTTTGTGGGAGGGGGAAGCTCCTTCTGCCACCTCACGCATTATGTTCCCACATAAAGGAGAGGCAGACTCTGAGCCTAAGCAAGGACCTTAAGATCCAGACCATGAAAAATAAAAGTATCTTAATTTTAGTGTTTAAACATTATAACTGTTTAAGGCTTAATCCACACTCCATTGATCTCAATAGGACTTTTTCCACTGACATCAATTAATACCTTATTAATGTCTTAATAACCAAGCATGCCACATATTCCCAAACCTCTTGTTCCTTTGCTTCACCTCCAGTGCCATTGTATCTGCTACTCCTAACCTCATTACCCATCTTAACCTCCCGCTCCCTCCTGCACACAGCCCAGGCACCTATCACCAATACTTGCTCTATCAGATTGTCCTTTTGTTATATCTATGGATTCCCAAGCTGTAACATATTTAAATTCTGCATGTGATAGCTTATTGTTAGACACTTACATTGCAGCTCATCAGTTTAATGTTTATGTTGCTATGGTGGGATTGCTGAGTTTTCAGTGGTAATAGCAGTAACATCCTTAGAGGACAGTCATGCAGGGGTACTGCTAATGTACTAAAATGGCATCAATCTCACACTGAGGTGAATATATTAAAAAAAAAGACCTGTCAAAGTAGCCTGGGAAAACCTCCCTCCCCCCTTTTTTTTTTCTAATGTATATCTCCACCAAAAAGGCTAAAGATCTCAGACACTTATCCTGCCTGAGCTTCTGTGAGATTTGATAAGCTCTTGTGAACTAATGTAGAGATCTGAGCCAAAGAGAAACATGAGCTGCTTTCCCATTCATATTTCAATAGTACTGTCACCTCATGCTTCTTTTCTTTACTTTTTATCATGTCATATGCAGCAGCAGCACAGCCACAGAATTTAAAGAGTGGGCACACATTCAAATAGCCCCTACTCGCTATTTAACAGAGTGCCCAGTTCTTAATTAATAAATTGTAAAATCATAGGCCCAAGAGGAAAAAACACCTCCTAGAGAAGGGGAGGCTCTGAGGTTCCCAGTGCTCTCTGGGTCATTTTTTCTTCCCCATACACCTGAACACTTTGGGTTTTTCCACCATCTGGCTGGGTCTCTGACATCTGCAAGGACCATATGGAACCCCTAAGCCACCAATGGCTACACAGCAGCCAGAGAGTGATGGATTCACTTGCTAGTGCTCTCCCTGGAATGCCTCATCAGTGATTGTTCCACAGCACACAGAGGGTGCAAGCTAAAGTCAATACTGAGTTTATCATTAGTAGTGCTGCTAAAGGATTCAAACAGAACTGGAAGGGAAATGATAACCAGGAAGCCCGAATCCCTAAAGTCCTTCCAGCCTAGCTAAATGGACCACATTTTTAGAACATTAGGCTTTTGCCTCAATTTTTGAATGCCAAGTGCAGTGATCCATACTCCATATGGGCTATCACTTTTGGCAGAAACCTGAAAGACTTATTTTTAGAAGGCCAATCGTGAATTCACAATTACAAATGTGTGTGTGTGGTCCAAAAAAACCTCAACACTATTGTTCATGTTAACGAACTGGCATTTCCTTTTCTAAAAGGCTTGGCTCACTGGGCTCCATTGTCAGACTTGACAATGACTGTCTGGGATAATAAATGACTATAATCCTATATGATTGTTACCAGGATGCATCCCAAACTATATTTTTAGAAGAGTGCTTGAAGTTGGAAGCACAAGGGTTTTCAAATGCATGCACTAAAATTTAACAATGTTTAAGGAAACACTAAGTTAGTGATATCGAAGTGCAGTAGCTTAGTCTCTGTTTTGATTGTAATTTTATCATTACGATAATTAGTAGATATATGTTTGGTGGGTACCAACCTTGTTTCTAAAATGGACATATTTTTTGTCTACTAATCTAACAAGCCATCTGAGCCATTAAAAGTATACCTGTTTATATACAACTTGGGGCACTTTATGACTTCAAAATATTCAGTTGAAAAAAATACTGTGACTAGCAAATATTGCATTGAAAGTAGACTGAAAGTATGACCACCATGGTTTATTAAATGCTACTAAGACTCATAGTATTTTATGCATTATACTACCCCAGAGAAGTACCTTAGGAAGTGTTGGTGTTAAGATTTTTAAACAGCTCTAACTGCTGCCAAATTCCTGCTGCTTCTATCTTGTGCTGACAGCCAAGTCCACTCCCCTCTTTCTTTCAGTGAATGTGAATCACAGAGAAAAAAAAAAAGATCTCCAGCAGCATACATTCATAGCCAAGATGAAGGGGCATTTCACTTAGGAAGAGAACTTGTACTTCATGTGGCTGGGGAATCATTCTAATGTATATTCAGTGTATCCAGCATTAGATTTGCATTTACTTGGAGATGTCAGTCCGCCGAGAGAAATAGTTAAACATGCCTTCATATTTTATATAAAAACATCGCGTTCAAAATAGCCCATATTTTTCCAGTGGTATAAAGATGATCAGTGTTTTCACTGTTGTCTTCATTTTTTCTTTCTCATGCATCTCCCCTTTCTGAGCTTAATAAGTGACTAATTTGCCATTAAAAACAATGAGTAGTCCTGTGATACCTTAAAGACTAACAAAAATGTATATAGTGTAATTTGCCATTGTTAATATTAGAAATTCAAAGTAAATTTCATGGCAGTGGGAGAGGAGAAAGGTTCTTGTCATGATTCTGCATTTGCTCCCCTTCTATGTCCCCATTTTGTCTAGAAGCGGTGCTGTATGTGTATCTCAGACAAACATATTTGAGCTAGATATGGCCCAGTACAGCAAAGCTCTTGACAAAAAGTTGATAACAGTTAGGCAGCTAATCTACTGAGACTACAGCATATCATACTGGCCAGGATGATATCTCATTGTAGCCTTGTGATTGTTTGTGTGTTTGTATCCGCCTGTTGTCTCTTGTTTTATACACTGGCTATGATTATACTAGAGAGCTTGCAGAACTGATGCAGCTGCTGCTGTAAGTTATCTAGTGTAGCTGCCTTAAGCTAAAGCAAGAGCTTTCCCATCGACTTAACTACTACTGCTCGTTGTGGGTAGATTATGTCATCAGGAGAAGCTCCCCCTCTGACATTGCACTCTCCATGTTGGCACTTAGGTTGGTGTAACTTGTGTTGCTCAGGGTGGGAGGGGCTTATTCAGACCCCTGAGTGACATAAATTATACCAACGTAAGAGGTAGTGTAGACTGTCTTAGACTGGCAGCTCTTTAGGCAGATCCAGTCTTTTTGGTTTTGTACAGCACCAGCACAATGGAGGCTGATCCAGGACTGGGGCTCCTTGGAATAAACACTGTAGTATTAATAACTGTAAATGTTAGTTCTGGCTTCAGACTTCCCCAGAATTGTGGATGTTCATGCCTGACATTTCTGTTTGGACCATCTCCAAATGAAGCACATTTTGCATGCACTATTTCAATAGAGAATTTGTTTCAGTAAATACTGAAAAAGGGAATGCACCAAGCTCTAAGTAAAGAGTTGCACAGAGCCCTGAATACAGGGTAGCACAGAGCTGCAGTGCCTTGGTGAGCACAAAAACAAACTGTGTCTTCAGAGATGCAGTCTTTCTAGGAGTGGGAGATGCACTTTGTGACATGCATCAGACTGCTGCAAATTTCTTTTCTTCCCCCTCCCTGCTATCCCCCCATTCCACATCTGGCATTTCAGCCTCACTTTGTATATTGAAGGAGAGGGGAAATTGGGAGGAAAAAGTGGGTAAAGTTCTGTGCCTTTTGGGGGAATACTGATGGGTCCTCAAGCTTCTCAGTGAAACATCTGAATATTTTAACATGGTCAAAACAATGTATTTTTCCTTAATCTCAATGTCAGAGACACCTGAACTCTTTTAATTGTACCATAAGAAAATAGACAATCTGAGGAAGACACCCATCATTGGGAAGATTTAGTTCAAACAATTGGCAAAGGTATAAAAAAATGAATGAAACTTAGAACAGAAAGCGATGAGAAGCTTTACCTATAGTCAACACTGTGTTACCTATAATAATTTTTAATACCACATTGATCAGGCTTTTGGGGTAGCTTTTTAATATGACTGATTATACGTTGTTTTGTTTTGACAACTAAGAGATGTTGCAGATATTTCTGAAATTGCTCTCTCATCATTAGTATTAATTTCTTGTATTATGACAACACATGGAGGCCCAATCAATGCTGTATCCCTGTGTACTAGGCACTTTACATGATTTATAGTAGCAGTATGTAGTTCTAAGGAGTCTATATAAAGACTGATAACAGGCAGGAGATACAAACTGTTGCTATATACATTTTACAGAGTATGGAGGCACAGAGAGTCAGAATCGGGGCTTTTGCTCAGATCTCCCAAGGCCCACTGTAGTATCTTAACCTCAAGGCCATTCCTTTAGCTGTCTAGAAAATGAGATACAACTGGATGTGCTGGCTCACATTGGAGGAATGTAAAATGTCGCATCCTCCAAGGCTCTCTCCATCTCCCATGGTGCATATATGTAGCTTCACTACTAAATGTAGGATAGAACATTATCATGATGCTGATGATGAAAATAGTTTTTCATTTGCCCTGTTTGCAGATAGTCCCTGTTCTACAGAAAAATCTGAACGATACTGCAAGTGGCTGCAGCAGCATTTACTCATCCCCAAGCCAGTGAAGAAAGCCTTGCGGTTCCACAGAGGTCATCTATCGGAGTCATCAGCTCCTCCACAGACATCCCATTTACACCAGCGGGGGCCCTTTTTATTCACTGATGACTTTGCAACTGAAGCGTGTTTATTCTAATTTCTTATTCAGAGAGTTCTTAGTAGGTAGCTTATTAAGACTGCAGAGGCATCAGTGTTCACTGTTAAAGCACAACATATTACATCTGCCCTACATTCTTTACATTGGCTACTGCCTATGATTCCTTAAATCCCTTACCACGCTTCACTCTAGCTATATGTAAGACCTAGTCCTGGACCTTTGAGCTGATGGGTATCTGTGAATATAACACCTCTGGTTTAACGATTCTACCATTGTGTCGGAAGTCAGATGGAGTTCACAATTCTGTTATGACAGCCTACAGAATAAAATTCTCTGCTGCCTCAAGTCTTGTTTTCTTTGATTTCTCCCCCTTTTTCATCATTTTAAAATGGACGCTGTGTTTTTTAAAAACATATTTCTACTCTATTATGATCTTATTCCAATACACAATACTCTAGCATTTTGGCTAGGAGGGAGGAGAGTGGTGCTATATAAATATTGTATGCCTGTGTGTGTATGTATGTGTAACTGGGTGTGCATGCATGTATACTACATATAAAATGTACATTTTACTACTGTACAGATGTATGGCAATGTGTGCAATGTTCCTGTATATTTTATGAATTTCAGGATATCGAGTGTGTATTTTTGGTATGTTCTCATATGTATTTTATTGTGTAAGGGTTCCTTTACATACTGTGCATGTGTATAATTTCAATCAATTTTGTGTAGGCAACTGCATTCTTAATAAAATAAATTATACAACTTAATATAACATATCCATGTTCTGTACTAGCTGTCATAGCATGCCTACATTTTATTGAAAAAATGCACTGTTGTGATTTGTATCCCTTAGGGCAACTCCTAATTTATGGAATGCCTGATGAAGATGTTTATTTTTACTTGATTTTATTTGTTTTTGATAGTATAATGGAATGCCTAGTGTGCAGTGGATAATCTTGATGGATTTGCTATGACAGATCTGGTGCTGTATAAAATTTTCTACCTCCAAAGAAATCAGCGCTCCTGCAGGGATGGCTCACAGAAAGCAGAGATCACTGCCATTAGCACTATGCATTCATAACATTCCTATATACAAATGTTTAGAAACAATTTCTGGTTCCCCTTCTAGTTTTAAGAACATTGCAGGGAACATCAAGAAAGCAAAGTTCTCTTGGATGAGAATGGAAAAGGTAACTTGCCATCATGCAATCACTTGCACTGTGCATATTCTTTTCTTCCTTTTGACCCGTCATCCTTCACAGTTTGTTCAGTCACCTTGTATTGTTCAAGGAATGAAGAGTCTTAAGCCACCCGCAGCCCTCCAGTTAGAAACCCCTCCCCCTACATACAGCCTGAGTCTTTTGCATCTGTCTGTCTGAAGTCATTAATCCAAAGACCTTCAGTGAAATCAGGACTCTCACCCTGACAAGCTGGCTGTTTTGATTTTATTTTCCTGCTTTCATTAAATCCTTTTGACTGTCTATGAAAAATAGCAACCCCTTACTTTTATTTCTCAGGGATGCTCTAATGAGCAACTTACCACACCTATGCAAAGTCTTTCTCCTTCACTCACAAAAACATAATTGTGGAAGGGACAGTACAGAGAACCAGCTTCCTTCTGCCAGTGACTTCACAGACATACTGTGAGCCTTCATAATACTAGTATGCTAATGAATATATGTTTTGTTTGTTTCTTCACAAAAATGTATTGTTACTGCATAATAGAAATTGATGTTGAAGTGGACAGAGACTTTTGCTGATACTGAGGTTTACTTCAGTTAGACACACTAATATTCATATACATGTGGGTGTGTATGTATAATACCTATGTGTATTTTTTCCAAACCTACATCCAATTGAAATACATTTTGACAGTGGTTGTTAAGAGCAAAAGAACAAATCAAAGGGGATAAAACTCATTTTACAAATGAGTTTTTAAATATTCTTAATCTGTGGTCTATATATAAAACCAAAAAGAACAATAAATGACATGTGCTTTCCACCTAACCTTAATCCAGAGCCTCTGTTTCCACATACATGTACCAGGCTGCATTTTATTTGGAAACCATTTTAAATATTTATTCCAGTTGTTTATCCAGGCTCCTTCTGTAGGATGTCTGGGATGCATGGTTCTTCATGCCACTGAAGAAGTACCTTCTTTGAAAGGATAAAATAATTTACATATTTTCAGGTGAGATTTCTTGGCCCTCAGTCTGACCTCTCTGCTCTGCTGAATGATAAATGTGCCAGAAAGGAAACCAAAAAGGGAAGCTGAGGGCTCTACTGATAGGGAAGTTCTTGGCTGGCATAAAGCTGGCTGTTTGGGATGAGAGAGAACATAGACAGGATTCAGGTTACTGTTGTGATCCTGGGCCAGAGCAAAGTTACATTGAGGGTTATTGTAGTTAGCATACATCAGAGCAGTCCTGAGCACAAAAGCAGGCTACAAGCAGGGGCGGACTGGCCTGGTGAAATACCGGGAATTTCCCGGTGGGCCGTCCTCTGAAGGGCCGAAAGGCCGGCTTGCGGCTTCTGGAGGAGGAGGGGGATTGTGATGGGGCACCGCAGCTCTGCACTTTAAATTCCCCAGCGCCGGCCATGTACAGGGCACGGAGGGGCCGAGGGAGCGCATGCGTGGCGTGCTCAAATGTCGTGCAACAGATGAGAGGGGAGACGCCCGGGCGTAGCGTGACGTCATGGCCCGGGACTTTAAAACCGCCCGGCCCAGAGTTGCACCTTGCGACCCAGCTCCAGGCCCAGCAAGTGGTCTGGAGCCCAGGAAGCAGCTGGGGCCAGGGCTGCGGGGACTTCTGGGGCCCGATCACAGACTCCAGCACCGCAAACTGGAAGGCAGAAGGTGGGGGAGGGGTGGGGAAGGGAGAAAAATAGGGGGAAGGGGTGGGAGAGGAATGGGCTTGTGCTAAGGGGAGGGGGGCAGGTCAGGAGAAGAAAGGGGAAGGCACCAAGGGACAGGGTGGAGGAGAGACAAATGCCAGGGGGCAAGTGGAGACAATGAGGAAAAGGGCAGGAGGGGAGGTATCAGTGAGAGGGGGGACAGGGTTATACTGGGAGAGGAGAGGGTAAGGGCATTGGGAGCTAGATGGGGGAGGAGGAGGTGCTGGGAGAAGGCTTGAAAGAAGGGGTGGGCATGAGGAAGCCCGGGATGGAGCAAGTCATGTGTGAGGGCACAGGGGCATGAGGGGAATGGGGGCAGAGGGTGGTGAAGAGATGGGCATCATGGAAAAAGAGAGCAAAGGGGGCAGAGGCAGTGAGGGAAGGGGGGGCACCAGGAGGGTGCAGGGGTAAGGGTGCAGGTGCCAGGGGATTCTGGGGGTGAAGCAGAAGGGCAGACACCTGCAGGGGAGGGACCAGCACCAGAGGAGAGAAGCAGGGCAGGTGTGTAGAGGGAGGTGTTAGGAGAGGGGATGAGGAGGGGTAGCTCACATGATCAGAGTGGGGCTACTGGAGGAGTGGGCACAGGGGGGGAGAGAAGGGCTGGTGGAGGGGGGGAGGTCGCAGGAGGGCTGAGGGCAGTGAGAAGGGCAGGAGTCAGGACAGCAGAGGAGGGTGAGGGGTTGGGGGGCAGCAGGCACCAGGGGAGCTGATGGAGCAAGGGGAGGAGACATGGCAGCAGAGGGAAAAGGTAGAGGTTTATAAGATAGGGTACGTCTACACTAGCCCCCTATATCGATCTAGGGAGGCTAATGAAGGCGACTGAAATTGCAAATCAAGCCCGGGATTTAAATATCCCGCACTTGATTTGCATGTTCCCGGCCAGTCGCCATTTTAGAAATTGACTAGCCCAAAGTAACTGCCCGCGTCTGTATGCGGCAGTGAAACGGGATTCCGATTTAAAGCCCCTAATTCGAATTAGCTGGTAAACCTCATTGCAGCAGGAATGGTTCAGTAGCGATTCCAAGGAAAGAGTTCATTACTTCCTCAAGCATCTGGGTTATCATGGAGTTTTCCATCTAAACACTGATGAGCTCTTACACTATTTAGCTTCAGAAATCACAGCCCAAAATAGTGTAAGTATAGGCAGGCTCTGTTTGTAGCAACAAGGGGTTTATGAAAAAGAGTTTGCATCTAGAAGTGCCTCTCATCCTCGGTGATCAAATAACATCATTATTAAGAGATACTGGCAATTAGAATATGTGTAACTCAAGAAAATAAGTCTGCAAAATTAATATAGGAAATTGTTCACATATAACACTGAAGACCCTGGTTGTCTGCAGGTGGAATCAAACCTGGGATCTCTGGAGCTTAGTACATTACCCTCTATACCACATGAACTAAAAGCCAACTGGCTCTCAGATAAGACTGAAGGGCAGACTCATTATTCTCTGTGTAAGTGATCTCAGTGCCACTAGATAGGGCAGTGAATCACCCCTAGTAGGTATGTGGGTTACATATGTACATCAGCCTCTGCAGAGGTGGCAGACACATTCAGGCAGACAGCTACTCATGAGGACAAGTGATCACAGGACAATGCACTGAACATAGCACTCTAACTGCTGACAGGTAGTTAATAGCTTTGTGAAGTTTCTCAGTGAGCAGGGAAGAAAAAGGTTTTTTATTAGGTGAGAACAAAATGGAGGGAAAGAGAGCTAGAAGTAGGGCAGTGGGGGCCTCCAACAAAGATAATAAATAGAAAAGGGGACCCCCCAAAAAAGATAAGGTTTGGTAGCTAAGACTGATCCAAAGCTCATTTTAATCAACAGTAAGACTTTGACTTCAAAGGGCTTTAGGTCGGGCTTTAATTTAGGGAAAATTTATGAGCACAACCTTTGGAGTAACACCTTTTAAAAATTAGAAAATGTATGAAATGAAGATCTGGCACACACACACCACACTCCCAAGAAGTGAACAATCCCACTCCATTTGTTAATAGGTCAGGTGGGGCAATGGGATAAAGGCAGAAACAATCAGGGTCTTGTTCCTGAAAGATCTGGTTGCAGCTCAAGCAAAGCACTTAGTCTCATGCTTAATTTTACATATGTGAGTAATCAAATAGAAATAATTAGGACTTAGGAGTTGAAAGTTAAATGTGTTTAGGTGCTTTGCTAAATGAGGACCAGAGTGCTCAGCACCTTCCACGATTGAGCCCAGAATGGGTTAACGTTACTCAAAAGGATTAATAAGAGGTATAGAGTAAAAAGCACTAGGCTGAAAGTAAGACCACTAGTAAATGAGGAGGGTATTAGAATTTATTATCCTAAGTCAGATACATTTTTAACATCTGTGCTTCTCAAGAAAAACAAAGATAAGAAGTTTTGATGATTGAAAAGTAAGAACTAGCTACTGGTAACATGCAGGTAAAGAAATACTTGGAAAATCCAAAAATACAGTCAACTAATCCAAATAACGTGCCTTCCGAGGTGCACAGTGAAAATGCTGAACCACTGACAATTATTTTTGAAAAGTCATGGGAAACTGGAACACACAGAGAGAAGTGGAGCAAAACACATATGACATCAAGCTTTGAAAAAGGAAAGTTGATTGGTGACTGAATGATCAATCATTAAGTCTACTTTCAGATCCCAGCAAAATAACAAGAGCTGAAAAAAATACTGCAGCCATTCAGAGGACAATAGAAGCATGAGCAAGAAACACCACATGTTTAGACGGAATGAACCATGCCAGGGGGAAAAAAAGATTGCTTTTTGATAGCATTGAAGAAATAGTGGATAAAAGACACCCAGTGTGATTTTTAATAAAGGATTTAATCAGCATCTCACTAAATCTCACAGAATGAATTTGAATGGCCGTGCATATGACCACTGTCATGTAGACTGAAAAGAGAATGAAGGTTCCTAAACAAAGTGTGATGCTCAATGGCAGTGTATTGTGGGGAGGTGTACAATGGGGCTGCTGAAAGGTTCAAAGTCAGTTCTCCTTTTAACATTGATATTAAAAAAGTGGTACATGAACATTATAGAGAACGCTAAAGGTGGAGCTGTTGCAAAAGGCAGTCATGACTGGTAAATAGTATTAAAGGACCTACAGTATTGAGCTTAGAAATACAGATAGTAAATAACAAACTGAGATCTAACTTAGTGAAAAAGGAAGCCAGCAACTAATGCATTTTAAGAACAGTCCACAGAAGGGAAAAAGCAACTTGGAAAGAAGATATTCCAAGCAACTTATACTTTTGCTTTGGGATGGTGGTAGACAGCAAATTAGACCTGAGTTTGCAATGTCAGACAAAAAAGGTTAATGCAAGTTTGGGTTGTACATTCAGAGACATAAGAACAACCATACTGAGTCAGACCTAAGGTGCATCTAGCCAGTATCCTGTCTTCCAACAGTGGCTAATGCCAGATGCCCCAGGGGGAGTGAATAGAACAGGTCATCATCAAGTGATCCCTCTCCAGTCATCCATTTCCAGCCCTGACAAACAGAGGCTAGGGACACCATTCCTATCCATTTTGGCTAATACGTATTTATGGACCTAACCTCCATGAATTTATCTAGTTCTTTTTTGAACCCTGTTAAAATCCTGATCTTCACAACATCCTCTGGCAAGGAGTTCCACAGACTGACTGTGCATTACATAAAGAAAAACTACCTTTTGTTTGTTTTAAACCTGCTACCTAATTTCATTTGGTGACCCTAGTTCTTAACATCATAGAGCAGAGAGGAAAAAAAATCTCCTCTCCCTCAACCCCCAGACACCTAAAGTAGATATAAGTGTAATCCATACACCTACTGGGTATGGTGTACTGACTTACCTAGTGGCACTTAAGCCAAGTGTACACCAGACCTGGAAGTTTGGCTTAAGGTGTGCAACTCCAGCTACGTACAATATATAGATGAAGTTGCCTTACCTTAAGCCAAGCAGTGTTCCCACAGCAAACGCTCCCATCCGCCTCCTTTACGCCTCATGATTCTTCTGAGTACAGGCACCATCCAGAGTTGCCCTCAGCATTCAATCTGCAGGTCTATATTAGACCCAATAAATCAAATGCCAGAATGTTGATCTCTGGTGTGGCAAGTGAGGACATGCCCTTAGAACACTCACAGAGAGACAGAATCAAAAGACAGAACTATGTAGCACTTTAAAGATTAACAAGATGGTTTATAGGCGATGAGCTTTCGTGGGCCAGACCCACTTCCTCAGATCAATATGTGGAAGAAAATCGGCACAACCATATATACCAATGTGATACAATCAAAAAAATGAACACATGTGAAATTGACAAATCAAATTTTAGAACAGAGTGGGGGTGAGGGGGGAAGGTTAGTTTCTGTGAGGTAATGACATAGGGGTGATAAGAGGGGAAGTTTCTGTGAGGTAATGACATTAGGGATGATAATTGGGGAAGTTATCTTTGTAATGGGAGAGATAATTAGAGTCTTTGTTTAAACCCATACATAAAGTGTCAAATTTAAGCATGAATGACAATTCTGAAGCTTCACGTTGAAGTCTGGAGATAAAGTCTCTTTGAAGCAGTATGCATGTTTTAAGGTCATTAAGGGAATGATCAATCTGGCTGAAATGGCAAGCAACAACTTTCTCTCTGTGAGAGAGTCTTATGTCTGTTTTGTGTGCATTGATTCTCTGGCGAAGTGTCTGAGACGTTTGTCCAATGTACATAGCAGATGGACACTTTAGGCACATGATGGCATAAATTATATTTCTGGATGAACAGGAATATGTGTTCTTGATCTTGTAACTGGCATGGTAACACGGATGCATCTCTATCACTATTCTAGAGAGACAGAATGAGTTTATTCTACAGCCTTAGCTGAGAGCCAGCTGGCTTTTAGCTCAAGCAGTAGAGGCTCATGCACTAAGCTCCAGAGATCCTAGGATAGGTGCCACCTGTCAACGTTACATAAGGATAACGGTCCAGGCAAAGAATGGGCCTGATAGTGGCGTCAAGTGTATGATTGAGGGGGGAGAACCAGAACAGTGAGAAAGGCAGACAGGAGTCAGAAACTGAATAGAAATAGCTGGAATGACGGGCCCAGGTGAGATAGTTCAGCACTTCCTTCAGACTCAGATACATGTAGACTTTACAGCCAGAAGGGACTATCATGATCAACTAGTCTGACATTCTGAATATTGCAGGCCACAAAAACTCACTTACCCAGTCCATTTAATAGACCCTTAACCTCTGGCTGAGTTACCTAAGTCCTCAAATCACTCTCATTTACTTTAGTTCAAACCAGGCTCTGATACAGAGGCATTAGAGCTGGGCAGCAGCCAGTGTGCACCAGGAGCTGGCTTAAAAGCTGACTCCCTGCATGCACCAGCTCCCAGAGAGCTGGTTGCCACCCCACCTATAACCACTGAAATGTTCAGTGATTACATGGTTAGCCAATTACACACATTTTAAAATCCCTACCACAGACCCACCATCTCACTCCCACATTACCCATCTGGTATTTACTGAGCATAGATACTACTTTACTGAAACCAGCAGCAGAAGAGTTTTCTTTCTGAGACCCACTTAAACCCAGATCCAGTGCAAACTCATCTAGAAAACATGTTCAATAATGAAATGGCATTTTTCCACCATAGAAATTAAACTAGAACATCTGGAGAATATCCGAAGACAATTGGAAAACACAAGGGTCAAGATGGAGGTTGCAATTATCCATCCATCTAGGTATCACTCCCAGATACTTTAAAACAGAAAAAATCTCATTCTCTCTCTCTCTTTCTCTCTCTCCTTCTTATCTTGTACAGAACTAGCTTGATTATATTTAGGGTCTCTCTGTTGTTTTTTGTGTCCACATGTGAGGAATTTATTGAGGGAAAATTAAGCTGAAGTTATCAAAGTGGTTATTTCCATATTTGTTCCTCTCTCTTGCAGAAGCAAGTTCCATAGTTCAGCTCCTGTGGAAGTTCTGTAAGCTGCATGAGTCTGTAATTTCTAGTGGAATACAGCCTTCATAGGAGACCAAAGTTGCAGAGGGAGAGCTGATCTTGCAGGTAGGTTGGGCCATTCCAACAGAAGACTTTGAATTTCAGAAGAGAGCCTTTGAACTGGACTGTGTGTTAAAAGGGGACTCAGTACAGACAGTGGAGATCCAGGGTAATACCATGGTGTCCTGTGTTAATAAGCAGAATGACTACAGCCTTAATAACAGTCTTTTCAAGGCCTATGGCTCCATATCTAATGAATTGCAATAATCAAGCCTTAAGGTTATGAAAGAGTGGAGCCAGGTCTGTGTTTCATTAAATTAAAAAGATTGGTGAAACAGGGACTGATGTCCATAAAATTAGATGAGTACAAAATGTGATAGAAAGATCTCAGAATTCTCTGAGTCCCTGAGGGGAAAGAGCCTTGTCTGGGGATACTGTAGAAATTAAAATTCTTGCTTTAGTGGGAATGCTCTTGTGCATGTTGAAAGATGGCACAGGATTCCGTAAAATACTGAATAGATTAAACCTGCATCGACAAGTACTTGCTTGCCCTTTTGTATCTCCTGTTGATTCTTGTGCAGGAGAAAAAATCTTAGCTGCCCTTTGAAAGAAGGAGAGAGAGAAATACTTATTTTTTTTCCTGACCTGAATTCTATGAGCCAGCAAGAGAGGAAAATACTATATGTACTATATAGAGATTTTTTGATGAAGGAGTCTTCCTATCCCAGGCATTTCTTGCAAAAGTATAGGAGATGTAGAATACAAAAAACTTTTCTGTCTGTGAATGTATCCTCTGCATAAAAACTTCTGAAGATGACTACCTATAAAAGGGATGAAACCAGGCAGGTAACTTAAATAATCATGTAGTGCAGATGAAAATGACTTACGTGCTTTCAATCTCTTTGTCTCAATCTACATTCTAACTAGGAGATGCACTGCTAGAAATATTTTGCTTCCTTTTCTATCTGATATAAATGCAACTTTTCACCTCTAAGCAATGGAGTGACTTCATTCTCTTCCTTCATCATTCCGAAAGTATGCTTGCTATAACATATGTTATTAGATGCACCATTGATTGTTCTGCCGCATGGATAATGAATAGGACAAAAGGTAAGTAACAGCCTGTTGCATATTATTGTGTAATGTACATCATGTGTTTTCTTATAAGTAACAGAAACCAGAGGACCTAGCTGCAATTAATAGCTAGCTTTGTATTTCAAAACCAGAATAATTTTTAAAACAAGGATCTATTGAGCTTCAGGTATATGAATATTTGATGCTGGTTCTTTAAGAAAAAACTCAGACCTTCAGAAAGGAGAGCTGAAGAAAAGCATTATAGTTTAAAATCTTAAGATATATGGGAACAGTAATCTACACATTCAGACTGTCATATGCTTCCCCAATAGAGTTCATTCTGGCCAGAATCACAACAGTAATTATAAGTAATTCCCTAACTTGGGACAGAACTTTGACACCTTTTTTTCTTCTAAAATTTGCACTTTATCATTGAACTAGCAGCCTGGTCCATAGTCAATTGAAGTCAATAGAAAAGTCCCCACTGTTCTAATGGGCTTTGAGTCAGGTGCTAATTGAGAAATTCCACTGACTCTACTCAGTAGAAATATGTTCTATATAAACTCAAGACTTTCTGACACTATAACATGCCAAAACAGGAAAGATATAAGGGAAAGAGTTATCTCTACACCTGGGTTTATCTAAGGCAAGGAACGATGTCATTGAGATGAGAGAGCTGACAACAAGAAAGGAGTTGGTAACTGGAGCAAGCAGGATGAACATGCCAGGGTCTGAAACCATCAAAGGACACACACCGTATTTTAGGTACATTTACTCTTCCCCCTCTTCATTGACCAGCTGTATGATCTGAACACTGGTCAGAGCTCATCAAATAGCAGAAATTCTTTCTCACTGCAGGATGATAACACAGACTAAATTTAGAGCTTTATCAAGAGAATGAGCATCTGAAATGTCAAAAAAGCAAGTTGTAGACACTGAGGGTATGTCTAGACCAAATGCCTCTGCCGACAGAGGCATGTAAATTAGACTACCCGACATAGTCAATGAAGCGGGGATTTAAATATCCCCCGCTTAAATAAAATAAAAATGGCCGCCACGCTGTGCCGGCTCAGCTGATTGTCAGCACAACGTGGCAGTCAAGACACGGATCCGTCAACAGGGAAAGCCGTTGTCGACCGATCCCTTATGCCTCGTGAAACGAGGCTTACAGGATTGGTCGACAACGGCTTTCCCCGTCGACCGATCCGCGTCTTGACTGCCGCGTTGTGCCGACAATCAGCTGAGCCAGCACAGCGTGGTGGCCATTTTTATTCTAATGAAGCAGGGGATATTTAAATCCCCACTTCATTGACTATGTCGGGTAGTCTAATTTACATGCCTCTGTCAACAGAGGCATGCAGTCTAGACATATCCTGAGACCCTATTGATTTTTTTACCATAGCCAAAATGTAGTTGGACACCAAGAGGAGGAAATGTATGTACATGGAAATCTTTCAAATGCCATACTTTCATACTCTAATAAGGGATTATGTTATTTTATTGGCTTTCCTATCATTATACATATTGGCTGCAAAGGCACCACCAAACCAAATTTCACTGGTCCTGACCAAGAAAAGTTAATTTTATATGTTATAAGTACAGTGAAAGCTTTACAGTCTGGGATGTTGGGTGTATGGAAGTTGCCAGTTACAGTCCAATATTAACTAAGAGTCTGAAGTGTGGTAAGGAGCTCCAAGCTGAGGCAGGGGTGTGGGATGTGTGGGGAGGTATAGACTCTGGGCTGGGTTCTGGGGTGAGTCCAGAAATAAGGGATTCTGGATGTGGGAAGGGTATCTGGGCTTGGGCATGGATGGAGGTTGGGTGCAAGAGGGGTGAGGGCTCTGGCTGAAGGTGTGGACTCTGGGGGGGCTGGGGATGAGGGGTTTGGGATAATTGAAGGGGCTCCAGGCTGGAGCTGAGGGGTTCTGAGTTTAAGAGGAGATGAGGGCTCATGGAGGAAGTTTGAGTGCAGAAGGGTGCTCAGGGATGTGATGTGGGAGGAGGTGCAGGACATGGGCTCTGAGAGGAAGTTTGGGTGCAGGAAGGGGCTCAGGACAGGAGGTTGGGGTACAAGAAGTGCTGGATCCAGGTGCTGCTCACCTAGGGCAGTTCCCCACAAATGGTGACATGTCCCTGCTATTTCTAGGCAGAAGCATAACTAGCCAACTCTGTGCACTGCCTTTGCCTGTAAGTGCTGACCCTGCAACTTTCATTGGTTATGGTTTGGACTTGGGCCTGAGCAAGGGCTGGGCACAGAGCCCTCATGCTTGTTCCTTCACCAAGGAGCAGCAGGGCATGTTGCCACTTCTGGGGAGCCACATGGAGCAAGGTGGGGAGCCTGCTGACCTTGCACCAACTGAACTATAAACGGAACTATCAGTGAAGATCAAAAATGCTAGTTTATAGAGTTTTCCGGTTCGTACAGGGCTGGATAGCACAGCTTTTACTGTATAATACTCCTCTTCTGTTTTGGCAGGCTATTTCCGAGATAATACAGGGTTTAGCACAGAAGCTGTGACAATTTGTAGAACTCCTTTTGCAGAAAAGCACACTATACACAGGTAAAAAGCTTGTGAATTGGAAATAGAACAATACTATTAGCCATGGAAGACACATCATTAATCTTAATGGAAGATCTAATCAGAACAGCTAAATAGCTAACACGAAAGTTACCAGGTTGGTAAGCTAAAAGACCAGAAATATTATGGACCACTGCAAAATGTATTAACAAAGTATTTGAAATCAATTGTTCAAACACTTGTATTTTGAACTTTTCAAGTGGTCAAACCCTGAAAGAGAAAATGGGTTAGATTGAGAACAATCATAACAGCAAATAGTTTTAAAAACTTAGTAAAGAGACTCACTATAGTTTGCAAGAGCCAGATAATCATGGTAAGAAGCACTATGTCAACCCTACACAAAACAATGTCCCAGTACGATAAGGAAGCCCAATGTGAAAACACACTTCTGACAGCAATTCTCTTTTATGTGAATGTCCTGGCAAGATGAAAGCTTTAGAGACTCCTTTGGAAGCCATATGAAACAATGGGAGACCATCACCCATTCAGACAGGATTGTTAGGCGGCTACATTCCTAGAAAATCTTTATTCCTGCTCCTAAGTAGCCTTTCCACCAAATGAAATACTTAATGAAGCACAGCAATGGGGCAAAATTGTCAGCAAAGAACAATAATTTATGTGCCCTGTTTTGTGTTAAAAAATAGTTTATCTATTTTAGAGATTTTTGTATCTGTCTGTGTGTCTGTTTATGAATCCATTTGTTCAAGAACTCCGAAAAGGTAAGAGCTAGGACCACCAAATTTGGTATGCAGCTTTTGCTTATCCTAACTTAAAGCAAGGGTTGGTTGTACCAGGGAAATGGGATGTGTCTGGGATTCAATTGTTTTCCATCACATGGAAAGGGAGGGTGCTGAGCAGAGGGATGCTTTACTCACAGTCACCACTGGGGGCAGTGAGCACAGGGGGCAGCTACCACTGTGGCCAGCTGCACCACCAAGGGAGTGGCCAGTTGGGGATGGGGCTCACCATTTTGTCTGGCACTGGCCCAGGTAAATGGTCCTCCTGCCCCAAACCTCTTCCCTTTAACCCTTGGCCCCAGCGCCAGACCAGGGAAGGGCAGGAAAGCCCCTCTGGCCCCACCACCATGCCCCTATCCACCAAGCACCACCAGGGCTGGGCAGCATAGCCCCAGCCTCGACCACAGGAGCCACAGCCAGCACCACTACACACCAATGGCTGTCCAGCACAGCTGCAGCTGTCTAGCTGTGCTGCCCCTCCTCTTCCGCACTCCTGAGCTGGGTCAAAAGGAATGCTGATACAGAGAAAATCAAGCATTACTCTTTTCTCACCTCATCATTAACTGAGCAGTGATATAAACCAAACAATGCTTAACTTTCTTTTGATCCATATTTGATACCAAGAATTATGTAAAAGAGCAATCTATCTGCTGACTCCTGACTACTGCTTCCCTAGGAAAGCTAGAGCAACACTTTCAGTAACACATTATCCTTTAGGAACAAGCAGTGAATATATCATATCTGTTTAGAATGCCCTTTGGGAGCTTTCAGGAAGAAAGGTGCCATAAATGCAAGCTCATTATCGTCAGCTCCTTTTATGCACCACCTGAGCACCAAATCAAACAGGAAAAAAATATAAAAAAATTTAAAATACATTCTCCTTGCTCTTCTTTTTCCTGCTTGTAATATTTTTCTGCTCATAAATATTTTATTAGATAAGACTTGCTATTTATTAAACACTCTAAGAATCTCCTTGACCCCTTAACTATACCAAATGTTCTTTACATTACTGAGAAAGAAATGTCTTTATTATTATGGAACATTTAACATGATGGTGCCTGCTGCACACCACTTGTTTTCAAGTCTAGAAAGCTCTTTTAATTGTCACTGTCGCACCTCTCAAACAAAGTAAACAGGGGGCTCAGAGTAACTGAGAATGTTCAGAGCTCCTTAGGGGTGGTGCTTTCTGTTACAATGCATTAATAACAATGCCTTGCACAACAAGGTCTGGGGCAGTAAGGTTCATATTCTCAAAGGTACTTAGGTGCCTAACTCCCATTAAAATCAACAGGATTTGGTGCCTACATACTTTTGAGGATCTGGCTACAAACACAAGTGGGGCAAGAGGATGGGTGAGGGATCACAACAACAAAGGAGGGGAATGTCAGGGGCTTGTGTCCTGCAGTGTGAAGGGTCCCTTAATAAGGCCCTCATTCTTGGAGAACTTGGACGCACATCTCCAATAGATAGCTCCCTTCTCCAATGGTGAATGTGGTAACACTGATGGAGACGAAGATTGCTCGGGTTTAGTGTGGGATCCTGAGACTCCAGTGCCTACCAATTCATGGCTCCTTCGGGTCTCTCCCCCACAGCCTACTGCGCATGTAAATGCCAAACCGTTCACCTTTGCCAGCTGCTCCTCCACCACCCGCAGGCGTCCACACGGTGGTCAGTGGCAGGCTTGGGACCAGAGCACGAGGAGCTGGCGAAGGGAAGGGGGCAGGATGGGAGAGGAAGGAACAGGAGCGCTGCAGGCAGCGGAGGGAGGTGGAAGAAGACAGCAGCAGCAATACCAGCTGGGATCAATGTGGGCGGGGAGAGAGCTGGAAAATTACAGCAGGAACACGGGGCAGGGGGGGAGCAGCAAGGGCGTGGGAGAGTTTGCGCCTGCAATGCCCAGGCAGCTCCCGCACAGGTCTAACCCTGCACGTCAGGATCACCCGGGCTGGGGGTAGCAAGCGCCTTGCCCTGGGAAGTGGGGGGGGGGGGGAAGCGGCGCAGAGGAGGCGAGGAAACGAGCAGCCCGGATCGCCTGTCGCATCTGGGGCAGCGGGTCGCGCAGAGCCGCTGTGCCAGGCCCCTAGAGTGGCGCTTGCGCACTGCGGGCACCGTCCCTCCTCCCCCAGTGGAAGCGGCTACAAAGGGGCGCGAAGGCGGCGGGCGGGTGGAGCGAGGCGCGAGCCGCCGGCTCCTCACAGCTCTGCCCGGAGGGAGCGAGGAGCGGAGCCACCCAGCTCGCAGGCACCTCTCCTTCCACGGCCACGCAGCGCCGCGCTAGCTCGCGTCTTCCCACCGGGGCCAGCGGCTCTCGCCGCCCTTTCCCTTCCCGCCCGTAGTGCTGGCGAAGTAGAAGCAGCCGAGCAACACGTTACTAGGGACTCCCGGGGCTGCTGCTCTCCTCTGAGCTGGCAACAGGCAGGAGGAGCCACTTGGCTGCTGCTAATTTCATGATCTAATTTCACCTTGCAGTGCCCCGCCTGCTCAGAAGCGATCGCTAATCCCAGAGTTTTGCAAAGCTCTTAAGCACCCTGCGCTGCAGGCAGCAACCTGTTTACTCTGAGGCGCTGGAGATGAGGAATTAGTGTTGGCAGTGACCTGGCAGGGGAGAGGGGGGCTGCATTTCCGCAGCGATCTTCCCGTGCAATAAAGGCGAGGCAGCGGGACAGAGACAGGCACCAGCCAGAGGATGTGACTAGGCAGCGCCACACCCGGGCCGGTGCAACTGCTACCACAGACGGCAACGGGCAGGGCAAGGGCGGAGTGTTGGATGTGGGGATGCCTCTAGTGTTTGCACTTGCCACTTAATTCGGAGACGTTGATGCAACTTCGCAAGGTTTGTCCCGGCAGGTGAGAGGCGACACGACCTCTCCTCGGCGTGTGGTTTATTTTCTCTTCCTTTGCTGTCCAGTTTCGCGCGCCCTTCCGGACATTTGCTGCGGAAATGAATGGAACTTGAAAGGCGCAAAGGGTCGGGAGTGTCCTTTCTACCCACCCTCCTCCTCACCGTCCCCGCTTTCCCCGGCCGGCCGGCGTGTGTGTTTGGCGGCACAGCAGCGACATGGGGCTAACTCCCAACGCCAGCCGCTGGGGCAGCTGCTCTTTATAAAGCGGGAGCCGCTGAGTGCAGCCACTCGCCGCCATGCAGCCCCACCGTGCGCTCTTCGCGTTTGCCCTGGGCTTGCAGCTGCTCGGAACTTTGCCTCCCTTCGCCCCTGTGGCTGGCCCCCAGGCACCCTTCGCCCGAGCTGCGGTGGCGGGTAGAGTGGATCGCGAGGGAGACAGCGGCCAGCAGCACGCAGCCCGGCGCCGGGCAGCCCCTGGGCTGCTCCAGCAAACCCCCCTGTCCCCCAAAGAGGGGAGCAGCCGGACCGTCCGCGAGTTCCGTTTGGGAAGCGGTGCCAGCAGGTCCCAAGCAACAGCACCCCATGCAGCGGCGGAAGAGGCTGCGTCGGTGCACAGTGCTAGGGACTTGGCTGCTGAAGCTGCCCTGCGCTTGGGCGCGAGGAGCAGCAGCGGCGGATTTCCTGCCGTGGAGCCTAGGGGGCAGCCTGATACCCCGTGGCAGGACGCTGGCGAGGGGAAGGGGAACACGGGCCGGCCGGTAGCTCTGGGGACCGGAGGATGCCCTACTCCCCAGGGCCTTGCTGGGCACGGGGAGGAAGGCAGCAGCACAGCAAGGCGCAGCCCCAAGACGCTTGCTAGGAGCAGGAGAGGAGCCAACGAGCTGCAGGGCACGGGCAAGGGAGGAGGGGCAGGGAAAACCAAGAGCCCGAACAGCAACCTGGCAAAGCCTTTCAACAGCTCCCTGGGCAGCCCGGCTCCTCCAGCCGAGGGCGATGGCGAGGAGGAGGAGGGTGCCCCTCAGTTGCTGCCCTTGAATGGCTCCTCCCGCGATGGGCTAGAGAGGGGCGCTGGAGCCCGCAGCAACAGGACCAGCCGCCGGGCCCGGCTCAAGAACCCTTTCTACCCGCTGACGGAGGAATCGTACGGCGCCTATGCGGTTATGTGCCTGTCGGTGGTGATCTTCGGCATCGGCATCATGGGCAACATGGCAGTGATGTGCATCGTGTGCCACAACTACTACATGAGGAGCATCTCCAACTCCCTGCTGGCCAACCTGGCCTTCTGGGACTTCCTCATCATCTTCTTCTGCCTGCCCCTGGTGATCTTTCAGGAGCTCACCAAAAAGTGGCTGTTGGCAGATTTCTCCTGCAAAATCGTTCCGTACATCGAGGTAATTACAGTTGTTCATAATAATATTGATAAGAATAGTAGCTTACATTTATACAGGGCCTTTGGTCCCACAGTACCTTGAAAAATTACACTCTGGTAGTAAACTTTCAACCCAAGGATCCTAATCCCACCCACAGCAACCATATCTGCAGAAAGAGGAAGTCCCTAGTAGCAAAGAGAGAAGAAATGTGTAGTTGGTGTGTCCATCTTTTCTATAACTAGGACTTGCTATGTATTACTAGCATAGTATATTGACAGCTGCTGAATAGAGGCATTGTCTGTTGCGTGTGTAGGGGCAATAAGCCCTGTTTGGAACAGTCAAATCACTAGGTCTTCTGTATGTCTCATCAAAAAGATTAGCTTGTCTATCCGGTCATTTTTTTCCATCCACAATTACAAAAAAATATTACTTGTGGAGAGTGGCAGTAAAATGTGCTGTAATAAATGTGCAGAGTGCTTGTGATGAATCTTTACTACCATTCCCTAAACTTTTTAAAAGAATTAAAAATTAATGTATTTGCCCCCCCACACATACAATTGCACAAGAAGTTGAGGAATATATTAGCAGGTTTATGGAGCTATTAATACTTTGCTATTTCTCATATAGTCATGCAATCTGATAAAAGATACTGCTTTAACTGAACTTCTGTTGCCTCTTGGGGCAAAAATTGTTTGTCTTTCTTTTTGCAAAGCTTATCTTGCGGTGAGGGAGGTGCCTTTATAGTCAAAGAACCATGAATGTGTTATGTGCACTATTCACTTCCCAATCCCACAGTTATTCATTTGATTTTTCTTAAAACATGACCCAGGTTCAATTTAATTCCTAGTCTCTTGGCAACTGTTCAGATACTCTGCCAACCAAGCTTTCAGCCAGCTGGCCAGAAACCTGCTGCCATTCAGGTTGTCCACTTTATTTATTTACTGGAAGCAGAACTGGAGCTTGTTAGTAATGTGTAGCCCTCAATTCTGGCAAACTGTGCTATGTGGCTTTGACACTGTATGTATAACATTATTCCTTTACTAAAAGTATGGGGTAGGTCAGCAGAAAATAATTGTTGATCAGCTAGTCCCTTAGTGGCTTAGTAGGCATGCAGGAAGCCATGTTTTCTTGAATTAATATTTATAGTGTCAGTTTCCAGTATTTAGGTGCATTGAATAAAATATAAGTAAATAAATAAATGGTGACATATTTTAGGGATTAGGATTGGACGTGTAACACTTAAATAGCTGCCATTGCTTCTTTATATTAGGTAAGTGTATTATTGGTGTTACTAGGGATTGTGCTATATTCTGATGCATCTGATTTCATTGGAGTTTAGTGGTTGACAGTTTCCATGACATGGTAAACTTAGAATGTACTTAATGTTGCCAAATTTATGAACTAGAAAAATCAAGCAAATTTTTGTTGACTATTGATGGCTAGTAATACATATAATGGTGGCCATAAATTTGAATGTTGTTATTTTAAAAGTCCAGAGTGCTAGTAATTAATAGACCGAATAAGTAGCATCCATTTAAATGAAATTGATATCTTCTAATCGATATTAAAAAATATCTCAAGACTTTCCTTCAGTGTTATTTCACTACACCTGTTTTTTCTGTGCTGCATTTTCGTACACAATTGGAAACATCTTTTTCTAGCATTGTAATGCTGATTCCTGTTAGATGTCAGTGATTTAAAATGGCTTTTGTGTTCTCTATTATCTAACACTTGTATAGGATAGTCAGTTTGTTCTTGAAATTTTGATTGCTTAGATTGTCGGAGTTTGAGTTTGCAAAAGATCTTCATTCTTTACAAAGTAGAGAAAGAGTACAAGAAACTGTTTTAATGTAGATGTTTTAAATACATAAAAAATAAATGTTCCAGTAATCCATAAGCAACTATGTTTATACACATTTAAGCAATTAACTATATAGCATTTTTAGCTTAGTTTTATAGCTATAGGGTAGAATTCTAAAAAGTGTCTCTCAGTGACTTAGGATGTGTGGTCCTATGTCACATGTGCTTTTGAAAATCCCACCTGTGGTTTCAAAGGTGCATCAAACTAGTTGCTCAGTTGAGAATGTCTGGTTATCCAGAGCAAGTTACGTAACTATAAGGTGACTCAACCTTGCTTTGTACTGTATTTAAAAATCTTAACTAAAGCAAATGAACTCCACTGAAGAGTGTTAGTTTAGCAATTTATGCCTAATTGCTATCTATTAGTGCTGCTTAATGGGTGCTAATTGTGCAGAAAATTTTTAACAAGCACATACAAGCAATTATAAAATTATGTACACTTCTGTGAAAATAGATTTATTTAAAGTTTTTTTTTTTTTGTCTGAGTTTCCAGCAGTATATCTGAAATGTTGGCCCTCTTAATAGCATCGAATTTAAAGTGCCTTACACACTTAATAAAGATCTGTTGCGGCAAACCATAAGCATGCATTTCTGCAATATAAATCTACCACATTTGGGTTACTTGTATCAGCTGTCTTTTCAACTACCTAACTGATTAAAAAAATAATATTTAACACCTTCTGGAGAAATAAACTTAATTGATTAATAAAGGCTCCATTGCCCTTATGTATGTCTAATGAGACCGGAAAGGGCCTCTGAGAATCATAGCTTGGGAGGGTGCAGAATCTAGGAGTGCCATCAGTTCTACATGCTGCTTTGTAACATTGTGTTCAGTGCCTTTGAAGATCTTGCCACTTTTATTTACATACCAGAATATTGATTTAAGAGCATAACTTTTGGCATCCAGGTTTGAAAATTTTGGCTTGAATAATGTACAGTGTTTTCCTATCCACTTATCTTGATGTTACTCTCTAAAAGGAGTTTTAGGAGCAGCACTCAAATCAGACCCAGATGGTGTGGGTGGCCAAGCAGCACTGTGAAGGCAATTGGCCTTGTCAGATCCTTCCACTCCAGGCATTGGGACCCTCAGTCTCATCATGTTTGAGTGAATTTCACCTGTATAAGAGAATTGGAAAAAAGCTCAAAAAATGCAAAAAGAATCCCTTTTATGAAGTGGAGCATCATTATATCCTCCACTGTTTGTTGTTTGTTTGTTTTCATAATTCCTAATTATGAAAACATTACCTTTATACATTACCTTTACATACATACCTTTATACAGTACCTTTCTATTAAAGCCTAATTCCTAATTAGGCTTTAATAGAAAGAAGTATGGTGACCTACCAGCAAAATTAATGATACTAGCACTCTTCTTCTTCAAAGTGTTTCACAAACATAAACTAAATAGAACCCACAAGCCTGCTGTGAAGTGTACTTACACATTTTTATAGTTTGGAAATTGGAAGCAGACAAGTTAAAGTAACTTGCATAAGGGCACTGTTACTTGTTTAAGGTGAAAGTCAACCACAAATAGAAACTATCCCCAACTTCCAGATTTTAATTGGAGTGCCTCGCTAGTCATGTGTGTCCTGCTCTTAGAGGTTAGAATAGAAATGGGGCTGTTTTGATTGAGGTAGGTTGCAAATAGATATAGCATTCTTTAGTATGGAATGAAAAAAAATATGTACTGACAGACTGAATTGCTCAGGAAAGAGGTGTAGAACATAATGCTGATTCAGGTGCTGATTCAAATCCAACTCGGGGTCATAGTGAGTAAAAGTCAGTGTCTTGTGATGATTTGTTCATTGATCTATATGCAATGTGTTCACGGCCCCAGCCCAGTTTCTGGTGGGCTGTTTCCAGCTCACCAAAGCCACCACAATTATCATTCTTAGTGGCAAGTGTAAGGATTCATTTGACCTGAAAAACTGACTACTCTCCCCCTCCCGCACCAGAGTTGGTCCCTTCATGGCAAATTTGAGGCTCATTTATGGGAAATTTGGCCATTCTGTGGCCATTCCAAGGCTGTTCATAAAGCCCTTTTTATATACTTGTCATTAATAAAACAAATACATTAAATATTTTGAGCTTTCTGGGGCAAGGACTTGTACAGGGCATAGCATCTTTGGCATATAACAAATATTATTTTTTAAAAGATATGTTAAATAAAATGCTATGTGTTTATTTAATAACTCCATGATGAAAACAGCCACTAGCACTGCTGCATCTGGTGTTCTGTCAATGTTTCTTTTTTCTACAAATTTCTGTCTTCCAGGGGTTTATAAAAATGTTTATAAAAATTTTAAATACAAGGTATAATGAATGCATGTCAAACTGGATTTAAAATTGAATCAGCAATATTTGTTACACAATTGTGGAAAGAAAAAGGGCAGTTTATCACAGGCACCACTGAATGTTGTCTTGGCATTGGTCTGTCCTTTGCTACAGATACTGTGTGCTTGTGTGACAAAGTGTTCCTGTTAAGGATGAAGGGGCAGGTTTAACAATAGTGCCAGTGCTAAAAGAATCAAAGTATGAGCGCCTCATCTAGAATGGTGAAGAGCTTGATCCTCACTTAAGCAAACTACTGGTTCCTTTATGAAAAGTGTAAGTTTTGTTTATTTATATTTATTGGTAGATTTCAAAGAAGAAAGGGAGCTAAAAATTGAATCTATTAGAAATAAAAAATAATTATTTGTTTTAAAAAAGAATTAATAAAAACACTTTGTCTAAAAGATCATCAGATTCCTCACTACCCTTGATGAAGATTTGGCACACTGATGACTAGTTCTGGTGTCATGACACTAGAATTAACTATCCCCTCCAGCAGAAATCTAGAGCAGCAATCTGAAATCAGCACAGAGTAGTAGCCCCACCAAGACATAGGAAAGGGAAGCAAATACAGAGCATGTGTGGGAAGTATCACCAATATAAGTGCTCTGCACTGCTACAACAGAGGAGCACCCAGATTACATACATCTGTGGAACATTTCCATGACACCAATGTTCATGATTATCCCAGCGCTTTTCTGATCCTGAACTTGACATGTCTCTTCCTCCAACATACTAATGCTGATTAATAACAGCAGATGAATATTGTGTTTCAAGTCAGCTGTGGGCATGGAAATATTTCTTTTTGCATCAGGGTAATTTGCTGCATACATATAGTGAGGCTCCTTTGCCTACCTTAACAGAGCACTGAATAAATGTTAAGTATTATTTTATCATAGGAGGAATAAGGATTTATATTTTACTTCTGTATTTTTGTTGTTTCATTCTAGTTACTATAATTATTTTTCCTTCATTTAATACAAACATTGAGTAATAAAAAGATAACTGTATTTAGAGTGTAAGGAAATACAAGAATACATTGCAGATACTGAACTGATTGTATTTGTTTATTTTAGGGGAGAATGACAAGGGTTTAGGGGACACCACAGTATGTTTAATTAAAAATATGCTAAGAATGCAGAGTTGGTGTGCATATAGAGCAGTCAGAATCAGAAAATAGATCATCAAGGCTACGTCTAGACTGCAGGCTTTTTGGGCAAAGAAGTTTTTGTTGGAAGAGATCTTCCGCAAAATCTTCTTGTGCAAGAGAGAGTCCACATTGCAAAAGTGCATTGAAAAAGCAATGCGTTTTTGCGGAAGAGAACATCCAGACTGCCTGGATCCTCCCTCGCAAGTAAGCAGTGAATTCTATGGACAGAATGGCCACCAGGACACCTTTGCTTTTTCCTCTTCCCTCTTCTTCCATAAAAAACCCTCTTCCCCGTCCACACATGCCTTTTTGCGCAAGAGCTCTTGTGCAAAAAGGCGTTCTTCATAGAATGAGGATTACCAATTGTGCAAAAACTGCTCTGATCTTTCAATTTACTTGCGCAAAAACGGGCTTGAGATGTGGACACGCCGCAAGTTTTTGTGGAAAAACGGCCGTTTTAGCGCAAAAACTCTGTAGTGTAGACATAGCCCAAGTCTCATAATAAAGCTTTTAGAATTTTCTTGTGAATATAACAGGAGTGAGCAGGTAGGGGTTAATGTGATCTCATTTTGCATTCAGAATTAGGAGGTCATCTAGTAGCTCTTAGTATTTTCTGTAGAGTAAATTTCTGAATTTTGGAAATTGTGTCCCAGTCTCCTTCCCATGTAGCCATAAAAATGGTCATGCTCCTCAGGCTGGGATGTCATGCTCTAATCTACATTTTTGTTTTTCCTTCAACACTTCTTCCTTAATCTTCTCTATCAGTATTATTTCAGTTGCCTTCCCCCCTCTCAGATAATCAGCATCTCTCCCTTGATCAGCTGGAGGATCCATGTCTAGAGTTCTGAAGGTGAGGACTGAATGCTGTGGGAAAGTTGCTGGAAGCAGAAGTAGGACTGACTGATGAAAGCTTTAGAACATTTAGTTAACTGCTGAAGTGAAAGGGGACTGATAGAATAGGACAGAATGGCAGGAGAAGAGAACTTATTCAATAAGCTGGCTTACTCCTCCACAGAAGTTTTCATGAATTTAGTGCCACTGTTCAATGACTCAAAGCCATCCAAAAGGGCTTTGACACAATTGATAATGCTTGGCAGTTAATGATGCAAGGATTATGCCTACTCTGACGGACTGCCCAGGTGCCCAATAAAATCCTGTTTTAATGTGCATCTTAAGTTTGTGCAATATTTTGTAAACATTTTAATGGAATAACATAAAAATATCTCACTGAAGGATTTTCATGGCAAAGTATTTTCAGGGCATGTTTTGTTGGTGTGAAGGAGGGGAAATCTATCATTTTCTTCTCTGTCCTAATTAAGGTTTTGCTGAACAAGACAACTGGGGGTTTCCTCTTGGCAGATCAGATTTATTTTCATTAAATTAGAAACTTTCAGTTCTGATCTAATAAGAGAAACATGAGCCTTGCCTGTTGGTGTCTTTGTGAACATCTAGAATTGAAGAAAAAGCTCTGTGATGTAAGAGACCCACTTGGAATTATATCAGAAAATTAAGTGAGGAAAGTCTGGCTAACTGAAAAGTGTAAAAACAGCAAGTAGTCCTGTGGCACTTTAGTCTCTGCAAGATGCCAGAGAACTACTTGTTTTTAAAGTTACCGACTGACATAGCTATCCCTCTGAGACTTCTTACAATTGTAAATTAATCCTATAAAATCAAAGGTGTAGTCGGCCTGATTCACCAGTTTTAAACTTGTATAACTCAATGGTATCAGGTTTTTTTAAATAAGATTGAAACACTGGAGCAGATTCTCGGCTGGAGTAATTCATTGTAGCACCATCAAAGCCAATGGAGCATCAAAGATTCACCCCATTTGAGGATCGGGCCCTGTGCCTTTACTACCATGATGTACTTCTTGTTTGGAGATAATTGCGTGCTGCAATTATCTAGGCATAACACAATGGGTTAAAGATTGAGCTTCACTCTTAGCTATCCAGGTCTATGGTTTTGTTAGTTTAACCCATTCATAGCACTACTGTCTATAAAATATATCTGAAGCTTAATATGCAACTTGCTAACATGGAAACATACACTTAAAGTAAAACTGTTTATAGCAAAATAAACTGAATGCCCTGAGTTCTAATTCTCTCCCCTGACATGGGCTGTGACCAACACACATTGATCTCAATAGGCATTACTCATATCCCACCTGGGAGGCAAATTAGATCCCAAAATTGTGACAGTGCCTTGAAACAAGGCAGTTAGAGTGAATCCCTATCCATACTGTTCTGGAGTAGCTGAAAAAGATTTAATAGTGTTCCATTTCGTATTGCTCTATTAACATTTTCCCATAGAATCATTAAATTCATTAATGTCTGCATGAGAGGAAACTACTGCATAAGGCAGACATATCTTAGTATTATTTAGTATGTTTCATCAGTAAACCAACAGTTGCATATTGAGGGCTGACTTCTCTTATTGCTAGTTGTTTCCTTTGTTCTTTTTCACTGTCCCAAACTTCTAAGTTGTCAGTCAGTTAATATGACAGAAACCCCATAAGTTACATTTGTCCATGGTAGACATGCCTTCCTTTGTTAATCCAAGTCTAACAACTGCAGCAGTTAATGTTTTAGCCACAACAAAACATGATATAATGGGACTCTGAGACCACTAAGAGGAGGTGCTTATGTTATTCAATTAGAACAGATATTATAAAAAAAGAAAAAGTCTAAAAAAGGCAGTGTCTCTTTTCCTGTACTGATTTTTGCAGCCTAACTCTCATGGTGGTTAAACACTGGAACAAATCTGGTTGTAGAATCTCAATAATTGGAGACAGTTAAGAGCAGGTTAGACAAACACCTGTCAGAGATGGTCTAGACCGGGGTGGGCAATAAAAAAATGGCAGCCTTCAGGGTTAGTCCCTGGCAGGCCACCACTGCTATGTTTACCTGTACCTCTGCAGGTGTTGGAGGATTACAGCTCTGATTGGCTGTGAATTCCTATTCACGGCCAGTGCGAGTGGCGGGAAGCATAGCAGACTGGGACACCGCTTCCTGCTGCTTGCACTGGCTGTGAACAGCGATTCGTGATCCTCCATTACCTACGGAGGCACAAGTAAATATGAAGGTGGGGGCCTGCCAGGGACTAATCCTGTGGACTGAATCCAGCCTATGGACTGGAATTTGCCCACTGTTGGTCTACAGGGTACTTGATCCTGCCATAAGTTCAGAGGACTGGGCTTGATAACCTCTTGAGGTTCCTTTCAGTTTTTTGATCATTCCCTTTTCTGCATATGTAGAGACATTTGGCAAGAGGCTGAGAGCTGTGTGTTGACCCATTTGGTATTCATGTTGGAAGATAATGTAATTGACATGAAGAATACACAACACATTTAAATATTTCAGAGACAAAAATGAGAAATACTAAACTTGCCTCTGTGACTTCTCAGTTCTGATATGTGAAAATTCTTTTTATTAGCTCATTTAATCATTATTCCTTTTAATGCTTATTAAAGATTTTTTTGTAACTCTAATTTCTCGTTAGTTATTTTTGTTTTTTGCCAGTATTACCAAGCTTTTCTTTGAGCCTTATCAGACAGTTAAAATCTCAAAATTAATAGGTTCACCAATTTAAAATGTTTACAGTGCTGCTTTGTTGTCATTAATTATTGCTTCCATTGCAGGTTAATTAATAAGAGATTGCATCTTACTCATTCCCTCTCTTGGGAAACTGCTTCAGAGAATTACCCAGCTAAGCCATTGCCTAACAGTTTTAATCCCAAGTGCCTAATATTTTGCAGTGATATTGAATTTTAGCAATCAGATATAGCCATTAAATGCTGAAGGCTAACATGAATGATACATTTATGTGATTGTGTATAATTGCACTATCTATCTTTGTAGAACTTTTTATGAGATGTATATAAACAAGAATATTTCAGAATTATGATGGCAATCAGAATGCATTTTGAAATGCACCATTATAAAAACTTAATTATCTTATTGCACATTGAACTTGGATAAGCAAAACTTACAGTCAGCTGCCCAATATCTCTATAAATTTGACCAGTTTATAACAGACATGGCTAATCTATTATACAAGTAAGCATTCTTCTAAATGAAAAGGAACATCATTTAATAATTCCTATTAACATACCTGCACTGCTTTTTCATACTAGCACATATCAGGCACAGCAGCAGTCAATAAAACTATGAAAGAAACCAGTTACAGTGTACCACAACAAAATTGAAAGTTGTACTCTTTCTCCGACTGAAGTAAATAGGAGTTTTGCATTTGTATTTGAACTGAAGTTGAATTTATTGGAAACAGGATTGGGCCAAAATGTATGTAGTCTTCTCACAAATGTGTCATTAGGAAATGAAATATGAACACTATAAAATGAGAGGGAGTTTTCTTTTGTGATGGTACAAGTTCCCTACTTGCAGATGGAATGACGGATAATAGAGTTAGACAAATTGTCATGGGTCATCCTGTCCATTGCTCTGGCAAAGCAACATTGTTCCTTACAAGATCTGTCTAGTCCAATTTTAACTTGCTTAAACAAGAATGCACCCCCCCACTTCCATTGGCTTGTATCCTAGAATGCAATAACAACTATATTCAGCCTAAATTTTCCTGTGGTCTAATTGTAATATTCAAGATAAAGGGTAAAATCCTGCCTCCACTGAAACTGATGAGAGTTTTACCATTGATTTCACTTTGGGCCAGATTTTCAAAGGTGTTTGCATGCCAACATATGTAGCTAAGCATCTAGGGTGAGATTCACCGGGCGGATTTAGACTGGGTGTTGTGTGCCTAAATTTTTCTGCTGCATAGGTGCTGACTTTGTGAATCCTGAAGCACCCATGCCGAAAAAATAATGGGGGCCGAGCACCCACTGGCACTGATCAATTCCTCCTCCTCTCTCCTAGCACCTCCTGCTCATTGTGATCAGCTGTTCTGCAGCATTCAGGAGGCCCTGGAAAGAAGGGGGCAGAGCAAGGGTGGGGTGTGCTTAGGGAAGGAGGTGAAGGCGGAAATAGGCATGGCAAGGTGCAAGCTTAGAGAGGGGGATGGATTGGGGGTTGGGAATGAGGATGAGCACCCTCAGGGAAAGTGGCAATTTAGCACCTCTGCCCTGTTGTTAAGTGGAATTCTCAGCCCCAAGATAGGCATCAAGGCTCCCTATAAAGTGCATTGGACACCTAGAAAAGTGATTAACAGAAGTCAGCATACTGTGTGGGGAACTGCCTAAATTCCTCAATAAGAAAGACTGAGAAGAAGGGTATGGTCTAAGCCTCACTGTTCATAGAGAGTTAGGTGCCTATGTATGCTGGAGAGCCACAGCTTTGAACTTTTTTGTAGGTATCTAAATCAGCTATTTCTCAAGAAAAACTGAGGTAGTGCCATTGCTGCTCATCTGCTATATAGCTCAGCCCAGTGGCTAGAGAGACTGAGGTTCCACTCCCATCTCTGCCTGCTTTCACTAAGTACATGCTGCTTGTTCAAATAATTCAGTCGTCATTGGAGCAAGGACTTAGGTCTCCTATATCCCAGAAGAGCACTCTAATTACTGGGCCAGAGTGATTCCTTTTCCTTTTCCTTTTCGAGGGAACACTGGTAGTAGCTTAGTGGTTGGGTTGAGGATCAAAATTTTAGAATTAGGTGCCTCAAATGGCAGATAGGTGTCTGAATCCCTGTGTGGATCTGGCCCCTATGGACCTCAGATCCTATCATGTTAAGTGGCAGCTGAGCCATGGTTTTGTGAATGCTAGTGGCACCAGAAGGGCAGTTGTGTGCCAAGTCAGCCTTGTGAAACTCATTTATTGTGAGATTTGTCAGCTACGCCAAAGCAGGTTAGGTGCCCACATCTCATTGCTTTAAAAGAAGTTAGGCAACTCTGCTGCTTTTGAAAAGCACTCTAGGCACCTAGCTGCATCTTTAGGCATCTAAATACCATTGAAAATCTGGCTCGTTGATTTCGAAACTATACATTCAGACAGAATGTCTTTAAAAGTAAATATAGCATAATACATTAAATTATGGCATTTAATAGTCTTGGTATTTTTCAATAGCAGTCATTTTATATGACTTAGAATGAAGTGAAATGAAACTAACATCACCTGATATATGAAGAAGGAGTTTTACATGGAAAATATTCAATAAACAGACATTTTACAAGTGAATTTTTTTATGATGGTGCTATACACAAAATAACATGTTAATAGCTAGGGATCTATCCTTTAGTCACCTCCTATATTTATTAAATATGTTTCAGACATTAAATGTATTCACTTTTTCTCCCATCCAGGTAGCTTCTCTTGGAGTCACTACGTTCACATTATGTGCCCTATGTATAGACCGATTTCGTGCTGCCACTAATGTACAGATGTATTATGAGATGATTGAAAACTGTACCTCAACAACTGCCAAACTGGCTGTTATATGGGTTGGTGCTCTGCTATTGGCACTTCCAGAGGTCGTTCTACGACAGTTGACAAAGGAAGACTCTGCATTTAGTGGCAGCCCCCCTGGGGAACGGTGCGTGGTAAAGATCTCTACTGAATTACCTGATACCATTTATGTATTAGCTCTTACATATGATGGTGCAAGACTCTGGTGGTACTTTGGCTGCTACTTTTGTTTGCCTACCCTTTTCACTATTACCTGTTCTCTGGTAACAGCAAGGAAAATCAGACGAGCAGAGAAGGCTTGCACAAGAGGAAACAAGCGACAAATTCAGCTGGAAAGTCAGATGAACTGCACAGTGGTGGCTTTGACTATTTTATATGGGTTTTGCATCATTCCTGAAAATATCTGCAACATTGTGACTGCGTACATGTCCACAGGGGTCTCGCAGCAAACTATGGATCTCCTCCATCTCATTAGCCAGTTTCTTTTGTTCTTTAAGTCCTGTGTGACTCCAGTTCTCCTTTTCTGTCTTTGCAAACCCTTCAGTCGGGCCTTTATGGAATGTTGTTGTTGTTGCTGTGATGAATGCATCCAGAAGTCTTCAACAGTTACAAGTGATGACAATGACAATGAGTACACAACAGAGCTTGAACTATCGCCTTTCAGTACCATCCGTCGTGAAATGTCCACCTTTGCTTCTGTTGGCACTCATTGCTAATTGACTCTTTGGCTTTTTCTGCAGTACCCCTATTTTTGTAAACTTCACATTTTTTCTTGTTGGAACAAAATGGAAAAAATATGGCTTATAAGAAATACCCTGTAAACTGATTTGTATATTAACAGGTGTGCTTTGGAAAATAATTTCTGTTTAGTTATTAAAATGAGACAAAGAGGGCCAATGTGGAGTTTTAAATCATTATATTTGGGATGGTGCTAGTGTTTTATTATTTAATGGGATAGGAGAAACCATGTTGACCTACTTTATTTAACTTCTTGCTAATTTTTTTTGATAATCACTGTAAATTGATTACATAGACATTGTGGGGTTTTTTTCAAGATGTTTAATGTACAAGATATGGTAAAAAATTTTCAAGCTACTTTTAATCAATTTACTGTATAATATTGTGAGATTATTTCGAGTTTGGAAAATTTACAAGGTAGCAAATAATAAATGAGATTTTATTCTTTAAATTAATTGTCAATCTGTATTTAGCTATTTAAATATTATTAAATTGCCTTAATAAAGATAAAAAAAAATCTTTGCTTTACACAGACTAATTTAAATTAACCATATTTAATTTACCATTCACATACTTACCCTTGGAGACAGTAATTACCATGTTTAAAGAAGATGTTTGTAATGGAACTGGCTTTACATGAGCAGTTTTTAAATGTGTATTATAAAGGTTCAGTGTGTTACATTTAACATTTCCTTTTTTTAACTTGTAGTTACAGTGTCTAAGTTACTCGGATCTATTTGAGAAGTAAGATTTGCTTTTACCTTGAACTATATTATGTGTGGCTTCATTGACAGAGTTTCTTTTCACTTTTTTTTACACTAAGGACATGCCCTCAATCTGCACGTGTAACTCCCACTGGCATCTAGGAGGCCAGGTCTACACTACATGGGAAGGTCTAAGTTAAGATACGCAACTCCAGCTATGTAAATTATATAGCTGGAGTTGACATATCTTAAATCCCTGTCGACACAGCGAGAGATCGACAGGAGCAAACACTCCTGTCGATTTCCCTTACTCATTGCGAGGAGCAGGAGTACCAGTGCTGATGGGGTGCCCTTTGAGTTTGATTTAGCAGGTCTATAGTATACTCACTAAGGGTATGTCTACACTACAGTACTAATTCGAACTAGCTTATTTCGAATTAGTTAATTCGAAATAGCTAATTCGAATTAACTAACACATCTAGACCCAAAAACTAATTTGAATTAGCGTTTTGCTAATTCGAAATAGCACGTCCACACTGATTGGATGCTGGGTCGCATTTAAGGCAGCTGAAACTGGTTCCGGGAGGGCATCAGGTCAGTAGTTGCTTTGTGTGGCTGCTGTCTGAGGCTATCTGAGGCTCGTGCTTAAAGGGACCCCTCTGGACAGCTGGTTCTCAGCTTTTCCGCTTGCTTGCCTACCTCCCCGAGGGACAGCAAAGCGTTTTCCTCTCCGCCTGCCTGTGTCGGTGGTTCCCATTGGGGACGCCATTGCAGTTGGCACCATGGAGCCAGAGCTCGCCCTGGGCATGCTGCTCCAGTTTTTGGACTTGCTGCTGCAAGCCTGCCAGCAATGGCTGGAGGCTGCCTGGCACCATCTGGTGTGGCTAGTGCAGAGGTCGTGGATGTTGGAGGCCTCCCCACAAACCTCGATGAGGTCCACGATCTCCGCACTAGACCAGGCGGGCACCCGCCTCTTGTGGCCCCGGGCAGGCTCCTGGGAGCCACCAGCCTGGTCCTGGGAAGAGGCGGAGGGCTGGGTGGCAGTGGGTGGCTGGCTATCCTGTGCCAGGTGCAGGGTCTGCTGGCTGGGTGCTGGCAGGCTTGCAGCTGGCACAAGCACTGTAGCCAGACCGTGCCCCTTTAAGGGCTCCGGGGTCGGCAGGGGGGCAGAAATGTTTCCCTGGTTTGGCCCAGAGTGGCCACCAGGGCAAGCTGGGAGGGGCTAGCCTCCAACTAGTTCGAATTAAGTGGCTACACAGCCCTTAATTTGAACTACTTAATTCTAACTAGGCGTTAGTCCTCGTAGAATGAGGTTTACCTAGTTCGAATTAAGCGCTCCACTAGTTCGATTTAAATTCGAACTTAGTGGTTTGTGTGTGTAGCCCCTATTAAAGTTAATTCAAACTAATGGCTGTTAGTTCGAATTAACTTTGTAGTGTAGACATACCCTAGATTGAACCTTGGAAGATCGACCACAGCACTGTCAATCTTCTGTGTAATGTAGAAGTACTCTGAGAATCCCACTGCAGAGTCAGGGTGCTATTTCGCTTTAGGTTTGGTGATAATAAACACGAGGGTCTGAAAGATGTAGAGAGTGAATTCTTTTTTAAAAAACACAAATGCATTTTTAAATACACAGGGCCTAATCCAAAATCCATTGAAGTCAGTGGAAATTCACCCATTGAAATCATAGGCGTATCAGGCCCATATTCCCTGCTTGTTTGTAGATGCGGACTGTGTTATTTTGGAATAACGTCAGTTATTCTGAAATAACACTGCTGTGTAGACATAGCCTTAATGTCTTGGCAAAATTGATGTGACTTCTGAAAAGGAATACAGTATATATTTTCCTTTATTTTACATATTTACACATATTTGTTTATGGAGAAAAGTAATTCCTCATTACTCAAACATACACCAAATTAAACAGAAAGCATAGTTAATCTGTATATGTGTCCATTTTGTTACTTGTATCTCTGAATTAAAATTGGACAGCCTTTATTGTATTAGGCCCTGATTAATGAAGTTATTTAAGCGTATGCCTAACTTTTAAGAATGTACCTAACTTTAAGTGTGTGCAAAAACTTCAGGGGGTAGCTGAGTTAGTCTGTACCGGATAAACTTAAAAAACAACAAATAGTCTGGTAGCACTTTAAAGACTAACGAAACATGTAGATGGTATCATGAGTTTTCGTGGGTACAGCCCACAAAAAAGCTCATGATACCATCTACATGTTTTGTTAGTCTTTAAAGTGCTACCAGACTATTTGCTGGTTTTTAAGTTTATTTAAGTATGTGAATAATCCTATTGATTAGGGTTGATAGGTACATGCTTAAATACTTGCTGAATCAAGATCCAAATTCTCCAGCTGTTTTACAGTGGACTTCTGTAGACATTTCCTCTCGTAATTCCCTTTCTGTATACTTTTTGGAAGGTAGAGTGCTTGGGTACATGAAATAAATTATAGACAGTATAAGTAGACAAGATGAAAATATCTCTACAGTGATGGAGGCAGCTGCTTCGTTACAGGTACCCATTCCCACATTTTGTTTGCGCTGTCTATTTCCTGCCCTTATCTGCAGGAGTCAACATTTAAACTCTGTACCTTTGCTCTAAACTATCACTTTGCAGTCTGAATTTGGTTCTGTTTGCTATCCCTCTTCCATTTTGGTGACTACTGTTGTAAAATGTACCCTCAGAGATATCTGAAAAAAGAGACTGGGAGCAAGACCACAGGATGCAGAGAGATGCTATGTGTGTAGTTGTTCAAAATATCATCTGGAAACTTATATCTAAAATGATATAAGTTTGTGTGCAATACCGTGCAATAGTATTGCACACAGAGCTGCACAGAGCTGCAAATCCCCCAGGGGAAAGGAGGGTTGATTATGTCTTCATTTCTTCTGCCACTTCATTTTTAATCTAGCTTCACAGATTGCAGTGGGAGTGCATAAACTGTACCAGAAACTATAGTTTTCCTTCTTTCTGCTTGAAGTTGTTTACCCCATGTAGCCAATCCAATACCCTTCCCCACTGACACATTTCCAAAATATCTATACATAATTTCTTCCAAAATATTATAAAATTTAAAAACATCAAGATTCTGAAAAGAGACAAGGAATGGATGGGATATAAATATTAATAACTGCATGGCTAACATCCCACTTACCTCTTTGAAAATGTATAGTGATACCTCTGGCTTTAGACCAGGGGTCCCAAACTCCTGACCTGTGGGCAAGTCCTGGCTAGAGCACTTGGGAAGGGTTTTGGCACCACATAGCAGCAGTGGCAGCAGAGCACACTGGGTAAGCATACTTCTTCCGCTACAATGGCTCCTGCCAGTGCAGGGGTGTGTGACCACTGTTGCCACACGGCACCAGCCCCCTGCTGTCCTCCTCCCCAGTATTTCCCAAAGCTGCATGCTCAGGGGCTAGGGTGCCATGGGGGGAGAGGGCAGGGCAATGGTGGAAAGGTACTGGGTTTGGGAGCTGGTAACAGACAGGTTTACTGGGAGTCCTGGGCTGGATCACATAATTGTTTCAGCTGAGATTAGCTCATGGGTCGGGAGTTTGAGACCCTGCTTTAGACAGACAAGTGTCACTGTGTAAGGTTTAATCTTGTTTTTTTCTGCTGCTGAAAAGAACATTGTTTGAGGTTGTTTCCAGCTACTGTCTTGGCCCTAAATAGTTGTTGGACACTGATATTGTCATTTTATTCTCATTCGCCTTCTAAATTGTTTGAACTTGTTTCACATTAACAGGTTTGCATTGTTCAAGTGGTATAATGTAGCAATTGTGACAGACGTGTGGCTTGTTAGCGCATGTAGGTGTCAAATGGTAAATGAGTTCTTTTGTTTGCTGAAAAAAATGGGTACTGTAATTTTTTTCCTATCCTAATGTCAGGATTGCCCTTCAGAAATAGCTTTCATTTTCTTAGGGCATTTTTTCTTCTTTTGTTTTTCACTCACCAATATTTCCTTGAATTTTTGTCTTAAGTATTTCTAGAAGTACTCACTTTTGCATATTCTTTGGGCAAAACAATGAGATAGTTCACAGGATTGCTCTGGGAACACAGAAACTTTCACATCATGATCATTATTCTCCATTCCACTAAACCACCGTCATGTCCCTGTAACTCCATGAAAAACACAAAAAGCAATAGCATCTGCAGGGGGAGGCATAATATAAAGGTTCACCCCCTCCCAACAGCTTGAGTCACACTCTCATTCTTACCCTCCATGGCTGCTCCCTGCAGCTCCCAGGTGTTAGCTCTCCTGGAGTGGCAGCAGCAAAGAGCTGGGAACTGCAGGGAGGAGATGCTGTTTTACCTCCTCAAAGAGAGGCAGCAGCTAAAGCAGTTGCTTTCCCTCTAGCTCCCAGCTGTTTGCCATTCACCTCTTGTTAGTCTTTAAAGTGCTACATAGTCCTGTTTTTTTTCTCACAACAAAGTTCTCCACTTGCAGTTTTAGAGGGAGGGGGCCTGGCATCACCATGTGAGCTAGTAGGGCCATTGTGTCACCTTTGACTTCTGCTCAATGGAGAGAGCCAATCCCAGAGCCTTTGTAGGTATGCTTGGCTCTTGAACTTCTGAATATTGTCACGTGTCACTCAAGGAGGCAGTCAGCTTGGACCCTCACCCCTCAGTTCTATACCTGTGATAGAAGTATACAGAATAATGAATGGGGAAGCAAAAAATGAACAAAGAAGTATTATTTATCCCTGTTCATAATACAAGAGCCAGGAGTCACCCGATGTAATTAATAATACATTTAATACAAGTTGAAACTCTCTAGTCCAGCACTCTCTGATCCATGGTCTGGCATTATTTTAGTTAGCCAGATGTCCATTTTCATGTGTGTGTCCACATTTCCTGTGGTCCCATAAAGTTTGTTTACAACCACCAGTGTCATGTGCTCTTATTTAGCTCTAATTTACCCTAAATGTCTTCTAAGAGCCCATAAAGCAGTGGAAGTGTTGGTAATTCTGCTAGACAATATTGACCTCTAGTTCAGCACTCGTCAGGTCCCAAGAGTGCCTGACTATAGAGGGTCAAACTGTACAAGCAAAAGAAAGTACTTCACACAATGCACAGTCAATCCATGGAACTCACTGCTAGAGGATATTGTGAATGTCAAATATATAACTGGGTTAGAAAAGAACTATATAAGCTCATGGAGGATAAGTCCATCAATGGCTATTAGACAGGATAGTCAGGGAGGCAATCCCATGCTCTGGGTGTCTCTACCCTCAGACTGCCAAAATCTGGGCATTGACAACGGGATGGATGACTTGATCACTGCCCTGTTAATTCCCTCTAAAGCACCTGGCATTAGCCACTATTGGAGGTTATTGGGTTAGATGGACTATTGGTCTGACCCAGTATGAACATTCTTATGTTATCAGCCCATAGTCTAAATACACAAGGCAGAGAAAGGATGTCTGTATTCTCTGTTTACAGCATGAGTACTGAGGGATGAGGGCCCACATTCACAAAGGTACTGAGACATTGAAATGTTTAACCCAGAGGCTTCCTGATGCCTAATTAATTTTCTGCCCTGAGTCAGATGCCTAGGCTTTCCCTACAGTGCTCTGAAAAAGTAGACACCTAAGGAAAAGATGGTCAAAAGGGGAGCTACCTCAGGAGAAATGTTGAAGAAAAGTATGGGGTTTAGATCCAGACCCCAAAGATATTTAGGCACTTCCCGTTAATCTGATAGACATGTTGCTGGGAATTCCACTGAGAGTATTTTTAATTCATCCCTGTAAACTCTTATAATTCACTGTTTTAACAAAAAAGGATTATAGTCAGTTTGGTTTCCAATAGCATTTTCTTCTATGCTATTGTAAGGGTAACTAAAAGGATTAATGGTTTGGAACGGGTCCCATATGAGGAGAGATTAAAGAGACTGGGACTTTTCAGCTTGGAAAAGAGGAGACTAAGGGGGAATATGATAGAGGTATATAAAATCATGAGTGGTGTGGAGAAAGTGAATAAGGAAAAGTTATTTACTTGTTCTCATGATTTAAGAACTAGAGGCCACCAAATGAAACTAATGGGCTGCAGGTTTAAAACAAATAAAAGGAAGTTCTTCACACAGCTCATTGTCAATCTGTGGAACTCCTTGCCTGAGGAGGTTGTGAAGGCTAGGACTATAACAGGGTTTAAAAGAGAAATAGATAAAATCATGGAGGTTAAGTCCATAAATGGCTATTAGCCAGTATGGGTAAGGAATGGTGTCTCTAGCCTCTGTTTTTCAGAGGATGGAGATGGATGGCAGGAGAGATCGCTTGATAATTACCTGTTTGAGTCACTCCCTCTGGAACACCTGGCATTGACCACTGTCGGCAGACAGGGTACTGGGCTGGATAGACCTTTGGTCTGACCCAGTATGGCCATTCTTATGTTCTTATGTTCTTCTAGTTTTCAAACCTTAAGCTGTGCCAAAACAAAGCACTAATCTAATTGTCTCCATTTTATATCTTTTCTGTAAGGTTTATTGAGAAGCAGTCCTATTGCAGGTTCATCCTATTTTTCTGGCTCATCTTTATTTAGTCTCTTTCACCAGTCAGTCAATTATGTCAGTTTTGAGGACTGTACTTGATTTGGTGATTCTGTCTTTTTTTTTTCTGGTTTGGTTTTATGAGCAACAATCCTATTCCAGTCATATCCAGTTTTTCTGGCACAACCAAACCCTTACCTTGCTTTATGTTGTGGAAAGTAGAAGCTCTACACCAAATTTGGTTGTCCTAGCTCTTACTGTTTAGAAGAAATTTTCAAACCTTAAATAGTGATTTAGCTGTACCAAAAAAAGAGTACGTCTCCAAATTTCTCCATTTTATCTCTTTTCTGTAAGATTTATTGAGGAGCAATCCTATTCCAGGTTCATCTTATTTTTCTGGCTTTTCTTGGTTCAATCTCTCAACATTCGCTCAGTTATGTCAATTTTGAGAACTGTATTTGATTTGGTGATTAGAAGGCGATCTTGATCAAATAGACAAATAAGCACACTATAAAATATACAGTAGATTATTAATCAAAAGTTAACAGCCAGTTATATTCCTGTTGTTTATTAGTAAGCTGTCAGGATTATATAGTTCTCAGTTCATATAATTTATTAAAAGTGTCAGTGGCAGAATCATAAATGGAAATGGTAGACTTGCTGTATCTTAAGGGAAAGGAAAGGCTTTTATTTTGATTCTTAAATCTGCATATCCATCCTTAATTTGTGTGTAGTTAGGAAGCAATTTTCCTTTTTAACTAAGAAAACAGCACTCAGCTTTTAGCTAGATAGGCCAGATTTATCCTAGTGTAGGCCCACTGAAGTCAGTTTATTTACAACAGTTGTTAATTCAGCCCATTCTTAGTATGAAAAAGGACCAACAATGTCCACAATACAAAACACTGACGGAAGAATACAGATTTGGAGTAACTGGAAACCTGGGGAAGGAGGATTAAATGCAGCATCTGAATTGTTAAACTGATCACAGTGTTATCTTTTTAACAGGAAAAGAGAGAAACTCATTGCAAAGGTATCTCCTGGTTCAATGTAATATCAGAAGTGAGGGCCCAGAACATGAATAGTCTGGAATAATGATTTTTATAGCAGCTGGACATGCATGCGATAAATCCCACTGAAGACAATTCAGTGAGAATCAGCAAAACTGAGCTTGTTATATGTTGTGTCAAAGCACCAGATGCCACTTTTCAGATGTGTTTGTCAGGTTCCAATTTGATTCAATGGGATCCCTTGCTAAAAAGGTAGCCCATCTATGTCTGTAGTCAGAAGTTATATCCAACAACCCAACATTTTTTCCTTTAAATGTTCTGCTATCTGATGGGAAACTAATGACACTAGCTGTTTCTATTACTTCTTTCAGTGGCTTATTTCACTTACAAACTACTCCAGATTCTCATGGAACTCTTTGTTCCCTTGGGTGTCCAGCTCTTCTTTAAATAGTGTTTGTGACAGGTTGGGACCCTCTCTGGTGCTGTCTTCTGATGTGTGGTGACCTCACTGAGCCTGCTTTTCCTGATAGCCTGGGCACCCTGAAGCCCTCTCTTGCTAAGCTCACCTCCCCAGTCTGCTTTAGCACAGACATGGGGGCAGAGCCACATCTGCAAGGCTGCAGATAGGTTCTATTAGCAGCACAGTATGAGACCTTTTCCAAGCACTCAAGTACACAGCCCCTTTGGGAGATAAAACCTTGATTAATCTGTCTTATGTTGTATAGAGATCTGTACAGCATAAGCTCATGAAATTCACCCTCTTTCTCAATGTAAAGAGATATTCACAGACCCCTGGCGCCCTCCAGGTAACAATTATTTATACTAGGTGTATTAATAAGCAGCAGTGATTTTATTAAGTATAAAGGTAAGATTTAAGTGTTCATAAGAGATAGCACACAGAACAAAGTAGGTTACTAAGCAAAATAAAACAGAACATACAAGCTAAGCTTAATAGACTAAAGAAGCTAGTTACATGTACTATGTCGCCTTAAAATTTTTCTAATAATCACAGACTGGACATCCTTCTGTCCTGGTTCCAGTTCCTTGTCTCTCCCCCCTCAGCCAGTTCAGTCTTTGTTGTTTCCAAAACCTATCTTGGAGAGGGTAAACTCATGACCAAGATTATCTTACTCCCCACCCTTACATAAGTTTTACAAAAGGTGGGAATCTTTGTTTTCAGTCTATAATTTCCCTCTGCTCTGAAAAATACAGTATCTAAGATGAATCCTAGCATCAGGTGACATGGCCACATGTGTTGGTAGGATCCACCATAGCTCCATCTTCCAGGATTATAGGAAATGCATGTCTATTCACAGATCATTGCCATTAGTATTGGGCTATTAAGTCGCCTTGAGTATTACTAATGGCCCTCCCTTTGGATGACTACATTAGTAACACAGATTTATACTTTATATTTCTAACTTCAAATACAGGAATGATACATGCATACAAATGGGATAGTCATATGTAGTAGATTATAGCCTTTCCAATGATATCACACGTGAAATATCTCACATAAATCATATTCCAGTCATGTCATATTCATATTCATAAACATATTCCCATTAAGAATATGGAATGTCCCATTACAATGTTTATAAGAAAACCTCAGTCCTTTTGCACAGTCCTGCAACCTGACAATTCAAAGATAAGTGAATTTTCTCAGTATAAAGAGTATTTACAAATAAAGAACTGTTATATCTTCATCTCCAAACAAGCAAGATAGGGAAGAAATCCTGACTGCTTTGGAGCTCTGGCTGAGGGAGTGGAGCTCTAACATGATTATAGCATTAGTCCTGGATCTTGCAGTAGTTCCTCTACATCCCCACCATCATGGGACTTTGCCTCAAGGATCAATGACATTGCCTCCTTGCAACCACACACCATTGTTCCCTTCCAAGCATCTTTTCATGCATCAGCATTCTCCACTGAATTAACTGGATCTCCAGACACATCCTGAGGGGGCTTTGCTGTCTGTTGCTGACTGTGGAAAGGAAAGACAAAGCAGGGGCCAAGAAGAAAGTTAATTTGGCATCTATCTTTCAGTTTAGAATTTTACGGATGACTATCTCTGTCCCCATGTTCTTAAGGGACGAAACAGACAGGGCACTACAATCTAGACTCTAATGTGGTGCTCCTGTATGGCCATGGCTTGAAGGGGTTGAGACTTAAAAAAAAAAAAAACCCTAACAGATAAATAAACAAACAAACAAATAATACTCAAGGAGAACCTGATTCCTCATGGTTTGTGAACTTTGTTTACACACATGAATCATGCCCCCATACAGACAAGAACCCTACAGTTTAACCAGAGCATGACAATAGCAGGCAGAAAATTTGTTATTGTAAATTATAACTGCAAAATGGAGGCCATACAACTGAAAATTTAACTGACAACTGTTATGATTGGAGAGCTCCCACCTTCCATCAGTCCTTTCCTTGGGAGCTTCAAGGAAAAGGTCCCTTCTCTTCTCTGGCCTACCCACAAATGAGCTGTTCTGCTCTATTTTAACACCTCCTCCACTCGGAACATCTCTTGCAGATGTAGGGGATAGAGGAGGGGCTTCCTGAGCCCAGAGCAGCCCCCAATGCTTTGTTGCCCACTGTGGGGTTTGTACACCTCATCACAAGAATCCACCACATCCCAATTTGTTCCAATTGTTAATCACATTCCCTGTTAAAAAGGTGTACATTTTGCTTTTACTTTTACCAGGGCATATATGGGTTAGCTCCAGTTACTTTAGTGTAGTAACTCCAAATTACACTGGAGTTCAGAGAATTAGCACTTTGAAGTTTGGGATCAGATCTTCTTCCAGTAGGTCCATCAGCTGATTGTTGGACACTCAATGTGAGATTTTAAAGAAAAAATGCAGTCATTATTAACAGTTCCTCTCTTTGATATGATTCTTAAAGAATTTGTTCTTGTTTCCTTACATGATATCCAGTCCATTAAAACAATCCTATATATGGTGCTTTACAAAGTTCATGGTTCTTATCTACTGTCAGCCCTGCACATTTCTAGCTCTTAGATTATGTATTCCCCCTAACCCCAGAGATGATTTACATTTTTTAGTCACTTATTATAATCATTTGCTGTTTCTAGTGTTTGTTTGTAATATTAATTTCAATAAAAGCTTTTATTCATTCAGCTATAGAAAGATAGTTTGCTGAAGGCAACATCTGATGCCTGTCATAAATAAATAAATGAAGCAACACACACCCTAACTGTCGATAAACAAGTAAATATATATACATCACAGGCATTTAACCTTTTTAGAACATAGTACTGTCTGCTATAGAGCTTCTCTTCAAGGTGATATTTCTGTATATGTTCCAGATAACACTTAAAATAATGGAATGTGTCTTTCACTACTAAAGGCTTGGAGTCATATGGTAATCTGCAATGTAGGATAGAAATCTGGAGTTAACTGTATTCATTTTAATGGCAATACTCCAGTCTTATTCCCCTGTAATTGAGGGTACGTCTACACGGCAAGCTTCTTTCGGGATAAGCTTTTCTAGAAGAGATCTTCTGGAAAAACTTATTTCGAAATAGAGCATCTACACGCAAAAAGTGCAACGAAATAGCAATTTGCTATTTTGAAAGATAGTGTCCACATTGATTGGATGCTATCTTGCATTAAAGGCCACCCAGAACCAGTTCAGGCAGGGCATTAGGTCAGCAGTTGATTCCTGGAGCTGCTGCCTAAGGCTATCTGAAATGAATGCTTAAAGGGACCTCCCTGGACAGCCGTTTCTCAGGTTCTTCTGCTTGCTTGCCTACCTCTCTGAGGGACAGCAAAGCATTTCCACAGCGTGCTTTGGTTGCCTTACTTCAGGACACCATAGCACTCCCTGCTATGGAGCCTGAGCTGCCTCTGGGCACACGAAGGCTCCACACTGCCATACTGCAGTTTCTGCAGGCTGTCTTCATGGCCCTGCATGAGCTTGACCCCCCCCCCCCAAGATCATCATTGAGAACTTCTATATGTGTGTGGGAGTGCTGTGCTTGTAACCACACCCCACTGTGGAGTGACACTTTTCTGGAAGCTGGACACCAGTTCTGACTGGCTAGTGATGAAGCAGTGGGATGACCAGCAGTGACTCCAAAACTTCCATATGAGGAAGGAGATGTTCCTGGAGCTGTGTGCATGGCTTGCCCCTGCCCTCAGACGATGGGATACCCAGATGCGACCTGCCATCCCCTTGGAGAAGCGAGTTGCCATCGCCATCTGGAATCTGTCCATGCCGGACAGTTACCAATCCATGGGAAACCACTTCAACATGGGGGGGGGGGTCGACCATCGGGACCCTCGTCATGCAGGTATAGCACTCTCAGGCTGCAGTACTTGGGGTGGGGAGTACTGGAAAGTCCCGTCCTGAGGGGGTTCTGCAGTCCCACCATCACACAGCCCTGGGGGGGGGGGGCTTCATTGGGGATGGCTCCTGGGGTGTTTGTTGGGGGGGAGGAGGGCTTGGAGACCTCCCAAGGGCTCAGGCACCCTCTCTGATTCTCTGTTTTGTTTCTTTGTTTGTCTCCTTCTGCTGGTGCTGAGGGCCATTAACACCGTCCTGCTGCACAGGGTCATCTGCCTGAGTGATGTGGACCCCATCATTGATGGATTTGCTGCCCGGGGCTTCCCCAACTGCGGGGGACCTATTGACGGAACACACGTCCCTATCTGGGCCCCCAGCCACCAGGCAGCACAGTTCATTGACAGAAAGGGATACTTTTCCTGAAGGCCCTGGTTGACCACCACGACCAGTTTACAGAAATCTTCATAGGCTGGTCAAGGAAGGTGCATGACGCCCGTGTCTCCTGCAACTCCAGCCTCTGTCAGAAGCTGGAGTCTGACACTTTCTTCACCGAGCACATCATCAGGGTTGGGGATGTTGAAATCTCACTGTGCATTGTGGGGGATGTGGCCTACCCCCTCGTGTCATTGCTTGACCCCAGCAAGGACCGCTTCAATGGCCACCTGGGCAGGGCCTGCATACAGGCCAAATGCCCCATTAGCCACTTGAAGGTGAGGTTCAGGTGCCTCCTGACCTGCCTTCGGTGATATCTGCATTATGTGTGCTCCACAACAACATGGAGAGGAAGGGGGAGGCCTTCCTTCCAGGGTGGGGGGCAGAGGCCAGCTAGGAGGGAAGGGCCTTTGAGCAGCCATGCACAGCTCCATCCAGTAGGTCCATCAGGCATGGGTGCACATCTGGGAGGCCCTGAAGGAGAGTTTCTCTCAAGGACCCCAGTAACTCTTCCCAGGGCCTCCCCATTAGGGATCTGTGCCTTGCCCTCTCTGCCTTTTACATAACAAACCCTCCCTTCCCCCCTCCACCCCTCTTCTCTACAGACACAATAAAAAAACTGTTTGGTTGTGAAAAAAAAACTTTGTGGTGATTTATTTGGGGTAGAAATAACCGGGGAGGAGGGGGGATGAGAACCTGGAAATGAGGAGGGGGGAGGGGGGGCTGAGAACTTTGGAGAGGGTAAGAGGGGGGCTGAGTGTTGCATAAAAAGCCTCTGCGTGAGCTATTACTTGATTTTACACATGCATTTTCTGGAAATACACTAAACTGTAAGGTCCTGCCAACACATGACTTAGACACTGACAAAAACCTCCTGCTGACTGCATTGCTGGGGGGGTGGGTGAGGGGACAATTGTCTTCTAAGTCACTTCATTGCTGATGGTTTGTCTACATTGCCTTTTAAACTCTGCAACTCATTGTAATATTTGTTAAATCTTGCCACTGGCTGTAATCTTTATAGAGCCTTGCAACTTTGTAAGTCTCAGCAACTTTGCTTCATAAGTTCAGAAACTTACTGTAAGATGCAACTTTGTAACTTTTCTCAAGAGTTTCTCCTCTCTTGGTGTTCACACCTCCACATCAGCTGGTAGAAGTGGGCCTCACCCTCCTTGACTGAATTAACCTCGTTATCTCTAGCCTTATTCTCGCCTGCATATTTATACCTGCTTCTGGAAATTTCCACTACATGCATCTGACGAAGTGGGTCCTTGCCCACGAAAGCTTATGCTCCAATACATCTGTTAGTCTATAAGGTGCCACAGGACTCCTTGTCGCTTTTGCAGATCCAGACTAACATGGCTACCCCTCTGATATTTGTAACTTTTGTGACTCTCTGCCACTTTGCTTGTAACTTGCTCTTAACTGCATTCTCCCTTGAGTGAATGAAGAGGTGTGTGTGTGTGTGTGTGTGTGTGTGTATGTGAGAGAGAGAGAGATAGAGAGAGAGAGATAACAAGGCTGGGCACATGGTGATGAGTCATCAGACTGCTGCTCTGCTGGACCAAGAGAAGTCTGGCCATGCTCTCTGGTGAGAAAGGTGGATGAGTCACAGGAGCTGTACAGAGACAATAAAAGGAGAGAGCACAGGCAGAAGGCCCCTCTTTTTTCCTGTTCCTGAGAAGCTCCTCTTTCTACAGCCAAGTTTCTTTCCTGACCAGCTCCCCAGCCATGATGAGCAGACAGACCCTCCAGAACCAACATGCCTTGGCTCCTTCTGCAACCCATATGCCTGTCGAAGGGTACGTCTACACTAGCCCCCTAGTTCGAACGAGGGAGGCTAATGAGGGCAACCAAAACTGCAAATGAAGCGCGGGATTTAAATATAAGGTTTAACTCTTAATTTGAACTAAGGGGTTTATCTCGGAATCGCGCTTCTCTGCCGCGTGTAGACGCGGGCAGTTATTCCAGGCTAGTCAGTTTCCAAAATGGCGACCGGCTGGGAACATGCTAATGAAGCGTGGGATATTTAAATCCTGTGCTTTCATTTGCAATTTTGGTTGCCCTCATTAGCCTCCCTAGTTCGAAGTAGGGGGCTAGTGTAGATGTACCCTTAAGTGTGTGAGTGCCTGAGGGCAGGAACGAATGTGTGTGAATGAGCAAATGAATGAAGGTGTGTGTGTGCTTGTTTGTTTATGTGTGTGTGAGAGAGAGATAGCTGGTTCCCTCTTTTGTTTTAACCTTTGGTGGCAGCTCTATCTTCTTTAGTTTATCAATAAACCCATGCTAGAATAACCTTGGGTGGTCTCCAGTGGGAATTTTTTTGGGGTAACACTGAGAACTTTGGAGGGGGGAGGAGAGGCTCAGGGCTGGGGCTGAGAGTGGCACTTGGCTCACGTGCTTCCTCCGCCTTGTGTGCACTGCCCCATCCCCAGCACAGGCAGCGTGCAAAATGTACCCCCCATTGCTCAATGGGCTCAGAGCAGCACATGGCTCCTGCAGCCAATTTGCTCTGAATGGTGTACAGGGCTGTGGCAGGCCTGAGGGATCTGCAGGGTTGCTGGCTGGGAGCTGTCTAGTTAAGTGCCTCTCATCTAGAGCCTCCCTCTGGCACCCCAACCCCTCCTATGCCTATACTCCTCCCAGTCCCCAAACTACTCCTGCACCCCATACCATTACCAGAACTCCCTTCTGCACACAACCTCCATCCCAGACATAGCACCTCCCTCCATTAATAGCCCTTGACTACTTTCCCAAGTCTTGGTGTGCCCCCCATCAAAAAATATTGCCCACACTCCTGTTTTAGACTGTAGCAACTTGGAGGTGGAGGGGTGCCGGGAGGACAAGGGGATAGGCAGGAGGGGGGAGCTGGAGTGGAGTCAGGCATGGGAGGGGAGAAGGAACTGGGACTGGAGCTGGAGCATGAGCAGGAGCAGAAACTGGTTCCGGATGGGTCAGGAGCTCCTGGACAGTCGCACACATGTTACATCCCTGCTGCAGCAGCTCAGACCACATCTGGGCCCAACACTGCACATCATCCTGGACCTTCTGGGCCAGCGGCTGCTGCATGTCCCACAGGATAGAGACGTGCTCCCTCATAAGGTCCTTCTGGACCCTCCAGCACCTGCAGCTCCCCCAGGATTGGGTGGCTAGTCCGGCAGGGAGAATAGAGATGGTCAGTCATCCCTGGAGACATTGACCTTGAAGCCTTGCCCTTATCTATGAGCTGAGAGCAACAGTTCTCAGGTCAGAGGAAGGTGATGTCCCGGGAGCAAGGCCATGTGTGGCCTGGAGAGCGGGCCTGTCTTAAATGGGCCCATGCTTCCCATGCCCCCCACGTCCCATGGACAAACAGGCAAGGGAAGTGTCCGGCCACACTGGGATCCAATGGCCGGGAGAGGGGCCTTGAGCTGCCTGGGCTTCCATCGGTGCTGCACACATATCTGTGCCTGGCAGAGCTGTCCCTGGGAGTGGATGCTGCCTCGAGCATGCAGGCCTGCCCGTGGGACGTGTGCAGCACTCCAGAGTCTGTGTGCATGCATCTGTGTCCTTGTCCCCAGCCTCCTTCCAGCAGTGACTCATGGTGGGAGGGCGTCCCCCCCGGAGATCAGAAGTGTGGGCAGCCTCCCCAGAGCCTGTAAGCAGGAACCCAGGGGTGCTCTGGTGCTGCCTCCTGGGGCTGTGTGGTGCAGACTGGTGCTGCATGTGCATCTATGTACACCAACTGCAGTACGATGGCCAGGCCGAGAAGGCCCAGTGACGATCGCACCACAGCCCCTCAGCACCCACCTCCACCACTCTGTGTGTGTGTGAGAAAATTAAGACCACTCACCTGATGATCTCTCCCTGGCCTCAGAGGATGCCTGGGACATATCCAGATCATGGGGTACTGGCTCCAAAGTGAGTGTGGTCATCGTGCTTGCCATGTCCTCCTCCTCCTCCTCCTCCTCCTCCTCATGGGCTGGGACTCCCAAGTGGGCGACTATGGGTGTTTCCAGCCCTGAGTCCATCATCAGGGCTGGGGCAGGGGCTGCACCAACCCCAGGATGAAGTGCAGGTCATCATAATAGGGGTAGGAATGGGGTCCTGCCCTGGAGCGTGAGCTGTACTTCCTCACCCTGGCATAGGCCTGGCGGAGCTCCTTAACTTTACTACGAACCTGCTCAAGATTCCTGGTATGACCCTTTGTGGCCAGGCTCTCAGCCATCTGGCCATATATATCGGCATTGTGCCATCTGGAGCAGAGATCCTGGAATTTCTCCTAGTCGCACCACACCTCCAGGAGGGCCAGGATTTCCACCCCAGACCAGGACAGTGCCCACCTCTTGCAGCCTCTGGCAGGCTCCTGCTAGCCCTGTGCCTGCTTCTTGGGATAGTCAGGGAGCTCTGGGGGGGGCTTGTGGCTCAGACATGGTGCCCAAATGTGTGTCACTGTGAGTTGCACTGTGGCTGGTGGCTTTGAGGACCAGCCAAAATCCCTATCCCCTGTGTCTGCAGCTTAAAGAGCTCCAGGGGAACAGGAACTATAGAGTTCTGATGAGTGTGGATGGAGTGGCCAGCAGAGCACCTATGGGATTTCCTGGAGGCCTCTTTTTTCCACAAAACTCCCTATTTCGCATCCACACACATCCTCTTCTGAAAAAGCTTTTTTGAAATAGGCCTTATTCCTCATCGAATGAGGTTTACCAGTGTTGGAAAAAGCCATCTGTTATTTCGACTTTCTTTCAAAATAATACAATTGTAGTGTAGACCTTAGTATTGTTTTTCCAAAATACTGGCCATTATTCTGGAAAAACAGTGCAGCGTAGATGCATCCTGAGATCAGAATCTGGCCCTCCCTCTCATTGGCTCTTTTTGTACTAAGTGAAAGGCACTGAAAGAAACCATTGCTACTTGCTGCACTAGTGTCTGGATGTGAGGTGCTATACAACAGCCAACAGTTAATCCTCCCTAAACCTGTTCTTTAAGAACAGCACTGGGCAATGTAGGTATTTCCTGAGCCCCAGATCACACAGGTAGAATGGTTTGTAAATGAGGCTTCCCCAAAATAGTTCCATCACAAATATTGTTACAGTGTGATTATGTGAAACCACAAGCAATAGGGAGCAATGCAACAAACTAGTCCATGCAGGCTATGTCCCTTTAAGGAGCTCCTCATTTAGCTCCCACTCAGAGGCCCTACCTGAGACCCAAGCCACGACCTGAGTATTCCTTGAGGAGGCAAAAAGAAAGGAATCCTTTCCTCTGTAGATTCTGAAGCTGCTCCAAACCAGATCTTCCAGGCTTATGAGTGCAGTAGCCCTCTGGGACTGGAGGGTCTGTGTATCAAAGAAGATCCTCTGGTTCCATCCTCCTCCACCCTCCTCAGACCCTGCCACTCTGTCCACGAAATCCCTGCAGAGTGCTGGTGTGAGCAGAGGCGTGCTCCTTCTAGTGATCCCTAAATCCTTTTACCTTAACACTGCATCCATTTGGCTCACAGGGAGACAGCTAAGCTCAGAGGTGGGGGCTGGATTTGCCTGTGAGTGGAGACCCATGGCTCAGGTGATCACAAGCAAAATAAACATGATAATGCCTAGTCAACCTTTATTTACATCACAGAACCACCAGGTTATTTAGCACAATGCAACAGCAGGGCTAGCAGTCTGCTCTACACTGGGGTGTTACTAGTTGGGTATGAATAACATTGGCAAGCCGGGTAGGGACTTTTCACACTTTGCCTGGTTGCACTGAATGTTTGGCTTTTGTCAGTGCTGTTAGTCTCTCACTTTCGTGGGCGTTAAAATGTTGTCTTTCTTCCCTTGTTAAAAAAAACAAATAATTTTTTTAAGATCAAGTGCAATTTGAATTAACATGTTTCTACTGAAGCATTACTGTTCTTTTTGCTTGCTATTATTGTAGCAAATCATAGCCTATTAGCTTAATTTAAATGATTTCACTGAGGACAGTACACTATATGTCATCTTTAAGCTATTGCAGCCTGATGACCTTAGGGGAAGACTCCTTGCCACAATTAATTCCTTCCCCAAGCTGAGCTACCAGGCTAGTTGCTTGGATTCATTTGCTACAGTTGATTTCTTTGTTTGCCTCTATGACCCTACAGCTACAAATGTGTAGTGTTAATGAAAATATAGGAGGAGATTGTATTTTAAGTCATTGATGATAATAATTAAAATCTAATGTGAAGAGTGAGGTTATCTGGTTCTCTTCCAGCTGAACGGAGCTACTTTAGTTAGTAGTTTGGCTACATCTTTTTGATAATATCCTCCTATCTTTTGGTTAACTTACAGCTATTTGAGCAGTGCTGTATTAATGTGCTTATTAGTCTGGAATAATTTAAGACAGACTAATATCTTCCTGATAGGAAACTGTCAGGTCGAGTCTGTCATGGCATCATTCACTTCAGGCTATGTCACAATTTCATTTCTGTGGAACAGCTACAACAGTACAGATCCTTTGTTTTATTTATTTGTACAGTTCAGACACTTGGGCTATATTTCTTTGAGCTACATTCTAGCCTGCCTCGTTTTGCTGTGGTTCTGAGTCTTTATTAGATACTTCTGTGCCATTTTAGCTGCACAGAAGGCAAGATTCAGATAATTAATATTGAATGATAATTTTTCTAAAAATAAAAAGCAGCAGATCTAGGACAAACATGGCCTTATTCTGTAGCCTCACACAAAGAGGTCAGAAAAGAGGTCACTAGTTCACTGTAAGTTAAGGAGAAATAGAACACATCTCAATATAATTCAAAAGGCTGGGGTTTTTTTTGTTCATTCTTTTAAATGCCCTTGGCATTTGGCCAAATTTGTGGGTCAGATTGTATCTTTCTCATGTGAAGAAGATAGAAAGGTAAGCAGGAAATGAAACTCTGGGAGGATTTCCCTCAAATTCCATCATTAGTAGGACAGAGTTGGCCACACACTTGTAAAAGGAGCCCACGGTGAATTCCTTGAGATCCACTGTAGGGACAGGGAGGCCTGCATGGAGTTCCTGTGTTTTGTCACTGGTGTGAGACCCACAGAGGTTTTTGCTGGGCTTTCTCTGGTTTTAATAGTACTTTATAATAAAGTTAAGGCTTATGGATGCTTTGGATTTCTTGAGAACTGCAAAACAGCCAGAGTAAAGTAGTGAATCTGGCTCTATGCTCATAAATCTACGGTAACATATCCTTCACCTTACCACTCTGTTGCTCAGTAATTGGTATGAAGTGGAACAAGCTTTTTGTGTGTGAATTATGTGTTACAGCCAAATAGTAAAGTGTGCGGTAAGATCGTATTGCCCACTATAGTTTTTGTGATATGTCTTTTGGAATAAAGATAACTAAGTTGTAGTTCTTTTTAAAATATCAGTATCACTTTTTCTGGCATCATGAGTGAAAAAACTCTCTATAAGGCAGTGATATAAATCTTGCAGTGATGTCTACAACCTTTTTTTTCCAGTGTTAATTTCTTGAAAGAAATATATTTTATTCCCAGTGACTAAAATCTTTTTCAAACTTTTTTTTTTTTTTTTTAATAAAGCTCTGTTTGTGTTCCATGCTGGTGGAATTATACATGTACCTCAGATGGAGCCTAAACAAATGGAAACCCCAGTTCCATGTTTCATTTCTTGTGCTTCATTTCCCAGGAAAGATTTCTATTTTTGTGCTTTATTGGGTATCATATTCTCCTGCAATTTTTTCCCTTATGAACTACAGTAGAATCCACCAACTGAAATATGGAAAGAGCAGAATTGTCTGAAACTAGAAAATAGCCACATATTGATTAATAGCCTGAGGGTGCACAGAGGAATTGTATATAGAGGTATGTAACCAGTGCTGCCAGGTTTCATAACTCTTTATGATGTCATCTCAGCAAGGCAATTGCCTCATCTAGCAATCTAGCAAAATATCTAGCGATTGCCATGCTGATTTAATAAGAGATCATGAAGAGTTATAGCTCCTGCTACTTTGTATCCAGCTCAGGGGTTGTTCATTGCAAAGTAGTTCTGTCATTTCAGGTGATCTGTCTTAAGGAACTAGCAGACTCTCTCAACTATCCCAGCTTCCTGTCTTGCATGGCTTTAAATATACATCTTTTCCCTAACATTCATGTTTTTTCTGTAATGTTTCTTCTGTCTAAACAACACTAGAAAAGGTTTGCTAGTATAGTTAGAAATGTATACTAGGGCTTCTGCTGGCATAAAAATGTTAAAAAGTAACTTGCCCAACTGATATTACTATACCAGCAGTTTTAAGTGTAGACCTGGCCTTAAGACGCTAAAGTGGCCTTCCTTCTGCTATGCTAAAGATTCTATTGTCATTATGGTTATAACCACAGACAGCCAGTGGTCCCCAAGGGCCACTCCTGCTGAAGCTAATGGCCATACTTTGGTTTACTACAGCTCTGAGGTAAGCAGAAGACTTGTCCATATTTTCCATTTAATGCAGGAGCGATGCTTAGAACACTATCCTCCTGTGGCCATGTCTATACTTACCATGCCGGATGGTGCTGGTACTCCTTGATTAGTGTTTGCTCCTGTTGACCTCCTGCTGTGGAGATGGCGCCAAGCTTGGCTTAAGGTACATCAGCTCCAGCTTCATTATTTACATAAGTGGAGTTGTGTACCTTAAGCCAGCCTTCTGGGGCTAGTGTGGACCTGGTCTAATAGAGCTTGAACCTCCCTGGTCTGGTACCCTTGGGACTGGAGTGGTTTTGAACAAGGGAATATTCTGGACCAGATGAGGTCAGGCATCTGGGCTCTCCCAGGGCTCCCCTCCTGGCTGCTGCTCCGGGAGAACCTGAAGGCTTGACTTCCCTGTCCCATCTGCTTGGCTCTGTTGCCCCCAGCATGTTCCTGGAGCTCTGCTCCCTGCCCAAATCCCTGCAAGGAGTGAAAGCTGCTCCCAGGGTTCCCCAGCCCAGCTGGGGTGGCAGCTGCTCCTAGGGTTCCTCAGCTTTGGCCCCATGCATGGCAGGAGCTGCTCCCGGGGTTCCTCAGCCCCACATGGGGCAGCAGCTGCTCCTGGGGTTCCCTGCCCCCAGGTCACTGGACATGCAGGCTGTCAGACCAGACTGGCTCTGCTCCCAGCCACTCTTAACCTCTGGGGCCTGGGCTCTCTGGTTTAGCAACATCCAAGGTCCTACTGGACCATGGATGTTGCCGGACCAAAGAGTCCCAGATGAGAGAGGTTCCACCTGTACTTGAAAGGCTGCTGAGAATCCATAACTTGAGAGCAGTGAGAGAAATGTATATGACAAGTGCAATGTATGGAATACAGACATCTTGGCTATCTCTTCAGATGACATTTCTTTCATTGTGGCCGTCAGAAAAATGTGCTTTGTGTACTTCACTGTTTACGTTCATGTTAGAGAAGAAAGAGGCAAACCAGGAGCAGATGGGGTAAACGGACCCGCTTTATTGGCTACACATGTTTACCTCGGACATTCAACACAATGAAATAATTAGCAGTGCTCAGTATTATCTGTAAGCTGTGCACTTGGGTGCCACCCAGAAGAGATTCAGGTGCTGCCCCGTTGATTCGCAGAGCACCCACAGCACCCACATCTGGCAGCATGTGTCCCTATTGGTGGTGCACATCCACACATGCCTCAGTGTGCATAATATAATTTACTCTGCACCAGGATGGAAAAAATAGAGGGAACGTTGGTAATGATTGCACTTTTATAATGATTTAAATACTTTTAAAAATTAGCTCAGCTAGTAAATGTGATGTTACTAAAATGTGAATATTTTTAGAATCTAAGTGCCTTACTATTTTTAATTATTAAATAAATTGCAATAATGAACACAAGAAAAATGTAAAGTGGAATATAAGAAATCTAAATGCCCAATTTAAAAAAAAAACAAATTATGTACTTCAGAATCTAAAGAGTCTAAGATGACAGGTTGTATTACAAACTTTTTCTCTCCAGAAGGAAAATAACCTTGTCTAAATACATCAGATGCTGAGCCAACCATTCAATAAATGTATAATAATAGCAAAAAGAAGGCTCAACTCTTTGCTTAAATATCTTGGGAGTATACGATGCAGTGCTCCAGTTAAATGAGTTCAGAGTTTTGTGTTTACAATACAAAACACACACAGAATATTTGAGTACAGTATCAATGATCTCAGAGGAATAGAATATTGGACTCAGCCAGCATAGGCAGAACAATTTTCTTTTAACTCATTTCTCCCTTCATAATTTAAGTGTTTCTCCAAATCTGAAAGATTTAGAAAAATCAAACAATCCAATGTGAAAGTTATTCTTCCTTCTCTCCAATTTGCTGATTGCCTAATTCAGCTGCCATTGAAGTCAGTTGCATTCAGTGGTCCAAAATTAAGGGCAGATTCTTTGTTTTAGTTTAAATGATTAAACCCCATCAGTATTTAACAGATACTGTAGCAAAAATACATTCCACATAAAGGAGTTCTATTATCTCAATAAGACACCTCACAGATTTATAAAAAGTTTAAGACACCTTTTGTTAAAAAAGGAGACCCAGAAGTCCATGCATGAAAACTGTCCACCTAGACCTGTAAATTGCATGCACTGTTCACCAGTTGAGTGCACAATTAACTGTTTTGAGCACATTTTTTTGCACATTGGCACTTTTTTGGAGTTTCAGCCTATACTTTTATTTACTCATAAAGAACTGACTTTTTGATTAATTTGAAGTGTATTGACTTTTATATACAACACTCAGAATGGTGGCTGTATTATATTTATACAGGTTGGACCCTCCCCCCCCGGTCTGGCACCTTCAGGACTTGACCAGCCCTATATGAGGGATTTTGCCGGACCGGGGAGGTCATTTCTGGACCCTCTGCTGCCGGCCCCTGTGACTCAGCCCTCTGGCCTCCCAGCTGGCTGTCCACCTCCATCTGACCCCACTACTGTGCCAACCCCGCTGAGCAGACATTGCTATCGTGGCTCCGGGACCTGCTGGGCAGCCATGCATGCTGTGGTGAAGCTCCTGGATCTGCAGGACAACCATGCACACCACACTGGGCTCCAGGACCCACCAGGGAGGCATACACACCACGGTGAAGTTCCCGGACCCACAGGGCAGCTGCGTGCACTTGCTGGGGCTCCAAGACCCACTAGGCAACTACACGCCAGATCTCCCATACCCACTGGGCAGCCCCACTGCCACATGTTGGGAAGCCCTGTCTTCAGCCTCCGCAGGGACTCTGGTCCTGCAACATCTGTGCCAGACCATGGATTTTGCCAGACCGGAGAATCCTGGTTAAAAGAGTTTCAACCTGTAAACACACACACACACACTCACACACACACACACACACACACACACACACATTTTTAAAAGGAGCATTCCTAGACAAAAATTGGATTTAGTCTCCACATAGAGAGATATTATGAGTAGCAGTAAAAACACAAATATTGTAGAGAGAGCCTCATGTATAGCTGACTTCTTTGTAAACATTAATAAAACTTTAAATTTTACATTTTAAAAACTATTGCAATATAGACAGTTATGCAGAGAAACAGGACATTTTTACTTTCATTGTAAGGGACAACTTGAAATAAAAAGCAGATTATCACTGATGAGTACATATCTGTTTCTCTAGGAAAGGCACTTCGTAACTTCACTTCAGCATTCCAAGTGCCAGATTAGATCAACTCTTAAAACCTTGTATGTTCAGAGCAATTTGGTTCTTCTAAAGGCTGCTTGATATCTGTCAGCTCATGTACCTGATGCACCAATCTCAGGGGCCAAACCTGATCACTGGGAATTTTGCCATTGAGTTCAATATCACCAAAATGTCACCCTCAAATTGTTATTGTTTAGTATTTATTATTTGTATGATTGTAACACCTTGGAGATCCTTTTCTGGACTAGGAACCCCACTGTGCTAGGCACTGTACTAACACAAAGCAGAAAGATGCACCCTGCAACAAAGATTTTACAATCTACATTTATTATCTGTATTGTGTTAGGCCCAGATCCCCAAAGACTTAGGTCAGAATAAAGTCCCATTTTCTAGGTGTTATTCAAACATTTAGTAGGCAAGAATCTCTCCCTGAAAGAGTACACTGCGGATGGGAGAAAACCATGAGGTACTGGACATATGTAGAGCATTCCTACAGCTGCAAATTCTTTTTAATATTTTTATTTTAGAATTAGTAAGAATTAAAAGGCTTAATAGGAATCCAATTACCCATTCTCATTCTTATTTAATTTGGCTCTGGGACTTCTTGTCCTAATAAAAAGGTTTAATCCTGGTGTTAAGAGAATTAAAACGGTCATTTTAAAATAGCTCTGCACACTGGTAATGAGCTATCCCTCTAAGTCATTGTAGAGCAAGTAATTCCTGCCTCCAGCCAACTGTTGACAGTTTAGCAAATTCCGTCTGTAAAAAAATAGCCTGTTGGCTTAACTGAACAGCTACATTCAGATTCCTATAGTCTGTTCCCCTTTGAAAATAACTAATATATATTTATATAAAGTAGAAGTCACCTTAGGAGGAAATAAAATCTTAAAATCTTGACTTCAGGCAAGAAGCTTTATGATAAAAGTACCATGCCAGATCTTAAACAGTGGAAGAACAATAAAGCTTCCAGCTTCCCTCATTTGAAGACTAGAAATATTATAATGAATATAGCTCCTAGGTTACTCCTGTCTCAGAGTAGACTGCCTTTGAAAACCCCAACAAAGATCTTTAATAATTTAAATAGTACCTTCCTACTTTTTATCTGGTAGAGCAAAAGATCTTGAATATCAAATTAAGTAATAAAGTGCTGATGGAGTTAAGGAGACATGGTCCTGTCTGTCCTTAATATTTATCATTTATCATTATTTATGTGAGCAATAAGTAGGTGGATTTCTTTCCCCTCGTATTAAAATGGATGAACATAGGAAAAAAGGCTGATTTCTCAGTTTTAGGTCATTAAGTACTTTCCACTTCACCTTAGTCAAAGCTCCACTTAAAAGGAATCCTTTATACAGTCAGCTCCTCATAGGACTATAAGAAGAAGAAATAGACAGGTGTATCAATAGGCATTGTGCATCCTTCTGGAATACTCCTGTTTTAAGAGAGGTCAGAAGATGACATGCATTCAACTATTGGAACTCTGCAGCATCACAATGCAATTATAACAATACTGAATGCCAGAGATATTATTTAAGGATAAATGATCTGACTTCACCAATAATTATTTACATTAGATGGGGCCCAAATCAAAACTCTAGGTCTGGTCACTCCCAAAATTCAGGGACGTTTGTTTCTGGATCACAAGTTGATTAAGACAGAGGGTGAGATGCTACCCCTTCCCCACTCCTTATACTGTGAGCCAGAGTGGCATAAAGGATCCCTAAATGCCTGGGCTCCAGCCAGTAGAAGATTCCCTTGGTACAAGCACTATGGAAGATGGCCATAAAGTTGTCTTCTGAGGAACCCCTTGCAGGCCATAGGTTGGAGAGGAAAGAAGGACATGTCAGGAGTAGGGCTGGAGCACACAGCACTGCAAGCAGGTATCTTGCACTACTGCAGCTCAGGAGGCTGCTGTACCTTAAGAAGAAGTGCTGCCTGGATATCAAGTTTTACTGGAGGCAAGGGTCTCTCCAGCCCTCACAGGACTGGGTGGATCTTTAGAAGCACAGCAAAGAGTCTCACCCAGAGAAGCTATAACAGTGTAAAGATATTCAGGAAAATGATGAAGTTCCATATCTAATTTTCAACCATCACTTTGCAAAAACATAGATGAAAGTGAATACATGGTTGTTTATCTGTGGTTCTCTCCTTACGTAGAACTCACTCTGATTTTCACACATGGCACAATGCATAGAGCTCTCGTGCTCTCCAGTTGTGATAATGGGAGGCTGGTTGTATTCACTTGCCAGGTATTCAAGGTACATCCCAGGAATCCAGTCAGGTCTAGGGGAAGGGAGATGTGTCTGTGCTAAAGAACAATATGGTAGAGAATGAGACAAACTCTCCGGGTTATAACAGCAGACAAATCCTGCTGGAAGGTAGAGGACAGGACTCTGCCCTCATTCATACCAGTGTAAAACAGTGAAGTTGCTCCTGACATACAGCAATGAACTAAGGAGCAGAATCGGACCCTGATTCCTGTTGTAATATTTGGGATCTAGAAGACCTACCTCAGTTGTGAGCCTATTTGTAAGAAAGAGATTGGAAGTTTATCAAATGGTTCAATCATATGTAGTAACAAATGTTGGTGGGAAAAGGTAACAAAAGTCCAATTCGGGATATGTATAGAAACTTGTTTACAAAAATCAGTAAAAGCGAGAAACCAAACAAACAAACAGAGACTATTAGAGCAAACAATAAGGCTTTACTGGTATAACTCAATGACTGTGCTGTGACCATGCCAAGTTGGCATGTTGGAAGTCAGGCCTAATTAGTGAATAAAATCATAAGATGGATTATTCTGCCTGTTATTTCTCTGCAGGGCACTTGAAAAGAGACTTTCAGTGGCAGGAACATGTAGACTAACTGGAGGATTCCTGCAGGAGGGAAGCTATCAAGCTTCTGCTCCACTCCAGGATTTTCGTCTTTGGCCATGAATTATGAAGGCCATTGCATCATCATGAAGCTCAGACCTCAGTACATCAGCACTCTTTTTTGAACCTTGTTAAAGTCCTGGCCTTCCCAATATCCTCTGGCAAGGAATTCCACAGGTTGCCTGTGTGTTGTGTGAAGAGACCATCTTTCATGTCTCAGAACAGAGCAATAAAATTAACCTTTTCCTTCCCACCACGAAAGGCTGTCTTTGGGTCTTTGCTAGGTTTTGACTAAATTTATTTCATATAATCATTCGATTTCATTTTTAAAATGTGTTGTAACTTGCTCTAGCTCTTCTTCTCTTGTGTATCCCAGCCAATAAATCTTCAAGCTTTAACATGAATTCCTTTGTGTGTTTGCCATAGACCCAAGCAAACAAAGGTCTCTCTGTGCAAACCAAGGTATCTTCTATCAAACCCTGAGCCTTCTTGAAAGTGTTTCAGGGTCATGTTAACATCTTTGACTTTTTGGGCCCATTTATTCCATAATACACCAGTCCTTACTCCCTCAGTCAAAACTCACACTGAAGTTACTATAGCAGATTTTGGCTGTGTTCTAGCTGTAGTTATAAAGCATCCTGAAATCTGAGGTGCTCAGGATACTGAATAAAGTAACAGTTGTTTCGCTTGTTAATACATTGAAGTCTTTTAATCTTTATGAGGCAAAAAATGGGAGTGTCAATAGTTAAAGGCATCCAGAGTAGATTTAAGTTAACTGACCAGCATTTACTGATCAGATCATTCTCACAGGTTTCTGTGCCCCAGCAGCTTTGAATAATCCCTGGGGTGTACAGATTCTTTTCTCCCACATTCAGCATGTGACTGAATTCCCCTAATTCCCTCTCAAAGGAAGACACCCAAACTACAGAGATATTTTAAATGGGATAATTTTGGATGGGAGAAGAAATAAACAGGTGTTAGCTTAAAAGTGTTAAAATATTTCCTGCTTCACTTGCTTGAAAACACATTTTAATTTGTATTCCTAAAATGAAGCTTTTCTAGCTCATTTAGGGTATGTCTACACAGCAGGGCTAACAATGAATTAAGCTACGTAACATTAGCTATGTCAATTGTGTAGATTAAGTCGAAATAGCTTAATTTGGCTTTTGGCACTATCTACACAGAAGGAAGGCAAAGGAAGAACAGTCTTCCTTCAACTTCCCTTACTCCTCATGAAATGAGGGTTACTATAAATCAGAGTAAGAAGTCCTCCAGCTCGATATTATTTCACAATAAAGGCTTGTAGTGTAGACATGCACTATGTTATTTCAGAATAACTGACATTATTCTGAAATAACGCTGCTGTGTAGATGTACCCTTAAAGTCTTGTCAGGAAATTCTTAGGTGGACATTGTAAAAAAAAAGGATGTTGCCAACTACTTGAGTATGTTGGCCTGGTGTACTTGAAACATCAGAATAAAGAGAACTCAGCACTGAGGAGAGTAGTTATTGTGCAATTTGTCGTTTGACAGTGGTGGTTTGGGTCAAATAGCTGGGACACCTCATATGGGGCTTAATCCAAATCCCACTGAGGCCCAAGGGGAAGGCAGTCTATGAATATAATAGAATGCGGTATGGCCTTCTGTGGAATTTGCAGTTTCCACCGTATCAGGGAGTTTGGCCATTTGCAGAATGAGGCAAGGCTACTCCAGTTGCAGATATACTATAAGAACATAAAAATGGCCATACTGGGTCAAGCCAATGGTCCAACTAATGCAGTATCCTGTCTTCCAACACTGACAGATACTTCAGGAAGATTTAACAGAACAAGGCAATAATTAAGTGATCCATCCTCTGCCCTCAACTCCCAGCTTCTGGCAGTCACAGGCATAAAGAAACCCCAAACATGGGGTGGCCTCCCTGAGCACCTTGGCTCATAGCCATTGATGGACCTGTCCTCCACGAACTTATTTATATTTAAATCTGTGGGGGAAATCCACTGGTCTCAGGCATCTGTGCCAGGCCAGCTCATCTATGCAGATATCCAGACAAGCTGTGGGTCACCCACAGTGTCCTTCAAGCCAACCAGACTCCCTCAGGGTCTGTACTGCCATGGCCTCCTTATGCACATCTAGCCTCATCTCCAGGCTGGGAGAGTGGCATTCGGGTTTGGAGTGAGAGTTGGATTATGTTGATATCGACCCTGACACCATTAGTTTTCCTGGTGAAAATACATCTTTGTGAGTTTGCAGAGGTGTGGTGGGATGGAGGACAGCTCTCTCCCAGCGCTTCTAAGTTTCTGAAGCCTGACATACCTGAAGGCTGACATTCACAGGGAGGGGTTTTCACAGTATTGGCTGGAGAAGGAATGGTGCCACTTTCCTCAACCCCCAGCAGATTGGACCTGAAAGTAGTTTCTCCCTTTTTGTTTCATCCTCTTTGCTGGAAATAACCCGGGTGAGCTTTGCCCAAAGTAGGAGAAGGTGGAATCCAATAGGCACTGCAAGGTGCTGAACATCAATCTCTTTTGTTGCTATCATTATTGCTCAAATCCTGCTGCACTAGACATAAAAGACTTGAGGTGACGTGGGGAAGTTTGCTTTGCTACTGCTTGTGCTGTGGATAAAACAAAGACTTTAGAGCCTTTTATAAGTCCTAAATAACACACAATATTTTGTCTACAAGTTATTTTGTGTGTGAAATTAAATCATTTTAATTAAAGGCTTCCATGGAGCTGTCTTCCTTTCCACTTGACCCAAGGGAAGTGCTCCATATATCTGAGGATCCTAGTGGTGGGAAGGATGGCACCGATCTGATTGGGGGATGGGACGGTAACAGACAAGATGAAGCTCCCTTTGTGGTGGGAATCCCCCTTTAAAAGGGAGTTTCTGGAGGCAGCCAAAGCCAATCCATGGGAGCTGTACTGATAGGTATGAATGGGAGGGCTGTCAAGGGCACAGGGTAATGCTGGAAGTACAGAGAGCCATGTGGCTTCTCAGTGGGACCCTCACAACTTATTCCCCAGAGTCAGAGGGGATAAACCTTGCCACTCCACAAAGGGATGGGGGAAACTCTGGGAGGGGACCATAACTGAGATTTCTCCTCTTGAGCCGTCTCCCACAAATGTTACTGCAGGAGGGGCAATCTGTCCTCACATATGGCCATGTTTCTTTTGCTCTCTTCTGGGCTCTGTTCTTATCCTCATAGCCTCTTGCAAAAGATTTTCAATTGCACCGAAGGGCCGAGGCACACAAACTCTATTGGCCTTCAATGGGATTTGTGCTCCTAAATCTACTAAGTGCTCATAAATATTTCCCATTTTAGTTCCAAGATCATTCTTCTTTATGGAACTTAGCCTTTTTGTCCCCGGTGTGTTTCTCGCTTTTTTGTTGTTCTGAAGGTGGTCTCCTTCCATCCTGTCTTAAAGTGCTGTTCATTCTGAGTGTCTTTGAGAAGTTCCAGAAAGCAGACTTAGGCCTTGCAATATCTAATGCTTAAACACCCTCCCACCTAGTGGGAGATTGATGTTGCAGCTTTGTGTGAGGCACCCATTCCCAATACAATACGTGTGGAGCATTATGTGCCTTCAAACAGGATGCACAGAAACCACCACACTGAATGGGAAGCTACGTAAGTTAGCCAGTAGGAAATACAAAAGAGAGGGATATGGCATAAACTCCACCCCTTCCCGGGAGATAGGCACTTAACTCTAGTCTACAGACCTGCTCCTGGAGTGAGGTGCCTAAGCCAGGTCTGCCCTTTGACAAAAACAGCCAGCTGATAATTGTGGTCTATAGCCCAGTGATTAGTGAATTCAATTTAGATGTGGGAGAGCTAGGTTCTAATTTCCCTTCTTCCTGACTCAGAGCAGGGACTGGAGCCCATGTCTCCTATCTCCCAGGTGAGTACCCTCACTGCTGTGTTTAAGGGATGTGCTCAGAGCACACCAACCATATTGGACCTCACAGGAAGAATAGACAGGGTAAAGCTTACTCTGTGAATCCTGCCAGGGTTTTCACAGGAGTTAGGCCCTCAGAAGTTCTGTGGTGCTAGCATTTAAGCAGCTTTGTGCATGGCCAGTGGCAGAAATATTGGAGACTTCACAGGTAGAAACTTAGGCACATACAAGGCTCAGGAGTAGCTGAGTGGGGGTTTGTGAATGCTACTGGTGTTGAAACATTGGACTTAGGCACTGAAATTGATAATTAAGCACAAAAGTCCAACTTTTGAATGTAGCTGTGCGTGGTTCCATTGTGGATTAAATGAATCATCCTAGAGTGCTGCTGACACTAGAGATTTAAAATAGGTCTTTAAGCCTTACTTTTGTGTCATCTAAGGTCAAATAATTCAAGTCTCTCTTTATCAAGGTATAAGGTTACTCAGAATACATTGTTCTTCCATGATGGACCATTCTGAAAGTTTGGTTCTAGAATTAAATTTCATAACCACAAAATTCAGTTAATTTTGAAATCACTTTTATGCATTCAAACATCTTTACGATGGATCACAGATATGGAAGAGGCTAATCCTAAAGTCCAAAGCAAAATTCCTATTGACTCAAATGGGAACAAGAGTGAGCCCTAACACATGATAAGAGTCATAATGACAGATACATATTGAACATTTATATTACTTTGCCAGAATCCATACCTAAAAATTCTGATACTCTGAGATACACACACACAACCACCACATAATATAAAACACACAAGATAGTATAACAACTTTTTGTTATCAGATCATTTTTAGCGCAAATCTTGTTAATATTTAATGTGCCAGCAAAGTCAGCATGGCTTGAAGTGCTAGGAGAAAATACTTAAATGTTTTTCCTCTTCATTTTGGCCCTTTAATAAGTATGTTGATACAAGAGATTTGTAATATGGCTAAATCGTTCCAAATGGGGCAATTATAAACGTCTATTCACAAGGTTCCAAACAGCAATCAGGCAGTTAGATTGCTTCCTCATTCTTGCCTATTTTACAAATAGATATCCCTCCCTTCATAAAATAACCCTCTCCTGTCAAGCTACCTGAAATATTAATTATCTGAAAAATGTCTTGTACCTAACACTTTGAAATGAAACTGCTTTTGCCAATGTTGTCAGCAAGAGGAAATTAGTTTTCACTGACTCTCTTACAGTAGATATTACAATAATAAAGAATTAGAAAAGTTTTCTTAACAGTTACAGATTCTCCTCACTTTCAAAGTTACGTTCATTTTGGAAAAGCACAAAGTTAAAGAAAAGATTTTAAATCTTTAAAAGCTTAATAAATGTCATATACTCATATAACAAAAGGAAGAATGGAGAGCAGCAAAATATGGATCACGGACTTCAGAAAACAAACTTGGGCTCTCTCAAGGGAACTGATGAGCAGGAGTCTCTGGGAGTCTAATATGAGGACATGCACAAGTCCATAGGGCTGGATCTAATGCATTCAAGAGTTCTGAGGGAGGTGACTGATGTGATTGCAGAGCCATTGGCCATCATCTTTGAAAACTTGTGGCAATCAGGGCTGGTCCTGGATGACTGGAAAAAGGGAAATGTAGTGTGATATTTAAAAAAGTAAAGGAGAATTCAGGGAACTACAGACAGGGTTAGCCTCACCTCAGTCCCTAGAAAAATCCTGAATCAGGTCCTCAAAAAATCCATTTTGAAGCACTTGGAGGAGAGGAAGATGATCAGGAACAGTCAGCATGGATTCACCAAGGACAAGTCATGCCTGACCAACCTAATTGCCTTCTTTGAGGACATAATTAGCTCTTTGGATATGGGGAAAGCAGTGGATGTGATCTACCTTGACTTCAGCAAAACTTTTGATATGGTCTCTGACAGTATTCTTGCCAGCATGTTAAAAAAATATGGCCTCAATGAATGGACTATAAAGTGGATATAAAGCTGGCTAGATTATTGGGTTTAACAGGTAGTGATCAACAGCTCAATGTCTATTTAGCAGACGGTATCAAGTTGAGTGTTCCAGGGGTGGGTCCCAAGGTTAGTATTGTACAATATCTTCATCAGTGATCTGGATGTGGGGTTGGATTTAACCCTCAGCAGATTTGTGGCCAGAAGAGATCTGATGTGGTTCAACAAGGACAAGGATAAAGTATGGATGAAGTACTTAGGATGGAAGTAAATCATGCACTGCTACAGCCTTGAGGCTGACTAAGTAGCAGTTCTGCAGAAAAGGTCCTGGGGATTACAGTAGGTGAGAAACTGAATGTGAGGGAATAGTGTGCGTGCCCTTGTTCAGGGGGGCCGACAGAATTGACAGGCCCCTGAGCCAGGTTCAGGGAGCCCCTTGCCACAATCCTGGAAGGGTCAGGGCCTCAGGCAGAAGGGATAGGGCTAACCTCCCCACCCAGCTCTGCAGCATTGCTCTGAAGCATGCTGTGCAGGGCTCTGGCAGTGATCTAATGGGCCCAGGGCTCTAGCCATGATCGCTTCTGTAGTAGCAGTAGAGCCTCGGGCCCTTTGGAATCACCAAGCCCTGCAGCAGTTGTTCCTTTTGCCTCCCCCCACCCCATTGACGCGATTCCTCTTGTTGCCAAGTATGCTAACAGTGTCTTGGGTTGTCTTAGTAGAAGCACTGCTAGCAGATTGAGGTGATGTGAGACCACGTCTAGAGTACTGTGCCCAGTCTGGGGCTCTCCACTACAGAAAGAATGTGGAAAAATTGGAGAGTGTCCAGTGGAAGGCAACAAAAATGAATGGGCAGGGGGGCATACGAGGAGAGGCTAAGGGAAATGGGCTTATTTAGTTTGCAGAAGAGAAGAATGAGGGGGGGATTTGAGAGCAGCCTTCAACTACCCGAAGGAGGTGTTACATAGAGGATGGAGCTAGGCTGTTCTCAGTGGTGGCAGATGATAGAACTAGAAGCAGTGGTCTCAAGTTGCAGTAGGCAGGTTTAAGTAGGATATTAGGAAAAACTATTTCACTAAGGCTATGTCTAGACTACGTAGAATTTTTGAAAGAGGATATGCAAATTCCGTGGGATCTCACTTTCGAAAGACATAAAAAAGGAGGTTTACGTGGTTTTTTCGAAAAAGGGTTTTTTTCCCGAAAAAAATGCATCCAGACTACTTTCACTTTCGAAAGATCATCTTTTGAAAGTGAGATCGGAAGAAGATATGCAAATTCCAGCAGAATTTGCATATCCTCTTTTGAAAAAAAATGTAGTTTAGATGTGCCCTAAGAGAATGGTGAAGTACCAGAGTGTGTTATATAAGGAGGTGGTGGAATCTGCAGACTTAGAGGTTTTTAAGATATGATTTGCCAAAGCCATGTCTGGGATGATTTAGTTGGGGTTGCTCCTTCTTTGAGGAGGGGGTCAGACTAGATGACCTCCTGAGGTCTCTTCTGAACTTAATCTTTTATGATTCTATGATTTGTGACAACTAAATTATTTGAAAGATGTGTGTGTGTGTATTTTTCTCTTTATGCTACTATTTCATACTGAGAATTATCACCCCTAAAATTCAGGCATGTGTATGATTAAAATGCATGAGGATAAAGATGAGGGATCAAATACATAAATAAAATAGCTGCGTGATTCATTAAATGCAGATAACAGTATCAACAGTAAATTTTGCCTTTGTCAGGAGAAAGCATCCTGTTAGAACAGATTGAAAATGTTCCAACTAAAAGTTACTATTGTTTACTCTTTGCACTAATTTAAAGAAAAAGATACTCGAATAGGACTGTTGATTTTGAATATTTAGATGGCAAAATACTGATATTTGGTATAGCAATTTTAGTCTCATCCAATGCGTATTGAAGCTAATGGAGAGACTCCCCAGGACTTCAATGGATTTCAGATGAGACCTTAAAAAAGTAAATAGTGTGAAAATTTGGAGAATTTTCCATATAAAACTTATGAATTCTGATTTATTTTTATGAACTGTATATATAAGGCTAATCCTCGCTGTTTATTAAATCAGTCATTTTGTTGTCAGACTGGTCACATTTCTTACAAACTCTATCTGGGATACTCTATAGGACAATCATTAGTATTGAATGACTCTGCCCTGTTAGAACAATGAGTATGTTACAAAGAGTGGTCCTGTTAAAGGAAACTGGTTCTTCCACATTGCTTGTAGGGGATGGGATTGGAGCAATAGAAAAGAAAGAACAAAGATGGATGTATTAGGAGCTACTGTTAATAAAACCCAAACCAATATGACCTCTAAAGGGGGAGGGGATTTTTACTGTTGGGTCTGAACAAGATGGGGACTTGTGTCTGTGGAGACAGAGCTCCTGACTGGAACATGAAACTGGGCGGGAGAGAGTGCAGGAAGGACCTAAGATCCTGGAAAGGATTAACACTGGTCCTTTTGCTGTTATATATACCCTGGATTCTGTAATTTCCATCCCAACTCATCTGAGGAAGTAGGTTTTACCCACAAAAGTTCATGACCTAATAAATTTGTTAGTCTCTAAGGTGCCACAGAACTGCTTGTTGTTTTCATACCCCAAAGGGCTATCAAAGTGGTGAGAACCCTGGAGGAAGGGATTTGCATGAAGGTTTAAGGGCCTTCCCACTTGGCCCCACTGTTGAGAGGGGGTATTAGACAAGGAGGTCTGCAGATGAAGTGTCTGTCTGGGGACCAAGAATCAGAAAGACAGTTCTTAAACTCTGCCCAGTGCCATGGACACATGGGATGACTCAGTGTTTGGGGTAAGTAAGGATGTCTGATGAGTGTATGGGAGAGAAAGCTCATTCATGGTAATAACAAATAGTAATTTAAAAAGCAAGTAGGAGCGTGCTAAGTAGTGAGACATGCTGTGTGTAGGATTCAGTTAGGTTCTGCCAGCATAAAGTCCATGCTGAGGGAGCGGATTACGGTGGAGCACAATGGTCATTTGGAAAATGCGTCAATCTGCTCATTGAACTCAATGGGAAAACTTCCATTGACTTCAAATGGGAGTTGGAGCTAGCCCTTGATTTTTTTTTTATTTTTTTTTTTTGTATGAAGGTTGGTCTGAGCACAGTTGGATGGGAATCTGAAGATTTGCAACTCAAGCATAATCTCTCTGTGATGAGATTTTGGGATTTTCTGTCTTTGGAAACACAGCAAAGGACATACTGAAATTAGGAGTGAGTCTGAAATAACCCATTCTACTGAAGGCATCCCCTTAAGTCTCAATTCAGATCTACAAGCAGGTAGGTATAATAAAGAGGCATTCTGACCTACACTATAGGTGTCAGCTGGGATCACTTGAGCAATTATTTATAAAGTATAAAGCCCCTCTCTGCTTACTATCTTTACAGATTTGTGACTTCAGCACCAATACAGTCAAAATTTGGTTGTGTGTATATAGAGAGAGGGTCTATGAGCCCGAGCATGACTGGCAAAGTGGGACAGGGGCTCAGGACTGGAATGGCAAGGATTTTGCACCAGAGGTCAGAGCTGAGGTACATGGGCATGACTGAGAGGAGAAGGTTGTATAGCCCATGCCTTCAGAAGTCCTAGCTCTAACCAGAGCTTCATTTTGTCACTTTTAATTTCAATTTAGACACAACATTTTACAAGGTGTATTTACTTATATACATTTCCTGCATAATTTTGTGTCTGAAAATGTTAAAATATTGCCATCTAGGATAGGATTTTCTACATGGCCTAACTCCCACTGGAGTCCCATATGGCTCTATTGACTTTAATCAGAGCAGAGTTGGATCAGGGCTGAGCACTTAAAAACCCCCCATCTCTAAAGTCTGGTAGTTATTTGTATCAAGAATGCCTATAATGTTCCTTATCTTCCAGCCTGTAATTCTGTGGTAATGGAAACTATTTACAAATGATAGATTAACATTTTAATGATGCCCACAGTTGTGCGGTAAAGGAGTAAGTGAGAAGAAAAGTTCTGCACTCCCTATGAACTGCAGCAGATGGCTCTGTGATCTCCACATACCCCAGTACAGATGAAGGAAGATGGGAGGAGCAACATATGGCCACCGTGTCCAGATTATGTAGATCCAATGTAGTAAAACTCCAAGTAGATGGCACACATGGGGTCCAGGATTGTATCCTAGCCAAGGGACAGAGCTGATGAATATGTATGGTTGTGACACTCCTTTTGCTCAGGACTCTATCCGCCCCAGTTCCCACATTGTTCCCTGCAAAACGCCCATTAACTCAAGCTTTGCCAAAGGTAATCCTGCAGCACCTTAGAGACTAACAAAAATGTAGATGGTATCGTGAGCTTTCCTGGGCACAACTCACTTCTTCAGATGAATGGAGTAAAGGGGTCTGGGTAGCAAATAAATAGCAGAGAAAGAGAAGGGATGGGGAGGGAAAGAGAAGGGAAAAAATGGAGAAAAAAATGTCAATTAGCATGTCCATGCTAAATGAGGCTAATGGAGTAGGCTCTTGTAGCCAGACATGAACCCCATCTTGTTTTTCCCCCCCCCAGAGAGCAAGAGAAAGGCAGTCAGCCTTTGATGCCCTGGGAATGCAGGTGTGCTGCCTGTCCCTGACTCTACCATAAACAGAAACCAGACAGTAAATGGGCTAGCTGACGACCCAGGGCCTCCTGCTGCCCTGATGGCTAGCACCAGTTATTGACACGCCTACACTGTCCCAGGAGAGGAATCTTCGCCCATCACATACTAGAAGTGCCCATTGTCTGCATTTTCCCAGGTGTGAATTATGCTTTGCACCCTTCGTGGGAAACTTGGCATTCAAAGCCATTTTCCCTAATTGGCCACTTGAGACCAGGAAGAAGCCTACGTGACCCAAGGGGTATAAAGAGGGGTTTAGTAGCCCACCCCATTTGAGCTCCAATCTATACCTGCTGGCAGGTATATGTTGTCTCCAGGTCTGTGGGACGCCCAGCCTCGCCCTACTTCTTCCCGAGGGATTGAGAGAAAGACTGGCCACGCCAAGTCTGGAATGCAGGTGAGAATTATACCCGCAATGTGTTTCTTATGTGTACACTTTAATTTAGTTACTCTATTATAAGTTTCTCTAATCAACCTGTTTCACTTCTATTGTAAACAAGAAAAATAAGATTGTGCCCTCATTCACTTTATAAGTTTAAATATATATATTGAACCAAGTTTTTTTCTTTTCTTTCACAAATAAGCAAGTGTGGTTTGAGTTTCTGACTTGAACCCGTGCTGCTGTACCCGAACCGAACACAAACAAAAGAACTCCAGCTGGTCATAAGGGACAGATATAGGGAGAGCTTGAGCGTTGGATCGTGTCGCTTCCAGGGGACAGATCCGTTGGGGCACCTCTCAGCCTCCCCAGGCTGCCCACTGCGACGGGACTTTGTGTCCTAGCAGTCAAAGTCTGAGGTGTAAAGCTCTCCCTGTTAAACTCTGGGGCGTCTGTCAGCCTGTTGGCTGCCCACTGCAAAGGATCCCGATCCTAGCAGTAAAGACACGGACGTTAAACTCTTTGGGGCACCCGTCAACCTCCTCCAGGTTGCCCACTGCTAAGGGACCCCACTCCTAGTTAAAGTCTCGGGTGTATAGCTCACACACACCACTCACTGCCCTGACCACCGGCTGACAGCTCTACATCTATATAAGCGACATCATCACAGGAGCTAAGCACATAAGCCACCACGTCAGTGGCTCATACAACTGCACATCCACCAATGTGATCTATGCCATCAAATGCCAGCAATGCCCCTCTGCCATGTACATTGCCAAAATGGACAGTCTCTATGACAAAGGATTAATGGACAAAGATATCTGTGAAATGGCAACACAAAGAAAACCTGTTGGGGAACATTTCAGCTTGCCCGGACACTCACTAACAGATCTAAAAATGTTTGTATTATTTCAAAACAATTTCAAAAGTCACCTGGAAAGAGAAACTGCAGAACGTGGTTTCATTTACAAGTTTGACTCCTTGAATAGAGGTTTAAACAAAGACCTGACCTGGATAGGCCGCTACTTTCCACATCCTAATTATAAAATGCTAAGCACCAGGAACTTAGAATACTTATAGCCTACTTTATTAGCCTCATTTAGCATGGACACTTTAATTGACAACATTTTTTTCTCCATTTTCCCCCTTCTCTTTCCCTCCCCATCCCCTCTCTTTCTCTGCTATTTATTTGCAACCTGGACCCCATAATTCCATTCATCTGAAGAAGTGGGTTGTGCCCCCGAAAGCTCATGATACCATCTACATTTTTTGTTAGTCTCTCAGGGTATGTCTACACTATAGCATTATTTTGAAATATCTTATTTCGAAATAGTTAATTCAAAATAAGTTATTTCGAAATAATGCATCTACACACAAAATGTATTTTGAAATAGCATTTTGCTATTTCAAAATAGTGCACCCACTCTGAGTGGACGCTGAATCGCATTTAAGGCCTGCCGGAACTAAGTCCAGCAGGCCATCAGGTCAGGAGTTACTTTGTGTGGCTGCTGCCTGAGTCTATCTGAGACCTGTGCTTAAAGGGACCCCCTGGACAGCCGGTTCTCAGGTGTCCCTGCTTGCTTATCTACCTCAATGAGGGACAGCAAAGCATTTTGTCTCTGCATGCTCGGGTTGCCCTCACTTGGGATACCACAGCACTCTGCAACATGGAGCCAGAGCTGCCCCTGCACTTGCTGCAGGCTGCCATCCGGGAGGTCCATCAGGGGGCTGTCAGTATCCAGGAGGCCCTGAGGGAGAGCTTCCACCCTGAGGAGCACTAAGAGCCTCCCTGGTCTGCTCCACTGGGGGCTTGTGCCTCATTCCTCCCTCACGTCCTTCCACTTACCCCTCCCTAACCCCCCTTTCTGATGTCAAATAAAATACATGTATTTTCATGAACACAAACTCTCTTTATTTAACAAAACTGGTGGGGGGGGGGAATGAAACTCTGGTGAGACTGGGGAAAGGAGGCGGAAGAGGGGAAAGAGAGAGGGGAGGGGGAAACCTGGGAGGAGGGAGCTGGAAGGGGGAAGCAAGGGGAAGAACCGGGAGGGGAAGCTCAGGGCTCAGGGTTGGGGGGTCTCGCTGGACCAACTTGATTTTCATGCAAACCTGCTCCTGGGTTCACATGTGGCCTTTGGTGGCAAGGCTGGCAGCTATCCTGCCATAGACGGCCGCATTCCTCCGTCTAGTGCAGAGATCCTGAATAAGGTCCATGATCTCCACCTGGACCAGGAAGGCGCCCGCCTTCTCCAAACCCTGTCAGGCTCCTGGGAGCTGTCAGACTGCTCCTGGGGAGCAGTGGAGGGCTGGCTGCCAGTGACTTGCTGGCTCATGTTTTGGGGTCACTGGGTCAGAGGCAGTGACTGCTGGCTCTGAGCTGGCAGGCTTGGAGCTGGCACAGGCACTGTGGCCAGAGTCTACCCCTTTAAGGGCTCTGGGGAGGAGAGAGGGAGAGGAGTGTTCTTCATTGAGGCCGGAGTGGCACCCTGGGAAGGCTGGAGGCCCCCTATTTCAATATAAGTGTCTACACAGCACTTATTTCGAAATAGCTATTTCAAATTTGGTGTTATTTCTCATAGAATGAGGTTTACCAAATTCAAAATAAGTGCTCCGCTATTTCGAATTTATTTTGAAATAGCGGTTTGGCTGTGTAGATGCTAGGAAAGTTATTTCGAAATAAGGGCTGTTATTTCAAAATAATTTTGCTGTGTAGACATACCCTTAGAGACTAACATGGCTACCCCTTTGAAACTTTTGCCTAGGGCTGTATGTCTTTTCTGGGTCTGGCTGCAGCTTGAGCTGAAACAAACTAGCATTAGCAAAAACAACAAGGAGTCCAATGGCACTTTAAAGACTAACAACTTTTCTAGGCTATTAGGACATAAGTTTTTGTGAGATCCAACTCACTTCTTCAGTATTTATGGGGCCTTCTGCAGGGTTATAAAATGGTGCCCCATTGATCCCAGTGTGTCTGGATTGCTCCACGCTACCTGCCCCATCCTTCCTGGCCCAGCTCAGCTCCTCCACCCACCGCTGTTTACCTGCTGCCAGCTAATTTGTGCAGGGAAGGTTTTAATCACACCTTGCTTGAGCCAGCAGGGAGCAGAGAGGGGACAAGTGGCTGCCAGCACACATACAGACAGGCCTGTTCCCACTCTACCCTCCTTCGCTGCTAGCCCACTACACAATGTGGGGAAACTGACCTGGATGCGCAAAGCTGCTGGCATTGCTGCTTGCTCCACAACCCCTTCTCCTCCCCCCACCTTATTGCTGCTCTCTGCTCTCACACCGTTAGGGGCTGTGAGGGGGGAGCAACATGACTGCTCCCCACATCCAGGTCACTTTCTCTGCTTGGGCTGCATAAGGAGGGGGCAAGAGAGCAGCAACTCCTGATGCCTCATAGCACAGCCCATGTGGGAAAAGTAACCTGGATGCTGGGAGCCCTGGCGTGTATGGGGGAGGGGAAGGGAATGGGATGGGAACATGTGAAGGAGACTGGGTATGTGTAAAAACAGTGAACAAAAACCAAGCTGGCCAAACATCAGCCATGTGCTGCCCCCACTCAAAGGGAACCATCACGTTATCTCATTCTTCACATTTCTCACAGGGACTTCCAAGGCTTGAATTAAAGATTTGTATGACACTGGGGCACATGTAAAAACTGTTTAAAACATTTTAAAAATAAAAATATGAAAAATGCATTTGCATTTTATTTACAGTGGCCTTATTCATTCTAGTCTTGCTAGTCATTCCCCCCCCAGTTAGAGAGGCACAGAGATAAGGATCAGGACCAGCTGCATCCCAAAAAGGTCAAGCCAACCGTCCAAACTGGACCCAATTCTCCCCTCTCAAACCAGGGGCACTGTGACGGTGGTGGGATGGGGGCAGGGTGATCTGGGAGAGATCCAGTCCCTCCCATGGGTGCTGTTGAGGGGGGCATGAGGCAGACAGAACAGGGGGTCTTCCCCCCCAGTGGTGCTGCTGATGGGGGAGAGATGGGGGAGCAGGGAAAACTGGGGACCTTTCCCCAGGGTATTAATGACAGGGGAGGAATGGGGTACCAGGAGGAACTGAAGGTCTCCCCAAGGGGTGCTGCTGATGGAGGAGGAACTGGGTCTCTTGTTGGTGTGTGGGGCCCATGGCAACTGGCTTATTTGGATCAGGGGGCACTGGTGGGTACTGGTGGGGTTGGAGCAGGGGGAACTGGGTCTCCTGTAGCTGTGTGGGGCCCAGGCTGAGGCAGCTTATCTGGTCACTCACTGGTTGGGATGTCTATCCATACGGTGCTGGTGCCCCATGCAGCTGTGTATTTTGCATATGCATAGGGATGGCTCTGCTCCAGTCCCATAGCAGCAATGCTGTGGCAGCTCATGCTTCAGCATGAACTAGCTCAGCAAGTAACTCCCTGAGCTATGAGTGGATTTACAGAGCCAGCACTGAAGCTCATACTGCCTTAGCTTCGTTGCTCGGTATCCATGCTCGTGAGAATAACGCTAACTCGGGTACGTCAGCTTGAACTGCAGTCATACACCTTCTGATTGCAGTCTAGACAGACCCTCAATCCTTGCTATTATGTAGTCTGAAGTCTTATTATATCAGAAGAGCCCATCAAAGTCTTGCTAGTGTCCTAAGGAAGAATATAAATGCAGGTCTCCTGAGGTTCTATAGTAAAAAGCAACAGGAACTACAAGTGTCTGTCACAACACTGGTGCTTAAAGTTACAGAAAAAAGCAAGATCTGTTTGAATGCAAATAAAACTATACAAATAAGTTAGCTGTTACCTCTATGATTTAATTCCTGACTGTTAAAAACAGAAAATTGAGAGTGGCTTGTTTTATGAGTTATATTGAGTATCCCGATACAAGCATCTCAGTTAAATTCTCATATAATAGTAAAAGAATGTTTGGCTCAAGAAACAAGGCAGCTATTAGTGTCACAGGCTTCCTACTTGTTCACAGTGTTGCCAGTTATTTTGATTCATCCTTAAATGTAATTTATGGTTTCCTTGCCAGAATTATTTTAAATTACGACTACAGAAGCTATTATTGTTTAATGCACTAAGAGCTGGACATGCTTGAATTGTAAATACTAAAAAGCCTTTCATAGGCTTAGTAGATTTTTATTTTGTTTTTGTATAAAGTAGCTAACGGCAAACTCTCTGGTTATTTGACCAATTTGTTAAAAATAAAAGTGACCATGTATCTCTGAGCACAAAAGTTTAGTTGCAATTTAAAATTGTAAATTTAGTGAAAATTCATTTGCTTACTTAACTCTTCCTGAGTGGAACACTTTGCCTTCAGGGACTGCCAGTGAAACAGTGGGAAAATAAAAGGAGGAAAGGGCCAGTTTGACATCAGAACTCCACAAATTCTGCATGAAAAGTTTTCCCTTTTCCACCATTCATTTGAAACAAAAGGGCCTGCAGGGGATGTGTCCACAATCACAAAGTCATTTAAAATCCCAAAGCTAAATTTCCAGTGCAGTGAATACCAATTAAAATAGACTCATATTTGCTTAGTAACAGGAGAGGACCCCACTTTTACAAGGCTTCACATTAGAAAAAGCTCAAAACACTGTCCCAGTGGAATCTTTAGGGCCTGATTCTATTCCCCTTGTAAGCTATTCAGGGCAGTGATTTCACATTTTTGTGCTATATGGCATACAGCATGTCATCTGCTTTAAACAAATAATAGTGGGGGGTTTGCCATTGGCTTCAATGGGAGCAAGCCTTAGATTTTAATGTGCTAAGACATCATCTGAACTAACTTCCCTTTTGCTAGCTTTGATTAGGAACACTGCATCAACATTATAAACAGAGTTGGGAGCAGTGCAGCCTTACTGAACGAATCCAACTGGAAAGTCAAGAACTGGAGAGCCCCTAATGCCAGCTCTTTCCAAGTTCCCAAAGCAGACATTGGTCACCTTAAAATAAGAAGGAAAATAAGGAAAAAAAAAAAACCTTTACCATTATGTTTCAAAGAACCCAAATAGATGTCAGCTCTTGAGCTCCTACAGTGAACTTCATCAAATAAGGGAGTGAGGGACAATAGCCTGGTAGTGAGATCAGCAGACTGGCTGGGGAGACTTCCTAGTTCTACCTCCAGATCTGTCAGGTCTGTCAATAGTGCGGGAAAGGGAGGTAATTGCCCTGGGGCCCAGCGATTCAAAGGGGCCTGGGGCTCCAGTCACTGCTGCTGCCACATGACAGTGACTAGAACCCCAATTCCATTCAGTTGCCACCAGGGGGCCGTGCTGGGCACTCCATGCAGCTCTGACATCTGGGGGCAGGTGGCACTAAGGGCTGGCTGCCTGGCCCTGCCTTTCCACGTGAGGCCCCACCCCTTCTGGCAGTATGGAGCCGGGCCCCCACACACACTTTGCACAGTGTCCCGTGGAAGCTGTCAGCCTCCCTGAGCTCTGTCACTGACTGTCTGTGTTACCTTAGGCCAGCCACTCAGCTTTTTGCACCTCACTTTATCTCGCTGTAAAATAATACTTCATGCTTAAAATGTCCAAAGCACTGTACACAGCTTAACCAACTATTCCTCATAATATCATTGAGTTATCTCAGTAAATATCATCTCTCTTTGGCTTAGGCAGAAACTGAGACAGTAACATGACTGGGCTTGGGTCATTTCAAATGGTGAATAAGTTGCAGGACCGGGATTAGAACGCTTGCATATTTGTGTTCATTTTTCAGACCACTGCCTCTTTTGGAGAATACCAATAGCTGCCTATACCACAGGGATGTTGGAAGGATAAATTAAATAATATGTGTAAAGCACTTTATAAATCTGAGGTGAAATGTGCTAGATAAGTGTAAAGTATTACATTGTAAATTATACATAAATGCTGCTTTTCAGATGTGTCTTCCACCGAGAGAGTAGCTTCTAAACAGTGAATGAGCAACACTTCTATAGAATTGATTACTATGCCTTAGGGGCTATAAAAACTGAAAAGTGGTATGGGTGAGAGAAGCTCCTTGACATTTTGGTACTATCAGAAGTACTGTATTCCTTTTGAAGTTATGTCTTAGTTCATAGAATGCCAACCTCTGCCTTTTTGCATGTAATTTTAAAAAGTGGTTTAAGTTAGTATGCTTTGTTTTAAAATGAATATACCTCAGATGGAGCACAAGGCATCCAGTAGGGCACCTAGTAAGAGAATACTATGTGAGTCAATGACTGTTTCAAGAAACTCCAAGAAACAAGAATACTAATAAGATAATGATTTACAGTGGAATGAGTAGAGTCTTTGGGAATTAAGGAGTAGAGAGATGAGCTGAGAAGTCTGGATCTGGGCTATTATAATTTAACATTTATGTGGGGTTTACAGAGGCACAAGACACCATAGTAGAAGTGAAAAGGAGACTGACTTTATTTCCTGCTTCCATAGGCTTAAAACCTCCCTGCTATACGTCCCCTAGTGGTTCTCTTTTCACTACACCACAGCACCTTTTCTGAAGAGGAAACCTATACTTTATATTTTGTATATAATCACCAGCATAAAACAAAATAATATATAATACAAACAAAAATAAACAGCTGTAGATAGGACAGGGCAGACTGCCTGAACCTTCAGCCTTGTGTCAAGGACTTGTTCTGCCTTTTTACAAATTCAGCTACTAACTTTCTGGGGTTCTTGAGATCTTTTGAAATTCTCCAGGAATCATAGAATCATAGACTCTTGCGCTAGAAGACACTGCAGGAAGTCATCGAGTCCAGCCCCCTACCCAAAGCAGGACCAATCCCAACTAAATCATCCCAGCCAGGGCTTTGCCAAGATGGAACTTGAAAACCTCTAAGGACGATTCAGGAGGACATCTTTTTCTAGCCAGATACCTCTTTGCAGGGAGAAGATCTGGAGGTCATATAGGTAATTCTATGTGGTCAATAAGGTTATTGTTCATAGATTCCATATTAGGAGTGGGGATGAGGGTGAATTGAAGGTTCCTCAGGTGGCTCAACAAGATGACACAGATTCCAAAGACTGATTCCTACTGGCTTGAGGATTGAGGAGCTACGGAACATCCCTATACTGTCCCCTTTTATTTCACCCATACATCTCCTGGATTCAGCACTCTGAAGGATTTGACTCTGTGACTCCTGTCAAAGTCCCTCTTCTGGTGAGTTCTATATTGATCTTCCTTTTGCAGTCTCAAGAAATGAGGTCAACAAGGGTTTAGTAGGGAAGGAATAGTCAGGATAGTGGACTGCAGCTTCCTCCCCATCAGTAGGTCTGCAGGACTAAATCCATTTGTTAGGGGCATTAACGATTATAGTAATAAGATGAAACAAGCATTTGAAGACTTAGAAAGAGGTTATTTTAGAGTGACATGTTTGAAACTATAATACTCTGCAAACTTTTTATAGGTCTCAGAAGAAAACTGAAATCATTATCAGGGTTTGCTCTGGAATCCCTAAGCAGGGAAAGATTAGTTTTATCTTGTGTACAACTGCACTTGATGTTGTGTTGAGCAACTTGGCAATTTCAATAAATCTTGAAAAACAATCAGTTAGGTTGTGTTATCCCAGCAGGAGATAAATCACTTCTGATTTCTGCTACGGTCAATCTGATAGAACTAATGTTAGTTTTTCACACAATACACAGTCAACCTGTGGAACTCCTTGCCAAAGGAGGTTGTGAAAGCCAAGATTATAACAGGTTCAAAAAACAGGTAGATTAATTTATGGAGGCTATTTATGTCCATCAATGGCTATTAGCCAGGATGGGCAGGAATGGTGTCCTTAGCCTCTGTTAGTCAGAAGCTGTGAATGAGCAACAAGGGATGGATCACTTGATGATTTCTGTTCTGTTCATTTCCTCTGGGGCACTTGGCATTGGCCACTGTCAGAAGACAGAATACTGGTCTAGATGGATCTTTGATCTGACCTAGTACGGCCATTCTGATGTTCTTAGTAACAATTCTCATCTGTTCGTTCTCATACACGCAGAGCTATCACTATCTCAACTCGCTACTGTAGTTGTTTCAGACTGTTTAGTTCTCTTTTCTCTCCCAGCATTTGGAAATACCTGGGTGACCCTTACATAGTCTGTCAGGATTTCCTGTTGCACTGATAAAAGGATTCTGGACAGACCTTTTTTTTCTGATGAAATCCCCAAACTGCCAAATGTGTTCCTGGAGGTTTTGAACATTGTCTGGGTTGTTTAACCTTCTCTGCAATCAGTTATGACTTAGCTCTGGACTTAATCTGCCTCTTGTTTCTTTTTAAGTTCTTGCAGACATTTTTCTGTGGTAGAAGGGGTAGACCAAGCCAGGGGCTTACTTCCCTGAGCCCACAGTTCACCCACTGCCCATGTCTATATCGCTGAAAAAAACAGTATGTTTACTCCATGTATCTCAACCAACACAATTTAATTTCTCAAAGCTGAAAAGAATCCACGAGCAAAAACAATCCTGTTCCCCTGACAACACAACACTTGCCTCAACCGGCCTTATGCTTCCTTCCCTCTCTTTTGATTCCCTCTTTCTTCTTCCCAGTTAACAAAACCTTTTGTTTTCTGAACTTCACTGGTTCCAGTGCTTACAAAGTTATCATTCTCTGCCAGCTTGGTGGCAGGGATTCAAACAGTTTCTTTAGTGCAAGCCTAATGGATGTATTCAGGCTAGTAACAAAGGATGAGCTGCTAGGTGAATGGAAGAACATTCCTAAACTTAAAGGGCTGTGATGGCTGAAGCTGTGGATAGAACCAAAAGAATTTCCCATGATTTTTAAGGGAAAATAAAATCTATGAATCTGAACTTTAGATGAGTAATGATTGGTCCATACAAGAAAATTAGATTTTTTTTAAATAACTCAGTCATGGGCATAAAATATCCACACCCTTGAGCGATGTAGTCATGTCTGCCGATGGGGGAAGGAAGAGGGCAAAGGGGCCAACTGCCCTGGGGCCTGACAATTCAAAAGGGCCAAGGGTACCAGCTGCCACCACTGCTGTAGTAACAGCAGTGGCAGCAGCTGGAGCCCCAGGTGGCACAGTCTGGGTGGCACTGAGTTCTGGCTGGAGGGATCATGTTGTGGTCTGGAAAGCACTGAGGGCTGGCTGCCTCTTCTGGGAGCATGCAGCCAGCCTCTTACACCTTGCCCTGGGACCTGGCATTTCTGTCAGCCCTGCCCCCAGGTGTAGTTAAACAGACCTAAGCCTCCCAGTTCTTCCATTGACCTAGCGTGCATCTACACAACAGTTATTTCAAAATAGCAGCCGTTATTTCAAAATAACAATGCCAGAGTCTATATGGCCATTCTGTTATTTTGAAATAATTTCAAAATAACAGATGGCTTATTTCAAAAACTGTAAACCTCATCTCACAAGGAATAAAATAGCTATTTCGGAATAGCAGTTGTGTGGACACTCCTCTGCTGCCATTTCGAATAGCTCCTCCCCAGGGCCATTTAAAGTAATTACTCCCCATTGCCTCCTGGGGCTCTAAATCGAGGTAGCACGTCCACATTAGGGAATCCTGCCTCAGACTAATTTTGAGGCTTCCCAGTAATGTAGATGTGCTATTTCGAAATAAGCTATTTCAGAAAAAAAAAATCCAAAATAGCTTATTTTGAAATAAGCGTGCTGTGTAGGCATGCCCTAGTGACTGCATCTCAGGGAGGTGAGAATCCTTTCTGTCAGCATAGAAAGTGTCTGAACACAAGTGCTAAATGTGGACAAGCCCTAACTGGAGAGGAAAAAAGAAAGACTTTTACCCAGAGAAGAAGACCAAAAATTGAATGTGAGAGCAAGTATGACAGGTAAGAACAGAAGCTTTGAAGAGGGATAAAAGTTAATGAGCAGAGGAGGAAAAAACCAAAATTATAGATGTTGAAGCAAGAAAATGACACTGAAAATTAAAACAGGCTGGAAGTAAAGATGACTTGAGAGAAAACTGGAAGAAGCAAGGAAAAAGTCTTCCATGTTTGGTTGGTTCTTTATTTCTGAAGTGCAGATTTCTTAATGTGATGCTGTGTCAGAATATTATTTTAAAGTAAAATGAACCTTTTTGACTTTCATACTTCAGAACCAAAGAGATGACGTCTGAACAGGCCAGGAGGATCATGGGAGACCTCTGACTAAAGTCAATAAATCTCACTGTGCTGGGAATGAGTGGCTGGTCATTCTCTGCAAGGAACTTTCTCCTGACCTTTTATGAACATTTACAATGTGCCATAGCACTCAGAATTTCTCTTTTTCTCCCTCTGGTGGAGAGGTTTCCTACTATACTGTTTCCTAGTTGGGATGGAAAGCCAAGAAAAACAGAACCAGCCTGAATCCTAGCCCATCTAAACCATGTCTAATCAGCTGATTAAAAGACCTCTGGTAGTTAAGCCATTGCCCTTTCTTACTTCCAACAGATCCTTTTGATAAAATTAATGTCAGTATAATAGAAATTTCTGCTGGTTGGTATTTTGGTAGTTTGAGTACTCCCCATGGTCATACGGGGTGTGTCTAAACTACACCCCTCTGCTGACAGAGGGATGTAGATTAGGCACATCGCTATTGCAAATGAAGTGGGGATTTAAATATCCCGCGCATCATTTGAATAAAAATGGCCGCCACGTTTTGCCGACTCGGCACTTTGCCGGCAAAAAGCGGCAGACTAGATGGGGATCGGTCGACAAGGAAAGCCTTTTCCGATCAATCCCTTATGCCTCATGCAACGAGGTTTACAGGATTGGTTGGAAAAGGCTTTCCTTGTTGACCAATCCCCGTCTAGACTGCTGCTTTTTGCCGGCAAAGTGCCGTGTTGGCAAAAAATGGCAGCCATTTTTATTCAAATGAAGCGTGGGATATTTAAATCCACACTTCATTTGCAATAGCGATGTGCCTAATCTACATCCCTCTGTCAGCGGAGGGTGTAGTTTAGACACACCCATGGAAGGCAATACAGTCTTGGTTGTTTCTAATGGAGGGAAGCCTTAAAGCACTAGAGATTTTGAGAGTACTAGTCACTATGAGTAAGTGCTGGGACAGAGACTTTTGTATTGAAGGTTGGAAGTCTAGTGAGATGGAGGATAAGTGAGAGTTGAAACAAGAAAGGGAGTTGGGATACAAGAGGCTCTTGGGGGATTAAAAAGAAAAATCTTGAATAGTCAGAGGGTTAATGATAGGGATTTTGAGGTCAGAGAGAATGACCAGATGGGATTAGAGGGAGCAGATAAGAAGTAGGTTGGTTTAGGAGAATGGTGATAATGGATTACAGAATCTTTCACTTTAAATTAGTTTGCACAGGGAAACATTTTCAAATTTGGAAGACTGAAATTAATCCCCTAAAAAATGAGGCCTGATTTCTTCGGAGATGCTGATCAATCACTAGAAACTCTGGGTGCAGTGAACCTCAGAAAATCAAGTCAATTGTATTTAGGGATCTAACGTTAAAGCCAGAATTGTTAAATATGGGAGATAGCCATATAACCTTTCTATTTTCTTGCTAAAGGGACACTGCTAACTTGAATTAAATTTTTAAAATGACTTACTAAAACAAAAATAATCACCTTTTATGAGGCTATATTTTGGAAAAAAATTCCATGCAGGTTTCCCTGTTCTTTTGCTGATATAGTTAGGTTCTTTTCAATAAGGGAGAAATGAAGACAATAGAAATAATTGTGTGTGTTAAGTTAATGAAGTGAGTAAGTGTTTCCAAGATTGTTGTCTGATGGACTGTAAAGAACGATGCACAAAATATTGTCAAAAGCATTAGAAAAAACAAATGGAAAAATACAGAATGTTTTTGCTAAATTCTTTCACCTATAATAATCTTAGGAGGTATAACTATAATAGGTTCAAACATTTCGTACAAAAATGTGTCATGAATATCTGTCCCTTTACTGTACAGTGAACCTGAATTCAGCATAAGTTTTCATAATTTTATTCCATAAAAAAACAAAACAGTTGGGAAGATTTACAATGTCATGTAAGTGAAAGAAAATCATATGAACACTTAAAATGTGATCCAGAAAAAATTGCAAATTCAACATATGTATGTAAACTAGCAAATCACAGTCTCTTGCGTTAGTTTACACCAAGTTTGGGAAAGGATTTGGGAGGAAAACAAGCAGAAAGTTCCAAGGCACAGTCCCAAGCCTGTCAAACTATATTTGATGAAGTACATAGACTCTAAAAACATAGCAAATGAAAAATATATATTAAGGACCCAATTTTGCAGAGCTTGACCAAGCAAAATTCTCATTAAGGTGAATGGAAGTTTTGCTGGATAAAAGGAGTTTAGAAAATCTAGCTGTAAATGCCTAAAACCGAGAAAACATCTGAAGAGGCAAGAAAATCTTCCACTACAGCAGTTATCTCATTATGCTGGGAAATTGTCAATCTTTCCACACAATTTCATCCCATTAAGCATGATTGGCAGTTAGTTCAGTTCCTGGTCTTTCTTGAACAATCAGGTGTGTTACAGGTTAGAAATAAGGTGAATTAACAGACTTGTATGAGAATGATAGCATATCTTCTGCCTGTGCTCTGTCAGGAGATGTCAGTTCCTCTCCTTTTTGAGGGAGCAAGTTAACTCAGAATGTTTCTAATTCCTTTTTGCCTCTAAACCAATAAAGACTGTGCATATAAATACAGTGTTATAAAGCTGCCATATATTAATTGTTTACCCATAACAACTTGATAATCAGAAATTCATGCATATTTACATGAAGGCATTTAAAGATACTAAATTGAGCATCACAACATCATCTTAAAATAGCTAAACAAGATAAATATATACTTCAGGCTTAACAGCTCATAACACAATCACAGTCCGTCAGCAGGGATATTAAGCAGTTCCATCAATTGTGCTGGTTTCCAGCCTGCCTATATACCATTCTTTAACTTAGCAGCTCTCATCTACCCCCTTAAATTATTCTAGTCATTGACATATAATTATTTAGACACACCATGCGGTGCATGCCTATTACTGAAAAGAGGGAAAATTTCATGACAAAATAATTATTAGGACTTTACTGTTTGGTTAGTCATGTCTGAGTTAGATTGTCCCCGAGCAAACATTGGTGGTTACAGGTAAGATTTGTATGATTTAAATTAAGGCATTATCCAGTAGCATCAACTGCAACTGTATGTTCACCACATCCTGAAAAAGGCAATTAGATCCTGCCCGAAGGGGGTAGTTCAGTGCGCTTGATGCCTAGTGTCTTTGCAGAGCCAATGAGAACCCACTGTAACAGTAGCTTTGTAAGCACTGAGGAGAGATGAGATCAGGTGGATTCTGTGTTCGGAGGCAGTAAGAAAAGGCTGCTGCGCACCACTTCCATGTTCAAAGCTTTTACAGGCAAGGACAGTAGGCACCGGGGAAGATGCAGAATTATGAAGGGAAAGCGCTCTTTTTGCACTAGTCATTTTAAAATATGCCTTTTCCTACTAACGCCCTGGGGATATCAGGAGAGTGAATATTTTTATAAAGTCAGGTTAATTTCGTGCTAGGAATGACAAGCTTTTTGGAAAGAGCAAGAACTTGTTTGGAAATTTTAACATTCATGTTGCTCAGACATTTACATTTCAGGGACTGGCATTGTTGGTATGTCCTACAACAATTTACAATTCCAAATGAGGCAGTGGAGTATGTAACGAATATCTGTGTGACAGACAATCCCATGGATTTCAAAGAAAGTTTGGGTAATGCTTTTACAGAGCACTCTGGATCTAACATGCATGATCCAAGTGATATGCACGGTGCCTGTCTGATTTAATGGGGAAATGTCTCACTGATTTTAAATGGCATTTCAGTGAATGTAATGGTTCTATTGGAAATGTGTAGGGCAAGATGATGCCCAGACCCTCCTTGGTGCAACATGGGGAAGAGACTGAAAAGAGCTTTCCCTAACCCTTGTGCCCCAGTGTAGGAGGCTGGCACAATCCCACAGAGGAATTCAGGGGCAACTCCAGGCTAGTGCTTTCAGCTCTAATTCCCTGAAAGGAGGAGGGCAGGTCCATGACCTTGTTTCTTCTTCCACTGTCCTACGAGGTGGATGGGTGCATGCTGGCTTAGTCAAATAATACAAGAGAGGTCCTCTGTCTGTGAGCCAGAATTTCTGCTAGGACCCCTTCTCATTCACCATCACTAGTGAAAGCCAGTGCATAGTGTAGGCAATGAATGACCAGTGGGCGTAACATGATAAAAACTGGCACATGCCATGCCACATGTCTTAACATATGTGCATTGACCTTGATTGGGATGCTAGAGGCCCATGTCAGGGCACAATTTCTTCCAGAGTATTTAAGTATGACTGTCTCAGGAGTTTAGTGGAATCTGGCTTAGTACTGCAAGGTCCTCATGTCAGCCCTGTGTCACTTAGAGCTAGTTTCTGGTGCCTTTACTTAGAGAGAATAGTACCTCACTCTGCGAATGGACCCATTGCCTTCTGTGGCACAAATCAGGTCCTATTCAGCGTCAGTAAAAGTTTCATAACTGGTCCTTGAAGTCATGACTTCACAGACCTTTCCTGGGCCAAAAAGCAAAGCCCATGAAGCTGATATTCTAGGATGTCACTAAGCATTATTTTTCAGGGAAAAAAATAATTAACAGTGTCCGAAAACAACCAATTATTGAAGAAAATAAAGGTTTTTATTTAATACATGTCATATACTATTTTAGTGCAGGTATCTGAAATCCAAGAGCACTAACATAATGGCAATTTGGCAAAAATACTTAAACTTTGTAAATTCAGTGCTGCTTTTCACCATATGATATCTTCAGTTGTGGAATATTTTCCAGGTGCATTCAGTGAATACAGTATCCTGTTCTAAGTGCTTTCAATTCTAGTCACTGCTGAAGAAAATAAAAGCTGTTATACCTGTTATAAATGACAGGTATTAAGATTATTCACAATTTGAAATCCTTTTTCAAAGATGCAACAAAACAAGCCATTTAGCTCTAATGTACAATCAATTTAATCCAACAAATCACATTTATTCCATGTTTCAAATTGTTTGGATTGATTCTAAGGGAGAAAGGACATATTTTCTTAAATGTATCTGAACATCACAAGTAGAGGAATACACAGTGAGCCCTCGTCTATAACTCCCCTTATTTCAAAATAACAAGTGGAACGTCCACATTATCAAGCCCATTATTTTGAAATAAGGGGCAGGTTATTTCAAAATAGTAACTCCTGCTTTTCACAAGGAATAACTCTTATTTCAAAATAGTTATATCAAAATAGCTGTAGAGTGGATGTTCCACTGCTGCTATTTTGAAATAATGTGTGGTCAGCCTCCACTCCCCACCTTGGCAGGAAGGCCTCCCCCTTCCGTTCGCGCATGTTGTGCAGAACACAGCATGCAGCCACCACATGTGCAATGTTGTGCTCCCCAAGGTCCAGGTGGGTGAAGAGGCATCTAAAGTGCACCTTCAAATGGCTGAAGGTGCCCTCCATGACTATGTGGGCCCTGCTTAGTCTGGCATTGTATAGTTCTCTGGAGGGGTTCAGGTGGCTGGTGTAGGGCTTCATGAGCCAAGGCTGCAGGAGATAGGCCACATCCCCCACCAGGCAGACAGGCATGTCCATATCCCCGACCCTGATGGTGCAATCGGGGATGAAAGTTCCAGCATGCAGCTTATGGAATACACTCGAGTTCCAAAACACATGTGCATAGTGCATCTTCCTCAACCACTCGGCATATATGTCTGTGTGAACTGTCCCCGGTGGTTCATCACAGTTTGTAGGACTCCTGAAAAGTATCCCTTTTGGTTGATGTACATTGATGCCTGGTGGTCTGGGGCCTGGATGGGGATGTAGGTCCTATCAATAGCCCCCCCCCAGTTGGGGAAGCCCATGTTGGCAAACTGGCAATGATGGCGTCCACGTCTCCAAGGCGGATGACTCTGTGCAGCAGGATGGAGTTGATTGCTCTGACCACCTGCAGAAGGAAACAAACAAACAAAGAATCACAGGGGTGCCAGGGCCCCTGATAGCTCCCCCAGTCTCCCGTCCTAATTCCCTCCCTCTACTTACCAGGAGCAACCCCCTCCAATCACCCTAACCCCCTGGCAGGGCTTTGTGAGGGCAGGACTGAACAAAACCTCCCAGGGAGGGGGGCTTGCACCATCCCCACCCCAAGCCCCATCTCCCCTTTCCCTAGGGAAGCCCATTCCATCCTTCCACCCCCATCCTGGGACAATAGCCTGAGAACGCCATACCTGAATGACCCGGGCCCCAATGGTTGATCTCCCCACGCTGAACTGGTTCCCCATGGATCAGTAGCTGTCCAGCATGGAAAGCTTCCAAAAGTTAATGGCAAAACGCTTCTGGAGGGGATGCTGGGTCTCATGTGCGTGTCCCATCACCTCAGGGCAGGGGTGAGCCACTCACGGAGCTACATGAGTTGTCCTTTTTCATTCTAAAGTTCTTGAGCCATTACTGGTCTCCCCAGTGCTACAAAACAATGTGGTTCCACCAGTCTGCACTGGATCCAGATGCCAGAGGCGGCAGGGCACGGTATCCAGGGCAGGCGGGATCCAGCTGCAGGAGCCACATCCACACAGATCTGAGGAGGGTCTCCAACAAGGTCTGGGGATCGGGTTCCTGCAGAGCCTGGGAGGCTGCATGCAGAAACTGCTGCATGACTTTCAGCAAAAGCTGCAAGAGCTGAAGACTGCCTGGAGACAGCTCTGGCTCCATAGTGGAGAGTGATGTGGTGTCCTGAAGTAGGGCAATCAGAGCAAGAAGAGAAAATGCTTTGCTGTCCCTCAGAGAAGTAGGCAAGCAAGCAGGAAAACTTGAGAAATGGTTGTTCAGGAGGGTCCCTTTGAGCATGAGTCTCAGAGAGCCTCAAGCAGCAGCCACACGAAGTAACTACTGACCGGATGCCCTGTCTGAACTGGTTCCGAGTGGCCTTAAATGCGATTCAGCATCCAATCAGCGTGGATGATCTATTTTGAAATAGCTGAGCACCATTTCAATACACATTTTGTGTGTAGATGTTCTATTTTGAAATAAGCTATTCCAGAAAAGCTCTTCTGGAATAGCTGATTCCAAAATAACTGTGAGTGTAGATGTAGCCTAAGGGAACGTGCCTTGGACTAATTTCAAGGCATCCCTGTAGTGTGGACACGTTATTTCAAAATAGTTATTTTGGGAGTTATTATTTTGAAGTAAGTTATTTTGAAATAATTTCCTAGTGTAGACATGCCCATATTTAAAAAATTAAAAACATAGAGTAATTATGATGGTTCAGTGTCAAAGCAAGTTTAGGGTACTGCAGGATTGTTCTGAGTACAATACTAAGAAATATTTCACTTATCATTTGGAGTCTGGTGTGAAGTGTACACTAATTACATTGAAAAGAGCTTCAGTTTCTTTGGAGAATAGAATTAAAATATAGCACATTCCTTGCTAAAACTGAGAAATCATTTAAATGCAATAAGCTGAGATTCAGTAAAGACAAATATAGATTGACGCATGTAGAAGTCAATAATCAAACTTAGAAAAAGATGTAACTTGGGAGATAGACAGTTAAGCAGTGGTACCATAAAGAAATCTTTAGTAATTAATGTCAAGGATAAATTAAATAGAAGTCAACAATCTGACACTAGTGCGAAAAATGGCGATTGCTGTATTGGGCTATATTAATAAGAGTGTCATATGCAAATCAAGCAGGATAGTTCTTGCTCTCTGCTAGAGGCAATGCTTTGGCCTCACTGACCATACTGTAGCTCTCTGTCTGGCAAAGAGTACAGAAATCTGGAGACAGTTCAGAGGAGAGCAGCAAATTTGGTAAAAGGTTTGGAACAACTTGGTCTGTGAGAAAAGAATGAGAGAACTGTGCATGTTCAGTCTGAAGAAAAGAGGTCTTGGGAGAGATATGCTAACTGCCTACAAAATAAATAGAACAGATCACAGGGAGCAGCTCTTCTCACTGCTCATTCAGAACAGAAGTAACCAACTTGTGCTGTAACACAGAAATGTCAGAGAAAACTTACTTATAACAGACTGTGAAAGCAGCTGCCCAGGGATGCTGGTGAAGTGAATTCCTTAGAAATATTCAAAGGACTAGGAAAGGTTTAGGAATCAGTTCTATCATGATTCAAGAAGACAAATTGCTGTACATGATTCACTTGAAACTGGAAACCAGCTCCTCCAATTATTCAGAATGCTAGAAGGCAGCAAGCTGATAACCCAGAGAGTAATGGCAAAGAATCCTTTCCTTTCTGTGCCTCTGTTAGCTGGGCACATCCCCTCTTGTACAGCAACGCGGTATCTGTTTAGCCTTCTGGGCAATTACCACACAAAGCAATTCACTGAGACCTGGTCTATACTAAAGGGGAAAGTTGATTTAAGAAACATAATTCCAGCTATGTTAATTAAGGGCCATTTTCAAACCTTCCTTTTGACTTCCCTTACTCCTTGTGAAAAACAGGATTACCAGGAATGATGGGAGCGCCCTCTCTGTTTGAATTAGCGGGTCTTCACTAGACCCGCTAATTCAAGCACTAGAAGATTGACCTCTGGAGGGTCAATCTTCTTCACAGTGTAGACAAGCCCTTAGAGTCACTTGCAGGTTTAAACTAGTGTAAATGGTAAATCCTATGTAACACAATCAGCTCTTCCATCACCAAGAGCTCATTAGGTTGGACTGTGCTCAGATGGCAGCCGTCTTCTAATCTCCCAACATTTTGGAGTTTGCTGTGTCTAAGGAGCTATGTTATGTAACCAGCTCCACCGGGGGGTATCGCAGTGAGAGTTGTGGCACATCAGTTCCTTTTAGATGATAGGTAAAATTCTAATACTGTATGCTGTGAACATGGAGGTGATGGCTATAGGTGTACTCATGGTAGATAGTAGAGATTAGTCCCAATAAGTAGAGACTGTTGGTTGGTCTCCACTGGACAGTCATACAGTTTTTAGAAAGCAAATAATGATTCTTTATGGGGGCTGGCAGAAAAAGTGTACATTATTATTTTAAGGTTAAGGTGTGATTTGATCACTGTCTGTAAAATACTTACAAGGGGAAAAGATTTCTAATTGCAGAGGGCACTTAAGTCTAGCAAATAAAGGCATGACAAAACCTAGTCATATCTAGAAGGTGAAGTTAGAAATTAGGACAAGAAATAGGACACATTTTTAAACAAATGAAAGTAATTCTTCATTCGAACAAGTGGTTTACAGAGACTTCATCATTTGAAGTTTTTAAATCAAGACTGTCTGTCTTCCCAAAAGATACCCCCTAGTTCAACTAAAAGTAATCTGCTTGATGGAAAGAACCACGTGGTGAAATTCTATGAACTGTGTGTGCTGGGGTTTGCAAACCTCACACTGGAGAACAATGGTTTAAAGGGCAGCTCTGGGCCCATGCAGCTCCAGAGAGCCACACTAGCAGGAACAGCATAAGTTGCAGACAGGACTTTAAAAGGGGAGAAGAGCAGCTCAGAATGGAGAAGGCTGTGAAGGGAGCAGATCATGTTCCTGAGTGAGAGGGTCAAAGTATTGCCCCTGGACATCTAACCTGTGGCTTCACTACACAGACTTGAAGAATGGCTTGTATGCTGATGAAATCACCATCAGCCAGGGTAGGAAGTGGTCCAGAGAGGCCCCACTGTTGGGCCTTGGACTGGATTTCAGTGAAGAGGGTGGGCCTAGGCACTCCTAACCCCACTCAGCAGATAACACAATACCAGAGGCCTTCATCTGAGGGGAGAGGCCTACTGGAAGACCTTGATTATTCAAAGGCTCAGCACCCACTACCCCAGACAGGAAAGCTGGAACCCCTGACCACTAGGGAGCACTGTGGGCAGTGGCACATTGTTTACCATGTGTTATGCAGGAGGTAAAACTAGCTGATCATGATGCTTCATTCTGGCCTTGAAACTACTACTCACTTATCTATTTGTATCCCAGTAATGCCCAGAGAGTCAAACCACGATTGGGCTTGGGATGACATGAAATTATTTAGGCCTCGTGTACACTACAAACACACATCACTATAACTAGATCCTTCCGGAGTGTGAGAAATCCACCCCCCCCCGAGTGACACAGTGACACTGACCTGACCCCTCGGGTAGGCAGCACTATGTCAGCGGGAGGTGGATTAACTACATTGACCGGAAAAAAACCCTCTCCTGTTGCCATAGTAACTTCTTTACTGAAGTGCTACAGCAGCGGTGCTGCATTGGTGCAGTTGCAGTGCTGTAAGTGTAGACAGTTAAAAATTAAAGGGCAATTTAACCTTTTCCAATGGAGCCCCCAAATGTGGGCCATTAGGGGCTACAAGGGAGACTGTCCATTATGTTGCCAAGGTCTGTAATTTTCCTTATGTGATTCATCCCTTCCATTTAATATTGCCCTGCAGTAGCAAGCAGCCAGACCTCAATCTTGCTGAATGAGGTCTTGCTGGGAGTTCTTGGCACCCCTTGGAGTGACTTTCTACCATCTTTCTGATCTATCTCATTTCCCCTCATCCTGGGGGTAATAGCAGTGTGGTTCTTGCCCTCACTGCAAGTTACAGCAGTCCCCTTGTGAACATTGTGCCAGTGGGGATTGTCAGAGCAAAGCACATTCTGGCTATATCTGCTCCTCTTTCCCTCTGCCATGGCTCTGCATTGTGGGTAGGGTGTAAGGTATAATGTGGGGCCCATAGAGTCAGGTCTTCATCAGCCCTCGCTACCATTCTGTGTCCCCCTTCAGAGATGTAGTTTGACGTATGTATCTGGGGGTGGGAGGCATGAGGTGCAGGGTGAGGCACAGTGGTGGATTAGGGTGAAGAGAGTGGGGCTTGCTAGAGGGCTCCGGATGCAGGGGTTGAGCATTCAGATGCGGAGGGACTCAAGGGGGAATTCTGGGTGGAGGAGGGTCTGGATGCCTGAGGGTTGAATTGATGGGAGGATAGCTCCCTATACAGTGATCCCTCCTCCTGGAGCGAGGAGGACAGGAAGTGGGGATATAGAACTTCCTGCAGCTGTGGAGATTCCTGGGGATGGTTCTGACTTGGACCAAGCCCAGCTGCTCTGTGCAGGAGAAGAGGAAGTTCACAAGGGGACTGCTGTAAATTGCCCTGATTCCTATACCTTCCACCCCTTGCCCTGAGCCTCTCCTCACCTCTCAACCCTCACTCTTGCACCGTCCCATGCCCCCAGCCTCCTTCCCTGAGCCTCCCACATTCCCAATGCTCTGACCGGATTCCTGCACCCCCACACTGCCAGCCCCCTCCCCTGAAAGATCTGAGCAATGCTGGGTAAGTCTTCTAGTTTAAAATATTTGAATAGCAGTAATGGCATTGCTACCTACAATTTCCTGGGGATTGATGATTACATGAGTTAATGGTCTGAAGCTGCAACTTAAGCTGTAAAATTCCTCCCAGCCTGTTGTTAATCCCCAGGAGATGTCCAGCAACTTGATAGTTATTGTTCCAATAAATTACCATAGTAGATACTTCCCTCCTGTACATCTTTTTATCAAACATAATAAGTAGTTCTGCATAATCTACAATTGCTTGAAGTACACAATTATTCAGGAGCAGGACACTTCATCTCATGTTCACTAATTATGATTCCTTTCTTTATCAAAGCTCTTTCAGAATAAAACTGTGAAAGCATAAGGAATGCAAATAGCTAGGGAAAATAGAATATCATCATTGTTATAAATGTATGTAGGGACCTTGCAAGACAATTGTGTCTTTTGTTTATAAACTGCATTTCACATCCATTTTCCTCTGTTATTAGAAAGTGCATTCATTTCAGCATGGTTAGTTGCCACATTTATGAAAGAGATTACAAAACATAGGAAACCAGAATATTATGATACATAAAATATATTATCTTAATCATCACAACTCTTAGGGTTTTGTTAGAAATGTCTGGACTTGGTCTTAAATTCTAGCAGGGCTCCTTTGGACCTTTCGCTTGGCACACAGGGGACTTACAACTATGCTAAGTGGGGGCCATGGGCAGATTGGGGGGCATTTTTCATCCACAGAGGTGATTCATGGGGAAGATTCCCAGATTTCTCCCTTAGCCCTGCTTCCTTGGATGGAAGGGGAGAGAGCAGCAGCCTTCAGGCAGAGTGTGTAGTTGCTTTTCGCCTTCCTCTCCTCCAGCTCCCTAGAGAGAATGTTGGGGTAGGGACTGACCAGTGACACCAGCCAGGTGCTCTCTGCTAGCATGTTAGTTTCTCTCTCAAGGGCTGTACGGGGAATCTTGGGCTATGTCTAGACTACATACCTCTGTCGGCAGAGGGATGCAGATTAGGCAGGTCGATACTGCAAATGAAGTGGGGATTTAAATATCCCGTGCTTAATTTGCATAAAAATGGCTGCCATTTTTGCCAACTCAGCACTTTGTTGGCAAAAAGAGGCAGTCTAGAGGGGGACCCGTTGAGAAAGAAAGCCTTTTTGACAGATCCCTTATGCCTCCTGCAAGGAGGTTTACAGGATCTGTCGAAAAAGGCTTTCTTTCTAGACAGATCCCCCCTCCAGACTACCTCTTTTTGCAGACAAAGTGCCGAATCAGCAAAAACGACAGCCATTTTTATGCAAATTAAGCGCAGGATATTTAAATCCCCGCTTCATTTGCAATGTCGACCTGCCTAATCTGCATCCCTCTGCCGACAGAGGGATGCAGTCTAGACATACTCTAGGGGAGCAGCCACCCATTTCCAATGAGCAGAGCTAGGCAACTGAGCAGCTTCTCCGGTGTGGATCCTCCCAGTCTTCTCTTCTCTGGGTAAGGGCCTGGGTGTGGATCCTCCCAGTCTTCTCTTCTCTTCTGCTGTGTAAGGGCCTGTAAAAGTTATTACTCACCATGTGTTTGCCAGATTCTAATCCAAGTACTTAGTACCTGTATAAAGTGGGGGGTCTGTAGACACTGCTTAAAAATCCAACATAGACTATGTCTCAGGCTGAGCATAGGGATCTGGACTTGCCTCCCACATCTCCGTGCCATTCTCTTCTGTGCTTTCAAGCTAAATTGACTGAGGCAGAGAGAGGTGGGAAACATGCTGAGTGACTGATTACTCCCTTCCATGGGTAGAGACTCAGGGTATGTCTACACTACAAAGTTAATTCAAACTAACAGCCGTTAGTTCGAATTAACTTTAATAGGGGCTACACATGCAAACCGCTATTTCGAATTTAATTCGAAATAGCGGAGCGCTTAATTCGAACTAGGTAAACCTCATTCTACAAGGAGTAACGCCTAGTTCAAATTAAGTAGTTCAAATTAAGGGCTGAGTAGCCACTTAATTTGAACTAGCTGGAGGCTAGCCCTTCCCAGGTTCCCCCTGGTGGCCACTCTGGGCCAAACCAGGAAAACTCTTCTCCTCTCCCCCAGCCCTGGGGCCCTTAAAGGGGTAGACTCTGGCCAGATGGCACTTGCCAGAGCCAGCCCTGCCAGCAATCTCTGCCCCTGACCCATTGGCCTCACGATGAGCCAGGGAGCCAGTGGCAGCCAGCCATCCCCCGCCCAGTCCCCCAGCACCCAGGGGCCAGCCAGGGGCCGTAGATGGCGCGCGCCTTCCTGGACTAGTGCAGAGGTCATGGACCTCATTGAGGTTTGGGGGCAGGCCCCCAATGTCCATGATCTCCACACTATGAGGAGGAACGCGGCAGTCTACGGCCACAGCCACCATGGCCCGAAAGGGACACAGGCGCACCCAGGAGCAGGTGTGCCTGAAAGTTAAGGAGCTGTGGCAGGCGTACACCAGGGCCACCAGGGGCGGTGCCACAGCAGGGGCTGCCACCTGCCCCTATTTCCCCACCCTCTACCAACTCTTGGGGGGCGGGGCGGGGCTGTCCGCACCAGCCCAGGAGGCAGCGAGCCAGGACCGGAGGGCCCTGACCTGGGTGCACCGGAGGGGCCACCACCAGCTTTTTCCGGCACTGGAGTTGGCAGGGTTGTTCAGGGAGGCCATACCAGGTAAGTGCCAGCACTGTCCCCTGCCCGGGGGGGAGGTAGGGAGGAAGACCAGGGACCACGCACGTGGGCTATGCCTCCCACAGATCATGCAGCCACCTGTGCACATGCGAGCACATGCCATGCCACCCTTGGGCAGGTGGCTCCAGCTGCATGACACCCAGAGGCCATGGCCCGATAGGCACACGCATGTGTGAAGAGACCTGACATGCTCCCGACCCCGGGGCGGGACCCAGCAGGATGCCCTCCCTTCACACACCCCCTTTACACAGAGGCAGGGGATATCTCCCCCCCCCCCCCCGCGCTGGCCACACTATACACGGCACAGGGGCATGGATGTGGTCTTGGGGCAGCTCCCAGTCCCGGGGAGAGCCAGACATCATGACCATGGCCTCTGTGCAAGCACAGCGGCTCTGACGGTGCAGGGCGCAGTCGCCCTCACATCGCGGGGGGGGGGGGGGTGGATGGGGTGGGGACTGGGCATCATCCACTGTGTCCCCAGGGAGAACTGACCACTTCTCTTCTTTCTCTACAGCTGCACCAGCTGCTCGTGCAGGGCGCACCACCCCGCCCGGGACCTGATCCCGCACCCACGGCCTGCTCTGGACCACCACCACGCAGGAGTACTGGGACCAGCACCTGGAGGCCCTGCGAGCCCTGCACTGCACCGTCAAGGCCTGGATGCGGGAAGACCTGCAGCTCCGCCAGGAGCAGCTGGCTGAGGACCGAGCCAGAAATGCTGTGAGTATGATGCCCTGTGAGTGCTGTGAGTATGATGCCCTGTGCCGGTCCTGCGCCTGCTGCTCCCCCAACAACTGTCCCTCCTCCCACTCCTGCCCCCCTCCCACCTCTTCCTCCTCAACCTCCACACCCTCCTCCTCAATCTCCACACCCCCCCACCTCAACCTCTGCACCCTCCACCCCATCCCCCCGGGGACGCCGAGGCCCCCTCCCTCGCCGTGCTGGGAGGCAGTTGGCCCGGCGAGGCCCCCACCCCTGATCCCTGAGTTTCCCCTCCCTGTTCTTCCCCTTGCTTCCCCCTTCCAGCTCCCTCCTCCCAGTTTCCCCCTCCCCTCTCCCACCCTCTCTCCTGCCCTCTCCTGCCTCCTTTCCCCCATCTCCCCACAGTTTCATTCCCCCTCCCCAGTTGTGTTGAATAAAGAGAGTTGTTATTTTTGAAAATACGTGTCTTTTATTTGACATCAGGAAGGGGGGGCTAGGGAAGGGTAAGTGGAAGGACGAGAGGGAGGAATGGGGCACAAACCCCCAGTGGGGCAGACCGGGGAGACTGTTAGCGCTCCTCAGGGTGGAAGCTCTCCTGCAGGGCCCCCTGGATCCTGACATCCCCTCGATGGTCCTCCCGGATGGCAGCCTGCAGACAGTGCTGCCAGCAACGTGTCCATGAGATGCAGCAGAGTCCCCGGGGGCAGGTCTGGTTCCATGTTGCAGAGTGCTGTGGTGTCCCGAGTGAGGGCAAGCAGAGCACTCCGAGACACAAATGCTTTGCTGTCCCTCAGCAAGGTAGACCAGCAAGCAGAGAAACCTGAGAACTGTCTGTCCGAGATGGGGGGTCGGGTTCCTTTAAGCACAGCCCTCGGCTAGCCTGAGGCAGCAGCCCCACACACTAAGTCCGATCCTGATGCCCTTTTGGCACTGGTTCCGGCCAGCCTTACCTTCAATTCAGGGTCCACTCAATGTGGACGTGCTATTTCGAATGAGCAAAACACTAATTTGAATTAGTTTTTAGGTCTAGATGCACTAATTCGAAGTAGCTTATTTTAAATTAACTAATTCGAATTAAGTTAGTTCGAATTAGTGCTGGTGTGTAGACATACCCTCAGATACTCAGTCCTTTTTTAAAGTACAAGACTGCCTGGTGCCTGGTTCCTCTTGGAACTCGGTGTCTTCTGAAATATACAATAGGATATTTTCTTTTTGTTGCTTTGAATATAGAAGCGATTTTTACTGTTCTGACAATCACTAAAAACTACTCTGGCATTTTTCAGGGTACATATGCTGGGGTCACACCGATGGCTCTGGATGTGGAATGAGCAAGAATAATAGCAAGGCATGACTGGAGCCTTCTCCCTTTTCTCCTCGGGATTATGGGCCCTGAGTTCACCTATAAGGTACCTCCACCTGAGGAATTCCCTCCTAGTGCAGGGAACACAGAGGGCTTGTCCCTTGGGAAAACACACAATCTGTCACAGAGGAGTGTCAACCGGAACACAAAAATAAAGCCACTATCACACTTCCTAGAGTAATAAAAGATTAACAAGGGATTTATTATGCATGGGGAACTTGGGATAGTGGACAATGGAGAAAGGGAGTAGGATACCAGAAGACAAAGTTAATACATAAATTGTACCCTTCCCAAATGTACAACCAATACAAAGCTCCCCCCCTCAGGTCTCCCTCTGATCCGCTGCCTAGGCAAATAGTGAGTTAGATTTTGATGGTGCAGCGGGCAGCTTAAAACAAAATAAATAAATTAGATGTTCTTACTAAGTATCCACACCAAGATGCTAAGATGATGCTATGGCTCTCTGGTCTGGATTCCAGTGTGTAGGATCCATTCTGGGTGTTGTGGTCAAGGGGTGCCATGGTAAAAAAGCAAGGAGCTGGAGAGGCCGGGAGCATGAGGAGGGGAGAAGGCAGTAGAGCCTGGGGGCAATGAGGGGACCCTGGAGAGGCAATGGGATTGAGGGGATGGGTGGGGAGCCTGGGAAGGAAGCAGGGGTCAGGGTTGGGGGGTAGGTTGGGAGCCTGGAAGGCAGTAGGGACATGAGAACCAAAATATATTTCCCTTAAGGTCAGCCTGTCCTAGTCACTCTGGGAATGGAGTCCTGGAACTTCGTAGCCATTGCTGCTCTAGTCCAGGGTTGCGTCCCCTAGAGGCTAAGTGAAGTATTTCAGGAGCATCATCCCCAAAGGGGTTACATTAGCAAGTGAAGAAAAAGCCCAAATAAAATCATGGATTTCAAGGGTGAATCTACACTACATCCGTAGATTAAAATAAGATATGCAATTCGAGCTACGCAAATTGCGTATCTTATTTCGATCTAATCATATATATAGTAGCCCAATGTCTGTGAGTCTGTAATGCTGACGTACACGGCCCCACCCCCTGGCCGTGTACGTCACCACCCCGCCCTGCCCCCCTTCCCCTCCTGCTGTGGCGCTCGGCTGAGTGCTGCGCCGCTCAGCTGGGCCGTGGCGGGGGAACCAGCGGCGCAAGCGGCCGTTTGGGCTCCCCCACGGCAGCCCAGCTGAGGGGCGCAGCACTCAGCTGAGCACCACGGTGGGAGGGGAAGGGGGGCAGGGCAGTGATGTACACAGCCCCGCCCCCTGGCCGTGTACGTCACCGCCCTGCCCCTCCTCCCCGGTGGTGGCCCGGCTGAGCGCGCAGCACTCAGCTGAGCCGCCACGGAGGGAGGGAAAGGGGGTGGGGCGGTGACATACACGTCCAGGGGGCGGGGCCCGGCCATGTACGTCACCGCCCTGCCCCTCTTCACCTCCTGCTGTGGCGCTTGGCTGAGTTCTGCGCCTCTCAGCTGGGCTGCTGCGGGGAAGCCCAAACGGCCACTTGCTCCACTTGCTCCCCCGCAGCAGCCCAGCTGAGTGGCACAGAACTCAGCCAAGCACCACGGTGGGAGGCGAAGGGGGGCAGGGCGGTGATGTACATGGCCCTGCCCCCTGGCTGCGTACGTCACAAGGGTAGGGTAAAAAAAAAACCAGACACCCTTGATCGGGGGCCGGAGGGGGGCGGGACTGGCTGGGAGAGGAGCGGGGCTGGCTGGGAGGAGGGGGGTGGGGGCGGGAAGCAGAGCTGGGGGGGTCAGAGGCAGCATAGCTGGCCCGGGAGTATGGGGAAGGGGCGGCCGGCGGGAAGCAAAGCTGGTCGGGGCTGGGGGGTCGGAGGCTGCGGGGCTGGCCGGCGGGAAGCAAAGCTGGTTGGGGGTGGGAGTTGGGGGCAGCGAGGCTGGCCGTGGGAAATCAGGAGGAGGAACTGGCTGGTGGGGGGCGGGGAGAGGGAATCGGCCGGCGGGGAGCCGGACTCACCCAGGCGTGTGCTTCCCCGACGGAGACAGAAGAGAGAGGAGAGAGAGTGAGAGTCAGGAGGAGGAGGAGAAGAGAAAGAAAGAGATGGAGAGAGAGGCAGAAGGCTGAGGAGAGCTGAGAGAGAGACGGGGAGACAGTAGGAGGAGGAGAGAGAGAGAGAGAGAGAGAGAGAGAGACGGAGCAAGAGACCGGAGGCTCAGTAGAGAAGACCGATGTGGAGGACAGACCTGAAAATCCCATCTTATGACGGGCTAATTGGCTAGTTTTGAAATAAACCGCTATTCTGAAACGTCCCTTAACTCTCATGGAACGAGGGTTACAGGGATGTCGGAAAAGCGAGCCTATTATTTCAAAATCTATTTCAAAATAACGGGCTGGTTTAAAAGACATGGTATAACTATTTTGGGATACTGGTGGTGAGATGGGCAGGATTGTATTCAGGCGGCTAGCCGGTGTTGTCATCCATATAGCCATGGTTATATTGCTGCTTTTAGTTCACTAGTTTGATTGAAGCTTTGGTGAGTACATCTACCCAAACTGGAAATCTACATCAATGTCTACATTGTATCCTCAGGAGTTTATACTGTCTGGCAGGGGAGCCGATAGCCGCCTCAGACCCCTACGCAAGGTGTGGGCATGGGGGCAGCTCCAGACTCCCAGAGGGGATGGGGTCTTGGGTGGAAAGGGTGGTGACAAGGCAAGCATGCCACACCAGCCCACAGTGCCACTAAGAGACAGCACACCCATAGAGCTGACTGGAGTATGCCATGTGGCACTCTGGTGGTGATTTAAGGGGGGCAGGACTCCGGGCACTGCAGCTGGTTTTAGAATTACCAGGGCCCAGGGCAATTAACCCATTTGCCCCTCTCCCGCTGTCAATGGGCCTTCTGTTTGGTCTAGGTATTATATACTCTCCATAGTATAGTCTTTAATGTGTTTATTTTCATAACACTCCTGTAAGACAGGAAAGAGCAATCATTCCCACTTTACAAATGGAAAACTGAGGCACAGTGAGATTAAATATAAAGGTATTTAGGCTCCTAAATGACTTTAAAAATCTGGGCCTAAGTTACTGACCCAAGGTCACACAACAGTCTGTGAAAGAGCTGGGAATTCATTGCTGGTCTCCCAAGGTCCAGTCTAGTGCCATAACCATAGTATCTAAATTCACTTATTTGAACTGTTCTTATCTGAATTTTGCAAAGTATCAGAAATTTAACTTGCATAAAGAGAACAAGGGAATTCAAAAGAGGAATCCCTGTGTTTCTGGAGGAAAAGGGTGTTCTCGTCTCTCATGTTGTGTCTGTGACATAGCTGAGTTCTTATCTCTGTAACAATCCATTTCCCTTAAACTTTAGAATTGATATGCTGGCTAGACACCATGTTGTCCAAATAAAACACCCTATTGTTTATTATGGAGCCTTTTAACTGGTTTTTCTAGAGATGCATAGAAAAGGTGATGGGGAGACAAATAATTCACAAATTCAAAGGACGTCAATCTGCAACACTGAACACTCTTTCCATGGAGATCTGTGGGAATTCAGAATGTTCACTTCCAGCCTGGTAGGATCAGCCAGTAGGTAGCCTGTAAGCACAAGAGAAGATGAAAACACAAAAGGCTTCTTGCCATGTGGATGGGAGCCTGAGGGGAAATCAGAATTGGAGTTTTAGGGAATTTAATTTTTTGTTTCAATTTCTTGTCTTACAAATGAGTGAGAAGAAAGGGGGAAAACATCAGCTAGAATACACTGCCCAGTGAAAATGATGAAATAAATATAAGTCTTCTGTTGGCAAGAATCAGCATAATTTAACCCCTTGACTTCCATGATTAATTTATACTAGCTCAGAATCTTTCCCCATCATTTTTCTTGTGAAAGATTATATTCAAATAAATAGTTGGATTAATTTTGATTTTCCTCTTTTCATAACTATATTTTTTGTTAGTTTCTCTGCTTTACCACCAAGAAACAAATACCTTCTACAGCTAAGCTAGTTCCCCTCTTTGAAGAATAGCTGTGCGGAGCAAGAAAAGGAACAGATTGGCAACATTTGTCAGTGCTCATCTGCCTTTATTATCCCATAGGACTATGTTGTCTGTTATCTTCTGTTTTCTTTGAGGAATGTATGTGACTGCAGAAGTGTCTTTAATCAAAACTACAACTGTTAGAATGTGTTCAGAACAACCATTTTTATCTGGTTTTGATAACAAACTAAACTTTCTGACCTTTTCCTTCACTTCTGATTAGGTAGCTTTCAATGATACAGCTGTGACAGTTCATAAACATCCCTTACTGTATCCCAAGTATTAGGTTTTAGGAACAAAGTTAAACATTTATCAAAAAACTGAAAGTTAGTGAGTGACCTCCTAGAGAGTTATTCCAGCCAAAAAGCATGCGTATCACTTCAACATGGTGAAACGTGGGAGAGCCCTGTACATTTTTCTCCATAAATTAAAAGATAGGTCTAAATACGACTCCAAGGACACTAGTGACCTTGAATAATCAGTTTAAAGGCATTCAGCATTTAGAGCACACATCATAATGCTGAACTCCTTAAAGGTTTCATCTGATTTGGGTAGAAAGAAAGAATCGATGAACCCAGTTAATTGGCTTTTTGTCAGTGCTTATTGGACAATCTGAGTAGGATTTATACTGTGCAGTTCTGAATGTACAGACTATCTCTTTGAATTACTTTGCCTTCTAAGATGAAGTCAGTGTTTCACAAGCCACATTACACTGTAATAATGCCTGCATCTTCTTAAAGAATATAAGCAGTTTTCATGTTTAGATTTAAACAGCTGGCTTGAATAAAAGGCTTGCTGGATGTAATTATTTCATAGTGCATACAGGTATTGCATGCAAAAACAGTACACTGCAAAGGAGAAAAAAAAATAAAATGTAAAATAACTGACAAACACAAAACTAAATTAAAAAACAAAGCTCATTAAATGTTAATAAAGAAAAAATATATTGAGTTAAATTCATGCCAGATGTCAGTAGGTGGGTCTTCAATGACATTTTGTGCACCCATGTAATTGAACAGAAGTTTCACAAAGAAAATAATAAATGGAAATACAAATTACAATTCTGTCCTTTGACTCGGGAGGCAAAATTCTTAAGGGAACAGCAAAAATGGATGTGAACCCACATGCCTGAAAACTCACTTATTTGCACACAGAAATCATGTGTTTGCATGCAATAATTAATACCTGCCTCCTTTATGGTGCATTTAATTCATAACCCTCAAAGGTAATGATAATACCTAGCTTTCCTCTAGTGATTTTCATCAAATGATCTCAAAGCACGTATAACATAAAAAATACAATTCCTGTTTTCCAGATATAACAGCACAGAGTGGTGAAGTGATTTGTACATGGTCACACAGTAGATGAGTGACATGTCTCCTGACTTCTGATCCATTGCCCTATGCCTTGGATCACACTACCCTTGCTAGCATTAGACAATGGTGCCTCTAAACAAGCAGTTAAACTCCCCAGGTGTCATTTTGCAAATTCATTTGAGATTAATTTGCATGGGAATGGGGGTGCATTTAGCCCAGCTCACCCATTGAATGAGCTTTGGAAAATTTGATTCTTAAACTCGTTATTTACTGACTTATGTAGTGTCATGTCTTGCTCAGTCCCCAGTCATTCTTACTGAAAATGAATTTCCTGTGACAGCGATGTACCTGTTAGCTGACAAGCTGGCAAACATAACTAACCCAATCATGTGACAAACATGCACAGCTTTGCGTGGATTATTATTTACCTACTATCACTGATGTGCACAGTGGTTTGCAGATATACAGCAAGGCAAGGTCCATACCACAGAGATTTTACAATTTATGTAAGCAAAATGCAAATGCTGTGGTATCAAGTACATTTCTTGTTAGTTTCAAGATGTTTGTATTTAAAATATATATTTTTCAAATATATGTTGTATTTAAATACTAATGTGAGCTATGAGGTGGGGCATAAGAACAACGGAGGATGGCAGCTGGTGGAAAGCCAAAAGACACAAGATTTTAGGAGGGGCTTGCATGAAATGACCTGGATCTAAGCACAGAAATGCAAATGAGGACAAGAAATGGAGAACTGGTTAAACACTGGAATAAATTGCCCAGGGAGGTTGTGGAATCTCCATCTCTGGAGATATTTAAGAGCAGGTTAGACAGATACCTGTCAGGCATGATCTAGACAGTGCTTGGTCCTGCCATGAGGGCAGGGGACTGGACTCGATGACCTCTCGAGGTTCCTTCCAGTACTAGTGTTCTATGAACTGGAAAGGAGGCAGAGTATAGTAGATAAAGGGGATAGGGGCTGTAGAAACAGATGAGAGACAAGTTGGGGAAGGGCAGCACTGTGTTGTATCTTGAAAATGAGGATGATGAATTTGAATTTGATGCAGGAAGAGATCAAAAGCCAGTAAAGGCACTGGAGAGAGAGGATGTGTGTGTGACATGATCAGACTGGCAGGCCAGGAATATAATTTTGACTGCTGTGTTGAAAGGCCTATGGAGAGATGAGATGCCAACATACTAGACATTGCTGATGAAGAGAGACAGAGTAGGGAGGAGTCCTGGGAAGTAGGGAGAAGATTGTATGAAAGGACCTAAGAAGGTAAGGAGACAAGAGTGGAGGGTTTCCTGGTGGAGAGAAGATGGATGACCTCTGCATCAAAGAAAAGGGAGAAAGCCAAAGCAGCAAGAGGGAAAGAGAGGAGGGAGAGACTGTGTAAAGACAGGTGAGGCAGGAGTGATACTTCTAACATATGTGTAAGCTACATCTCTTGATGACTCTTTTAGAGTATATGAAGGGAGAAACAGCCAGTAGAAGGAACATCCATAGCCTAATTAGAAAACATTTTGGTTCTGACGGTGTCGGACACAGGTGTAGAGTGCGTAATCATAAATAAAAGAGTTAAGCGTGACAGGGTGTATGGGAAGCTCATGGTGCATGGCCTCACAGCAAGTCTTGTTTAATTACAGAGGTAAGGCTAAGAAAGAAGCACATAGTTAAGTAGATCATTAGTATCCTGACACAGATCCATTCTCAATTACACCCTAAGCAGTTAGGAGTAAGGGAGCAGACTGAGCAAGAGACTTGAGAGCAGAGGATTATGGCTAGTGCCTTAACCTTGCTTGCACCCAAACATAATCTCTACTCCTACTCACACTACAACACAACAGGCTTGTACATGCACTGTGCGGTAAGCTAGGACTTGCAGGGTCAAAGTCTTTACAACACGGTGCTCACATACGCATCAGAGATTGGTGGGCGGGTCCAGAGTTGCTCTTACTGTGGGTCTCTCGCCAGACTTTTTAAACACGCTTACAATAGAAGTAAACAATTAGAATAGTGACAATATTTATTAAGAAGGGACACTGCTTCCCCCACTACAGAAATAGATCATTGAAGATACATGGCAACATTAATAAGAATGCTCCCCTTTCATCAGAAGGAACCTTAATAAATACAATGTTTTCCACTCAGTGATCCCCTTTTATCTCCCTTCCATCTCATCTTTCTGCACTGTTGTTTTTTCCTTCTTAGCTTCATGTCATGGCAACAATGCAGAATGCTGATGAAAGAACGTGTGGTGCTAACCCCATGCAGTCATTTGGCAGACACAGATAAAGCACAACTCACACACTTTCAGACCCCTGCTACCTATGCAGGTCAAATCTTTCTGTCCTGGTCCATAACTGTTCAGCTCATGATGTGTTTGTTGTGATTCTGATTACATGACTAAAAATATCACCAGTCCTGAAAAGGATCCTGCTTAGAGGAAGTAGGACAGGACCACAGGAGTATTTTGAAAAATAACAAGAGAGCCCATGTTCAGTTGTTAATTGGTTGGCACTCTGCGTGTTTCCTGCTCAGAATAAATATTCAGTGGTATTCCCAAATACTTCATAATGCCGGAGGCTGATAAGCCAGCCCTGTAATACTCTGGAATAATTGAAAGTGATGAAGTGGAAAACTGGAGACGTTTATTTCAGAACAACACTCTTATAGTAAAATACCAGAAGACAGTGAAAACCACTGGAGATCTTTTTAAGAATGCCAAAAAAGAAAAACAACATGGTCCAGAATAATCAGAATCATAAACATTGTAGCATCCAGTTTCAGCTTCCTTTAAAGGAACATTGTTTTAAAAAAAACATTCTAGGTTATGAAGTTATGTGGCTTTGATACATCTTTAATTAGCTCTGATAAATAAATAAAAGAAACAGAGGTTGCCTAGCTCTGGAAAGCTTCTGAAATGAACTCTTGTTCACTATTTGGCAAATCTAAGTAAACCAGAAAATGTTGACACTCTGAGGGAGAAAGTCTTTCCCTAAATACCTGCTTGAGAATGCCCTGAAAGGAGCACTTAAATTGGAATCATAAAGCTTCAGGATGCAACAAAGGAACTTTTTCTCAATTATTTTTATTCGGCTAGTAACAGTGAAGTATGGTAGTGAGGACTCTTCAGTTCAAATGCAGCATTGAAGCTGATGGGAGTAGTATGTGCATAAAAGGGCTAAATCTGTCCACTTGTCTAAATAACTAACATAGGATTCTGGCATAGTCAAGTCCAGTCAAGTCCAGGATGATTGCAATCCACTGACATCAGTGTATGACCTCCCTCAGGGTTGCAATGTCCAGTCTGAGAACCCATTGCTTAGTTCATGCTCTGTTCCTGGGTAGTAGAGCTGGCAATTATTTGAGGATATAGTACTCTGAGCCTGGAAAGAGAAGGCACAGTTTCCAAGAAAAAATTATGACAAATTTAGTGAGAGCTGAGTCCTGGTGTGTGGAGTGTTTAGAGAATATCAGGTGTAGACAATTGCAACTGCAGGGTGGGAAGATGAGGGGTTCTGTCTTCTTAATGGTTGCCATTGTGTTACCACATGTCATACTACATTGAGGCAAAGTCTTCTTCATCATTGTTCCAGTTTCATAAGACTAAAAGCTTTAGCTAGGCTTCCCTGCTCTTGGCTAATCTATATATCTATATCTACATACACCAAAGTCACATGGTTGTATCTATAATGTTGCATAGTTGTGTCCATAATATCATTCCAATATTGTTTGTTTGGTGGGTAATCATTGAGTCATGAAAGGTACGTTACTGTCTCTAGTTGGGGTCAGTTATTGGAAGACACGCTCCTCTGTGTGATGCAGTCTGTGGCAGAATAGTCAGCTATGTGGGAATCACATAATTGGGGGTTGGAGTTGGCAGAGTTAAAGCATCTCTCTGTGGCATGCTACCCTGAGACAGGCAAATCTTCAATCTATAGGGAGAACAGGGGGGTTACCCATTGGCAATGATTCCCAAAGCGATAATACTGTTAAGAGGAGGGAAGGCAAGGCATCTGGGAAGAGGGGAAGATGTTCCACAGAACTAGCTTAGCGATAGACTCTAAAGTCCCTCTCTAGCCACATGGTCACTCATTATCAAAAGGAAGTATGCCACTGTTAACAACTATGAGTTCTTCTTTGAGTGGTGTCCCCGTGGGTGCTCCACTGTTGGTGTTGGGCTCATCCCGGCGCCGCAGCTCGGAGTTTTGATGAGCAGTAATCAGCCAGACTGCGCATGCCACGTGGAGTGCATCAAGTGCCTAGGTGAGGCACATATCCCGCAGAAGTGTGCCCATTGTGCCAAACTTACTGTGAGGGCATAATGGGATAGGGAGATGAAGCTTAAAATGCTACTATTTGACAAAGCCTTACAACCGGCGGAGTTGTCAAAACCAGCCTCAATGCGGCGATCTCCTTCACCACAGAAAAGGAGAGCTGTGTCACCACTGCCTGGCCCAGCCTGAAAACGACCATCCCCGGCTCATTCCCTACCTTCAGATAGAGTGAGCATAGGAGACAAACCAGGCACCTCAGGCATTACTTTACTGAGGAAAAAATTGGCTTCAGAGCCAAAATCCCAGCAAAAACCAGACCCGGTGCCGCCAACCTCTGTAACGGCCCGTCACTCGCATCGCCAGCGACCGTGCCGAATAAACAGGTGCTGTCATCATTGGCAACATCTGTGCTGGCACCAAAGTGCACATCGGCACCGACTGCCTCAGCACCGATGGAACAGGAGCCACCCCCGTCTGTGCCTAGTACGGAACTGGCACCAGAGGCACAGGCACACCCAGCACCAACTACCTCGGCACCGCCTGCACCTGCACGGTCTGATTCAGCACCGTCACCATCGGCACGGGAAGGATCAGTGCCGCTATCATCTCCCACACGATCTATGGGCCTTTTGTTGCCTCCTTACAGCCCTCCAATACCTCCAATTCTTAAGAAGGCCTCTCACAAGTCAGTCCCTCAGGCACAATTAAGCCCAGAACACTAATCCTCTTCACCAACACCATCCTCTCCACTACATTCACCATACTTCACCATACTCTAGATAGGACAGGGATAGGGCACGTCGACATGAAATATATAGGTCCAGATATGACCATTCACCTTTACCATACAGGGCTTATGCATCCTTCTCCCCTCCACCTTCACCCTACAGATGCCAGCAGATATATTACAGATAGAGAGTCTCTTCTAGACACTCCTCACCATACAGTCGCTACAGCCTAGTTCACCATCGACGGTACTCCAGACAAGGCTCTGTCCAGAGTCATCATCACCATAGGGACCACTATACACATAGTCGGTCCTGTTCCAGAGGTCCACTACCTTCAACTTCTCCCAAGCAGGACCAGACCCAACAAGTACCACCGACATCCCAGGGACCACAATCCACAACACAGTACTCGGAACTGGAAGAGACACACCTCTGGGAAGCAGAGGAACAACCACCTGACCTCTCTCCGACAGATCATTCCTCATAATCTCCTGATGAAGCGGTTGTACCTGGTGACCAATCCCCACCTGACGATCTCAGGCAATTCCAGGATTTAGTCAAGAGGGTTGCTGCATCACAGGATATTCAACTATCAGAGGTACCGCAAAAACAACATAGCTCCTCAAAAATGTGCAACCCTCCCAGAGGGGTAGGATTGCTATACCAATCGACGAGGCTATTATGGAATTGGCGGACGAGATATGGCAGACTCCTGCCTCTGTACTCCCCACTAACAAGAGGGCTGACAAGAGGTACTTCGTTCCTCAGAAAGGGGCTGACTTCTTATTTGCACATCCACAGCCCAACTCATTGGTTGTCGACGCCGCTCAACACCGATCCAAACTCCCTCAGAATAAAAATACTTATGACAGGGATGACAAACTCATGGACCTCTTTTGCAGAAAACTCTATTCTTCCGCTACACTCCTTCTCAGAATAGCTAATTATGCCGCGATTTTGTCTAACCACAACTTTGACAATTATTCAAAATTATCCGCTGTCATGGAACATCTGACAGATGCAAAAAGACCAATACTAAAAGCGATTGTCCAGGAAGGCTATGCTGCGTCTAGAACATCCCTACAAATAGCCCTGGACATCGCTGATACCATAGCTAGAGCCACAGCCACATCGGTCATAATGAGAAGAGCATTTTGGCTACGATCGGCCTGAGTCCTTAGGGAGTTACAGTCAAAGGTAGAGGACCTTCCCTTTGACAAATTAAAGCTTTTCGCAGAAAAGACTGATGACATCTTGCATTCCAGTAAGGACTCAAGGACACTAGGAATGTACACACCTCCCTATCGTCGCAAGCGATACACCCCATACCAGAGAAACAAAGACTTCCAGTACCAGCGATACCACCAATGCACTTTTGACCAGTCCAGATCCAGACAAAGACCACAGCGTAAATGTCAACAGACCAGCCGTACCGCCACCGGTCAGAACAGCAAGCAGCAGGTTTGACTTGTTGGTTGAGGGCCTGCAAAGTCTCTCCATCTCTCACCAGTCATCACATGTCGGTCCAATTTTCCATCATCGCGTAAAACCCTTTCAACATCAGTGGAAAGCCATTACATCGGACCGATGGGTCATCGAGATAATCACTGCAGGGTATACCATCCCCTTTACCAAACTACCTCCAACTTCCCCACCTTCCCTGTCCCTTTTCAGGGACCCCTCTCACGAGAGCCTTCTCGGACAAGAGGTTCAACATCTCCTCGACCTCAGGGCAATAGAGATCGTTCCCAAGGAATTCCAGGGGAGAGGATTTTACTCACATTACTTCCTTACCCCAAAGAAATCGGGAGGATGGAGGCCTATCCTGGACCTGCACAGACTGAATCGTTACCTTCGCAAGCAAAGATTCAAAATGATTACTCTCACAACTATAATCCCAGCATTAGACAAAGGAGACTGGTTCGTGGCCCTCTACCTGCAGGATGTGTATTTCCATATAACGATTCACCCAGCACAGAGACGCTTCCTCTGCTTTATGGTGGGACTAGAACATTACCAATACTGAGTACTTCCATTCAGTCTTTCCTCAGCTCCCAGAATCTTCTCAAAGACTCTGGCTGTTGTGGCAATGTATCTACGCAGACAACACATCATCATATTTCCTTATCTCGATGACTGCCTTGTCAAAGGCACATCGGAAAAAGAAACGCTTCATATGATTTCTACAACAAAACAAGTATTCGAGCTTTTAGGTCTGCTCCTCAATATACAGAAGTCGATTCTGACACCTACACAAAATATAGAATTTATAGGCGCTCGACTGGATGCTCTGACAGAAAGAGTGTACTTACCCGACCAGAGAATTCAAGCCATCCAGGAACTTGTTACCACTATCACAGTGAGTCCCATAGTCCCTATTCTCACATGCGTACAACTAATGGGCCACATGGCTGCTACTACATATCTGGTCACTCACGCACACCTACATTTTCGATGTCTACAACACTGGATCGCCACAGTTTACTCCCATCAAAAAGGGCAAGTACACAAGTGGGTAACTCCTCCACCGCACGTACTTCAGTCCCTCATATGGTGGACCAAACCAAGAAATCTTCTGGCAGGTGTACCTTTCCACCGAGACCAACCTTCGATACATATAACCACAAATGCATCCCTCATTGGATGGGGGGCACACATGGGCACGATGTCAGCCCAGGGCAGATGGTCCACCCAACAGACAACTTACCACATCAACCTTTTAGAGCTCAAAGCTGTTTTCAATGCATGCAAACATTTCAAAACATGTATCACTGGCAGAGTAGTCAGAATTTTAGCCAACAACATATCAACAATGTATTATATCAATCGTCAGGGGGGCACTCGATCACACTCCCTATGTACCAAGGCAGTTCACTTATGGAATTGGTGCATACGGAAGGGAGTCACAATAGTAGCCTCATACCTACAGGGAGTAGACAATGTGATGGTGGACCAGTTTAGCAGACACTTCGCACCGGATCACGAATGGGGGATACACCCCAGATACCTTCACCCTATATTTCATCCATGGGGCTTACCAGAAATAGATCTCTTTGCCTCCAGCACAAACAGAAAGTGCCATCAATATTGCTCCAGAGAGGGCATCGGGCACGGATCTCTGGGAGATGCCTTTCTCCAATCCTGGAAGGGACCTCTCCTATACGCATTTCCCCCAATTCCTCTCATCTTCAGAGTCCTGGAGAAGATTCGCAAAGACAAAGTCATGGTGATACTCATAGCACCATTTTGGCCGCGGCAACCATAGTTCCCATACCTTTATCGTATGTCTCCTTGACCTCCCTACCATCTTCTGGTACACTAGTACGCTACGGTTTGCTGACTCAGAGATTGGGGAACCTACTCCACCCTCGACCACACATACTCAAACTAACAGCATGGTTCCTTCTTGGTTCAGCCAAGGAGAATCACTATGTTCACAACATGTGAAAGACATCCTCTTACATAGCAGGAAACAGTCTACTCGAGTCACTTACCGCACAAATGGCATAGATTCCAGCATTGGTGTTCTGATCATAATTTGGAACCAACCTTCAACATCTTTGGAGAATGTCCTGGACTACACTTTGTTTCTTAGGGTACGTCTAGACTACATGCCTCTAGCGACATGTAGGCTACCCGGCATAGGAAAATGGCTACATTAGGCTACCCGGCATAGGAAAATGAAGTGGCAATTTAAATAATCGCCGCTTCATTTAAATTTAAATGGCTGCCGTGCTGAACCGATCAGCTGTTTGTCGGCTCAGCGCGGTAATCTGGACACTCCGCGGTCGACTTCAAAGGCATTTGTCGACCTCCCAGGTAAACCTCATCCCAGGAGGCATACCTGGGAGGTCGACAAATGCCTTTGATGTCGACCGCGGAGTGTCCAGATTACCGCGCTGAGCCGACAAACAGCTGATCGGCTCAGCGCGGCAGCCATTTAAATTTAAATGATGCGACAATTATTTAAATCGCCGCTTCATTTTCCTATGCCGGGTAGCCTAATCTACATGCCTCTGTCACCAGAGGCATGTAGTCTAGATGTACCCTTAGAGACTCCGGCCTGGTTCTCGCATCAGTAAAGGTGCATTTGGGTGCTATCACCACCTTTCATCAACCTATACAAGGGCTCTTGGTCTTTGCGCACCCCACTACAAGGAGATTCTTAAATGGTCTTACTAATCTATACCCACCGCACAGATCACCACCACCTCTGTGGAACTTAGAAATGGTGTTGGATACATTGACTCATACCCCCTTTAAACACCTCGCTACCTGTTCTCTGTATACGATGTCACTGAAGGTGGTTTTTCTATTAGCAATCACTTCTGCCTGCAGGGTGATTGAGCTAGCTGCTCTAATGGCAACTCCACCATACACCATCTTCAGTAAAGACAGGGTTGTGTTACGTTCTCACCGATCCTTCATTCCCAAAGTATGTTCTGAATTTCACCTTAATGAACCAATTGTGCTTCCCATCTTCTACCCAAAACCGCACCAAACAACAGCTGAGGCTAAGTTTCATCTCCTCGATGTGCGCAGAGCATTAGCATTTTACACAGACAGAACAAAATCCTTCCGTAAATTGGAATGTCTATTTGTTTCCATTTCAGACCGTACAAAGGGGAAACCACTATCATCACAGAGGATCTCCAACTTGGTGGTGGCATGTATTAAACAGTGTTATACCCTAAGAAATGAACCTTTGCCTCAGACCCCAAGAGCTCACTCTACCAGGGCTATGGCGACATCAACAGCATTTTTATGTGGGGTTCCCCTTAAAAACATTTGCAGAGTGGCCACCTGGTCCACCAACAATACCTTTATGAGATATTATGCAATTCTGCACTCTCAGGCACAAGATATACTTCTGGCCTCCACGGTCCTATCTACCGTAGTCAGACCATAAATCCGAGACCCACCTTCCTTTGGTCTTGAATACTGCTACATATTCACCAACAGTGGAGCACCCACAGGGACACCACTCAAAGAAGAAGAGGAAGTTACTCACCTTGTGCAGTAATGATGGTTCTTCAAGATGTGTGTCCCCGTGGGTGCTCCACTGCCCACCCTCCTCCCTGCTTCAGATTCTCTATTATATCTTTCAGATAATGGGGTGGACTCGAGGAACTGGCGGGAGCCAAACAACACGAGAGATCAAAAGGCATGAATGGCCTGATGCACGAACAGCTCATGCACAGTCTGGCTGATGACTGCTCATCAAAACTCTGAGCTGCGGCTCCGGGATGAGCCCGACACCAAGAGTGGAGCACCCACAGGGACACACATCTCAAAGAACCATTGTTACTGCACAAGGTGAGTAACTTCCTCATTTTAAGTGACTGATTTCCCAAGACAGCATGTGCCCCATTGCTAGCATTACAGTCATATATGCTCTTTCTCATAAAACCTTATTCAGTCCCTCCAGGGACCAGTAAAAAGAAGCAGTTCTCTAGAAGAGGTGGTTTGTACCAGAAACTTTAAAAATACCCTAGAACAATAGCACTGGATGTGGAACTACTTATTCGAGAAAGCTTTGGATAGGTTTGCTGTATCTCTTTACAGTCCACTATTTCATTTCCTAGTACATCCTGTGCTGGCAAGGAACTGTACTTCATTCAAGCAACAATGATACAATAGATACATTTTTAATGCATGCATTGCAAGAGGCTTAAAATCCAACATTTTGTTACTGGAAGGCATAAGCAATGCCAGCCTGCCTATGTCTCCTCTCTTGGGGCATTGGAATATTAAGATATTGCTGTGGTGCATCATTTTCCATTCACATGAGTAGAAATATGGGGTAAGTTTTTACCTTTGAGGTCATTCTAGAGGAAGCCTTCTGCAGCAGATTTATCCCGCCTGTTTGGGAGAGGATGCCATTTCATTCACTGGCCTCTCCCTCCTCTGCACCATCTACCTCCTTTTTCATATGGAGAGGTCTCTACAATGCTGGGATTCAAGAAAAGGGAAGCAGATGATGCAAGGGTAGGCCTAGTAGGGAGCAGCTTGCTAGGGGCTTATGGGCCTACCAGTACCAGCCTGGTGCAGATTACCTGAAAAAAGAAAAAAAAGAAAAAATAATGCAGGAGAAACTCCAGGAAGAAATCTTGGATTTTTCCTCCACATCTCCCACAACCACTTCTACAGGAAAAGGACATCATTATATTTTATGATGTGCTGTGTGCAGCTGTAAGAGAGGAGTTACATTCAGAACAATGCATTACACCAGGGCAGCTTCTATCACAGGATGCTTTGGCTTTTTAATATGTGACTTCAATAATTAGTGGGGCGGAAAGCCTCAAAGAGAACATGCTAGCTCACTTTGCCCAGCCTGTAGGCTCCGTTCAACAATGCCAGCATTTCAAGAGTTTGAATAAAACTTCTGTACCTGATTGCAAAGAACATTCTGAACTTAAGAGCTAAAAAGGAAAACTCTTGGGTATCATATTCCTATGGAGAATGTGAGAGGCACTTTGCTGAGTCAGCACAGGAGGCCACACTTTCAATGACAAGGAATGAAATCCTTTCCCTCTCTTTCTTCAGTGATGTACAGTTTGTGTGTTGTTTCAATTACATCCTGCTATAAAAACAGAGTTCTGTCAGTTTGCATTACTGAGGAGGAAGTGAAGCATATACAGAGAACAGTTTTATATGCTCACTTAAATGTTGAAAAACAGTTTGAGACAAAGAGGGGAGAATTTATATGTGGGGATGAACTCTGATTTATGTAAATCAATTGGCCTGCCTGATCATTGTGTTACCCTAATTACTTGCCCTTCAAATGCCATTTCTTCCAACTGAGTTCTACACAAGGGTGAAGCTGGAAGAATGCTGCAGACAAGTCAATGTGTTTGCATACAGTGTGATGGCTGAAGTTGTATGAGTAGGAATGAACTTTGTCCAAAAAAGTGTATTCATTTGCTTACCTTGACTATATGTCTGAACAATAAATGAATATTCTGCATGTGAGTGATGAAACTGTAAATGGGATTGTTCGTGGCCCCCAAAGTGGATGCTGACCAGAAGATATCAATTTGTGATGGTGGTTCATTTAGCTATAAAATTATTATACTGTTTTAGAATACACACACACACACACACACACACACACACATGATACAAATGGACCTAGCTGGAATCACTGTTGGCAGTGTTGATGGAAAGACCAAGAAATGGATGGCAATGGAGACAGGACTACTCTCTTTGCTCTGAACATGGTGCTACCAGATGAGAGTTGAGAGAGGCAAGGTGGGGAGAACTTTTACATCTATTACCTATCTGTGACTAAATAACGAATTCATTGTCCAGGGCTACTCATCCAGCGGCTTTCATAGGATAGGCACGCCAAAGCTCTGGAGCCACATTTCTTCCTTTCTTTATCATGCCTGAGCTAATATCTGCCTGAGCTAATATCTATAGATAAATATGTGAGATCGGAGCCCCAAGAACGAAAGGATTAATGTACTCTTTGGTTGTAAGGGGATAAGATTTGCATTTTAATGTAACAGTTACAGGGAGAAGGGGGTAATATTTAGTAAGTATGACACTGAAGATATAATAAGCTAGGCAATGGAAAAGTGAATGAATGGATTTTCATCGTAGTTTTGATTTCTTCTGCTTACTGGCGCAGATCGTACAGTATTTGTAAAGTTTCTAATGGACAGGGATTTGGGGGTAGCTCAGGCAGAGCTCCACAGGGTGACTTTGATCTCTTCTCAGAGTAGTGCAATGTGATCTATCTGGCTTTCTGCTCACTGTTTCCTTTGGCAGCACTTTTGATCCCACTCCTGCCCATACAATTTTGATTTGTTGTCAAAAATCAGTTTACCCTGGTTTCTTCTGGGTTCCTCTCCTTTTGTGAGGGGACACACAATGCTGCTTTTGGAGGGGAACTTGTGGCTCGTCTACCTCTAAACTGGTGGTAGTACTGGTTGAACCTCTCTACTCCGATAACATCCATGGTCCAGCATAATTTTAGTTAGCTGGATGTCCACTTATCATGGGCGTGGCCAAATTTTCCATGGTCCCATAAAGTTTGTTTACAGCCACCAGTCCTGACTGTCTGTGTTCTATGCCATTATTTAGATGTAATTTACCCCAAAATGTCTTCTAAAAGCCCACTAAGCAGTGGAAATGTTAGTAATGCTGCTAGACAATACTAACCTCCATGGTCCAGCATATTCTCTGGTTCGGCACCAGTCAGGTCCCAAGGGTGTTGGACTAGAGAGGTTCAACCTGTAGAGCATTTTTTACTAGCATTTTCCTGTATTCTTTTTACTTTTCCATTCCCACATCCAGATGGAGTCCCACTGGATAGCATCTTCTACTTAGGCTGAATCCTAGAAAGAAAATTTGATCTTAAGAACCATCTTGGTTCCCTCTTCCTCTTTAAACACTGCCAGTTGTATTACTGATGGATGGCAAGGCATGGGGAATTCAGAGGTAGTGGAAACCCTCCTTTGCAACCTATTCCCAAATTGTAATGTGTGTTTCTCAGTTGCAATCCATGATGTGGACCATAGTAAATGAGGTGCCTAAGTCCAGGTTTAGGGGAATTATCCTATCCCTGATGCAGAACCAAAGGTGCCATTTTTGGAGACTGTAGGAGGGGAAGGGCAACAGCCATGTTACCAGGACATTACGTGCTCTGTACTTTCCCCTTGCTCCCTGATAATGAGGGGAAGGAGAAGAGGAGCAAGCAGCATCCCAGTATGTGTGGCTGTAGCCCCTCTTCCCAAAATGGCACCCTTGTGCAGAACTCAGAGGAAAATATATTGTTGTTTCCTTAAACTTGAAATATCTTGGAATTAAAGGGGAGAAGGAAACATATGTATTAAGAAGTTCTAGTCTTGTTCTTGCCTATAAAAGCTATGAGAATTTACAGTATAATTCCAAAACAAACAAACAAACAAGCAAACACAGAATCACATAATAGAGTACTTTCTGGAAGATATACTTTAATCAAACACAAGTTATTGTGATCAGTATAAGAGTGACTGAATTAAATTCTATGACCAGCCTTATACAAGGGAACAGTCCATGAAAGGTTCCATCTAATCTTAAACAAAAACCGTGGTGGACATGAGAGTCGGGAGAGTGTCCTACTAACCTCTAGCAAAGTCTCTCCAGAGATTTTTAAAACACTTTTGTTGATAGAAAACTTTTCAGACACAATGTTGCCCAGTTACCAATTCACCAACATCGTGAAATCTATTGAATATGCCATATTTGAAGTGGGGTGGAAATATTAAAAGTGCTCTTTTTTTAGCATTATTTTAAGGTAAGGTTTTCCAAGAAGACACCATTAGAATATCACTTTTCTCATGTAAATGCGGATGAGGCAACAAGGAGTAATTTCCACAGTTCTATAAATGAGTCAGCGGAAAGCTGGAGTAACTTTACAGCTCTCTCTCTAATGCAGATTGCTGAGAGCAATACTCTGTGAAGGAATATTGCATTTTGAAGATTCAGGCCTGGAAAAAACTTAATTCTCCTCTAAGTGTAAAAAGAATATTTTACTGAACTTGTATAATGTTTAATTTGTCCAAACTCAATCAACAATTGTTACAGGAACTGATGTCATTAATTTAACTCTCAAGTTGGTATAGTGATAACGTTAGATTTTATTATTTTCAGGTCCATTTCTCTTATATTTCCTAACTGATGGAATTCTGAAAGTCAATATTTGCCCTGAGGAGTGGATTCTGCATTATGTAAAAAAATGGGAGGAGGTTATGCTCATTTCCAGTATAGTTTTGGCGAGTAATATTTGCAAGATGTTGAAAACTATGAATATGTTGCTGCATATAACGCCATCTTTTATTAAACAGGAAAAAAGCCTGACATACTGTGACACACCAAATAGAAAGGGAGTTTGGGAGCATTGGTGTCTGACAGCTTATGCATCCAATTACTGATATGTCACCAGAAATATGTGAGAAAAAAGTAATGAGATGGCAGGCCTTGTAACAAAGGGTAACATTGTCTCTCTACATCTGGATCACCATTCTTATACAATGTGTAAATCTACATTTTCCTATTAACTCTTTCCTGTCATACTGTAGAACTCACTAGCTCAACTTCCACACCACTAAAATTCAACCCCAGGAAAGTATACGGCCACTTTTATAATGACATGGGGTCTAATTCTGACTTCACTGTTACTAGCTTTACATCAGTGTCTGTGCATTGATTTTAATGGAGTTACTGCAGACCATACAGCCCTGTGAGTTTAGACCCAAAAATTCAAATAGAGAAAGATTTTTTTTCATGTCTTCCGTACTTAGTTCTTAGAATCATAGAACCATAGGGTCAGAAAAGATTGCAAGGTAGTCTAACTACCCATAAAGATGCAGAATTTGATGCCACTTCATTCCTGGATCTTGAATGTTCAACTGGTTTGCTTAATTTCCAGTGGGTCTTTTCAAGTTTAAGATAGGGACAAAGTGGTTACAAAACAGCCAGAGATTTCACCATAAACGCAAACAGAAACTGAACCATTTAGTAAATGAAAAAAAACTAGTTTAACTTCTTCAAATTAGTTGTTAACTTTCAGACACACGAAAGCTGCTTAGTTCTGGCCAAAACCTGAAGTCAAAGAGCTGAAACATAACAAAGAAAGATGTTCTCCTGGTACCAGATCCAATGTTGTGCATCAGCCCCTTTTGCATCTATTGGGCTGACACAACTTTCTCCCCAAACCTCCAGGGAAATCTCCCCATCACAGACTCTGCTGCGGGCCCTGCAGTGAGGTGGAGGTGAGACATGAAAGGCACAGAGGGCTGGTGGGGGTATATTGGGAGCAGCAGAAAGTATGATAATGGAATGTACATGGACAATTCTGAGCCCTTACAGGGTGCCCTGAGGGCTACCTGAGTGATGCTGGGGAGGGAGGGCTGTGTCAGCCACGCAGACCCTAAATAGTAGAGAGACAAGCTACCTGTCCTGGTACCTGTGCCAGCTCAGGAGTCAATCTGTCCCATGGTACCTAGTCTAACCAAAAATAGGGGTTATGGGAAATCTCATGAGACCTCCAGGCCAGCATGCAGACACAGGAGCTTTAGATAGGAAGAAACAGTCCCTCTTCTCACCTTTTAGAGGTTCCTTCACCAGTGAATTAACTTCTTCTGCTCCTGAGCTCTTAAAAAAATGAGGGGGTGGACAGTGAGAATGGAAATTAACAGCAGCTGTGCAGCATTGCTGTACTGGGAGAAAGGAGTGTAGGAAATTTGTGTTAGTTAGCAGAAGGTCCTGTGGAATTAGGGTGAATTGGAGTAGAGCAGATAGAAAAACAGTAAGGGTACATCTAGATTAGAAGACTCTTTTGAAAGAGATTGTCTAGACAGCCCCAAGTCTTTCGAAAAAGCAAGCTTCTTTTTTGAAAGAGAGCACCCAGGCAATCTGGATGCTCTCTTTAGAAAAAGCCCTGTTTATGGTCAAGAATGCCTTTTTTCAAAAGAGCTCTTTCAAAAACAGGCATTCTTCCTTGTAAAGGTAGGTTTACCGTTGTCAAAAAAACTGCCGCATTCTTTTGATTTAATTTCAAAAGAATGTGATGGCAGTCTAGAGGCAGGTGAAGTTTTTTCAAAAAAAGGCCACTTTTTTCAAAAAAGCATTGTAGTCTAGACATACCCTAAGTGGGGAGGGTAGAGGCAGGTGGATGAAATGGCATCTGGAAGGGGTGAGGTCTGATGACATGAGAGGCAGAGCGAGTCAGGGGCAGGATTAGTTAGAACAGGAGGTGGTTAGGGAGTGAGTGAAAGCAACTAGAGAGGTGTTTCAGTGATGGCGAAGGGATAGGTGGCAGGAGAATGAAGTAGCATTTGAGGGACTTGCTTGGAGTGCAGCTGGGAAAAGAATACAAATATATTCCAGCAAGAAGGTGCTGGGAGGTAGGACCATGGGAGGAAGAAACCTGGGTGCTGATTCTCAGATCCACCCTGGTTCTATCAGGATAGTGGGAATGTCCCCAGCACAAAGGGGGATCCTTTGCCCATTCAGAGTTGCTGGATGCTGGGCCACTCAGGGATCCAGGCACAGACAATGTGCCATGGATGGGGAATGGCAAGTACACATTATGCTCTAACTATTCCAAGCCAGCATACAGTCGCTAGGGAGCTGTAAAAGGCACAGTATAGGCTGAAACAGCTCTGTGAGTACTCTAACTTTATGTTAGAGGCCAGGTAGGCCTCTGACAATCCTATGGAGGATGCCAAAGTAACTTAAAAGCCAACCTCTCCACTATTCCTCATTTAAGGGAATTCAACAACAGAGTATCAGGTCCATTAAGCGTGACTATGAGAGGAATGGAAGCCACTAACAGAGAAGAGGACTGCAGTAGCAACGCAGTCAATGCACCAGTATTATGGCAAGTCAGAATGAAATGATTAAATATATTTTCTCTTAGCTCCTGGCTACTATGCTGAGAAATAGATATTAATAAGCAACTGCTTGTTTTAATTCCAGAGTGCAAGGCCATTAGTATATCACTATAGCTTTCTGTCAGAGGAGGGCTTTGGTAGCCCTAGCAGAGGAGAAAGTTGCTGTGAACATGAATTGTTCTGAGGGATAAAGAAACTGTTAACTCTCAGTTTGCTAATACTCATATGTCTTTACTACGTGGAAGATCGATGCTGCTGCAACCTATCTTCTGGAGTTCGATTTAGTGGGTCTTGTTAAGACCCACTAAATCAAACTCAGCGGGCACCCCCATCAGAGGCTGGTACTCCTACTCCTGTTAGGAGTAAGGGAAGCCAATGGGAGCATTTGCTCCCATCAGCATCTTATTGTGAGGATAGCAGGGAAATTCGAATCAAGCAACATTGACTCCAGCTACATAATTAACGTTGCTGGAATTGCACATCTTGATTTGATTTACCTCTTTAGTGCAGACCTGGCCTGAGAAGGCAGAGAGGACATAAATAAAAGAAGATTGATCAGAGATGAGATGAAAAAGCATGGACAGAAAGTCTCTAGGAAGAAAACTCAGGTTTTTTGTTTAGTCCATGTAATGGCCAGCCAGATATAAAGGGTTTCTAATGACCTACCTATTACTGATAGGGGGTAAGACTTACATTAACACAGCTACATTATTTGGAAGTGTTCTCTATTTTTTTTTTTCAGAATCATGAGCTGTGTATGATATGTTGTGGGAGGAGAATTGCTCAGCAGGGGATTTTGTAGGTAGGGTTTTTTTGGGTGGGTGGTTGTTGTTTTCCCCTCTATGGAAAAAGCAGACTCAGTATTCTTTTTGTATATGTCTACACTGCAGCACTATTTAAGGATACTTAAGGTATCCCAAAATAGCTATTCCACATCTTGACAGTGCTCCCGTTATTTCAAACTATCTTTCAAAATAAAAGGCACGCTATTCTGACATCTCCGTAAACCTCATTCCATGAGGCTAAAGGGATGTTTCAGAATAGCAGATTATTTTGAAATTTGGCGCTGTGTAGACAGTGCCAAAATACAAAATAAGCTATTTCAAAATTAACTCAAAATAAGCTACACAATTTGCATAGCTCAAATTACGTAGCTGATTTCCAGCTAAGGGTGCAATGTAGACACACCCTTTATGATTAGCATGAACATCACAGTCCTATGCATCCTTTAGGCCCAATCCTGTAATTCTTCCATTGAGATCTGAGTGAGGAGCATGTTATTACCTGTGAAGATTATGGGATTAAGACTTCCAAGCAAAAACCGGGTTAAGCAAGCAATAATTAATTTCAAATTCAATAGTGTAATGGGAGTTAGTGCAAAGTGTCTGCACCTGATTCTACTCTTAGTTATACTGCTATAGCTCCAGAGGGCAGAATTTAGTCCTTTAACTCAACATCAGTGCAGTCGGCAAACTCACCATGTGATGGTTATTATGGTCCTGATCCTGCAATAGACTCCATTAGGCACAGATCCTTACACTAGCAAAGGGTCTCATTGAAGTTAATAAACTTAAAAAAACAACAAATAGTCTAACAGCACCTTAAAGACTAACAAAATATGTAGATGGCATCATGAGTTTTCGGAGGTACAACCCACTTCTTTAGGTGACATCTGAAGAAGTGGGTTGTACCCATTAAAGCTCATGATGCCATCTACATGTTTTGTTAATCTTTAAGGTGCTGCTCGACTACTCGTTTTTTAAGTTTTTCCAGTTACAGACTAACTCGGCTACCCCTCTGAAGCTATTGAACGTGGGAGTTAATATGACTTTGTCTGATTGTAAGCAGGGCCAGCATTAAACCAAATGGTTCCCCAGACAAGGAACATCTTCAGCACCCCCCTCCATTTGTTAAACTTTTGAACACCATATTTTTATTGCATTTGTAGCCCATTCCATAACTATGGTGCACAATTTCCACGCATGACTTACCCCAGCAATATAAGATGACAAATTTGTATTCTAGGTTCTGTAAATCTGTATTTTTCCATGTCCAGAACCCTGAGTCCAGTCCCCCACCGAGCCTGGCACCACAGATGGTCAGTCACTTGCATCTCCTGCCCTTAAATCAGGCTGGCTCTGGTTGTAAGGAATCATTGTAGTAGATCCCATTTCAGGGTGAGGCCTACATATCGAATAATTTTATGAGTACCTATTGTATTAGGAAAGCTGCATTTATATGAATGTGTGTATTTCAGTTTTTGTTTCTGGAGGCAAGTTATTTCAGAAACACTGTCTTATGTTTTCACCACACCCAGACTCTTATAATGAAATGTCCTCCATTTATAATGTGTTTTGTTAGTATGCCCTTTGTTTTTGCCAGGAAGCATTAAAGACAAAGTGCCCTTTCAGTGAAATCTTACAATATTTGAAGTAGTAATTACTGAATGCCAGAATTAATTTTTCTCTGATAATTATTCCTTAAGCAGAGTTGACAATCCCAGGCATTTAACTCATTCATTAAAATTCAGTAATGATTTCTCCTATGGCTTTCACTCGCAGTAATGACATGCATTATTATGCATCACTAATTTCCATGAAGAACAATGAGCCACTGTTTTATTGGCAGCTAGAATTTCTCTACTGTACTTTGCTGTGTTTCTCCGAAAAGATGATGAAAGGGAGAATCATGCAGTCTGGATTAAGTTTATTCTTTTTCAGCCATTATAAAATTCTACTACATCAGCAAAGTATTAAAGAGACACTACGAAATGTTAAAAACTATTTTAGCTGTTGCATAATAATTAGATGAGTGTCAAAGTCCCTGACACCAATCTTCCCTCCAATTTTTTCCATCCATATGTGGAATAAATTTTGTTATGTGCACTGAGACATGTAGGATGTGCACCAACAGTAGGAACACATGCTGCTGACTTTCAGCATGGTAGATGACCTGCTAATCATCCAGGCAGCATTTGAATCTCTCTTGGGTGGCCACCCAAGTGCTCAGCTTACATGGAACACTACCTGGCACCCATTAAGATATTTTTGCTAGGCCTGGAGACAATTTTTGCATTTTGAATAAAATGTAAGGAGTGATTAGAACTTTAGTTTAAAATTAGGTGCATTTGATTAAAATGTGTTAGGGTTTCATTTGCTTTTTAACTGGTAATCAAATAACAATTTCTTTTTTCTTGAGCTCAGGGGTCAACTTCTGAAAGTGCAAGTGACTCTGTTCTGTTGTGGACCTGTTTCTCTTCCCATTAACTTCATTGGAAGCAGGATCAGGTCCTAAATACATCTGGTCTTTAACTGAAGTGAAACAAACTATTCACAGGGAAAATTTTATTAAGAAAATTAACTTGTTTGTGAATTGTCCAAAAAGGGTGTTTTTTTGTTTGTTTGTTTTTTTACAAATCGGTTCACTATTTGCAATTGTGTTAATTTATGTATGAAGAAACGCCATTATTTGCTTGTGAGCTCACTATAAACATGGTACGTCTATACTGCGCTCTCTTGTGCAAGAAAATATGCAAATGAGGTGAAGCGGTGAATATCTCCATGCCTCATTTGCATACTTAACGAGACGCAATTTTTGTGCAAAAATTCCCTCTTGTGCAAGAGCCGTTCTGCCACTTTTTTTCAGGCAAAACAGCTCTTGCTCAGGAGGGGTTTTCTGCGCAAAAAGGAGCAGTGTAGACTGTTAGAAAAAAGCAGAATTTTCAGGCCTATACATCTTCCTATTTATAGATCAGAGATATTGATTGAAATATGGATAATGTTACACTGGCATAACAGCAGAATTTGGCTTAATGGTGCTACTTGCGTTGGTAGGCCAGTTTTAACACACAGTAGCTTCAATTATTTGGCTAATAGATTAATTCTCTAATGGTAATACAAACCAAACGTTTTTATATGAATATATAAAATTCATTTCCACTGCCTTGCCTTCTTGCTAGGGGAGGCAGATCAGCTATCCTTTTAAGTATATTTTGTTTCCTTTAAAGCTAAACTGTCAAGCGTTTAGGCCAAAGCAATTGTGAAGAACATAAAAATGGCCCATTTTTCCCAGTATCCTGTCTTCTGACAGTAGTCAATACCAAGTATCCCAGAGGGAATGAACAGAACAGGTAAGCATCAAGTAATCCCTTCCCTGTCACCCATTCCCAGCTTCTGACAGAGGCTATGGGCACCATTCCTATCCATTCTGGCTAACAGCAATTGATGGACATATCCTCCATGAATTTATCTAGCTGTTTTTTGTATCCTGTTAAAGTCCTGGTCTTCACAACATCCTCTGGCAACAAGTTTCACAGGTTGACTGCATTGTGTGAAGAAATACTTCCTTTTGTTTGTTTTAAACCTGCTACCTATTAATTTCATTTGCCCCTCTCGTTCTTGTGTTATGGGAACAAGTAAATAATTTTTCCTTATCTACTTTCTCCACACTGGTCATGATTTTATAGATGGCTATCATATCCCCCCCAAGTCTCCTCTTTTCTAAGCTGAAAAGATCCAGTTTTATTAACTTCTCCTCATATGGTATCCATTCCAAACCCTAATCATTTTGTTGCCCTTTTCTGAACTTTTTCCAGTGCCAAGATACCTTTTTTTGAGATGAGGTAACATCTGCATGAAGTATTCAACTTACTTTGCTTAAGAGCCTTTTACTTTATATTTGTATTATTCTCATGAAACAAGTTGGATTTCCATTTATAACAGCCAATTGTCAAAAATACCCTTAAAGTAACAGAATATGCAGAATACTGCACTCATTTCAGTGATGCTTGTTCAGTTGGAAACTATTCATTAAATATGCAAAAATGTCAACAGATAATTTGGATTTGGCGCAAAAATCACACTGTCTTTTTTACTAAACAAGCTTCTCACTGCTTGTAATCCTTATGTAACTTCTTTGGCCTCAGAGGGGATTACTTTAGTGGTGAATTGGGCCTACTGTACATTAGCCCTATTTCTATGGTGGAACAGTGACATTTAATAACTTATTAGCTTCAGTCACAGATGTATATGTCTTAGGGGAATATTGGTGGCCTGATTTTGTATTGCAAGGTGATAGTATTCAAAATACATTTCTACTAAAGCTACACCTGTATTATTGTAAGCAATTTACTGACTGGAATCAGAACAACTCAGAATTAAGGTGGTGCTTTGTGAATATCTGTGATCTAGTTTCCAAGCTTTTTTTTGTTGTCAATGCCTTTGGGGGTGGCCAGGATGACTTCATCCCTTGCCCTAGGGAATTTTTCCTACCCTTTATCAGAAAAAAGCCAGGAATGAATTGGATCAAATTCTCTGCTTCTGTAGGGGTATGTCTAGACTGCATCTCTCGGTCGGCAGAGGGATGCAGATTAGGCACGTCGACATTGCAAATGAAGTGGGGATTTAAATATCCCGTGCTTAATTTGCATAAAAATGGCCACCATTTTTGCAGACTCAGCACTTTGTCAGCAAAAAGAGGCAGTCTAGAGGGGGATCTGTTGAGAAAGAAAGCCTTTTTGACAGATCCCTTATGCCTCCTGCAAGGAGGTTTACAGGATCTGTCAAAAAAGGCTTTCTTTCTCGACAGATCCCCCTCTAGACTGCCTCTTTTTGCTGACAAAGTGCTGAGTTGGCAAAAACAGTGGCCATTTTTAATGCAAATTAAGCGCGGGGTATTTAAATCCCCGCTTCATTTGCAATGTCAACCTGCTTAATCTGCATCCCTCTGCCGACAGGGGGATGCAGTGTAGACATACCCTAAATGGACGACCAGGACCATATTTTTAAATATTGGCCTCTGTTTTGTAGAGAAGTAATGGAGGTTTCAATTCAGATAACATAGATATACATAGAGTCAGATAATTGTGCAAGTCAGAAACTGAGATATTTAAACATTCTAAATCATAACATTTTAAGCCCAGTTAAGATAGGGCTGAAAATCAAGAATTTAAACATCTTCCCCAATATTGTTATCATGGGCTTTCATGAAATAAATAGCATAATAGCGGGATTCCTGTTAAAATCAGACTACTCACTTTGATTTCTTAATAATTCCACACTTTATTTAAAAATAAAGACTTAAAGACCATCTTTCATTCATTCAACTCTCTTATCTGAAACACTGTAAAAGAATAAGATCATTTAATATAAAAACAAAAAAATGCAATCTCCATAGGTTTATAGAAATAAAAAATAAATTGGTTTTTGTGATGTTGTTCTATACAGATATAAACAGTTGTCAATAACCATCATAAGCTGTAAAATTAGGAATTAAATTCCAATAATATTCCTAGATTATAAGAAAACTGTTCACAGCATGATTTTTGTCAGATGACTATAGTACAGGCAGAATTTGGTTGAAAATTGCCCCAGTAAAAAGCTGTTAAACCACTATATACTCTTTGGGACAGAGACTGCCTCTTTCTACATGTCTGTACAGTACAGACTGCAACAGAATCCACATCCTAATTAGGTCTGTGAGGTGCTACAATATAAATAATAAACAATAGTGTTGATGTAATCTTGGATATTATTTCTTAAAAGAACATAAGAATGGCCATCTTTGGTCAGACCAACGGTCAGTCTGGCCCAATACCCTGTCTTCCAACAGTAGCCAATACTAGGTGCTTAAAAGGGAATGAACAGGACAGGTAATTATCAAGTGACCAACTCCTCTTGTCTACTCCCAGCTTCTGGTAAACAGATGGTAGATGCACTCAGGGTATGGGTTGCACTGATATGTTCTGTGGATTTATTTGGAGTGTGGGCACTGGGCTTAGGGTGTCCCAATTTTATAGGGGCAGTCCCAATGTCGGGGACTCAAACCCAGACAGCTTCAGTTCGTTGTCTGACTGCAAAGAGACAGGCAACACCAGCAAGGTCCAATTACAAGCTCTTTATTGAAGAGTGCACACAACAATAGAGAGCGGCCCGTCCCCACCGAGAACCAGCCACGATTTCAGTAACAAGTAGGTTTATATAGACAGTTCCGTCACGTCACAGACTATTTACCAAAGCAACCCACCCCCCTTCATCAGTAAGAAACTTTTGGTATTCATGCATACCTAGCCAACTATACAATGTGGCTTTAAGCAATCCATAATACAACAGCAACTTTCTTATCAAGCACCAGAAAACAGGGAGATGAGGAGTTAAGAACAGATGAAGAACAGAAACAGGGAGTTAGGACAGGGAGTTTCCTTATCAGTTCTTCAGACAAGCCATTCCCCTAGCACAGCAAGTACAGGAATGCAGTCCTCACTTTTGGAGCTTAAGCAAGTATTTAGGGTACGCCCTTGCTTTTACCATGTCTTAAGTTTTGCTCCGAGACTACCCAGAAGCCTTTTGGGGACTGTCTTAGCATAACCACTCTAGGCCCAATTTTCTGAGGCCTAACACCAATATTTGGCTTTTTTTCTTATATAGGCACTTTTCAGCATCCCTCCCTCTTCTGTCCTGATTCTTCACAGTTGCTATCTGGTCACCCTAATTGAGCCAAATGTGCAGGCAACATGACCAAAGTCACAGGGGAGACTTTTCATTCAGGGGGTATATACACGGGGGAGTTATTTTTAAACAAATCCCTTTACTTCGAAATAACAAGGCGAGTGTCTACACAGAAAGTCAAATTATTTCAAAATAATGGGCTTATTATTTCAAAATAATAACCCTTGCTTCTGATGAGGAATAACACCTAGGGTACATCTACACTGCACGCTTATTTCAAAATAAGCTATTCTGGAATAGTTATTCTGAAATAGCTTATTTCAAAATAGCATGTCTACACTACAGGAAAGCCTCAAAATTAGTCCGAGGCAGGCTTCCCTCATGTGGACATGCTATCTTGATTTAGAACTCCAGGAGGCACTGGGGAGGAATAACTTAGAATGGCCCTGGTGAGGGGCTATTTCGAAATAGCAGCAGTGGAGCGTCTACACACGCCTTATTTCAAAATAGCTATTTCTGAATAGGCATTATTCCTCATAGAATGAGGTTTACAGATTTCAGAATAAGCCATCTGTTAGTTTGAAATTATTTTGAAATAACGGAATGACTGTGTAAACACTCGCATTTTTATTTCGAAATAATGCTTGTAACACTGGTCTACAATTTTTTAGAAGTCGTCTGCTTCAGAGATAAAATGTGCTATTTATTATGTATTTTGATGTGCTGAATTCAAATATGACAATTAAAACAACTGATTGGCTACTGTTTCCAAGATATTTAAGTTTTTACATTTTACGTCTATGTATATTGTGTGGATAGTAGAGTTTTAATCATAAATTGTAAACCTAGGTCTTTCCATGTGTTTATGGTTGCTTTACATGATAATATTTCACCTGTCCTGTTTATGTAACACTTTAAAAATCAGCAAAAGGGTTATATAAATAAAATGTATTATGAAACAAAAGGCAAAAAACTATTATGTACATAGTTTAGTCATTCAGTTCACCTTGTGTTATGAGGTGTGGTTCAGAGGAGGAGGATGGGAGAAAATGCGGGTCCTGTGACATTGATGGTTCAGGACCAGAAGTTTCATCCTCTTCCTCTTCCTCGTCTGACTCAAGTGAGAATGATTCTGGTGCATCGGGAACCGGCAGTCCTTCTCCGTGGGGTACTGGGCATATAGCTGATGGAATGTTTGGATAATGCACAGTCCACTTTTTCTTCTTTGACATACCTTTCCCAACTGGAGGCACCATGCAGAAATAACAATTGCTGGTATGATCTGTTCGCTCTCTCCAAATCATTGGCACTGCAAAAGGCATAGATTTCCTTTTCCTGTTCAACCACTGGGGAAGGTTTGTTGCACAAGTGTTGCAGCATATGTGTGGGGCCCACCTCTTGTCCTGATCTCCAATTTTGCAGCCAAAATAAAGGTGATAGGCTTTCTTAACCATAGTGGTTATACTGCACTTTTGTGATGCAAAAGTCACTTCACCACAAACATAGCAGAAGTTATCTGCACTGTTCACACAAGTACGAGGCATCTCTGCTCACTTTGGCTAAACAGAAATGTGTCCCTTTGCAAAATCAAAAACTGACAAATAAGAGAGCACGACACTCTATGATTTCTAGAGCTGCTATAGGGCAATTTGTTCAGCAGAGTGATGTAAGCTTTGTTATGATTGCATCATCCATGACTTCTAGGAATAACATGATGCAATTCATATCTTGTATGATGCAATACCAGCTTCAGATTGCATCATTCATTGTTTTGCCTAAAAAACAAGTACTGTCCAAACCCAGTCATAGATTTATTCATAGATCCAGTCAAAGATGTATTTTAGTCATTTCTGGTTTAAATTGAGATCCCTTCCCTTTATAACTCCCTTATCCTCCGCCATTCCCAAGTCAAGGGTCGTATATACTGGCCCAATAGCATATCTTGAAAACTAGAGCCAGTCAACAATTTTAAGCATCATTTTCGTTCTCAGTGACCCAGAATTAGTAAAGTTTGACTACATTTATTTCAGAAGCATTTTGGCTGTAGAGCAGTGTAATCTCGAAATAACGGTGCAGTGTAGATGCACCCCTATTTCAAAATTGTTATTTAAAGAGTTGTTATTTCAAAATAATCTCATAGTGTAGACGTAGCCCCAGAAAGTGAATTGGGCTAATTGTAGGTCGGGGTAGAGAATATCTGGCATTCAGGCAGCACATGGTTCTTCAAGTTTAGGTGAGGGCCGGGACACTGCTACCTGCAGCTCCCTGTGGTCAGGAACTGTGGCCACTGGGAGCTGCTTGGCTCTGTGCCTGTAGACACTCAAGTAAACAAACCATTTCTCAGGCTGACTACAGCTCACCCTGATGAACTGCATGTAGCCCAGGGCCTTCGGGGTTTAGGGGTGGTTTAGGCATTTGACTTGAAAACAAAGGTAAAAACAGGAAGGAAAGGGGTACACTGAGTCAATGGAGTGTGAAAGGGAAATTGTATATGAAGGATAGCAAAAACAAAGATAGAAAATGAAGCAAGCCTAACTTTGAATTTTCTGACTTTTGTGGATTTAAATCATCACAATCAATCTGGGTTTTGAGGTACACTTGAGTGGATACATTTTACATTTACAACTTGTTACAATGTCATGTTTTAGATTATGTGACTTTCTGCTGCTCGGAAGCTTTTAGTGTTTTTATTGAATGAGAGAGGCAGCAAGACACATTTTGTGACAGTGCCAATTAAGATTTATCTCTGGAGAATTGTGCCGAGAAAGAGCTTGATCAACAGGATTATAAAGTGTACAGAAGGCTCACACTGCATGTCTGCATTCCTCCACATCAATATCCAGGTGACAATGTGTAGGGAGTTTTGATACCAGCTTAGTTGTGAATCACTTCTGAACTGCTCCTGGAGTTCTGACAGGACACTGCACTAGTAGATAACACTTCCAAAGAATCAGCCATTTCTGGGAGTGACAGGGTAAAACTCTCCTGGAGCTCGATCCCTATCTAGTTCTTGGGTCAATTTCATTTGCTTCAACACTTCAGTTTTCAATCAGTACTTATACTTCTGGTTGGGATGCTGCTTCCTCAGAAGTGGGTAACCAGCTGCATATTATGACTGAAAAAAAGTAAACAATATCAGCGACAAGGAATCCTGTGGCACCTTATAGACTAACAGATGTATTGGAGCATAAGCTTTGTGGGCAAAGACCCACTTCGTCAGATGCATGTAGTGAAAATTTCCAGAGGCAGGTATAAATATGCAGGCAAGAATAAGGCTAGAGATAATGAGGTTAATTCAGTCAGGGAGGATGAGGCCCACTTCTAGCAGCTAATCTGGAGGTGTGAACACCAAGAGAGGAGAAACTGCTTTTGTAGTTGGCTAGCCATTCACAGTCTTTGTTTAATCCTAAACTGATGATGTCAAATTTGCAGATGAACTGTAGCTCAGCAGTTTCTCTTTGAAGTCTGGTCTTGAAGGTTTTTTGCTGCAGGATGGCTTCCTTTAAATCTGCTACTGTGTGTCCAGGGAGATTGGAGTGTTCTCCTACAGGTTTTTGTATATTGCCATTCCTAATATCTGATTTGTGTCCATTTATCCTTTTACGTAGGGACTGTCCAGTTTGGCCGATGTATATAGCACATGATGGTGTATATTACATTGGTAGATGTGCAGGTAAATGAACCAGTGATGGTGTGGCTGATCTGGTTAGGTCCTGCGATGGTGTCGCTGGTGTAGATATGTGGGCAGAGTTGGCGAGTTGGCACCGAGGTTTGTTGCATGGATTGGTTCCTGAGTTAGAGTTATTATGGAGCGGTGTGTAGTTGCTGGTGAGAACTTGCTTCAGGTTGGTGGGCTGTCTGTGGGCGGGGACTGGCCTGCCTCCCAAGGCTTGTGACATTGAGGGATCATTGTCCAGGATGGGTTGTAGATCACTGATGATGCGTTGGAGAGATTTTAGCTGAGGACTGTAGGTGATGGCCAGTGGTGTTCTGTTGGTTTCCTTCTTGGGCTTGTCCCGCAGCAGGAGGCTTCTGGGCACATGTCTGGCTCTGTTAATCTGTTTCCTCACCAACAGAACACCAACCATGCATATATAAAACGCATATATATGATGCATATATATATTAAGGCTGTTGATTAATTGCAGTTAACTCACACTCTTAATTCAAATTAATTGTGACAAATTGCCATTTGAATTGCACTTTTAAACAATAGAATACCAATTGAAATTATACATATTTCAGATGTTTTTCTACTGTTCCAAGTATATTGATTACAAATTGTATAGCACTCACTTTATATTATTTTTAGTACAGATATTTTCAGTGTAAAAATGAACACAAGAAATAGTATTTTTCAATTATCATCATACAAGTACTGTATTGCAATCTCTAATGTGAAAGTGCAACTCACAAACTTAGGGGTTTTTTTTTGTTTGTTACTTCTGCACTCAAAAAAATGTAAAACTTTAGAACCTACAAGTCTACTTAGTCCTATTTCTTGATCAGCCAATTGCTAAGAAACAAAAAAGTGTGTTTTCATTTATGGGAGATAATGATACTTGCTTATTTACAATGGCTCCTGAAAGTAAGAATAGGCATTTATGTGGAACTTTTGTAAGTGTCATTGCAAAGTATTTACATGCCAGATATGCTAAATATTCATAGGCCTCTTCATGTGTCAGACACCAGTCCATGCTGATGATGCTCGTTAAAAAATAATGCCTTAATTAAATTTGTGACTTAACTCATTAGGGGAGAATTGTACATCTGTTGTTCTGTTTTATCCACATTCTGCCATATATTTAATGTTATAGCAGTGCCAGTATTTTGTTTATTTTAAGAACACTTTCACTGCTGATTGGACAAAATGCAATGTTAGAGTTTTAAAGCATTCAGTCTAAAGTTTAAAGGTCTGAAGTGCCTTCCAAAGTCTGATAGGAACAAGGTATTTAACATGTTTTCTGTGTTTGCTCCTTGTGTCAGAAGTGTGTATCCTCACCAGAAATGCTTGTATTGATTGTACTGTCAGTTGGGGCATTGCGGGATGGCTCCTTAAAGCCATTAATGCTTGACATAAGCAATGCAGTGTCTACATTGCTTATGTCAAGCATTAATGAATCAGTGTAGTTAGGTCATGCATTGACCTAACTACACTGATCTTGACTCTAAGCTGCTTGTGGAGGTGGAGTACTTAAGTCATTGTAACGTGGAGGTTACATCAGACTCAGAGGAAGCAAATGTAAATATAGACACTTACATAGTTAGATTGTCATATGTTGCGTTGAGTTGACCTAACTCTATAGTGCAGACTAGGCCAAGATCATCCCAATGGCAGAGCAGGGTCTGGGGCAACCTTCCCTCCAACCCAGGCCCCACCCATGCCCACCTCTTCCCAATCTGCTGTACTCCCACTTCACCCCTTCCTCTGAGACATGCCCCTGCTCTGCTCTCCCCCACATTGCACCCCTTTCCCAAAGCCCCCAAGCCTATGTGACATGACCTGGGAAATTACCAGGGGACCTGAGGTAGGGCAGCAGCAGTGGTTGGTCCACCCAACACTCACCAGAGCAGGAGAGTAGAGTAGAGAGGGTCGGATTGCTCCGCTTCCTGCCACTGTAGTGAAGAAAGCAACCCAGCTGGGAGATGGCCAGAGGAACAGAACAGGCAGCTGCAATGCTCCACTTCCCATGAATTCCCATGGTGAATGCAGGGAGGCCTAACTCTCGCTGCCAGCCTCAGGGCCTCCAAGGTAGTCTTCACGAGCTAATCTCAATATGGTAGGACCATCCCATTCATAGGATGGCTAGGGCAGCTCCCACGGGGCACCCCAAAGCACGTGGCATGGAGTGTTTGCCCCGAACCATCCTATAGATCAGGTGGTTAAGGACTAGATTATACTGATCAAACTTCTTAGGTTAGGGCGCCTTTTCCCAGAGTCCAGTTAATGTTTCCTGTCAGATGTTATGAATGTGATGGGCAGGCAGGGAGTTAGAGAAAGGGGGAGTCTGCCCCTTTTTATAATCCTCTCCCTCCTTGGAGAAGCATTCCCAGAGGGGAGCAAGGTGATTGTCTGTGTGAAAGGAAACTCCATTCTGTTTCTTTGCTAAGGTGTATATGCTTTGCCCCTGCCTCCTTCTTCACAAAAGACCACTTAGCAAGTAGTGGTGCTGGCAAAGGCATCAACTTACCCTTCATCTTGTGGAACTGGTTTGGCCATTCCCCAGACTTTCTGGGGAACATGCTTTTAGTCATGATATCAGCTTATGTTTATAACTTCACATACAACTCTGCTTCATGCATTTTACTATGATATTAATGAGCAGAAAATGATGTGTTTTAAATGATATCTTACAAGGCATATTTTGTACAAAGATTATTACAATAGTGTGTAGGGTGCGAATACAGGGGCATATTTATTTTATTTTAATAAACAACAACAGAAAAGACTCACTGCCTTTCAGCAGGCATTCATGGGTTATGTATCACATGCTCATTTAAAAAAAATTGTTGCAAAAGACTTTCTGGCTGATAAGCTTTTGACAACAATACTTTGTCTTTCAGAGGGGAGGTGATATTGTGAGCATGAGGCACATGATGCAAGGCACAAGCCAAAAATTAATTCAGTGTCATAGAAATCAAGAGGAATGGAACATTCTTGATAAAATAAAATATCCATTTGGGAATAGGAGATGGGGATTTTACACACCCAATTCCCATCATTACTGATAGCAGTCTGTGCTTTTGGAATTACCTTGAGAAACAGCAACAAATGCTTTTAAGTCTGTGCTATACATGTGGTCATGAGGATGCTCCCTTGAATGCCTTACAGATATATTTTTTCATGGCTGTTTTTGCCTGCCCTAACCCCCACTTGGTACTCACCAGTGATTCTGGAAAATACTCAGATATAGAGTCTCTGCCAGTAAATACACATCAACACAAAAGCAAACTAAGGACACAATCCTGCCGTCCCTGCACAACTAAAACACCCACTGAATTCAGGAAGTGCAGGCATAAGCCCCACATAAACTGGATTTAGGGCTGAAAAGAAAGCAATTAGTACCTTGTAATTACTATAATGTGCTTTATATTGTATTAAGTGTGTAATTAATATGTAGCCCTAATTTAGCCTTGTAAATCCCCCACACTGAGAAAAGAAAATCATTCACATCAATCTTTATCTGACTCATAAAGCACCTATATATCAAAGGGGATGAAAGGAAAGTTAAATGGTGTGGAAACATCCCAAAAGGAGGGGAAGGAGATGCATTGTAGAAGCCTAGATAGATATTGTACACAGCAGAGCCTTTAAGACATCCTTTTTTTACCAGCTCTCCTGGGAGCATATAGAAGGTCTTATTGCTATTAATTATTTGTATTACTATAGTATCTAGAAGGCCTGGACATGGACCAGGGCTGACCGTGCTAGGTCAGTGGTTTTCAAACTGGGGTACATGTACCTGAGGGGTATGCAAGCTCTCGTCAGGGGGCATGTGAGAAAAAGTCCAGTAAGGGCGGACAATACATTTTATTTATTGAGATATAACCCTATCTCAGATGAGGGTATGCGATAAACTACATTATTTAGAAAGGGGTTCACAGCATTTGAAAACCACTGTGGTAGGCGATTTTTCACAGAAAGTCCACATGGATATCGGTGCCGGTGCTATTGCTGCAAGGAAAGGGGAGCAACTACCCTTTGTGGTCTGTTTCCTTCAGCACTTGTGTTGTGGTTAACTGGATACACATACAGAATCTAAGGCCTCATCTACACTACAGGTTGGACCTCCTTGGCACTCCCAGAACCTGAGTGGTCCTAAACAACGGAGTTTGCAATACCAGAGAAGGTTAATTCCAGTCCCTCTGCTGATGAACTCCAGGCTCTCCTGGGGTCCATCAGCAGATCCAGCCAGGCGCCCCTCCTGATCACTGGGCTCCACTGCCAGCCCTGGCTGCCAAGCTCCTTGCCCCTGGGCCACCAACCAGGCTCCCCTTTTGGTCCCTGGACTGCTTCTGCTGCTGGCCCCAGTCACCAACCCAGCTTCATGCTGGCCCCAGCCACCAACAGCCCTGCCAGCCACCTGACACCTTATCCATGGAATTCACAGCTGCTGGGCTTTCTACTCCAGGGACTTTCTGGCCTGGCAACATCCGTGGTCCTGCTGAACCACTGATGCTGCTGGAGCAGAAAGTCCTGGGCTAGAGAGGTTCAACCTGTACACAGTTTTGTTGACAACAAAAAAAAAAAAAATCAGCTTTCATCAACCAAACAATCAGGTTTACTACTGCTTTGGCTTGCATTATCTTCCTCACCATACTGGTAGCCACTTCCCTCAAAGTAGGTTTTTTCTTTTTGCTTGTAGACTGGAAGCCAATGGTAGCATAGCTTCTCAGGGAACCATGCTGGGAAGGGGTAGCACTGGATAGCACTACACAATGACACCTCCACATGATTGCATTTTCTGAATGTGAAATATCCAGAGGCTGCTTCTCCACTGCTTCCTCAAACTCCTCCCCGTGAAAGGCACATTAGTCAGAAACTCTATGAGGTAGGATTTACATTGTTTGCTGCACTCTTTTCTCCCCCCATACATTTTACTGTGGGAGGCTGCAAACATGGCCCTGAAAAATTTTCTCTCTGCCTTCTTGAGGTGTTTGTGATTTTCAAACAGGCTGTGGAAATCCAGAAAAGTAATTTTCTGTTCCCGTGGCCCCTAAATGACAATTATCAGATGAAGAGCAAATTGTCTTCTCTAGCTCAAAACCATGTTGTAAACCTCTATCAGTTGGGGAGCATTGTGACCTTTATTTATTACTGAACACCACAGAGATCTGTGATATATATTTGGACGAATTTGCTGAAATACAAATTCATGCTAGTGAAAATACTATTGCCCACATCCTCAAAAATATACAGGCATTGAATTAATCTGCATTAGTTGGAAGTAGGTGCCTAAATGCCTTTGAGGATTTGGGGTTTAGGGCCTTATTCTGCCACATTGGCCCAAGTTGAGTAACACCCTAATTTGTAAATTCCTTGAATAGAGGATTGATAGGGATTGTGCCCAGGGGCATAGGTGTGGTCAGACTGCTATTGCCTTGCAGGCTCTAACTAGAAGACCTAGGATAGAAAACCCCTATGGCTACTTTGCCTTACACTGGGAGTAAGCAGCATTCACAAAAGGATTGCCCTTTCATATGAATAACAAGAACACCCAGAGTTACAATACTAAGATTGTTTTTAAAATGTCAGAAATTGGAAAGGGATATTAATCCCCCTGGCTTCAGAGTATAAATCAATATTTGACTGATGGAGATTGAGAAGAAAGATTTCCTTGTGGATAGTTATTCCATAACAATTGTGTAATGCAAGGTTAGTTATTCCATAATATTGTATACTACAAGGTTTCCTACACCTCCAGATATGTCTGTTACTGGCCACTTTGGAACACAAAATATTGGGCTTCACTTTAGGGACCACTGGTTTGATCCAGTCTGGCAATTTCTAGGTATCTACTGTAGCTGAGTAATATCTCACATTTCAATACGTGGCAATCAGAAAGCATTCAGTAATAAGCTATGCAGATTACAAGTGAATAAACAAAATGTGATAATCCATATTCATGAAAGAACCTTAATCCATTTAACTGGAATGTTCAATTTATTTTCCCATTTGTGGGCAATCTAACTGTGTGCTATAATTGTCAGGAGCAATTTAAAAAGTGAGTTGATTCCCTTTTATGGTCTCAATATTAAGCGATGTCCTGATGCACAGTTGTCACTCAAATTTGTCAGTTTTCTTATAATTTCCCCAGCTTTGCTAGATCATTGAATAAGGAAATGGAATACACAGGACAGCAGCAAACTCAGAATGGGGGTAGATACATTATTTTAATAATTCAAAATAGTGAATATATGCTAGGAGATGCCAACAGCATTGGCACAATCAAAGTTGGTTTGATACACTGAAGTCATCTGGGATCTATTATATATATCATTGTAACTGGAGCACAGATAAAGAGACAATCTGTTACAGGATTCATTAATTAAGATTGTAAATTTTATATTGTCTTGTACTCCACCATTTTATATTGTCTTGTACTACAACCACGAATTCAGTAGAACAGATTACACAAAATGTAAAGCTATAAGTCCCGATAGTGGAGAAAAACAGGAGTAAAGTGACATGCTGACATGCCAGTGGTGTAGACAGAGAAAGTTATGTAAATTGAAGCTTGCACCTGCATATTGTAGACGTCACATAAGCCACACTACTAATGAATACGTAGTACAAGTAGCACCCTCATTTGTAAGTTCCTTGAGCAGAGGATTGATAGGGATTGTGCCCAATGGCATAGGCGTGGCCTGACTGCTATTGCCTCAAAGGCTGTAACTAGCTAATGAATATGCAATGTGAAAAGGTATAAGAGATCACATGAACAAGGCACCAAGTCAGAGAATATTGGACAGACTGAGATTACCTGCACAGAGCACAAGAGAGCTTCCTAGTACTCCAGAATATAGTATCTTGGCCCTAACAGGTCCATGTTATCTGTTTAATTATCTGCCATAAATACAGGATTGGAAACTATAAAGGGCAATGATTCTGTCTAAACAATTATAAATAAAAGCAAAAATTGATTAAACCTAAATTTAGAGGACTCAGACCTCAATTTCCCCATCTTACAGGAAAAAACTGAGACTTTTAGAAATGTTTCATGAAAAACCAGAAAGATGGATATCCTATCCCAGAGCATCCAATTGCCCAATGGTTTGGGTACTCATACGATAGACTGAGGTTTAAATCCCTGCACTGTGTTAGGCAGAGTAGAAACTGGTATCTGTGTCTCTTACTTCTCAGAGGCATTGCCAAACCACTGAGTTCACATTCTTACATAAATAGAGTACCAAGGAGTATTTTATAATGGGCCATTATGATTTATAGGAAATGCACCTTCTTCTTGCCCTCCCATATATACATTAAAGTTCTGACTAGCTCAGCCTCAATAAGGCAGAGAGGTTATTTCTCTTGGGCTCAGTATCTTTCCTCTAATTATGACCTCTGTGCAAAATAACCCCTACAGTAGTCTGCCAAATGCATAGACTCTTTGTGATGGGGTATAGGAATATGCTTTCAAAAAAATGATCTCAAATTTTGATCAGGCAGTGTGCTTTGTGGCACTCTAATGCAGTTATTTCAGGTGGGGACAACAAGGCTGTGTCTCTGAGACATTGGTAAATGTATGTTGTCAAGTGACTATTAATTGATCGGTGAAGCATGGCTCTTTAATTGCCTCTTGGAGACAGTAGAAATCTTTTAATTGGTTGTAGGCTTCCGTGTGAGGGGTGATAATCAGGGTCTAGATGCTCCAAAGGGAGAAATGAAAGATTTAACCCCCTCCCAAAATAAACAATTAAACCAACAGATTACTGTGAGTTACTATACCTTTGTGTTATAAAAATATATCTAGTGAGGTACACAGACCATGATCGTAATTGATGTGTTTGGGTATATAGAAAACTGCTCAAACTTCAGCCCCCCTTCACAGTAAGGCAGTGCGCAATGTGCACTGGACCACAAGAATTAATGGGAAGACAATGAGGCTCCCAGGCTAGAATTTCCCCAATCTGAAGAGCCATGAGTCAGCATATTAGGGGAAAGAGGCAAAAAGGAGAAAGCTTTTTAATAACGGGTTTGGAATTAAGGTTGGTCATCCAGAAACTGAGGCAGCCTTTGGTTCTGCGTCCCGGTACCAATATTACATCCTCAAGTGATGCCCTGCTACTATCATTGGTGGGGGCAGCACCCACAGATGGGGCAGGGTGCAGAGCTGCATGGCTGTACCTTCAGGAGCCAGAGAAGGGACATGCCACTGCTCCCAGGAGCTGCTTGAGGTAAACACCAACTGGAGCCTGCACCAAGTCCCCTTCCAGGCCCTAACTCCCTGCCTCAGCCCTGATCCCCTCTGAACCCCTCTCTCCTAACCCAGAGCACATTTCTGCACCCCAAACTCCTCATCCTCAGTCGCACCCTAGAGCTCGCACCCCTAGCTGGAGCCCTTGCTCTCCCTGCACCAGCCCAGATTCACTTCCTGCACTCTGAAACCTTCAGTCATAGCCTGAAGCCTCATTCTGCACCCCAAGCCCTTCATCCCTGGCCCCACACAGAGCCTGCACACCCAGCTGGAGCCCTCACCCCTCCCGCTCTCCAGCCCCCTGAGCTAACCTGGTGGAAATGAATGAGTGAATGAGGGTAGAGAGAGTGACCATCAGCAGGAGGGGGACAGAATGAACAGGGGTAGGGCCACAGAGAAGAGGTGGGGTTGGGGTTGGGGTTGAGTTGGAGTTGGAGTTGGGGTTGGGGCAGGGGCAGGGGCAGGGGCAGGGCAGAGGTGTTCAGTCTTGTGTAAGTAGAAAGTTGGCAACCCTATTCCTACTACAGGCATAATCTGAATCTTTCCTTACAAATAAGATGCTCCATTAGATTGGGTCAGAAAATAGTTTGCCTTTCCGTGAAAAAAAAGTCTGACTTTTTGTTGAAAAGCCAAAAGCTAACCAAAACTCTTGCGATGGAGGAGCAAATTTTCTAATGAACAATGTAAAATTATCACATTTTTCCAGGTAAGCAGACACGTCTCAAAAATTTCATGTAGTTGAAACCCCAATTTTCCACTAAGTTTTATTTAGCTTTCTGCCTCCTCCTTTGATTTACTTTGATGTTTAATTAAAATGTCTGTTGTGATAATTGGCCCTAAACATTTACCCCAATTGTAAGCTCAAATGTAAAAATGTAAGCTCAAACTGTAAGCTCAAATGTAAAAAGCATGGGCAAGTTCATAAAATGTCACAGTGACCTATAACTTTTGCCTGCTTGGAAATTAACCATGGAAAAGTTATTTCAAATAACGAACATTATGAAAAAAACTCACAAGAGAACCAGAAAGAGAAACTGGATTAGTCCAAACAAAAACGGCCATATAGAAAGACTTGAAATCATGCTTGGTAAAAAACAGAAGATGTGCAGCCGGAAACTAATGAACCAAAATTCACATGGCAGATATTAGGCATGATTGGTGGACAAATAATGATGGGAAGAACTATGAAGGCCTCTTTTTCCCTTTTACAGTTTCTTAAAAAAACTTTTAAAACAATCACTGCTTTCTTCTCCCATCCTAATTTGCATCTCAGCTAGTCTTGTCTCATCACATCTTATCTTCCCTGGCCCCAAGGCAGAAGGAGCAGCTCAGATGGAAATACTTTCTCTCCAAGAGGAAGGCCATTAGGCCTTTCTCTTTTTCCAGGGAACTTTGCTATTTACTTGTGTGCCCTGAAAATCATCATGTCATCATGACATCCAATTCTCAACCCAGTACTGGGGATATTTATTTGCCAGTATCACAGAAGCATGTAAGACCCGGTTCTTGACCTTTTCCTTCCTATCATCTTTCTCACTTTCTTGGCTTTTCATCAAATCCTGAAGTCAACTGCCTGGCATCAGTGCAGTGAGTTGAGATGTCCACAATCCTGCTCTGTCTAAGGAGAAAAAAATGCAAGTAGATGAATGTTAACCAGAATCCAAGTGACCAATGCAGACACCGTCCAATCATTGAAAGCATCCATCTATAACTGACCAGCCACCTGGTGTTCCACAAACATTAACAACAGACATATTCCCCCTGCCTTTTCAATCTTATCTCTCAACATACATTGAAGTTTGTTGGGCCAAAAATTGGAGCACATCTGAAGTAAAGGAACAATTTAGAAGGCAGTAGTTAAGGTCCAGGACTGTGCTTGCCAGTCGGGTTGCGTGTTTTATTTTCCTGACTTCTAGCACTGCAAAATGGACCAATGAGTTTCTAGAGGTTGGGACAGCCTCTCTCATGCTAAGGAGCTACGATCCAGCAGAAAGAGTTCTGCACAAATGGCAAGTGTCACAAGAGCTCTTCTTGGTACAACTCAGGAGGCAGGAGAAGTAAATGCAGGGTTTTTTGTATTCCCCATTCCAGAGGAATTCCCAGCTGCCTGGGAAGGCCCAGCTTGATGGTCCCTTGGTGCTATCTGAGGCTAACTCTAGACTGCAAGCCTCTTTCGAAAAAGAGCATCTAGACTACAACCAGTACTTTCGAAAAAGCAAGCCGCTTTTTCAAAAGAGAGCACCCAGGCAGTCTGGATGCTCTCTTTCGAAAAAGCACAGTTTGCATTACATAGCACCTTTTTTTGAAAGAGCACTTTCGAAAAAAAGGTGTTCTGCCTCTTAAAATGAGGTTTTCCACGGTCAAAAAAACTGCCACGTTCTTTCGATTTACTTTCGAAAGAACGCGGCAGCAATCTAGATGCAGGGGAAGTTTTTTCGAAAAAGGCCACTTTTTTCAAAAAAACCCTGTAGTCTAGACACACCCAGAGGGTCTGTGCTGAAGTGGGATATCTGGCCCATTATGTGCAACTTCCCGTGAGTTACATTAAAAATGACTGCTATTCTTCCTTTTTCTCTCTTAAAAGAAGAAACCCTCCTCACCCTCTCCCTCCTCACACAGCCCCCCTCTTTCCAACTTACTAAACTAGCTCTGTACTTGAGTGCAGTTATATGATGGGCCTGACTCCAGTCCTCTGGTTCCAAATGTCATGTTTGTAGTTCATGTTATCACTGTTAATATGAAGTAAAATTGTGAGATATGAACCTTCAAAGGTCAGACGACAAGTCTGCTGCTAAATGATCTTTTAAAAACAAACACAACACTAATACTGCATGCACCGAGCCAGTCTCTTACAACAGGCTTCCCGTTCACCCCTAGAGAAACCTGTCTACTCTCTCTCTCCTTCTCAGTCCTCTTTCAGGCTGCTTCCTTTAGAGAGAAGGAACTCTCTCCCTTCCTTCATGTGTCCTCCCCACAAATGGGCTCACCTCCATGTGCAAGTAGACAGGTATGTTGGCCTCTCAGATCACATATACACATTGTTCTTTGTTGACACATGGCACAAGCACCCCTTCAAAAAGAGTAAATATTCTACAACTACTACATTTGACCTCCTAAACATTGAATATATATATATAGATGCAGAAGTTTGAGATTTGTGCAAAAACTTGCACCCACTCCCCAAAATTGGAAATGTTGGTGGTTAAAGAATCTGCAAAATATAACTATGCATCTTCATCTAGTGCTTCAACAATCTGTGATTTCTTAATAAATAGTTTACTGTACCTTGAGGGTTTTTTTTTTAAAGCTATGACCTTTATAAACAAAGAAACGAAGAAAAAGCTGTGAGTAATGATCCATTTATAAGGTATTTTTAACTGGGACGTTCTTATTACAGGTAAACAGTACAAGAAACAAAATGTCTGCAGGAGTAGCCGAATGATGTACTAAATCAGCGCTGGTTGGCAACCTGGGGCCTGAGGGCTCTATGTGTCACCTATGAAACATTTTGTTACCATTGCCCATGCACAGGGTTGCCAGATTCAGCTGGTTTCATCCACATAGTTTTTCCCTACCATTATTACTAAAGTGCCATGCAGGTAAAGCGAGAGCACGTGAAGTGAGCTTCAAGCTGATTGCATGCAACATTGGCTGTGACAGCCGTATGCTCCCTCTGCATCCAATCAAAGTGCTGCTATGCTTCAATTATCATGACCCGCAAATTCTGGGTACACAAGTGCAGTTAGCAAAACCACCCTGTTCTGGGAAAACACATTGGTTACAACAGTCTTGCGGCCCACTGAGATGAAGGAGGGCCTCTCATGCAGCCCACTCACCAGCCTAAATTGCCCATCACTGCATTCAAAATATGGACAGGGACATTCAAAATATGGACTTTTCTTTTATTATTAATGTCACCAGAAATTCCATGCACTATGGTGTCCCAGAATGCAACATTTTGTCAAGTCACAGACACCAACAAAATGCAAATGCATATGTAGCTCACCCATAGAAGCTAAGATATATCTCATAAATGTAGAGATTCTGTGGTTTGCCAGTAGTTCATATTTTATGTTATTTTTAAAGGAAAAAAGAGAATGTATATTTTAAATAAAGCCATTTTATAAACAACTAATTTAATTTGATACCTAAAGCCTGTCCTTTGTCCTGCTGATATGTTACACATGATCATGATAGGCCTGAACGAAAGCCTCCTGAAATAAATAAAATGATACTGGGGCCAACATTAACAGCACTACGTGCTACTAATGTTTTCTTAAGTAACTAGTCACTAGCTTTCCCATGTGTATATCCATGGAGCACCACTGAAGTCAGTGGAGTTTCTACTGGTATAAAGCAGAGCAGAATTTGGCTCTCTGCATTAAAGTCATTTCTGAGAATCACTTCCAAGACAGATGGAGGGTTGTATATCTCTGAGAATTCCTTCAGAGCAGCAACAAGGGTTCTGACTAACAGGAGCAGTTATAATTGCAAAACTATATAAAAATGTAGATGAAATAAAGCATTTTTCTCCCTGTGCTTTTCTGTATCTAGATCACGTAGTTGTGATTAAAACTTTGATGAAAGTCAAAAACCTTGACATGCTTTGCAGGGGTTTTCTGAAACTTGCAATCCCCACTTATAGATACAGGGAATTTTATCATCCAGTCATCTTTAATTTAATTCATTTTTAATGTCTTCCCCTTTCCAGTTCCTCTCTGCTGTCCAGTTTGTGGCTTGGGAGGAGGAAGGGGGGATTGATTTTTTTGAGCAGAACTGTAGAGGTCAGTGAAGCCCATTGTTCTTGCCAGAATTTAATCCAGCAGCTGCTGCAGATAGAAGTAATGTCAGGAATATAGGCACCTAGGAGGTAGCTGTGCCTCAGGCCACAAATTTATAAGACGAGATGAAGTGGTTGTAAAGACAACATTGAGGTTTCAGCAGGAGGGTGGGTAGAATCTTTTAAGGGATACTCAGGAAAATTAAGATGAATTAATTACATGTTTGACATGAAACAATATACATTAAAACACCTAAATTAATAATGGTAGTGTGACCTGCTGGATTATGTACTATACTGGAATTCAGGAGAGCTGGGGTCTCATCCTAGCTGTACAGATACCTTCTGGGGGGTAACCCTGGTAACTCAGCTCACCGCTCTGTGTCTCAGTTTCCCCATTTTCAAAATGGGATTAATGATATTGACTTGAATCGTTCATTCTGAAGTAAAGAGGACTTCTTGGAGGATAAAACTGATGAAATAAGGCCACATTGCCTCTGAATGAGAGCATCCATACAGAAATTTATTGAGTTTTAGCGCCATACCTTTAGTTAATTTGTCTGGACTTTCCTGAGTGTCCCCCACTTCCCCTTCACTTGGACAAGCTCTCATAGCTGTAAGATGGATGGTGTATGCCAAAAGGCAACTGGACTGAATGTCTGGAGAGGAACATAAGAACATAAGAATGGCCATACTGGGTCAGACCAAAGGTCCATCTAGCCCAGTATCCTGTCTGCCGACAGTGGCCAGCACCAGGTGCCCCAGAGAGGGTGGACCGAAGACAATGATCAAGCGATTTGTCTCCTGCCATCCCTCTCCAGCCTCTGACAAACAGAGGCCAAGGACACCATTTTATCCCCTGGCTAATAGCCTTTTATGGACCTAACCTCCATGAAATTATCTAGCTTCTCTTTAAACTCTATTATAGTCCTAGACTTCACAGCCTCCTCTGGCAAGGAGTTCCACAGGCTGACTACACGCTGTGTGAAGAAGAACTTTCTTTTATTAGTTTTAAATCTGCTACCCATTAATTTCATTTGGTGTCCTCTAGTTTAGGGAACTAATAAATAACTTTTCTTTATCGGCCCTCTCCACACCACTCATGATTTTATATACCTCTATCATATCCCCCCTCAGTCTCCTCTTTTCTAAACTGAAAAGTCCCAGTCGCTTTAACCTCTCCTCATATGGGACCCGTTCCAAACCCCTAATCATTTTAGTTGCCCTTTTCTGAACCCTTTCCAAGGCCAAAATATCTTTTTTGAGGTGAGGAGACCACATCTGTACACAGTATTCAAGATGTGGGCGTACCATAGTTTTATACAGGGGCAGTAAGATATTCTGGGTCTTATTTTCTATCCCTTTCTTAATAATTCCTAGCATCCTATTTGCCTTTTTGACCTCCTCTGCACACTGCGTGGAAGTTTTCAGAGAACTGTCCACGATAACTCCAAGATCTCTTTCCTGATTTGTCGTAGCCAAATTAGCCCCCATCATACTGTACGTATAGTTGGGGTTATTTTTCCCGATGTGCATTACTTTACACTTATCCACATTAAATTTCATTTGCCATTTTGTTGCCCAATCACTCAGTTTGGTGAGATCTTCCTGGAGTCCCTCACAGTCTGCTTCTGTCTTGACTATCCTAAACAGTTTGGTATCATCTGCAAACTTTACCACCTCACTGCTTACCCTTTTCTCTTCTTCCTCTTTTCCCTCAGCCCAGTTGGGGTATGTCTAGACTACATGGCTCCGTCGACAGAGCCATGTAAACTAGTTTACCCGGCATAGGCAAAGAAGTGGGGATGTAAATAATCCCGGCTTCATTAAAATAAACATGGCTGCCACGCTGTGCCGACAATCAGCTGATCTGGCACAGCGCGGCAGTCTAGACGCAGATCTGTTGGCTGGAGAAGCCTTTGCCAACCGATTCCTTATGCCTCATGAAACAAGGTTTACAGGATCAGTTGGCAAAGGCTTCCCCAGCCGACAGATCCGCGTCTAGACTGCCGCGCTGTGCTGGATCAGCTGATCGTCGGCGCAGCGCGGCGGTCATCTTTATTTTAATGAAGCGGGGATTATTTAAATCCCCGCTTCTTTGCCTATGCTGGGTACACTAGTTTACATGGCTCCGTCGATGGAGCCATGTAGTCTAGACATACCCTTGCAGTCTGCAGTGTATTTTCAGGGAACAGCCATGAGTTGTTGAGCTGTAGTCAAGCAATATCCAGCCAGCCTAGAAGGGGACAGGAATTTGAAAATTATAATGCCCAACAATGTTGGCACTGGGGGTTGTGTAGAATGCAAGTTTCTCAATAACAATAAACTCTCTCAACACAGGAGAGAGGCAAATATCCCTTGCCAATGAATTAAACTCAAAGCCTTTAAATCATATTTTCACCTGCTTTTCTAGTGGTTGTAATGAGTCTGATAGCAATGTGTTTGGGTGCAGAGTTCACATATCTTCAAGTATGTGTCTTTCCTTAAGGCATTATGTCTTTGTTTCCTCAGGTAAATATTTGATTTCCATTTTCCATTGACACTGTGGGTCCCTGCTTTACATGTATTTCACTTCCATAATGCCTATTCTCCAATGCATTTTGCCTCTCTTTAAATTACATACATTCAGATGCAGACAAAGTGAGTGTTTTAGTTTGCACTTATGTGGCAAAGTGGTGTCCTACAAGCAGTGATAGAAAATATGCAGACGTGCTAGCTTATCCACAACCTGCTAATAGCTTTTCCATGTATTCTTTAGCTCACAGGACTCTGATCTCAATGATGCTGAAATAAATCTGAAGTATCTTCAGTGAATTTTCTTCAGATTTACACCAGTGTAAATTAGGTCAAAATCTGGCTCTTTGGCTCCGCTTTTCCTTGTTTTTGCATTGAGATATGGCTCATTTAAAAGAGAGGTGGAATGGGGTAGATTCAGCATATACTGAATCTATAGCAGCATATGACAAACATGTAAAGATGGAAGTACCAAGCCAAAACCTTCAGAGATAAAAGGTTAGCTAGAATTCCAAGTTATTCACACTGCAGTTCATTACCAACAAGTCTCAGATGTGCACCACTTGAGAAAGTGAAAAAGTGATTATGAAGGTTATAATGGCCACTCTGAATCTATAATGCATGAAGCATTCATCCCAAGGTGCACTTGTGCATATGTTAAAGTGTTTTTACTAGTAATTTTAGAGCTTTTTAAGCAGTTTTCTGAACTGTTCATCTCATTTCTAATGTTTAATTGATTTTTTATTTTTGTCCTTATGTTTCTAACACTGATAAGCTATGACACAATGGAGCATACAGCAATGAAAATTGTTTCACCCTACATGAATCAACCATGTGTCCTGTCATCACCTTTACTGTCCTCCTTTGTGTCCTTTCCTGCTTTTGCAGTCCTTTTGGTACTAGGCTGGCTCCCAAAAGGCACAATGAATCTGCTCTTCTCTAACTTAAGGGAAGTCACTGGAGTTGCTCCTAATTTTTACTGGTGTGAGAGAATTAGGGCTAATTACTTAAATGTGAGCTACAGTCTTCTACAGAGAAATAAAATGTTTCCTGTTCTTCCTCCCCATTCATGCATTTTGGTATTTTGCTTGGATTTTATCTTGCTCTCACTTGGATAGCAATGAAACAAAAGAAAGGACTATGCAGCACTTTAAAGACTAACAAGATGGTTTACTACGTGATGAGCTTTCGTGGGCCAGACCCACTTCCTCAGATCTAACACGGCTACCTCTCTATTACTATTGGATATCAATGTAGGTCAGACGAGGCTAATTCTTTTTCTCACAAGGTTTACAGAAAATGTGGTTGTATTGGCTTCAGTGAAATTATTCCTGACTTACACAAGCACGAGGGAGAGGAAAATCAGCTCTCTTGGATCCAGTTCTGTCCCACCTACTTAGGTACATCTCACCTTGATTTTAATAGGTCAGCCATTGAATCCATATTGGTGAAAACAGCACAAAGCCCTTTTTCTTTTAAACTGCAATGGTATGGATGAGTCTGTTTTTACAAGGGAACGAATAACTCAAGAGTGACTGGACGGAATCTGATGAGGATACAGCAGCATATAATAGCATGACCTGCAACTGTGGTAGAAATCAAGACCCCATTATTATTAAAATGGGCAATTTCTGCAGAACATTGAGCTGGATGGTGAATAAAGGATTGTTAAGAAACCTCATTAGAAAACTAGCAGGCTTGATCATTCAAACTTTACACTGGTGTAACTCCATTGAGCCTCCTGTGGATTACACTCTCTTCACAGATTTCTAATGACAGTACATTAATAACTAGAATGAAAACTAGCACTTATTTAAGATTGTTCACCTTCACAGTCCATTATGAACCTTCTCTTATTCATCTAGCTCAGGGGTGGGCAATAATTTTTGGCCAGGGGCCACTTAAAAATTTTTTGAAGTGGCCACAGGCTGCCCCAGAAGGGGTGAGGCCTAAAATGGAAGGGGTGCAGCCAGGATGCTTCCAGGCTTCCCCACCCATAGACCATGACTGGTCTGGAGGTAGGGGAGCCCCTTTGCCCCCCCTTCCCACTAAGCACCCATGCGCCTGGTCCTGGCCCCGGCCCCAGCCCTGCCTCTCCCCCGCCCCCAGACCAATTAGGGCCTGGGGGCGGGGGAAGTGCACAAAGTTTTCTCCGCCCTGCCAGGAGCATGTAGCACTTTGAAGTGCCATGCGCTCCAGGCAGGGCAGAAGGCCTGATTGGCCTGGGGGCGGGAGGAGCGTGCAAAGTTTCCTCCACCCTACCCCTGCCCTGTGAGGAGTGCATGGCACTTTGAAGTGCTCCTCGCAGGGTGGAAGGAGGCTTTGCATGCTTCCCTGCCCCCAGGGTTTGGGGCCAGGGCTTGGGGCCAGGGGAGCGTGTGAAGTCTCCTGCTACCCTGCCAGGAGCGTGCGGCAGAGGAAACTTCATGCGCTTCTACCGTCCCCAAGCCCTAATTGGCCTGGGTGTGGGGGAGCAGCAGGGCCTCCGTGGGCTGGATCTGGCCTGTGGAGGCTTTTTTGCCCACCACTGATCTAGCTTCTCTCTACCCAAAGGATTCTTTTGCTTATATTGGCTATTTCACTGCTTGGCTGCAAGGATCCCAATTCTCCATTGCCCTGCATCTTGTGTGGTATTTACATCCATGCTAAGTGAGCATGAAATGGGGGTGAAATGATAACAGATAAGAAAGCTATTATTTTATACCCACTTGGCCTAGGTGTGAATGACTTCATAAGGAACAAAGCAGTGGAGAACCAGTCCCCATGGCTAAATCCCCAATACAAAGAATGACAAAATGGTCTGTGTTTCTCCTTTTATTACCTACCATCTTCCTGGCTCATGCCTTTTTTACTTTGGTATTACAATCTGCACACAGCCGTGTAATCTGCTCTGTGTCTACTCAACAATGATACTCTCACTGGTACCTAGTCACCCTTTGTTTTAGTTGATTGAGAGGTACAGTAGCAACACCTTTTTAAAAAAATTGAAGGAGCTTGTGTTCACTGATTCCTATCTCCTCAAAGATTTGCTCTGTAAGATACCATACTGAGTCATTTTTATTCTCTGATACTTCACTGGGTGTTTTGTGGCTTTAGGATTGATTTTTTTCTCATGTCTGCTAGCATGAGTCAGGAGTAATTTTACTGGAGTAGAGTTATATAAAGTTAAAATAAGTGAAAGGAGAACCAACCTTTTAAGCAACATTTTCAAAAGTGACCTTTGTTTTTAGCTGTCTTGACTTCTGGGTGTCCTAAGGTGTCAACTCAGGGACTTAGAAATGTGGCACCACTTTGAATGTATGGCTCTTAGCTTTTATTGAAGTCGGTATGTATGGACCATAGAATTCAATATGTTTACTTGGGTCATGATACCAAGTCACCTTAAATCAGTTAGAATCTTTATTAATAGCAATGGGCCACAAGTCAGACTCCAGCTATACAATTTTTGACTTCAAGTTAGTCTAATTTTTATAAACTTCGAGCTTCTGCCTGATTATTCTCTGTGCCTCTGCTCTTTTTCCAAGGAATTTTCAAAAACGTTTGCCATTTAATTGCCTCCTCCATCTCCTCAGGTTTATAAGGTACAGTTTGAGGATAGGAAGGAAAGTCAAATTAACCTGTTTGTGAGTTCTCAAGTTTTCACATTCCTTGTGTTTGCAAATGTGCATGCCTTTCGACACATGAGCATGGACCATGACCAGAGCAAAAAGTGCTAGAATACCATAGGAAGGGCATGGTATAGAGTGGGTTGAATCTCATTTAAATTGTTGTGATCTCCTATCACACTCTGGAGTGTAATCCAGACCATTGAGAGGTCACGTCACCACCTATTTCCTAACCTCTGGCACCTTAAAATTCTTTGCTTTTGTAGCTCCCAACCTGGGCTGCTCATAACCAATCTACAAGCATGCAGGGGAAATCCTGAGTGTTAGAGGGCTGGACAGTCCTGGTTCAGCAGCTCTGACCTCAGCAGCCTGTCTACATACCCACAGCCTTACTTGCAGGGTGATCCAAATGCTCTCCCAGTCCTGGAATTTCCCAAAAGCCTGTGTTCTGCAATACCCAGCTGTCACCTGAGCAGTTTGAAAGTCTCAGAGGGATAGCTGTGTTAGTCTGTAACTTTTAAAAAAACAAGTAGTCCTGTACTACCTTAGAGACTAAATATATATAATAGAATACTAGAACTGAAAGGAACTCTGAGAGATCATGAAGGCTAGTCCCTAACCCTCTTGGCAGGACCAAGTACTGTCTAGATCATCCCTGATAGAGATCTACCTATCCTGCTCCTAAATATCTCCAGTGATAGAAATTCTACAGCCTCTCTAAGCAATATATTCCAGTGTTTAACCATCCTGACAGTTTGGAAGTTTTTCCTAAACTACCCTTGCTGCAATTTAAGGCAGTTTCTTCTTGTCCTATCCTCAGAGGCCAAGGAGAACAATTTTTCTCCCTGTTCCTTGTAACACCCTTTTAGGCACTTGAAAACTGCTATCATGTCCCCTCTCAGTCTTCTCTTTTCTAAATTAAACAAACCCAATTCTTTCAGTCTTCCATCGTAGCCCATGTTTACTAAACCTTTAATCATTTTTGTTGATCTTCTCTGGACATTCTCCAATTTCTCCACATCTTTCTTGAAATGTGGTGCCCAGAACTGGACACAATACTCCAAGGGTGTGTCTAGACTACATGGCTCCGTCAACAGAGCCATGTAGATGAGTATATTCGGCAAAGGGAAATGAAGCGGCTATTTAAATAATCGCCGCTTCATTTACATCAAAATGGCCGCTGCGCTGTGCCGATCAGCTGTTTGTCGGCACAGCGTGGTAGTCTAGATGGGGATCAACCGACCCCAAATCCCTTTGTTGTCAGATCCTGTCATAAGGGATCTGACAACAAAGAGATCTGGAGTCGGTTGATCCCCGTCTAGACTACCGCGCTGTGCCGACAAACAGCTGATCGGCACAGCGCGGCGGCCATTTAGATGTAAATGAAGTGGCAATTATTTAAATCACCACTTCATTTCCCTTTGCTGAATACACTCATCTACATGGCTCTGTTGACGGAGCCATGTAGTCTAGACACACCCCAACTGAGGCCTAATCAGTGCAGAGTAGAGCGGAAGAATTATTTCTTGCGTCTTGCTCACAACACTCCTGTTAATGCATCCCAGAATGTTTGCTTGTTTTGCAAGTGTCACACTGTTGACTCATATTTAGTAGTGCTCTTCTGTGACCCCTAGGTCCCTTTCAGCATACTCCTTCCTAGACAGTCATTTCCTACTCTGTATGTGTGAAAGAGACTGTTCTTTCCTAAGTGAAGTACTTTGCATTTTTCCTTATTAAGCTTCACCCTGTTTACCTCAGACCATTTCTCTAGTTTGTCCAGATCATTTTGAATTTTGATCTTATCCTCCAAAGTAGTTGCAACCCCTCCCAGCTTGGTATCATCTGCAAACTTAATGAGCATACTCTCTATGCCATCATCTAAATCATTGATGAAGATATTGAACAAAATTGGTTCCAAAACAGACTCCCATAGAACCCCACTTGTTATGCCCTTCCAGCATGACTGCGAGCCATTAATAACTACTCTCTTAGAAGGGTTATGCAGCTAGTTATACACTCACCTTATAGTAGCCCCATCTAGGTTGCATTTCCCTAGTTTATGGATCAGAAGGTCATGAGAGACCGTATCAAATACATTACTAAGCTGTAGGTATACCATGTTCATCACTTCTCCCCTAGCCACAAGACTTGTTAACCTATCAAAGAAAACTATCAGATTGGTTTGGCATGATTTGTTCTTTACCAATCCATGCTGGCTGTTACCTGTCACCTTACTATCTTCCAGATGTTTGCAGATGAATTCCTTAATTACTTGCTCCATTATCTTCCCTGGCACAGAAGTTAAGCTGACTGGTCTGTTAGGGTATGTCTATACTTGCACCCTCTTTCGAGAGAGGGATGCAAATGCAGACATTCAAAATTGCAAATGAAGCCTGGATTTAAATATCCCGTGCTTCATTTGCATATTCACATTATAATAACTGGTAAACCTCATTGTATGAGGAATAAGGGTTATTTTGAGAGAAGGGTTTTCTCTCGAAATAACCGTGTCTTAACAGTGTCTGTTATTTCGAAATAGCACTATTTCAAAATAGTGCCATAACACAAATATGCAAATGAAGCACGGGATATTTAAATCCCGGCTTCATTTGCAATTTCAAATGTCTGCATTTGCATCCCTCTCTCAAAAGAGTGTGCAAGTGTAGACATACCCTAACTCCCTGTTTGCAATCACCTGTTCTCAAGCGCCCTGGTCACTGACTCACACGTTTATAAAGCCCTGGACTGCCTGATAGTCCCTCCCTCTACCAAGGCTCAGCCAATCAGCAGAAGCTTCTAGATTTCAAACTTTAATTAGAAGCCAACAGTTTCCAGCTTCCAGTCACAGCACACACTCTGTGGGGAGGGGGGGCAGGGAAAGGGGAAAAAAAACAACCAAAAAAACACCACACTCACAAACACAAACTCAGCACACAGCAAGAAAGCCCCAAACACAACACACACTACAGACAGCTACTTCCCTCAAGAGTCCTGCAGTCATTTCTCCCTTACCTGGAGAACTCCCTCTCCAAACTCCCTGTTTGCAATCACCTGTTTGCAAGCTCCCTGGTCGCTGACTCTCTCCTTTATAAAGCCCTGGACTGCCTGATAGTCCCTCCCCCTACCAAGGCATACCCTTATAGACTAGATAGTATCGTGAGCTTTCATGGACAAAACTCACTTCCTTCTTTTTCTGTTATAAATTGAGAGGGTCCTGCCTTTTCTCTACTCTCTGCTCCTCTGAGGGAGAGGCAATGGGGGAGGAATATGTGTCAATTGTAGTGCCAGTGCTAATGATGCTAATTGAGTTGGCTGAAAGTGTTACCATGCTTAGCTTTTGATGTCAGTTGGATGTTGAATGTAAAGAATGCAGGTTTTATGATGCCCCATCCAGTTCATGTCTTGGTTCAAGCCATGAGATATAGTGTCAAATTTGCATACAAAGGCCAATCCATAGTCCCTCAGTAGTTGGTTTTTGGAATTCCTTTGTAGAAAAATGGCTAATTTTAAATCCATTAATGAGTGCCCAAGTAGGTTAAAATGTTCTCCTATAGCCTTTTGTGTCTTACCATTTCTGATATCTGACTTGTGTCCACTTATCTTTTATCATAGAGACTGGCGAGTTTGGCCAATATACATGAGAGAGGGGCATTGCTGTCACTTGATGGCCAGCAATATATCACATTAGAGGATGTGCAGTTGTATGAGCCTCTGATGTTGTGGCTTCTTTGGTTAGACTCTGTGATGGTGTCACTTGTATAGATGTGTGGACAGAGTTGGCAACGGGGTTTATTGCAGGGGTAGGTTCCTGGGTGAGAATGTCTGAGGTGTGATGTGTGGCTGCTGGAAAGAATCTGTCCTATCTTCGGTGAGTTTTCAGAATGGAGAGAGGTAACTATTGGTGTCCCCCCAGGGTCCATACTGGGACCAATCCTATTCAACATATTTATAAATGATCTGGAGAAAGGGGTGAACAGTGAAGTGGCAAAATTTGCAGATGATACTAAACTGCTAAGATAGTTAAGAACAACGCAGACTGTAAAGAGCTTCAGAAGCATCTCACAAAACTAGGTGATTAGGCAACAAAATGGCAGGTGAATTTTAATGTTGATAAATGTAAAGTAATGCACATTGGAAAAAATAATCCCAACTACACATACAAAATGATGGGGACTAATTTAACTATAACCATTCAAGAGAGAGATCTTGGAGTCATTGTGGATAGTTCTCTGAAAACATTCACTCAATGTGCAACATCAGTCAAAAAAGCAAACAGAATGTGAGGAATCATTAAAAAAGGGAGAATAAAACAGAATATCTTATTACCTCTGTATAAATCCATGGTATGCCCACAATCACATATAAAAGAATCTAATACATCAGGGAAGGGCATACAAATAAACAGTGGCAATTTTTTAAAGTGCTTCTACACAAATGCTAGAAGTCTAACTAATAAGATGGGTGAACTTGAGTACCTCATATTAAAGGAGGAGATTGATATAAGAGGCATCACAGAAACCTGGTGGAATGAGGACAATCAGCGGGACACTATCATACTGGGATATAACATATATCGGAAGGACAGAATAGGTCATGCAGGTGGCGGAGTGGCACTTTATGTGAAAGATAATGTAGAATCAAATGAAGTAAAAATCTTAAATGAATCAAAACGTTCCATAGAATCACTATGGATAGTAATTCCATGCTCTAATAAGAATATAGAAATAGGGATATATTATCGACCACCTGACAAGGACAGTGATAGTGATGTTGAAATGCTAAGGGAGATTAGAGAGGCTATCAAAATAAAAAACTCAATAATAATAGGGGATTTCAATTAGCCCCATATTGACTGGGTACATGTCACCTCAGGACGAGATGTAGAGATAAAATTTCTCGATGCCTTAAATGAGTGCTTTTTGGAGCAGCTGGTACAGGAACCCACAAGGGGACAGGCAATTCTCGATTTAGTACTGAGTGGAGCGCAGGATCTGGTCCAGGAGGTAAGTATTACAGAACCGCTTGGGAATAGCGACCATAATATAATAACAGTTAACATTCCTGTGGTGGGAAGAACACCTCAGCAGTCCAACACTCTGGCACTTAATTACAAAAAGGGAAATTATGCAAAAATGAGGAGGTTAGTTAAACAGTAATTAAAAGGTACAGTGACTAGAGTAAAATCCCCACAAGCTGCATGGAAACTTTTCAAAGACACTATAATAGAGGCCCAACTTAAATGTGTACCCCAAATTAAAACACATAGTAAGAGACCTAAAAAAGAGCCACCATGGCTTAACAACCATGTAAAAGAAGCAGTGAGAGTCATTTTTTAAAAAGTGGAAGTCCAATTCTAGTGAGGTAAATAGAAAGGAACATAAACACTGCCAAATTAAGTATAAAAATGTAATAAGAACAGCCAAAAAAGTTTTTGAGGAACAGCTAGCCAAAAACTCAAAAAGTAATAGCAAAATATTTTTTAAGCAGTACATTAGAAGCAGTAAGCCAGCTAAAAAACCAGTGGGGCCCTGGATGATCGAGATACAAAAGGAGCAATCAAGGACGATAAAGGCATTGTGGAGAGACTAAGATTACATCTAGACTGCAAGCCTCTTTCGAAAAAGAGCATTTAGACTACAACCAGTACTTTCGAAAAAGTAAGCCGCTTTTTCAAAAGAGAGCACCCAGGCAATCTGGATGCTCTCTTTTGAAAAAGCACAGTTTGCATTACAATAGTGCCTTTTTTCGAAAGAGCACTTTCGAAAAAAGGTGTTCTTTCTCATAAAACGAGTTTTTCCACGGTTGAAAAAACTGCCACGTTCTTTTGATTTACTTTCAAAAGAACACAGCAGCAGTCTAGATGCAGAGGAAATTTTTTCGAAAAAAGGCTACTTTTTTTAAAAAAACCCTGTAGTCGAGACACACCCTAAATGATTTCTTTGCTTCAGTCTTCACGGCTGAGGATGTTAGGGAGATTCCCAAACCTGACCCACCGTTTGTGGGTGATGAATCTGAGGAATTGTCCTGGATTGAAGTGTCATTAGAGGAGGTTTTGGAACAAAAAGAAAAATTTAACAGTAACAAATCACTGGGACCAGATGGCATTCACCCAAAGATTCTGAAAGAACACAAATGTGAAATTGTGGAACTATTAACTGTGGTTTGTAACCTATCCTTTAAATCAGCTTCTGTATCCAAGGACTGGAAGACAGCTAACATAACGCCAATATTTAAAAAGGGCTCTAGAGGCGACCCTGGCAATTACAGACCGGTAAGTCTAACGTCAGTACCGGGCAAATTAGTTGAAACAATAGTAAAGAATAAAATTGTCAGACACGTAGAAGAACATAACTTGTTGGGCAAAAGTCAACATGGTTTCTGTAAAGGGAAATCATGTCTTATTAATCTATTAGAGTTCTTTGAAGGGGTTAACAAAAATGCGGACAAGGAGGATCCAGTAGATATAGTATACTTAGATTTCCAGAAAGCCTTTGACAAGGTCCATCACCAAAGGCTCTTGTGTAAATTAAGTTGTCATGGGATAAGAGGGAAGGTCTTTTCATGGATTGAAAACTGGTTAAAAGAGAGGAAACAAAGGGTAGGAATAAATGGTAAATTTTCAGAATGGAGAGAGGTAACTAGTGGTGTTCCCCAAGGGTCAGTCCTAGGACCAATCCTATTCAACTTATTCATAAATGATCTAGAGAAAGGGGTAAGCAGCGAGGTGGCAAAGTTTGTGGACGATACTAAATTGTTCAAGATAGTCAAGACAAAAGCAGACTGTGAAGAACTTCAAAAAGATCTCACCAAACTGAGTGATTGGTCAACAAAATGGCAAATGAAATTTAATGTGGATAAGTGTAAAGTAATGCACATTAGAAAGAGTAACCCCAACTATACACACAGTATGATGGGGGCTATTTTAGCTACATCTAATCAGGAAAGAGATCTTGGAGTTATCATGGATAGTTCTCTGAAAACATCCACGCAGTGTGCAGTGGCAGTCAAAAAAGCAAATAGGATGTTAAGAATTATTAAAAAAGGGATAGAAAATAAGACGAAGAATATCTTACTGCCCCTATATAAAACTATGGTACGCCCACATCTTGAATACGGCATACAGATGTGGTTTCCTCACCTCAAAAAAATATTTTGGCATTAGAAAAGGTTCAGAAAAGGGCAACTAAAATGATTAGGGGTTTGGAATGGGTCCCATATGAGGAGAGACTAAAGAGACTGGGACTTTCAGTTTAGAAAAGAGGAGACTGAGGGGGGATATGATAGAGGTATATAAAATCATGAATGGTGTGGAGAGGGTGAATAAAGAAAAGTTATTTACTTGTTCCCATAATATAAGAACTAGAGGACACTAAATGAAATTAATGGGTAGCAGGTTTAAAACTAATAAAAGAAAGTTCTTCTTCACACAGCGCACAGTCAACCTGTGGAACTCTTTGCCAGAGGAGGCTGTGAAGGCTAGGATTATAACAGAGTTTAAAAAAGAGCTCGATAAATTCATGGAGTTTAGGTCCATAAAAGGCTATTAGCCAGGAGGTAAAGAATGGTGTCCCTGGCCTGTTTGTCAAAGGCTGGAGAAAGATGGCAGGAGACAAATTGCTTGATCATTGTCTTTGGTCCACCCCCTCTGGGGCACCTGGCACTGGCCACTGTCGGCAGACAGGATACTGGGCTAGATGGACCTTTGGTGTGACCAGTATGGCCATTCTTATGTTCTTATGTTATGTTCTTATGTTCTTATCTTGAATACTGCATACAGATGTGGTGGTCTCATCTCAAAAAAGATATATTGGCATTGGAAAAAGTTCAGAAAAGGACAAGAAAAATGATTATGGGTTTGGAACGAGTGCCATATGAAGAGAGATTAAGACGACTGGGACTTTTCAGCTTAGAAAAAAGGATACTAAGGGGGACATAATAGAGGTCTATAAAATCATGACAGTTATGGAGAAAATGAATAAGGAAATGTTATTTACTTATTCCCATAACATAAAATAGAAAGTAATAGGTAGGAGGTTTAACACAAACAAAAGGAAGTACTTCTTCATGCAACACACAGTCAAGTTGTGGAACTCCTTGCCAGAGAACGTTATGAAGGCCAGGACTTTAACAGGGTTCAAAAAAGAACTAGTTATATTCATGGAGGTTAGGTCCATCAGAACTTATTAGCCAGGGTGGGTAGGAATGTTGTCCCTAGCTTCTGTTTGTCAGAGGCTGGAAATTAATTACAGTAGAGGGTTCACTTGATGATTACGTGTTTCTATTAACTCCTTCCGGGGCATTTGACATCTTAGGAATGGGTAGGAGCATAGAGCACTTCTGCACACTAGTGACCTCCTGCTACATAATGGCCACTTGAGAGCCATTACCTGCTGTCATGTGTCAGAGCAGTAATGAGGCTCCTCTAATTTATGCCACAACCGAACTCACCTCACAGTCCAGTTCCCAAGAAGTGAAGGTGCACAAAAGTCATCCCTTTCCTTTCAGTCTTCTTTCATTCCTACATTGAACACAGTGTGACTAGACCTGAGAATCTAAGCAGATGTGAGTGATTGCAAAACAGAAAGTGAATATTGAACAGACCCCTGATTCAAACCATCCCTGCTCAAATACTGACTGCTCCCAGTGAGATGCTGGTGACCAATTTATGGACCACCTATGTGCAGAAGTTATTTAATAAATAATTTCAAATAAAAATAATCTGAGAAACCCATAATTTGCTCAAGAACAATTATGGAAGATAAACATAGGCACCATTCTTTGAATAAATCTTGCATCACAAATTATTTACCCAGCTTTAATTTAAACACTTATTGATTTCATTCACTGCTGTGCAGCTGCCCTCTCATTAGTGCTTTTACACTTTATAATCTTAGCACCTTTTCTCCTTAAGTGCTTTTTATTACTTCACCACAAAATCCATCTTATCCCCTACTTTTATTATTGTTTGAATGATGCACTCTGCTCCAAAGCTCAGAATATATAGTTTTTAAAGAGCCTTCATGAAGATACTCCTCATTATAAAGACAGATAATGAAATACTGTACCCTCATTTGCTTTGATGCTTTTGCTAGTAAAATATAGTGATGTCATTTAAATAGACCCAGTTGTTGCTTTAATATATTCATCCCATCACCTCTGTAACTGGCTGCGGTTTTCCTAAAACCAGGTCAGTTGCTTCTGTCTATCTAATTCTTCATTCTGTCAGAAAATGATCTCATCCTGTACCATTTGCACTAATATTGCAAGCCTGCTTCCTACATGAATTCTAGTGACTTCCCAGTTAGTAACCATATTTTGCATCTCCCACTCTATCAAATCTATCGCCAAACGTCTTCTACTGCACAGTGTCTTCACAATCTAGTGGCTGCCTCAAGTCCCTAACTATGGATGCATTAGGTAATCCAGAGGAGGCAGAACATTTTCTGAAGCAGCTGCAAATCACTGAGACCTGGTCTACACTAGGGGATAAGTTTGAATTATGAAACACAACTTCAGCTATGTTAATTGTGTAGCTGAAGTTTCTTAACTCGAATTTTGGCACCGTCCACACTGCAGGAAGTCGAAGGGAGCACATTCTCCTTTTGACTTCCCTTACTCCTCGTAGAAGCAGGATTACCAGCATCGATGGGAGCGCACTCTCAGTTCAAATTAGCGTGACTTCGCCACACCTGCTAATTCGAACCCTAGAAGGTTGGCTGTGGCTGCTTCAATCTTCTCTTTAGTGTAGACATGGCCTTAGGTAACTATACATCCCCAACACCTCTCAAACCACAGAAAAATGAAGTGTGCTCTACAGCCATAGCTAGGAGGCAGCTGGCTTTTAGCTCATGTGGTAGAACAGGAATGGGTAAATTCTGGCCAATGGGCCAGATCTGGCCCATCGGTTTAGTCCCTGGCAAGCTCCCACCTCCATGTTTACCTGTGCCTCAGCAGGTATCAGAGGATCACAGCTCTGGTTGGCTGTGAAAAGCAATTTGCAGCCAACCAGAGTTGCGATCTTCCGATACCTGTGGGGGTTCAGGTAAACATAGCGGCAGCAGCATGCTAAGGACTAATCCTGCGAGCTTCCTTTTTTTTAATTGCCTACCTCTGTGGTGGAGGCTCATGGCTTTAGCTCTTAAGGTTCCAGGTTCAATCCTACCTACCAACAACCAGCACCTGTCTGATTTACACTAGGAAAGAGACTGAGAAAAGCTAGTCAGCCATTCAGCTCCGGTAGAGGAAAAAGGAATTGTTCTACTCATCATCACTTCCTAAGCAGTGGGAAGGTTGCACGGGGAGGGTTTTTGAGAGTCAGGGAATTGCTACCCATGATCATAGACGGTGGTGGTGATCTTTTTCCAAAGACCTGCTAAGCAAACACATCAAAGATCTCTTGATAACTGGGATGGGTGTTTCATGAGTTCAGAGCAGTATTAGAGATGCAGTGTAGAGGAAAAGAAATGCCACATCTGAGTAGGTTGGCTTGTGTTTTTAGACATTGGGGCACACACATCTCATTGTTAGGAATAGAGAACTTCTTCACAAAACCCTCTTTGCTCTGGGTAGAACTTGGTATCATTGACATTGGCATGCACTGAATCTTTCCTGGCTCCACAAAAAGATTTTGAAAGCTACATAACCTCCTAGTTTTTCATCGTCACGGAGACTGGGCCAATAAAAGACCAGTTCCATAATAAATTATTGCTAGCCGTCAGCTGTTAACAATCTCTACATTGTTTCATTCTGTATAAACAGCTGTGTAAGAAGAACAAAATAAAAAAGAGAGATGAAAACTGCTTGTTGCAGCCATTTGGTGCCAGTGAACTTTGTGTGCTCTGATTTGTGAGGAATTAGGTGATTCGTGCTTAGTTAAAAAACAAAGTATCAAAAAGGAAAAATGAGCTAGTATCAGATAATATCCACTGCATTGTGACCATATTTGTCATCAATTGCATCCAGTGCAGCAACTTTTGAGAAAGTCATTATTGGATCCTAGATTGTAGGATAGTACCACGTTACTTGAAATAGCCTATTATTTTTATGTTCACAAGGTTAGCATTGTTCATAATAAATTAATAGAGTACAGTACTTCCATTGAAACTTTATCATAATTAGTTTATCACAGACAAAAGATTACTGAGATTTCTTTATACCTTAGTTACATAGAGGAGCTTAGCGTAGACCAGCGTTTCTCAAACTGTGGGTCCTTATCCCCTGGGGGGTCGCGAGCAACTTAGAGGGGGATCGCAAACAACTTAGAGGGGGGTCGCGAGCAACTGAGAGGCTGGTTGCAGCAATGAAGAGGGGGGTCGTGAGCAGCTGAGAGGGGGGTCACGGTATCACAAGTTTGAGAACCTCTGGCTTAGACACAACACTTAGTTGCCAAGTCGGCCTGGTAATAGTAAATGCGAGAAGACATTTAAATGTGTGCATCAGTGAACAACCAATGATTTTTCAAAGAGTGGCAATAACGAAGTGTGCAACATCTAGAGCGTAAGGTGGGGTTCAGATGAGACATACTGCCTTCTGTAACTAAAGTAAATCATAAAACAAATGGCAAGCTTTGAGAACACAAACCTCTTTTGTACCACTAGGAATGTGCTTTGCTGATGAATCCAGATACACAGCAGACCAGTTTGAAGCACAAGAGAGAATGACATGTTAAAATATGGCTGGATACTGAAGCAATGCCAGTTTACACAGTAGCACTTGGCAAACACCAGGCTGTTTATTCTGCTTGGTAAGCGTCCTCCAAGTAACTATGAGTCTCATAAACTGGAATAATGTGTAGTATGTGGGAGAAAAAAACCCTCTTGGTGATAAGAGAATAATATGAAGAACTTCCACTGAACTTTAGTGCTGGTGAATGGGAATCAAAGCTTTAGCTGTTAATGCTTTAGAGAATGTTCATAGATCAACTAGCTGCATGATAAACAAGCAAAAGTTGAGTACGTAGCAGAACCTAAATGAAGATAATGGTCTAAATTCTGTCCTCAGCTATCCTTGCACATTCACATTCATATTAGTAGGTTTGCAAAGGTAAAGGCCAGAGCTGAATTTGATTCTTTGGCAGCACTAAATTTATTATTACTGTTGGTTGGGTGTTGATAGTGTGACTGCTACATAAAGGAAAAACAAGATCCATGTTCTGATTAACTTGGTGGGTCTGATGCAGGGGTCCAACTGGACAGTAAACATTGCAAGTTGGTGTGGGGGAATTTTAGCAGCTATAGATATACATTGTGGGGGCAGTACTTCTTACAGCAAGCCCGTAAATTCTGGTTGAGCTAGGGTATATATTTTAAAGCAACATTCAGTCTAGAGTTAAAGGAGTCAAGTGAAAGGGTACGTCTACGCTAGCCCCCTAGTTCGAACTAGGGAGGCTAATGAGGGTAACTGAAATTGCTAATGAAGCATGGGATTTAAATATCCCGTGCTTGATTAGCATAATCCCATCCGGTTGCCATTTTGGAAACTGACTAGCCCGAAGTAACTGCCCGCGTCTACACGCGGCAGAGAAGCGGGATTCCGAGATAAACCCCTTAGTTCGAATTAACTGTTACTCCTCATGGAATGAGATTTAACAGTTAATTCAAACTAAGGGGTTTATCTCAGAATCCCATTTCTCTACCGCGTGTAGACGCGCGCAGTTACTTCGGGCTAGTCAGTTTCCAAAATGGCGACTGGCCGGGATTATGCTAATCAAGCATGGGATATTTAAATCCCGTGCTTCATTAGCAATTTCAATCACCCTCGTTAGCCTCCTTAGTTCGAACTAGGGGACTAGTGTAGACGTACCCAAAGAGAATACATCACATCTTTATTAAATTGTTCCAGTAGTTAATTACAAGAGCTGGTCAGAAAAATGTTTGTTGTACCATTGAAATATATCTGAAATTGTCTTGATTTCAGTGAAATTCATCTCAGGGAAAAATTGAAAACATTCAGAATGAAATATTTTGCAGTTTTTCCTTTTTAAAAAATTTTTGTATTATGTAGTATTTTAAAAATTGATCTGGAACTTTTTGTTTGATAGTGGGAAATTTTTTTGTTGTAAAAATCTTTTGTTGTAAATTTTGTTCTGATTTCAGATGAAGCCAAATCTCAAAATCCTTCATCAAATGGAATTGTCATCCTCTATTCAACTGTATTAGTTACTCTTAATTTTAAAAATTTGTGCCTCAAATCTACCGTAGATGTGGCTTCAGCTTTTAGTCACTGGATCTTGATATGCCTTTATCTGCTAGATTAAAGAGCTTCCATTACCAGAAATCTTCTTCCTATATGGTTAGAGACTGTGATCAAGTCATCTGTTAACCTTTCTTTGGACAATATGTAGAACTTCTTTAGTCTCTGACTGCGAGAAAGATTTTACAGACCTTGAATCATTCTTCTAGTTCTTTTTTCAACCCTTTCCAGAATGGAACACAATATTCTAGTAATGGTCTAGCTGATACCATCTCCCTTCTTCTAAGCTATATTCCCCTATTTATACCTCCAAGGATTGCATTATCTTTCTTAGTCATCACATCACACTTGGAACCCAAGTTCATATGCTTGTGTACAAATAATTCCTATTCCCTCTAAGTTGCTATTTTCCAAAATATAGCTCTACCTCTTGACAGTGTGACCTACATTATTTGTTCCTAGATATATGTAGCTGTGGTCTTGCTCTGTACTGAGAATTATTGATGAGAGATTTCTTTTTTCATGTAAAAATTCAGAATAAAAACTGGTACTTTTAAATTATCATTCACGCTACGCTTGCATGGTCAAGTTTATGTACTCTTGCATAAACTCTTGCATAATCGTGTACTTGCCTAGCATAGAATGGATCATAAGGAAAGCTGAGTGTCAAAATACAAAGTCACAAGTTGACGATCTCCAAAACATTACCCCAAAAGAAGAAATTTCTTCCGAAACAACAGAACAGTAAGTGTTCATGGATCATAAGTCCAAAAGGGACAACTATGACATCCTCGACACAAGCCATTAGCCTTTCCCAATTTAATTCCTTTTGGAACTGAAGCATATATATATATTTTTTAGAAAAAACATCGAATCTTCATTTAAGCATTGCCAGGGATGGAAAATCCACCACAATTCTAGGTCAATTGTTCAAATGGTAAATTTACTCTCACTAAAAAAATCTGTACTTTACATCCTGCCTGAATTTGCTTAACTTCAATTTCCAGCCATTGGATTTAGGTATATCTTTGTAGACATAAGAGAGGCCTAGTTTCTATTTCCCCTGTAGACTGTAATCAATTGACCACTTTACCTTGTAAGGTTAACAGAGACACAAGGAAATCAATCTACACTATCGCTATATTTCATGCTTTCCAGTCTTTTAATCAAAATAATTTATGTTAACTAATACAATCACCCAGCCTATGCTACATCTAGAGCCCCATAGGTGTATGACATAGAATGCTTTTTTACTGTCACACAAAAATTGTTTTTAGCTATTTTCATTCCAGATCAATAGAACGACATGGCCACCTGTGACTGATTGGCATCTGCTATGGATCTGATTTGTTGTCCACTGCAGCCAAGGAGAGTTTCTGATCAAACCCTACTGAAGCAACCTTTTGCAAGTACTGGCCTGCAAATCTATAACAACTGCATCATTACATTCCAATATAATCCACTGGGGGCGGGGGGGAGGAAATGAATACTCACATTTCCTACATTTTGTTAAAAGCAGGGAGAAAAATCAATACTTAATTTTTGCTCATTCTACATAGTATATTTTACTCTTATATTCATTGCTGAAACTTCAACCCATCATTGCATTTATATTGAACATTACAATAGCCATAGCTCTTTGCATGGGTAGCAGAACTGTTTCTATATATCATGAGGAGAAAGAGCTGCCCCAAAATCAAATCATGTTGGCCCTGCTCCAAAGCCCATTAATCAGTGAATGGGAAATATTCCACCAATGATCCTTTAAGAGGGCACCTAAATAGAAAATGATTAGCTGTAAGCAAGGGATAAAACCCCACCTCCCCCTCTAGCACCACCATGTATGTGACAAGGAAACCAATATTCTGAATCAGCTAGTGACACTAATACAAAGGGTTTCATGGTGTGCTTTATGGCATATTCATAGTTGTTTTACTGTCATAGTACAACAAAAGAATATATTCTGAGGTGAAACTGATGATTCAGCCTCCTTTGACCTATTTCAGACATCATTGATCTAAAGTATTTCTCAGTCTACTACTGATTACCCATAGATTAGGTCACTGGGAAATTCAGACCTGATATTAATCAGTGATACTGAAATGTTAGTGTCTTAAATTAAACTGTTACAAAAAAGCATGCTAAATTGTCTGTGATGTAGATTGATAAGAATCATAGAATCATAGAATCCTAGGGCTGGAAGAGACCAGTCATCGAGTCCATCTCCTGCCCAAAGCAGGATGAACCCCAACTAACTCATCCCAGCCAGGACTTTGTCAAACTGAGACTTAAAAACCTCTAGGGATGGCGATTCCACCACCTCCCTAAGTAACCCATTCCAGTGCTTCACCGCCCTCCTAGTGAAACAGTTTTTCCTAATATCCAACCTAGACCTCCCCCACTGTAACATGAGACCATTGCTCCTTGTTCTGCCATCCATCACTACTGACGATGATGGAGATGCCTTTCTCCATCCTCTTTGGAACCTCCCTTCAGGAAGTTGGAGGCTGCTATCAAATCCCCCCTCACTCTTCTCTTCTGGAGACTAAATAAACCCAACTCCCTCAGCCTCTCCTCATAGGTCATGTGCTCCAGCCCCCTAATTATTTTTGTTGCCCTCCGCTGGACCCTCTCCAATGCGTCCACATCCTTTCTGTAGTGGGGGCCCCAGAATTGGATGCAATACTCCAAATGTGGTCTCACCAATGCTGAATAAAGGGTAATAACCACTTCTCTAGATATACTGGAAATGCTTCTCCTAATGCACCCTAATATTCCATTAGCCTTCTTGGCTACAAGGGCACACAATTGACTCATATCCAGCTTCACATCCACTGTAATCCCCAGGTCCTTTTCAGCAGAACTGCTACTTAGCCAGTCGGTCCCCAGACTGTAACAGTGCTTGGGATTCTTCCCAACAAGAAGATGGGCTTAAGTGGAAAAGTGGATAGTGAGGGAAAAGTGGCTCTTTCTGCGATAGTCCCCCATTCACCTGCTATACATTTAAGTTACACTTGCCTTGCACATTAAGAGCTAGACTCTTGCTTCACTGGGTCTCCTGAATCACGGGGCCTCCAAAACTAGTGCAAACTAGAGCTATCCAAAAGCTGCTGTAGTATATAACTGGCTATTTACGGCAACAAGAGGCTTCTCCAGCATCAGGGGATAGTTAACATTCAGAGATAACTGGTCATTCCAGCCTTTAGGCTGCTCACGTTTGTGGTATTATTTTTGCTGCTGAAGTGTCCAAAGCAGCTAGCATAGGAGCTGAATCTGACTTAAACTGATGATTAAAAAACTTACACAGTGCAAAAGCACTATCCTGCATTTACATTTTGGACAATTTCCACCTTACCCTATTGTTTGTCACTTGTAAATTTGGCTGCATGTTTATTCAGATTGATTTTTTTAATATATCTTCCCAGCTTTTAACTAGCCAAGAATAAATGGATACATCGTGTGCACTCACCAAATCCCAAGACCATCATTCTTATTTCTGCAGAATACTAACTTTGTCAGCATTTAGAACTGATCTAAGGGAAAGAATAGAGACTTCTAAGGAATTCAGACATGGAAAGTCACAATTTAAATTATACGTGAACACAAAAACTAATTTAACAGCACTGCAATAAAATAAACAGTAACCAATGTTGTATGCAGAGTTGATGTAGCTGTGTTGGTCGTAGGAACAAGTGACCAACGATCACATTTTTCCTATCGTAATTAGATCAATTTAGCATAAGAAACAATTAATTTAAAAGAAATCTGTTGTAACCAACAGTATTTAATGCAATAAGCCCAGTAGCTAAAGGTCATTCAGTACTAAGAATACCTTTTCTTCTCAGTTATAGTGGCATTAGTCCATTGACTACAGCAAAGCTGCACTGAAGTAACAAGGGGTTTAATTTGGCTTCTGGATGCTTCTGTACATTGTTTATTTGGATGGCCTAAAGCAGAGGTTCTCAACTATTTCCACACTTGGACCCCCCATCTTTCTTTTTATAAAGGCTTCATTCATTTTAAGGTAAATTATGCTGGGGTGGAGGGGTTATTGTATCAAACATACATATGCAATTAAACCATCATAGAACATAGAGCACTAGAACTGGAAGGGACCTTGAGAGGTCATCGAGCCCAGTTCCCTGCCCTCACAGCAATGATCATATTAATCACTTTACTATATTGACCTTTTATAATACATTTTTAACCTTCTCTGCCCGAAATCCCCCATTTTATTTATTATACACACTACATTCTGGAACATGAGGCGTGGATTGTGTAGTATCTCATGAAAATACTCTATTCCCTACTTGGTTCCACCATTTTTTATTCTGATTGTTTCTATATTCAGTGTTGCAATAAGAATCCAAAGCTATTCTAACTGAGGTAGAGAAGCTGATGTCTTCCAGTTATTGCAGGCATATATCTTAATGCTGAAAGAGTCAAATCCATTTTCCCTCTTCATTTAAAAAGATTGTTGACTTTTATCTTAAATTCTCTAACTTACAAGAAATTTGTAACTGGGTGTCCAATATGTACCATACTTTAGAATATATAACATACAAAAAGTATATTAATATACAGGTTGAAACTCTCTTAACTGGGATTCTCTGGTCTGGGATGTTCCAGGACCAGAAAGCCCTGGTGGAGAGTTAACACCTAGGGGTATGTCTACACTACAGCACTAATTCGAACTAACTTAATTCGAATTAGTTAATTCGAACTAAGCTAATTCGAATTAGTGCATCTAGACCTAAAAACTAATTTGAATTAGCATTTTGCTAATTTGAAATAGCATGTCCACATTGAGTGGACCCTGAACCGAAGTTAAGGCTGGCCGGAACCAGTGCCGGCAGGGCATCAGGTTAGGACTTAGAGTGTGGAGCTGCTGCGTCAAGCTAGCCGAGGGCTGTGCTTAAAGGGACCCAACCCCCACCCCGGACAGACAGTTCTCAGGGTTCCCTGCTTGCTTGTCTAACTCGATGAGGGACAGCAAAGCAGTCCTGTCTTGGAGTGCCCTGAGTGCCCACACTCAGCACATCACAGCACTCGGCCATCAGCCCGGCTGCACTTGCCACAGGCTGCTATCCGGGGGGGTCAATTGGGGGGCTGTCAGGATCCAGGAGGCCCTGCAGGACAGCTTCCACCCCGAGGAGCCCGCAGAGCCACCCCAGTCCTCCCCATCAGGGGCTTGTGCCCCATTCCTCCCTCACCTCCTTCCACTTACCCCTCCCTAGCCCCCCTTCCTGATGTAAAAAATAAAGGACACGTGTGTTCAAAAATAGAAACTCTCTTTATTTAACAAAACTGTGTGTGTGGGGGGGGGATTAACCTCTGGGGAGACTGGGAAAAAGAGGTGGGAGAGGGGAAGAGAGAGGGTGGGAGAGGGGAGGGGGAAACCTGGGAGGAGGGAGCTGGAAGGGGGAAGCCAGGGGAAGAAGGAGGAGGGGAAGTATAAAACTATGGTACGCCATCTCTTCAGTACTGTGTACAGATGTGGTCTCCTCACCTCAGAAAAGATATTTTGGCCTTGGAAAGGGTTCAGAAAAGGGCAACTACAATGATTAGGGATTTGGAACAGGTCCCATATGAAGAGAGGCTAAAGAGACTGGGACTTTTCAGCTTAGAAAAGAGGACACTGAGGAGGGATATGATAGAGGTATATGAAATCATGAGTGGTGTGGAGAGGGTGAATAAAGAAAAGTTCTTCATTAGTTCCCATAATATAAGGACTAGAGGACACCAAATGAAATTAATGGGCAGCAGGTTTAAAACTAATAAGCGAAAGTTCTTCTTCACATAGTACATAGTCAACCTCTGGAACTCCTTGCCACAGGAGGCTGTGAAGGCTAGAACTATAACAGAGTTTAAAGAGAAGTTAGATAAATTCATGGAGGTTGGGTCCATGGAGTGCTATTAGCCAGGGGGTAGGAATGGTTTCCCTGGCCTCTGTTTGTGGAAGGCTGGAGATGGATGGCACGAGACAAATCGCTTGATCATTGTCTTTGGTCCATCCCCTCCAGGGTATCTGCTGCTGGCCACTGTTGGCAGACAGGCTACTGGGCTAGATGGACCTTTGATCTGACACAGTATGGCCATTCTTATGTTCTTATGTTCTAAGCTCAGGGTCGGGGGTCTCACTGGACCAACTTGATTTTCATGCAACTCTGCTCCTAGGTTCGCATGTGGCTCTGGTAGACAGGCTGGCAGCCATGCGGCTGTAGATGGCCACGTTCCTGTGGCTAGTGTGGAGATCGTGGATGTTGGAGGCCTCCCCCCAAACCTTGATGAGGTCCATGATCTCCGCACTAGACCAGGCGGGCGCCCACCTCTTGCAGCCCCGGGCAGGCTCCTGGGAGCCGCCAGTGTGGTCCTGGGAAGAGGCGGAGGGCTGGGTGGCAGCGGGTGGCTGGCTCATCTTGTGCCAGGTGCAGGGTCTGCTGGCTGGGTGCTGGCAGGCTTGCAAGTGGCACAACCACTGTAGCCAGACCGTGCCCCTTTAAGGGCTCCGGGGCTGGGAGGAGGGCAGAAGAGTTCCCTGGTTTGGCCCAGAGTGGCCACCAGGGCAACCTGGGAAGGGCTAGCCTCCAGCTAGTTTGAATTAAGTGGCTACACAGCCCTTAATTCGAACTACTTAATTCGAACTAGGCATTAGTCCTCATAGAATGAGGTTTACCTAGTTGGAATTAAGTGCTCCGCTAGTTCGAATTAAATTCGAACTAGCGGTTTGTATGTATAGCCGCTATTAAAGTTAATTCAAACTAACGGCTGTTAGTTCGAATTAACTGTGTAGTGTAGACATACCCTCGGAGACCTGCAGGCTGGCAAAGCAGCAGGAGCCCGACATGGCAATGGGGCTTCCTGGCAGGGCAGTAGGAGCCCTGCATGCGATAGTGTGGCTGCCCAGAAGGGCAGCAGGAGCCTGGCATGCAAAGGCAGCTGAGCTATTGGGCACTGTAGCTGGAGCCTGGTGCACAGAGGCAGTGGGGCTGCCAGGCACTGCAGCTGGAACTTGGTGTGCTCACAGATGGCAGGGCTTCTTGACAGGGCAATGTGGGCTGACAAGGCAGCAGGGGCCAGTGGGGGGGGGGAGCCAGCCAGGAGGCTGGCGATAGGGCCAAAGCTGGAGGGGGCTGATGGAAGGGGGGCCTGAAATAACTTCCCATGGTCTGGCAAAATCCATCATCCGGACTGGTCAGGTCCTGAGGGTGCAGGACCAGGAAGGTTCAACCTGGACTACAGCTGAGAAGTCAAGCACTCCATATTCAAGAAATATCAATATTAAGGTTGTCTATGCATCCCTCCCGAGTGTCTACATTATGACATGGTCTGTAAACAAATGATCACATTCTATTTTTTTTCTCATGACCCCTGCCTCATTCAGCTCACAGAATGGATGGTGTTTGCAGAGCTGGTAGCTATTCAATATTTCTTTTTATTCTCATCATAGAAAGTGTGACCCCCCTGTCTTATTCAGAGCACACTCTTCAAATCCTGAATATAGAATTTCCACTTGGGCTTTCCTCTGACACAACACTGTAGTATGAGTATCACAAGTATAGTGGTGGATTTATACTTACAACACCCCCCCCCCCATGAAGTTAAATCTTATGGATGGGGATTTGAACACATGGGCTGTGTGTAGACTGGCAAGTTTTTCCACAAAAGCGGCCGCTTTTGCGGAAAAACTTGCCAGCTGTCTAGACTGGCCGCTTGAATTTGCGCAAGAACACTGACGATCTAATGTATGATTGTCAGTGTTCTTGCGCAAATACTATGATGCTCCCGTTCGGGAAAAAGCCCTCTTGCGCAAATGTATTTGCACAAGAGGGCCAGTGTAGACAGGGGAGGACTGTTTTGCGCAAAAAAGCCCCGATGGCGAAAATGGCAATCGGGGCTTTCTTGCGCAAAACTGCGTCTAGAGTGGCACGGACGCTTTTCCGCAAAAAGTGCTTTTGCGCAAAACCGTCCGTGCCAATCTAGATGCTCTTTTCCACAAATGCTTTTAACGGAAAAACTTTTCCGTTAAAAGCATTTGCGGAAAATCATGCCAGTCTTGATGCAGCCATGGATTAAGGCCAAAATTTCCCAAAGAGTTGACTCATTTTAGTGCCTGGTTTGAGACATGATTAGGGTCTGGTTTTTCAGAGTATTTAGCACTTGTGTAGCATATATGTTCAAAGCAAAACTCCAGTCCCCCTCAACATTCCAGTACAACAGGCCCCAGGTGTCTCAAATTGAGTACTTACAAGAGGAGGTGTACACAATGGACACTGATGAGAAGTTTAGTTACAAGTTACTGTATTTGCCCAGCATCACATAGGCACTTTGTAAGAGAGGCAGAGATAGAATCCAATTCTGCACTGTGATGTTTAACTGCCTTAGCTCTGAGTCCAGCCCTTTTCTGCCTGAAATCCTCTGTCTTATTTATTATACACTCTACATTCTGGAATACATGAGGCAGGAGAACATGGACAGCAGTCTCCTTCTCTACATAACCCTGATTCAACCTTAGAGCATCATTCACCCTGTTTTCTTCTGTGTGAGAAAGGACTCCTGTGGAAAAAATAGTATATGGACATGTAATTAGAAATTGTAGCATGATGTATATGGGAACAAAAACAAATTGCACAGGCAAATTTAATTCTGACATTTCCAAACATTTGAGCACTTCGCTTTGCAACCTTAATGTTTTTGTTAGTGTGTGTGTATGTGTGTGCGTGTGTGTGTGTGGGGGGGGGGGCGTGACTGCAGTTTGCTAAGTGGTTAAGATAGCAAACTCAACAGGAATTTCATCATGCAGAAGTATATTAGATCTACAGCACAGACCTTTACAACTTGAGAGAACAGGCAACTGGTCGCAGAAATCAGATATGTGTGTAGTGTAGATGTAGCTATTTCAGAATAAGCTATTCTGGAAGAAATACTCCGAAACAGCTTATTTTGAAATAGCACGTCTACACTACAGGGAAGCCTTGAAATTAGTCTGAGGAAGGCTCCCCTGATGTGGATGTGCTACCTCAACTTAGAGCCCCAGGAGGCACTGGGGAGTAATTCCTTTGAATGGCCCTGGGGAGTAGCTATTTTGAAATAGCAGCAGTAGAGTGTCCACACTACTGCTATTCTGAAATAACTATTGCAGAAGAGGTGTAACTCCTTGTGGAATAAGGTTTACAGAATCCAGAATAAGCCATCCGTTATTTTGATATTATTTAAAAATAGCAGAATTTCTGTGTAGATGCTCGCAAAGTTATTTCAGAATAACTTTTGTTATTCTGAAATAACGTTGCTGTGTAGATGCACCCATAGGGTATGTCTAGACTACATTGCTCTTTCGGAAAAAGGCTTCTTCCTCGTAGAAAGAGGTATACCAATGTCAGAAAAACCCCTCTGTTCTTTTGATTTTTTTTTCAAAAGAACGCGATTGCAGTGTGGAATTGAGGGTATATCTACACTACAGCGTTATTTCGAAATATCTTATTTCAAAATAGTTAATTAGAAATTCGATATTTCAAAATAACGCGTCTACACACAAAATGCATTTCGAAATAGCTTTTTGCTATTTCGAAATAACGCGTCCACACTGATTGGACACTGAATCGCATTTAAGGCCAGCTGAAACTGGTTCCAGCAGGGCATCAGGTCAGTAGTTGCTTTGTGTGGCTGCTACCTGAGGCTATTTGAGGCTTGTGTGTAAAGGGACCCCCCCTGGACAGCCGGTTCTCAGCTTTCCCTGCTTGCTTGCCTACCTCACTGAGGGACAGCAAAGCATTTTTGTCTCTACCTGCTTTGGTTGCCCCCACTTGGGACAACACAGCACTCGGCACCATGGAGTCAGATCTGCCTTGGGCACTCTGGTGCTCATTTTGGATGTCTTGCTGCAAGCCTGGCAGCAATTGCTGGAGTCTGCCTCGCAGCATCTGCTGCAGTCCGACTCCTAGGCCCTCTTCCAGACCCTCCTGGGGGATGAGGAGGAGCAGCAGCAGCACCTGGACATCAGCGTGCCTCACCGCATCTGGCGTCTGGACACCAGCAGAGACTGGTGGGACCACATCGTCCTGGAGCTCTGGGGAGACCAACAATGGACCCAGAACTTCAGGATGAAGAAGAACACCTTCCATGAGCTCTGTGAGTGGCTCGCCCCTGCTCTGCAGCAACAGGACACACACATGAGGCCCGCCATTCCCTGCCAGAAGCATGTGGCCATCGCCCTAAGGAAGCTCTCTACACCGGATAGCTACTGATCCATGGTGAACCAGTTCAGTGTGGGGAGTTCCACCGTCAGAGCAGTGCTCATGCAGGTATGGCAGACTCCAGCCACCGTGACTGGGGGGCAGGCAAGGAGGGGATGGGCTGCCCCAGGGAAAAGGGGGGGAGGTGGTGAAAGTCCCCTCCCCAGGAGGGTTCGTTCTGTCCCAGCTGCAGTACGGACTGCCCACGGTGGCCAGGATTGCAGGGGGGGGTTGCTTCTGGGGAGGGGGTGTGAGGCAGTGGCTGGGAAGGAGCACTGTCAGCCACCCTGGCACCCCAGTGACTCTCGGTTTTGTGTGTCCCTCTGCAGGTGGTCAAGGCCATCAACAGAGTGCTGCTCCGCAGAGTCATCCGCCTCACTGATGTGGATGCAGTGATCGAGGGGTTTGGCTCCCTGGGCTTCCCCAACTGTGGGGGGGCAATCAACGGGAAACACATCCCCATCCGTGCCCCAGACCACCAGGCCTCCCTGTACATAAACCAGAAGGGATACTTCTCGGTCATCCTGCAGGCTGTGTCTGACCACCGGGGCCGCTTCCTGGACATTAACGCGGGCTGGTCCGGCAAAGCACATGACGCGTGGGTGTACCGCAACTCTTCTGTGTGCCAAAGGCTGCACGCTGGGACCTTCTTCCCCGACTGCCACATCAGGGTCGGGGACATGGACATGCCTGTGTGCCTGGTGGGGGATGCGGCCTATCCCTTACAGCCTTGGCTCATGAAGCCCTACACGGGACACCTCAAACCCTCCTGGCAGGCCTTTAATGCCAGGCTCAGCAGGGCCCACATCATGGTGGAGGGTGCCTTCATCCAGCTAAAGGCCCAATTTAGATGCCTCCTCACCCGCCTGGACTTCTCCGAGAGGAATATTCCGCACGTGGTGGTGGCATGTTGTCTACTGCACAATTTGTGCAAAAGGAAGGGGGAGGCTTTCCTGCCAGCCTGGATGGCAGAGACCGACCACTTGGCTGGCCTGTATGTACAGCCCTGCATGGCTGCCAGCTGGGAGGTCCATCGGGGGGCTGTCAGTATCTGGGAGGCCCTGCAGGAGAACTTCCATACGGAGGAGGAGTGAAGTCTCTCCTGGCGTGCCCCACTCTCATGGCCTTCCACTTTCCCCTCCCTAACCCCCCTTCCTGATGTAAAATAAACACACATGTGTTGCCAAAAACAAACTCTGTTTATTGAACATAACTGGGGTGGGGTGGGGAAATGAGGGCAGGAGAGGGGAGGCGAGAAGGTGGGAGAGGGGACGAGTAAACCTGGGAGGAGGGAGCTGGAAGGGGGAGGCGAGGGGAGGAAGGGGGAGGAGAAGCTCAGGGTTGGGGGTCTTGCTGGTCCACCTGTCTCCCAGCACTGCGGGAGCGGGGGCCTCGGCATCCCCGGACGGGAGTGGATATGGATGGTGGGGCAGGTAGGGAGGGGGGGGAGGAAGAGATGGGAGGGGGAGCAGGAGTGGGAGGAGGAGCGATAGCTGGGGTAGCAGCAGGGGCTGGAGTGGCAGGAGGCACCAATCTCTGCACCAGGGTCTGCAGGTGGTTGCAGATGGCACGGCCCTGGGCAAGCAGCTCCCACCAGCTCTCTGGCCGCAGCTGCAGGTCTTCATGCACCCAGTACTCCAGGATGCGGACCTGCCTTCCCAGGAGCCCCAGGTGCTGCCGCTGGTACTCCTCCTGGTTCTGGGTCAGCCTGCTGAGTGCCCAGGTGCAGGAGGATGTCCTGCGTGGGGTGGTGCACCCTGCACTCGCAGCTGCTGTGGCTGTGGAGAAACAAGAGAAGTGGTCAGTTATCTCTGGGGACACAGTGGGTGAAGTCCAGCCCCACTCTGCACAGGGAGGACAGCAGGTCTCCGCACCATCAGAGCTGATGTGCTTGCACACAGGCCATGTTTGGCATGTCCTGCTATCCCTGGGAGTGTGAGCTGCCCAGGACTGCATCTATGCCCCTATGCTGTGTATAGTATGAGGGTGGGGGGGGGAGGGGAGATGTGCCCTGCCTTTGCGTAGAGGGGTCTCATGGAGGGAGGGCATCGTGCAGTGTTCCTCCCTGGGGTCAGGAGCATGTCATGTGCCTTCATACAAACACACGTGTGGGTAACAGGCCAGGGTCCCTGTGTGGCAGCCAACCGGGGCAATATGCCCAGGATGGCATGGCACATGCACAGGTTGCTGCATGCTCTATGGTCAGCAAGGCCCACATGCGCGGACCCTGGTCTCCCTCTTCCTCCACACCCCGCCCCGCATAAGGGGACAGTGATGGCACTCACATGTCGAGGACTCTCCGGCCTCAGATGACACCGGTGACATGGCTGCTGTGACGGCTCAGGGGTCCTGGGTGCGGGGCATGCTCCCTCCTGGCTCCTGCAATTCCGGGCCATCGTCCTCCTCCTCACCTCCTCCTCCATGCCCTGGTCAGGGCCCTCTGCCCCAGGGTCGATGACCACCAGGGGGACACAAACCATCTGACCCCCCAGGATGCGGTCCAGGGCATCATAATAGGGGCAGGGGCCTGGGTCAGCCCCTGTTTGGGAGCTGCCCCCTGTAGCCCTGGCATAGGCCTGCCGCAGCTCCTTTATCTTCATGCGCACCTGCTCCTGTATATGGCTGCATTCCTGCATCTAGTGCGGAGATCATGGACATTGGAGGCCTCCCCCCAAATCTCAATCAGGTCCATGATCTCCGCACTGGACCAGGAAGGCACCTGCCTTTTGCGGCCCCTGGCAGGCTCCTGGGAGCTGCCAGCCTGCTCCTGGGGAGCGGTGGAGGGCTGGGTGCTAGTGGGTTTCTGGCTCATGATGGGCCAGGGGCAGCGACTTATGACTCTGTGCTGGCAGGCTTGCAGCTGGCACAGGCACTGTGGCCAGAGTCTACCCCTTTAAGGGCTCCGGGGCTGGGGCGGGAGCAGAAGAGTTTTCCTGGTTTGGCCCAGAGTGGCCACCAGGGCACCCTGGGAAGGGCTGGAGGCCCCCTATTTCGAAATAAGCATCTACACAGCACTTATTTCGATTTAGCTATTTCAAATTTGGCGTTATTCCTTGTGGATTGAGGTTTACCAAATTCAAAATAAGTGCTCCGCTATTTCGATTCAATTTCAAAATAGTGGTTTGGCTGTGTAGACGCTAGTAAAGTTATTTCGAAATAACGGCTGTTACTTTGAAATAACTCTGCTGTGTAGACATACCCTAAGTGAAGTTTTTTCGGAAAAACGGCCGTTTTTCTGAAAAAAAAAACCCTGCAGTGTAGACGTACCCAGAGAGAATACAGAAGTAGTTGACTCCTTGTCTCAGTTCTGGTTCCTGACATCATGGAGGTCAAGATTTAAACTTCCAGGAAAAGGTCTGCTCAGCCCTTGTTTCCCTGTGGAGATGAAGCCTGCTCGATGTGGCTAGCAAGTAGAAGCTATGGAGGGATAGTACAGATAAAATACTTCAGGAATAATACTGTATTGTCTGCCTCTAGCAAGTCACTTTTCAGAGACTTGTAACTTAGCTACATGTTTTCAGCTTTTTATTGGTACAGCAAAAGGCACATCAGTGACACAAAGACAACCACCATGACAAGTGTCATATTCATGCTCCAAAGCATGAAGACACTAGAGCTGCTATCAGGATTTTTTAACATGAGTAAAACAAAATAATCTTCCATTAACGTTGGTCTCAGCAGAGGTGGAACCATTTTCATTGAAACTTCCTAGAAAAATTCAGCCTGAGGCTGACATTTGAAATGGAAATTTTCAGCCTGAATGCTTAAAATTTAGCAAAGTTGTAAGAAATTGAAAGAAAAAAAAGGGTATTTCAAATGGACAATTAGGCAACCTAAATTATAGGTACAGCTGCTAGTACTGCTTACAATAACTTCAGTCCTGTAGCCCTGTGAGTAATCAGTAGATTAAGAGTAGCTATTCTTGAAGAATACAGAAGTTGTAGATTATCAAACCCACTCTAATTTGGGCTCTGAATATATATTTCTTGTTGCAAAAAGCCTGAGGTTCTAATTGCTTTTTCCCACACTCAGTGGTGAGTATTGAAGAAAAACAATCAACAGCATTTCAGACAGACATAGGCTATGTCTATATTATAGAGTTTTTCCGGGATCCCAGAGGTATCCTGGAAAAACTCTGCCGCATCCAGGGAACATGTCTGCTCTTTCGAATTTTTTTTTGGAAGAGCAGACATGCTTTTTTGGCATCCCTGTAAACCTCATTTTACAAGGAAGAAGGGATGTTCTGAGAAAGGGTTTTTTCCTGACATTAGGCCCAGTGCAGATGGGCCAAATGTTGGGAAAGCTTCTTCCAAAAAAAGAAGCGGAAAAAGCAATGCAAATTGCGGTTTGTAATTTGTGTAGCTTTTCCCGGAAGAACAATGTAGTGTAGACATAGCCATACAGCTTTCTTGGAAAGAGAAATAATTTTTTTAGGGAGTTTTATTCTCTAGCTTTACCCTGACTGATTTCCTCTACTTTAAATTTCTTTGGCATTACAGCAGGGGAAAACTGTCACAACAAGCCCACTCACTCATACCATTTCATTGTGCTGGATTTGTGTGTGTATCAGTTCACTTCTGAATGCTGTGTATGAGTTCCAAGACAGATGTGACTAGCTAGCCAATGCAGAGCTCCTTGGCAGAATTATACAGTTTAGAAGTTTTGTTATTCTTTTACATCAACTATCACACAAGTATCAGTTGTGAATGCTCAAGATCAGTCCCTCAGGATGGCAAGTGAATCATGCAACTTCCATTAAAGTTAATGCAGCCATAACAGTGTGTTCTGAAAATGAACGCTTCATCATCCAGAATTGCTTTCTGGGAGATTATTTGAGCCATTTTGGTGACATCACTCCCATGTTTAGATTACCTATGATACCTATGTACTATGACATGACCAGATGATCTCATTTATTTAGTAATAATCATCATTTGCTACAGGGATGGAAAATGAAGAGGGCAGGGGGCCGAGGAGTAGATGCATGACAAATTTGGCTTGCAGAACACTGAATGACTTTAAAGTGTGTACTCGATGCTCCAGAGCAAGCATCTCTCACAGGCTTTTATTTACATTTTAAAGAAATACAGGTGATGTGTTTCCTCCTTGAAATGATCTCCCCCCTCCTCCTCTCCCAGCTTTCTGACTGTGTATTAACTATGTGTGAAGGTTGTAAAATCCAGAAATACAAAGCTTTGAAGATTAAGTTTAAAATTTAAGAGCTATTTTGTAATAGCAGTACACAAAGTATTTTGTGTTGTAGTAGTCCAACAAGTCACCACTTAGATGGCTCATAACGAACCCCTAAAATGTATTCTTCTGTGACCAAATATTGTGATTTCTAGACATTCTAGTGTTTAATAAGAATTGATTTTCCTAGGCTCCTCTTTTCCTTCTGACAGTTATGGAAAAATCTTTGCTAACCATACAGTAAAATCCCCTAATAAAAGAGTCTAATAGAAATAAATAGAAATTTTCACCTGTTGTAGGATATTATAGGCTCAAACAAACAAAAACTCATCAAAATATACAGTACATTTTACATGCTTTAGGTATAATTTCTATAGAACATTCTTGGGTTTGTCGTATTAAACTCCATTGGATTTTCTTTAAGAGGAGGAGAACCTATGCAAAAAAAAAGTCATTTCACAAATAAGCTAGGCTTAGAGAAAGGTAAAGATGGAGTTGCCCATAAAGTAAGAGTGAAGAGTACATTATGGGAACCGGGCACCTCAAATAAGACTAGACTTTTAATTCCTGATCTCCATTTCTAAATCCTTTTACTTTTATTTTGTAACCTAAAAGAACTGGAAAGTAACAGATGACAACTTCTGCCTCCCTTTTTAAAATGTGTATCGTGCTGGTGCTGCCTCACATCTTTGATCATCTGCTCGATTGTTGTTTTGTGATGTCCTTTATTGTTGAATAGGTATCTTAGCAATAAATACTGTTAGCAGAGCTCTGTTTTATGGTTGACTGGATGTCCTGAGATCAGGTCAGATTCTAAGAAGCTTCCACTGTTTGCTTCTTTCTGGGTGAGTGCTTTGGAGAGACAGTGCATTTGCAGCCATGCTGAGCTATTTTACTGAGCTAAAATGCTTGCAAACAGATGATATCTGTGAATTTAAAGCTAGCAAGGAGTGCAGACAGACTCCAGTAAGACCAGCAAAACCAAACCTAAATCTTCAAATGGTATTGTGTATTTGGACCCATAGATCTTTCCTGGCGAATGTTTAATATTCACTTTATGTTGTCTCAATATTTAACTCTCCAGAGCAACTGACAGAACAAAATTGCTTTTGGGGGAATTTTTTTGTCTACACACAGAAATGAATCTTAAGGAACTCACTGGCATTTATTTTGACTTAAGAAAGAAAACTTTTGAAGCATGAAGATATATGTTCCTGAAAAATGCCAAGCCTAAGTTTCTATTACTTAAGAAAAAGCAATCAGAAGGGCTAAGGCAGTATGAAAAACTTACAATGGCTTTGGAAGAAAACTACACACACAAAGGCACAAACATTTCAGCAGGTTTGCAGCACAGTGTAATTCTGCCTTATTCAGATCATTGTTACCTAGGCCTGGTCCAAACTAGATTTTTGCTCAGCTGGAATTGGCTTACCTTAAGCTGAACTGTGGAGACGCCCACACCGCAGGTGGCTGATGGGGGCACACACATCTGTCGGCTTCCTTTACTCCTCGCAGAAGGAGGAGTACTGGATGCTGGCATGGACTGCCCCAGGGTTTGATTTAGGGCTCGATATAAGACGTACTAAATTGAATGCTAGAAGAATGATCTCCAGAGAGTTTATCTTCTCATAACTGTAGACATGGCCCCAGTGCTCACTATGCCTAGCAGAGCTCAGAATAAGGAATAACAGAGGTGAACATTAGGAGGCATTCTGCCTGCTTTCCTGAACTCCTCAGGATTCAGTGAGTGCACTCTCAACAACGACACTATCAGTACGTCTGTTCCCTCTATCAGTGTGTTAATCTCACACTGGAGGACAGTTCAGAGGGGAAGCTAGGCCTTAGCCCTGATGACTCCCTATCCCTCCCTGACACTGGAAAGCACACAGAGAACAATTGTCTTCTCCTGCATATAGGAACTGCAACTGTGCCCAACTTTTATGCAGGCCATACAGAAGAAAGAAGGAGAAATTGATTCAAGGGTGTTTTGTCTTCCAGAACAGACCATCACCAGCTGTCTCCCCAACCCCACAAATCAACAGGCACACTATTTTTCTTTGTCAGTGATTTTATCTCATCAAATATTTGCACCCAGGTTGGCTACCTAGATCACCCCTCCCAAAGATCAGACCTGCTCCTTGCACCCTGTGAAAGGGCTAAGCAGAAACTTGCTCTCTCACAGCAAATCTAATTTATACCATATTTGAAGATTTACTCAGTGTTGCTCAGGTCCTTAACTCAATTTTTGTTTTTCTTCATCTAAATTATTTCTCTGGGTTAGGACTGGGGATGAGGGCTTCCACATGCGGGCTGCCCTAAGGAGAGAGGACTACCAGTTTTCAGTTCAGCAGTTTGGGACGAGGTGAGAAGCACCTCTCCATGGCCACTGCAGCTCCAGCAGGCACAGCCAGGAGAGAGGTGCACATACCCCAGCTAGGGCAGGTCCAGGTTCAACTGCCTCTTGTGCTCCCAGCCAGAGTGAGAAATGTAGCAAACTGTGCACTTTCCCCTCACTCCCTGACGAGGAGGTTCCTGTATGAACTGGGGGGGGGGGAGAGAGCTTCAGCCACCTGCCATCACAAAAGGGCACCTGGGAATGGGAAGCTTGGGGTTGGGGCAGTCCCAGACAGGGAGGGGCACATGCCCAGACAGCTTCTTTCACCTGCCTGGGGATTCTGTCTGTTTTCCATATGGTTTTCTGAAAAGCAATCCCATTATAGGCACATCCCATTTTCCTGGCACAGCCAATTCTTATCTGGCTTTAAGTTATGATAAGAGGAAACTGAATACCAAATTTGGTTGTACTAGCTCTTACCATTTAGGAGGAGTTCTTGAACAGAGAGACACACAAACTCTCTCAGATATACTAGATTATCTACTTGACACCAAAATGACTAAGAAAGTGCCAGATGAGATTGGATACCAACTCAGTCTCAACTTAGACAAAGTCCATCTTACAGTTTCAAATAGAGAGGATAAAGATTCATTCTCCCTGTGGTAGAGAGGCTCTCATACAAGGCAGAGCGGATTAAGTTAGGCCAATTAACCTTATAAGCTACACCTGGAAGAAAGCCAGGGCTCAATAGAATCTAATGGAAAATGAAATTCATCTGGGAAGGAGCAGATTGAGCTTGTAAGACTGGCCATACTGGGTCAGATCAATAGGCCATCTAGCTCGGCATCCTGTATCCTGACAGTGGCCAATCCCAGGTGTTCCAGAGGCAATAAACTGAACAGGCAATTATCTGATCCATTCCTAGTTGTCCAGTCCCACTTCTGGCACTCAGAGGCCTGTGGCTTCATCCCTGAGCAACTTGGCTAAAAGCCACTAATGGACTTGTACTCTGTGAAGCTAATTTTTTTTTTTTTAAATCTCATTTTAGTTTTGGTTTTCACAACATCACCTGGCAACAAGTTCCACAGGTTGACTGTGCATTGTGTGAAGAAATACTTCCTTTTCTTTGTTTTAAAACTGCTGCCTATTAAGTTCATTGGGAGACCACTGGTTCTTGTGTTATGTGAAGAAGTAAATAACTCTTGCTTATTCTGTTTCTCTACCCAGTCATGATTTTATACACCTCTATCATATTTTCTCTTAGTTGTTTCTGTTTCCAAGCTGAAAAGTCCCAATAGATGTAATCTTTCCTCATATGGAAGCTATTTCATATCCTTAATCATTTTTGTTGCCCTTCTTGGTACATTTTCCAACTCTAATATATATTTTTGAGGTGGGGAAAGGAGAACTTCAGGCAGTATTCAAGATATGGGAGTTCCGTAGATTTATATGGTGGCATTATGATAGTTACTGTCTAATCATCTATCCCATTCTTAACATTCTGTCAGCTTGCTTGCTTTTTAAAAAACGAAACTGAGCCCAAAAGAGGACTGCAGGGGAAGTACACAGCAATCATTTCCAGAAAAAGGAGAGGTGAACTGAGGGCTACAGAGTCTGGCAAGAAGTCAGAGGAGGGAAGTCATGCACAGTTACTCCCTGGGAGGTCAGAGTTTGGGCAGGTAAATTCCAAGTGAGCAGTGGAAGTGAAAGAATCCAGGGAAATAGTAACAGGTTCTGGTAGATATTGTTGCTGGACATATGTCTCTGGACTAGAACCCAGAATTGTGGGTGGGCCTGGTTTCTCCTACCACCCACTGGTAAAGTAGCACAGGATCTGATCTTGGACTGGAAAACTGTGTGGAACAGCATGAGAAGAGCAGAGTGAGGGGAGCCCAGAAGGGGAGGAACAGACAGTCACCTGGCCAGAGGCTGTCATGAAGGGGAAGCATTCTGTGTCCTGGAGAGTGCAAGGAAAACAGTGTGAACAACCAACAAAAGGGGGTGACTAGGCCTGAAAGGGGATAAGCCCCAGAAGTGGCCACAAGAAGATGCCCCAGTGATGTATGAACCCGGTGACATTCCACAGAAATTTCTTACAGAAAAAATTAAACAGTTTGATATTGAAATGTTGTCGCAGTGCCTTAGAGGCATTGTATTTCAGGTGCTGCGTGTTCCATAGGCCAGGCTCCCTACTCACTACATTTCCCATGATTCACCATGGTTTCCACTCTTTGTAAGGTGCATTATGATGGTCTCATGGCCATTGTGCATTGTGGGAGATAAAATCAGCAGGGGAGTCTGGCCCATTAGAGAAGAACTGGGATATGAGGTCAACCAAACTACAATTCCCATGCAGCATTGCGGCGGTATATCTGAACAGAAGTATTTTGGCTTTGGGCTTTTGGTTTTGATTTCTTTTCAATAAAAAATATCAACATTTTCCATGGAAAGTGGATTCTTTGTGTGAAACAAATTCATTTAATCAAAACTCTAAAATTTCCATTGGTAAACAGATGATGGTAATTTTTTGACCAGTCCTAGGTACTGGTATCTTTGTAGCCAAGTGTTTTGAATACCACAACTCCTGTTCCTGTACACTCCTGGCTGACTGTTGTGCATGATTACATATTGTCAGGGTTCCTAAAGCAATAGTGATAATCTATATCCTGACAGGATTTTCCAATAACTGGTTCACATGAGCTATGGATGTAACCGAGAACATTTTAATGGCACCTTCAGAAAATAGTTTAATCTTAAACTGTATCACAAAGCAGAAAAAGCTACAAAATAGAGATGGGCTGGGTACAAATTACTTTGTGCCTGATTGTTCTGACCTATGGAACCAAAAGTAATCTAGGCTTAATCATGTTTCAGTCTTTGTCCCTGATACTGAATCAGTTTTTTTGTGCCAAATGTTGTGTTCCACATTTACTCCCTGCTCAGCAAAGACTACTGGGGGAAAGCTTGCCAGCCTGGGAATATGAAAGGAGTGAAAAGCCTTACTATCATAAGAGCTGGTCTAAGCTTATTGGATCCCCTGCTTATTTGTGCCATGTTTGGCAGACAATATAGGAACTATACAAAGAAAAAAAATAAGATAATGGTGGATAAGCTACAATTAAGAGGCAAAGAACAAATCATGGTTTAGTGCTTTTGTTTTTCACATTCATAACTCTAAGTCCTATTAGCACCCATATTTGGCAAGCAGATTATCAGATGCATAGGACCAAATTCTACTCTCCTTTCTGCCACTGTAAATTCAGAGCAACAACAGAGAAATTATCAAGTAATTCCATATTTAGTGCCTCAAGACAATTTACTTCAATGGACATTGTATTGGGCCCTTACAGAGATGAAAGAGAAAGCAGAATTTAAAGAACAGTTTCTCGGGCAGATGGGTGGTATACTTAATGCATTTGTACTGAGTACTACACATTTTGAGTATCAACTTCACACCATAGAGTATTTCTTGCTGTTTCAGTTCACTATGTTTTGATCAGTCTTTCCATAAGTTGAACCTCCAAAATCCGGGATTCTCTGGTCTGGTAACATCCGTGGTCTGGTAGGAACATGGATATTGCTGGATCAGAGAGCCCCAGCGCCCAGGAATGTGAATTCCATCCTTGGGGAGTCTGGGCTGGGTGGAGGAGAATTGGGGACATGTAGCTGGGGAGTTCTGTCCTGGGGAGATCCGGCAGGCCGGACCCCAAGCTGAAGCCCTGCGGGCTGGAGCCCAGTGGCAGTGGGGCCAGAGCAGAGCTAGCCGCAGGGAGGGGCAGGATCCTAGGAGGCCAGTGGCAGGGGACCTCCCCATATCCAGCAAATTCCCTCACTCGGGATGGGTCAGGTCCCGAGGGTGCTGGACAAGGGAGGTCCAATCTGTACATTGTCCTATAAAAATTACAAAAAAGGGGCATTGTGCACCCTCTCCCCCTGAGGGTTTGCTTGTTTTATTGAAAAAGTGAGGGGCACAACAACTCTCACATGGCAGAGATTTCTTTGGTCAGTGGAAAGGCCAGCTGCAACCGAATAAATATTCAGAGCAATGTTGGTGCTGGACAATTTTCCCTTCCCCAAAATATAACTATCTATTCAGAGTTCCTGCTTCAGGAAAAGTTTCCAACTATCAGCACCTGGGATTGGGTCAGAATTCATGAGGGAATCAACAGAATTCTGAGTTAACTTCCCCCAGCTTAACCTTTATGGCTGCACACAAAGATGTAAAACTCCACAACTTTCCTCTTCCCTACCCCCCCCCCCAACACTCTTCTGAACAGATTTTCTAACCCCAGTCACATTTAAGGCAAATGATTTTTTTCACTTATGACTGCGTGGACTACCTTTAACAGAAATGGATTAGCTTCGTAAATGGAACACATTTCCACCCTGTCTACTCCCCTCCCACAGTGTCTATTTCCAGTAATTGGTTACACTATTGTTTGATTAGAGAGAGGCATACTTACAGGCATGCAATATAAAGTTACTATTTTTAAGAAACAAGAATGCCAAAGTAAAAATTTGCAGCATTCCAGTGGGGGAAAAAAATCATGTGCAAAGTGTGCAACCCAACCAGGAGCGGAGGCAGTGGGGCTGGGGTCAGGAGCAGAGACTGGCTGTTTGGCCTGTGGCAGTGTGGCTGTAATTGTCCTCTGCTGGTATGGCAAATTCCCTCATTCAGGACCTGCCAAGGACTGAAGGTGCCTGCCCAGCGATGTCCAGCCTGTACTTGCTAAAATGCCGGATCATTTCTGGCACTCCTACTAAAGTTCATTGTTTGGCTGGCCTCACACCAGAGATTCACCAAAACCTGGCTGTGTTCCAGGAATCACGAAGCAGAGTGTTTTGCAAAAGGTCTGTCCTCCTGTACAAACAAGAAGGCTCTCTTATGGTGTGTTTTTGCAGCTTCATTGTCAGAAGACAGGTAATAGAAGGGTTCAAAACTGATTTACCGAGCTGGTGCATTACACTAGGGGGGATTGCTTCCACTTTTCTGCAGTCAATTAGATATTCTTTGGATAGAAAGGAGAAAGAGACGTTGACCCATGGGATTGTGGGACACTTTTAATAGACTCCCAGGATTTAAGGGAGGAGCGTTCTGCCCGTGTCTACCCTGAAAAATAATAGAGCTTGAATCACGAATCCCAGCTTGACTCTGTCTCAAAACATCTACCCCTGGAATCTCCTAGGACCCTAGGCCTGAGCCAGAATCAAAGATTTGTGTGTAGATAGAAGAGGTGTGTGGGCTCAAGCTTGCATCTTACCTTGGGTTTCCATTGTATTGTAGACATACCCTGTGTTTGGGTTTATCCCAAAGAATCATCTGTATGTAACACTCCACGCTTAATATTGGGCCCAATCAAGCTCTGTTAGCACAAAGTTAAATCTGGATTTGAAAATAGAAGAGTCAGTGGCTTCCATGGCAACCTTTACAGCTAACTACCACTTAGTGCTTAAGCGCTGTGCATTGTGGCCATCTCCTGACACCTTTGCCTTTCATTGCATCATTCCTTTACACTGGTGTAATTGAGCAGATGAATCAGACATGTTCTTTGGCACCCAGAGAAAGAAAATAATCTCTGCTGAGAGAAAACTTCATGATCCAGAGGCAATGAAGGCCTTGTTCCAAAAAAGCATGATGGGTAGGGCCTTACCTCAGATTCACAGCCATGAAAATTTCTGAATGGCTGTCTACATAACTGAAGCAACACCACATTTTTGGGAGAGGAAATCTTATTCTCCTAATAAAGAGTACTACACAAGAACATATTCAAGCTAAATACCAACAGTGTCACTCGCCACAGCCATCAGCTCAGGAAGAAGGAATAATTCAAACGCCTAGATCCTTAGATGATATAAATCAGTGTCACTCCACTGAAGTCAAAGATACTATGGATATTTTATGCAAACTAAGGATTTGCCCTCAAAAAAGGGATTTAGAAAAAACTAAGGCTGCAAACCTATTATTTTCTTTCCAGATGTCACTTCCCACATTTTCTTGCCTTCTGTGGCACACAATAAAGACATCAGAAAGGGTCAATAGTTACAGTCAGCCCTGCAGAAGGGCTGCAAATCTGTGTGTACTAGCACTTAAGGTATAAATATTTTATATTCCTAACTACAGCTTTTTCTAATATAGTAATTTGCGAGGATGCTATAGAGGCTGAGATGAAAATGATGTACACATTTATTGTGTGTGATTCAGCTGTATGTAAGGGGGTCACTTTTTATAACTCAGTTAATTGAACATAGAATTTAAATAGTGAACAGAAAAAAATTGTTTGGGGAGTGAAGGGAAATATTAGTGGCAGCTGCTATTTTGTTTTATTCTTACTGGTTTGCAATTGGCATGAGGATGGGTTGAAGATCATAACTGGAAAAGCTCCTAGTTCAGGGACTTGTTTTAGAACACTTTGTTACAATTGCACATGCACACATGAACATACACACACATGCACAATCTCCTCTATTAACAGTGCTTGAGAATGGCCCAAAGAATTGGAGTTTATAAGAAACAAAACAGAGATGTCAGGGTATTAAACAGCCAAAAGGTGACAGGGTTAAGAAGAAAACACCACTATATGTTGACTATTAAGCAACTGTTCACTAAGCGTTTCTTGCCCTTTCTGAAGCATTTGATCTTGGCAGCTCTGGATATATCTATCCTGCAATGTAAGCCCAACCTCAGACCTAGGTTCCCACTTCCCAGATACCACTTCTGTCTGCACACAATTCTCTCAGACTCTAGCCTGGACCTCGAATTCTAAGATTTTGTGGGACTGGAAGGTCTGAGCCTGAGTCAACCCGTAACCCAGGGTTTGAGTGTAGGCACACACCCAACCCTGACTTGGGTCCTAGGAGCCTGCCAAAAGTATCCCACAATTCCATGGGACAATTTCCGTTGTCTGGTTTAGCCCAACAATTGCCAATCAATTTCAGTGAAAAACGGAAACAACACCAATTGGCATTCAGCAGCAGCTTATGAATCAGCATTAACCCTTCCATTGTTTTCTGACCACTGAGCAGCAAACACACCATCAAAAAGTCTTCTGTGTTTGCAAGATTGGACAGAAGAAAGTTTTAGCAAAACACGCTGCTTCATGGTCAAAGGAGCAGCCAGATTTTGGTAAATCTCTAGTATGAGGCCAGTAACACAACAGATTTACTCTTATTAGAGTATCAGGAATAACCACACATGCCAACAGATAGCAAAGAAAGTGACAGGCATGCAAATATTCTGAACTGGTGACCACTGCAGAGAGCCAATTAAGCATCTCAAGACTGACACCAGAAAAATCAGGGGCCCTGCAATACCAGAGGTTTTTGTCTTATATGTGGTTTCATGGTTTGCACTTGTGCATTCCATGCTTGGGTATTCCTCTTCCTCTGGGTCCGCCTCCTCTTACTTGATCATACGCTCTGTCAGATGTCACCAATAATGTCCATCAGTGTCATGTGGAAGCTCTGGCTACTTCCTGATACAGAAGTAAAAACGTAAATAAGAAAAGTTCTTCAAATGGTGCCTCTTCTAGTAGTTGGGGGTGCACAGACCAAACCAACTGCGTGGTAGGATGTGGTGGGTTACTTTCTGTCACATGCAGGGTGGGCAGTAAAGTTTTCTCGCAGTTCACTATGGTCAAAAAGCTAGAGCAGTCACATTTCAGAAGGGCCCTTTGGAGTGTGGGATATGGTTGGTTTGACTTGGATTTCCATGTTGCACTGTGGATGCCCAAGCCCAGGTGAGAAAATTCTTAACAGAGGGGTTAACAATCAGTGTTGACACTCAAAACCTGGCCTTCTCTAAGCCACAGTCAGCTGACTCAAGTCCCGCCATTACAGCATAAGCATAGTCTCTAAAGGTATGTCTACACTGCAGAGTTTTTTCGGAAAAACGGCCGTTTTTCCGAAAAAAAACCCTTCACTTACGTCCACACTGCAATCGCATTCTTTTGAAAAAAAATCGAAAGAATGGAGGGGTTTTTCCGACATTGGTAAACCTATTTCTATGAGGAAGAAGACTTTTTCCGGAAGAGCTCTTTCGGAAAAAGGTGTGTGTGGATGGGGAAGAGGGAGTTCTTTTGAAAGAAGAGGAAAGAGGAAAAAGCACAGGTGCCCTGGTGGCCACTCCATCCATAGTAATCACAGATTAAATGCGAGATAGAGTCCATTCAGTGTGGACGCTATCTTTCGAAAAAGAAGATCACTTTTTCGATGCGCTTTTTCTGTGTAGATGCTCTCTTTCGGAAGAAGTTTTTTCAGAAAATATCTTCTGGAAAAGCTTCTTCCGAAAGAAGCCTGCAGTTTAGACATAGCCTGAGTGACAGGATACATACGCAGATAAACATGCTTCTAGCATGGCATTTTCTGTGCTCTACTTATATAGTAAATGAGTTGAAAAAGAAACACTTTATGGTAGGTGAGGCTTTGGTGTCATCCCCGTTGGCATTTTAGGCCTTCACAACTGCATCCTGGTCTACGTCTCAAACTTTATTTCCTGCTATATTAACCTCCCCTACATCATACCATTTCCTTCCCACAATCATTTCTGTTAACATGGTCTACATTGATCTTAAAATCCATGTTTCACCAAGCCACCTCTCTCTAGCCATTCACATATGTATGTGGAAAAAGTGTGTATGTGTCTAAAGAAACCATCAAGGTATATTCTTATCAAAACTGAGCAACTATGTGATCTTATTAATGTATCCTTTGTCCTTCCTCACCTAATTTCACATTATCACACCTTTTTCATCTAAAATTAGCCTGGAAGCTCTTTGTGGCAGGAATGATATTGTGTCTTTTTATTCATGCTGTGAAGCACTCGGTACTTTTTTATTTTTTAAGGCAATGCATAATAATAAGCCCCTGCACTAGGTATTTCAATGCTGCTGTGTTTTATAATGAGTAGAATTGTGTGACTAATTTATTTTTCCTTCACTGGCCACCTCCTTCTCTCTGCTTTTTTGAATGAGAACCAAGTTTCCATGTGAGTCTAGCTACCAACATTTTTTTAGCTGAAACTGTTTCACAAATTCATGTTGAATTCACTAATAGTTCATCAATCTGAAAGAGCATCTTTCAAATAAACTGAAAAATTTTGCCCAGCTTCACTGAAGCATTTTTCTTCCATTTAGCCAATGAGTCAGTTACATCCCCATGTTTCTCACTCTCCTGTATATCAATTTGTTTTGCAGAACAGCACAAACCGTTTCCCACCCAGTTCTAATCAGGAATAGAAGGAAGTGGTATACAACCATTTCGTGAAGTACTACAAAGGGCGAAGCTCTCGTGCTAACTCTACAGTTTCTTTTACCTCACAAGGGTGAAGTGTCCAATTACTAAGAGCAATCCATACTTTTTAAAGGAGACACCACTATTAACATGATTCCAAATATCCCGAGGGGCTCAATTTGTATTACAAACAATATGAACCACCTGGTATTTAGTCACATCCCACGTGCAACATATGCAATCTTAGGGGCCCAATTTTGTCCTGATGCAATCAGTAGGTTTACACAGATGTAAAGGGGTGGGGCAGAATTTGTCTCTGTTATATTTAATGCTCTCTCATTCAGAAATTTTATAGCACAGCCCCAACAGGAGCAAGTCACAATGAATTAAGGGCTAGCATCTTGATGGAACATGAATCTCACTGCAGACCTCCATTCCAGCTGAGTGAGATGGGCAGCTTCCTGAAATACACCACAACAGATTTTGTTTCCAAACCTGCAGTTCTGGATAAAGGGACATAGTTGATTATTCAAACTGACAATTGCTAAGCCACACCCACTAACAATTTCCCCCCAATGGTGTAATAAATATTTAAAATAAATGTTTCAAGGTTCTCAGCACAGAATTCCAACATTTACTTAAAAGCATTCTGTAAAAATACTGCCATCTTACAATAAAATCTCAAGGTAAATGGAGTGTTATGAATTAATGTAGTGTGATATAATTTTGTTTCACAGCTTCTTGCTACTTTTACTAGCTTTTTTCTGATTGACCTTATATGAGAGGGTGATGCATACTGGAAGTTAGGGAAATGCTGCAATAGGAGGTGTTTATTCAGCAGGGGTGACAGCCACCATGGGCCCCCAGGTCGGGGGGGACCTGAGGCTGAAGGGGCAGAGCCAGGGGCCCTCAGTACCACCTGATCCATGGCACACCCCTCTCCCCTCAACTCTCAGAGCCACGTGGAGTGCCTGACACGGCCCCTCTGGCAGCAATTTAAAGGGCCTGGGCTCTGGCTACCACCACTGCCACAGTAGCAGCGGCAGCAGCCAGGTGTCCAAGCTCCAGGGCAATTGCCTCTTTTGCCCCTTCTACTCCCCTATCAGCGGGTCTGTGTTCATTATGTCCACTGTGGTCTTATAACATACCATGTGGGAGTAACTGCAACTCCTATCAACCACCAGGACTGATTTCATTGTGGTTGCTTTAAACTAGCAATGGATGAATCACTAGTGGTATGAGAGTTCAGGCTACATAAGCATGGAATGTTTGTCTGAATTTTTATTCATGTATCAATGTTCGGCAAATTGACCTTGAAGTACAGTGAAAATCCCAATGTTGCGTGATTTCAGAAGAATTGTGATCATATCATTTCGGTAGTTCTGCTTCTAATCCCAGCCAAAACCAGACAAGCAAATGATAAAAGCAAAGAAAAGTTAAGTGCACATTTACAAATCTTACAGCTTCTGAACCGGGTTCACATCTGTGAGGATTTGGATCAGCTCTATTGCTCTGTGCCATGCAAAGTCAGGGTGGGTTCAAAGTATTTGCACTTGTAAATAACCTATGAGCCGTTTATGAACCGCGGTTGATATTCAGTTCATCTGGTCCAATTTTCCACATAACACAGGCCTTAGAATTTTGTCTACTAATTCCTCCATCAAGACCATTACTTCTGGTTCAGCAAGAACATGTTTTTTAGAAAGACATTTAGTTTTTGCATCAACTTTCCAGGCATGCCCAGGAGAAATGATACAGTTCCAGAAGCCTCAGCAAGCTTGGACTTAGACAAGTCAATTAAAAAGAAAAAACAAACAAACTATGCCATCTCTGCCAAACTGAACTTCTGACAGCTTAAAAACACATTACTGGACTGGTTTGATGGGTATAGATATGATGGTTGCTTATGTGTTCTGACGGCAAGTCCCATCTACCTTCACCTTGGACAAAACGGCACTGAAGACAGAGACTGCTACACCAAAATGCATGATACCTATCTGTAATTTGCTACAGGCACCTTTGGTCTAGATTCATTGTTCCTCATCTCCAAGTTCAGAGTCTTATACATGAATAATATTAAAACATGCATGTATACCCTCCAGTAAGAAACTTGCATAACTTTCCAGAACAACCAAGGTTAATCAAACATGATAATCACAATACTAAATGTAATACTGACTCCTCACATCATATCAATCCAGATAAATGGGCTCAGTGGCACCAGCTGTTAAGAAGTAAGAGGAAAGGCAAATGACAATCCACATTATGGAAAGTCAAAACACCCCAGTCTCTGAATCAAAACCATTTTTCACAGCTCACATACAGTCCATCTTTTCAATTAAACTAGCATTTCTCAACCTTTTTGCGCTGGCAACCCTCTTTGGACCTAAAAAATATTGTGACTTCGTTCCTAGGAAAAAATTGCAACCCCCTAACTTCAGCTTGGAACTTTGAGCTCCAACCACCCCGTTTGGGGTATGGGGTTCTGAGTTTCAGCTTAACACAAGCCTGGAACTTTTAAATTATCTCTGTGGGGCTCCCTGTGGCATGGTCCCCAGGCAATTGTTCTGCTTCCTACCCAGTAATACCAGCCCCAAATGCGACTTCCCTAAACCCCTCCCATGACCCCTGAGCTGAAAAACATTGAATTAAAACCATAGAGTGTCCAGAGGTGGGAGAAATACACCAGTCAGATCCCCAACAGTAAACCTCCAACTTGACAAATCAAAGCAATATGTTATGGAGGTGTGTCTTTTCTGGCTTGCTTAAAGTGAAATTTTTCATTAAAGTTACTTTCATCAAAAATTAACATGACTATAATCAATATGAAATATGGGACCACATTCTCAGACTATGTAATTTGATCTAATTCTGCTGATGTCTATGGAATTATATCCGTTTATGCCATTTGAGGATTTGACCCTGATAATTTTGAATTGCTTAAAACTAGCCAAATTCTAGTTTGTTAACATGTTCTTTTTAGATCTTGGATTGTCTATAGGAGGACAATATCATACACTCTACAAATACCATATCAGGGTACTGTATAATTGCGCTAAGATATGCGGCATATAAATATGTCAGAAGAGGGTCAAAGATACCCATCTCCTGTACCTCATAATACACTCTGAAAAGATTAACTCAGCTTCTCCTGTCCTTCTTCCATCCCCACCTCCGCTCTACTCCTGGTATTTCTTACCTTAACCCTATTTTCCAAGTGATCAACTGAATCTCTCACTCATCTACAGATTTTGGTATCCTTAGTTGACATAGCTTCTGTCCATCAATCATTATAGCCATATCATCAATTTGCATCTCTACTTCATTCCATTTTAGACTGAAGAATTTTGAAAGCTTATCAATTGTAGCCCATCCAGTATTTTATTAATCTCCATCAAGTACTTAATAAAGTCTGACATTGCTTGATAAGTCAAATTCATATGGTGTAAAATTAAAAAAAATAGTCACAAAGAGATGGATCCAAAGCCCCGCTATTGGAAGGTTGACAGGGAACTCATTTGTGGGTATAGCTTTATGTATTTCAAAGTGTTAGGCATTCAATGTCTTTTAAGTAACAAAAATACAAGGTTAAAAACAGCAAAATAACAAAATTGGGAAAACTAAAATGTGACATCAGTTGTAATCTTCACGTTGTCTAAGAAACTACATTTCATATTTTATTAATTAAAATTAGAAATACACAGTGAAAACTGAGGGGCCACATTCATAAATCAGGAGTAACTTTTAAGCCCCTAATATAGATCTCTGTCAGGACAATGATCAAAAACTGGGCCTGTATTTTTGTTCGCTTCTTTCAGCCCACAAGGAAGGAATCTCTTAATAACCCTGATAAAACTCTGAGCTCTACCTATTTTTCCTTGATTAATCTTTTCACACAATACCACTATCTTTGAAGTTTAGGACTGCAAAAGACTCCTGTTGCAGTGAGTTGATGTTTCTCCTAATTAGATGAAGGGGCTCTAGATGAACTTTTTCTAAGGGGCTAAGCAGCTCTCTTTGAACTAACCACAACCTCAGGGACACTTTCACCGTTTTACAGAAAAATGAGGTAAATTTGTGGAGGTCATCTAGTCCAGACCTTGCTCAAAGCAGGACCAGCCCCAAATAAATCATCCCTACCAGGGCTCTGTCAAGCCAGGCCCTAAAAATCTCTGAAGATGGAGATTCCAATGCCTCTTTAGGTAACCCATTCCGGTGCTTCACCACCATGCTGGTGAAATAGTTTTTCCTGATATCCCCCTCCACTGCAACTTGAGACCTTTCCTTCTTGTTCTGTCATCTGCCACCACTGAGAACATCCCAGCTCCTCCTTGGAACCCCCCTTCAGGTAGTTAAAGGCTCCTATCACTCCCTCTTCTCTTCCTTAGTCTAAGTAAGCCCAGTTTTCTCAGCCTCTCCTCATAAGTTTTGTGCACCAGCCCCTAATCATTTTTTGCCCTCCATTAGACACTCTCCAATTTGTCCACATCCATTCTGCAGTGGGGAGCCCAAAATAAGATGCAATAGTCTAGAATGTGACCTCACCCAGTGCCACATAAAGGGGAATAATCACTTCCCTTGATCTGCTGGCAATGCTCTTAGTAATGCAGCCCAATATGTTGTTAGCTTTTTTGGCAACAAGAGTGCATTGTTGACTCATATCCAGTTTCTTGTCCACTATAATCCCCAGGTCCTTTTCTTCAGAACTGCTATTTAGCTAGTCGGTGCACAGCCTATAGCAGTGCATGGGATTTTTTTGTCCTAGGTGCAGGATCTGCACTTGTTCATGCTGAACCTCCTCAGATTTCTTTTGACTCAATCCTCCAATTTATCTAGGTCACTCTGGGACCCTATCCCCACCCACCAGCATATCTGCCTGTCCCCCTAGCTTAGTGTCATCTACAAACTTGCTGAGGGTGCAATCCATCCCCTTATCCAGTTCATTAATGAAGATGTTGAACAAAACCAGCCCCAGGACTGACCCCCTGGGGCACAATGTTTGACAGCAGCTGCTGACTAGACATCAAGATGTTGATCACTACCTACTGAGCTTGATGATCTAGCCAGCTTTCTATCCATCTTATAGTTCATTCATTCAAACCATACTTCTTTAACTTGCTGGCAAGAATATTGTAGGTGACTGTATCATAAGATTCTCTAAATTAAAGATCTAATTTACCTCTGAGCTGTGCAGCCATGTAGCCACACAGCTCCCTGTTAGGTCCCATGCAGGTGCTCAGGGCTACAGTGGGGAGAGATGCCTTTCCTTAAGCCCCAGACCTGCTGCAGCTGGGGCTACATCTCGTGAATGAATCCACACTGACTGCTCCTGATCACTTTCCCCTCCTCCAAGTGCTTCAAAATAGATTTCTTGAGGAACTGCTCCATGAATTTCCCAGGGACTGAGTTGAGTCTGACTGGTCGGTAGTTCTCCAAGTTCTCTTCCCCCCCCCCCCCTTTTTGAAAGATGGACACTATATTTGCCTTTTCAAATTGTCTGGGACCACCGTGGAGCATGAGTTTTCAAAGATAATGGTCAATTGCTTTGCAATCACATCAGGCAGCTCCCTCAGCACCCTCACATACATTAGATCCAGCCCCCTGAACATGTGCACATAAATAGTCCCTAACCTGTTATTTTCACTACTGAAGGCTGCTCGCATCCCCCTCCCTCTACCTCCCTCGCCTCCCATACTGTGTTGCCAGGATCCGGAATTTGACCATCTCGTGGAGACTGTTGCCCACCTTGCCACCCACATCTATTTCCCCTACCAATTCCTCCTTGTTTGTGAGTAAGGAGGTCAATAGGAGCATGGCCCCTGTTTAGCTCCTCCAACACTTGAACCAGGAAGTTGTCCCAAACACTCTCCAAAAACTTCCTGCATTGTTTGTGCACTGTTGTATTGTTTTCCCAGCACATGTCAGGGTAACTGAAGTCCCCCTGGAGAACCAGGGCCTATGATCTGGAAACTTCTGTTAGTTGTCTACCTCATGCTCCTGGTCTTGTCACCTATAGCAGATACCCATCATGACATCACCTTCTTGAAAATCACCCCGTGCACGAGTTTCTAATATCTGTTGGCATGTTTAAAAGAACTGTATTTGGGTATAAACAGAAAAGTGGATCGGGAAGGGATTGATGGTTGCTGATATAGATTTATGGTTGCTTAGGCTAGTTGTGTACTCCTTTACCTTTAAATTCTGTGTTTTCTGGAGTTATACATATTTCTCTTCCAGGTGTAAATTTATTGTGCTGCAGAGAGAGAGGGTGGCGGGGAGTCCTCTCTTCTTGGTGTAAATATATTCTGACATGGATGTTCTAATCAGGACAAAAGAGCTTGTCTTGGACATGCTCTTTATATTCAGCTCGAGTAAGGGCAGATTTGAACCTTACACTTAGAAGTTCTTGGTATGTTGTATTAAAATAAAATCGCATTTAAGATGTGTAATGGAAGAATCTTGGGAAGACATAGTCCAAAAAGAAAATCCCATCCACCATGCAAATATTACAAAGATTCATGGGACTTATAAACTTTGGGAGAAACATTTAATTTAAGCTGCACAGATTTCCCCACTCCTTTCTTCTATCTCATTGAACAAATGAGCATGCTGTGTTCCAGAAGAGAACTATAGAAAGCACCACACCGGAAAATGCTGCTTTTTAGTGTGAGTGTGGAGGCAGCATAAGACATGTGCCTGAGAGTATGTGGCAGATAATACCAAATGTCACAGTTTTGCCGGTCCCAATGCAAAGAACTGCAAAATTAATGGGAGTCCTCCCGTCACCTTTAGTGGATCAGGCTTGTATATGTGGTGTGATGTGATTGACAAGAAGGAAATGAAGTACACATTGTGTCAAATGGATCATACCATCAAAAATTATTATTTTCTGGCCAAGAGCAGTTACCCTGTGGATGGATGTGGAATGTAAGCTTTCGTGCTTGATGTATCTGCATACTGCACAGAAAACACTGCAGCAAACACGCGGGGGGGGTGGGGGGTGATACCCTCTAGAAAATCTTGGGAAGGGCTTTGTCCTTATTATTAGAATACTAAAGTAAAATCTGAATATGATTACAGAGACCAGCCAACCCATAGATGCCAATATTGTCTACACTCAAAATGTCTGGTGCATGTCAATGTATTTTGTGGAAGGGACTTTATTTACAGCCTATTTTTTAAACCACTGTTTTCATCTGTGAGGCGGGGTGGAAGAAGGCGGGCGAAAATCAAAATCAAGTAAACCCAGAAGTGGACATTGACTAGCTGCAGGGACATTGCCGTGTGTGTGTGTTTTGAAGAAAAAGAGACAGACACATTAACCACTGAGAGAGGGCCTCCTCCTCCTCCCTCTCCAGAGGAAGAGGGACTTGCTAACCAACAGGGTCATTATTTTAACCTCAGTGATGAATAGCAAGAGAGGGCCAGGAGAAAGGAAATGTATGAACCCCCCCTCCTCCATTGTCACACAGCAGCTAGACAGACAGAGAAAGATTAGGTAGGCACAGTGAAAGAATGCCCTCTGATACGGCTATGGGGCACAGTAAGTAGCATGAAAGCCTTCACACAACTGTTCAAAAACATCAAATCATCCACAGCAGCTGCACCACTCCTTCTATCACCTCTGTTTTAGATTGTGAGACCATGAAGGCTGGAAGGTTATTGAAAACATACAAAAAGGATCCTATAAGGAATAAAATGGCAAGTGTCTATTAAAGTAAAGGGGCCTGATTTTTTTAAAAATAGGGTCTTGTACTCTTCTCTTATTTTTCACTCGCTAATCATTATAGAAGCTGATTTTTTGATATAATTAATTGTGGACACAAAAGATGGCATCTAGATTTTTAACTACCTAATTATGTCTGGAAATTGAGCAGTTAGGCATTTACCAACCATCACGTGTCTACATTTATCTACACTTGGAAGTACTTGAAGGCAGTTAGTTGTGGATATAAAATTGGGGCCCGCTTAACAAGTATTAGGTTCCCCAGGTGCATCATGTGCCGTGGCAAATCTAGGAAAATTATGCTGCTCTTCCACTGTAGTAACTAAACAGCACCATTTCTTACCTCTTTTAACAATGGCAATGAACACACTAATGATGTGTATATGTGAATACTGGCAATGATGAGGAATGGACAGACTAGTTAGAGTAAAAAAAAAAAAGCAGAAATAGAAAGGTGCCTACCAGTCATTACAACACATACAATATTAAAATAAGCTGCTTCTTTGGTTAATGTTGTCTCATACCTATCAGCACTTATTCATGGTACAGCTCTGCAACCACTGCAATGAGTACAAAAATGTCATAGTTGCAGAATTCTGTAGGCTATATGGAGCTACAGCAGATATTTGATTTTTAGTTCTCCTGTGCTACTATGTCATTGTAAAATGCAATGTCAACTTGGAACATCCATGATTTTTAATAATAATATTTTTGTCTCAGCTTAGTGATTCTGCATGGGGGATTTTTTGCTTGAGTTCTCCCTTAACACGGCCCTGTTATGTTTCTAGTATTGCCAAACTAATGTGATCCATCTGCTCTGCTGAATCATTTCTAGCTCACTAAGCAAAAGTATTGCGTTTTCATGCATTTTGGACATGGTTGATATGCCAGATCCCCCTGCGGACCACTAAGAGTCATCTTGGATCCCTCTCTGGAGCCAATATGCCTTTCATTTAAACATATACACGCATAGCCCTAATGGTCAGTAAAGATTTTCATTTAGGGGGCAGAGGTATCTCTCTTTGTATCCTTTGGCCCAGATATTGCTCATCTCTCTCAATGTTTTGTGATCCAAGTATCATGTGGGAGGAAATTAAAAATAAAACAGGGTATGGTTGTTAAAGAAGGGACTTCAGCCTTTGCTTTGAATTTTTGCTGACTTTTATTCATTTAAATTAGGCTCTTAAAATGTGTACAGTGTGTGTTTTTGTGACATAATTATATAGTGCCATAATTATATAGTTTTGTGATGGCTGGACCTCCGAATGTGTAGAGGGTCAAGCAGTCCCACCGACAGGGGGATAAGAGGGGCACCCCCAGGCTTGGTGTTTCAAAGGGGCCCAGAGCTCTCGGCAACTGCCACTGATACTGAATTGCCACCAAAATGGTGTGCTGGGCATTCAGCATGGCTTTGAACCCCACCCCTTCTACCCCACCCCGCACCTTGCAGAGCCAGGCCCCCCCTACACTTTCTCCCTAGGCCCACAGTGGCTGCCAGCCCCACTGGGGTCAAGTTAGAATCAGCACCAATGATTTGCTTAACAATTCTCCACACACATAGACGGTCCCTATCTTCGTCCTAAAATCCTGCCTTACCTTCTTCTCCAATAATTCCCTGGCTTTTTATTCCCAGGGACACCTCTCCCATGGGGACAGACAGCTTCTGTTGGTCCCTGAGCAAGGTGTGGGGGGGCCTGGCTTCATGCTCTCAGAAGAGGCTGGGCCTCGAGAAGAAGGGGTGATGACAGGGCAGCTAGCCCTCAGCACCCAGGACTGAGGTGTGCCTCCACCCCTCAGAGCCACCTGAAGTACACCACATGACACTCTGGCAGTAATTTAAGGGGACCAGGCTTCTGGCCACCACCCATGGGCCCAAGGGCAACTGCCTCCTTTGTGCTCCCCTCCCCCCATCAGTGGGCCTGACCTTTCCCTATGCCTTAAATAGGCTCTAGCTTCTTCATGGCTCCAATAGTTCCAGACTACCAAACCCATTATTTCGAAATAATGGCCAGTTATTCTAAAATCTGGATTCCTGCTTTCCTCAGGGAATAACACTTATTTTGAAATTGTTATTTCAAAATAGCGTTAGTGTGGATGTTCTGCTGCTGCTAATTCAAAATAATTAGCCTCCGGAGGCCTCTCACCACTGCACTTGTGGCTGCTCTGGCCACATCTGCCATCTCCATTGCTCCCCTTCTCCTGTAGTGCTTAAAGTAGCAGTCTTCAGGAAAAGAGCTTGTGGCACGAGAAGAGCTTTGCCAGGCTTGTGCCACATAGCACCATTCCAGGAGCCATGGCCAACCCCAGCACTCCCTTTGAGCCCCCCACAGCTGCCAGAACTCTCACAACACACTCACCTGCCACTGGCCAGGGACACAAGTGAGCACCAGCCTGGACTGGTGCAGAGATCCTGGATCTCAGCGAGGTCGGGGGTAAGGAGACCAACCTCCAGGATCTCCACGCCAGAAAGACAAACACAGATGTCTACCACCAGATAGCCACCATCCTAGCCAAGAAGGGACACATCCAGACCCTCAATCAGGTCCGGATGAAAATCAAAGAGCTCCAGCAGGCCTACAACAAGACCAGGGAGCAGAGTGGACACTCTGGGGTGGCACCTCACATGTATACAACCAGCTCGATGCCATCCTGGGAGGCAGACTGGTCACCTCTTCCCTCCCCCATTGTCATCGAGTACGGCCAGAATACATCTGGCATCAGCCCCCACGGGGGCAGGGTTGTGGCGGACAATGAGGAGGAGGCAGAGCAGGCCAGCCAGGACACCATGCCCGCCAGTCAGGAGCTGCTCCTCACCCTGGAGTTGGTCCCCTCTCCCAGGATATCTCTCAGGGATCAGACGAATCCAGGGAAGGTACTTCAGGTCAGTTCTATAACTTTCCCTATACACATGAGGTAGACTGTGAGGGGCTGCATGCTTCTTGCTCAGCCTACTCGGCCTGCGGGTTGTACAACAATGTCTGTGCATGTAGGTATACGTGGAACGCCAGTCCAGAGCACTAAGCCCTATGACGCTCTCACACAGGAACCACTCGGTCCCTCTCACAAGGTTCCTGGAGAGGCCTGCCTTATTCCTGACTGTGGTGGGACACTTTCCCATGACAAGCCACCACTAAAGAGGCTGGGGTCATGGAAACACCCAGCAGTGCCACACACAGCACAGGGTCATTCTCACACTCAGGCAGCATCCACTCCCAGTCAAGCGTGGTGATGTGGAGGAGACTGATCTCCAGCATGGGAACCTGCTGGGGGAGGAAGAGGAAGCGACCCCAGTAGCACTCTCTGGCAAGCAGCCTTTTCCACTTACACACACCTCCCTCAACACCCTCCATCTGTCCTCTAAGAGGCAGGGATAAAAGTTCTCTTTCTGTGAGATGTAGCCAGTGACGTACATGGTGTGTGCAGGTCATAGAAGGAAGCCAAGCCATCCCTTCCCCCCTCCCACCCGCAGGCTCCTAATCTGCCCAGCACATTCCCATGCCTGCTTGTCCCCCGGCCGTGGGTGTTGCAATGCTCCCCTGGGATGTCCCTGCTCCTTCAGTAACGTGCCCACTATCAAGGCAACTGATGGCCTTGCTCAAAGCACATCACCATTGTCTGAACTGAGACATTCAGTGTCAGTTCAAAGATTAGGGTTAGGCTTCATGCACAGTGTCTCCTGGAATTACTGCCTTTGTAACTCTTCTTTGCAGTTGGGCCAGCTGTGGGTGTGGTGTGTCCACCACCTCCCACGCTAGCTTCCCAACTCCATGGGATCCACTGGAGGACGAGAACCTGGGAAGACCTGCTGTTTGAGCAGATGGCTTACCTCTAGTCCATCGTCCAGCACTGGGAGTGGGCTGCTGACTGGGAGGAGCACTGGGCTTACCAGGAGCAGCAGAAGGCTGCCTGGGATCAGCTGGCATGTCAGCATGAGACCATGTGCTTCTACCTCACCTTGGTGATGGAGTTCATGGAGTGGGCCACCAGCAACATCCCCCCCAATCTACTCCCCCCTCATTACTTCCCCTCCTAGACTCTCCAAGGACCACAAGGGCCCCAGAACATGGGCAGTAGGACCTCCAAGGCAGCCAAAGCCTTCCAACCACCCTGAGGCAGGTGCCACTCCCAGCACCATCCCTGAGCCCCCCTTCCATCTCCTCCTCCATTCCAGGTTCTTTCCCCAATCCCCTCCCTGTTTTGTAACCCCCCAAGTAAACACACTTGTTTATTCAAACAAAAAAGGCTTTTTTATTTGTTCTTCAGGGGAGGAAGGGAAAGTGGGAAAGGAAGGGACGGGGAATGAAGACACAAAGGGGGAATGCAGGGGCCCCTTGTGGAGAGGCACAGGGGAGAGTCTCATAGCAGGCTTTGGCTGAAACTCTCTCTCAAGCCTCCTTGATGAGCACAGCCCCTTGATGTGCTCATTGAATGGCACTGGTGTCCAGTTGCTCATAAGCCCTGGCCAGCCATTCAGCCTTTGCCCCTCATCCTGGCAGGAAAGTTTTTCCCTTGCTCCCACATAGGTTGTGGAGCACACAGCAGGCCACCACCACAAAGGTGATGTTGTGCTCGTTGAGGTCCAGGCGGGTGAGGACAGTCCTGAACCTCCCCTTTAAGGCCCAATGCACACTCCACCACCATGAGGCACCTGCTTAGCCTGGTGTTGAAGTGTTTCTTGCTGGGGTCCAGACTGCCCATATATGTCTACATAAGCCAGGGGAGCAAGGAGTAGACTGCATTGCCCTGGATGCAAATGGGCATGTCCACATCCCTGACCCTGATGGTGCAGTCAAGGAAAAATGTGTCAGTGTGCATCTTCTGGAACAGGCATGAGTTCCAGGAGATGTGGGCATTATGTGCTTTCCCTGACCAGCGGACATTGATGTCAGTGAAAAATCCATTGTGGTCTATCACGGCCTGCAGCACCATCGAGATGAACCCCCCCTTCCTGTTTATATAGTCTGAGGCATGGTGGTTGGAGGCCATGATGTGGATGTGCATGCAGTCTATGCCCCGCCCCCCCACCCAGTTGGGGAAGCCCATGGCAGCAAAACAATCCAAAATGGTGCTGATATCGCCTAGAGTGACGATCCTCCATAGCAAGATGTTATTGATGGCCTGGGCTACCTGCAGGAGCACAGCCCTGATTGTGGTTTACCCCATGTTGAACAGGTTCCCGATGGAGCAGCAGCTGTCCCAGATGGTGAGCTTCCACAGGGCAATGGTGACGTGCTTCTGCAGGGGGGGTAGCAGGTTGCAGTTGGGTGTCCTGTCAACTGAGGGCAGGGGCGAGCCACTTGCAGAGCTCCAGGAAGGTGACCTTCCACATGCGGAAGTTCTGCAGCCACTGCTGGTCGTCCCAGCGCTGCATGACGATACGATCCCACCAGTCGGAATTGGTCTCCCTCCGCCAGAACTGGCATTTGATGGTGTCCAGGGGAATGAGGGGCATTTGCAGCAGCAGGAATGCCAGGACCTAGGTGGAGGGGTCCTCTGGTTTAGGCTGATCATTGTCGTGCTGGAGCATCATATGGGCAGTCTGGACGAACTGCACCTTGAGACACAGCAGGAGGCTCATGAGCCTGGCACTGCTTTGCAGCAGCTCCAGCTCCATGGTATCAGTGCTGTGGTGTCCGCAAAGGCAATCAGAGCACCCTGCAGGCTTTTGGTGTCCCAGAAGGGGGAGGCAATGGAGAAGTGGCACATGAGACGTGGCTGTAGAAAGGAGCCCCTGAAAGCACGTGTCTCAGCTAGCTTGACCAAGCAGCCGCAGGAAGTGGCTGCCCTTCTGGTGCCCTCCCTGGAGTGCTTCTGGGTCTCTAAATCTGAGGCAGGCTCCAATCAGTGTGGACGTGCTATTTCAAAATAATTCTGACTAATGTGATGCTCCCCTGTAGTGGAAACATGCTATTTCCATTATTATTTCAATTTTACTTATTTTGAAATTAGTTCCTAGTGTTGACGTGCCCAGGAACGGGTCACAGGGGATGGACCACTTGTGATTACCTTTCTGTTCATTCCCTGAAGGGCACTTGGCATTGGCCAGTCAGAAGACAGAATATTGGAATATATGGACCTTTAATTTGACCCAGTATGGCCCTTCTTATGTTTACACCCTCCTCTCTGCTTGCCCTTTTCTATGAAACATCCTCCTTGAATTATTACAAAGGACCACTACTCTTTCCTCCTTTGAAACTCTCCTCAGGACCCACTTTTGCAGTCATAAACATTTAGGTAACCAGCGATCACAAGATCTGCACCAGTCTGCTCTGGCTAGTTTTATTTAATAAAAGAGTTTAAGATAATTTAGAATAATCAGGAGCTGTGTAATTTCTTATAAAACCATACAATGATATTTTAGTGACCCTGGTCCTTCATTTTTTCAGCTTATCATGCTAATTTAGTCTCTCTTGTCTGCAGTTTGACTTTCAACTTCTAAAGGAAGAAATTGTTTCTTACTATGCATTTGTACAAATGACTCAGATAACAGAGCCTGATTCTGAGAGGGACTTCTAGGCACTCTCTTACTACCACAAAATTAATCATGTCTATCATGAAGACACAGAAGAAGAACAATAGAGTTTGATGAACTGATACATTATACTGAAAATAGAAAAACAAAGTAATGTTTGGAAAAAATGTGAAACCCAAATTTCAGAGAAAATCTCTCTGAATATAGTTGAAGGTAAATTGGTCACCAAAGTCACCTCCTACTTTGTGTTCAAGTCTGATTTCATGATTACTAAAATGTTCTCAAGTCACAGGAAAAATAATCCACCTACTTCAAAAAAAATCAGAAGCAAAATTGATTTCAGTTACAAGTAATTAAGTAGCTAATATAGATATTATTGTTTATATATATATATTATTTCAGAAGAATCCTTCTTAGTGTGCTTTTATTGTTGTCCCTACATAATACTGCAGGTTCTAAATGGTCTTTTTCTCTGGAACTGGAGAAATAAAAGAAACAGATGGAAAAAAACTGATTAGGTCATTTTGTCACTTTCAGAGCACAAATGTTATTTTTTCAAAGGGCCCTTGAATGCTGTGTCCGATCTAGTTATAAAAGATTCCAATGAGGAAGCTTCATCATTTCTCTTTGAAGACAAACCCAAAGACTAATCGATTTCTTGGTTAGGTAGCTTTTTCTGATATACAGTGTGCATATTTGTCATTTAGCACGTGTCCCTTGGACAACCCGGTACAATTAGTAGACACAATCTTTAACACGGCAGACGTGAACGATTGAGCATCAACACACTATGTAATTTTATACTCATCTGTCCTAATTTAACACTGGATGGAGTTTGTCCAACTATTAAAAATATATTTTTGAATAGGTACCATAGAAGAAAAAAGAGGGAAACAGAATAACTCTAATTCTATTCTGTTCCATTCTGCAGCTATTCTAATTCCTGGCTCTTTCAGGAAATAATGAATTCATTTTTAAATGCTCTGTGAGACTTTTGGCAAGTCACTTGTGACTTTAGGGATAACAAGAGTTCCTCTTCCCTACCCTTTGCCTGTACTGTCTATTGAGAATGTAAGCTCTTCAGAGTAGTGTCTATTTCTTACTATCTATTTGTACAGCACTTACCACGATGACCTGCAATTTTGGTTGGGCCTTCAAGGCACCTCTCTAATACGAAAATAAATAAATAATGTTATTTACTAATTCCTTCATGTTAATCTTTCTAGTTTTACTAGCTCAGGATCTCTTTAGCCTGACAAGGCTTATTCCTATTACCTCTTTTGGCAAAAATTAGGCTTCACTTTTATCTGTATCTAAAACTGCTGCAGAAGTCACTTATTTTGCTTGTATTTCTCTTCATTAGCACTATGTGTGTATTTTTGTTTCTGGGGTTTCATATATTGACATTGTAAAGGGCAACTGGACAGAAAGAAAATGATGGTCAGGAGCAAGAATAATAGGATTGCTAAAAAAAATGTAAAACTGATCAAATGACTATGATGTTCTGTCTAGTTTTTTAGAAAGACTCCCACCACCCAGGTATATGGGTGTCTGCCTGGCTCTGGCCCTCATCACCATAATATCCAAGCAGCTTACAAGTTTAACTAAATTTCCAAGACCGATATGTAAATTTTACTGTGAAAAATATGACCCTAAAATGAATTAATATAAGAACTCATTTTAAACTGAAAATCAGAAGGAACAACACTCATACTTTTGTTTTCATTCTGTACAACAGACTGAAAAACAATTCTGATTTCATTCACCTGCCATGGCAGTGGAAGATCACAATATTGTGATAGTAAAACCAGAATGTAAATGGTTGCATTTATATCATTTCCGATTTTCTTTATATTCTTGTCATGCCAGTGAATCATGTCGTGTTATTTTCTCTACTCTGTCATATAAATAGATTTTAGAACCTCATACATTTTGTGAAAGACAGTAATGTATTGAATACCCTGACCTTTTTCTTATTCTAAAATTTGATTGACTGGCCTCTTTTTGCCTTTCAGCAATGGCAGTGGTGGACTATCCAGCCAATCAAAATACTGAATTTAAAAAAATGAAAGTGCTGCTTAGCTTACTGTCTCTCCTAAGCCTGTGTCAGGCACTGAAATTCAGATGTCTTGTTCTTGTGACAAAGATAACAGCAAGAACAGGAAGAAGCTCTGGAATGTCAAAAGAATGAATCCATTCTCCTGACACAGAATTTAAACAAACCAGTGGAATGGTACAAATTTAAACTGTCTTGTTACAATATAAAAACTGTAATCTTTGATCCTTCTTAGACACTATAGAAATCCAACTTCTCACTTTTTAGCATTTTCAACAAAAAATTCTGTGCATACTTTATCAAATCTAAGGCACCTATGCCTTGATGAATACAATGCTTAGTAGGAATTCCTATGTCTACCCCTTACTTTATGAAATAAGGCACCATTTCACTGACAATATACAATCTTGAGGGTGAGGCATAGCTGATAAAATACTCAATTTGGATACTTCTGAAGACATTTGGCTATGGTAAAATAACAATTTTATTTTTAAAATCTTGCAGAGTTCTAAATATGATTTCATCTTCTGGAACAATGGAATATTGTAATACCATCTTCTATTTAGAAGAGCAAAATGTTCGTGCCTGTGCAGAGGAGGACAGAAATCCATACTAGAGTACTGCATTGCAAGTTAAGGGGTCCAAATGAGATGATTTCATTGTTGGTGTCAAGCTATAATTTTGCAGTAGTTTACAATGTAAAAATACACAAGCATGAAAGCCTGAGGGAGGGTAAAAAATACTACACTGCCTGGAACATGTCAGAAGGGAAGCCTAGAGAAAATGTGGGGAGGAGTTGATTTCACAACTGAGGTTTCAAAATCTCCAATAATAAATCCTGAAGAATGGGTTTTTAATGCAAATGCCAAGCAAATATTAACTGTAACAACACTGCATTAATAATGCATTAATACAGAGCATTTAGGAAAACACTACTAATTGACATAATTGTACTAAATTATACTGTATTTTCAAACTGATTAACTGATAACTCATTAAATAACATCACCACACTTAAGCAAATGAAGTGTGTTAAAAGGAGCCAATAATATGCAATCCATGTGCAGATAAAAGGAGCTGGATAGACATCTGGCTGTAGGAAGTAGTGATGGAATGGTATGCGTAAGAAAGCCATATGTCAAATCCGCACATGGCTAAATGTCATTGAAAGGATAAAGATGGAAACATATTGACAAGAGAAAAGAGCCAGAAATGAAACTGAATTAAGTATGAGGATGATTATACAAGGCCCCGATCTGCAACCGCAGCATTTGCAGCTGAAGGTCAATTAGAAAGGTGGATACACAACTGGCAGAAACTGGGAAGATTTGCAAAACTACTGTGTAAAACTGGGAATGCGTCTGCTTTTGAGCACATTACAAGAAGTTATTGAAAAGCAAATCTGGCTATTGCACAATGATTGTACACAAGTTGCTAGAAACCCACAGGAATGAAAGCAAGACAAATAGATGGACTTATGATACTTCTGTGAAACCATTGAAAAGTACTTTGGCTACTCAGAGTAATCAGTGAGTGGGCTGCTGTGTAACAGTATGTTATAATGTAACACTGAAAAAAATCAGACAATTAACAAGTACCTAGGGAACTAAAAACTGATTTTGTTTATTTACACTAAACATTAGCATATTTTACCCATACAAAGTGATGATTGATGTTGGATGTGTCAGACACAATTACCCACCTGCAGTTCCTACATTCCCTCCTTGTCCCTTTCCATTCTACATGAAGGCTGCTTCTTCTATCCCTCTGGCACCCTTCCCAGCATGCCTTGCCAGCCACTGCCTTCCTGGGTATTCCTTTGGGGGCTAGAGTCTACCTATTTCAGGTAGAAGGCTGAAATAGAGTAGAGCTGATCCTGGAACCTCTTTCAATCAGTCAGAACACCCCATGACCACTCTACAGTGTTATGTTTCAGTGCTGTAGGCAAGAGCATACTAAAATCCCAGTTCTGCAATCTGATCCATACAGATAGAAATCCTGCACCCACACACAAGTTCCCATTGATTTCAGTTGGCCTCCACACAGGCACATGGCTCCACCTGCTGTGAGAATCAGGTTGCAGGTTCAAGTTCTGAGCGAAAGCAGATATCAGGAGCATTAGAGAAGGGAAACAATGTGGCAGCTGATTTTCACAAAATTAGAACATCTCTGGGAAAAAATATGAACTAATTCATATAACTAACATATTCCAAAATTTTATAATCTGCTTTCTGACAACTGGAAAAAAGAAGGTGAAATTTACTGAATAAATAATATGTTGGAAATTATTCACTAAGCTCTACCATTTACTCACCTCTTTAAGTGCTCTGACAGTGCTGAATGATTGAAAACACTTTGTATTAAGTAGTAGAAACGGTAACAGTGATAAATAATGGAACAGATTATTTTGAAAGATGTTCTGAAGATTGAGACTTTAAGAGAAGCCTGAGTATGATCTCTAATGATTTTCAATGACTCAAGAAAATGGTGAGCACAAAGAGACTCGTCCAGCTTCTGTGGATCCCATTTGGCTTGGGACCCAAGTGAAAAGTAACCAAATGCACTATATCATCGTGACAAGCTGAGGAGGTGAAGAGGTGCAGGAGGAAGGGGAGACTGGCTTCTAGTCATGGTCAGCAGCCTCCTGCTGTATCTGGAAACATCTGTCCTCACAGTAACAGAACTTGTGGTTCAAGGATCAGCTTTATCAGCCACCTGGGGGTCCACAACTCTCATGAAAGATGATCATACTTGGCAACGAGTGAACGTCATCATCAATCATTTTAAAATAAATGCCATCTATTTTAGGTGATGAAGACTATAGAAACATCTCTGCACATGCATAAGCATTTTTCTAAAAACCCTCAGACCCTGCTCTATACCAGTTGAAATTTTGGTTCCAAATGTTTCTATAAATATAACAGGACCTCTGTTTTTAAATCTTCAAAATAGGCACAGAGCAAATACTGCATGGACTTTATCTTAGAAGAACAGTATGTACCCTTGGTTCCAGAGAGCCTTGCTTTTTCTCAACAAGATATTTAGGTCACCAACCCCACGTGCATTTATCTTCATGAATCCCAGCAGAAATTGCAAATGTGAAGGTCTCCAAGAAACTAGATAAGTCGACAGCCAGACCCTGATTCTCCAATTTCTTACAATTTATATAGTAACTTGTCCAAGGGGAGTGAAAAGTGCTACCTCATATACTGCAGTTACATTTTTACAAGGTGCAAAGCCCTCACTGGGCTGAAGAGGATTCTTCTCCTCTTAGAATGGCTTCAGGTATTAGCAACCCGAGACTTGCCTATGGGATTATTTGTCCTTTATAAAATAGGAAGCAAAAAGTATATACTTGTCCTAATTAAAGACCTCATTGTGAGAGGTATTGAACACCCTCAAGTCCTATTAACAGCAAAAAGAGTTCAGGGTGCTCAGTACCTTTCGGGATCAAGTCCTGGTGGCTGATTATACAAGAGTAAATAGTTCCAAAAATCTATCCTAAGATTACCCAGCAAATATCCAAAACCAAAAACTCAGGAATGGACTGATGTATATTTCCAATGTATTTCATCCATAATCTAGTCAGAATACTTAGGTTGAATTAGTACAATCAGTATGTGGACAAGCTTTCAAATCCTTTTATCTCCACATGACCCGGACTTCAATATGCTGTTGAATTTTGTCCTTAATGCTTTAAGGGGGATGTGAATAAAATGAGATTCAATCCATCATTGGATTTGTCAAAGTCAAGTGGGGGTAACTGGACTGAGGTGAATAAACTCTCCCTAGCTTTCTAATTTGCTATCATTCCCCTAAAAATCGAACAATGTAAGATCTACAGTAAGTACCTATAAAACATCTACTCAAAAGCCACACTCTACTTCCGAAAGAAACCATTTCCCCTGTCAAATAGTATAGCACCATTTAGATGTATTGTGGGAAATGTACAGCTCCCTCTTAAGCATTCAAGCCTCCACCATTGTTAGAAAAAATGTATGGAATGAGCGCTAGCTGATGTATTCTTATGTCACTTTTCTTACATTCTTCAGATGGTGTTTTTATTAAAAACAAGGATGTTCTTATTTAGGGAAGAAGTGTAAAGGTCTCTTTCGTGACTCCCATCCTGCTATTGACTCTGTGCACATTAAGTGTAATATACTTTGATAGCTGCAAAATGCTGTATTTCTTAGGCTGAGAGTGATCTAGGCTACTTAGCAAGTGAATACAGTGTTGGGGCTTGCTTGCTTTTACCCAATATTCCATCCATGCTGTCTGCAGCAAGCTTGACTACAATCAGTGCCAAGGCTCCCTATTTTTTGTAGCTCTTCTTCAGAGATGCCTAGAAATTCAGATGCAGCTTCATGTAAACTAAAAGAGGGAAAGTTTTATTTACTTGAATTTGTAAATGAATAATACAATCATCACAGAGCTGGACACTTTTTCAAATGGAAAATTTTGCATTCAAAAACAAAATGGGGGTGGGAGTGTTTCCCCTTCCCCCCCAAACTGAAACATTCAACATTCAGCTACTTTTTTTTTTACAATATATTTCTTTCCCCATTCCCCTACCCAAAATGAACACATTAAAAATAAAAGAGGGGAAAAAAATCACTTTGGGAAACTCTTCCTCCCCCTCCTTTGAGCTTCACTGACCCAAATTCTGGCTTGCCATCTGAAATGCAAAAGAAAAATTGTTGCTGGGTTAATACTATGGTTTTAAAAAATAACCTAAGGCAATGGATTTTCATGCAAGCATTTAGATTAGTCTATCTTGTGATACCAAGTATTAGGAAAAACTTGTTCTTTTAGATATTACTTGCCATTCTTCTAGTACTAAATATTGGCAAACTGAGTTCTGAAGCACATGTCTTCAGTCAAGTAAAGATAACTTTTTAACAAGATTGTTTCTTTAGCTAGTACATCACTCTTTGTTTCATTGTGCAGTAAAAGGGATTTATTATTATTTTGTTATGACTTGTACTGCGGTAGCAACTAGGAGCCCAGATTCAGACCTGGGCCCCATTGTGTTAGGTACAAACAGACCAGAAAAGATTGTCCGTACTCTGTAGTGTTCATTTTACAGTTTTAATCAAAATCGGGCAAACATTTGAACAAAAACAACCTCCTCCCAAGGATCTACATAAATGTTCATTTAGGTGAATTAGCAGTAGCTGGTGACATTTTGACTAAGGGGATGGTTGTCAAAGACACAGTTGGATATCTGACTCCCATTAAAAGTCAGGGGATAGAAAGTTCCTAAGTACATGTGAAAAGTTTCTCTTATACAACTAGCTTAACCATCTTTGTACTTCTGATACAGCAATCCCAGCATTCTGAAAGAGAGGTACCTCTCAGAGCTACCATCATACATTTCACCAAGCTTTTGACCAAAACAGCTTCTGTTTATTTTTCATTTTGAACTTGAAAATATCAGAAACTGGGAACATGACTGAATGATACCATTGATCAAAATAAAAATTAAATAATGCCACTGAACTTGCTGTCAGTAAACATGTATAGTACAAAATAGAGACTCATCTCCTGTAGCTGTGGGGCTATTTTATTGTTCATCAGATTTTCTCAGAGCATCATTTTCCCTCCTGTCTCCTGAGTTTATCTATCATTCAAAAAAACTGCTTGGAGAAAAATAAAGAAAAATATTATACTAGATTTGATGTGTTTGTACTGAAGGAAAAATTGTTTTTGTAAGGACTTTTTTTTAAATTAAAGGGGTAATCTCACCTTTACTGTTGGATGTCTTTAAGTGAAAATAGACAATACTGTTTTTTCCATGGTATTTTAGGTGATATCTGTAAGTCAAATGAAAGTTTTAACTTTTGTAAAAAAACATATTTGTGTCCATTCCAGATATGGCAAAAAAAATCTACATTTGCCCAAATGAGTCAATAGAAATTTGTCTAGGATTGCATGGATGAATAAGAGATAAAAGATATCTGAAAAAAAAAAAAGAAAAAAGCAAGATTGAAGAAGTACAAAGGCAGTATGCAGGTGAGAGCAGAAAATGGCTCTTGACAGGGGTTCTATGTGTTATGAATAGGGTGTGGATAAGAAGAGGAAAACATGAGTCTGTCAAATGTTTGGGTTTCTGCTTAACATGGTTTTTTTTTTTTGAGTTTTCACTGATTGAATTGTTTGGATTTGTTTTATTCATTTTTAAGGATGACTTTTTTGCCCTTCTATTACTGACGTGTATTCTCAACCTTAACTCCAGCATAATAAAGATTTTGTTTAGAAGAAAGTAGGGCTGTGTGAATAATACATTTTTTTCTAATTCACTGGCAGTTCCAATAAAAATTGGGGAAGAGTTATTCTGGATTGATACATAAAAAAAACCTTTTGAGAATTTTGAAAGTTGATAAATATTAATTTTGTTTTCCCCAAAATGAAATACTTGATTTTGAACTTTTGTTCACATTTTTCCATCTAAAAATATAAAATTGAAGGACACTCCATAATGAAAAGCTGCTTAGACACACAATATCAAAATGTTTCATTTTGAAAATGTCAGAACAAAATGTTTTGAAATTTTGCGATTGTGTTTTTTCTGAGACAAAGAGTTTGATGAAATCAGCATGAATTTAGAAACTTTTTGGTATCACTGAATATGTATTTTTTGCTGAAAAAATGTTTAAACAAAAATTTTTCTCACTGTCGAAAAAGTTCTTGCCCAAATCTAATAATATAGTCTAACGTGGTGATGGGCCAGGGAAAAGGAAGAGAAAGTAGGAGAGAGAGATCAGCCCCCTCTTTACATGAAGATTATTTTCTTGAATGCCTGCCCAGAATATATAATTATGAGGTGAGAAACCATCTTTAGATTAACCTCGGAATGTAGGCAAGATTCAAGTGCAACTAGATCTTCCAAAATAAACACATCTCAATGAAAATACAGAAGGCTTAACATCAACTCCAACAGTTAAGTACTAATTTTTGGATTACACATATGTCTTATACTGTTTTAAAAACACATTTTGCCAACTTAGTTTCAATTTACTGCCTGTAAAAGATCCTCCATTCACGTCCCCTTCAAGTACTCATTGTACAGATGTTACCCAATTTGTATTTATATCTATCTAGGTCAGTTAAGTCTTTCTGATTTCCAAATCTTTTGCCTTGTCCACAAGGCCATGAGCTATGACCTATGAATAGCTGTTTTTTTCCCATGGCTGTCAGGCAGGCTCCCTCTCTCTCTGGTATCACAACTCAAAGCAACATGTGCAGCAATGTGCTTGGCAGGAATGCTGTCAATCAGCAGGACGCTCTCTCTCTCTTTTGTCTTCTGATTTGTCTTTAGGCTATGGAGCCCTGGTAACGATCTTGCTCTTATTGTCAGTACCCATGTAAAACTTGCTGATGAATGCGGCCAAGCTCTGATAAATATTCTGAAAGGGCACGTGCAACATGTTGTAGGATTCTCCTATTCCTTTAAATTTTCCCGTGAAATTTCAGTCTCAGTTTGGCAGTAAAAGGTCATTTATTTACAAATACAGTAGGACTGTCTCTATTAAATGTACATCCAGATGCATGAGACTAAGAATACTTGCTTTGGTAAATGATGCTACTTATTTCTGTACAGCTGAATTTCACCTTTCTGTGGGCATGGCCCACAGAAGCTAAACCCTTGTGGCATTCCTACCCAGGAGATAGGAGCAGCAGCTAAAAATGGAGCAAAGCATCTGTTGTGTAGTCTGTAGAGGTGAGCTTCATCCCCACTCCATAAAGGCCATTGCAGTCAGGACATTTAGGACAAGGGTCATCACTGGAACTATATGTATGTGGATCCCTCCAATGGCCTGAAGTTCTCCTATAGGGTGAGTAGAGGGGCAGAGGCCATGACAACTAAAATGCAAAAAGTATTTTAAATTCACCACTGTGATTTTCAGTATTGCGGTAATCTATTCACAAAAAAACTGCCTTGTTAGATGTGGCTTCTTATCTACTATTCTATTTATGAAGGTATATTGAACTATAAGTACATGTTTCCTGTCTCTATAATCAATGAAGTGAAGTAAATCTGGATGATGGTAGGGAAACCCACAATGTTTTATTTTCATTTAGCATTTCAGTGGCTAAAACTCTCCACCTTCAGGAAAATTCATTAATTGTGGTTGGTAGCTAGAGCAGCAGAGCTAGAGAAAACAAAACAATGGATTCCCAAAAGACAACAATGCATGGTTGTCTTCAGATGTGAGTCTGGATGTGGGGCATCACTGTAAGATGTGCCTAGGGATTAATTAAGCCATTTATGACCATGGTTTCATTGTTCTGGTTTAGCAGGACAATACTATATTGAAGAGAATGGCTCATCTTTTTTTCTCCCAGCAAAAGCTCCCACACTGAGTTTTTCCTATGTTTTTGAAGAATTTTAACTATCTCATCTTTTTTAATTTGATTTATATTACATATTTGTTCTAGTGCATTTTACAACTCCCTATTTCTCTAGCCAGCCACTTTATTATTCAAAGCCTAATTTGGTCTCTACATTTGTACAAATCATTATGCAGAATGGATAAATCTTTTAAAATGATGTGCCATTAAAAGCCAATGCAAGATTTATTATAACATTAGAGATACTGTATCTGAGGCACCATTTTGTGAGTACAAGTACCAGGTACCAGAGAAGAGACATATAGTACCCCACCAACCAGGGAGTAAAGGAGGCATCCTTACACTTTTCCATTCATTTATCCATTGGTGGATTGGACTCATGTTTCCCGAAATCCTTCTTAAAAGCATCAACCCTAGAAAATGCATTTCTACAACTATCAGAGGGGCAGCCTTGTTAGTCAATATCTGCAAAAACAACAAGGAGTCCAGTGGCACCTTAGGGTATGTCTACACTACCACCCTAGTTCGAACTAGGGTGGTTAATGTAGGCATTTGAAGTTGCAAATGAAGCCCAGGATTTAAATATCCCGGGCTTCATTTGCATCTTGCCGGGCGGGCGCCATTTTTAAATCCCCTTAGGTCGAACTCTGTGCCCGTGGCTACTCGCGGCACGGAGTAGGTAGTTCGAATTAGGATCTCTAATTCGAACTACCGTTACTCCTCGTGGGCAAAAACTTGTGCTTATGCCCAGATAAATCTGTTATTCTGTATGGTGCCACAGGACTGCTACCCACAGAAATGCCAATGTAAGGGACCCTGAGGAGAGTCATATTACTCCAGATGGAAAAGCAGGACACATTCTGTCATGGTAGGGTTGGAAGAGCTCTCATGTAGCACTTGACCATGAAGATGGACTGCGGATGCTCCTACACCATTTTATAGATTGCAACTGGCTAGTCTGGCCAGGTCTACTGGTTAGTGTACGGCAAATGATTCCTGACTAAGGGGATCAGCAAGGAGCATGAACTTCAGTTCTGCCTGGCCTTTTTGTAAGCTACACAAGATGGCGTTAGGAGGGTGGAATTTTCATACACATTCCCCTGCAGAATCTGACCTTAAATTTGTCTATAGGTTTAAAGAAGCCCTGTGGGAGCAGAGTTAGGCCAATGCTGTAATTGCTTTGGAAAAATTCCACCCTTCACACTCTGTTTACCATTGAGTAAATCATCCTTAAGGGTTTGATGCTGTGTGTGCCCTCTTGCACAGAACTCCTATGGGAATCAGTGGTGGCTCCACACACTCAGAGCTTTTGGGACCTGCCCCAGTGCTGTTTGATTATGTTTGTATATCACTGAGTTTGGACAGAGAAAATGGAACGGTCAGTTTCATTTTTGGGTTCTAATACATTAGTAAGGCAATGTTGCCAAATCTCCTGCATTTAGCATGCCTTGCCCAATATGTTCTTGCAGCCCTAACTCGTGATATCATGTGAGTACATGGGAATCTCAGCTTTTATTTATTTATTTATTTATTTTAAGTCTGTAGCTCCCATAGCTACAGAGAAAAGCCTATTGGCTCAAAAACCAGAAGAGACATGAGAAGAACCAAAAGAAAGCCCTTATTTTTTAAAATCTCATTATTTTTAAAGCAGTCTTCATAAATTCAGGGAGCCCACCTCACGCATTCTGAACACTCAGAGATAGTATATTGCATTGGTTTTGCTGCAGATTTTACAGGGAAATTGGAGGAATTTTTAAATCCAATTTTTTTCAAATGTATTTTCAATTAATTTTTATTAAAATTATTACATGAAAATATTTACGCTTGTCAAAAAATTGGAAACAAAGAGAGAGGGGAGAAAGAATGTGAGGGGATAAGGATAGGTTTTTTTTTTAACCCAAATCTGATTCAGGGAATTGACAGTATTCCTTAATTGAGTGATAAGCCATTCAGAATAAAAAAGAGAATTATACTGCTCAGATTTTGCTGCCCAGATCTCACAGTATAACATTCCAGATTTTTCCTCCTCCCATCCCAGAGCTTGTCTAATTATTTCAGGTTCAAATATAGTACAGCATGTTCCTGCTCAAATCATTTTTTCAACAATATCTTGTTAATTATTTTAAAGTTGTTTATTTGTACAATTTGGAATTAAAACAGAAAAAGGAGAGGAACTAAATTTGAGCTGTTGATGCTTTGCTTAGGAGAACCCATTAGAGGGTCCAGCTTACAAATTAATATTAATTTTATTGCTATTTCTGTTGTGGTACCACATAGTTGCCCTAAGCAGAGCCCTGTTGTGCTCAACAATGTACATACACAGCTTTAAAAATTAATGCCTGTCCAAAAGAGTTTACAACAAATATGATCAATCGGTGAAGAAGAAAATTGCTCAGGGGCAGAGGACCCATAAAGTGTCCTGCACACCATGCCAGCCTAATATTTACCATCAAGGAGCTTTTTTGTTTCACACCCTTGTCTGATTGGAGTCTTTAAGCTGGATTCTTTAAGTTATCACAAAACATGGACTGCACTCAAGGTGGCAAAGTGTACTTTTTTACAAAACATACCAGTTTGGTCTATATAATATATAGTGATTCACTTTTGCTTCACAGACAATAAGTACTTAGAAGAATTAGATTATTAAAGTAGGTCATGCCAAACAATGTGTGTAGAATGAAATCAGAAGGGAGTGCAACGTGTATATCGGAGGCAAGAATTTATCCTACTGTATGCAAGGAAACCGCCCCCCTCTCCTCCCTAGCATTGAGAAGTTTGCATGGGGAGCTGCAGCCCCCAAATGCTACCGAATCCAGCCTTAGGGGACGTGATTTCAGCACTTAGGGTATGCCAGTGAATCCATGATTACATTGATCCAGTAGTTCTCATAGGAAAGGGTGGGGTCAGCATAGGCTAACTAGTCTTCAGGGCCCCAGTAGTTGATGCAGAACAGCTCCACTGTTCATCTGTGACATCAAGAGGAGGACACCTTAAATCCTTTTTTGATCAATCACCAGTTATCCTCTGCCCCCAGTTCAGCAAGGTACATAATTACATACCTGCCTTTAAGCATGTGAGCAGACTAAATGGTAAACTCTTTTTGTAGCAGAGATGGCCTTTTATTGTGTGTCTGAAGTGCTGCAACACAGTGGGGAGCTGGCCCATGATTTGCATTCTTTGAGGCTATCACAATACAAGTAATAACTGATAATACTAACAACCCCTTTGAAGTCACCAGGGCTACTGGTGCTTACAGCTAGGCACATGATTAATTCCCTTGCTGAACTGGGACCCTTCACCAAGACTAGGTGGTAGGACTCGACTCTTTATTTATTAGGATATTTGCCACTCTTCCTTTTTCCCTCTGTTGCTAAGCTCAATTAGGAAATGCTATCTATGAAAAACATAGATCAACAGCATAACTTAATTGAATTTAAACACACAGAGAAGACCTGCTGTCCACCTACTGTAGCCTTGTAATTTTGTAGGTAATAAGTTAGTTATAATGAATGTATGTTATAATATAAGGTTTGGATTATATTTTTAGAGATTTAAACACAAGATGTAGGCCTCAGTCAGGCCAGGCAGCTTTGTTAACTTAGCTCCAGCTCTGTTTGATGTTAGCATGTTCTGATGTTAAAGTGAAGGGATGGAATATTGTAATGCATAGTGATGTTAGTATTAGGTAAAGCCTTGTAATAGATAGAAAGAAGTTTAATGTATAAAGACTCTGTAACTTTGTTAAAGTGCCTACAGGTACCCATTTGTTCCATGCTACAATTATGTAAATGTATTGTTTGTATGAATGAGAGAGAATGTTTTAGGAGAGATAAATGTGAAGGCCATTGCATCCCAAGATGGTCAGAGGAGGTGCCAAAGACTCAGAAGCACCAAATAATTATCACTAAGCTAAAGCACACTGAAGACGCAAACTGGACCAAGGCAGATTGATGAGCCCTGAAGTTAGTGGCAATCACCCCTTGATAGGGAACCGATAACAAGTTTTGCCAGAAGACGACACCCAGGAGGGGCCCATTGATATCAGATGACTGCGAGAACAACTTCCAGATAACATATGTCACAGAAAGACTGATTGTAATGTTGAGTGATTGATTAAGGCCTGACAAGGCAAAATGCATAGACTTGCATGGAAAGAAAATCCTATAAAGGATGGGGTGTCTTGTATGGTTCTTTGGGTTCCATACTGCTATGACCATGGGGCATCAGTCTTGACTGATGAGAACCTGGCTCCTCCCTCGTACTCAAATTATCTGGCCAATAAGTTGCGTCGAGCAACAGACTGGTAACTATTCCATCAGCAGGACATGTGTATGCATGTGTGTATGTGTGTGTGAGCACACATATGCTACTTTGTTATATTATCAATAAATGTGGCGTGTTGCCTTATCCCCCTGAAAAAGATCCTGTGTGCTTCTTTTAAGCATAACACCACAACTGTTCCACAAATCTTTTTTTAGAAACTGCATTTCTATTTAATCATTGCTACTTTAAAAAATGTTGTTGCTTTTCTGTAGAATAAAAACAAAACGTGGCTAGAATTTTGATCCTGATTTTGGAAACCTGCCCAGACAGCTTTCACAACATAACAATCAATGCAATTATAATCACAGCTGACAATAGTTTCAAACATTTTCCCCCATTTAAAAAATAACATCCCCGAACAATGACACAGTGTTACTAATATAAATGTTTGAAATTGAACTAGACACTGGCAAAAGAAAGATATGGTATTTGCCAGAAAATACTATACTAACCTAATAGTGCATCATAACAAAAATATGATAAACACACACAGCGTTTTAAAGTGCTACATAAAGAAAACTAAAAATATATAATTTTTTCAACACCTGCAAAGTCATGAATAGCATAGATGTCAAGACATCTGAATTCTATGATGGGGGGGGAGGGTTTCCTGGCAAACTTCTTTCATAAACATTAAAATCTATTGGTTTTTTTTCATTCCCACTCAATATTCAGAACACCTGTTTTGTTAAGTCTGCTGCTGCTCAAAGAAAGTTTAATAAGACTCATTGTGTTCAAAAGCTTTGTTTAATCCTGGTGTTACTCTAGGGGGCTGTAAACTCCATCTTCACTTCCCCTCAACCAGCCCCTCCGTCTCTCCTCTCCTCCCCTCCCCCACTTGCACATCATTGAGACTGTTGTGGCTTACTAAGAGAAATGGATCCTAATGGTTTCAGAAAAATCTGAGCTTTAAATTCCCTCTGCTATCTGTTCTGGGTTGTGTTAGTTGACACTCTCTCACTTCTTTGAAACAATTCCATGGTCTGATCTGATAATCTGCTTTGTTGGAGGCTTCCAGATAATAGAGAGGCATTCATTGGTGTATCTTTATCAGATAGACTGTCTCCATCTTTGAAAGTGCTATTTATTTCCCCACATTGCCTAGATTTATTGCATAGTCCATTAGAAACTGTGCCTGACAGCACAGACTTGATAACCACTAAGTGTAATAGAATCAGCTCTCTTTATGTACATACGTGCATGCACATGCACAAAAATCTAAGTCAGAAATGATAGAAGGGGAAATTGCTAAAGAAACACATTTTCCTTCTACATTTCTTTTTAGATGGGAATAAAAAAGGAGATTGCAAATGCACAGATGGGAACTAGGTGCCCAAATCTCATTAAATTGCAATGGGAGTTAGTCATCCAACTACCTTTTTTGCAACTAAAAATTATCTCCTAAATACATATTATTTTATTTCCTTATAATGGCTACAAGGCACAATGTGCACAATCATCCCTGGGCCTATGTCTATACAGCAGCATTATTTCAGAACAACTGACGTTATTCCGAAATAACAAAGAGTGTGTCTACACTGCAAGTGATTATTTTGAAATCATGGCAAACTGGAGGACTTCTTACCCCAACTCCTGTAATCCTCATTTTACAAGTGGTAAGGGAAGTTGAAAGAAAACTGTTCTTTGTACGACTTCCTGCTGTTTAGACAATGCCAAAAGCCGAATTAAGCTATTTCAACATAAACTACGTAATTGACGTAGCTCAGGTTGTGTAGCTTAATTTGACTTTAGCCTGCTGTGTAGTCATACCCTAGCATAATTCCATTGATTTCAACAATTAAGATTTCTCCCATGTCTCAAGACCATGCCTCTTGTTACAATATTATCTCTGTGGCTCACAGTCAGCAATGGCTTTCTTAATCTGCAAAACACTCTGAGGATTAAGAAAGGTAAGGGTAAGGAAGTAGTTTCCCTATTTTACAGAAGGGAAACAGAAGCCTGGAGTTGGTTTACTGAATTACTAAAGGTTGTATAGGAAGCTTGTGGCCAAATCTTCTTATCGTAGTTCAGTTCTCTGCTTGCTAAAGTTAAACTACCCTCCCCTTCAATTCTCACTAGAGCATGTAAATTGGATTTTCTGTCTGCATTGTTTCCATCCCTTTCCTTTTTACTACACCCCTTTCACAAACTTTGACTGCTGCTTCCATCCTTTTCATGCTTCCTTATTTTGTCTTCTTATTTGTTTCTTTTCCCTCTATCCCTTTCCATCTTCATTTATTCCTTGAGCCAACCTCATCTCCCCCATGTATTTTCCCCTTTTTTACCTCCTTTCTCTCTCCTATGTCAGCTGCTCCTGCTCTCATCGTGATACCGTTCATCTCTTGACCCCACATTTTCCATCTAAAGTACTTTTGTGGTCATTCCAAAGGTCACATGAACTGAATAACTCTCATCCCTGCTAACTGGCTTCTATTATCTGGAAGCCTGAAACATGTGCAATTTTGGGGGAATCTTTGACTCAAAACCTGAAGTTAATAATTAAAGAATAAGACCCAAATTCCAGCCCTCTCATAGCACCTGTACTGAAAAGATGAGGACACCCAGCATTTTACATGGGCTCACTGAATGATTTCATAATTTCACTATCACTAGAGCCCTGCAAATCCATGGACATCCACTTTATCACTGTGGATATCCACATCAGTGGATGTGAGTATCTGCAGACCATTTTTGTGGATCATGGATCAGATGCAGACACAAATTTTGTATCCACAGAGAGTTTTATCTATGGGCTTCATCTCTGAGCCAGTGCAATGTTGTTTGGTCAAGCCTCCAACCAAGCTCCAAGGAAAAAGGAGACCCTTTACTCAGAGCCCCGATCAGATGGATAGCTTTGGGGAAAAAAATCATTCTTCCGCTCTACTCTGCACTGATTAGGCCTCAGTTGGAGTATTGTGTCCAGTTCTGGGCACCACATTCAAGAAAGATGTGGAGAAATTGGAGAAGGTCCAGAGAAGAGCAACAAAAATGATTAAAGGTCTAGAAAAATGAGCTATGAAGCAAGGCTGAAGGAATTGGGCTTGTTTAGTTTGGAAAAGAGAAGACTGAGAGGGGACATGATAGTGGTTTTCAGGCATCTAAAAGGGTGCCACAGGAATGTTGGGGGACATTTGTTCTCCTTGGCCTCTGATGATAGGACAAGCAGCAAGGGAGGTTTAGGTTGGACATTAGGAAAAACTTCCTTACTGTCAGGGTGGTTAAACACTGGAATAAATTGCCTAGGTAGGTTGTGGAATCTCCATCACTGGAGGTGTTCGAGAGCAGGTTAGACAGACATCTGTCAGGGATGATATAGACAGTGCTTGGTCCTGCCGTAAGGGCAAGGGAATGGACTTGATAATCTCTCAACGTCCCTTCCATTTCTAGTATTCTATGATTCTACGATCATGTCTAATGTATCACTACGGAGTGTGGGACAGGCTGATTCAGAGGCCTAATACCTGTCTCTGCATTCTGGAATAATCAGTCTTGAAGTATTTATTTATTTAAGACTATTTAAAATATTTAAGTAAGAATTTTCTCTTGACATAGAACTTCGCATAGCCAAGGGTATCCTGAGACAAGAAAGCAGAGGCAGTGTAGTGCTTTCATATTAAGATTACAAGAGTCACACAGTGCAAATTGAAACTACAGGTATTCATGCAGTTTTCACTTCTCTGAAACCTGGATCCAAACGACTCAAACTTTTGGGGAAGTCCAAATCCAGATGAAGTATAAAATCTTTTTATCCTTTCTTGTACAGTATAAAATCATGCAGATGCATCACAGTATGCCCCTTCTTATTTGATCAAAAACTTCTCAGTAATTCCTTCTAGGTCATGGAACACTAGTATCAAATAAGAGCAGTCATTAAAGAATGGGTCGAATAACTCAACACGCTTTGGAGGGTCACACTCCAGTTACTATATGAGGCTTAAAAAAATGTAATGTCAAATGCCAATTTTACATCTCTTTATTTTTTGAAACATTTATTTTTTGGAATTCATATTTACCATACTTAAGATTTCAGGGGCTTTTGTTTAATTTGGTTGGTTTTTTAAGGTTGATTAAAATTTCTGTAGCTATTTCTGAATTTTGAAAAAGATGCAGTTCTCCTACTTTGAACGAATTCTGATCTCCTTTATTTTTCAATTTCTAAGTTATACAGTGATAGACTTTGCAGGAAATCCGCCAAGGTATGTATGAATCAATGATTAAGATAGTCATAGAATTATTTTCATTGGAATAACTAAAAAATGGTTTTGAAGCTTCATATTTGATAGTTAGTCTAAGAACCCCTTGGTGTCAACCGGCAAACAGTTCATTGTTCTTTCACAACAACTTTTATGAGGCTTGGCAAACTCACTACATTCAACACATGGTTTCTCAGTATTTATCCAAAAGGCTCATGTGATATCTCTTCATAAAAGCTTGTGTCTATTGACCCTCATAATTGTTGCAAAGTGTTAAAATATATGTTTTTTGAATGCGTCTGTGACGGGGCCATGGGCACGGTGGCAGCGGCAGTCACAGAGTTCCTGGAGCCCCACACTCACAGGAGCCCAGAGGAGGCATTTGCCGGGGAAGGCGTGACCTTTCGGCAGCCATGCACCGCTTGCTCTGACGCCACCCCAGGGAGTGGCGTAGGGGCACGCGCTCGCATCAGGGGGACGCCGAAAGGAGGGCGGGAGCTATGCACAGGAGGGGCGAAGAGACCCCGCGCAGGCAGTGTAAAAGAGGGCCAGACTGGCCCAGGAAAGGGGGGCAGAGGCGGAAGTGCAAGCCACGGGAGTGGCTGAAGGAGGAGAGGAAGGCGCCGGTCAGAGGAGTGGGGAGCAGGAGAGGCCGGGGTACTGCCTGGATGCTGGCTAGTCTGGAGACACGACAGAGGGAAGGAAGTGATCCAGGGCTGAGTGTTGGAGCCAACAGGCAACCCGAGGGTTGGTGAGTTATGGCAGCTGCCCCACCAACTGGACAGGGAGTTGCGTCCTGTCCTTAGGGTCGTGGGTCGGGACCTGGAGTGAGGGAGGGCCCAGGTCTCCCTCCCTTCCGCGGGAGGCAATGCGGGGGCAGAAGCCCTGCTGACGGGGTGAACCCAGTGAACTTAATGACTGGTATTGACGAGGTTGAGGATAAGTAATAGGGACTGGGACATGGAAAGAGTGGTGGGGGAGGTGAAGGGAGCACTCGGGTGGGAGGCTATGCCTTTATCCCTGATGATGACGCGGCTGTAAATCTGAGGGGAGGCACAGATCGTGACAGCATCCCATGGAAGATTGGCAAGCAGGCTTTCCCAGACAAAGGGATGTATATTCACCTATGTGTCTTGGTTCATATGTAAAATAAGTATTGTAAGCCAACACAATGGAAGTACCTTTACATATGACCTCAATATGAGGATGTGATAGCAACACAGAACCAGGTCACTATGGAATAAACCTCAGGAATCATTCTGACTCCAAGGACAAAACAGTGAATTTGGTGGATATAAGAAGATGAAAGGACACATCTTTAACCTTTGTTGAAGAACCAAAAAAGAACAGCACTTTTACATTTATGAAAGGAGGATCCAGGCCAGGCTGGTTGGAAATGCTCAGAGATTGATTTAGGTGAGACAAGCTATAGGGTTTCTCCCATTAAAGTTTACACTCTAGGAAATGTGTTATGTTTTGTTTCATATGTTACCATTTCTATTTCCATGTGTTATCCTTACTCACTATTTCTTAAATCTTAGTTTTTGATAATAAATTGTTTTCACTACAAATATAACACAGTGCCATGGTGTCATATGGGATCTGATCCCTACTTAAATTAAAACAGACCAGTATGTGCACTGTTCTTTAGGAACAACTTGCTTGGTAGTTTCTGTGAGTGTCTAGTGACGGGGCTGGAATGCTTCAAAGGGGGGTTCAGAGATTGGTGGTACATCTGTTGGTGACGAGTTAAAGAGATGGGTTGGCACAGCCCTGAGAAGATTATTTGGGTGGCTAAAAGGCTGGGAGTGTCATGAAGCTGACATCAAGTTAACCACAAGCAAGTCTCTCAAGCAGGAAGCAGGAAGGTAACAAGATGTCTAGCAGTCCTGGCATCCCCAAGCATCCTTCATTACACTCTTCTTATTCTTCCACAGACTTTAGTCCATGTGGAAGTAAGCAATGGAAACATTCCTACCTACTGCTGCATTTACTTTCCATTTTTCTTTGCTGTCCATGGAAGAAGCAATCATGTGATCCTATTTTTTTCTTTAAATGGTTTTTTCTGCTCCTTTAAACTTTGATACGTGCATGTGAATATACTGTTACATGAAATAAGAAAACATAGTTAAGTCCTTCCATTTATTTTATTCTGTGTGGTATTTAATTTTGCAATCAAGATGAGTAAAAATGACTAGCAAACGAAAGTACAAAACAGTCAAGTATGTTCTTGGAAATGCAGTGTAAGCAGCATGTAAACCAGGTGGCACTTCCAAAACGTCAGTCTCTTTTGTATGCAAATAATGATGTACCTCTTACAAGTCTGACACTTCCTAGGAGATAAAGTTGAGCCCCTAGCAGCTATTCAAAAATACAAAGAAGAAGTGACAAGAATATAAATACAATTTATGCTGGGAAAAGCTGCTTAGCTGGTTTGAAGAAAAGAGGTCTGAGGGGTCATGTTGTTTTGACATGACAGACCAGAATGAATATCCTAGCTGATATATACCCTTAGGCTAAGGTTGCATTCCTCACTCTGAAGGAACAGAAATGGCATCTACTGGTATGGAAACCATCCCAAATCATAAAAGGGAAGCTCAAGGTAAGAGATGTGACTGAAAATCCCCTGGAATGGTTCGGTGGATCCTTATGGCAATCAAGCCCCAACAAACAATATTCAGCGGCCAATGTATATCCAGGAATGAGTGATGTTTCCCACTTTGTAATAAGCTCACATATGGACACAGGAACGCTAGGCAGAGTTACCCAAAATCCACTGCAAATGACATCAGCATCCAAACAGAGCATCCATAGTTACCAGAACTATAACTGAGGAAGAGCACTGAAGAAATTCCGGCTTTGAATTTTAAACACAAAGCAAAAATTAAATAGAATTTTAATTCTCCTTTACACTGTGTTGTTACTTTTGCATTTCTCTCAGCCTAGAAAATATAAACAGACTTACCAGTTTCAGTTTAATTTCTTATGAGTTTCAAGCCCATGTCACTGCCCAGTGTTAGAGAAAAGAAACTGCTCCCCCAGTAAAAAAGTTTGGCCAGGCCGCTCTTGCTATAGTGGGCTGCAGTACTCCTTGAGAGAAACCGGCCGCACCCTTCCTGCATACCATTGCCTTTAGAAAAAGGGAAGGTGTGAAAAGGGGAAAATAGCCTCAGACTCTCCCACCCGTCACCTTGGCGTGAGAACTGCAGGGCTTACCTGGTCGCATGAAACCTGCACAGTTTCGGCCCAACCCCTGGGACACAGACCCCCCCACTTGGTGACCATTGGGCCATATATGGTAATATGCAAGCGCAGGAAAGCGATGTGCAGATTTGGGGATAAATACCCATGGCACAGTTCACTCTAGGAGGTCTTCGCAACACACATACCACCGTGTGTGTGCCTTCTCGTATACTTCAAAGCGCTGCCAGCCTAATCAACCGACCAGCCACCTCCCCCGACTCTCGGGTGTAACCAAGGCCTTCGCAACCGAACCGATATCTTTGTAATGTTCCATGTGCTGCGTAAGTTGGTATGTATGATTTGATTTTTCCCTGTTGTATAAGCTTAGTGTTGTAGTTGTTTTTGGGTAGTACATAAGAGTTTGTAGTTATCACTGTTATTTTATTACTGTAGCTGGATATTTTAAGATTAGAGACTATTCCCCTTGCCATTCCCATCCTTATATCTCTGACACGTTTTACTAGAAACCATAGAATAAATATAATAAATACTGTAAGTTCATTATTAACACGGTCTATTAAAAATCTTAGAATAAATACTATAAATTCACCACTGTCATAAATAAATAATTTTTATTTGATAAAACTGTCTACCTGGTTCTGTCCTTCCCCCCTTGGGTATTCATCATCGGACCTGTGATTCTCGTAACACCCAGTTCTTAAACACCTGCACAATGCTTCAATGGTTGACTTGCAGGCACTGCAAGGGAATGCTCATTTGCCTTTTGTTGTTGTTAAATGGTCAATGGGGCCATACAGGGGAAGTTGCCCTGGAAGTTGTTTTTTTTTTTTTTTTCCCTTCTCACCTCTGTGATGGAGTCAGAACCTCAAAGGCTTTACTACAGCTAAGTTTGTTCTAGGTGGCTGAGCTGTAGCTGATTCTATAAGCTGAATATTTAGGTCTGCCATGTTCAATGGCATAGCCTTGGTGGGTCAGTTCCAAAGCAACTGAATACCTTAAAAGGAAGGAGCAAGTGCCACTGAGCCTCAATCTGATGGTATCAGAATTAAAATTGAAGTTGTGAGCTAAGGCTTATCAGAAAGAGGTTGGCTGGTGCAGGGTGTTCATTCCAAACATCCCCCTGCCCAATGGTTTACAGAATACGTCACACCTCAGATCAGGCGTCGAATGAACACCTTTGGAGTTCAGGGTCAATGTTTTGAACACTTGTGTATGACACACAGATACCTATATCCCAGCAATATTAAGGGTCTATTTTAAAGTGACCAAAGGCAGAAAGTTCAGAACCATGTCCAGAATTGCCAGCCTCTTCATTTTGGCACATTTGATTCAGGCTCCAAAAGAGATCATGAAATGAGATTTTTAACAATACTAATACACAGTGGGTTCTTTTTATTTGCCTTCTGATTTTGAACCTTCAGAGTGCACTTGGATAATGTCTTCCAGCTTTTTTTCCACCTCCATGTAAGTGAGAAACTTATTTTTTGTTTAAAAGAAATCTGAGATTCTTAAGTTATGCCATGTCTATAGGGATTTGAGAAAAATTACCATACATATCAGAAGAGTCACAAGAAAAAAGATCACAAGGGCTAGAAATAGTGCAGGCCTTCGAGACACACTGATTCCTGGTGGGAAATTATATATTTCCACAGAAAAACCAGGGAAGAAGAAAACTGAATATACACAAATCTCTCTTCACACAGACATGACACAGGGGTTCTCGGGGGAAGGATCATGTTCGTGTTAAGGGACCCCAGCCTTGCAATCACAAGGAGTCATAGGACACATGAAGAATTCTGGTCTCTATCCTATAGTTACTTTGACATCTGTTTTCAGTCCCCTTCCTCTCTGTTACCATGGCCAGCTCTAGCAGTGCTACTACTGCTTACCCCTCTGCAGCTGCATACTACCTTAACCATAGCAACAAATTCTACAGCAAATTGTCCTACCCAAGTAAGTGTTACTCAATGCAAGGATTGCTAAATCAGTTCTGTAGCATGCTTTGACCTGCAGAACTTGTTATACATTATAACAAGGCCCACACAGGCAGTTAGTAAGTGGCAAGCCTAGTACAGTTTAGATCCTCCTGGCTTTCTTCATGGTAACTCCTCATGCTCTTCCATACTTATGGGGCACCCTTATCACAGTATCACAGTCTTTAATGTATTTATCCTCACAACAGCCCTGTGAGATAGCACTTCCCTATTATGTTCATTTTACAGAGAAAGAAAAGATCCAGAGAGGGACTAAGTGACTCTCCAGAGGTCACACAAGAAGTCTGTGGCAGAGCAGGAACTTGAACCCAGGTCTCACAAGTATCCTATACATCAGGGGGGGCAATAAAAAAAATAAGCAGCCTGACAGGGTTAGTCCCTGGCAGGTCACCGCTACTATATTTACCTGCATCTCAGCAGGTATCTTGTGATTGCAGCCCTTGTTGCTGCAGATTGCTGTTTGGAGCCAGTGGAAATGGTAAGAAGTGGCATGGACCGGGACACCATGTCTTCCTGCTCCCATTGGCCATGAACAGGGATCCATGGCCAACAAGAGCTGCGATCACCCAATACCTGCAGAGGCACAGGTAAATATAGAGGTGGGGGCCTATCAGGTACTATCCCTGCAGACCGGATCCAGCCCACAGGCCAGAATTTGCCCACCCTATCATTTGACCCATCCCTCTTACTGCATCTCAACTGGACTTCTCTTTTCACCATTGACATTAGTCAATTATGTGGTCCCAGAGAATTTTTTTCTCAAGTACAGTAAAAGGAACAAAAACTAACAAAGTAAAACAAGATCCTGTTTACTCACAAAATATTCCTAATTAAAACAACGAGGGTTTTTAAAATATAAAAAAATATATTATCTCAAGAAAACAGTCCGAACAGATTATTAAAGGTTTTCTATAAGACACCAATGGATCTTTAAGGCAACGTATTCTGGCTAACACACAATAACTAAATATTTATTTCAATATATTCTACAGTATGCAACAATCACTTGCAGAATTTGGGTTTCTATGTGAATGTCTCAGGCTATGTAGTCTCTAAAGTGCTGCAAGACTATTCATTGATTTTTAAGTTTTTCCAAGCTAAATAGCAGAATTGTTGACTTGAGTCCCACGACTTGAACTCGAGTCCGACTTAAGTCACTTAGGTGACTCGACTTGAGACTCAACTTGAATTCATTGTTTGTGACTTGAGACTCGACTTGAGACTTGCTAATTTTGTTAAATCGACTTGGTGAAAAAATTGTCCGAAAATGCCAATATTAATGACTTATACAAATGTGACGTGACATTTTTAAAATTAAGACTTGAGACTTGACTTGGGACTTGACTCGAAAGTGACTTTAGGGACTCAAGACTGGACTTGAGACTTGAATGTAGTGACCTGAGACTCGATTTGGACTTGACAATGATGACTTGAAGACAACACTGCTAAATAGTTTGAATCTGAAACTTTCCCATAGTTTTGGGGTGTGTTTGGATCTCTGGGTCTGAAAAAGTTCCAGCTGTAGTTTTACAAATTCTCTCCCTTGAGGTTAAAGCATCACTGCTTATCAAAATGTAGCTCCAGAGCATTTGTTACATATATTTTTAATGGCATAGTACTTAGCAGGTTATATTTAGCAGGGAATTGAAGGGGTCTTATTCGACTGAACAAAGTAAAGTACTTGTATGGTTATGTGGTTCACTTTAATATTCCCTTAACATCTTGTTCCCCTTTTCTTGAAAAAGAAGTAACATCAAGCCAGAAACTATGAAGATGCACAATTTAGTTTTCATTAGGATTAGCCTTTTTCACTCCTTTTGAGCTATTCATAAGTTTTCCCAAAGTAAATTGTCACGGGACACACCAAGAGAGTTCAAATATAGGCTCCAAACCTCCATTCCTTGCATGCACACTTGCACCAAGTTTCCACAGGAGTCATTTGTGGTGGAACAATTTTTAAAATGGGGGTGGTGACAGCCATCGTGCCAAACTGTATACCCTGTGTATAATGGAAACCACTTCCATCCAGAAGATGCAGAAGTACCCCCACATCTCTAGTCTAGCACCTATGACAGGAATCCTGTTCATAGAGATTTCAGGACTGAGACAATAGTTAAACAAGAAGAATTCACATCACAGGAGGGAGAAGCAATGCACAAGGAAATGGTATGATCAGATGCCAAGAGAAACTGGAAAACAGACTACAATGATCTGTTATTCTGAAGCAGACCCAGAAATAGCAAGGCTTTCTCCCACCTCTCACAGGACTAATTTTCAGGAGTATGAACTCCATCAGAATGTAAGAGTAGCCATATTTCTGACCACAGTTATGGTCTTCAACAATGGCCAACACCAGATGTATCAGAGGGAAGGAGCAGAACAGGGCAATTAATGAGGGATACATCTTATCTGACAGTCAGAAGGTTATGGTCACCCAGAGCATTCTGTACCTTCAGTAGAAGGATATTATGCTGGTCCCCAGCAGCCTATTTTGTGCAGTGGCAGTTTGTTGTAGGCCAGGAACTGGCATCTTTGAGCATGTGGCCCATCAGTGTAATCTGCTGGTGGGCTATGAGACATTTTGTTTACTTTAACTGCCCACAGACATGGCCTTCCACAGCTTCAGTGGCTGTGGCTCACCGTTCCCAGCCAATAGGAACTGTGGGAAGTGGTCACCAGTGCATACCTGCACTGCTTCCTGCAGCTTCCATTAGCCGTAACATGAAACTGTGGCCACCAGGAGCTGTGGACAGTCAATGTAAGCAAAATGTCTCTCATAACACCATTGCCACGGTGGGTTACATTCTGAAGGTTGCTGTGCCCTGTTGTAAGCCAATTAGAAACATCCCAGATACAGTGTAACCTCACAGTATTAAACATCTTAGGAATGGAAATTGTTCATAACTCTGAACAAAACATTATGGTGGCTCTTTCAGAAGTTTACAACTGAACATTGACTTAATATAGCTTTGAAATTTTGCGGGTGCTGAAATAATGTCAGTTTTAAACATCTTAATTTCAATGAAACCAGCACAGAAATAGTTTCTTTACTTTGTCAAATCTTTTTTAAACTTTCCCTTTTTAGTAGCTTGCCTATAACACAGTACTGTATTTGCTTCCCTTTTTTTTTCTTTTGGTCTCTTTCACTGCATGATAATGTGCCTCCAGTTCCAAATGAACTGTGTAATTGACCAGTGGGTTCATAACTCTGGGGTTTATAACTCTGAGATTCTACTGTATTATAATTATTACTAGCACTTCACACTTATATAGTGTACTTATATAATTGACCAGATCAGTGCCTAGCAAATGACACTATTATAAAAAAGTTATTATTAAACAGAATTAAAATGGGCTTATTATTTTCCTTTAGGAGGACTGTATGCTTGAGTTACCTCCAACTCCAGAAGTTGAGACTGTCTCAAAGGAAGAAACTCCTGTCACCTGAAGAAGTGGGCTGTGCCCACAAAAGCTCATGATACCATCTACATGTTTTGTTAGTTTATAAAGTGCTACCAGACCATTTGTTGTTTTTTAAGTTTATCCTGTACAGACTAACTACGCCCCTGAAGCTTCAAAGGAAGAGAGTAAAACCTGTGAATTTGACTCCTCCTCCCACTCACATCCCTTTTTTTCCTGGCTATCCCTTCTTCATGGAATGGCTTTCTCATTCCATATCACAAAGGCATCGTCCTTTCCATGTTTGAATTCTTCCAAAGGGTTACTTCTTCCACATTGCCAGAAGCTCATAATCATATAAAAATCATGTTGTTCTTTCATCTGTGATTTCTACATTTTAACTTTGCAATTGTAGACGAGGCTCTATCTTCATTTTATATCTTGCACAGCCCTGTTCTTAAATATTAATTAAATAACAAGACCATAGAGAATTTTGCTGCACTCTTTGAAGGTTTTTCACTCACACTTAAGAGCACAGGAACTAACAAACCTTCTCAGACTATTAGTTGATCTAGTTTCCCTATTTAGGCATGACATGACATTTCTCAGGGTATGTCTGCACTGCATACTTATTTCGAAATAAGCTATTCTGGAATAATTATTCCGAAATAGCTTATTTTGAAATAGCACATCTACACTGCAGGGAAGCCTCAAAATTAGTCCAAGGCAGGCTTCCCTAATGTAGACATGCTATCTCGATTTAGAGCCCCTCGAGGCACTGGGGAGGAATGACTTAGACTATGGCTGGTGAGAGGCTATTTTGAAGTAGCAGCAGTGGAATGTCTACACACACCTTATTTCAAAATAAGCTATTCTGGAATAGGTGTTATTCCTCATTCTATGAGGTTTACAGATTTTGGAAATTATTTCAAAATAACAGAATGGCTGTGTAGATGCTCACATTGTTATTTTGAAATAATGCTTATCTCGAAATAACGGTGCAGTGTAGATGCACCCTCAGAGTATTTTCATTAAAAAAATGAGAGTAAGTTTCTTGGAACCTAAATCATCTTCTTTTTTGTGAATAAAGAGAAATGTATTAGTACTTCTAGGTTATGTTTCTGCTTTATCACAGACTTGGGGTACATCTACGCTGCAGAGGAAGATTGAAGCTGCCACTGTCGAACTTCCAGGATTCGAATTCGCGGGTCTAGTTAAGACAGCTAATTCAAAGTGAGAGTGGTGCTCCAGTCGATGCCGGTAACCCTACTTTCATGAGGAGTAAGGGAAGTTGCAGGAAGAGTGTTCTTCCTTCAACTTCCTGCTGTGTAGACAGTGCCAAAAGCCAAGTTAAGCTACTTCAACTTCAGCTACGCAATTAACATAGCTGAAGTTGTGTATCTTAATTTGACTTTGTCCCGTAGTGTAGACGTACCCTCAGTGTATGACTTTAGTCTGAAACGTCTGTTTCCCCATCTCTAAGATATTTATATTATAGTTTTGTGAAACCCAAGAAAATGTCTATAAAATTTTACTTTTATTTTATTTCTCTCACGTCACCTTTCCAGAAGGGTAAATAAAATGACAATTTTCACAGTTAAAAAAAAAAAGTCAGCAAAACCATATTTTGGATTTCAAAATCTGAATCCTCCTTTCACTCGAATGCCTCAATTTTTCTTGCTGAAATGGGCTTGTATCCATTGGCAAAGAGGCTTAGTCTCAATACAAGGATTTATAGAAAGCATAGTTAATTTGTCAGAAAATGGGCCCATTTTTAACTGGTAATGAAATCAAGAAGACTGAGTAGTTTAATTTTTCATTGTGACTATTATCCACATCTACTTAGTTATCGCTAATATCACAGGGGTGTTTTCAGATGTCATTAGTATTTGTAACATCTCTTAGGCCTGGTCTAGACCAGGTAGGTTGGCTTAAGGTATGCAGCTCCAGCTACACAAAATGCGTAGCTGGATTCGGCTTACCTAAAGCTGAGCTGTGGCAGCATCCACACAGCAAGAGGCCAATGGGAGCACATGTTCCCATCAGTTTCCCTTACTCCTTGCAGAATGAGAAGTACTGGACATTGGCAGCTGCTGCCGTCAGTGTTTAATTCATGGGTCTTTATTTGACCTACTAAATTGAACACTAGAAGATTGATCTCCAGAGAGTCAATCTTCTCTCAAGTGTAGACATGCCCTTAGAGTTTCAGATAAAAGGAGCTATATAAACACAATGAATTATTATTGGGAACCTAGTCAGCATGTATAGCATAGTGAAGCTTCTCCACATTCCATGTACATTAAAACAGTCACTGAGGGTGGGTGTGTATATGTGAGTTAGAGAGAGAGCTGGAGAAAGAGAATGTCTCCCTTGCTGCATTTCTTAGGATTAGAAACTCAAGCCAAGAGCTGGCACCTTGATTTTAGCCTTTGGGTACAAATGGGGTGCGGGCCCATATACAAACTTCCTCTGTTGTGATACATTTGTTTGAGAGAGTGAAAATATGTCTGGAGAAATAATTGTTTTTCTGAAATTAAATAGAATGGAAAGAGAAATTGTGCCCTCTCACTTACTCAGAGAAATCTGAATGCCAAAAAAAGGTAAAATACAACAGAATTATCCTGAAAGTGTATATCAACAAAGGAAAAGTTTCACAAATGTCTAAGTTTACAATTCTTGTTGAACAGTCTGTTGAGAACAAGATGATATAATTACATGATTGACCACTTCAGTGCCTAATTGAACATAAAGTAATAATAAGAATAAGAGATACATTTTAAGGAGATTTTGTCCCAGCTTCCAAACTTGCATCTGCAGTGTCTGTGCACTCAGAGTACAAATGGGCCACAGTTACAGCCACATGGCAGATCCTTGAGCCTACTTCAGAGTCCCCTTGAAATCTGTGGGGCTCGCACAAGAGTCCATCTGCACAGATTCAGTTGATGGACTGCCATTCTAATGCCCCAATGTTTACAAACCGCTTAATTTGTAAACATACAAATGCAGGACCCACCGCTGTTGACATAGACTGATAAGGTAATTCAGAAAACAACTTTTGATGAGATCTAATTAATTCTTTAATTACCGTATCTATTGCCTCTTGAAAAATAATTTGTATTCTGCTTCTTGGAACCATAAGCTGGGAAAAAAGCATTGCTTATTTGGTGTGTTCATTAGAGTTTTGAAAAATGAGCGTCACATTCACAGTTTAGCAGAAATTGAAATTGTCAGGACAGTGCATTTGGGAATCAGTTATGACAAGAGAAACAATTTTATCTTTAATGAATATCATGTCATCATTGGCTTTGTTGTCATATGGGACAGAGAAATCACCTTGAGTGGGTTACACAGCTAAACTAATTTACATAATAACATCATATGCATTAAAAGAACGTTGTCCTTGTGGAAGCAAGATTCAGCTGCTGGAAGGCTAAAAATAAATGCAACAAACACTCCCTAGATCAGCAAGAATCAGAAAATTCTCTTGAATGTTAATTTCAGTAGAGTTCAGCATGAAATCAGTCTCCAAAAGCACAATATGTACTTCTGAAAACACTTTGCTTATGGCATGTACAGGTCACCCACTAGAAAAATAACAATATATTCAATTACCCTAAAACTTTTTCCTACTGCACAAATCACGCAGTCCCATGAAAATGATCGTGATGACAGAAACCTGAGCAGTAAACCAAATTTTCAAAAGTGGGCTATTACATGAAGAGTATAACAAAAAAAGCTGTTATTAATATTTCTTATTAAATCACTTGTGATTTGCTTCCATGCTTGACTTGCTGACAAGGAACTTTCAAATTTGGAAGGGGAGCAGTAGGTCATTGAGAATTGCAGCCAAACAAGGGCTCACCTAAATGATCTAGTGCAAACAAACTAATTCATTTTCATTTATCCAGAGAAAAAATAATACATTTCAGCAAATTGGAAATTTTCCCACAGAAAATACGTCTTGCAGAAACAGCAATTTCTATTGAAAAACATTCTGATAGAAAATTCCTGGCCAGCTGTAGTAGACATGATTATAAAAGCATTATCTTTAAAGGCAGCTCTTGAGGGTGGGACAGACAACAAAATGGATCAGAAACTCATCAGTCAATTATAGGGTCAAAAAAAAACATTCTACTCACAGAGCTGCACAGCTTTTACAGCACATTCATTCTTAACATCATTTTCTGCAAAATTAGGCAGGGTTGGTTTTAGTTTTCTGCTAACCAAGCTCTGAAGGAGACAACCCATACCTGAAGGGTGTCCTATAGTTAAATAATGCCAAGTAAGACCTCAAATAGAGTCTTTTGATTTGTTTCAGGAACCTCTTATTTCTACACCATTGTATATTAGACCACTTGACTGTGGCTACCTTGGATTCACTGTAATATATTTGAACCCATCATTTCTCACAAAGTTTTTTAATTAAATATTCCATGATTTGCAGGATGTATCTAACATTACCTCTGCAGGAATACCACGTCCATCAAAGATCGATTTAATGTGCATTATTAATATGCTTCATCATGGTATTATCCAGTAAACCGATCTCTGAAAGGTAGGTAATAGTCTAAGATTGAAAAAATATAAATTTTGCCAATATAACTGAATAAATCAATATTACCTTTTTACCAAGCTTCTAAAGCTTCCTAATGTACTAGCAGAGGTTCTTTTGCAGGCTTAAGCTGCAATTCGATGTTTCACATTTCTTAACTGTTTTTTTCTATATCCTCATTCATTTGAGGTCAACACAAAATATGTCTAACCACGTCTGCCCCTTCTTTTGCATTTTTCAATTCCTAAATGTCCTTTGTGAATTCTAATAAGCAGGTCAGGCTGTAAACTTTAAAGGCAATTGATTAATCGTTTCCAAACAAAATACCATCAATCACTGAAAGTTCTTTAAAATTAAAATATGGACTAGCTTTGATCACTCTTTGCAAGGTCTCATTCTGTGCTGTGGCTGCTGCAAATTCAGTCCATATTTTGTCAGAGAGGTTGTAGCTTTTCTTTATGAGTCACATACATTATATCAGATCCTGAATCATTTTCCACTACAGTATTTTCAAAAGTTCTAGGCAGATTGTCCATTACCTCTAAATCTCTTCCTGATTTATATTCTACTTGCAAATCAATAACTGCACTGCAGAAAACAGTCTCTATTCTGAGAGGAAAGCATCAATCAGTCCCTTCTTTGAAATGGATATTAAAGGCTTATGGTTAGTTTCAACAATAACGAGCGGGTCAGATATAGAGGTACACAAAATTTTTTACTAACCATGTGCCAAAGCTAAAGCTTTCTTCTCAGTGTGTGTGTGGATACTCAGATTTAGGGAATGCCTTGGAAACATATGCTATTGGCCTCCGGTGTTTATCATACACCTGGGCTACATCTACACTGCAGGCTTTTTTCTTGCGCAAAAGCTTGCCGGTGTCTACACTGCACACGTGTTCTTGCGCAAGTAAATTTACAGTACAGCGTCAGAAAACAGGGCTTCTTCTGGAAGAGTTATTCCTCTCCCCATGAGGAATAAGCCCTCTTGCACAAGAGCTCTTCCACAAGAAGGCAGTGTGGCAGGCAACATGATTTTCTTGTGCAAGAAACCCTTATGGCTAAAATGGCCATCAGAGCTTTCTTGTGCAAGAGAGCGTCCACACTGCCATGGACGCTCTTGCACAAAGCACATCTCTTGCGCAAAAGCACATGGCAGTGTGGACACTCTCTTGTGGAAGACCTTTTGCACAAGAACTCTTGCGCAAAACAGTTCTTGCGCAAGAAGCCTGCAGTGTAGACATAGCCTTATAGTAAAATTACCCTTATGCCTTTCTTTGAGCATCTGTGGGCACCTTAGTCTCCCCAAATCATAAAATCTGGGTACAAGAACCCTCATATATAGCTGTTTTGAGCTTTCAAATTCCTTATATAGGTTGGCATTCCATGTCCATTGACTATTTTTGTGCAAAAGTTGATTGGTTTAACAGCCAAATTTACATACAAACTTTCCCACAAAATTGATCATCCTAAAGAACCTTTGCACCCCTTTGTGTACTAAGAATGGCACATTTGTAATTCCCTGAACTCTTATCAACTTACATAAATTGGCATCCAAAGAGATTCTATATCCCAGGGCTGTGATATCATGGGATCCAAAATTTACATTCCCACCTGTTTAATTTTAATCCTACTTCCTAATCTCTTTCACTATAAACTGTAGTCATGTTCTATTGTTCTTTCCCTGTTAGACTGTCATCGATATATATATTAATACTTTCTGTACATTCAAATATTTGTTGCACTTACGAAAGAGCTCTGATGCAGCTCTTAATCAGAATGGCAGTCTTCAAAAGTAATATTTCTCATATGGTGCATTAGAAATACGTACATGTGTTCTACTCTCATCTATGGGAATTTGCCAAAATTCTGCTGATGAACCTAATGTGGTGAAATATTTACCATTATCATCCATTTCTCCAGAAATGTCTTCCCTACATGGACATGGGGAAAATGCTGTCTTTTGACACATGAATTAATTAGGATCTAGAATTTACTTTTCTAATTACTAATGAATAAGCCCAATCTGCAGGATCTCCTGCTTTGACTCTCTCTAGAGCCACAAATCATTTTAGATCATTTGAGTTCCCCCACCGCTGTCAGAGTTAGAGCAACATGCCTGTAGGAATGAACGATAGCACAATTAGGCCCTGTTGATTTAATTCGATATTTTGTTGGCTGTTTTCCTATGCTCATACAGGCATCCTGAAACTGATCTTCAATATTTGAGTCCCGTTGGCTCTCTAAATGAGTTTATTCTTGGTACTAACCCAACAGGTTGACACATTTTCAAACCCAGTGTATGTACAATTGAAAAAAAATCAATCTTGTCTTTTAACTTTATTTCTAGTTCACGTTTCCAGAATAGGAATGAACTGTAAGTCTTTAATTTTACAAACCTACTGTCAACATAAACCCTTTTTCTTTGTAGGGCTTTTAACATATATTGTTCCCACATTTTCTTCATCATCAGTATGTAGTTTAAAAGCAATCAAAAAGAAAAGTTTAATTCATTTCCAAGGTAATAGTTCAGTCATTTGGTGCAGCAGCTGTTTCATTCAACACTCTGGAAGAAAAAAAACCTTTTCTTCTGTGCTGCCAGCCCTGTTCTCCTCCTGATACACAGCATATATACATCACTTCTTTTCATGCACCTGCTGTTCCTGCTTACACAGTCTTGCAAAATGATTGAATTTGTCACACTTGTTGTAACCTTGTCCAAAGATGGGTCATTGCTGAAATCTGTTAGCCTGCACACTTTGCACAATTCTTTATATGGTTCAGTGCAAACTCCTGTCTTGCAAACCCACTTTTTGCAGGCTTGCTGTATATTTCTGCTATATACTGCTTTTGTGCTTTTCCTTAGCATTGACTGTTTGTGATTCTGTCAATCAAAACAGTGTCTTCTGTTCCCTCCAAAAGTGTCAATCTGTTCCAGACAACTTCTGATGCTTGGAATAGTCTTACTTCTTTGTCTAGGCTGAAATTTGGATCTTCCAACGGTCTTTTCCTAATCTTTGGATTTCAAATAACCTTCACTATTTGATCTCTGATTATTGAGTCTGTGAGTCATCCACAATTACATGTTTGGCTCAATTTGAGAGCCAACATAAATTTGTCAATTGACTCTCCTTATCTGAGGGCTCATGTGAAATCTACATCTTTTAAAAGTTTAATTTGTCTTGGGTATGAACCAGTCTTCAAGTTTCTGTATAACCATATTATATAAATGCTTGCTCCACTGACTTAACTGAATATTTTAAACACTAGCCAATTAGCCCGTCATAACACGAGGTTTTCAGGTCTCTCCTCCACATCCTATTCCCTTTCTAGCTCGGTCTTCCCTCCTGAGCCTCCAGTCTCTCGCTCCGTCTCTCTCTCTCTCCCCTCCTCCTACTGCCTCCCCCCCCCAGCTCTCCTCCGTCTCCTGCCTCTCTCTCCATCTCTCTTTCTCTTCTCCTCCTCCTCCTGCATGGGGAGCGCGGAGCCCAAACGGCTGTTTGCGCCGCTTGCTCCCACGCAGCAGCCCAGCTGAGCAGCTGCCTATGAGCTCCAGCTGCCCCCCTGCACTGTTCCCCTTCACCCCAGCACTGATCCTGCAGCCTCCCAGTTGTCCTCCACCTCCCCCTCCCTCTCGTTCCCCCGCCCTCCTCCCCCTGGCCAGGCTCAGCACCCAGCCCCCACTCACAGGAGGACTGAGCAGGGGCAGCCATGGAGCAGGCGGCTAGAGAGAAGCAGCACTTTCCCCTTAAAAGCACCACTTCTCTCCAGCTGGCTGTGCAGCTGCTTGTGCTCCTCCAGCCCGCGCCTCCCTCCCAGGTCTGCTCCAGGTTGCGAACTCTCCTGGGCTGGTTGGACCAGACGTCAGCACAGTAAGGACAGGACGGAGGCTCCAGGACCCGCCCCCTGGTCGTGTACGTCAGCGCCCCACCCCCCTTTGCCTCCTGCCATGGTGCTCGGCTGACTTCTGCGCTGCTCATCCGGGCCGCTGCACGGGAGCAAGCAGCGCAAGCAGCCGTTTGGGGTCCGCGCTCCCCATGCAGCACCCTTGTGCTGCATGGGGAGCGCGGACCCCAAACGGCTGCTTGCGCTGCTTGCTGCCGCGCGGCAGCCCAGCTGAGTGGCGCAGAAGACAGCCAAGCACCATGGGGGGAGGCAACAGCGCCGCCCAGAAGGAACAGCCAGCGTTTCAGCGTTACAGAGTCACAGACATTGAGCTACTATATATATGATTAGCATTTCTGTCCCTGAAATATTTTTAAATAGGTAACTGCTGCTTATCTCCTTTTTTCAGTGAAGCCATTTGCTTGCTTGTATGGGCTGAATCACTGTTGAACTCTCTTCCAGTTATGTGCTGGACTGCCCAATAACTTCAACTCCAGTGGAGCTCTCAACTGCTCTGTTTTCTTTATTCCCTTTTGTATATACTCTCTTCTTCAACCATTCATCCCCAGATACCATATGCTGTTTGTGGATTCTGCACAAGAAGACTGCAAGTCTTCAGGATGATCAGAAAATATCCTTTATTACAAAGTCACTTTTGTGATTCAGAAAGCGGTGTTTCTGCTTAAGTAATTGTATCAGAACTGTTCACAGCTCCCCCTTAATGTATCTATTTAGCTAATCACCATTAAAGGGACGTATCCTCATACCCATGAGTAGGCCAGTGCCACTGAAGTTAATGGCACTACTTCTGGGTGTATGGGGGTTCAGGGCCCAAATGTGTACCATATACACTGAACAGTTAGATTTATCTTCATTGTCATCTGTCAATCCCTTTAAGAAGAGAGAAATTTGCAAAAGTGGAAAATTAACCATAAAGTTAGCCAGAAGAAGGAACCTTGGGAGAGAGATTATAACCTAGGAGGCTATGTTTTCCTATGGAGGCAACACATGTCTTCAGCTCTCACAGTAGTAAATGGAGTTGAGGTGGTGAGAATCCTTGTAAAGTTGGGCCCTCAGAGATCTAAATTCAGACAATAAAGGCTTCATCCCCTTCTCTCCCCTGCCACCATCACCACTACAATTTTAGCAAACATTCTGGGTATGTCTACACAGCAATGTTATTTCGGAATAACTAACGTTATTCCAAAATAACAAAGAGCGTGTCTACAGAGCAAGCCATTATTTCAAAATAATGTGGAGCTGGAGGACTTCTTACCCTGATTCCTGTAACCCTCATTTCATGAGGAGTAAGGGAAGTCGAAGGAAGAGTGTTCTTCCTTCAACTTCCTGCTGTGTAGGCAGCTCCAAAAGCTGAATTAAGCTATTTCAACTTCAGCTACGCAATTTACGTAGCTGAAGTTGTGTATTTGAATTTGACTTTTGTCCTGCTGTGTAGATGTACCCTCTGGAATTGCAGAAACAAGACTTTTTCAGGAGAATTCCAGTAACAGAGAATGTTTAAAAAGGCAGAAAAAAAATTAAGCATACAAGGAAGAACAAACACAATTTTGCAATAATGTTGCTACTTACAGATGTGATTTGCCACTTTGCATCCACATTCACTTTTAAATCATTGTCACTAGTGTAAAAGAAATATATACATTTAGAGCCAAAGTCACAGAATCAGGTAATTACAGAAGTGTACTGCACTTGATTCCCAAGCTCTCTATGATGGAGAAGACACAAATGTAATAGCTGCTGAAACAGTATAAAAAAAATCAAAGAGAAAAAAGAATCCACTCAGCAAACACAAATATTCATGGTAGCAACCATCAATCCTCCTGAATATATAGATACGTGAAATAATTTTTTAGAATTATTTTTGAAATAATTATTTCTTTATTAATATTATTCTAAGCCATTGAATATAATGTATTCATTTTATTTGAAGATTTTAAGTTTGACTGTTGAAATTCTGACAGTTTTGCCAGAGCTTTTCTTAAGTTCTCTTCATGTCAAGACAAAGAGGTGAGAAAGCAGATTTAATGATCTTCATGGAACAGGCTGCTTTTCCATTAGAAAGGAAGGAGACAGTTAAAAGGAAGTTGATTGGCAAAGAAAAGAGCATTTGCCAGAAGAGCTAGTAAACAAGGTTATAATGGGGCATAGAAATCACTGGAAAGGGGGGGGAAGAGGTAACAGTAGAAAGTTTATTTGTATAAAGCTCTCTCTCCCTTTAGTCACTTGTTTCAGTATGTCAGAGCTGTAGCAAATTCAAAAGGCAATAGTACACATTGTGATGACTGACAGAAGTAAGTGACTGTAGTGTGTGACAAGAAAGAGTGTCTCAAGTTTTAGCGAAGATGCCCATTCTCACCAGGCCTCTCAAAGAAAACGTGATCTGAAATATGTATGATCCCTGTTGGGTATAAAACTTCAGGACAGAGAGAACAGTTTTTATTCAGTCCTTGTGGCAGTGGGAATTCAATGGGAGTGTTGCCTGAATAAAGCCTGACTAGAGTCTGCAGGATTTATTCATTGAAGAACAATTAGGTTATCTACAAGTGAGCTTCTGAGTCTGGACATCTCTTTTGACTCCCTTATTCCTCTCACCTTTCCTGCATCCCAACAACTTCACAAGCCTTTATGTCACTGTCCCATTTTCATCTCTGAGCCTCTTTTTTTTCTGTTCAGTCTCCAAAAGTGGAACGTCCAATCCACCCTCTCTCCCAAGTGCCTCTTGCATATATATACCTCTTCCACAAGGCTTGAACCATTTAGTCATTGCCTTTGAAGGAGCAAGATGAAACAAACGAGTGCACACACACACAATCATTTTAAATACCATCATGGTGTGACACTCTATACCTCAGAATGGCACCCTGTAACCTCTATGTTCATCATTCATACATGGTTGTGATATTTCATACAAAACAGGCCATGTAAGATATCACATGAAAGGTTGTGAGTGCTGAAACCCACTGTTCTGTCCAAATATGCATATCATTAGTGTGCATAAAGTTATGAGATTGTGCTGTATGGCTGTTACTGCAATACGTGCTAGTGACACGTAAAGGACTCGCACCCATATGGTGTTGCTCATCCATTAATTAACTGTGTGACTCAACTATGCAAGCACCACACAATGGGAATTGCTTGATCAGTGTGACTTGGGAGTTGCTTCACTGTGACATTTTTTGAGGTTTACAGGAGCTTTCAAAAAAGCGCCCCCATTTTCAAAAGAACCACATCCAGACTGAGGTTTCATTTTTGAAATAGCGCTTTTTTGAAAGAGCACCATTATGTGATTATGCAAATAAAGGGCGGGGTATTTAAATCCCGCTTCATTTGCACTATTGAAGTGCTTCATTTACATCCCTCTGCTGACAGATGGATGTAGTCTAGACATAGCCTCAGAAAAGCCCACTAGGACAAGCCTGGGCTAGTGTCTGGCAGGCACATGGGCCAACTGTATAAAACAAGGCACAGTTGCAGCAAGCAACTCCTCCCCAGCCTAAACTGGAAACAACCAGGACACTGAAAAGAAAAAGATAATCAGAGGACACTGGTCCAGGCTTCAGAAAGAAAGTTTGCAAATTAAGGTCTGTAACATCCAATGGGGTGAGAACATTGCTTGATTCAAATTCTGCTTACATTATAGAATTTAGACTATGCACTTTTTTTTTATTTTCCTTGGTAACCATCTCTGTCCTTTTGTGTGCTTCTTATAAACACTTAAAATCAATCTTTCCATAGCTAATAAATCTGTTTTATATTTTATTCTAAAACAGTGCGTTTTGCTAGAAATGTTTGAGAAACTTCTGCTTAGCATACAACTTCTCCTCTCCACATTGAGGGAGGGGCGGACTAAGTAATTAACTTTCAGTGGTCAGGCTTCTGACCAAGGCAAGATGGTCCAGCTCAGGGGTCCTGGGTTGTGGAGTTAGTGGGAAGCAGCTCTCCTTTCTCCATGTGATTCATAGAAACTTTGGGTGCCTTCATCAATCTGGCTGGATGTGGAACTTTATATGCTGTTGTGCTGAGCGATGACAGCTCTTGGAAGGGTTTACTGCTTGACACTAGCAAACCACTGTGACAGACAGCCCAGGCTGGAGAGTTAAGGGGCACAGTGGCCCCACACTCATAGGTGGTACCCCAAGGATCCCATCACACATTCTTAACTTCCACACTGGTCTTCACTGCATCATTCATTCATCCTCTCCTTATTTAAACTTTAATTCTGTAATCACTCATTCATATGCTTACTTTTACCATGGGACTACTTGTTCACTTAAAATTAAACATGCAAACAAGATTAGTGCCTTACACAGTAAAATCTGTGTGCCTGAAATTTTTATCTTCATATTTGTCCTTAGAGCAGCTAGTGTACTGTTGGAATTATACAAGCAAATAAGGATAATTGAGGAAAAGTAAAATGTGATGTCTTTTTAAGTGATTAGTAATAACAGCAAATTGGAAAATTTTGTAAGGATTAGGAATAAAATGTTGATACCACATTTGTGCATTAAACACTTGATTGCCCATTTATATTGATGGGAGACAGTGTCATAGCCTTATGCATCATACTGAAAATTACACTGAGGGGTGCCAGATAATGAAACAGCAGGAGTCACAAGTCATTTATATAAAAGGGTATGTATTCAGATATTTATTTAGACTTGTATCAGCAAGTGCATCTGTAGCAAGTGTCCAGCACCCCTCATATTTCAAATTCTTAGCTATTCCCATCTCAAAAGTTTGTCATAGCATTAATTCTGAATATCCGCACATACAAACAAAAGTTCACCCACAGCCATGCTCGGGGCATAGGCACAGGTGGTAAGCAGTACAAGTGCTGGCTGCTGGAGCAGGGGGTGGTTGCATAGCCAGTCGCTGGAGAGAAGTGGTACTCTGAAGGAGAAACCACAGCTTCTCTCCAGCCGCCAGATGCACAGCTGCCTCCTGTTAATCTGGTGTCCTCTGGTCCATGCTCAAACCACTTACCACTCCTGATGAGCAGGGGCTGGGTGCAGCCCACAGAAGTCAGCCATGGAATGGGGCTGGCTGCAGGAGTCAGCACAGAGCCTATGTGAGGGGGTGGCCAATGATCCCTCTAACGTTTCAGGTGAAGAATAAATTTTGTTATGTGCACAACAGCATGTGTGGATGTGCACAACCAGTATAAAAATGCTGCCAGCTGTGGGTGCAGTGGGCACTATACTAATCAGCAAGGCAACATTTGAATCTCTCTTGGGTGGCTGCCCAAGTGCCCAGATGCCCCTTCAGAATCTGCACCTACCTCTTCATCCTTATGTAATTAAATTTGCCTCTTCTCAAGCACCAGCATTCATGGTTAAGTGAAAAAAAACCCCTATTTCTTCTACTTTTCATTGCAAATATACAGTATTTCAGCTCCATTATGGGTTAAATAGGCTTTTTGTGGGCTACGCTGGAACCTAACTATCATTTATAACATGGTTTCTATGGGAAAATGAATTCCAAGTTCCAAACAACAGACATAGTTTTGGAACACAACCCGTTTATAAGTTGGGGACTTCCTGTATCTGCTCCTGTGTACATGGCCTATTCATACACGGTGCACATAGGCGACCAGTAATGTAGGCAAGGGAAGGCACAGCCTTCCCAAAATTTCCTACATTCCCCAGCCACCGGAAGGGCTGGGGCCACAATACAGCAACCCAGCTTCTCCGGCCTCCAAGGAGGGCTGGGGTAGTGGCACGGCAGCCCTGATCCCTGGTTGCTGGGGAGAGCCAGGGGTGCGGCACAACAGCCCCAGCCCTCCAGGTGGCCAGGAAGGATTGGGCTGGGGGTGGGGAGGGCTTGGTTCCAGGGGCAGGCCTTGGGTGGAGGGGATAGGGTTGGGGCTTGCCTTTCGCAGCTCGGCCTTCACCCATCACATCTAGCACCAAGACCTCACCCAAGAATATGTCCTAATCCTGATTATTGGTCCAGAGCAATTTACAAGGTCAGTTCAGCATTCTCTCATGGAAAAAGGGCTGCTCTCAGTCCAGACACAGCACTTTCTCCTCCAGAGCAGGCTGCACAGCATCCATCAGGAGCTCAACAGTAAAGCAGGTAAGCATTTATCTTTGGATCAACAGTCAAGAAAAGATACAAAGGATTGATACTCAGTAAGGGTGGAGGGCTGCTTAATAACAGCAAGTAGACAATCCATCAGACGCTGAGAGCAGAGAAAACAGGGACTGAGAGCACGCTCAGAGAATAGAGGTTAGTAAGAAGGATAATAGATGTACAAAAAGAGGAGGCACGGATCTGACTCTAGACATCCCTGTAATTCAGACCCTACAACTCCTGCAATGATACAGGTATAAAATTCACCTCATGGGGTCTCATTTGAAAACTAATGCACTGTTCAATACAATTATGTGGAAATATATATGACAATGCCGTACGTGGCTGCTCACCAATATTATGCTTTGAAGCTAACAAAGAGGTATTTAAACCAGGCATGTCAGGAAGATGACATGGAGAGGTATATAGTGCTTATCATATGCCATGACTGGAACAATCAGCTTCAAATGGCCTGAAGAACAACTACATGCTTCTTGCCTGCAGAGCCATCACACCAGATGTATAGCCAGAAGGGCCTCCTTGGATAGGACCCCACTTTGGGTAGGAGGGCAAGAATAGAGGTGGGGGGGCATTGGGTTAGGAGGGATAAGGCCCTGCCCTGCTCCCTGGCCAGAGCATCAGGGTGGAGCAGGATAAGCCCTGAGGGGTGGGCCTTGATGCAAAGTGGGTGGGGCATGGTCCTCCCAGGCCTACCTATATTTACGCACTATGGATGTGAAATCCCATTTAATTAGTTAACTGGTTAAACGTTATGTTTAACTAGTTAATCAGCTGTGGTCAGGATGGCTGAGCTGGAGTGGTTCCCTGCTCACCACCTGCTTGGCAGCCATTAACAGGCTTCTTACACTCTAATTATGAATCCAGATGGTTCTCCCTGCTCATCAGTGGTCTAGGTCCTGGAACAGATGGAAAATGAATTATGAAAGCATGTTGAGCTATGGACCTGGTCAGGGGCGGCCCGTCCATATAGTCAAACTAGGTGGTCTCCTAGGGTGCCAAGTTAAATAGGGCGCCAAATGGTGGCGCAATATCATTGAGGGGTTTGGAGGTGGGGGCACCAATTGCATGGTTCGCCTAGGAAGCCAGTTGCTGGCAGCTAGTCTAGGGCCACCCCTGGACCTGGTGATGACTGTTTAGAGCTATGGGTATGTCTACACAGCAAAGTTATTTTGAAATAACAGCCGTTATTTTGAAATAACTTTCCTAGCGTCTACACAGCAAAACCGCTATTTCGAAATTAATTCGAAATAGCAGAGCGCTTATTTCGAATTTGGTGAACCTCATTCCACAAGGAATAACACCAAAATCGAAACAGCTGAATCGAAATAAGCGCTGTGTAGATACTTATTTAGAAATAGGGGGCCTCCATCCCTTCCCAGGGTGCCAAGGTGGCCACTCTGGGCACAACCAGGAAAACTCCTCTCCCTCCCCCACTCCCTGGAGCCCTTAAAGGGGCAGAGTCTGGCCACAGTGCCTGTGCCAGCTCCAGGCCTGCCAGCCCAGAGCCAGCAGTCACTGCCCCTGACCCAGTGGCCCCACAACATGAGCCAGCAAGCCACTGGCAGCCAACCCTCCACCGCTCCCCAGGACCAGTCCCCCAGCTCCCAGGAGCCTGCCAGGGGCCACAAAAGGCAGGCACCTTCCTGGTCTAGTGCGGAGATCATGGACCTGATTGAGATTTGGGGAGAGATCTCGACTGTCCATGATCTCCACACTAGATGCAGGAACGCGGCCGTCTACAGGCGGATGGCTGACAGCCTGGCCACCAAAGGCCACATGCGCACCCAAGAGCAGGTGCACATGAAAATTAAAGCGTTGTGGCAGGCCAGTGCCAGGGCCACAGGGGGCAGCTCCCAACCAGGGGCAGACCCACACACCTGCCCCTATCTCAACACCCTGGACCGCATCCTGGGGGGTGGGGTGGTCCATGCCCCCCAGGTGGTCATCATCCCTGGGGCAGAGGGCCCTGACCAGGGCATTGAGGAGGTAGAGGAGGAGAGCCAGGAGCCAGAGGAGGCCATCATCACCACCAAGATGAGCCAGGAACCCTGAGCTGCCCCAGCGGACCTGTCGCCGGTGTCATCTCAGGCCAGGAAGGCAACAACATGTGAGTGCCATCACTGTCCCCTTATGCTGGGGGGAAGGGGATGGAAACCAGGGAATGCATGTGTGGGCCTTGCTGTCCACGGATCACGCAGCAACCTGTGCATGTGCAAGCATGTGCCATGCCACCCGTGGGCATGTGGCCCAGCTGGCTGCCACACAGGGGCCTTACCCTGTTAGCCACATGCGTGTGTGAGGAGGCATGACATTCTCCTGATTCCGGGGTGGGACACAGCAGGATGCCCTCCCTCCACAAGGCCACTCTACACAGAGGCAGGGGACATCTCCCCCCCCCCCAACTATAAACACCACAGGGGTATGGGTGTGGTCTCGAGGCAGCTCCCACTCCTGGGGATAGCAGGACATTCCAAACATGGCCTGTGTACAAGCACATTGGCTCTGATGGTTCAGGGAATGTCATCCTCACCTTGCAGAGGGGGGCTGGGCTTCACCCACTGTGTTCCCAGGGATAACTGACCACTTCTCTTGTTTCTCCACAGCTGCACCAGCTGCGCATGCAGGGCACACTACCCCGCGTGGGACATGCTCCCGGACCCGAGGGCTATGCAGGCCCACCCGTGCAGTGGAGGGGTATAACCAACAGCACCTGGGGGCACTGCGAGCCCTGCACCATGCCCTCCAGCACTGGGTACAAGAAGACCTGCAGCTCCAGTGGGAGCAGCTTGCCCAGGGCCATGCCATTTGCCAGCACCTGCAGACCCTGGTGCAGAGCGTGCTGCCTCCTGCCACTCCAGCACCTGCTGCCTCCCCAGCTACAGCTCCTCCTCCCACTCTTCCTCCCCCTCCCGCTTTTCCCTCCACCTCCTCCACACCCTCCATCCCCCCCTTCCCCCAGGGAACACCGAGGCCCCTGCACCTGCGGTGCTGGGAGACAGTTGGCTCAGCAAGACCCCCACCCCTGAACCCTGCATTTCCCCTCTCCCTTCCCCCCCTTGCTTCCCCCTTCCAACTCCCTCCTCCCAGGTTTCCCCCTCCCCTCTCCCACTCTCTCTCTCTTCTCCCGCCTCCTTTTCCCAGTCTCACCAGAGTTTCATTCCCCCTCCCCACCCCCATTTTGTTAAATAAAGGGAGTTTGTATTTATGAAAATACGTGTATTTTATTGTACACCAGGAAGGGGGGTTAGAGAGGGGTAAGTGGAAGGACATGAGGGAGGAATGAGGCACAAGCCCCTAGTGGGGCAGACCAGGGAGACTGTTAGTGCTCCTCAGAGTGGCAGCTCTCCCACAGGGCCTCCTGGATACTGACAGTCCCCTGATGGACCTCCAGGATGGCAGCCTGCAGCAAGTGCAGCCAGGCTCGCAGCAACGCATCCAAGAGAAGCACCAGAGCACCCAGGGACAGTTCTGGCTCCATGTTGCAGAGTGCTGTGGTGTCCCGAGTGAGGGCAACCAGAGCACGCAGAGACAAAAATGCTTTGCTGACCCTCATCGAGGTAGACAAGCAAGCAGGGACACCTGAGAACCGGCTGTCTGGTGGGGAGGGGGGGGCTTTAAGCACAGACCTCAGTTAGCCTCAGGCAGCAGCCCCACACAGTAAGTCCTGACCTGGTGCCCTGCCGGAACTGGTTCCGGCCAGCCTTAAATTTGATTCAGAGTCCACTCAGTGTGGACATGCTATTTCAAAATAGCAAATGCTATTTCGAAATGCATTTTGTGTGTAGATGCGTTATTTTGAAATAAGCCATTTTTAAATAAGATATTTCGAAATAACGCTGTAGTGTAGATATACCCTATGTGAGTTGGCAAGACACATGGTTGTAGATGCAGGAATGAACCTCCACCACTTGAAGTATGAAAGGATATCCAAAAGTTATGGAATAGAGTGCTGCTGGATCTTATGCTATTTCACCCAAGCTGCACAAAAATACCTTGTAACCAATGTTCATCAGCCTGCATCAATTGTTCTTAAAACATATAGGTGTCAAAGTACCAGCAGAATGGAAAGATGGCATAATGATATCCTTGTAAAAAGGGTAAAAGATCACAAATGGACTATGGCAACCACAGGCAAGACTTGGGGTCATCAGTCTTAGAAGCATTTTTTCTCACGTCCTGCTTGATAAGATGCAGCTGATCTTTCACAGACATTTTGTCATCCCAGCTATCACTGGGTGGCTGTCAACAATGGAACCTGTCCATACCCTCCAACTTCAGGATAAGCTGCACTAAGAATTTAACTACATATTTCAGTGACTTTAACCACTTCATGTGGCATATATCAACATCAGACTAGCTTTTGATTCTGTGCACAGGTCAGCATTTTGTCTTTCATTTAAAGGAATTGGCATATTAGATGTTCTGTGAAATCTGTTGTGCAGTTTCTATTCTGGTACTAGTGTAAATATTTGTGTTGTTGTATGGCTTTTGCCACATTTCTATATAGCCTCAGGGAAGCGGCAAAGATGCATTCTTGCCCCAACACTGTCCTGTTGAGCTATTGACTGGATATTAGGACTCATTGTTCTACACATAAAAATCAGAGGTGGTCAATAAGTTGGAGTAGTTTTGGTCAGTAAACACAATGCTGCCTTGTTTGTGGAGAAATCAGAGAATTTCAGCCCTGCATGATATTCCCCATGTTATGGGGATGAACATTTCATGGCAGAAGACCAAGCTCCAGAACTTTGGAGCTGAGCTACCAGAGCCCACCTTGATATGGGAGTCAAGTACAAAGGACACTGATGTCCATCTGCTTAGGAGGTTCAGTCATAGCAAACCCGACTTTCTTTGATGAATACTTGTCACTGTCTCCTGCATGAAGTCCACGTCTCACCTGTGAACAGAAAAATGTCTTTGTGATGAGACAAAGTTCAGGATCTATCAAACCTGTTATCTGTACTGCTATATGGGTCAGAAATCTGGATTTTTATCCAGGCAGATTTGGAGCAGCTAGAGGCATTCTATCGTTGCAAAATTCTGAGCATAAAGAATTTATGGATGAAATGTCACAATCATGCAAATATCTGGCCTTCCTTCAATTACATTCAAATGTGATCACTATGTCTGATGCAATGAACCTTAGTGGGCAATGCATATTTGTTTGATTCGTCACATCTTTTCTTGCTGTCCCACTTTCTGTGTTCTCTTCCATCCCACTCCGGAGTCCAGATGTAATAAAAATAAGCTATTGAAATATCAAGAAAATACTTGTGCAGGCTTAAAGTCAGGCTCCTGATGTGTGGTAAATCTGGTGCAATGGGATGGTGAGTTGACCCTCCCTCCTGGAAGATGTTGTAGCTATACTTGTACACAACATAAAGGAAAATGATCTCAGAGATCACTTTATCTTCTTCTTTGGTTAGTTTCAAGAGTAGGATTGAGCTCACAACTCAATATCTACTCTTGACAACCCTACATAGGCTGCACTAAGACTCACAAAGCTATTAAACTTAATGATAATAAGATTGTCTCCTGCTGCTATACCAATATCTGGCAGAGATCAACTTATGTTGCCTGAGATGGTGGTCATGACAACCAATACACTTGTCCATACCCAATTTCTAAAGCTTTTGGAATTAAATGCTGTCAAGCTGATATAAAATGCTAAGCCTGATGGGGCCATTCGTTCTGGTTGTCAACAAATCTTTTTTTCAAATTCATCCCTGCAGTGGATTCATGCTACTACTAAATAATGTGTCTATCTCAAGGCAAGGTTCTCAGGTCTTCCAGACTCCTAGACATTCATCCTGGCCTGCCCTCAAGCCAAGGCTCTTAGATTTCTAAGGGTACATCTGCACTGCAAAAAAGACCCTCAGCAGCAAGTCTCAGAGCCTTCGTCAGCTCAAGCTCATGGGGATCATGTGATGGGACTCAAAATAGCCATATAGACATTCCCACTAGGCCTGGAGCACTGGCTCTGAAACCCAGCTAGGAGGAAGGATCTCAGAAACTGGGCTCTAGCCTCAGTGGGCATATCTCTATTCATCTACTCAGAACACAAGTCTGAGTCAGTTGCCCTAGGCTCTCAGACTCTCTGCCACAGGCCTTTTTTGCAAGGCTTGGCTTTGCACTGTATTAATACAAATGGGCATTTCTTAAAAATATTGCATATGCACATGCTTATTTCTGCAGCACTGAGGAATTAACAGCAATATTCATAGACACCATTCCATTCAATGGATATTTTGGTTCATCCAGGTCTCAGCTATTATTTCCGATGCACCAAATATGTTATCTTTCAAGTCCAGTCCTTTAGACACTAACTACCTCATCTATCTTTCATCCTGATGGCTACAGTGTTGTGATAAATCTGAATTTCCTTTTGGTTGATGTGACAGATGAAAGTACTCCCTCTTCCATGACTGTAAAGCTTTCTCATTTCTTAGAAGGGATATTTATGATTGCATCTAAAGCTGTGTACCCAGAACAAACTAAGAGGGATCAGTTTGTTAAATCTTCCGATTCCCCGTGGTAAAATTAGAGGACATCCCCTTTTAAGTTTAAAAAGGAAGGAGGTTTGTCAAATGAAAGATTGCCACATTTTAGCTTGCTCATTGTTTGCAAGCCCTACAGAATAATCACTGGCATTATAGATGTCATTATAGATAATACAGGAGTTACTCATTCTTGAATCATATCTGGCTTCTGTGTTTCTACTTTGATACCTACTATTTGCATATTTAGCTAGGGCCATTGCAAACAGAGGCCTTTTTGCATGTTAATAAAAGCATGTGAACACCAATATTCTAATCCTAAATTATTTAGTTACACATTTATATAGCACAGAAAACCTTAGCATCTGAATGGGCACCTGGCAAAATGTCAGAGAATATTATAATTTGCCTTATGATTATTGGGTACATTCCAAAACTTGCATACATGGCTCAAAACATTTGGGGCCAGATCATTGTTTCCACTTGAGATACTGCTCAGAACAGAAAGATTCAGGGCAGGGGAACTAAAGGGGAAATTAAATTACTTAGGGTTTGTCTATACTGCACGGTACCTTGCATCTACACAAGCTGCCCATTATTTCAAAATATTTTCTGAAATAACAGGCACGCTATTTTGTCTTCCCACTGTGTAGATGCGCCAAATTTCAAAATAAGCTACAGCTGGTCCCCAAGTTGCGAACGGTCGACTTACAACCGTTCGCAGTTACAACCGAAGCTGTCGTAAATGGCGGACCCCAAGTTGTGAACGCGATCCACGCTTATGAACAGCGCAGTCGTGTGTAACTCTATGGGGTCCGACTTACGAACAAACCAAGTTATGATCAATTGCTTGGTCCATAACCTGTTCGTAAGTCGGGAAGAGGCTGTATTTTGAAATAGATTTGAAATAAGAAAGTCAATTTGTGTAGCGCAAATTGCGTATCTTATTTCGAGTTTAGAGTGCTGTGTAGATGTACCCTTAGAGGGTTAGAGCTACTTTTGTGCACCACTAATTCTGGCGGGCAGCTGGAGGGTATGTTAGCCACAGGCATACATTGGAGCAGCCTCGAGGTTATTTTAACCAGTTCAGGTTAGTTATGCAGAGATCCCAGGAGAACATGCTTCTCCATTCACACTCCCTTCTTGGCTAATGCATCCCTTATGTGAAGACAAGGATAAAGTATGTTCTATTATGGCAGCTTTCTAGCACCTTTGTACCGAGGGACTTGCACAAAGAGCTGAGAATCTGGCTCTTGAAACTATTGATAATATTCCTATATTTTCAATAATTCCCTAATTTGGATAGCTACAAAATACCATTGACTACATAATAATGAGTTGATGTGCAGCACAAGCAATATTTATATCTGGGTTGGTGATAGGTATTAGGTCCAGTATCTTATGGAACATCGGGGCTAGTCATGGATGTTCCTACACTGGCATGCTGGAAATCCCTCATTTTTAAGGTCCAGTTTTCTAGACTCAGTAGATCTCATGATCCCAGCAGGCATGAGATCTAGGACATTTTTATGCAAGGAAAAGCTATTTTAAATTACTATTCAGAGGTTTGCTAAAGGGTATTGGGAGTTACAATTTCACTCTCCTCTTGAAGTCTATAACAGGACTCGCAGTACAATCTGACACAGGATTATGAAAAATATTACCAACAATTTCTTAATTTTTAAAAACCACATTTCTGTTAACAGCTTTCTTTTAATTTTGTAAAATACATGGCATATTAATGCCCTATAGGGTAATGGTCTAGAAAGGCTTTCTCAGCACTTCTTTGGATAACCCACATTATTCACTCATGGCTTCAACATTTGTGAGTAATGTGGCAATCCCAAGCTTGTGCCAATATTCTGCATCACATCACCTCATTGTGTAGTTGTCAAATAGACCCTGATCCAGGAAAAAAATTCTGTGAGCTTAACTTTAAGAAGATGAGATGTCCCATTCAATACTTAATGTCAAGCCCAAGTGCAAGTCATTACAGGATTGTGGCCTTAGGATGAAACTTCATCATAGCTGGGGCTGCATCTTCCTATGGTTGATGGATCATTGCGCTACACATAGTACAAGTCCACTTGGGATCTCTAGGGGCTACCAGAAAGAAAACATTTATACACTAAGCAGTGAAGTATAATCTTCAATGTGTTTCAAACTCTGCCTGATAAGATGGTTAAGGCAGATGTCACTGAAAAGCTCTAATGCCACAAAGGCAACAGTGAGGCTGACAGCCTGGCTGATCTCCTGGGAAAGGTTTGGGGTGTGTGTGGATTCTGCTTTGTGACACTGGAAAGGGTGGGGCCTTGTATAGAAGGGGCAGGGCTGGGGCTAAGCAGCCCTCAGTGCTGCCCAGAGAATGGCACACTTTCCCCAGCCAGCCCTCCGTGCTAACTAAGTGCTCCATGCTGCGTTCTGGCAGTGATTTAAAGAGCTCGGACTTCCAGGCACTGCTGCTACTGCAATTATAACTGGGAGCCCTGGGATGCAGGGCACCTCCAAGATCCTGCACACTTTCCTGTTGATTATTCTGAATATTATACAAATCAGCCAACTTAGGCCAACACAATTAAGCTTAATTAGTTGAATCCTTTATTTCTGAGCCTCTGTCTCCAGAGAGATTTTATTTTAGAATTTAAAGCCAGAGTAGCTAAGTGTTATTTTTGTCACATAGCTATGGCAGCCAAACAGTAGTCTGGGAATCCTGCAAGAACTCATCCTTACATATCACTAGGGTTTGACCTCCTGACAAATCAGTTCTGAAATCAAGGACTGAATCCTCTATTTTCCAGCTACCTTCCAATTTGTTAAGACACCGGCCATCAATTTTCACTTCACGTGGTGTTAAAGTTTAGTTGCTCAGAAGCTCTTTTAGCTCATTCATATCTTTTCCCTACTACTTCTTAGCTCTCCACAGCCTTTTAAGGTCACCGTGAGTTTGACTGGAGCAGCTGCTGTATGACATATCTAATGGGAAATCAAGCCAGCTGCTCAAGATTTTTTTTCCTTGAAGCCAGCCATGGATCTGACTGCCTTAGGGAGTGTTCTAGGCCTGTGCTATTTTAAGGAAATGTAGTTTAGTTAGTGGGGTTGTCACAGTTTCTGGCAACCCCCCATATCTAATGCTATGACATAGGCCCAAGAGCAAACTATTCCATTATGTAAGAAAGATAGAAAGTATGGCAGAAGACCACCTTGGATCAACTGGGAGATCTTATATGATCTAAAAATCAAAAGGAGTTGTATAAAAAGTGGAAACTAGGTCAAATTACAAAGGATGAATATAAGCAAACAACACAGGTATGCAGGGGCAAGATTAGAAAGGCAAAGGCACAAAAAGAGCTAAAACTAGCCAGGGGCACAAAGGGTAAAAAGAATATGTTCTACAGGTATATTAGGAGCAAGAGGAAGACCAAGGACAGGGTAGGCCCATTGCTCAGTGAAGAGGAAGAAACAATAACAGGAAACTTAGAAATGACAGAGGTGCTTAATGACTTTGTTTTGGTTTTTGTCAAGAAGATGGATGGTGATGGGATGCATAACATACAGAATGCTAGTGGAAATGGGATAGGTCTAGAAATTAAAATAAAAGAACAAGTTAAAAATTATATAGAAAAGTTAGTTGTCTGCAAGCCACCAGGGTCTGATGAAATGCATCTTAGAATACTCAAGGAGCTGATAGAGGAGGTATCTCAGCCTTTAGCTATCATCTTTGAAAAATCATGGAAGACAGAAGAGGTTCCAGAAGACTGGAAAAGGGCAAATATAGTGCCCATCTATAAAAAGGGAAATAAGAACAACCCAGGAAACTACTGATCAGTCAGTTTAACTTCTGTGCCAGGGAAGATAACGAAGCAAGTAATTAAAGAATCCATCTGCAAACATCTGGAAGATAATAAGGTGATAGGTAATAGCCATAATTGATTTGTAAAGAACAAATCATGTCAAACCAACCTAATAGCTTTCTTTGATAGGATATCAAGCCTTGTGGATAAGGGAGTAGCAGTGGATGTAGTATACCTAGACTTTAGTAAGGCATCTGACACGGTCTCGCATGATCTTATTAATAAACTAAGGAAATACAACCGAGATGGGGCTACTGAAATGTGGGTGCATAACTAACTGGATAACCATTCCCAGACAGTAGTTTTTAATGGTTCACAATCATGCTGGAAGGGCATAACAAGTGGGGTTCTGCAGGGGTCTGTTTTGGGGACAGTCCAGTTCAATATCTTCATCAATGATTTAGATGGTGGCATACAGAGTTCACTTATTAAGTTTACAGATTATACCAAGCTGGGAGGGATTGTAACTGCTTTGGAGGATAGGGTCATAATTCAAAATGTTCTGGACAAACTAGAGAAATGGTCTGAGGTAAACAGGATGAAGTTTAATAAGGACAAATGCAAAGTACTCCACTTAGGAGGGAACAATCAGTTTCACACATACAGAATGGGAAGTGATTGTCTAGGAAGGAGCACTGCTGGAAGAGATCAAGGGATCATAGTGGAGGACAAGTTAAACATGAATCAACAGTGTGACACTGTTGCAAAAAAAGCAAACATGATTCTGGGATGCATTAACAGGAGTATTGTGTGCAAGACGCAAGAAATAATTCTGCTCTACTCTGCACTGATTAGGCCTCAGTCCAGTTCTGGGCACCACCTTTCAAGAAAGATGTGGAAAAATTAGAGAAGGTCCAGAGAAGAGCAACAAAAATAACTAAAGGTCTAGAAAACGTGACCTATGAGAGAAGACTGAAAGAGCTGAGCTTGTTTGTTTTAGGAAAGAGAAGACTGAGAGGGGACATGATAGCAGTTTTCAAGAATCTAAAAGGATGTTACAAGAAGAAGGGAGAAAAATTGTTCTCCTTGGCCTCTGATGATAGGAGAAGAAGAGATTAACTTAAACTGCAGCAAGGGAAGTTTAGGCTGAACATTAGGAAAAACTTCCAAACTGTCAGGGTGGTTAAACACTGGAATATACTGCCTAGGGGGGTTGTGAAATCTCCATCACTTGAGATATTTAAGAGCAGGTTAGACAGACACCTGTCAGGGATGATCTAGACAGTGCTTGGTCCTGCCATGAGGGCAGGGGACTGGACTCAATGACCTCTCAAGGTCCCTTCCAGTTCTATTATGTTGAAATGTTGAGTTACCAGCCAGTCTTGGCTCAGAACTGAACTACAGATAGAAGGAGATGGATGACTGCATGGAGATAGGTTTCTGGTATTTCTCCAAACCACTGGTCCACTTCTACGCCCATGTTCTCTGGATCACTCTCAAAAGATGGTCTCTATTTGAGTTACATGAGAAATGACATCATAATGCAGTGACATCTAAACATGCCACCCCTCTCTAGTCTGCTTCTCCTCACTAAGCTTTTCCCAGTTGTCCTTACTGCGCCTTCGTAATCTTTCCCTAGTGTTAACTGCATGCCTGCTATCATCCAGCCCCCTGCTCTGGAATAGTTCCCAGTTTCCTGTCAGCCAAGTAACCTCTCTTTCCTTCTAATCCTGTTGTAACACCCATTTTTTCAAGAGTATTTCCTGCCTTAGTCTCTTCATCAACAATCTAAAGCTGGGGTGGGGAACCTTTTTTGGGCCAGGGGCCGCTGACCCATGGAAAAATCAGTTGGGGAAGGGGCCGCACATAAGTGAGAAGCAAAAAACAAACAAAAACAAAACAGAAAACCCCAAACCCTCTCGATGTGGCCCTGGACTGGGAAGCAGAAAGATACTCCCCACATTTCCCTCACACACAAGAGCCTATAGGGACTCAGGCTAGTAGATTTAGTGTGCTCCAGGCCCACAGGAAGATGGTGGAGAGGCTGGAGCACCAGCATGGGCTCTCCAATGCTGGGGGGACCCCCAAGGGTCAGAGGCCAGATCCAGGCAAGCCAGGTGCCGCATCTGGCCCCCAGTCCTTAAGTTCCCCACCCCTGATCTAAAGTGTTTGTGTCTGTGATTTTGGACACTTTCAGTTTCCTATTCTACATTTGTAACATATCATGAATCTTTAAAGCACTATATAAGTTATTGATTCTAATAATCATATTGCGATGTTTGGGTCCACAAAACTGGCTTAAAAGCCAGCTCCCCCTAGCACCATCTCCACAGTGCAGGGGATGGGGCAGGAGAGGCAGAGCCGCAGCAGTCCCAGAGCCGGTGCGAGCTGGGACTGTTCAGTCCTGGCCCACGCTGCCCCCAGGAGCTAACCCCGCTGCAGCTCTGCATTTTGAGCCGCAGCTGTCCTAGAGTCAGCGTGAGCCAGGACTGCACTGCCCCCAGAAGCTAACCCTGCATGCCCGGCTCCTACCACATTTAAACTGCAGAGCCACAGCAGGGGTAGCAAGCCTTATCAACTAATCAAGTAGTCCATGGAAATTCCATCAACTACTCAATTAGCTAATTAATTACTACTTAACAGCCCTAGTATTACCACCATCACCTGCCACCTGATTTTAACTCGGCCCTCATGAGCTTGGTAGCTATGTTTCTTAAATGGGAGCCCTGAATCCCTTCAAGCCCTCTCCCAGCAGTTATATGTTTCCTGAATATCTGCATACACCCTCTCCTTTCTGCACCATTTCTGACCCGACCTACTCCTCCTGCAAAGTCAGAAAGCACTGAAGCGAAACACCTGAGAGATTTTTTGCTACTAAATTTTTATGTCACGGTCTCTGAGGTTATACACAGCATAGCACACTGCATGCTAGGCAGCCTACTAGACTGTAATTGAGATGCAGTCTGGAACCTAACAGGAAGGATGCCAGACATGCTGGGTCAAACAACAAGATCAATGAAAGGGTAGAAAAAGTTAACAAGGGAATTAAGTTAAGCAGTACGTGTCCCATAGTTCTGGACTAAGACTAATGTTTGTTCACCCCTTCTTCCAGGTTGCTAATAGAGAGGGGGTAAAGTTTATGGAGGACACATAATATTTAGGCTAAATCAAATCTAGTTAATCAAATGTAATGAGGATTAAGAAAAACTTCAGAAGGATCTAACAAAACTAGAAGCCGCAATGACAGATGAAATTCACTGAAGACAAGTGCAAATTAATACACACTGGAATGATGTGAACAATTCTATACACTGATGGGTTCTAACTAACTGTAAATACTCTGGGAAAAGGCTAGACATTTATTCACAGTGTCGAGGAAGTAGTGTGTGTGTGTGTGTGTGTGTGTGTGTGTGTGTGTGTGTGTGTGTGTGTGTCTGCGTATACACACCCATATGTTATGCTTTATTAAGAAAATACTAGATTATAACACTAAACTAGTTATAATGCTATTATATAAATGTGGTATGTTCCTGCCTTGAATGCTGAGTTCAGATTTGTTCGCCTCATCTCTTAAATTATACACCAATAACTGAAAATATCCATGGGAGGGCAATGCAGAGAAAAAAAGGCAAGGAAAGACTTGTACAGGAGAACATTTAAAAGATTAACATTATCTAGGTAAGAGAGGAGACAAAGGGTTATATGACAGTTATGTGAAACAGTGCACAGTACAGAGGCCAGGCAATTGCTACTATTTATCCCCTCTCTAACACAAAAACAAAGGGGACGCCTATATGAGCTAAAAAGCAATGTATTTAAAACTGTTCAGAAGTAGTATTCTGCTTTAGAAATGCCAAGAACCCTCAGCTTCAACTGAGGACCCAGGCCAATGTGATCTAGACCTTTGAAAAATAAGGTTCTAAGCATCAAAGAGCTGGGCACCCAGAACTGAAGGAACCCAATAATAAGTTTGCGTTTGAAAATTTAGTTTTTCCTCTCTTCCTGGTTTAAGGCAAAGTTCCTCTCACTCATGATTTCTATTTAAATAAATCTTACATCCTCTTATTTTTATCTGAGAGATCTTTGGCGCTGAGAATTTATGCAAAGTATTGTTATTAATCCCTTTGTGAGTTTGAAAGATTCTATTTTTCTCTGATAATTGGTGCAGGTCTCTTCAGATATCAAGAGCCTTTTATAAATATGGTCTCATTCTGGTTGCTCTGTGAAGCATCCCCTCAAGGGCAATTATCTATCTTCCAAGATATAGCACCCAGTGATGAACACACATAGGGAGATGTAAATATTGCTTGTCGGTATAATGTCAGCTTATGATTTATGAGTTGTTCCACCTGTGCCACAACTCAGTAATTTTGGTAGTACAGTGCACTCTGCGGTCATGGGAAGAAAATGAAAATAACAACTTTCAGAACTCTTTCCTGTGACTGTGACCCTCTTTGATGGAATGGTACCTAACATAGAAAATATGTGTATGTCACTCATAAAGAAGAGACGGTCAGTAATTTTGTGTTCAGAGTTTGAATAGTGTCCAGTAAACAAGGCATAGGATCACATGCTGGACAATGAGAAAAGCTATTGAATAGCTGATTCTGAGCACTGAATGAGACAAGTGTCCTGTGATTATATAATTAAAAACTTACCCTAAAGCATGTACACAAGAGGGCAGCAGCAGCATTTTGCCTACAAAGTTGCACAACTTTGGTATTTGCACAACAATTCTGGCATTTCTCAGTGACTAAGTTTGCAACATTCATATTCTTTTAACATAGTTTTTGTGGGTAATTTCCTAGTTTTTTTTAAAAAAACAAGCTGAAAAAAATTCAGGAATCATAGATTCCATTCCAAGATTAGGAAATGAAAATGTTCATTGATTACTGATCCCTCTGACCAACCTCTCCAATTTGTCTTTGTTCCCAATCTGTCTGTTTTCCCACCCCAAGTTCTCATCCCAGTCTCCTTACCTACTCAGTCCCAGTCTCCAAGGGTATGTCTAGACTGCATCCCTCTGTTGGCAGAGGGATGCAGATTAGGCAGGTCGACATTGCAAATGAGGCAGGGATTTAAATATCCCATGCCTAATTTGCATAAAAATGGCCACCGCATTTTGCCAACTCAGCACGTTGTTGGCAAAAAGTGGCAGTCTAGAGGGGGATCTGTTGAGAAAGAAAGCCTATTTCGACAGATCCCTTATGCCTCCTGCAAGGAGGTTTACAAGATCTGTCGAAAAAGGCTTTCTTTCTGAGTCGGCAAAATGTGGGGGTGGGGTGTGGAGAGGTGGTGGGAGGCAGGATCCTAGTGTGAGGGTACAGATGCTAGCAGTGAGGAGGAATCCCAGTGTGAGGACATGAGGGTGTCAGGGTGAGAAGTCAGTTTCAGGTCTTTTGTAAGGTCTGTCTGGACTCCTGAACATAGAAGGAGACACTATCAAGTTGCATGTACTGTTTTGCCAACCCCAAGAGATCAAAAATCACGAATCAGTCCCTGACCTCTTAAAAAGAGCACAGCTTCTAGAAATCACAGATAAAAATACATTTGGGGATCTTTTTATTTGGGTTCTTGGTATTTAAGGTCTTTGACTGAAGTCGGGGCATATTTTCTAGCACAAACCATGAGACCTAAAGTCTTTAAAAAAAACATAAAAGAAGGCTGGAAATCTCTTCTAATACCATGCACCAACAAACAATTATAATATACTAAATCAGAAAACCATGGTAAATAGTGGTGCATGAAGCACTGGCCCTAAGGTAAATTGATTTTGAGACCCCCCACATATAGACATTTTAAACATGATAAACCAGTAAAAAATTCCAAACATTAAATCACACTGCTTTCAGAATGTCTAAGTGACAATACTCGACAACAGGCACATAATTCAGGCTCAGTTCTTTGAGGTGCTTAGTGCCCTCAACTACTGTTGAATGAATTGGGAGCCAAGAGTACTTGGACTTTGCAGGAGGCAGCCAGTCTCACAACATTTGACCCTTTCTCTGAACACATAAAAATATAAATACCGATTTGTCAAGGCTTTTCCCCTACTCTGGCATGATAAATGCAGAAGTGGGGGCCCGCCAAAGTACCCCAAAACCTTATCTTTCCAGGCTTTGGTATAAACCTTCCCCTCAAAATCTTAAAAACCTAGATTTTGGAGATAAAAATCCGTTGCCACCACCCAAGTAATGATAAGGAAACCGGGGAGAGATCACTTGGGAAATCTCACCCCTAAAGTAAAACCAGGACACAAAAAAATTAACCAATACCAGGTTAATAAAAAAAAAGAAAAAAATACTTTTATTATCACCACAATACTTCTGTTACAAGCATAATGACTAGATGGAAAAGTCACCAATTAATATACTCAAGAGGGAACGCCCTATGGACCAAGAGCTTAGTTACAAAGAAGAGGAAACCCCATTTTTAAATGCACAGACACCAGATTCCCATTCCCAAACCATAACACAATAAAACCTAATGGATTTATCTAAACTTTACCCTACTTACAGATAGTGAAGAGTCTTTTCTTGGAGCAAGACATTTTGTCTGTCCCCCTCAGTAGCTGGAGAGAAACTGCTCAGGGACAAAGGAGGGAAAAAACAAAAATTTCCCTTGTCTCAGTTTGAAATCCCTACCTGCATTTATATTGGCTAAGCAGATACCTGTCTAGGTACAGTTAACCCCTTAGTCCCCAGGATGCTGCCCATCTCTCATGGTCATGACACCATTATGTCTGCACAGAGATCAGAGCTGAAAATAGGCAACAGGAGATGGATCACTTGATAATGGTTCTGTTCATTCCCTGTGCACTGGCCACTGGGCTAAACTGACCTTAGTTTGAACTGACCTAGTATCTTATATTCTTAGGGATGAGGATTACAGTTGGAATCTCTACAAGGGTCTCCAACTTTGAACTCACTGAGATGTCTCATTTTTCATCCCTGCCTCTACACTGTTCTCAATAGACTACTGTACCTCATTGAAAATGAAATGCACTGAGTACAGTGATGCTGGAACTAGAAACATCTTGGAATCCTTTGAAAGCCTGCTATAATTTTAATTCTGAATGTACACTGTTCATAAGTGAGCCACATTCATTTTTCATATAATCTTTACCTTAGGTAAAATTCTTCCCTGTGGGGATGGAACTAACAAAGCATCATAAAGAACGTGTGATCAATATCTCAAAAATCTCATCCAAGTGAAGAAAAGTCTCATATTAAAGAGTCCTAATAAAAGCCTTTTAATCTCTCAAAAGCTAGGAACAAAATCCTGACAAAAGCACTTTTGGTGTAGATACTGAAATTCAAAGCAGGTAGTTTTCAACTTCCATTGCCAACTTTTCTTTGTGTGGACCGGGGGTGAGGCATGCGTGTGTTTAAATTACCATTATATTTCTTTCCTAGAAATCACTCACTCTCTAGACACCTTTCAATTCCTTTTAACCTAAATGGTCACCATTTTAGAGCACTTCTAGCTGGCTTTTATGTTTTGTGATATATTGGAATGGAACAAGCTAAAAAAATAAAAAAGCTGATTGGGTACTGCAAAGAGGCACCTACAAAAACTCTTAAAAATGGCATTGAACTGTGCTTTGCAAATGTTTGCATGACCACAGTTTTGTTCATACAAAGGAAAAGTGTCCAAGAGATGCATACAAATACACATTTGTTTGTGTATTGTGACTAGCAATATTCTCCCAGCAATCTTGAAAGGATTTATTGGATTGGGAACTGAGTAGGCGAGGAGGAAGTTCCTAGCCAAGGAACAGGAAGAACAAACAACAAAACAAGCAGCAGTGAGGAGGTGGAGCATGTGACACAGGAGGACATGAGTAAGAAACAGCCCCTGGAATCAATAGATGCTGAGCCAGCCATTTGATAGTATTATATATTTTTTTAACTGAGGCCATGAAATAAGACACAGGTTGAGATTTTCAAAGATGACTAGTGGATTTAGTGACACAGCTCCTACTGACATTAATGGAAGTTGTGTGGCTAAATCCCTTAGCCAGTTTCGAAAGTAGCATATTGTACATCAGACTATTCCAGTACACAGTCACCACCAAGAGCAGCTGCAAGGCTAGTGAAGTGCTTTGGCTTCTTGCTATATGCCTGGAGCTCAGTGGGAGTAATCATCACTCTAGAACATTCTGGTACCATCTGGACGGGTAGCATCCTAGACCTAAGGTGTGCTGTGTTCAGATGGGCCCTTCCCAATGGTGCAAAGGTCTGATCATTACATAGAGCAGAGTAAGAAGCAGCAGTAGCATCACCAGAATATGAGGGAGAAACAATAGTTGTAGGGAGGTCTGATGGCGGCAGACCAGCTTGTGGCTTTTGATGACAATACCTTCTGGTTGTCAGCATTAATGTAACTCGGGTTGCTTGCTCTGATACAAGAAAGCAGGACCTCACAAGCAGAGGGTACTCAAAGGGGCACATTGCCCAGGGCAATGCACAAGTAGATGCTAACAAAAACATCTGGAGAAGGCCAAAATTTCTTGACCCTTCTTCCCAAGTGCAGATCATGGAAGTGCATTGAGCAGATGCATGGAAGTGAGATTCTGGGTAGGAGTGGGGCTGGAGAAGTTGCCAGATTCTAAACTTTCATCCACACAAACTCAGGGATTCTTCTGTGACAGATCTGGAGGAGCGACTACACCCAATGTTGTTTTTGTTTAAATAGCTGAAGCAGCTGTAGAAAAAAGGACAGTTCACTGATTCAGGAGCTAGTCTGGGACCCATAAGACCTGGGTTCAATTGCTTCAGACTTCTCATGTGGCAGTGGGCAAGTACCTTCAGGTGAGATACACAAAGGGATTTAGCCATTGCAATGCTGATCATCATGACACAACTTTTATATGCCTAGAAAAACTACAGGAACACCACAGTGATCCACAGATTTAAGCTTGACCCCTAGACTCTCCAAACAATGCACCTAAGTATGCAGTGTACTAAAAATCAGCATGCTGGGCAGGAAGTTAGCTAGTGTGAGGTACCAACATCAGAGTGTGTGCATGGGCGGTGGGCGTAATAGGCCAGGGGAGGTTGCCATGGCGGCTGGATCCCTAGTTGTGGGGTTTGGGGAGAAGTTTTTGATTTATGATGTCCCATGCAGGTTCCAGGGTTGCTGAGGAGGTGTGCTGTTCAGCTTTCTGGGTTCCCCAGTAATCTCCTGGACTCCAAGGAGACTACTGATGACCCTGGAAGCTGAGTAACACATCCTGCCTCCTCAACCACCTGGAACCTGCATGGGGCATAGCAAAAGCTTCCTCTCGAGGAGAGTTTGAGAGACACTTTTCTCCAGGAGGCTTGGGGTCTGAGGAGGGAAGGTGCAGTGCAGCTGCTGCTAGCTCAGAACCCCTTTGGGCAGAAGAAAGTCTTGGGGCTTTTGCCAGCTGGCTCGGGGCTCCTCCTAGCAGAGGGGGGAAGTGTCTCGGGGCTCTGGCCACAGGGCAGGGCAGAGGGGGTCTCAGTGTTCTGGCCATGAGGAGGTGGGGCAGGCAGAAGGGGCAGACCTGGGGCTAGCCTCCCCAAAGGGGGGGGCATCCTATTGCCCCGGGAATGGGGTGCTAAGCACTGTCCCCTTTTGGAGTTAGAGGACCTACTTTTGTTTAGCAAATCATGAACAGGAACCCAGCACCTAAGATACCTCTTGAATGAGAGTTTGGTGCCTGCCTTGCTCCACCCAAAATGGCCAGAGAAGATGGCTATCCCCACCTTTTAACTTTTAGCCCACTTGCCTAGATGTGGGAGACTTCGATTCAAATTACCCCGGGTCTGCCAGAAGGGGGAAGAAAGGATTTGAAGAGGCAGCTAACACCTCATGAGGGGAAGCTCTAACTATTGGACTATAGATTCACTCATGCTCTTACTGGCCCAATGACAGTTTAGGTATTTATCAATGAAACACTCATGGTTTGGGAGAGCAGGAAGTGAACACATGACTCAGTAGCCCAGTGGTTAGGGCACCCTGGGTGTGTCTAGACTACAGGGTTTTGTCAACAAAACTATACCTGCGGCCACACTGCCGTCGAGTTACGTCGACATAACGGCGACAGAACTCAGCAGTTTTGTCGACGGCTGTAAACCTCATTCCACGAGGAATAACGCCTTTGTCCACATAGTTCTGTCGACAAAAGGCAGGTGTGGACGCAGGGGAGAAGTTATCTCGACAGAAAAGGCCTCCAGGAAGAAGACCTGGTGGACACTCCTGCCACAGCTTGCAACTCTATTGTTCCTGCCCGTAGCCATCTTTAAAAGGCACAGGCACCCGGGATCAGCACTCTGGCAGCAAGCCAGCTCCAGAGCAGACCCAGACTGTGCAGCTCCTTGTGTGGTGAGCCAAGCAGGAGCCATGTCCCAGGGACAAGCCCCCCAAGACCCCCCTGGCCCTTCCAGGGACTCATCCCCCCAGGAACCCCGGGGCACTAAACGGCAGGCACCCTCCTGGTCTGGCCCCGAGATTAAAGCCCTTTTGGAGCTGTGGGCTGAGGAGGAGGCACTTCAGCTTCCACAGGCCAGGCACCGGAACATAGACATTTACACCAGATTGGCAGATGGCCTGGCCAGGAAAGGCCACCACCCCTGCACAGCATTGCAGGTCAGAGCCAAGGTGAAGGAGCTGAGGCAGGGGTACGTCAGGGCCCATGAGCGCAGCTCCCACTCCAGGGAAAGGCCACACTCCTGTGCCTGCTACGAGGACCTGGACAGGATCCTGGGGGCAGGGGAACCCTTGCCTCCTGAGAGGCTCGTGGAGTCCGGGCTGGAGACTCCCGTGATACAGTGGCCGCAACACCTGCTGGGGGACCAGGAGCTCCAGGAGGAGGAAGAAGAGGAGGAGGACAGCACCCAGAGCACCCAGGAGCCAGGCACCCAGATGCAGGAGGCCTCGCAGACCACCTCGGACACCAGGAAGGGAACATCAGGTGAGTGCTGTGAGGGTCCAACACACACAGGGCTGGGCAGGCAGGAGCAAAGGGGGCGGTGCAGTGCTGTGACATGTCATGCTGAGCACAGCCTAGGGGGAAAGGGGGACACACCCATGGCCACCCTCAGGGAGGGCCGTGCTACCGCCCTGCACCCACACAGCTGCTAGGCACCGCCTGTTTCTGCAGGCAGGGATGCCACATGCAGGCATGGGCTGGAGACGCTGGGATCGCCACACAGCTGCAGGCCTCTCAGCACTCTGCGGGAGCCTCAACCATGGCCCAACACTCGTCCATGCTGCTCGGCCATGGGGGATGCGTTGGGGGGGGGCACAACGGTGGCCTGCACACCGCCTGGGCTCCAGGGAGGCCATGGCTGTGGGCCAGGCCACACCATGCCTTACTGAGACGCACGTGAGCAGCCTCTGACCCTAGGACAGGCACTGCCTGATGAGAGAAAGGAGGGCATGCCCTCCCAGGGAAAGTGTAAGCATGCATGACTGATGACTTTTCCCTCTTGTCCTCCACAGCTGGACCAGCTGAGCAGGAGGGGGGCGCCACACCTGCCCCACAACTGAGACGGCCGCACGGAACCCGTCGGTAATGGCGCAGCTATTTAGAGCTAGTGCACCAGCACATCACAGTCCTGCAAAGGATGCAGGAGTCGATGGACAGGAGGCTGGAGGCAGAAGCCGAGTGGCACCAGCAGTTGCTGCAGGAATTTGCCCTGCAGCGCAGGGACATCTGCGCTGCCATCCGGGAGGCCATGGCCTTCCCCGGTCCTTTGCCTGGTCCTGCCCCTCCTCCTCAGCCTGCCCTTCCTCCTCAGCCCCTGCCCCCCCTCAGCCCCTGCCATCCCAGACCCAGACCCAGCCCCACCTCCTGCCCAGCCCCCTGCTGTGGCAGCCCGCACGTGCAGCCAGGTGCGACAAGGCCTCCGGAGCCAAACCACCAGGGGCTCTTCCTCGAGGCAGCCCCCTCAGCCCTGAGCCTCCCTCCCCAGTTCCAAGTTGACATTCCCCTGTCCCGCCAGTGACACAAACTGAGGGACGCACTGTATTTTTTTTCCAAACAGTTTATTTTATAAGAAACAAATATTTTTTTCTCTGAACACAAGAGTTATTTATTTTATTTTGTTCCAAAAGCAACAGTTAAATAAACTGCACAAAAGTTTTCACCACCAGCTGTCTCCGTTCTCAGTGTGTGATGAATGGGTAGATTGAGTGATTGTGGGGCTGGGAGGGGTTGCCGGGAGGAAGGCATCGGGGGCATGGGGCACTCCCACATGTGGAAGGCCCTGGGACCAATCAGGGGCCTCCCTGTGTGAATTGCTCCCTCAGGGCTTCCCGAATGCACAGGCCCAGCTGGTGGGCTTGCCGGGTGGCAGTTGTCCGGGGCTGCTCGAAGTGCCTCCCCTCCACGTCAGCCCGTGTCCCCCACGCAGGGAGGAAGGCCTCCCCTTTCCTGTCCATGAGGTTGTGCAGCACACAGCATGCTGCAACCACATGGGGGATGTTGTGTTCCCCCATGTCCAGCCACGTGAGAAGGCACCTAAACCTGCCCTTCAGACGGCCGAAGGCACACTCCACCTGGAAGCGAGCCCTATTGAGGCGGGAGTTAAACAGTTCCCTGCTTGCATCCAGGTGGCCGGTGTAGGGCTTCATGAGCCAGGGCATGAGAGGGTAGGCTGCATCGGCCACGATACACGTAGGCATCTGCACCTCCCCGACTGCCAGGTTCCTCTCTGGGAAGAATGCCCCAGCCTGCGGTACAGATATGAGTTCCTGAACACGTGGGCATCGTGTGCCCGGCCTGACCACCCGACACAAACGTCGGTGAACTGTCCCCTCTGGTCGACCAGGGCCTGCAGCACCATGGAGAAGTAGCCCTTCCTGTTGATGTACTGTGCTGCTCGATGGGGCGGGGCACGGATGGGGATGTGGGTCCCGTTGAGTGCTCCACCGCAGTTTGGGAACCCCAGCCCCACAAATCCGGCCAGGATGGTCTGCAGGTCTCCGAGGCAGACGGTCCTGTGGAGCAGCTTGGAATCGATGGCCATCACCACCTGCAGAAAGGGACAAATAGAAACACACAGAACAGGACATTAGAGGGGTTGGCTCAGCTGCTGAGGGGTGATCTTCCCCTCCCCCCCCAGACCTCAATAGCCCCCCCCAGACAATCCCTCCCCTACCCCCAGCCCCCCGCACCGTGGCAGGGTGAGTGTGAGAGGGCTTCGACTTCTGCCACCCCATCCCTAATTCCCTGTGCCTGGTCCTGACTGCCCGCTTGGAGTGTCCCCTGAGAGTGACTTACCTCCATCAAGACGGCCCTGACGGTAGACTTCCCCACGCCAAACTGATGCCCCACGGAGCAGTAGCTGTCGGGGGTGGCCAGCTTCCACAGCGCAATGGCGACGCGCTTCTCCAGGGGGATGGCAGGCTGCAAGTGGGTGTCCTGGCGTTGCAGGGCAGGAGCGAGCCAGACACAGAGCTCCTGGAAGGTGGCCTTCCGCATCCGGAAGTTCCGGAGCCACTGGTCGTCGTCCCACTGCTGTAGCACTAGCCGGTCCCACCAGTCCGAACTGGTGTCCAGCCTCCAAACTCACCTCTCCAGGAATAAGTTGGGGGGCAAGGGCAGGTGGGCTGTGGCCTGAGCGAGGGGCTCAAAGATGGGCTCAGAATCCAGTTCTGCCACCAAGGTCATCATGCTCTCCTGAGCATGCAGCAGAGCTTCCATCAGCACGGTATGGGGCCATCGCCTGCCCAGGGGCAGCCCAGGCTCCATGGCCAAAAAAGCCAAAATAACACACAAACAACAAAAGAACAAAAGAAACAAACAAACAAAAGGACAACAATACAAACAAAGAAACAAAAAACCAAAAAAGCCAAAACCCAAACAAACAAACATACACACACACACACACACACACACACACATACACAGACACACACACACACACACACACACACACACAAGCAAACACAGAAGCAAACACACAAACAAACAGACAAAGAGACAAACCAGAAAATAAACTGCTGTGGTGTCCGACAAAGCAGGGCAACCAGAGCCAGAAAAACTGCAGTAGCTTTGCTTTCCCAGTATAAGGTAGGCAAACCAGAAGCAGGAGCAGCGGCTGTCCAGGAGTATCCCTTTAAGCACGCGTCTCTGCAGAGAGCATGCAGCAGTGCCTGGGTTTTATGGCTGCCCCTGTGACCTTCCAGAAGCACTTCCAGGTGCCTTCTTCTGTTGACAGAGCGTCCCGCAGTCTGGACGCTCTTTGTTGACAGAAGTCTGTAGTCTAGACATACCCCCTGTGAGGAATTGGGAAGACCCTGGCTTCACCCCCGTCCCTGCCTGCTCCAGTCTTGTTCATTATCTACAGTGGAACAGCTTCAACAGGAGAGACCAAGGGAGATCTAGTGCTGGATTTGAATTTCTATTGTTCAGTCATATAACATCAGCTGTGCCGGTGTTTTGAGGTGCAATGCAGAAGGTGTAATAAGAAGGGGCACAATAACCAGGTCTGCTAGACTATTTTTAAGATTTATGGGGCACTACACAATTCTATTAAACTGGGGCCCATACACATGATGGCAGCTGAGAAGGAGGGCAATATTTTAGATATTTAGATAATCTTTAGCAACACTCTAATGAAATATTTTAAAGCAAATTTTAAACTAAGGTACAGTATACTATCATAGTAAATTCAGAAACTGGCAGTATATACTCAAGTTGGCAAATGTCTGTTACATGGCTTCATTACCACTTGAATAGCTCTTTCCAGGTTCAATGTTCTCCTAAGAGCTCTGGCAGGCTTTTTTACTTTTAAGTTAACTAGATCCTCTCTGGAAGAAGCAGAGCCACAGAACAGGGATAGGAAGAGGTGGGTGGGTTGACATTAAGACCTAGTGGTGCCCCAAATTTTTAGGCGCCCTATGCAGCTTTGTATTCTGAGTATTGGTAAGGGCAGCACTACAAGTCTGACACATTCCACCATCGTGCAAAGTAAATAGTACAGAGAGAAAGTCACTAAAGCATAACCCCATGACCCTCCACTAATAGTTATTTGACTCCAGAGGAGGCTGTTTCAGCAATGGTACAGTGTGGTGATGTGCCTTTAGGGTTGAGCTTCCCAGAGAGTCTGCCTGAGATACAGTGAGGCCCTTGTTATGCACAGCCATTTGTAATCACACAGAGTAAAGCACAGCTCTTGTAAGCTCCTTAAAAACTGAGTTTTGTTTCGCACTGCAAGTTATTTTCAAGATATTGTCCATGTTGGTGGACTTGTGCAGTACAAAATGAATGGACTCAAATATTCATTAATGGATGGTTGTAAATATACACTATGTGAAAGGAAGAATGAGGCACAGGCTGTATTATCTATAATTTCTGATTTTGTATGAATGTTCTAATGAAAAAATGATGGTTCTGGATACTATAGTCAATGAAAGCAGCCACTGTATATTATGAAGTAGCCATAAGAACAAGCCAGAAATGGCCTCAGGATCTCCATGGAAATGGGCAACTAAGCTCTGTTGAAGGCTACATATTAATTTTACAGAGAATAAACTGTAATGCTTAGCTGTTTCTGATTATTATTTCAGGTGGCCAGAAGAGGTATATGCAGCCAGCACTTCTGCTGCTAAGTTCTTGTCTACATAACATAACAAAATCAGAAGAAATTCACACCTCTGCTTATTTCAGTGTAATTCTGTGTGGACACTCTTATTCCAAAATATAAGCATCCACACCTATACTTGCTTCAAAATAAAGAGCAGATGGAGGCATTTAGGTAATTCATATGCAACCAGTGCTTTCCTTCAGACATACTTTCAGATAATGATCCTCAATTCATTTCTCTAGAGATGACTAAGGAGCCTGGTTTCTTGTACTTATCACTCAAATAGATTAGCAAAATGCTTTAGGCGAATGCTAACGTGTAGTGGAAAAGGAGTGAAGGCAGAAAGCAAGAACTTTGTGTTGTAAATACTCTGTCATGTAGGCCTACGTAACAATGTACCACTCACAGGACTGCATCAGATTTATTTTTAAATCTTCACAGAAATTTGATTTAACCGATTTAGCCTAGATGCGGCAAAAGTATTGGATGAAAAGCAGCACAGAGTAATTGAAACACAGAATATCCCTCCAATGATCCTGTGCCCAGACCTGAGAACCTGAAAAAGAAATTACAAGAAGAAAAGGAGTGAGGAGAGGAGAAAGGTGATATCAGGAAGATGTTGGGATTAGTGGCATACCTGGCAGAAATTACAAGGAAAATGAAATAACATATTGACCAACCATTCAAGATAAAGGTTGAGGAAAGAAAAAAGCACGAGAAAGAAGGAAAGTGTTCATGAAAACATGCTTAGTGGGAGGGAAAATGGTTATGCTTTATAGTAGCCTACAAAAAAATGGAAGCGAAAATGTTATTGAAGAAACTGCATCTCCAGGTGCAGATGAAGAAACTGAGAAAGAGCACGTGATTGATTTCAATGGGAGTTAGACCCCTAAGTGTCTTTGAGGACAAAGACTCAGAAAGCTGGCAGCATTGCCTGAGACACCCGCTCTCTTAGGTTAAGTCCACACTTAAAACTGTTGCCAGTAATGTCACGCAAAGGTGTGGGTTTAACTAGATTTCTACACTGGCAAAAGCCTTAGGCTTTGTCTGCACTGCAGGGTTTTTGCACAAGAAGCTTTTGGTGGAAGAGTTCTTGCGCAAAACTTCTTGTGCAAAAGCACATCCAGATCTCAAAGTGCATCACAAAGTGCTTTTGTGCAAGAGAGCGTCGACACTGCATGAACGCTCTTGCACAAGAAAGCTCTAATGGCCATTCACAGAATGTCCATCAGAGCACCTGTGCTTTTTCAAAAAGGCTCTTTTTGCACACGAAACCCCTGCGGAGTGTCCACACGTGCCTTTTTGCACAAGAGCTGTCAGGAGTGGCCCGAGGCCGGCTGCGGCATCTGGTGCCCCAGGTGGAAGGCACAATCAGTGCCCCCGCCTGCACGGCTGTCAATGGCCGTGATGTAATCATGGGGCGCCCCATGACATCATCATCAGGCGCCCGGACCGGCGGCTCCCTAAGCAACTGCCTAGTCTGCCTAGGCTCACGGGCCGCCCCTCCGAGCTGTAGGGCAAAAAGGAGTTATGCCTCATAGAAGGAGGTATACCTACACCACAAAAAGCCCTCTGTTCTGTCAATTGACTAGATTTTCTAGTGCAAAAATCTTGTAGTGTAGACATAACTTTAGTGTATAACTAAACCTTTTCTGTAGACTAGACCTTAGTGACAACTTAGTTAACAAGATCTTAGCTGGAGTACACACTGACTCACTACAACTACTGTTCTGTCAGCCACTTTAGCATCTCTGCTTTTCTTTCTTTAAGTCTCTTTTCTCCCGAAACAGTTTGAAAAAAAAATCATTATAAAGAGGGTTAAATTCTCTCCAGTCCCTCCAGGCTAGTCAGGTCTTACCTAAACTCTCTTCTCCTGGGGCTGCTGCACTCATAAGTGGTGTCACTGTCTCAAAGACCACAATTTCTCTTGTGTTTCAGTCTGTTCATTCAAGATATTCCCCACACAGTTACCTGTCTCTGGAGTACTTACAGCATACACTTCCAAATTCACTTATACAGGGAATGCTCAACTAAACTTTCTCCCCAGGTTTGGTTCCACTCAGAACTCCTCCCAGCAAACCACAGTTTTGTCAGCTGGAGGGCTCCTCCCCTTTCCTTTAAATCAGGTGGGTTAAAGAGACAGCTGCAGCAATGGTTAACCCTTTCTTAACCAGCTTCAGTATCACCATTGGGTGTATTCTGTTTTGCAGGCTAAGTCCCTGTTGAGTATCAAATGTCAGTGTGATGCAATTTTAGAGCTGCAGCAGTCTAATGGCCCAATGGTCACATGCCTCAATCAGACAAAGCCCAAATGTAAGTTAAAGATCTACAATCAGGAATGCAAAAATCATAAAAGCAAATAAATAAAAAATACAAGTACAAAGATTTTAAGATAGGATACTTAAATCCGGAGTAAGAATATTTTATGTGACTGTTGAAGTAGCATACAAATTTTTTCCATCCAGTGAAAGCTCAACAGAGAAGCAGGGGGTAAAATGGGGTACTGCCAGAGGTGGGGAACCTGAGGCCTCGGGGCCAGATGCAACCCCTGACTTGCCTGGATCTGGCCCCTGAGGCTCAGGGCTTCCCCCAGCATTGGGGACCCTGCTGCCCTACCATGAGTCTGGAGCACACAAAATCTACTAGCCTACTCCCCCAGGCTCTGGTGTGCAAGGGAAATATTGGGAGTGTCTTTCCATTTCTCAGTAGGAGTCCACTTTTTTTTTGCTTCTCATTTGTGTGTAGCCCCCCCCCCCGACTGATTTTTCAGTGTCAGAGGCCCCCAACCCCAAAAAGGTTCCCCACCCCTGTATACAGTGTCAATGCCTCTTGTTTTCAACACATATCCTGAGATCTGTAGGTTTAGGGAACTAAACACCAACTCTTTTCAGTTAGATGGCAAATCTTTGTGAGATTTCCAGTTTCTTGATATTGAGATAAGATTTATTACGCAGTGGAAGAAGCTAAAGGCTCCCGGACTCATTTGCATGAGTTTCAATGGACCCACTGGAGCCAAGAAGCAACTATGTGATTAATTTCAATTGTTGCCTAGCCCCATAGACTCCTAGTAGCCTCTGTCTAGCATAGCTTGTATAGGATCACAACCTGAGTTTCCCCCAGAGGAGAAAGGGCTGCCCATAGAAAAGTGGCACGTCAAGTTCTGCATGAACTTCTGCTGGTTTTCCCCTCTTTGTTTTATATAGGAAAGAATCTACTCAGCTAGCTTCCTCCCAAACACTTCAACTCCACAAAGCCTCCGCAGATAGCAGGGGAAAGGGAGCATGCTGCAGAGGTGGTAATCCTCTTTTTTCAGGCCTACAGGTCCATAAATGCTAGCACTTTTTCATGTGGGGACATGGAAGGGATCTCAAAGTTCGAAAGATGATAGCGGTGGTTAGCTAGACAGTGGGTTATATGAGGCATAACAATAGCGACAAAAACCTACTTGCAGGCCTACAAGCAGAAGACATTATCGTTATATAGACAGCAAATGAAGTGCATGCTTTTTTAAGGAAGACAAATAGGAAGCAGCTTTGTGACTGTTTCCATGCTCCCATCATGCCAGGTGAATGTGAGAATTTTGTGAAAATTCATTTAAATATGGTGACCACACTCTGATTCCCTACATTTTGGGAGTGAAGAGATAGTTTCAAGAGCTGATCATCTCTAGAAATACATTACAAGTGAGAAAAGGCCTATTGTTAGTTTATGCCAAAGAACTGGGGATCCCTGCACTGTTTACTGCTCTCAGCAAAGGCAATCTTGCCCCACTTACATCATTCAGAACACTACTACAGAATTCCTCGTCTCGCTTGTCTCTTGGCCACATCAGCCCTCTCTTTGCATCTCTCCAAGTCTTCCCTTTTTTAGGCTTTCACCTCCATTGGCCACCCAATAGACTTTGTGCTTTCTCCCATGCTGCTCTTCAGGGTTGGGAGGTGCTCTCCATAAATATCTGAAAGCCATTGTTCATATTCTTCCTTTAAACTCTCTTTTGTTATTCCTAGGCATCACAACTTGACAAGGGTTAGGCAGCTGTTGTGCTGATTCCAAGGCCTATCACAGTGGACAAGGAAGAAATGTCTTGTTTCCTTGTTCTCTCTCTGTCCATTGAATGCACCTGGTGTCTTAAATTGTAAGCTAATTGGGGTTAAGAACCCATCTCCTTTCTACGTGTTTCTATAGTACTTCAATCAGGAGTGAGGGGGGCCTGGCTTGTGAGTGGTACTCTAAGGGGCTGCTGCAATGCAAATAAATAATTATAATTTCCTCTGATTTTTGAATCAAGAAAAATGCTGAGCTTCACAAAGTGACCGGCACATAGCTGAAGATGTTGCACTGTGTGTTTCAAACCCTAAATCTGCCAGTTGCAAAATGATAAAGAAGTACATATGGATTCATAGAGATTTTCCTCACAGAGTTTGAGCTGCGTTGAGTCTGCGGGAGGAACTCATGTGCACTCTATACCATCTGTTCAGATCGGCTCTTTCAAAATTCCTGACTATATGCAGAAATAGAATTTTTTCCTCTCTCACTAGCCCCAGAGCTCGATATTGATTTTAAAAGACCTTTGCAGCATTCTGCCACTGCAACAATGGAAAGGTAGCTGAAAGAGGTGACAGCATTACAGACAGAGAGCAAACACTAAAAGCTTGTCAGTACTGGTATTTAGGGCAACGCATCAGTGTCATAGATGCGAGAGTAAGAATTCCTAGCACTTCCGCAGCTGTCAGGCTTCAAACATTAAAATGCAGATTTTGATTTTAAGACACAAGCACCCAGCTAAGAGATGTTATTCCACTGCATAATAAAATATATGCCTGCTATATTTAGAAGAGTTGATGATTGTGAGACATGGAGTGAACCAATTTATAAACCGGAGTAAAAAATATACATTAACTCAGATTTTGATATTAAGACATAAGCACCCAACTAAAAGATTATGTTCCTCCTATGCATAATAAAACATGGTTGCTCTGTGTAGAATAGCTGATGGTATGGAGTAAAGTGATCTAATATTCTCTGAGATTGCATCCTGAAGTGCCTCTGAAAACAGAGTAAGGCTGCATAAAAACTCAAATTATGTTTTGTTTTATGGGCCTACTCTGAAAGTTTTGATTTATTATCTTTCTAAAGAGCACAAATCCCTTCTTCACATCTAAGTCCTCGGTGCTCTACAAGTACATTTTTAGTAAGTGTATTATTAAGTTAATAAGCTTTTACTTTGATCCCCCCTCTGAACTAACCAGGCTCTGTACTCAATTTCCTCCTGCTTTATGCTCTCTCAAAACCCATAGCATTATGAATAAAATCAAGACCATCCTGATATGCCCCTCTAGCATTTATACCAGGATGAAGTGTAGCAGCGCTGACCAATGAGGAAACATTTTAAGTTCCATTTCTTCTAGGGTTATTTTCTTTCAGAAAAAAATAATAGGAACAATATGGTTTATCCTAGCATCAATGCACTGTGCACTTGCATGTATAATGCCTATGAATGCTAATGTGCATTACATATTCTGCACCATGATGTCGCTATTACAAAAGCTATTTGACAGGAGCATGAATGGCTCAGGGGGCTGACAGATCTCTGGTTACAGAAACACAAGAGAAAAGGAGAGTTCTCAAAGTCTTGAGAAGAAATGGCAGGAGATTGTTTGTATGTTGACTGAATAGTTTCAAATAAAATGGCCTTTTGTTTTACTTAAACCCCAAAACAATGTATTTAAATCCTTTATTAGTATTTTCATATATATTAAATAAGTCTGCTTAAATTTTTCCTATGCATTTTAAGTAAATTTCCTGCCTTCCAGTAATAAACCCCATTCTACACAGCCTCTCTGAAGCAACCCCACATTTTGAGAGGTACCCTACACATTAGTTCTAATATCAGCTCCTACATTTTTTTAAGGATTCTGAACTTTATTATGAGACACTGTGTAAATGAATGGAGGAAAGAGGAAAGAAAAAATCCAGAAATTATGCTTTTCAAAGAAAGAAGAGACAAAAGAGAAAAGAGAAGACTGAACAAAAAAGCCAAGAAACTTTGTAGGATTGAAAAGATGGATAGAATATCTTTAGGGATAACAAGAATATCAAGTTAGAATAGTAAAGACTTGGAAAAATAGCCAAGGGTTTAAAAAGGATACCAAATGTCAGATTTCAGGGCAAACAACACCACCTTACTAATAATTTGAGCTAGGAAGCAACTTTCCATTGGGTATGATATCCCATAATTGCTTACTAGAAGGGGTTTTGTATCTTCCTCTGAAGCATTTGGTATTGGCTACTTTTATAAAATTAATACACAGGGCTAGATAGATCACTGGTCTGATCCAGTATGGTAATATCTATGTTACTAAATTATATGGAATTTGGTAGAATAAATCAGACAGGGAAGAAGAGAAGAGGACATAAAGATGTAATGCCTAGGAACTGGGCAGCATCTTTTAAAGTAATTTGTGAGCCATACAGCTACTGACAGTCTCTAAGGGTATGTCTACACAGCAAAGTTATTTCGAAAGAACAGCCCTTATTTTGAAATAACTTTACGAGCATCTACACAGCCAAACCGCTATTTCGAAATAAATTCGAAATAGCGGAGCGTTTATTTTGAATTTGGTAAACTTCATTCTATGAGGAATAACACCAAATTCAAAATAGCTATTTCAAAATAAGTGCTGTGTAGACACTTATTTCGAAATAGGGGGCCGCCAGCCTTCCCAGAGTGCCCTGGTGGCCACTCCGGCCTCAACCAAGAACACTCCTCTCCCTTCCCCCTCCCCGGAGCCCTTAGAGGGGTAGACTCTGGCCACAGTGCCTGTGCTAGTTCCAAGCCTGCCAGCCCAGAGCCAACAGTCATTACCCCTGACCCAGTGACCCCAAAACATGAGCCAGCAAGTCACTGGCAGCCAGCCCTCCACTGCTCCCCAGGAGCAGTCTGCCAGCTCCCAGGAGCCTGCCATGGCCCAGGGAAGGTGGGTGCCATCCTGGTCCAGGGTGGAGATCATGGACCTTATTCAGCTTTGGGGGGGGATGCCCCCAACGTCCATGATCTCCACACTAGATGGAGGAATGCGGCCATCTATGGCAGGATAGCTGCCAGCCTGGCCACCAAAGACCACATGCGAACCCAGGAGCAGGTCTGCATGACAATCAAGTTGGTCCGGTGAGACCCCCAATCCTGAGGCCTGAGCTTCCCCTCCCCCTTCTTCCCCTTGCTTCCCCCTTCCAGCTCTCTCCTCCCAGGTTTCCTCTCCCCTCTCCCACCCTCTCTTCTCCCCTCTCCCGCCTCCTTTCCAGAGTCTCACCAGAGTTTCATTCTCCCCCCCCCCAAATTTGTTAAATAAAGAGAGTTTGTGTTCATGAAAATACATGTATTTTATTTGACATCAGGAAGGGGGGTTAGGGAGGGGTAAGTGGAAGGACGTGAGGGAGGAACAGGGCTGGATTACCCAATAGGCAGACTAAGCACATGCTTAGGGCACCAGCAAAGCAGGGACACCAAAAAAAAAAGAGATTTTACGGTATAGTATTGTTTTTATTTTGAATTACATATTGGGGGGCACCATAATCTTTTCAGTGTTTAGGGCCGCTAAAGGTCTTAATCAACCCTGGGGAGGAATGAGGCACAAGTCCCCAGTGGGGCAGACCAGGGAGGCTCTTAGTGCTCCTCAGGGTGGAAGCTCTCCTGCAGGTCCTTCTGGATACTGACAGCCCCCCAATGGACCTCCCGGATGGCAGCCTGCAAAAAGTGCAGCCAGGCTCGCAGCAATATGTCCAAGAGAAGCACCAGAGTGCCCAGGCGCAGCTCTGGCTCCATGTTGCAGAGTGCTGTGGTGTCCCGAGTGAGGGCAACCAGAGCACGCAGAGAGAAAATTCTTTGCTGTCCCTCATCGAGGTAGACAAGCAAGCAGGGAAACGTGAGAATTGGCTGGACAGGGGAGAGGGAACCCTTTAAGCACAGAGCTCAGATAGTCTCAGGCAGCAGCCCCACACAGTAAATCCTGACCTGGTGCTCTGCCGGAACTGGTGCCGGCCAGCCTTCAATGCGATTCAGAGTCCACTCAGTGTGGACGCGCTATTTCTAAATAGCAAAATGCTATTTTGAAATGCATTTTGTGTGTAGACGCGTTATTTCAAAATAACTTATTTCGAAATAACTATTTCAAAATAAGCTATTTCAAAATAACGCTATAGTGTAGACATACCCTAAGGCTTCAGAAACCACTCAAAGCCTGCCAGAGCAGCAATTTGTATATGTAGCTAAGCCTTGCGTATTGTTCATGGCTTGTAATGAAAGTTATTCGGACCCCATTGTGCATTTGTGGTTCCTTCATATCACGTCAGGGGTAGGGAACCTCAGGCCTGACCCCCAGCTTGTCTGGATCCAGCCTCCAAAGCTCAGGGCTCCCCCCCCCCCAGTGTTGGGGAGTATGCACTGGCACTCCAGCCACCACATCGTTCCACCATGGGTCTGGTGGATGCAAAATCTGCTAGCCTGGGCCCCACTAGACTCTGGTGTGCCAGGGAAATGTGGGGAGTGTCTTTCTCCTTCTCAGCTGGGGGCCACAACTGTGACGGTTAGTTTTGGGGGTTTTGCTTCTCTCTTGTGTGTGGCCCCTGACTGTTATGTGAGTCAGCGGCCCCCAACTCAAAACAAGTTCCCCATCCCTGATATACGTTATGTAAAGACCAAAAGACAGAAAAACTGGCAATAAGGACATGATCCTAATCAGTTAAATAGGGAGTGGTGGCAGAAGCTTAGTTAAACAGCCTTCAGGTTTACTTCCAATGGGAATTATTCCAGTCAGGTAAGCCCTCTGGAATGCTCAGTCTCTACATTGACAAGATTTACCTTTTGAGTAGAAAGTGCCATGTGCCTGAGAAGCTGAGCTGTCAGCCTCTATTCTCATAAGGGGGCTTTAAGAAGTCATTTAGATATGATAGGGTCATTCCATTCAACTCCTTGAAGATAAAGACCAAGACTTTATATTTGACTCAATATTCTATGGGAAACCAGTGTAGAGAGTGATGGACAGGTATGATGAGCTCATGATAGCTCATGAGGGTTGCTAAGGAGATAAGCTGCAGCAGTCTATAATGATTGAAGCTTACCAAGGGCTAATTACTTCATGCTCAGGCATACTGAATTGCTTGTAGCCTAATCTGTAAACTGGCCCATCTGGCCTCATAAGCCACTTCAGGGTAAGTGTAGGGGTGAACACCTCATCACCGTAGCCAATAGAATAATGAAAGAAAAAACAGCCAGAGTTATGCATTTTTTCTTTTCAATGTGGTTCTAGTTTGAGCTTTTGTGAGAGAAAAGTGTCTGGTTCATTTTCTGATCATTGCAAAATAATTAATTTCAAACTCAGGGATCAGGGAAAGTCATTCAGGCTATGTCTACACTACGGGAGGTTTCCGGGATACCACCGGTATCCCGGAAAAATTTCACCACATCCAGGGAACACATCTGCTCTTCCGCTTTTTTTTTGGCAGAAGAGCAGACGCGCTCTTTCAGAAGCCCTGTCTTCCTCTTCCCACGAGGAAGAAGGGCTCTTCTGAAAGAGAAGGCTTTTCCAAAATTTTGGCCCAGTGTAGATGGGCCAAATTTTGGAAAAGCCTCTTCCGAAAGAACTATCGGAAAAAGGTACTCAAATTTTCCAATAGATCCCTGTAGTGTAGACATAGTCTCACTTGCATCTAGTTTCATCCCATTGAGGCAGCTAAGATATCTCATTGAGAATGACTTTGCCTTGTTTATATAGTTTCATTTTCCCTTTTATTTCTCTAGCCAGATATTGCCTTGTGTTGCAAGCATTTCACAGCTTCAGAGTGAAGAAGTGTTGGGGTCAGATAGAACTTGGATGTAAGCCCTTTAAGGCAGGGACTCTCACATCCTGAGTCCTGGAATCCATTAAATGACTATTACCAGTGATTAAAAGTCTCAGAGGGGAAGCTGTGTTAGTCTGTAACTTAAAAAAAACCAAAACTTGAAAAACAGCAATGGTCCTGTAGCACTTTAGAGACTAACCAAATATCTATAGATTTGTAACCCTTCTTCCAGGTAGCACCAGCAGCAGCCAGGGTCAGGTTCAATATCTAGAGGTTCCTTTCCATCCATCCAACACAGAACTGGCTTGAGCCCCCACCCAGTAACCCGGGAAATTCACACACAGCCCTGGGTACCTCTGGGAGGCAATGCTTCCTCACTCACAAGCACAGAGTCTGAGCATAGAAAAGAATCTTTTAGTAAAAGGAGAGAAGTAACGTGGCATTAACTTGGGAAAACACCACAAACAGAATTCATAACCAAACCACGAGTAAATGACACAATTCAAGTATGTTGGGCAATGTCCTTTGCCCCTCAGGCTCACATGTCCAGATATGTAAGTGTCCCATTCACATGCCCATCCCTTCTCTGCACCCCACTCATAGTTGCTTCCCTTGATCAGGGCAGACCAGAGTTCATAGGTGATCTGCAGAGCTCACCTCCAATCCTGGGGGACAGGGGTAGGAGGCATCTCACCCACTCCGCTAGTCACTCACTATTCATGTGCTCATTGCTCTGTGGCACCACTTTGCTGGCTGCCTACTGGCTGCTTGCTCCTGCCAGCTGCCCTGCTGGCTGGCCGCCTGCCGCTGATTCTGCCAGCCAGCCACTTGTGATAGATTTGGCTATCTATCTATCTAGTGGCTGCGTCTAGACTGGCAAGTTTTTCTGCAAAAGCAGCTGACCACTTGAATTTGCGCAAGAACACTGACGATCTAATGTATGATCGTCAGTGTTCTTGCACAAATACAATGACTCTCCCGTTCGGGAAAAAGCACTCTTGAGCAAATGCTTTTGCACAAGAGGGCCAGTGTAGACAACTGAGAACTGTTTTGCACAAAAAAGCCCCAATGGCGAAAATGGCTACCGGGGCTTTCTTGCGCAAAACCACGTCTAGATTGGCACGGACACTTTTCTGCAAAAAGTGCTTTTGCGCAAAAGCGTCCGTGCCAATCTAGACGCTCTTTTCCGCAAATGCTTTTAACGGAAAAACTTTTCCGTTAAAAGAAATTGCGGAAAATAATGCCAGTCTAGACGTAGCCAGTGAGTTCAGCTCTCCATGATGTCAGTTTCTCAGTGATTTCAGCTCTTGGCCCACAGCACAATCCAGCCAAAAGATTCCAGCATCCACTGGAATAACATTTTAAAATAATAAAGAGACTCCATATGGAGTCCATTTTAGTTCTATCATTAGAACAGGGGAGGGGGAGGAAAAACAGGTTGAACCCGTCTTACAGCTCATGCCTGGAGAGCATGTAGACTGCTGGTTAAGAGCTCTTCCCTTTGCCCCTCCAATTGATTTCACAGAGTTTGGAAGAGAAAGCCTTGTCCATCTGAGATTCTTTTCAATGACAGTGTCTCTCCTTTGAACTGAGTTAAACACAGTCTGTTTTTCTGCATTCCCAATAACTCCAAGCATTGGTGGTCATGTTTTACAATTCCCACATTTAGGGTTAACATGATTTGTGACCCCATAACAGCCAAATTGGTTATAATAGGCAAAATACCATTCTAACAACTGAATACCTATCAGGCCTAAGCAACTGGGTGAACTATATTTACATAACCACACCCAGGTTTTCTTTCTCATTTCATAGTGCACAACAATATGATAAAGCAATCTGGGATAAGAGGAGAAGATTACATCATCATATCAAAATTGTAGGGGGGAGGGGCTTTGGGAAACAAATAGTTTCTGAAACTGGAATTTCACCACCTCACCAATCCTCATATGTAATAATAACACCAACGACAACCCTAATCCTTTGCAAACATATCATGAAGGATATCTAAGAACTATCAGCATACCAGTACTAATTGCACAGTCAACCCAGACAATGATGTATCACACAACACAGTGCCCCTCCCATGAGGGCATTGGTTTGGGACTGATTAGGAAAAAGAAGTGCCACTGAATCATCATCTGAATACTTTCTGGTGGACACTGGATTTCCTGTGAGGTCTCCTATAAAAAGAATGGTTCAGTCTATCCATACTTAAATTTGTGAGATCTGACAGAATCAAGTCCCAGGGGCATATATCAACACCTAGCTAATAATGAGAGCTAGGAAGCAGCTTTCCCTTGGGTATGAGATCCCATAATTGCTTACTACAAGGGGTTTTGTATCTTCCTCTGAAGCATTTGGTATTGGCTATCAGATTTTCACCTAATTTTGAACCTAATTTTCACCATTGCAAACTCCATACTCTTTTTTTCAAATAGAACACACTCTTGATTGTGCATGCTGGCTGCATTCCCAAAGGGCTAGAAGATCAATGAAAAGCACATTTGTGTGTTCAAATATCACCTGGTTGTTCTCAGAGCATTCTGTCCCTATTTGAATACAAAACACAGCTAAAGGTTAATTATTGCTTCCCACTGATGATTCATCTGTAAGCTTCTCCTAGAGGAAAATCATTTTAAAAGAAATTGTGTTTAATTTTTTTTTTAATCACTGTAACTTGGTGCACATCAGTCTGTTGTTTGGCCTATGAAAGCACAGTGAGCAGCTGGCTTTCTGAAGCTTACCTATGACATTTCATCTTTTGAAAATGCTTCAGTGAGACCTTTTTCTGAAAGCATTTCCACATGGTGTGCCCCCATACACTGAAATCAACATTTAAAAGGCACTACTTCATTACTTTTTCCTGTACAACTGAGTGAAGGAGGAGGAGGGCAAAGGGCAGAGAAACTGGTCACCTTCAGTAATGGGTAGACCCCCTCCTGCTGCAGTGAGGAAGTTATTTAGAGAACATTGCTGAAGCAGGTTTATTGTTTTTCATTTTATAACCTATTTCAGACTACAAAACCCACACCACAATAATGTTCAGAGCCTGAAAAAAATCCACAAAGCAATAAAATAAGTTTTTCAGTTCAGGGGAGACTTTTGTGAAGGTGATGCACAAGAGAGATTGTGGCCCCATTGTTCCAAATCTTGTATTGTCTCTGATTAAACTCCAAATTTAAGGGCCACATTTTGTCCCTCAATCAGTTCATATGCTGATATATTTCAAAATCAATGGAACTGGCATGGTGTAAATAAGTGCAGAATTTGTTCCCAAGTAGGTCTAGTCAGGGCCTTTATTTCTCCCCTCAACATTTCCAGAGAAAACAACAACTTTTGGTTTTCATCAGTATTTTTGTATTTCAGCTGGGAAAAAATGAAAACTCCCCACAACTTAGGTTTTACATCAACCCAAAAATGTATCAGAAAAATAGAATTTCTGTTACAAAATTGTCCATTTTGTCTTAAATCCATTTTTTATCATCATAAAAAAAGAATGGAAACAAAATTCCAACCAGCTTTATTCCCACCTATCTAGACTCAGGCATGGACTTGCTGCTCTAATGGCAAGAATTCTAGCTTCTGCATCATACTGTAGGGATCTTTGTATTCTACCGCATTACTCCTACCCAGGTGCATAAATGAAGATACTGTTGCTAGCAAGTTCACTGCTATTACAGATCAAGGGCCTACTGCAATTGTTCCTATGCCAGTGGCATCAACCTCACATAAATTAGCCTTTGCTGTTTCTTCTCTTTGTATTATTAATACACACAAAGCTACTTTGGAGCTGAAATGAGTCCTGAGCATATCCCTTTTCTATTGGGAGGACTGCATAATCCTACAGCTTTGGACATAGCTTCTGGAACAGCAGAGAGACAAGGAAGGCAGCATTAAAACCAGAGGAGATTTTGAGGCTGTCCTTTCTGATCTCCTATACAAACTCAAGCTGACCAGATTCTGATCTCATTTATGCCTTTATAAACCCAGGGCAATGTCTTCATCTTCACTTTTAGCACTAGCTCTCTGTGTTTAGGGGACTTCTTGCTATAGATCTTTTACCAGAAAAGGAAGCAGAATGTACTTGTAAAGCTTGGCTATTGTTTGTTTTCAACTGTTTCCCTAGACTAAGCAACTTTTACCTTTTCTATCTCAGTGCAGGGAGAGTGCAAGTCCAAAACACAGGCATGATTTGAGATACATGGGAAAGATTGCAAATGTGTCAGAATAGCATATACAATCATCCAAACCTACCCAAACTAGATTTATGTGTCTGGGTTCAGATAAAAGGGCATTATAATAGCCCCTGTCTTCTGAGTCTGTCTGGCCACCAGCAAGACATAATCCATTATTTTAAAAAACATATTTTCAACTCCTGGATTAGTATTGCCTTCCTCCCTTTCTTGCCAGACTGCATCGACGTTGCATGCTGTTTGACTGCACTTCTCTCCACCCACGCATCAAAAGATTAGATTAATTGGCTGGGTTTTCCCCATTAATCTGTATGAGTGATCACATAGATCTAACTACCCCTTCTGCACTATTTTTCACTTTCGCTTTGGCTTGCTAGTCCAACAGTAAATCTTTAGTCCATTTCTCCACACCTCCCCTACCTGTTTGCGGTTGCAGCCGCAGCCTTCCACCTCCCAGTTCAGAAACTGCTCTCAAAATTACAAACACTTCAAGCACAAGTATCCCTGCAGACACTAAAATAGTTTATTGAAGCAAGGGTTGGCTCAATTTGGATACCTCTCAGACATGCACATGCCCAGCTTGCTCACCCAAAAGGAAAAAAAATAGATTGCATAGTTCCAGCAGAGGTCCTTCCTTATTGATTCCTCAGAGTGATTAAACATGAAACATCTTGAATTCCTATAGTGATGTCTGTTGACTCTTTTTACAATTATATTGTCTGAGAAAAGAGATATACTTCACGGTGTTTCAAATAACTGGAATTCCAGATCAATAGAGATGTTGGTAAATGCTGTACTAAATTAGAAATGAGAAAAATTAGAGAGCGAAAGTGAGGCTGTATGTAGGGATAGTTGTTAAGGGCTGTAGACAAGTGACTACCTCACTGCACCTCTGGGTTATTTTAGGGCAGCTCGGCACAGTGCCCCTCACCTCAGTTTCCCTTCTTGGATCCGCAAATAAATCACATGGGAGTTTGTTTTTTTTTATCTCCACTTTAATCATAAGAGCCCTTCTGAAGGTTTGACTTTTCGACTTAAAGATCAAAACTAAATGCAAAAATCTTCCCTCCAGCCAGGTACAAGCCAAACTCCCCTGGTCCTTCTCTTAGCAATCTACCTCCCCTGTTCACACGGTATTCCCAGCAGGAGCCAATCTCATTCCCTGAAGTCTCCATACTGCCTTCTTCAGCTACCTCTTGCTCTTCATAGGGCTACCTGATTCCTCTCAGATGAGGCTTATTCTGCTGTCAGGCCAACCCAAAGGCAAGCCATTCTCTTACTAATGTCATGGTGAGGAACATAAAGAAATTCAATTGTAATGCTGAAGGATACAATTAAAACTGATCTTCATGCAGTACTGAAAACTCAGTTTAATATTTCAGTTCTATATTCCTGTTCAAAATGAATAGCCTGTATTGGTGACTCCCATTTTCGCAGTCACAGAAAGCACAAGTGAAAGATCAGTTAAGAAAATAAGAACAGCCAAACTGTGTCAGACCAAAGGTCCAGTTAACTCAGTATCCTCTTTTCTGACTGTGGGTATGTCTACATTGCGTTCCTCTTTCGAGAAAGGAATGCAAATGCAGCCGAGCAAAATTGCAAATGAAGCGCGGATTTGAATTTCCTGTGCTTCATTTGCATAATTGCTGTGTAGATGAGGTTATTTTGAGAAAAAAACCCTTCTTTCAAAATAACCTAGGGTCTACACAGCATCTACACAGCGTTTTTTCTCTCAAAATAGGGTATTTCAAAAAAGCAGCTGGCGCGATTATGCAAATGAAGCACGGGAAATTCAAATCTGCACTTCATTTGCAATTTCGCTCTGCTGCATTTGCATTCCTCTCTTGAAAGAAGAATGCAATGTAGACATACCCTGTGGCCAATCCCAGGTTCTCCATAGGTAATCAGAGGGGCAGACAAAATTGACAGGACCCTGGGCAACGTGAGGGGGAGGGGCTGGCTCTATGCTCCCAGAAGGGGCAGGGCCTCAGGCAGAAGAGGTGGGGCTGGGTCAGTCAGCCCTCTGTTCTGCCCACCTTCCCCTCCCTGAAGAAGCCTCAGAGCCACATGGAGCATGCTGCATGGTACTCCAGTGATGATTTAAAGGGTCCAGAACTCTGGCCAATGCTTCAGTAGAAACTGGGTCCCAGGCCCTTTTGAATCACTGGGCACTTGGGCAACTGCCCTCTTTGCTCCCCTGGCCTGAAGGTAATCATCAAGGTCTGGGCTACACTATAGCTTAAGATATGCAACTCCAGCTACATTAATTACGTAGTTGGAGTTGAGGTATCTTCAGTTGCATTTCCACACCGTTCATACAGTGGGAGGTCGATGACAGCAAAACCTCCCATCAGCTTCCCTTACTCCTTGTGAGGAGCAGGAGTACTGGTGCCGACAGGGGTACCCTCTGAGTTCAGTTTAAAGGGTCTCTATGTGGCAGCGTCAATCATCCATGTAGTGTAGACATAGCCCAAATGATCCATTTCCTGTCACCCATTCCCAAGTTCTCACAAACAGAGGCTACCCATCCTGGCTAATAGCTATTGATGGACTTATCCTCCTTAAACTTATCTAGTTCTTTTTTGAGCTTGGTTATAGTCTTGGCTTCCACAACAGTTCCAGTAGTTATAGCTATCTATGAAAATGGTCATTTCTGGTTATCCAGAATCTATGCAACATGTCATACCATGTGGCAATTGCCAAGAAAGTGTAGCAGGTTTATAACTGCTGAAGTGATTAACAGTTACAGCAGTGGTCTCCAAATTGTGGGGTTGCCTTTGCATGGAGAAACACTTGGGGGTGGGAGGATGCACAGCAAGACTGGGCAACCTCCTATGAGGGGAAAAGAGGGAGCACCATGCTTCCAGCCTTGTTCTGCCCTCAGACTAGCTACCTCCAGCTTTGCTCATCTCCCAACCTGGTTCAGCCCCTAGTCTGCTCTGCATACAGGCCTAGTGATAAATAAGTGATACATTGTGATAAATAAGTAAACAGAAAAAGCAACAATACACTGGGGAAGAATAAAAACAAGTTTTAAAATAGGGGCTTTTGCAGTAAGATAACCATGGAGCTGACTACACTGATGTGTTGGAAATTAATGTATGCAAAGAAGGGTACTAACTGTTGGAAGTTAAATTGTGGTTAGCTGGCATACACATGTAGGTCTGAGCTGAAACCTTATAAAATATGTTCCCAGACATGAATTGTGAAAGATGGTATAAATTGGGCTGTCATATCTCAGTTATGAGATATTTCACTAACTTTATTCTTCTATCTGTATTTTCTACAATTTTCAGGAGTATAACAATCCCAAGAGTTGTTCACTTAATTATATCAGTTTATTGTAGCTGTAAGCTGCCTAGACATGGGCAGCCTACCTAGTGGGTGGTGCAGGGACTTGCCTGGTGGCTGTGGTGGCAGTTTGGAGTAATGCCACGTGTAAATGTAGGACTATGGTATCAGACTTATTGAGCCCAGCTGAACTTGCTGTGTTGCCTAGCGACCAGGCTGGGAGCCAGCTGTGATCCTGAGAGTGCTATTGCATTTACGTGTATGCGTATTTGGATTTAAAGTAAAGTCTTTAAGTCTCTGTCTGTCTCAACAATCCCATCCTAAATAATAATCTTGTGTAACTGTCTGGATAAAGAACCTGTGTCAGTGGCATGCAATCCTGCACCCAAATTCCTCAAGTCTGCATTGTGATAACTTGACTCATCATGAAAATTAAAAAAGAGGTGTTCACAACGGCTTTCTGTCCCCAAGTATTCCATAGCCATCCCAACAAATTGTGTATCTGGGTAATATGTAGAGCTAAGGTGGGGATGGGAAGGAGAACCATACCCTTAATCCCACTCCTAAAAATCTCCTTCTATGGAGAGGGGCTGGCCCAAAGGAAAGACAGTGAAAGGAAAATGATGGGATGAGAAGAATGTGTCGTCAACCTGAAATAGCATCAGTCCAAGCAAAAACTCCAGATATTGTGGGATTGTACAGTGCTTGTGCACTTTGAACATTCAGTGAACCGTGGAATCACATTAGATGGAACACTGACATCCAAAGAGCACATCAAGAAGTTAAAAAAGAAAATGACTTCTAGGAATTGTGCACTGCAGAAACTGGCTGTCACAAAATGGGTAACTATTCCTAAACAGAGCAACCAGTCTTGCTCTGTGTTAATCAGATGCAGACTACTGTGGCCTAGTATGATCATGCTTGAGTCATGCACTCAAAGTTGACATTGAACATAATCATTTACAAGAACCCTGAAACCAACTCCCACATGGTCACTGTGCTGCCTCGCAGGAACTGCACTAATATCCATGAGGTGGGATGACTCTAGTAAAAAAAGGAGTGTGATGGGGTGTTCACCCTGCTCCAGTCCTGATGGGAGTAAGGTAGGGCCAATTAACCACATAAGCTTCTCTTGGAGGGGAGCCAGGGCTCAATAATGTTTAATTAAGTATGAAGCTCACCTGGACAGGAACAGGGCATCATCTATAAAGTTAAGTAGCTCAGAACCAGAGGGAAATAATCTGCATTCACTCCCTGTTGTTAGTGGGTCTGGCAAGAAGCCAAAGGGGTAAGTAACTACACAGAAAAGAGACTAAGAGTACATCTACACTGCACAGCTATTTCGGGATACCAGAGGTATAGCTACCCCGCATCCACACAAGCTGCCCGTTATTTCAAAATATCTTTTGAAGTAATGGGCACACTATTTCAGCATCCCGGTAACCCTTGTCCCATGAGGGTTAAGGGATGTCTCAAAATAGTGCGTTATTTTGAAATTTGTCACTATGTACACGAGCCAGATTTTGAAATAGCTTATTTCAAAATTCAATCGAAATAAGATACGCAATTTGCGTAGTGCAAATTGCATATCTTATTTTGAGTTTAGGGTGCTGTGTAGATGTACCCCTAGAAACTGGTGCCACAAGACTACTCATTGTTTTTAAGGACAGGTGGTAAATCCAGAGGTGCAAAAAAATAAGGGAAAAGTATGGCAAAGCCCAAGGTAGTAGCAACCAGATCTGAGAGTAAGTAGATCATAGTTGTGGAGCATAGGGGCCCTGGGCTGGAACCCAAAAGAGAGGGTGGGCCTGGATTCCCCCACTGGCCTCGGGGGAAATAACATGGCCTTGCACATAGAATGGAGGACTGCCCTGAACAGCACAATGGCTGTTTGTCCAAAGAGACACCGACAGACCAAGGAAGGGAAGACATGAAGTGACTTGTCCAGAGGACTGAATCACAAAGAAGATGACTACCCTGAGTCCTGCATGGTGAGACCAAGACAACAGGCTGAGCAACTGTACGAAGAAGTGCCCATCCCCAGGAATTAATCCCCAGATGGGCCATGAGTAGGCACAACAGCAGTGAATTGTGAAACTCATTACAAAGGGACAAAAAGATGCATGATCCAGAACAGTCACTGTGTGAATATGTTCCACTGCTCAAGAAGCTAAACAGAAACAGATATGCCTCTGAAAATCCCTTACTCCAAAATTCTACTGTGGAAGGTGACAGAGTAACCAAACGATGGGAAATGATAGTGACCGTAGAGAACCCTGTTCTTTGATAACAACTCCCTTCAGGAACTGACCTCAAACAAAAACACTGTTGTAGTCTAAATTGAAATGGGGTGGCAAAGACTGATGACAATATGATAAATTGTTGTACCCCAACTGTGAATGTGAAGAGCCTACACAAAATACTTGAACAGTGGCTGATGCAGTGTCTTCTGTTGACATCCTGTGCTCCTGAGGAATTTATTTGTGACAAGTGATAACATCAGATCTTGGCTGCAGGTTTGGAGAATTAAGATTTGATTATGATGATTTGCACGGTGTTTTATAGACAGTTAAAATATGATAGGTCTCTTATGCCAGGAGTTTACAAAACAAGGGACCGATCTTTATAAGGTGGGAGGTGTGTGCTCAGCTCCTACTGTTGTCATCTGAGTTACTTAGTGCCTCACTAGATTTGGACTTATCATTAATGGTCTCCTCATAGGTTAGAAAATCTAAATTGGATTAGGCAAAGCTCTGGGACTGACTAAGCATCAGTCCTTGAAGTTCTCACTTAGGCCCAGTCATGCTGACATTAGATGGAGATAAAACTAGTAAGTACTTCATATTTTGTCTCTTTAGGTGCATTTATACATGAAAATAAAACAAGCAGCAGATTAAAATTCAGCTTTGAAGATGAACTGAGGTTTTCTTGCCACCACTATGTGAGGAAAACACTAAACAAAAATTAAGAATTATTACACTGAATACAATTATTCCATCTTCTGTCTTCCATTTATATTGTTGCAACTTCTGGCCAATTTGATTCCAGGAGGCAACACAGAATTATATTTCAGGTGCTAAAATTAACTAAATATCTGGAGAGTAGAAATATATATGTTTTGGAGAAAAAAAAAATATATTCAAAAACATCAGCACTACTGAGGAAAAATACCAAGTGTAGAGCCCATCTTCATGACAGAGATAATGATTCCTTGGACATGGAAAGTAATTACAAATGTTGCACTTTTTTATCGGGCACTTTATGTACATATAAGCAGTATTTTAATGTGAAGCCTAAGTTCTTTTACTTTGTTGAAGGCTGCCACGTATTATATCCAGCTATAGATGCAGATACAGAATTCTGTGGTTTGTCATTTGTTTCACCCTGTGGTGCTTGATGCTACCTTCCACTCCAAGCATAAGATACACTTTTTCAACCTTGACTTCTGTGACACACATATAAAAAGGTGTAGAAAAAAGAAAAGTACATTTCACTGGAATAGCACATTGCACACACAGTTCTCCCTCGGGGAGATGATAGTCATGTCACCCAATGCACAACTGGAAGGAGCTGAGATACTATAATGACAATGATGACAGCAAATTGTATTTTCTAGAAATGAACCTAATTTATGTATAAAATAACAATTCAATAACCTGGATAGATGCTCCTGGTTTTTAAAAGACCTTGTAATTTCTACTCACTCTACCATGGCCTAAAAATATTTGATAATTACCCATGTGTCATTGCTTGTGTATTTGTTCTGTGTGAACAGCAATATCAAGTTGCACCACAATTTTCATCTAAATTACAACTTGTACGTCAAAGTATGATTGATTTCTTAATTTATTTTTCTAATGGCACTGCAAATGGTAATATTTACATTTGTGTTCAGTCTCCACACTTGGGTTCGGCTCAAATTAAAATATTGAGGATGCGGAGAAAATTAGAAGTCATCATTTGAGCCTAATCCTTCTATTGATGCCAGTGGCAACAGATCTGGGATAGTCATGTGATGAAATTAGTAATGTTTAAAACACAATGCAGAGGAGGAGAACTACCTCGATCATTCATGTTCCTTCATGGTTATTTCAACAGTGTTATGGAGAGTGGGAGTCATGTGAAATGGGACTGAGCATCAGGGCTCTTGGGTTTTCTCTCTTATTTCATTACTAATAACTTAGATTATATCTGCACCAGAGCAGGAAGGTATGAATTCCACCTTAAAGAGACGTGCCCATGGTAACTCACTCTGATGGAGATAGTGCACTAAGGCTGCGTCTAGACTGGCAAGTTTTTGCTCAAAAACTTGCCAGCTGTCTACACTGGCCACTTGAATTTGCGCAAGAACACTGACGATCTAATGTATGATCGTCAGTGTTCTTGCGCAAATACAATGATGCTCCTGTTCGGGCAAAAGCCCTCTTGCGCAAATGTATTTGCACAAGAGGGCCAGTGTAGACAGCTAAAAAGTGTTTTGTGCAAAAAAGCCCCGATGGCTAAAATGGCGATCGGGGCTTTCTTGCGCAAAACCGCGTCTAGATTGTCACGGACGCGTTTCCGCAAAAAGTGCTTTTGCGCAAAAGCGTCCGTGCGAATCTAGACGCTCTTTTCAGCAAATGCTTTTAACGGAAAAACTTTTCCGTTAAAAGCATTTGCGGAAGATCATGCCAGTCTAGATGTAGCCTAAAAGTGTAGCTGCAGTATAGCAAGCAGCAGGAGGCACTGGCACGATGACTAGCACCTCCCACCATTTGCACCACAATGGCTGCTCTTCTATTTTTAGCATGGGTGCATCGCCTCAGAATGGAATTTATACCTTCCATCTCCTGTGTGCATATACTCTAATCACTTAAGCCTTAATCCACTAATTTGGGTTCCTCAGAATTTTGGATGCCCAATTCAAGAGATAGAGCACCTGACTTTGAGCAGATAAGCCACTGCAACTCCAGCTGATATCAGTAGGAACCTTGAGCCACTTTTTTAGTCACACACATAGTTATTAATTTGTTTTTATTAATAGTACATTCAGTCTCATCAGATGTTTCCTAGAAGAATGACTGACTCATCTAAAGACAGGAGTCAACAGTTTGCGGAGAAATTGACATTTAGCAGAAGAAGTACTATATTGCTGTAAGCAAAGCCTTTGTGTTCACACTTGAAAAAATATAAATATTACTTAGCTAGGGAATAACAAGGATTGGATTTAGGCTGCAATTCCATGCTATACTTACATATACTGAGCCCCTAAGCATTATGTATTGTTGGAGTTGCCTCAAATCTAGAAGTAACAAAATCAAAAGCCTAGGAATCAACATGCAAGTGCAACTTTTCAGAAATCTACATTTCTGATTTGAGTGATGTTATCTTTGCTTTTATCACACAAAAATGAAAAAAGAAATCTCAAGGTTATTTGCAAGACCAGGGTAAGGAAGAAAAAGGGAACTCTCAGAGGATATGTCTAGACTGCAGAGCTTTTCTGGGATACCGGTTTTTCTGGCATCCCTGTAAAGCTTGTTCTACGAGGAAGAAGAGATGTTCTGAAAGAGGCATTTTCCCCGACAACTGGCAAATTGTCAGAAAAGCCTCTTTCAGAAGAAAAGCAGAAAAAGATACGCAAATTGCGCTTTGCGTATCTTTTTCCGACTTTTCTTTGTAGTCTAGACACAGCCAGAAAGTATGAATAAACTTTGGAATAAGGATCCAGATTTTTTAAACTTCTGAAATAGCATAATTCTAAGCAAGCAGAGTAAAGACTTGATCAAAATATATTCCTTGTGAATTTACTTTTTTTAAAAAAACAAAAACAAGGAAACTCAGTTTCTTAATTTTTCTTTTTCTGTAGTGTTTATCTCTTAGTGCCTCTTTTGAGGGCCCTTTTCTGATGATATTCTAGGCTCCTAATGTGCATGTTCATTCGTTTGACCCTAGTGGGACTTAGCTATGATTATTACAAATGTTTGACTTATTGCCAGAGAATCAGCGGATTCAAAGACTTCTACACATTTTGTTAATCCATCTGTCAGAGCTACCCAGGAGCAAAGCATCTCATGCTATGAACCCCTTCCGAGTCTTGTAACAGGCAATTGAAATTCAACTAAAAAAAGGCCACCTGAAATTTTAACTCCACTCCATGGTATGTAATATTCTTCAACCAAGGTACAGTCAAATTGTGAGACCCTGACCTAGGCCTTAGTGCTCTAATAGGACAGGAAAACTCTTCTCCTGCCCCAGTGCCACCCAGTGCTCCTTTTAGGCAAGCCTTCTTAATTTTTCCTTGTGGGTCCTCATTGGCTATTGCCTTCTAACAGTTGCTAGAGGATGAAGTCTTTGTAGTTCTGCCAATAGAAGAACCCAGGTAGCCTCTCTAGGTAATATTTGGAAGTGTGAACTCATTGTCCCTCTTCCCTAGGTGATACTTTTCCTTTGGTGAGTGTATCGTGAGGCAACATCTCTAGTATGTGACAGAGAAAGTCTCATACACCCCAGTTCAGTTATTGATATCTAAACACCTAATCCAGTATAATCCCACTTAAACCTAAGAGCAAGCTTGCATATATTGAGTAGGGTTTAATTCCAGGTAATGAGGTCTGGGAGATAAGGCACTGGATTAGTAGTCAGGAAATCTTGGTTCTATTCCCAGCTCTGATACTGATCTGTTGTGTGATTCTGGAGAAGTCACTTCATGTTTCCAGGCCTCCTCTTTTTCCTCATCCTTCTTCTGTATTTTCTAGAGGAAACCTTGTGTTATTTCCAGGATCATATCAAAACTCAAGTAATTCAGCTACACAATAATTGGCAGTTTACAAAAAGGGAGAATTCACTGAGATAGACCCTTCCCTGGGCAATTTTCTTCAACTAGAGAAAACATGAAGCTTCCAAAGCCTCTCTTTAATTTCCCATAATACCTCAACTGTTCCCTCTGTTGTAGCTAAACAATTTCATACACTAAAAATAACCAAACTCAGTAAGACTTTTTGATATGCGATGGTAGTCTTCATGGTCTCAAATTCCTTCATGGGGAATAAACTGCTCTCCGGTATGCTGTAAGTTAAAACAGAGCTCTAGCTTCTGCTGTAAGAATTTATTGTAAAAGCAATTAAGAAATACAGTGCAATAATTGGTCATTAATCCCGCTGAAAAACACCACTGGTGTAATGAAGAAAAGAGAAAGGAGGCACAACCTAATACATCTTTTATTTTTCTTTTGCTAATCACATCTATTATTATGAAGAATCATCAGTGTGAGATAATCATCATTATCTTACACTCTGGATTAACTGATTTTGCCTTCTTGTTGTGTCCCTTTAAGTGAAAGACTTCCCCAATGCTATACCAGGGTTGGTCATTTCTGATGAAGTAGCTCTTCCCTGCATAACCAGTAGTTTCAGAGTTAATTCTTCTTTTCCTCTATTTTCTTTTTCCATGACTGAACAAAGATAAGAAATATTGTCAAAACATTTAATTAGCAGTTTATTTCTCAGAATAGAAGAGTCAAGTTCAATCCAGAAATAAAGGCATCTTTATTTGAAAAGCACTACAGACAAATAGGGGTTCCTTCCCCCTTCCATCCCCGAAACATTAGCCTCTTTAGTTAAGTTCCTAGCTAAAGGGTCCAAGAAATACTTAAGAATTTTAAAAAATGAAAAAGAATGAGTAATTGAATGTAGTACAGCATAAGGAGTGCTTATACTCTGGCTCAGCCAGTTTAGGGCAAATAATTGTCAAGCTCACTATCATTTCAACCGTTTGTGATCATTTGTGATGGAGTATCCACCCCTCACAGAGCCTGAAGGGGTTAAGATAGCTAGGTGGGCCAATTAACTTCCCCAGCTGCACTTGGAGGAAGAGCCAGGGGACAGGGATTAATTAGATGAGAGGCAGATAGTCAGCAACAGGAAGGGCCTGTATATAACTCAGGAGCTCAGACCTGTGGTGTGGGAACATTTTTAAAACTGAAGGTACCGAGCTTACTCCTTACTCCCTTACTCCTGCCCACTCTCACCCCCAGTGAAGGCCAAGAGGAAAGCCCCAGCATGCAGAGCTGGCAGTCTGGACCCCGGACATGGGGCCAACAGCAGAGGCCCCTAGAACATGGGGCTCAAACCGGGACCGCAGCACGCAGGGGTATGCAGAGCTCTTGGAGTGCAGGGCAGCAGCCAGGAACTCAGTTCATGGGGCACTAGCAGATCCTCCCAGCACATGGGGCCAACTCCAGACTCCAACTGGGATCCCAACATACAGTGCCAGTAGCAGAGCCCATGGTGCATAGGATGACAGCTGGGAACCTGCCATACAGGGCTCACAGCAAAAGCCCTGGTGCATGGCGCCAGTAGCTGGAACCATGGGCACTAGACCAGGAGTCAGGGGGTGCTGCTTCACACCCTGCACCCCTAGTTACCACGGCTCTGGCTGAGATCAGCTGGAGGCTACAGGGAAGTAGTCTGCAGCCACTTCCTGGGGAAAGAGAGCTGTGCTTGGGGCTATCAAAGCAAGTACCGTACAGTTAGTCACTGAGAGGAGGGAGTTTGGGCTGAGAGAGTGAGGAGAGCTGGAAAAGCTCATGAGGAATGTGGTAAGGCAGGAGGATGCAGATTTGGCTGCTGAAGAGAAGGCCCCTGAGCTGATACTTGGAGGAGAAGGTGAGCCTGTGTTAGCCTTCCAGATGCTGAGAAAGAGACACAGACCAGGCTGTGGAGAGCAGGCTGCCTGGGACAGTTTGCCTGAAAAGTTTGCCTGGGACAGTTTTCCTGACATCCTGGAAGGAAAGGACTATAGTGACCTGGCTGGAGGACAATTCTAAAAAGAGGGAGCTGCAACTCCTGGGAAAAGAAAGCCTGCAAGCGGAAAGTGGGATGACAGGGGAGGCACAACCAAAGGTGCGTGCAGCACCTGGAAGGAGCTAATCCCCAGATGAGACACCTTAGGTGTAAATGGACCTTGTAACACTGTCAAGCTTATTTGTGTTGCTGCATTTTTCTAAACTTCAAAGAGTCACATTTATTCATCCTCTGCTCTTAGGAAGACCAGTTATAAAATAAATTACAGATAACACTTCCTGTTCAGCACCAACTTACAGTGCAATGGAGCTGGGTAGGAAATGGTTTCCCCATCTTGTGAAATTTGTCCAGATTTCAAAAAAAGCTTTCCCATTCCCAACCCAGGTGAAACTGACACCTTTGACTTTTTGCCATTTTTCACCAGAGTCACAAAAGGACTTCAGTGTTCCACTCCCATTTTAGGCACCTCAGCTTAAAATTTAGGCACCACCATGATCCTCAAAATCTCTCAATAGCTGCTTAACTCTGGGGCTGCCTAAAATCCACTGAAACCTAAATTTTCGTTGTAAAATTCCACTAGGTACCCAAGTTTCTGCCACTGGGAATCTGCACAATGCCTCAGTATAGGCACCAATCTCAAAGAGGTGACCTCAAAGTGAAGTTAATCAATTCCCCACCTATCACACTGGAGCTTGGTCTACACTAGGGAATGAGTTTGAATTAAGGTACGCAATTTCAGCTACGTTAATTGCATACATTAAGTCGAATGATCTTAACTAGAATTTTGGTGCCATCCACACTGCAGGAAGTCAAAGGGAGCACGTTCTCCTTTTGACTTACCTTACTCCTCATAGAAGCAGGACTACCAGCATCAACGGGAGTGCCCCTCTCAGTTCAAATTAGAGTGACTTCACTAGTCCCGCTAATTCGAATCCTGGAAGATTGACTGTGGCTGCTTCAATCTTATCTGTAGTGCAGAGATGGCCTGGTAGTAGACCATCTCAAAGCATGCCTAGCTCCATAAAAAATAGCCAGAGGCAGGAGAAAAGAGGAAGGTAGCAGTAAATATACAAGTTTTAGCCCAGTGATTCAGTAATTCACCCAAATGTGGGAGACCATTGTTCAATTCTCCTACCTGTGTGACAAAGAAGGGGTTTGATCAGGGGTCTCCCACCTCTCAGGTGAATGCTCTAGCCATGGACTATTCAAAATACGCATTGGGAGAGAGAGAGAGATTTTATGGCTATTTTGACCTTTTCTGTTTATACACCTATACAAATATTGTGATTCACCTGAAAATGGGACTACATGGTTTGAAGTAGAAAGTGTTCTCATAGTATAAAAGGAAAATGTGTCATGATTCTATGAATGTTTAAAACTTTTTGGTTTTTATTTTTAAACAATAAAACAAAAACTTTGCTGATTGCTATATGCTAAAAGGATTTGCACTCTGGGGAGTTTAAAGTAGCAGACTGAGCACAGCATTTTTAGATCATATATTAGCATACATTAAAACGTATTTTGTTAATGCTTCAGTCCAGCATTTAGCCCATCTTTTCCCAAAATCATAAAATCCGCACAGACTGAGTCTTTTCTTGGAATATATGACAATATATAACTAATGTGCTGCATAATCAGACCTTGAGACTTGGCCAAATTCCATACAAAGTCTTCAGTGACTGATCATATTAAGGTCCAATATTTCTTACCCACTACAAATATTGCTGTTCAATTTCACTGCAGTATGAGATCCAAAAATATAAATCAGAGTATGTTATATAATAAATATTAAAATATTTCTGGATCCAGTCCTGCATTCTTTACTCATTTAAAAAACTCACCAAAGTAATTGGGGCAGATTCTGCTCTCACTCACATTAGGGCAAATCAGGAGTACCTCCCTGCAAGTGAATAGGTGAGATTTGCAGGATTGGTGAGGGAAGGAGTCAACATAGAGGAGAGTAGGTAGTGATACTGATGGAATTTTCCATTGTGTGCAGGTAGTTTTAGTTCATGGCAAGGATGTTATAGGAGGAGATGAACAGATTCAGCAGTTACCATAGCTGTGTTTCCCATCCCCAGGCTAAAGCTGGACTTCCACAATAAGGTGATGTAGCTTCTTATCCTGGAAGACATTATAGCTCATGGACCCTTGAAAATTTACATTGGCTGAAGGTGGTGAAAAGTAGATCCAGTGGAATTATTCCAGACAAAGACCAGTATACCAGAACACAAAGCCCAATTCCCTTTTCATGTGCACCACTTTAATTGAGAAGTAGCTTTGCTAAGTCAGCAGAAATAAATTGATGCAATGTCTGTTAGCAAGATTAGAATTAGGCCCTCAACTGCCAGAAGTGCTTGATAAGCTTTAGTCACTGGATAGTGGAAGGAGAATGTTAATATCACAATATACTGCAGCTTTCTGAGAACTTGTTGATCAAAAGAGAATCTGAGAGGAATCCAAAGTAGATGCCAAAGCCATCTTAT